>JASJET010000122.1:27432500-28884883 GCA_034092305.1 Diaprepes abbreviatus | reverse complement strand
GACAAAATTAAGAAAACTCATGTCAAGAAAGTCGAAGGTCGGACATCACTATCATCAGAAGAAGAAGAAAGGCTGGCTGTGATCATTAATATGACAGCAGAATGGAGATTCCCCTTTCTCCATATGATGTTCGAATGATAGTCAAACAATATCTCGACATGAAAGGAGTGAATATAAAAAATTCCAAGTCATGATTGGGTAAAGTTGTTTTTTTTCTCGATAGCGTAACCTTACAATAAAATTTTGTCAAAATATAAAGAGATACTGGGCATAAGTAACTGGAGGCACTAATTTCTTTCATGATCTGGGCAATGTCAAGGTGATTTGCAAAAGAGGATCTAAGCACTGCAATACAATAATGGATTCGACTAAATCTAGCGTAAGCGTAATGATGTCAGGTTCAGCAAGTGCAAATTTCTTCCACTCTTCGTTGTGTAAAAGGTGAAGCACTAATATCAAGAATAGGAACATAATGCGCCGAATGGATGCGGCTACAGTGTGACGAGTTTAGGATGGTTTGAGTCAAGAGTTTTCTTTACCTATTTCAGACAAAAGGATGGGTCAAAAATTTGCCAGCCGCTAGATGTCGCATATTTTGCCCCCTTAAAATGGCGAACAATTCTGACTGAATGGAAATCGAAACGAAGAGGTCCATTTCAGAAGAAAGACTTTCCAAAATTTTTTCAATCAAATTTAAATAAAAAGCTTTTTTCAGGTTTTTGTGCCTCATGTACTGAGCCCTACTATCTACAGGGAGCTTTAAAACGTCTACCTCAAGGACTTACGGTGGAAGAAGCTCTCCCAGAGGGTGAAATAGATAAATCGCTACTGAATTTTTTTTAAAGAAAACAGAAATCCTGAATTACAAACAAAACCACAGGCGCAGATAAATTAATGTTCCACCAGGAAAGCCAATCATCCTTGTACACATAAATACTGAACCCACGATAGAACCCGAAAACAAACCACCAAAAAATATTCCTTCCACTTCTGGTCTACAAAAATCTAAAAATATCAGAATATTCCATCCGATGATTCTGATTCAGACTCATTACCGCTGGCTCATTACGCAGCCCTAAAGAAAAACCCTGATTTATTGACATAGGTTATTTACTATCGGACTTGAACACATCTGATTCAGAGGAAGAAAACACTATCGAGGAACTATGAGACTGTTTTTCAAATGAAAATATTAGAGTTAAGGATTTTACACTAGTTAAACGTTCCATAGAAAATTCTTCAAAAAGCAAATTCTATGTTGCAAAAATTTTACACATTTTTCCAAGAGTGTTCGATGAAAGCATTATTGCTTTGTCCTTTACCTTTTCGAAGAGATCGCTATAAATTTACCAGTCTGCCTGATCTAATTATAGAATAGACCATGGTTGTATCGCCCCATAAGTATTTATTTTTCTACAATAGAATATTCTTTTTTTTTTTGGTAAGAAAAATATTCAGTCTCATTTTTACAATAAACGATGTTTTTTTATAATAAAATGGTGTTGTTTATCATGGGTATCAAATGATTGCCTTTCTGTGTAAATTTAAAAAAAAACATTTGTGTACGAAGTCATCTCTGTATGAGGTAGAAATTAGTTTTACGTAGTTTTATATCGTTGTCCGAAGTCATCTCACTTTATGGGGTGACTTCGGACAGACTTTAACCAAAAAAATAAATAAATAAATACAAAACTAATGCAAATACGAAAAATTTAAAATTGCCAATATGTCACTAGATGTTAGGGATGTCTTAGTCGAAACTTTTGATTTTTTCTCTGTGCTGCGCTATCAGGAAAAGGGAAAAATTTAAACTTATAGAGCGAGTTTATACTGTCGCAATTAGCAATGCCCCTGGTGGTAGGGATATGTAGCTAGCGATCTATTTTCGACCACCGTAGTAAATGTATGGATGTTTCGTCCCGATACCGGTGGTGGACTCATCAGTGGGATCCACCGGTATCTTTCCCAGACATCCTTGTACTTTCCACAAACTTGGACCTCTATTTAAGTCCAGTTTTGCCGGAAAGCGGTGGTGAGATGTTATGTTCCACAACAATACTCTTACTTTCTTAGGTAAGTGAAAATATCAGTGAAATAATAATAATAAACAGATTTATTGGAAAGAAAAAAATTATCACAAAACGTAAAAAGGCGGAATTAGGACTCCTTTTTTAACGGAAAAAACATTAAATATTCAGTTGGTCAAGTGACAGAATACCCATGCATCATCAATCTACGAACATATCAAAGACAGTTTTGAGACTTCTTCATCTTAATTTGTATAGCAATAATAAAAGGCCCTAAAAAAACTTATTCTTCCAATCTAAGCTATACCTCACGAAAAATCTGAATTATGGGTAGAGCAAGATAGAAAAGGACAACCAGGACAAACGAGTTATTTCATTTTATGAATACAGACTTCAATCAAAACATTATTTATTGACAGTCATCGTTCAGAGCTTTATTTATATTGCGTTTTTGAGAAATTTAAATCATTCAAATGGATTTAAAACAGAAGATTGTTTTATATAAAAACTATTACATGTTTTATAATTTATTACCGGTAAGTATGTACATTTTTTTACCAAAAAACTAAACCTAGACGTATAAATAGAGTAGTTTTCTTAGATGAACTGTGACCTTGCAGGTTGGACGAACGTTTTTTTTCTCTTAAATTACTTATTTCCATGACACTTAACCGCTAAAAGAGTTTGGCCGTGATTTACTAATATGAAACCAACCTTAACGCGTGTTCGGGGAAATTTGGGGGTAGTTTTACCCTTTTTATAAGGTGTATTTGTATTAGATCTGATGCATATATCTTTTTCACATTTCTCATAATTTAAATGATGCAGAAATAATTTATTTAAAATTTTTTATAAATATATTTTGGTTTTTTGAGTATAAGGGGTTGTTTTGTTGTTTTCAGGGTAAATATCAACAAAAACAAACCATAAATATATCATGATTGCTGTTCTATAATCTGCTTAAATTATCACTCATAAACACATTTTTTTTCAGATATTTTATAATTTATTTCAATTTTTTTGCGTATGAGGGTAAATTTACCTTAAAGGATGAACTTAATAATTTTTTATGTCATTGATATTTTTTGGTATTCTACTTGACCTAACTTTTGAAATGAGATAAGATAAACTTGTTTATCCCCTTTCATTGTCGAGATATAAGATTTTAAATGTCAAAATTTTTATTCAACTGAAACACAATATGCAATTCAATTTCGTCAACTTTAATAATTAATTTCTCAAAATTGAAACAGATGCTCATCGAGACACTTTTCCTAGATCATTATCCATCATAAACTTTCAATTAGCACACATTTCGGTTCAAATACGAGGTCCACGACACAGATTAAATTTTACGGTCACTCTTTCCTACTACAAATCTATAATAGCATAGAATTCATTGGCATTACAATAGTCTTTTAAATTTTTTATGCTTCGAGTTATAAAACAAAACTTAATATTTTTTAAATCGGATGTCCTCTATATTTTTTGAGAATTTGATTCAAAAGTCAATTCCTTTTCAGTAAAGTAACTAGGTTCTCGTGGTTCTTCATCGACCACCTCGTTCACTAAATCTAACGTTGACATGTGCTCAATATTTTTGGTGACAAATTGGAAGAAGAAGAAATATTTAACAATCAAAACTTGTTACGATTTTAACATTTAGCCAATACTAATTACTCATTCACTCATTTAGTTTTCTTAGGAATACTCTAGTAATGCTATTAATCGACCGTGAGAACGTCTGTGTGGGGTGATATTATTTTATTTTTTTTGGCTTTTATTCCTTGCACTTCAGCAACGTTTAGATATATTGATTACTTTTAGTTCGAGTTCTAATAGTTTTTACAAGATAATATTGTAAACCTTAAAATTTCACTTGACATTTTTTTCCAGTTATTGTTTGAGAAGTTACGTCAACCAAATAGTGAGATAATAAATCACATAAAGCGTTTCCTCCGTCGACGTTGATCATAACGATTCTTCTCATTTTAAAGAAGTTTAAATTGATAGCTACCCTAAAAAAGGTAGTAAAATAGAGGTTTGAAGCAATATTTGCCTGCAAGGTTTTGAGAAGTGTCTCATTACATTGATTTTATCTTTTCCTACCCTTTATATGTCCCCAGCTCCCTCTATCACGTACATGCAATGTTTCACCATACACAAAAACCTTTCTTAATTTTGTCTGCTTGATATATTAACTATAAAGATACAGGATATCTCTAAAAAGTCTTACAAAACGTCAGCGCCAATTCCAGAGGCTAAAATATAAGGATCTAGCCCAATTTACCTTAGTCGAAGATTTGATAGTTTCAGAAATACAGGGTGTAAAAATTATAATTTTTTTCAACTTTTTTCTAAATATTTATCTTAATAATAGCGTGATTTGCACTAAATTTGATACTTTGAGATAAGAAATTAAGATCTGTTTACAGTTTTGATATATATTGCAGAGGGCACCACCAGCACCACACCTCATCTATATTTAGTTTTACAAATTTTTTTTGCACCTCGGTATATGAAATTTCTAATTAAAAATTCTTATTCCTCTTTTATCAAAAAAAGTTATACCTAGGCTTTTCTGAGATAATCGAATTTAACCGTTTTATTGTGCACTGAAACTCATCGTAGCGTCCCGTCACACTTTATCCAGGCTTAGAACTGGTTCAAGACAGTGATAATAAGGTAAGAATGAAATAGCAAAGAACAATAGGAATAACATACAAAGTCAAATCACAAACCCATTTGTTTTTATTCAATGTTTTAAGTAAGTTTTCAAAATGACTTCCGTTTTCATGTGTACAAAGTTGCTTAATTCTACGGAGAAAGTTGAACTGTACCCTTTTCTTGATCTCTGCATTTAAGGATAAAGTGTTTCCTGGAGTTAGTATTCGTGCTCACAATTCTTCGGTGTTTACAGGTCTACAGTATACAATCTGTTTAAGCGTTCCTCATAAAAAGAAATCCATAGGCGTTAAATTCGGTGAGAGGGGTGATCAATTTGCAGGAGTATCATTGTCTTTGCCGATCTATCGACTTTAAAAATTCTCATTTAAATAATTTCTTACGTTTAAATGTGTAGCTTGGGGTGAACCGTCGTGCATGAACCACATATTTTATTTAGTAGCCTGTGTTCTAGGTAATTAAAACCAACGAGGTCAAAAGATGACAGGATCTATAATAAATCTCTCAATTATCCCGGCCAATACGTTAATTGTAAATTCATGTTAATAATGCACAACCTTTATTGCATGCGTTAGTATAAACATGTACGTTTGTTATACCTTTTCTTGTGAAGCAGCATTATCGCTAAATAATTTTTTTTATGAGTCGATAGAAGCCTATTCTCAATTCGAGATCAAGAGGTAAAAGCTCTTGTATTACCTGGAGGTTGGACGGAATAACCGGAAATCTTGAAAATATTTTAGCCGAATTACCTCCATGACCTTTAGTAAATTGCCAACCATTTTCTAAAGTTTATTTTTCGAGAAATCGATCGCGGACGTTCGTTGTGGGACATCCTTAAGTTGTTTGGCCCAATAACTTAAGCAGCAGAGATGACAGTCAGCGGTTGCCTAACACTTGGAAAACTCTGCTAACGAAACATCAGCCAGTAGTAGGTAGTAAAGAAATGTAATACCTTGGCAACAAAACCCCAAATACTGGCAACAGGGCCGATGACACGCAACAAATCTCGCAACCTGATTGGCCAGAAATATCCGACCTACGAACACGTCCCCTGTACGTACAAAATCGACCATACCCGACTTGCAAGTATCAGTTCGGCCACAGACGTCGTACAGTTAGCTTGAAAATGGTGAATGAAATTTCGCCGAAACGTCATCTGCTCTAGAGTCCAGAGAAGAACTCAGAACACACCTGGTGTGCTGAGTGCTACTAGACTTAGTCTAGACCAGCGGCTGCCAACCTTTTTCTTCTTGAGAACCCCTTCTCTAAACCGGAATAAATTGATGAACACCCTGTGAAGTCACAAGGAACAGTAAATGATCACTAAAATTTGGTTATTAAAATTTATTTTCCATATTGAATAACAGTTCATAACGAAAAATTAAAACATAATCGTAAAACAGTACCTTAATACAGAACTTCAAAAATACCCTGAATGTGATATTTATATCTGTTTGATGGAACAATGAAATTCAAAATTTGATTCGATGTCTGAAAGTTTGAGTCTTAGATCAGGTTCTGAATTTAATCTGTTTCTGTACTTATCTTTCAGGTAAATGTATGTTCAAAATTCTTTCCCACATAGATATGTTGTACAAAAAGGCAATAAAACTTTAATGGCCTTTTCCGCCAAAAAAGGATATTCATTTTTTACACTAAGCGAAAAATCAATTAAACAGCGATCTTTAAAAACAGTGTTAAGAACTTGTCAGAGGATAAGTCAATGAGCTTTTCTTTTCCCAGTAAAGTTAAAGAAGTATCCGAAGTTATATCTTCTTGAAAATGATTACTTATCCAGTTGTTCGATCCATATATAATAGGTTTATTAGGAAAATAGTCCTCTAACGTTAATTGAAGTTGTTCAGTAATATCCCTTTTAATATTTTTGTCAAGTTAAATTTCATTTCCTAATAAAATGGGTCTGCAGAACCAAAACGTTCGTACTCACTCACCTGCAGACATTAAATCTAAAAGTTGAACTTCTTTAACATGGCTGCTATTCTATCAAGCACATTGAATATGGATGGTGCCCTGTAAAGTCAGATTTAAATCATTTAATTTAGAAAAAATGTTGGCTAGGTATGCAAGTTTTTGTAGCCAAAGAATAGCAGATACACAAGAGGACAAATGAAATGGACGGTCAAGAAAAAATGTTTGAACTTCAGATTTCAGTTCAAACAAGCGGGTCAAAATCTTGCCACGAGAAAGCTATCTAATTTCTGTATGAATTAGTAAAGAAATGTGGCTTCCAAAGTTCTCACAAATCGCACGAAATAGACGAGAGGCTATAGCACGCGATTTTTAAGTTTTACAGCGTCGCTTAAGGTCCTGGATAACTCTGCATAAATGATTTTACATGCCAGTGATTGTATATGAGTACACCAATGAGTCTATTCAATATTCTCGTTGATCTTCTTTACCCACACTACAAAATGCTCCGGTCATTGATCACACAACCAAACAAAAAGACCAATTTATTTCAAAATAGTCATTGATCATATCGAAAATTGCTGCAGCTGTCGTATAGGTTTCAGTGGTTTTGCAAATAATATATCTTCTAGAATAGAGTTCTTAAAAATATGCCTAACATAGACAATAATGCAGCGTTTGCTACATCGGTCCACTAGCTAGTCAAGTTGAATACAGCGAAATAATTTAATTTTATTCTTTTTAAAAGTTCACTTTCTGCATCATTTGTAACTAATTCCAAATGATGCATCGAGAGGCATTTTACAATCTTCGTTTAAATCTATTAGAAAATAAGAAACACTAGACTTTTTATTACTTGTTTGTTCGTCTATTTTTTCTTTACTTTCAATTTGGCGAGACGGTAGTTCACTACAACTGCCACTCTATGTTGGTTCCAAATCACGGACCGAAGTAGAAGAAGCAAGTGATTGCTCGTCTAGCTTTTCATCAGACTTAATAAAACTACCCGTTTTTAACCAACGATCCATCATATATTTACTGAGCAATAAGCAACGTTATTGTCGTTCTTTCGTGTGCATTTGAAAAGGTCTTGGTTCCCCGAAGTAGAAGTTGCTGACTCGTTCAAAAATGTACTCGCACTGCCAGTAGCGTAGAAACTCGTCGCGTTACAGATTGTTGCCTGTTGCGACGTTTAATTTAAAATTCCGCCTTTACAATTTTTTCTTTGCGAACCTTCTTTATAAATTTCGCAATCCCTGGGAGTTCGCGACCACCGCTTGAGAAACGCTGAGGTCGTATCCTCGAACTGGGGAACGTGAAGTGGACGGTGAATAGGTAGCAAACGCGTATTCTTAAAATGTTCATCACTCATATCCTCGTTCGCCCGGTGGAAGGCAAGCGAACGGTGAAACATGCGCAAATGAAATGTCAGCCGCCAAATGACATATATAACGCACGGATTTCAAAAAATAAAATAGAATTAAAAAATTTTATTGTTTTTTTGGTTCTTCAAAATAACTCGCATTAAAAAAAATAATATGTTGACGAACCGTTTCTTTAAGACGTTTTATTTTTTTAATAAACAGTTGAAACGTTAATTAGTTGGTATCCCGATATTTTTAATGTTTTCAAATTTTTTAATAAAATATCCTTAGACAGTTGAATATGTCTCGCAAATATTAAGTAAATTTGAGATTACAGACATATAAAATTAGTACAGGAGAATCTGTTCATAACTCAACTGTATGAGCGTGCTATTTAAAAATGTTTTTCTAGGGCCAGTTCTGCTTATGGATTTAACATAAATACTTGTGTCCATAACAGCCTAGTATCTTAGTTTTAAACAGTTAAATCTAACATAATTCTTTTCACGACGCAACTTATAATAATTTTGAGAAATCACAATTTGTAAGCTATCTGAAACTTTTATTTAAATAAGTAACAAATTTTATATTGAAATTATGTTAACTACAGCACTTAACTTAATTAGACTGTGTTAAACACTATACGACACTACAATTAAATAAATATTATGATTATAATTTATCGGGACATATAAATATGAACCCTACAGACCAAAGAATAAGGTCCTTCAGTATAAAAACCTTATTTATGGCACATTTGATCTTCAAGCCTCTACAAATCTTTATAAAATAAAAAAATATATTAAAAGTTGAATGTGAGATCCGCCAGTATCTTTAATGGAAGTCTTCTGTCTGGCCTTTGGTTTTGGTCCCTGGTCATAAACAGTTTCTCTATCATTGTTCAAGTTTCAGGTTTTCTTTCAAATTTAGTTGTCAGGACAGAACATCTTGCAGTAAGAGGCTGGCTATTTTGTGAATTCATACAATAAATAACTGATTGGATAGTTTCCGTAGAGGATTGGGATGATGGCTTTTAGTCATACCACGTAGAGTTGTAATTTCCATCGTTTAAAGGTTTATCAGTGCTGGCTTTCTGCAATTACTGTCAGTATATTACTTTGTATATATGATTGCTGTTTTTCTTGGTACCCCTTTTTCTTTATATATTAGAATCTTAAAGTACTTGGCTCTTTGTATGCATTTTTGTTTAACAATTGTAGAGTGTCAATTTAAGATAAATTTAATCCAGGCAAAATACAAATATTGTAATGGCAATCAATAACTTCACAAAAATAACAACAACAGCACTATTTTTTTACTTTTAACGATTAATTTAACGTACCAAAACTACTTTTTGCCTAAAATGGCAACCAAATATACTACGGACACTTTCGGTCTGACAGCTCAATTTAATCTGTCATCCATTTTATTTTTTGAAATTCTTGGGTTTTAGCACGTTCATATCTGGCAACAATGCTTTTTCAAGAATACGGCTTTTACTGTCAAAAAGTTCACATCGCCATTCCCATCGCCATTCACATCACCTTTCACAACACATTTTCGAGGATACGGGCCTTTTTCTTCAAGTGCCTCCTCCATTGCGGAGGTTGGCAATCATAATAGCTATTTTAATTTTTGAGGCAGTTGCTCTAAATAGTTGTTTTGAACTGCATCTAAACCATTCCCTTAGGTTTTTTAGCCATGAAATTCGTCGTCGTCCCACGCCTCTTCTGCCACTCATTTTGCCTTGGATTATGAGCCGTAAGATGCTGTACTTTTCTCCTCGCATAATGTGTCCGAAATATTGCAGTTTTCTCTGTTTTATTATTATCTCGACTTCCTCTTCTTTCCCTATTCTTCTCAACACTTCGGCGTTCGTAACTCGATCCACCCACGAAATCCTTTGAATTCTTCTATAGGTTCACATTTCAAAAGAGTTAAGTCTTCTCATTGCCTCTCGATTTAGTGTCCATGCTTCCATTCCATAATATAGAACACTATATACATAACATTTAGTCAGTCGTATTTTCAGGGCTAACGTTAGATCGTTGCTGCAGATAAACTTTTTCATTCTAATAAAGTTGGCACGTGCTTTCTCGATTCTGGTTTTTATTTCGACGGTATAGTCATTATTTTCTGTTATTAGGGTTCCCAAGTAAGTGCACTTCTTAACTCTTTCTATGTGCTGGCCTCCTACCATTAGGGTTTCATTATTATTGGTGTTGTTTTTACTAATTATCATGAACTTGGCCTTTTTTGTGTTAAGAGAGAGTCCATATTCTCCACTAACTTTTAATATTTTATTCATTATCTTTTCTAGGTCTTTCAAACTATCAGCTATTATTACGGTGTCATCTGCATACCTAATATTGTTGATTAAAACTCCGTTTACTTTTATCCCTGCTGTTTCAGATTCAAGACTTTCCATACGGGCCTTGGTCTAGACTAACTCATGAAAAGACATGGACAAACAGCCGTTTTGATGATTATCCCATACAGACAGAGAGAAAAAAAGCAGCCTGTATTATTCCTGATCGCCCCCTCTTCACGTCGGTAAAGCTGCGAAATTGGTTCAGCCGTTTCGAAGATTAGCTCGTTCAGATAAACAGACAGACACTTCAATTTTATTTATATGTGTAGATGATAGACAGGGGTGGATTAAAGGGGGAGGCCCGTGGCGGCGATCGCTCTCTTCTAGAGCTTCAAATTCAGAAAAATAGACTTGCCTGCCTACTGCATTAGAAACGTGGATCTTGCTACCCGCCTGCTAATTTTGGTAGCTTGGGCGTAGGGCCCATACTGTACTGTCTCGTGTACGAATGGGTAATTTCGATTTTTTCTTTGCTCTTGTGAATCTCTCAACAAAAGAGAGCGGCTGCATCTGCCCCTGTATATAGATGTATAGATAGTGCCGTATGAATTTTCAGTTACTTGCTAATTCATGACTACTGTTTTACTGATTTTGAACGGAAGCCAGCAACGAAATCGTCAATTTCTTCCGAAGATGTGATAAAGTTTGGATATTTGGAGGAAGACTAAATACTGCAAATCGATTATTACGATGAATCCACTGTAGTAGCCATATTATAAAACTATTTTGGTTTCTGCGGTGGGATAAAGGAACAACTGAAGTTTGTTTCTATATAGTGTCTAACTTGAAATGTGATATCTGTAACTGCCTTAATTCGTGTGCCAATGTAATAAACGATTCGTTTCATTGTATTTTAGTGGTTTCCATTTAATGGCTAGTGTAGATTTATTAATTCGTATTACATATATTATTTAAATACATTCTATTACCATGTAATATACCACTTTAATACACCATCACCATGTAAGTAATACATCATTCACACATATTTAAGAAATTACCAATTTTCGCGCGGCTATATTTATAGTGGCCGCCGCGATAAATAGACGCCAAATCCGTGCAGCCGGACAATGCACTCAATTTGGAAAACGTACAACTTTTTTTCTATTATATACAAAGAGCTGAACTTTTCTACAAAATTTTCTTATTAACTGTGTTGTAAAAATCAAAAGTTTGTTACTCGAACTTCAAAACTTCGACTTTTTTCCTAATTTTTTCAATGTTCTTCCATTTTTAGGGAATAGGTAACTACTACATATTCGTATTCAGCGATCTTAAAAATACAAAAAAGTGGATCTCAGAACTAGAACGCTGACGGTCACTACCCGGTCATTTTAGGGATGGGTACCGCTCGCATAATAAAACAAATTATACAATACCATAAGCAAAATAAAATTGACCCTTTAGAAGGATGAACTTCAATGCAACTGAATCCGGTTTAAAAGTTAAACCTTTTTAGTGAATCTGTCCGTAAAAGTTTAGGAAGATTATTTTTTAGGGTTTCTGCTTTTCTTAGATTGACTTTTTTTTAAACTCTAACCAAAACTGAAATAAATCAGCAACCGCTTTTGGCTTTATAGCGTGTCTATCAAAAATATATACCCCATTTCCCTTTGGCATATAACATATATCTTGCTGCGGGTTTCAGCTACCGACAGACTCCGACGGTGCCGCATCGGGATTACACAATCCTGAAAACTGAAAACTCTACGTTGCCGAAGCTGAAAACGCCAGTTTGTGCGGTGTGTTCAGTCTGGAACGATCGGTTTCAGTTCCCGCCGAAAATAAACACGTTTCGTACGAGTTATATTTTCGTATCTACGATCTGTCGCCGGGGGTATCAACTTAACAAAAGACGGCTCGTTTTTCATTTTCGAAGGAAAAACTTTTCTTTATTGTAAAGTTTAAAACTTTTTCAGGAAGTAGTTAGCCAAGTTTTTGTTGAAATTTATACGTTAATTTATATTTATTTTCTGTGTGTTTACAAAGGATGTGACAACAGTCATTAATATAGTTTTTAAATCATTTCTGAAACAGGGATTTTCATTCGTGTAAATAGAGTGTTGTGCAATTAAATGATAATCGTTGATAAGGAGTGTTTTATGTTGTGCTTATTATAATTTTAGGTTTCGTACCTCTACACGCGTTTTATTTATAGCTCAGACTATATGTCAAATAAAAATTAAATGTAGTGAAATAGTGTCGCTTTTTGGTTTTCCTAATGGTATCAACAAGATGTTTTTGTCTACTCTCATGGCGTAAGTTAACTGTTTTATAATTAGTTTTTTGTTTAGAACTTTGTATAAACAATTATCTAAAATTACTCTTAGTTTAAATAGCGGATATAGATCAGGGTGCAAAATTTTTAATAAAAAGAAACGTCTAATTGTAAGTTTAATTGTGATTGAAATATTAACTATATTATTCTCCTAGTTTAAAAAAAACATATTTTGATATTTAGGTTTGTAAAATTAAATAGTTAAACTATTGATTATTGAATGTGTTGATTTCCGAAACATATTTTTAGAAATAATTCTAAAATAACCTAAATGAAAATTATGAAAAAATTATTTTGGAATATTTATTTATTTATCTTAGGGGTTAAGCTCATTCGATTTTACAATAAACAAGGAAACACACACAACAAAAATAATAAAATAATAACAATAATACTAAGTAATTAAGAAATTACAGCCTGGCTACGGAGCCACCGTACGGACGGTACCAAATGAGGTCAATCAGGACAATGTCAATAACTCAGCGTAGAATTACTGGTTGATTTCAGGACAGATATCTCCGGAAACGGAGCGCTTTTTGTTAGCTATCCAAGACCAAGTTCTTCCGACGACAAACTATCGGAAGTTTAACATCAGAGATCCTTCAATAGAAACGACCAACGGAGGATGCCAAGCATATGCTGCAGCGGAATATCAGGAGAGACATGACGCAGCTGCTAAGATACTCCAACAAGAGTTAGCAAGTTAAATCTATTGCAGGTGGGAAAAGTGCCTTATTATAAGTACAGTCCAGAGCCTATTCTTGAGAACAACGAGTTCAAGTTTTATTGGTACCGAACGGTTTTAACGGATCAGACAGTCGTTCATAATAGACCAGACATTATACTAAGATAAAATTTCTAGGCGAACTACACTAATCCACATTGCTGTATCTAACAACAATATCCTAAGGCCAAAATACAAGGAGAAGATAGCCAAATACAGAGATCTGGAGGTGCAGATTCGAAGGCAATGGGCAATGTACAGCGTCTAAACGACTCCCATAATTTTATCAACAACTGGAGTGATACCAAAAACATTTCTGTAGAATATCAAGGGACTGGGCCTTAGTGAGCATCTGTATAAGCCGATTCTGAAAGCAGTTCACCTTGCAATCCGCACGGACCGTTCGAAAGTTTGTGGGAAGTACAGCAGACCACGTCAGCTAGGACTTGATAACAGGGAAAGAATTCATAGAGAGCTTTATCCTTTTGGTATCTTTGTATACCTGGTATGAGTCACTATTCCCTGGAGGGAGTGCGAAGCCGTATATATATATATATATATATATATATATATATATATATATATATATATATATATATATATATATATATATATAATATAATAATAAATCAGATAAAGCGTTTGCAGACCTTGTCTACCTGAGCTGGATGTGAAGATTAATTCTACCTAAAAAAGCTGAACTGGATATATAGGAATAGTTTAAGATCCTTGCACACTCAGTTATTCTTTAAAGATGCAATGTGTAGTTGGTGCTCCAATTGTTCCTAAATAATGGGAGTTGTAATATGCATTTTGTAAGCGAGATAACGAGGAAATTTATGCTCAATGTGGTCGATCTTTTGTTTGTGAATTTTGTAGTGTGGAGACCATAAACTAGAAAAGTATTCTATATGAGGTCGAATTAAGACATAGTAAAGAAGCCTCATTAATTAAGCACTAAGAAAATCCGCTGAACATCTCTTGACGAAGCCTAACATCTTCAAAGCCTTCGAAGCAATTGCAGATATACGGGAGGAAAAGCTTAATCATCATCACACCCAGATCTCTAACGCTAAAGACAGTCTCAAGAGGATTATTCTTAATATAATAAGTGTGGTCAGTAATGGATCTACTATGAGAGGAAATCATTGTATGATGCTTCGATGCATTCAGTTGCATGTAATTATATTCAGACAACTCAAGCTTATCAAGGTCCGCGTGTAACCTCAAGCAATTAGCCCCATCTGAACCGCTCAAAAATAACTTCAAGTCGTCCGCGAACAATAAATAATCGTAGTAATTGAGACGTGCTGGAATATTATTTGTAAATATATTATTATCTTACTGGACTTAAAGTTACTCAAATAGACAATCTGTGTTCGATCTACCAAATAGCTCTGTAGCTAAACAAGTAAAATCCCTCTTATGCTCTATGTTCCCATTGTAAAAACGAGAACATTTATTTCGTCTAACGCCTTCGAGGAGTCAGTGTGTATAGAGTGCACTTGATGTCTCTCCTTCAAGAGATCGGACGAAAATTCATCATATTCGAAGAGGTTGAGCTCTGCGGATCTGTCAGACCTAAAGCTGAATTGTGCTGAAAGTCATAGACGAAGCATTCAAAAAGCTTGGAAATTATTCTCAGTCTGCTTATGGGTCGATAATTACAAATCTCAGCCCTGAAGTTTGCCTTTAAAATGGCCTCTATAGAACTAGATTTCCAGAAAGCAGGAACGTGAGAAACGGGATCCTAAAAAGCAAATTAGTAAAATTGCACTTAATAATTAATTATCTGAATTATCACAAGGTTTTACTGAATCTCTCTCAATGTATATCTGGATTAATCGAATTTAAAATAATTTATATAAAATAATATTTTATTTTTGGAGTTTACTTTCGAAAGTATTTTGTTAGTATACTTATAAATAAAACTTCATAAAATTTTATGCAAAGTTAATTTAGTTTCTACAAATAACTTCAAAACCTAATTTGTTTCAGTTTTTTTATTAAGGAGTTAGATTTATCGAATTATAAAAATAAATATGTTAATAAAAAAATATCTTGTTGATCTTTATCTACATTTTTAAAAAAAATAAACCCTCATTTTAAAAACGATTTTACCGCCCAAGAACAAAGATCACCATGAAAACTATTGAATACAATTTGATAAACAAAATATTCTTCACGTTAGTAATCACTTTTATAGAAAAATGTCACATCAAATTCACTAACTCTTATTAGAAGTGGAATTGAAAAGATAGAGATACCGGTTATTCGTTATATTTTCTAGGACTGAGAGGAATTTAACTTTTTGGCAAGTAAATCAGTTGAGACGATTTATATTTCTTAGTTCGAATAGCAATTCTATCAAATAAAAAGATATATGATTTATTATCAGTAAGTTATATTAATTTTATCAAAAAACCAAACCTAGATGTATAAATATTTCTAACCTTGAAATCTGTCGTCGGTGTCTAAATACTCGACACACGTATATAATTTCAAAATGTTTTCGCCCTACTTTAATCAGTTGTAATAATTAGACATTAAAAATTAGAATAAAGTAATGAGATCCGATTTGGCTTTTTAGACAATGCGTGGTGAAACTCCTCACAGGCAAGCATAACAGCTTGTGCTTAATTTGTGTGAGTATTTCGATTTGGTGAAGAGAATCGGTGGTCTTGAGGAATCTGATTTATTTGTTAGAGGTAGAAAAAAAATTACTTTTTTTTTAAATAAATATTTTCAATTGGGTAGCATTATTTTTATCCTATATGCAATCAGGCGCGGATCCAAGGGGGGGGGGGGCGGTGGGGGCGATCGCCCCCCCCCAAGAGCCTCGAGTTCAGAAAAATAGACCCGATTTTGCCTCTTATACTATAGTATATTCAAGAACTAGAGAGAGTAATAAATCATTTTTTAAACTTTTTTTTTTCTTCGTAAACTACCTGTGTTCTTTAGCCCGGTGTCATTGGCAAAATCTGTTAGACACGTATATTTTTCATAGGAATGGGTTAGAAATTTTATAATCAAAAATACAGGTCTATAATAATGGAATATTTGGTTTGGATAACAATAGATATTTGGATGAGTGAAGTGTTAAAAAGGATTTTAATCCTTGTCATAGACGTCAGAAGGAGGTTTATTTTATCACTAAGTATTTATGGCATAGAATATTATTTCGGTAATACACTCAAAATAAAAAGGTTTTTATAATATTATTTTATTTCCTATGATTTCTTAATTATTCACATACATTAGAAAATATAGATAATTTTGACATATTTAACACAAATCACAACTGTATTTTTATTATTTTTAATTTTGGCATAGAAATCATTTTAGGAACATTTAGACTAAAACGTAGCTTTTTTCTCTCAAAAAATTCTAAGTTATAATTTAAATACTTACAAAATACCCATTATCAAAAATACAAGAAATTAAAGATATACAAAATAATAAATTCGTCCATATAATATTAAAATTTTTTTGGAGCTATCGGTCATTTTATTATTAATTAAAAACATTTTTAGGACATTGGACGTTTCAGTTTATTTATTTCTTAAATCATCCGCAGGGATTAAAATGTAATTAATTTTTATATGTTACAGAAAATTTAAGTAATAAATTGTGTTTACGCTGGTAGACTTACGTGTCTAATTCGAAATCAAAGTCAGTGAAGCCATCTTCCCTCAAATTAATTATAATTGGTTTCTGTATCTCACCAATCATGAGATCGAGTTTCCACATTTTCTTTTATTATTTTATTATATGGATTTTTCCCAATATTCTGCACCAACTTTGCTCAAAAAAATCTTTTAAAAGTTCAGTTAAAAAACTAATTTTGTAAGTTGTGTTATTTCTAGCAACTCTACCTTTTAGTTGAGAGAGATATTTCCTTCTCCAATGGACATTTTCTGGACGATCTATATGAACATATTTCCAATATGGTTTTTCTCAGCAGAAATTAAGTTCTCTGAGCACTTTCTAGAGCTTAGTTCTTTTAATGTCAGGTAAATCCGATCTTCATTGATTTTAGTTAGAATTTTGTCGACGGTTGAGATTTGCTTCTCATAATAAAATGTATGTACAATTCCTTTTATTGCAGTTTACATTTCTTCTTCCAACGAGGTTTTTCGTCTGCCTGTGATTGAATGTGGCCTGGGAGTACTAACAATTCCAGTAGTTTTTTTCTCCTTTAGTATTCGGAACATATTAGATTTTCCAACTCCTGTCATATTGGAATACAACTCAACAGAGCTTTTAATATTATTATCTAGATATTGATATCTTAAGATATCATAAACATTCAAAGTTTTTCGTTGAGAAAAAAAT
Source organism: Diaprepes abbreviatus (assembly GCA_034092305.1). Lineage (NCBI taxonomy): Eukaryota > Metazoa > Arthropoda > Insecta > Coleoptera > Curculionidae > Diaprepes > Diaprepes abbreviatus. The sequence goes on along the minus strand of JASJET010000122.1, from coordinate 28,867,167 downwards.
GCCTTGGTTTAAAGATTTTGGAATAAATATAGATGTAGATGCCATATCTTTTGGGTATCTCACTAATCTCAGATAATATATAAAAACAAGCACAAACAAGATAAATCACTAAGGACAAACTGTAAAGTGTACTTTGCTCAGTGACAGAAATTAAGTTGAACTATCAGAAATTTTATTGTTGCAGTAAATTTATAAAAGCTTATAATATTTAAATATAATTAAATATAATTAGATTTACGGCAGTCCTCAGTTACCTGCGGCACAAGAGCAGGTATGTTGGAGGTTTCAGTAACAGTTTTATAACTCTCTCTAGTTCTTGAATAGAGTATAGGAATGTGTATGCTTGCGATCGTCCCTCCCCTTCCCTTTGAGCTTTGAGTTCAGGAAAATAGAACCTATTCTGACTTTTATATTAGCACTGCTAGCACTCCCATCCCGTTGACAACTTGTTTTTCTTGCGATGGACCCCCCCCCCCCAAGAGCTTAGGGTTCAGGAAAATAGACCCGATTCTGCTTCTTATACTAGGAGTGTGTATGCTTTTCGCATTCTCCCCCCTGTCGGCAACTCGTTTCTTCTTGTGATCGCCCCCCCCCCTCTCCAAGAGCTTTAAATTCAGAAAAATAGACCCTAACCTGCATTTTACACTAGAAATGGGAATATCGCTGGTGTCTCCCCCCCCCCCCCCCCGTCGACAACTTGCTTTCGGTTGCCATATTGTACTTTTGTAATATCATCGCCCCCCCCAAAGAGAGAGGCTGGATCCGCCCCTGTATGCAATTAGAAAAAGGAAAAAAAAACAATCCAATTATTTCCTTTCCTGGAAAAAATAGACCCTGTCGAAAAGAAAAACCACCGATCGTTCAGAAAGAACCAACATAGAAGCTCGATATGCACTTTACAATATGTACTAAGTGAGAGTATAATCCTTACTATAATACAAGCTAACCTTAATAGTAGTATCATTTTAAGGAGGCACCACACATGCGGCATTCGCCTGTTCCCGAAGAGCAAATGTTGGTCATTCGACAAACATCTACTAGTGTGGTTGAGTGTTTGAGGTGAACGTTCAGCATTCGCCGAACATTAGACATTTTCCATCGGTTGTCGGTAAATTTACACGAATCAAAGGAAACGAACATTTGCCGAGCGGAAATATGTATAGTTGACCAAACATTCATTGTAATATGGCAAGAAAATTGTTGTTTGTACATGGTGCAACATTAAGCAAAAACATCTACTAGTGTGATTGAGTGTTTGAGGTGAACGTTCAGCATTCGCCGAACACGACATTTTCCATCGGTTGTCGGTAAATTTACATGAATCAAAGGAAACGAACATTTGCCGAGCGGAAATATGTGTAGTTGACCACACATTCATCGTAATATGGCAAGAAAATTGTTGTTTGTACAAGGTGCAACACTAAGCAAAAAGTTTTGTTAATTTTTCTATTTTTGTAAAAATGGATTGGTCAAACGAATTGGTATTAGAGTTCTTAGATTTGTACGAAAAATAATCGGCTATTTGGAATTTTATACATCATCTACATAAAAATTGAAATGTAGTACATGATTCCTGGAAAACAATACAGGAAGAACTAAGTGTTAGTGTACCAGGCGTGAGCATTGAAACCCTTAAAAACAAAAAAGTTTCTTTAATAGCTTATTTTCGTTCGTCCTTAAATAAGTTGAAATCGACAAGAAAAACAGGGAATGATAGTGATGATATATATAAACCAAACTGGTTTGCCTTTAAACGAATGGCATGCTTTTTAAGAGAAAGAGATACACCACGTAAAACTTTAGAGTCTAAGGTGTGTAGTAAGATATATTATCATTACCAAAATCCGTTGTTTGTTTAACAAGGCGGTAGATAGATCATTTAATATTTAATACCTTAACTGGAAGCAAACCAAGGAATTAAATCTAGATTTACTTTACTGCCTTGTTAAAAATAAAAGAAGTTATTCTCTTCCTGCTTAATTTTTTTAACACAATTTTTTTTCAACAAATACTTAAACAATTTAAAATTTATGTTTTATTTCCTTATCACCTACACCATTTAGTACAGAAGTAATTTTTAAAAACAATTGTATTTAGAAGAATCCATTTATTACAAAACCAACAGAATATTTATTATTATTTAACAATATTTGTCCTGTCAGATTATTCCATCACTTGTAAAATGCTCTGCAAACTTATTCCTAATATTTTTTCCTTCAATACTGTGTTTTCTTGGAACTTTACTGAAAGGTAACATAGAAGTCATATTTCCATCATTTTGGCGCCATAACCCATGTGAAATACTACTGTGTTCATCGAAATCAAATGTGCCTGGTGGAGTATAGTTTGATGATTTACGTTTTCGCAAAAAGTTGTGTAAGTAAGCACAAGCCATTGCTGCCAATGAAGCAGAGTCTGGTTGAAGCAGCATTGGCTCTCGCAATACACGAAATACAGACGTTATTATACCAAACACATTTCCAACAACACGGCGTGCTCTTGATAGTCTATAATTAAATATGCGTTCTTTAGTTCCTCTATCAAAAATTCCTGAATAAGGTTTCAGTATCCTGCTACTTAAGGCAAATGCGTCATCGCCAACAAATATATAGGGCAAATTTGCATCTTGTTTTTTCTAACGACCCATCAGGAGGCAAATTAAGGAGTCACTTTCTATGTTCCTAAATAAAGTTTTATTTTGAAAAACAGCACTTAGCCTTCCTTGATAACTACAATTAACGAAAATAACATTGTAATTTGAATCCACAAGAGCCATTAATACTATGCTAAAGTAGTCCTTTTAAAAAATTCAGATCCACTGTTAACACGACATTGAATCATGACATGCTTGCCATCTAAGGCACCGACACAATGTGGAAAATTCCATATATTTTCAAAACTTTTAATAATATTTTTCCATTCATTTTTATTTATTGGAGTCTGAAAAATAAAAAAAAATAGGACAATCTACCTGCTGGTTCAAGCTCTGATATAGATGACAATATCGTCAATATTATTGAGGAAATCGCTACTGCCAATGAGTCTAACAGCGAGGTAAGTAAGTTTATTTAATTTAGTGGGTTCTGGGTTAACATACTCTCCTAAAACGATATTTTTTTAAGAAAACATCAGAAAAGCAAGAAATAATCTCTAAATTTTCACTACCAAAAAAGAGGAAGTTAACAAGCCAGGATCTTAAACTTCACCAAAACAATGGACGAAGCATTTTCAATTTTGAAGGCTACTATTCAAAAAGAACATACAAAAAAGGACGAACTGGACCTTGGTAGCATTGGTTGCTATAAATAGGATAGATAACTTTCTTTTTGAATTGAAATATCAAAGTTCAACACCACCTATTCCATCCTTTGCATCCACCTATTCAAATTATACCATTTTGCAACTCACACTGGCGTCCACTTTATCCAACCAAACGTCATGTTCTAGATCCATTAATTTTGTAACCACTCTAATTATCAGTTCTTCTCTTTTGCAAGAGCCGACCTCATCTATACCAATTCATAACGAGGCGACTAAATTAAAACTAGATTCAATAACACCAACTAATAATGCACAAGATACTCAAGATGAATCATCATCATTGAAACTTTTCTATCGGATTTTATGATAAAAACTGATATTATTATATTTGTGAAAACAATAAAATAAAAATATTATCCTGTAATATTACTTGTTTTTTTTTTAATTTTTATTTATACTCACTTTGATTTCGTCTTGCAATACTTCAATCACAGCTTCACAAACTTCAGGAACTATTTTAGATATTAGTTGCGATGAAATCTTGAACAAATAATGTAGACTTTTGTAACGTCGCCGGTTGCTAAAAACCTGAGGGTCACTGCTAAACTCTCTTTGGCAGAAATAGCTTTCCTCCATTTTGTGTTTTGTTTCATTATAAGGTGTGATCTTTTGTCAAGTAAATATTCGAAATCCTCAAGAGACATTCTACAAAAATTCTCAAATAAACCAGAGGCTCTTTCAACAAATCAGCCATAAGTTCATTACTACCGTATCGGAAATAATATTTATTTTAAATTTAAATTGAATAATTTAATTTATTAACTACCTCTGCCTGTCTCCACTCAGTGTCCGCATCCACCATCTTCTTCTCTTATTTTTTTTTATTTAGCAGCAGGTTTGCTGCGCCCATCACTATAAAAGCACTTGCAGCAATAATGTATTGTCATTTTCCACTCCAGCATTTTAAATTAATTTTCTCACCTCAAAATTAGCACGAACATTCATCAACTTTCCGTCCCGAATTAATGATCGGGGAAAGTCGCATGTGTGGTGCACTGTGTTCCGGAATTCGCGATTAGTTTGTCAAATAGTTCACCAAATTAGCAAGTATTCAGGATTTGCCGCATGTGTGGTTCCTGCTTTAGTCCATATTTAATAATTTTAATGTCTTTTTTATTTTTAGAAAAATATGTTACTATAAAAAGCCTAAATACTGAACTCACCAACAAATAGATTGTGTCTCTGGACAAACCGTCTTTAAGTATTCTGCTTAACGAGCTGAGACTCAGATACAAAAAGGCTGATAAGAAAAGACAATTAATTGAAAGGTGCGTTGCTTCTGCAAGAGCTGGTTTTCTTCAAGAGTATATGGAAAAACTCAATAGTTCTTATCGAAGAGTAGTTTTCTTAGACGAATTGTGAAATATGTATATTTTATTGTTTACTCTTACAGATGTATGTTTTGTTCAGTGTACTATTTGGGCATTTGCCTTTTATGTACTTAGATAGATAACAAATGAATGAATAAAATTTTGTTTTCTTTTTATGCTTTTTTGAGGATTATTATTTTATTCGCACTTTTTTTTTTTTTAATTTTATATGATTATAATTGCTGTTGTTTTTTAACCTTAAAAGTATATTTTATAAATATTGCGTTCAAAAAGTTATAGGAAAAATTATAAATAACTTTTTTTAGTTTGTATCATTAAAAAAATACTCATTTCAAGTGTTTGAAGGTAAAACTTATTGTTATATTTAATATTTTTGGCCTCTTTACTTTTTGTGATAATTTTATTTTTCAAAAAATCTGTTTATTATTATTATCTCACTGATGTTTACTTACGTAAGAAAGTAAGAGTATAATATCTCCCTATATAATACAAAGTAGAATATTTCCCTTTTCTTGATAGCGAATCCGAAAATATAACGGAATTTTCAATATACTATTTAATTTCATTCGTTGGTGCAATACGCACATCTTTATGAATATTGTTGCATTGACTAATTAATTTTGTTTTAGTTCAGAGGAATATTATTGATGATGCATAGATATCCTCTCGCTGGAGTATTTAAGTTATAAGTTAAAATCATTGTACGAAGTATTTATCACGCGAGTAAAGCGAATTTATTTTAAGACACTCAAAGATTGAATGTGTGTTCAAGACTGCTATTGTGCAGAATTTTATACATTTTACAAAAAAAACTGTAGCAAAATCAGTGCATTCATTTAAGATTGAATATTTAAAACAACCAAACTACAATATCACGCTATCAGCAGATTAGTTGTTTCGCAGTTTCGGGAGTAAATAAAATTTAGTAACACCAGCTTTTAGACAAGTTAGATCTGTGACGAGTGAGAACTTAATAATAATTTATCTTAAAATATATTGAGAAACTTACAATACGAAGTAAAACTTTTCTTTAAGAAAATAAAATCTGAAAACACAAAACTTTTACGTTCGAAATTCGTCATTTGATTATACATAAAAGGGAAAATGATAAATTGAAAAATAAATAAAGGTATATAAAATGATAAATATCCAATATTTTTTGTTAAATTGTTTTTTTTTGTTTGGCTTGAGAAAGTCACAGTAAAAGTCGATAGGCAAGAATAAGAAAAAAATTCAATTGATTTGTTTTGTGATCTGTTTATATAAAACTTTTCATATTTCAATTTAAAGAAAAAATTGATCTTTTCGATAAATGTTCTTAAGGTTAATTTGTAACTGACTTTCAATAAGGAGAAGGATCGCAGTTTTACGCGTATATATCTACAGTGCCCGCGGAAAAGAGTACCATAGAGGAAAATTTTTTATTTCTTTAGTTTTTGAAAAAATGAGTTTTATAGCACTTACAAATATTTGATTTGCTGTAACCGGAAATATCATTTAAAAATTTCAAACATCCAAAAAATCATTATTTGTCTAAATATAAACAAACTTCATAAGAACAAGTTATTTGAAGGTCATAGACAACGATGTTTCTTGCGAAGTAGTAGATATTTGTTGAACTTCCATTGTCTCTAATTTTATTTTTTTTTGCTGAATATCACGACGTTTCGGCTAGTAGTTATCTCTAGCCGTTTTCTAGTGAAACTGTTTTCACTTGAAAACGGCTAGAGATAACTACCAGCCGAAACGTCGTGATATTCAATAAAAAATAAAGACAATGGAAGTCCAACAGATATCTACTACTTCGCAAAAAGTTATTTGTATTTCTATGTTTGGTCCACAAATTTTAACTTACAGGGGAGAGTGGCCTAAAATGGATCGTCCGCCTAAAAAGCGCGGGATACGCATAGAATGTACAATGAAAGGTGAGTGTCATTGTGTGCATATGCTAAGAGCACCCGAATACTCCCGAGTTTTGATCGGTTTCGACGGGGCGCCGAAGTGGTGATATGAGGTAACTGCGTGCAATATAAAAAAATTTGGTGAACTTGTGCAACTATCATATTGTTATTAATATCATATCATTTTGGTACTATTTAGCTTTGAAACAAGATAAAAACACCGGCATATTTTTTTTAGATCGACACCTAAATTGAGCCGAAATAAAACAAATTGCAAGGGAAAATTCAAAGAGCTGAAGTATTATCCAGAACACCAATTAAATAGCAACAGAAAGAGAAGCAAGAAAAAAATAAATGTTCTGGTAAAACAAGAAATTTGAAAGATCTTTTTTCTACAAACAAAATAGGCAAAACTAAAAAAAATAGCATTAAAGAAAAAACGTGCAAACCAGTATATCTGTCTTGTTTTATGGCGTGCCTTTTATGGTCTCACTTGAGGAAGATTGGATTAAAGGTGGAAACTGTGAAGAGTGAATTAATAAGGCTGGTAGTAGTTATTCTGGAATGGGTTCCTATTTTTGCGATTTATATGAAGAATGAGACGATTGCATTATTTTCTTAAAATTTTTGACTTCTTATTTTATTAACAAAAGCACTTAATTACGTAAAGTTAGTCAATGTAATAGGTATATAAGTCTAATTGTAAGTGTTTATAGATTTATATGACTGAGACTTTTTTATTTCTAAAGACTGATTAAACGACTTTAAAATTATTATTTAAATAGGTACAAGTTAAAAGAATAAGTTGTTCTTTATGATAGGTATATAACTGAGTTTCAATATGGTCATAAAAAAATTAATACAGTGAATAAAAGTCTTAAGTTATCCTTTAATGCTTGTAAGATGTTAGCAGGGGCGGATCCAACTTCTCTTTGGGGGGGGGGGGAGTGATATTACAAAAATACAGTATGGCAAGAGACAGCAAGTTGTCTACGGGAGGGAGACGCCAGCAGTTGTGAATTTGAAGCTCTTGGGGTGCGGCTTGATCCTATTGTCGACGGGGGGAGGGGAGGAGGAGGAGATACCAGCAACATTCACATTCCTAGAGGTTGGGTCGGGTCTGTTTTTCTGAATTCAAAACTCTTTGACCCGCGCCTGGTTGTTAGTGTAATTTCTTCTTTTGTTTTTTTCATTTATATATTTTAGAAACATTTGTCTCATTTGTGATGATATTATGTTGTTTACATTCTTTGTCCAAACGGCTTACATGCTTTAGGTCCCAATTAGGGAAAAATAGTTTTTTAAGGAGTCTTTAATTTTTGATAATAAATAATTATCTGATACGATACCATCGTGTTGTATTATATTTCCAAAATGAAATCTGTTGTCATAATCAAACAAAAATTACTATTTTTGAACTTTCAACGTTAGCTTACCCGCTTAGGCCACCTTCTCCTATTTTTAAAACATATTTTGCCAAAAAATATTTTATTTTTAGGTGTATATTTGTCTCGAATTTCAGATAAAAACCAATACTAGCATATAGAAAAGAAAAGAAAATTTTATTTCTCTTTATGACAGAGTATATTGTTAAAAATAAAACGTTTCGTTAAGAAAACTGGAGGACATTCCTGAACTATTTTCATGTTTTCATGTAATAAAAATGTTTATTTCTTAGAAATACTGGGCGAAAAAGCTAGAAAATATCACTAATTTCAAGTTGAGCACAAGTTATTACCTTTTTCAGCAATATTTTCTTAAACATTTTTGAAAGTAGATATGATTATTCCTCTTAAACTTCTATAAGTTCACAAGTAGGCTTAGAAAACAATCGCAAATTTTGGGCTCCTTACGATATAGGCAACTGAATTAAAGTCAGTTTTGTGTAATTTCTCTATATAGTTATACAATAAACATTCTTAGAATAATGATAATTACTAATATATTACAGGCGTGTATTTTTTTCATTAGTCCTTGATGAATAATATTAACATAATTAGGTAACAATTTTCTTTTGGTTTAAAATCTATATGCGACCTTTTCTTTCAAAGCGACTACAATATTTTTCCAAAATTTAGGGCTAACCACAGCTTTTTGCCAGGGCTTTTTTTAGTTTATCTTTTTTGCCGAGTGGCTTTTTGTAAGCAAACAGAATGGAGGACTCAATATGGTGCTTAAAAGTAGAGGATTTTTGAGTTTTCGAAAAGATTTCTTTTATGCTTACACTGTAGGCATTGGTACTACTTTCATTGTACATACATATTTTTGCATTCAATATGGCGGCTAAAACCTAAGAATATATAATTTTTTGCTGAAAAAGGTGCACTCTTGTACATAAGTTTAGACTTACATTGTGCATGTCAAAATTTAGGGTATATACATTATTGCGGATAAAACATCACAAAGCTGACATTTTCTTTCTGAATAGGGTGAAAATTCTTCCGAATTAAATTTTTGGTTTACTACAACTCTGTTCTCTTTGACATAAACTTAGATCTATACTGCGCATCTCAAAATTTAGGAATACAATATGGTGGCTAAAATACCAAAAAGCTGACATTATTCTCGGAATAGGTTGAAAATCGTTTCGAATTATATTTCTTGTACATCCAAACTATGCTTTTGTGATATACGCTTATTTTCTACACTGTACGTATCCAAATTTAGGATGGTGGATACAATATGGCGTAGATTGGGCATCATTTTTAATTAAATTTCTGGAAAAAAAACTCCACTTATGGCCTACAGAATTTCAGTAAGAAATAAAGAAATCTATCTGCCGTATTTAAATAGTTGTTATATATGTATTCTCCTTTCAGGCAGAGAAAAGGAAAGGATATATACAAAACAGTTTATTTCCTGCAAATACTACTCTGGTCCTCTCTCCATACGCGTTTCGACCACCTTATAGTCTCGTCAGTGGAGCTGAATCGGACCGAGAGCAACATTCGTAGGAAATAACTGATATATGAAATATAAATTTCGAGGTATGTCGGTATCTATTAATCACCGGAGTAGTGAGAATTTTTTTTTGAATTTCTTAGATTTGCAGGCTTGCTCAACAAAGTACAAATATTTATTTTAATTTCTACTAATAATTTAATAATTAAATTTAAATCAATTTTTTTATCTAGATTATACGCGAATAGAAGTCAATTATTGAAATAATTTAAATTACTTCGCTTAAATATCATTATTAATTTGTCTGTATTACAATATTACGCCTCGAAACGTTATCGTTTTGCTGGTCTGCAATTTTAATGCAATCCAAGCTAATCCATTGGAGCGTATATGGAATTGCCTATCTAAAACGTGGAGATTAATTTCGTGTCATAAACTTCATATAGGTTGCAAGGCGACTTGCAAATCTGTGTTTAATTTGCCCCACAAAATATCCCTCTACTAGAAAAATTTCTCTTATGCAACCCACTGGACGAGTATATCAATTTTTGCTTCTAGTTGCGCCTGGCGCTGCCAATATCAAGTAAAGGTTTCTTCTTCGAGCAGCAGTTAAACCATTTTAGTTTAGGCTAGAATTCAACCGTGGTGTCTACTGCGCTGGTATTTCTATGAGTGATGTCTACTGCACCGGTATTTTAATTTTGGTGAAAGTGTTTTTACTTTGATTAAAAATGTTTGGCGAGAAAAAAAATATCCAAAATTAAGTGCTCAATACAGTGGCAAATACAGTAACCGATTTCAATTTCCGAATTCAAAGGATTCCTAATTACGAAGAAATTTATAAAAAACCATCGTTTATGTGTTAGGCATTTTTAAGAATCTTTTGTAAGAGATTCTAGAACAGCAGTTAAATATAATGCAGTTCCTGCTCTCTATCTTCCTGTATGTGCAAATGAAACCAAGTGAGCGCTTTTTTATTTTATAGAAAATATGAGCGGCTCGTCGAATAGGGTGCAGGCAATTATAAAAAAACTTATGAACATGTTGCTTACGTCATTGTTATGCACATCAATTAAATTTGGTAATGTTAAACCCTGCATCCGACAATAAAAATGTCCCGCATATTTCTTCAATTTACAAGGGATTTGCTCTTTTTTTTCAAATAGTCATTAAAGAACCGTAATACTAGATCAAATTGTTAACAAACGTTTACCTCATTCGGCCCCAACATGATGTAATTTTAATTCGAGAGTTCTTTGTACCGTATTCGCATATAATGACAGCATTCTAGAGACAATGGAAAAAATCTTAGATGACAGTAGAAACGTTAGTACCATGAACTAATCAACAAGGTATGCCAAAATTCCTAAAGCAAGAGTTTCCTATCATAGTTAAAGTTATTTTACAAAATAAAGCCTCAAGTTGATTTGTTATTTGGTAAGTTTCAAATAAGACAAATTGACGCTGTTATCGCAAATAAAAATATACTATCATTTGAAATAAAATTAGCAGAAATTAGAAATAATATTACCCTAAACGACGTCGAGCCATCTCCATCTATTTCAAACGATACAAGCTCGATGATTCGGCGGAGTTCTCTCAGGAAGCAAAAGAAGTTTGTGATATAATTATTTGTCAAGCAAAAGAACGATTTAGCTTTCAGGTCACTTGGTAGCAGCTAGTATTTTCTTTTTCGGAACAGTATGTCGAATGTAGAAGATGTTTCCCCGAAAAACATTTAAGGATACGATTAAAATTTACCCTTTTTTTTATCGAACAAAAACTGTATACAGAACTGACCCTCGTATATAAAACTTTAGATCAATTTCGGGTCCTCTTGTATTTTATAACTATCTTTCGCAAAATATAGAGCTAAGTGAGAAATTTAATGAAGTTCGAAAACTTTTAAAAATTTTAATTACTATTCCGATGGAATCGGCTGAAGCAGAACGGTGTCTTTCTACCCTCAAACGAATAAAAACATTTTTATGGAATACTATGAGTCAAAAAAGACCTTCTGCTTTGGCAATGCTTTCTAAAGAAAGGGATCTTATCGAAATCATACCTGATTTCAATCAGCGGTTTATTGATGTTTGCTAATGCCGAAGATCGGCGTATAGATTTTCTTTATAAATAATTCACACAGTAAGTTATACGTGAATTTTGTTTTGACTGCTATATTTTTAAAATTTGCTACCTTCTTTATATTTAGTTGTTTAAAATAAACCTCTTTGTTTCATACTAATTCAATTTTTAAAGACTTATTTTTTCATCTACCGGTGCCTATGACAGGTTTTATATATATATATATATATATATATATATATATATATATATATATAAATATGTAGATAAGTTTTTGTCCGTGTAATTTAAAATAAAATAGAATAATATATATATATATATATATATATATATATATATATATATATATATATATATATATATATATATATATATGTTTTTATTGTACCATTGGAATTGCATCAGCCGCCACTCATGTCGACATGGTGATAAATATAACAATAAATAAGTAAGAATGGTAGCTAACTAATTGACAACCTAACCACTAAATAGGTATATTTTAATAAAAAATATCTTAAAAACTAAACATATCCGAGATTTTTGTAATCTCAAACTAAGTCTATTGTGAAAGTTTAATTCATTTCCGTATGGTGTAATATTTTATATTTAAATAATTACAGTAGTTGAATGCAAAATATTTATTTCTTGATTTAATATGCAAAGAGACCAAAATTATGAAGTTTGAAATTTGAAGAGCGTACTGATTATTTTAGTTCTACTGTGCTAAAGGCAGAAAATAACTAAGTATTATATACTGCTAGAGAAAAACAAGGTTTTTAAATAAAGTGATTTGCACTAGATTTCCTTCTACCAGTTTACTCAGCCATCAAATGTATTGCTAGATTTGTCAAGTTTAATTTCAATATCAATCATGAAAAATACGAGTATTATTTGGAACAGAAATTTTGAAATACAAACATATTACTTTTTTAGTTTATACTCGTCATATTTTCGATTTTATCAAGCTAAACTGAAAATCGAAACTTGCCTCGCAAAAGTCTGAAGAAGTGTATTAGATTTATTTTAGAATTTGTTTTTCAATTACTTTGCGCTTGGTATCCGAACTGAACTTGGCAGCTCGTTATAGATACCAACTTTTTTGATGGCTAAACAAATTGGTACAAGAAAATTTGGCTTATTTCTCACAATTATGTTTTTACGTGATAACAGTACGTTTAAATTTCGATTTAAATATTTTTAAAGATTTCTTGTGCTTTCTTATGCCATACAAAACATAAGTTCATATATGAAAGTAAGGAAGTGCATCCCGCAGTTTATGAATTTCAGTTGGTAAAGTTGAGATTTTAATTCATTTAGTTTACTCTAATTTCTGTTTACTAATTTCATAGTCGTGTTTTACTTTTACGCCATTTTTATTCAAATTTGAAATTTCGCAGAAGCTTGTATATATTTCGTCATCTATTGGCATCGATCTTAAATAAATAAATAAAGCCTTTATTATGATGAATTTTATAGGTGAAATATTACAACGACACAAGTTCATTTATAGATATAAAGAATCACACCGTTACAATCATATACACATCACTCGTGGGCATACACACCTTTAAGTCTAATCCTATCATTAACATGTTTAAATTTTAAACTTTGGTTATAAAAAACACATATAATTCCAAAAAACATATTTCTAACAAATTTCCCATCCATTGCCAAAAATTATAAGATTCGTCCAAGAAATAAAAAACATTTTCCAGTAAAACATATGTAATACTTCACCTGCAATTACTTTAATATGATTAGGTAATGCATTAAAAATTTTAATACAGTTAAAATAAGGACTCCTCTCATACATCCGGAATCGATGCTGGGGAATGTTAAGGTTGCTGTGGCCCCTTGCTGTCATGTTATTATAAAAATGCTCATTCCTAGGAAACACCTGTGTATTTCCCCTCACGTATAAACAAATAGTCAAAATATATAAACAAGAAACTGTTAAAATTTGCATGAATTTAACATGTGATCTACAAGACTCTGCTGGAGAGGCCCAATATTGTAACACAAACTCTCTGTGCCAATCCACAGCACCAAACCAGAACATTATGCTATACTAAATTGCCGACTGAGCATACCCGAAATATTAAACTTTAAGACTCTCTAGACCTATCTGGTTACGAAGATATCTCATTAAATAATATGTTTTATTTATCTTTTTTACCACACTATCAATCTGTTCCCTCCATGATAAAGACGACTCCAGTGGCACACCTAAAAATTTCGTTATATTTACTTGGAGTATTGTTCTGACTTTCCAAGAAACATATAATGATTGATTTTGATATTTATAGGATATGAAACAAGTTTTTTCAGTATTTAATTTCAAATAATTATTCACGCACGAAGTATCCCTCCTTGCTACAATTTCACCGGATTTTTTTGAGGCACTCGAGATATCAGTTTTTGCCACAATGCAGGAAGTGTCATTTGCAAATTACAAACACACTCGGAGCCCAGTGATGCTCCTAGTTCTTTTACAAAAATCAAAAACAATATTGGCCCCATAACTGACCCCTGAGGTACACGTGTGGACGCAGGAAGAGGCTCTGAATAGAACACTTCCACACTTTCTGAGATGTTAAACGTTATATTTGAGTTCTGTTACATAGATATGAACGAATTAGATCAATTGCAATATACCTATCTCCATACATATTTAATTTTGCAAGTAACAAGTTGTGATTAATCAAATCAAATGCCTTCGATAGGTCAGAATAGATGCTACTTACCTGCCTATCACCGTCAAGCTCCTTCATGGCCATATTTAAAGACTTAAAAATAGCGTCCTGTGTGGGCTTCTCAGGCAAAAAACCATATTGATTTGGAGCAAACACATTTTCCCTGTTAAAATAATTCAACAATTTAATATAAACAACAGGTTCAATGACTTTAGAGAATACTGATTACAGTGAAACTGGTCTATAATTGTATGAATCCGTTCTATCACCCTTTTTATGTAAGGGAACAATTTTAGCATCTTTTAGTAGAGTAGGAAATTTACCTTGGAGAAGACGATTGTTCATGACATCAGTCAACGGATAACAAATCATATGACATACTTTTTTTTAATACTATTGCTGGTATTTCATCAAGACCAGTTGAGTGCTTAGGTAGAATTTGCATAATTTATTTGTAACTTCATTTGGTGCCTAGGGAATCAAAAATATACTAGACGCCAGACCTCTGCTGACACCATCCTGATCCTCATCACTTTAAACATAATTTGTGTCCACTCGAAATCTGTCACCAAATAACTCAGTGATGGTTTTTGGATTCGTAATCAAATCACCATCCCTCAATAAATTTATCTCCTTGTCACGTTTACCAGAATTTTAACCATTTTTAAATAAAGTCCAAGTTGTTTTTATTTTGTTTTGATAATTTTGTATCTTAATTGAAGTTACGATTTTACGAATTTTTTTATTAGTATCCTTTATCGATTTTCGCGCTGGTATATTGATTATCTATTTCTATTGCAGTTTCTGGGTAGATAATATTGAATTCTGGGAATACGTCTTGTTTAATATTTTTCTAATATTTAGGATCATGGTCTCAAAAATTCCTTTCAAAGATTATTTTTATTTGTACGACATTTAGATTAGGTTGTATCTCTAATCGTTATCAAGTATAAACTAAATGTTTTATCTTAAGGCTTCGAGCTTATATAGGGACTGTGTCCATTGCAGAGCGAAATTTTTCGCTTCACTGTACATACCTTAATGATTGGATGTTACAAAGTAATGTTTGCCAAAGATTAGGAATTTCAGCACTGAGTATACCGAAGATTCCATTATTACTTTTAATTTATTTTCCTGTTGGATTCCATACAAGTGCAGTGGTAAAGTTTCTTCTAAAAATCATAAAACCCGTAGAAGGTAAGAACAAAAGCTTTCACGGCTTTGGTCAAGTTCAAAATCATGGTTCTGTGTCAAATTGGAATTATTATCGGTCTAAACCCAAGAACCATGATTTCCAACGAACGCATATGTTTAAAATTCCACACACTTCATTAATATTATAAGTAGCATTAATCTAGAGCCAGACGACAGACTAATAAGTTTTGATGTGGAAAGTCTCTATACTAATGTGTCATAAGGGGAATCACTGGGCAAAATCAAAACTAGACTTTCAAATGATGCAACATTATCAGATGGAATGACGTTACTACTGGACGGGGTGATGGACCTTTTGGAGTGTCATGTAGTGTTTAGTTTCAAGTAAAGGACAATTTTTACGCTCAGGACGACCAGAACCAATGGGTTCTTCACTTTCCCCAGTGTATATATATATATATATATATATATATATATATATATATATATATATATATATATATATACATATACATATACATACACATATACATATTCATATACAATTCTTTAATTTCTTGGGTACAGGTTTTTACTTCCTTTGTTACATCTAAGGCTGTTTTACGTTTCGCCGCGTGACAGACTAGACTTTCAAATGATGCAACATTATCAGATAGAATGACGTTACTACCGGGCGGGGTGATGGACCTTTTGGAGTGTCATGTAGTGTTTAGTTTCAAGTAAAGGACAATTTTTACTCTCAGGACGACCAGAACCAATGGGTTCTTCACTTTCCCCAGTGTATATATATATATATATATATATATATATATATATATATATACATATACATATACATATACATATACATACACATATACATATTCATATACAATTCTTTAATTTCTTGGGTACAGGTTTTTACTTCCTTTGTTACATCTAAGGCTGTTTGACGTTTCGCCGCGTGACAGGCTTTTTCAAAAACATTATTACTTTCATGTTCGATCGATTACTAATATAAGTATTATATATATATATATATATATATATATATATATATATATATATATATATGTATAGTATAGGAATTAATTTTTCTTGAACCATTAAATATTTGACTGTAGTCAAGTCAAGGCAGTTATAGGGTTAAAAATGTAGTGTCCATTCTTCTAACTGGACTGTTAAAAATACTTTTGAAAAGTGAATACACAAAAGAGTGAGTGATTATAATTGGTTTATGATGTAATTAATTTTTGTTTAAAACAAAAATCTCTGTTCTTAATGCATTCGCCGAAACCGTCAGTTGGAAAAGATTCGAAAGAATCGAAACGTCCTGAAAAAAAAAACGTCCTGAAAAATAAAAATATATATATATATATATATATATATATATATATATACATATATATATATATATATATATATATATATATATATATATATATATATACAATAAGAATGACTACTTCATATATGTAGTTTCAATATAGAATGAACCATATTCCCAAGAAAATAACCAAGTAAATATATATATATATATATATATATATATATATATATATATATATATATATATATATATATATATTATTTTTTTTTGTTAACAACCCTTAATTCTAGAAACTGCACAATATTTAAAATAACTATACAAACAAACGATAACCAAATGCTTTGTCTTTAATTATGATCTTCCTGTATTAAAAATAACAGAAAAATCGTTTATAAAAAAAAAAAAAAAAAATAAAACAGTAAGTATTAATGGCCTTCTTTTCATTGTTATATATTTTGAAGGGGTGTTTTTTACTTTCTTATCAAAGTCATTTTCACCTCTTTAAAGATCCTATTAAATAATGTTCAAAAACAATGACAATCCCGAGGTGCTGATGGATCTTATACTGTTAAAATGTAGTTTGGACTTGAAAGCCACTGATACAAATTAGAAACTATTAATGATTTTTTTCTGTTTCTTAGTTTTCTTGAGGCAGTTTTTTTCTACTTATAATCTGAAATGTACTTCCCTGTAGATTAAAAAAAAATAATTGTGTTCTGAGCTTTTTCAGTAGTTACGTAAGCATTTTGATGTTTGAGGCTACTTTTCACCCTATTTTGAAGGTTTGTTATAAATCTATTGTATGTATGTTTGTACTCAATTATTTCACATATGTCTTCAAATTAACAATCAATTCGATTCTGAGATGGAACAATAATCTTAAAAGCTCTTTTCTGATAGTGTGCCACTGATTTTTTTTTCATTTTTTCAGAGCTCAAATTTTAAAAATTAGGAGTAATTACTCATATCTTTTGTGGTGTTATGTTATGCGTCAGTAAGCCGATTATCTGAACGCTGAATATTCAGTAATAAAATCTCTCAAATCTCATGAACAGCAGGTCATTTTAACGTCAACCTTTTTTCACGATAATTTAAATACTGTTATGTGAGGTAGAAATAATCTTGAAATCTTTGGGCCCAACAAGCGGTGAAAAACGTTTTTTTTTGTGGTCGCTCTTTTAAATTACATATTTAATTGCATTTTCAACGTTACAGAATAAGGAAACTTTTACCCAACTTTTTACATACGATGAGGTACCCTAAATTTAGAAAAAACTATAAGAGTTTCGTAGGGAGCTAGGAAAAAACATATATATTATTAAGTTGTGACAATACTGTTGTTTGATTAATATGACATTTACTAGTTCGTATTAGAAATCAGGCTGGGAGCCAGCGGCGTTCTGGCAAAAAAAGAATGCGGCTGAAGTTTGGAACGTTCACGAGACGAAAAATACACTCAAAAAAATATTGTCGAAAAATGAGAAACCAAATTTTATTTACAAAAGTATTCCATCCTATATTGTTGTAAAAAAAAACAAATTTTACTGGTTAGGACTGTCTTAGAAAATCTTATAGTAATTTAGGACACCTGACTGACCCTATATAGCAAAAAAAAAAGTTTTAAACACACCCTTAAATTCATTTAAAAAAATCGTCTGTGGCGTTTCATAAATTAAAATCCACACATATTTTATATTAACTAGGTATGTTCATATTAAAGCCCTGTATAAACAGATATTTCTAAAAATGCTTGCGGACGGGACACTACCACCCTTAAATTCATTTAAAAAAATCGTCTATGGCGTTTTACAAGTTAAAATCCGCCCATATTTTATATTGACGGGCTAGATATATTCATATTAAAGCCCTGTATAAACAGATATTTCTAAAAATGCTTGCGGACGGGACACTACCACCCTTAAATTCATTTAAAAAAATCGTCTATGGCGTTTCATAAGTTAAAATTCGCCCATATTTTATATTGACGGGCTAGGTATATTCATATTAAAGCCCTGTATAAACAGATATTTCTAAAAATGCTTGCGGACGGGACGCTACCACCCTTAAATTCATTTAAAAAAAGAATCGTCTATGGCGTTTCACAAGTTAAAATCCGCACATATTTTATATTGACGGGCTAGGTATATTCATATTAAAGCCCTGTATAAACAGATATTTCTAAAAATGCTTGCGGACGGGACACTACCACCCTTAAATTCATTTAAAAAAAAAATCGTCTATAGCGTTTCACAAGTTAAAATCCGTACATATTTTATATTGACGGGCTAGGTATATTCATATTGAAGCGCTGTATAAACAGATATTTCTAAAAATGCTTGCGGACGGGACAACCACCCTTGAATTCATTTAAAAAAAGAATCGTCTATGGCGTTTCACAAGTTAAAATCCGCATATATTTTATATTGACTGGCTAGGTATATTCATATTAAAGCCCTGTATTAACAGATATTTCTAAAAATGCTTGCGGACGGGAGACTACCACCCTTAAATTCATTTTAAAAAAATCGTCTATGGCGTTTCACAAGTTAACATCCGCACATATTTTGTATTAACGGGCTAGATATATTCATATTAAAAACCTAGCACCTCAATATAAAAGTTGTAGACGGCTTTAATATAAAAATATATAGCTCGTCAATAGCTGTGAATACACATAAACGATTTTTTAACTTTATTATATATTTTTAGTCCCGTCCGCAATTATTTTAATTTTTTTTTATTAGGGGCTTTAGAAAATACATACTTTGCCCATCAATTTACAATTTAAATGCAGTTTTGCATGTGAACTCCTTTAGAAAATTTTTTCACTATATAACTTCGGTTATATGTATCCCGAGCTAAGTCGGTTTTAAAATTTTTTTTTCACAAGATGTTGTAATATCAATCGGTTCAGCCAGTCAATAACAAATTTGCTTACATTTTTATTTGTCAACTCTCAAAGACGATATTTTTAAAATTATTTTATTAAATTGTAACCTTCAAGTGAAACCAAATATAATGCCCAAGTTTTATAAACAGGTCAGGTAGAAAAAAAAAGAATAATTCATTTTTTAAAATATTTTACATTGCCTTCTTCTTTTAATATGAATTTTTAACAATATTCTCTAATTTTTGAAATTATTTTTACTGTGTACAAAATTCGTTCGCGTGAACGTTCCAAACTTCAGCCGCATAAAAAAGATTATTATGTTGAATTGATTCTAAGCTTCACAAGCATGGGTGCTGGCAGAGAAAATGTTAAAGAGATGCAAAAACGCCAGCTTTCCGTAGCCGAGTAATGATTTCTCTAGATATTTCATAAGATTTTCTAATCTTATTCCAGTCAGAAATGTAAGTTGATTATATATTTTTATTTTATGAAAATGAAGCACCCATTACTGTCATTACTGTGTTGGCATTATTTTCTAAAGTAAAGTAACTGAAATACATTTTTAGGTGTTAAGCATTGTAAATTTCATTACACCCTCAAAAGCCTACGCTTATCAACTTAACAAATAAATATAATTTATTCAAAGTTTTTCCTCTTCCTTCTTTCCATAGAGTCCTTTTGTATTTTCCCTAGAGAATGGGCTTTCGCCCGCGTGAATGTCACTTTAAAGTTAATAATAATTATACACATATAATGGGATTGCGGGTTACATCCCGTGTAATAAGGTTATTTCGAACGAGGGTCCTTCAACTTTTGAAAGATGTGAGGACAGGATGGTTGGATTGGAGAAACAATTTGAATTATTAAATGACCAAATTTATTTTAATATATAACATGTTACAGAAGTGTTATTTTCGTTGTGATAAACAACTACTATTATATTATATTAAAGCTAGGTAATTTATATTTTATAATATTCCATATTTTGGTAGCGTATAAATGGTTGTAATTTGTGTGAGTTGTAAACTTAAACAACAAGCCACCCTGCTAACAGCTATAAATATTCGTGAAAATTAAAGTCTATGCAATGCCAGGTGGATTCACAGTTCCAAAGATGCTTAGAAATCACCGGGTTATTTTCGGCAGATATATATAATCAGTGGCGCCGCGACACCAATAACTGATCCTTATAAGTTAATTTTACTAAAAATACTTATTACTCTAGATATAGTTTCTTGAACAATGTAGAGTGTAAAGTACAGAAACATTGTTTAAATATATCTTACATGCTATAATTAGGAGAAGTATAGGCAAATTGATACAGTTAGATTAGTTGATGAGTACAACGTACACTAGCGCTTTTTACGAGTAGATACTCGCGGCATTGTTCTTGTCGTGTCAATAACCTATTGCCAATAGTGATGAAAAAAAAACAAACGTTTTTTGTTATCGTTTAGTAAAAATTAAAAAAAAAACATTATTTTGAAAATTAATTGCTACACTATATTGCTGCTTAGCAAAAACTTTTTGACTCATATATTTCCATTTTGTGTTATTTCTTTATATCTTTGTTTACTAAGAAAATATGTCGTTTTACTTTAAACTTAGGTTTTAATTAATAACTGCATCAATTAGTCAATCAATATTTGATCCCTAAAAATACAAGAATAAAAAAATCATTTTCTTTTACTCCCAAATAGTCAAAATGGAAAATGTTATTTATTTTCGGGAGACAATAATTCCTCTTACCGATTCCAATTATCCTCACTTTTTCTGTACAAAAGTTTGTTGACATATATATATATATATATATATATATATATATATATATATATATATATATATATATATATATGATATATATATATTTTGCTGACTAACTGCATGATTTAAGTTCCATAGAATTAAATCGGGTTTAAAAGTTTAATGAATCTGGCGCTAAGGAATTTAAATTAGTTTGGGTATATGTTATATGAATTCATCTTATTTATTAATATTCAAGAGTCCCCATTCTACCAAGGAAGAAATGAGGTTTAGTTAAGTTTATTCTGCGTTTCCCTGCCACTTTGTGACCTTTTTCTAAATAATTTTAAAAAAATGATCTTCTAAGCATCAATAAACCGAAGCCACAAATTTTCTAACAAAGGCCTGCAGTTTGAATTTCAAGATTCTAATAATAAATTAATATTTTATCATTCGTTATAAATCTGTAGATATTTCACAGTCTAACATCGAAAATATCTGCAGCTATAACATCCTGCCGACGTATCAGAATTGGATTTGGCTCTTTGTTCCTTACGGTTCCACTGATGAGACCATTAGGTGGTTGAAACGCGTATGGAGGGAGAAACAGCAGAATTTGTAAAAAATAAACTCTCTACTATCTCCTGTTATAGTCTGAAGTAAAAATCGGCAACTTGTTAAACTAAAGGTGCCTTATTACCATTCAGTAAACTTATTTTCTGTTATACCTTTCTTACCAACGTAATTGAATGAATATGATTAAAAATATATTTCGATTTCTTTGAAATATTTGTTTTTATTTTTAGGTTAGAAAATATTATTTATTTACTAAATATTCAAATCTAGAAAACTAAAAAATAATACCAAGAAATTTTAAAAGGAATTTGAAAATATTGACACGGCTATTTTGAATTAGAGCAACAGCATTTATACTTATAATAAAACCAAAATGCATGTCAAGTTCAGAATTATAGACGGGCATGAAGCAAAAATTAACGAACACAAGTCGGTATAAAAATAGTTAGGCGCATCGAGACACATAGTTGGAGACACTCCAAGGAGCCAGTGTAAATAAATTCTGAGACATTATTCATGAAAATGGTCAGGAAAAACCGGATAAGAGTTTTGTCGATTTGTGTGAAATTCTTAGAAGCTGATTATTGCGTATGAGGAAAAAATATTTGTTATAATATTTAATTGTAAAACAGCTGCCATTTTAAAGCCTATAGATATTTTAAAGGATTTCAAAAACAATTTTCTCTTCAATAGTATTTTATTTATTCACAATTCTTAGAAATGTTTACTAAAAATGCCATTAAAAATTTTTGTAGACAAAATAAAGTTGAAAAAAAATTTGAATGGATTAAATATATTTTCATTTTTGATTTTTATTTGGGTGCTTTTAAAATTTGAGAAAATTAGGTTTGCAAGAGTAGCTACTATCGTGTAAAATGTGACATTTGCTGTCATCACAGCAATTTTTGCAACGGGAAAAAAGAAACAGATTTAATACGGCTATGTTGCCTTCGGTTGTCGACTAGCTTCAAGTAATATCAATAAATGAAACAACGAAAATCCTGGATTTTTCGGCATTTCGGCAGGAAGAAAATTAAAAATTACATAATATAGGAAAAAATATTTAAAACCAGGTAAAATTTTTTGAAATAATGAAATTATATAAAATAAAAATGCCTCTTTCAGATATCCTTTATAATACAAATAATTTTTAAATATCGTGTTCTAACGTTTTAAAAACTCATCCTGTATAATACTACATTTGTATTTTTGCAATAAGCTATAAATAGTACTGCTATTATAGCAGAAACGTTCGGGATATAAAAATGGAAGTAGGATATAAATCAAAACAAAATGACAAAGCATTTTCAATATATGAAAATAAAAGTCAACAGCAAAATTACGGAAGGAAAGTAATGGATAAAAAACTCAACATTGATTTTGACGTTACCAGATTTTCTAGCGGAAAGGATTTAGTTTTATTATTTTTCTGGTCCCTAATATTTGATTCGGTTGGTTGTTTGTGAAGGGTATAATTTCTTTCTACTATTAAATAGTAAATTTATTAATATATATATATATATATATATATATATATATATATATATATATATATATATATATATATATATATATATATATATATATATATATATATGGTTTAGTTTTTCCGCGTTTCAATCCGTTCATTGGGTGGAAAAATGGTTTTTACGACGTTTTAACCAAACCATTCATAACACCATCAGTGAAAATCTGCGATATCATACATTGAAAATTTGTCAAATGATACTTGATACTTAGTCTGGGTGCCATGAAAGTTAAATCTTCTAGTTGGCCAGTGTAGCTTTCCCTATGATATTGTTATAATTTATATTACATGCGTCAACAAATAAATACTTATATAAGGTTATCAAGGATACAAATACAGAGACAAAGCTTTCAGATCCGTAATAGCTATAGTTGTTATTTGAAAACTAACAGAATAATAAAGATCCAACTGACTAAAGCGATTGGCAAACTATTTTCTGTTAAGGGATATACATAATTTCTTCAAAAAGTAATCATTACAAAGCCTTTATCTATTCCCATATCGTAGTAAAAATTAACAATATACTCTATGCGGGACTCCGACTAACCTAATGGCAGTACCCGGCGCACTCTGTAGTGTCGACACTGAACTCTACTATCGACCCCTACTCTTGTCGGCTGCTAAAGCCAAAAAATGGCAAACCATGGGCGAAAAAATGCGTTTCTGCACATCGGGCGCCAGTCATATTTTTGGACGTTGATCAGATAAGGGCATGCGCATAAGCGACTTCCTATTATCGATCGGTGGTTTCGTAGCGCCATCCGTAAACAGCACAGTATCGGCTCAACGCCATTTTTGTGTTTATTTTTGCTTTGTGAGTTGCGTGCGATTCAAACGGATTTTTAGCGTTTTAAGTGATTTATTTTATTTGTTTTTGTGTTTTTATTTAATATAATGGAATGTGTACATATTTTATTTGTTTTATTTTCCTTTTTCTCTATAGGGTAAAAAATAGTGTTGCTTTACAAGATTTTTGGATTTATAGTGTTTTCGGATAACATTAAATTTCCAAAACATGTAGTATGATATATTTTAAGCACTTTCCAAATGATTACCAAAAGATAAACTGAACTTTTAAGCAATCAATTCTTTAAAAAAAATCTGAAAATTCGCACCAAATCATAGAATAGTTTATTCTATCATTCATCAATATGTCAAGAAATGTTACAATTTCTCCATCTATTACATTACTTACATAAATAAAAATATACATCCTCAAAATGAAGTTGGAATATGTTAAAACATACATATATAACTGACAATAATTATAATGCATTATTATTTTGTTATATACATAAAATATTTCAGTACAAGGTTTATATTTTAGCCAGAATCGGCTATTGGCTCTATAATTTCTAAGCTCTGTTTGAATTATTTTTTCAAATTGTCAACGACTTTTTCCCAGTTGCTAATTTGCACAATGTCCATATTCTTGCATAACTTCATCCACCTTATATTTAACCGATGTTTCCACCCAGCTCAAATGTTTTTTTTTGTTCTGCAGCCATTCTATGATTTATTATTTTGTGTCTGAAGATTGAGGACATAACGTTAAAAAGCGTTGTTCATTATTAATACTGGTTTTGGAAGTAAATTCAGATTAGTTATGTCCATACTCATTTTATGAAATTGTCATGATTCATGTGGTCATGGCAATCCTCACTTTGAAATCGTCAAATTAAAAATTCATTAATATGTTAACAAAAGCAAAATATTACGAAATAAGTTAGACAAATGTGAATTTCTTTTGTTGGTATATTTTTTTTATTCACTCCCAGCAATGACCTTGTTCACTTATTTTATTTGAAATAACATAAGGAAAAGGTCATTATTTTTTATTAATTAGAGAATAAATTGCCGGACCTTAAAAATGTTAATTATTCACTCCCACCCTACAACAAGAAAGTTAACGCACACAGACAGAAACAATAGATTAGAGAAATAGTAAGGTAAATTTTCTTCACAATTTTACTTTCACAGTATAAGAAATGACTAAACTAACTTCCATCGGTAGACACAGACCGGATTATTCCCTTCTGCTTCAGATATTATTTGTGCCCATATGATGTGACTCCCAGAACAAGAAAGTTACATGACACCGACTTTTTTACTAAAGATTGCAACCATGGTTGCAACTTTGAAACTTGCTTGATTTAGACACCATTTATGACTAATTGAACTAACTAAATAGATTTTCGAAGTTCGGTCCTGTCGATGGTCACCTGATCATTTTGTAGTGCGCATGCCGACATCTGATCTACGATGTTTACATTTTATTGTCGTAAATTTGCCGTTTTTGGGATTAAACTTTGCGGATCTATAAATATTTTATCTATGAGTGTCGAAGCCCATTAAAAACTTTTCGAACGAGAATAGATATTAAAGGCATACAACGTTGAATTTGACAGTTGTGACATTTCACAGATGACGTTCCGAAGTTCCGAACAAAATAAGTAGCGGATATCAAGCTGATTTGCGGTGTTTATTTCAAGCTGAATCGGTCGGCTTCAAAATAATTTCATCATATTTATAATTTCTATTTTCTTTGATCTGAAGCTCACTCGAAACTCTCAATGTCAACTTATAGCATATCTTCATATTCAGAAAAATTTAGGTGTTTATTGCTCTGTCAATGACAACAAAAAAATCACAAGCATCAGAAGTTTTGGGCAAATGCTTTTATCGACTGTGCAAGTATATAAAAAATAACTTATAATTCTTTAAGGTCAAGAAATTTAGCGTTGTTCTCGTACCAGTAAACTGACTTTAGAATTTACAGCTTATTATATACAGTATTCTTAATTATTATGGTCTAAATAAAACTCAGTAATCAGTTATAATAATATTCTTAAAATTATACTTGGTCGTGTATTAAAATATAAAATATTTGGCTGTATAAAAGACGAAAGTAATAATTTTATGGAATAAAGGTAAGTGGGTATTAAAAAGCTCTGCCTAAGATGACAGCAGATGCGCTGTCTTATTTTGTAGGCCAATTAAGGTTTTTATGCGATTCCGTATTCTTTGCAGAGATAGGATTAAAAAAGTTTTTTTACAAGCGGCTTTTTGATTATGTTATGTTTTTATAATAACTGCCTTCGCGTAAAATATTTTAAATAATTCCGGAAGAAGTTTGATTGGGGGTTCTGTTAATATTAGCCTTAAATGTAATGAAAATTTAATATACATTCTATATTAAATTTAATGATTTTGTATCAAAAATGGTGAATAATTTACATTTGCTTTGAATTTAAAGCAATTCATTCAAATCTCAGTTCGTTGTACATTAAATTTGATTAAATTGTATTTTAAATTTCGATAAGATAACTGAAAAGTTAAACTTTCTGTACATAAAAAATTATATCACATATACCCTAACACTAAAGGAATGTACATTACTATTCCATATTCGATTATATGCGATAATATAATTGTAATGTATACTATTTAAATGTTAATGACTCTTATGGTAAAAAATATATACAAATACAGTAATATGGTGTGACGCTTTTTACGTAGGCGGGGAGCAGATCGTGCTCTACGGATCTGCTTTGCCTACGGCAGCGGAACATCGGTCAGTGGATATTTCTCGTGCAGACAGTCATCGGTCAAATGCTTAGCGCAGGGGTATCGGTTTGACGGTATCTACTTATATTCGGAATATCCCTGCTCTCTGAACTGATCAACGGTTTGACTGCCTGAAGGTCAAACCATCCACTCGGGGGTCGGTTCTCGGGCGCCACCCTCGGGATGGACTTATGCATCGGGCAGCTTATTATAGTGGAGAAACGGCAAGCCAGGGGTCAATTGTGTGTATTAGTGCTGGCTGCCAGCTGCCAATTGTTATATGTAATGTTAAAAATGGGACTAGGTAATAAAACAAACGGTTATAAAACATCCTGTATCCTGTATTCCATTCTTTTATAAAAATACATGGTCTAAAACTAACTTACAATCTAAGATGTACAACAAATTAACAATTACACGGTCTGGAGGGCAAGAGTATGTTATGAGAGCTGTTCACGGTAGCTCGTACTGATCGATAGCGCTATAGACGGTAACCCGGCGGTATCATTCACGACGCTATTTACGTACCTCGTACTATACGGTTGCGACGCTAGTCACGACGGTTCGTACTCAAATGATCACGCTTAGTGTCTTAAATCCGCGGATGCTGTTCACGGCGCTTCGTACTACAATTCGACCCACGGCGGTATACACGGTATGTCTAACAATAACCTGGCATCGATCGGTAATAAGCGGCGTCTCTACACGCGACGGTGATCTCTACTCGCGGCGGCGGCGATAGGGTCGGAGCGACAGTTGTTAAGCACCCTTATCAACGGACATCGGAGGGCACCTGGCAGTAAAACACATTCCTGGTTAATGAGGAAAGAAAACTTAACTTACGGCATTCAGTGCGTATGTGTATAGGTGACGGTAGGAAGGAAAGAAAGGAACTGACGCTGCTCGTTCTTATAAGCGTCCTCGACAGCGTCAGCAGGATGGAATAACATTGCCCATTCTTATAAGGGTTCTCGACAATGTCGACCAATAGCGGTAGGAAATTAGGAAAGGAACCTACACTTCCCGTTCTTATAAGGGTCCTCGGCAGTGACGGTAGGATGACACAACATTGCCCGTTCTTACAAGGGTCCTCGGCAATGCTGGCGATTAGCGGGGTAGGACGTAAGGAAGGAAGTTTATGGTGAAACACCATATACACACAAGCCTAGCCTTACCTACATTGCTAGACCAGGAAATCGCGGTCCGGCAGGCGACCCAGTCCGGTCCGTTTGGACTGTTGACTTGGGTGGAGAACGTGTAGTTCTCAGCGAAATAATGATCTGCTCGAGCTTAAGTAGTTGGCCAGAGCTCCCAGCACGCTGACGTGTGACGGCGTGCGGTGATCGCGCATACAATACTGCTGTATGCGGCGCGCGATTACTATGGTCGGACGCTCTGAAAATCTCGGAAAAATATATTTCCCGGCATAGCGCGGTAAATCTAATTAAATACCGGTAATATAGAAACGTTAAGCATTCTTTTCCCGCAAGAATCAGATTTTTCGGATGTAAAATAAATAAATTAAATCCCGGCGAACATACTCATGCCCAAAAATAGAGTAACATCGTAACAATGGTTTCAAATCTTGCACTGAAATTTCTTGTGCACATACAGCAAATTTAAAGTACATTGCATGCAACTTGTATTGAACTTTTTATTTAGTATGATATAAGTTGCTTAAAGGACTCAATTTTCCTATGATGAAGTGTACATGTCTGTCCTGTATTGACGAGAACCAATGAGTTCGAAACCGGTCTACAAGATAATGGTACACTATCTATTGGAAAAATTCCAGCTTTTTCTGGTGGTTTCTTGCAATCTGAAGTAGTGCTGTTGATTCTTAATGAGAACAAAACACGCCTGTCCTGATCAAGTATTCCTGTTGAAAATTAATTCATATGTACAAGAATACTGAATTTTTTAACTCATATTAATGTTGGTGCATTAAACATGTGATAACATATCTCAAATTCAATGACCACTGGCTGTATATTTAATGTACATAGTCACCGTAAGAAGTAATGATCAAACTTTAAATTTTATGTATGATTACATCACATTTAATGTAATAAATTAATTTAGATTTATGTAAATTATTAAATTCAATGCAATACATTAAATACATTCTACAAACATTTGGGAAATTTGCTTCCAGCACATTTACATTAAATTTAATGTATTTCCTTTTCACAATTATAGCGAAGAAAAATAAGAAAATAAGTTTTAAATAACATTTAATGAAAAGAACGTGCCAGCTAGATGGTTTATAATAACAGACACTAATGACATTTTTTTATTTATATCTTCCATATGAAATCGCGCTACGTTCACCACCACGTTGTGTGTTTTATCACCAGACCAAGGATTGACACAAAGTAATGCAATTTGATAAGGTTTACTGCAAAGTGCAAAATATTAAAAAAACAAAATGTTTATGTTAAAAGTCTTACCTTTATTAATTAAGACGACACAAAATCAAATCTTGTAAAATTCTTAAATAAATTGAATACTTAAGAAAATCAACCTTTCTATGTTATTCGTCAAATTTTATGACAGGTGGGGGGACGATATGTAAAGATCGCTCCAGCTTCCATTTTATTGTTTCGGCGCATCCTTCTTGACCTACCATAAACATTGAAGATAAATTTAAATTATTTTTAATGGGAGGTATGACGCTTTGATAACAAATTTTCCATTTAAGGCTTTCAATTAGTCAGGTTTAATCTTAAATCTCATCGACGAGTGCTTTTCAATCGGATTCTTTTCTTTTTGGAATTGGGAACCACACTAAAACACCTCTCCATGA
This sequence comes from Diaprepes abbreviatus, assembly GCA_034092305.1. Taxonomy (NCBI): domain Eukaryota; kingdom Metazoa; phylum Arthropoda; class Insecta; order Coleoptera; family Curculionidae; genus Diaprepes; species Diaprepes abbreviatus. The sequence continues at coordinate 28,837,361 of JASJET010000122.1, read as the reverse complement.
GGTTATGAAGATGAGAAGCTATCAAAAATTTTCTTGCGATTGTCCATAATGCAGGATAAGTAGCAGATATGTCTCCCTGGTGCCAAAATTCCTGATATTCATTTCTAAACTGTACCTTAACTTCTTCGTTAGTTCTTATTACAATCATTCCTCTTGTAATATGATATGCGATTCAATGTCATCATATGGATTGATAATCAACTATAGTATTTTCTTGATTCAAAAATCCAGTTTTAAACTCTGTCTATATGACATTTAAATGTTGAACATATGCCGAAACACCATCATCCTGGCAGCATATCTGTGAAAAATTGGGGAATTGGGAAAATTGTCGCTGTTCAATGTTTTACTTCATAAAGTTAATTCTGACAAGAAAAGTTGTAATTATGTACTTTATTTTTATTAAGTTCAGATTGTTACCTGGAAATTACAAGTTCACCTCATCAGATTTGGTAAACCAATCTGTTAAATATAAAATCTTTAGTTTTCATTTGATTAAGTTTTCTTTTGAAATGGAATCTTCAGCATCCAAAAACTCTAAAACAGTCCCAAAAACTGAAAAAAAAATCTTGTCAAACATAAGCTCCGATAGTCAGCGTACTTCAGTGTGAAGAAGTAATTGATGAAAATTTTCGTCGTTGTCTTCACACAACTGAGAAAATAACCCAGAATTCAACGCATTGTTCCGATTTTTTTTACTGCGTTTATGACGAATCGATGAGATTGACATAATCTGTCAGCCAGTTTAGAAACTAAATGTTGTCGATCGATGACGCAGTGAATTGAAAACATTCCGGGAACATTTTCTTTCAAATGACTTATAAAACCACAGCAACGTCCAACCATGGCAGGTGCTTGCAGGCGAAGTTGACTCGTAGCATTGTATGGAGAATTGGGTCGTTTGCAGATAATTACATAAGACGCTTTCAACACTATCACTCATTTCATCAATACCTCTTAGGACCATGTTGTTGAAAGGAATCTTTTTGAGTATGAAGGTCGGTGTGGAAAAGTTTTTCCAACCTCATCAGTAGCTGGCAAAAATTAGCTCTTCTTCGATGCGACTTTTCTCATTTTGCTATATTGTCCTCGTTAACCATCTTCGTCTCTTATTGACGTTGAAGTGAACATATTGTCCACTGTCTATATAAAATCATCTGTTTTATCAGGATGACACCTTCTCAGATAATCTTCTAACTTGACTATTTTCATAGCATCATTGCTTAAAACTTTGTGGTATATAGGGCACATAGGCAGGTATTTGTCCGACAATGATGGAATGAAACCGAACCTCAAATAATTAACGCTATACTGCCTATAATTCTTTTTAGATTCGGTAATGCTAGTTCAATTCGAAATCGATTACCCACGTGAAACCTTCTATTTATCCTAATGGTGGTTATTGCCTTTTATAATTACCATTGAATTTAGTTTATAAAACCTCAGACAGAAAGAAAAAAGAAATGACAGAAAGGAAATAATACCGATTACTGAAACAAAAAACACAATAAAAATAAAAAAAGTCAAAGAATATCGAATCGCTTTTATCTCAAGTCATGATCGCCAATCGGACCATAAAAGAAATTTAAGGGGAATAATGTTGTTAGAAAAAAAGGCTATTCATCTATCTCTAGACTTCCTAAGAATTTTTATTGATTTTAATTTTATTTTTGGAAATATTTACTTCTTACTTTTACTCCTTAAAATTCAGAGAAGGAATGAACAGTGTTTGTCTTTTATACTAATATAAAAACAAGTCCGTGCAAGTTTGCGTCACCTTCCTTGCAGATATAGTTCAAATCTAGAAATGTTTGCTATTGCTCGTATGAGAGACGTTGCTATCCAATGCGCAAGTTTTTATAAATTACCAAAAGTATGACCACAAAGCAAATAGTTACTTACTCACACACAATAATTTGAAATGAAATATACTTAATATATAAATAGGTAATTTATTTGTCCAAGTTTTGGTGATCGTCTACTGAAATAGGATGGATCCTCATTTACATCTTATGTATCTCCAATTTTTTCCCGTTGACAAGGACCCATGTAGATCGCAGTCCACCTCTGGGGTCCATATGAACAACTTTAGAAATCAATGGTTTAGATTATCAGAAAAAGGGAGTTCCCGATTAGAAGAGCGACGGAAGTTGCTTCGCCAAGTTGTCCGTTTCTGATTTTTACATACCGGGTGTCAACGAATCTATTAGACAAGTCATAATTTCTAGAGTATTATGTGTATCAAAATGAGAATTGGTACAGGTAAATGGTATGTGAAGGGGAGAGTTTTCACATATTTTACACTTTCCGACCACTTCCGGTTTCACCGAAAATGGCCCCGGTTTTGAATTTTTAAACGGAACACCCTGTATATTTTAACATTTTTGGATTTCTGAGACAATTCTAGATCAGAATGTGACATTTTAAAAACTTTTTACGTCTACTTCATTTTTTTAGAGCCACTTTTAAAATTGCATCTAGGTGGCCATGATCGGACGCAAACTAATCTAAGGGCCTTAGGTGATGTCAAAAAAATACAATCGCAAAGTTTTAGTTACTAGTATGAAAGACAGGAATAAGATAAGTTGACAAAATTACGTTTTCATTTCTAACTATTAATTTTCAAATGGCGACCCCTTTTTGACAACTACTTTTCGAAAAAAGCATTCTTTGACGAATCTAACGGTACTAATTTATTTGCGATTGGATTAGATATAAGAACAGAAATTAAATATTATTAAGCAAAATACTGGATAATTTATTTACTTATGACAAGTGCGCCATGGACAGCCATGATGCATAATAATTTGCAACTGTTTTTATCAAGTCTTCTTTGGAAAACAAAGCACTCACTTAAGTAGATAATGACAGTGACATACGCTCTAAGAACAGACGTAAAAGTTTCTTAATTTTTGTTAAGTTTAGTATAAATTTTCGTTAAAATAATGTATACTCAAAGTGAAAAAGTGAATATGTTATTAATATTTGGAGAGTGTCATAGAAATTCAAGGAATGCTGCCGAGTTGTATGCTCATAGATATCCGAATCGGCAACATCCAGCCCATCAGTATTTTCCGTATGTCGAGACTCGTTTTAGGCAAATAGGAAATCAAGAGGCGGAACAGAGGTTTATCATAAATGAAGAGACTGAGATTAACGTGCTTGCTATGGTGGAGGTTGATAAAATAGTTTCGTTAAGAAAAATTAGTCAAGAACTGCAGATAAGTTATGAATCAGCAAGAAAAATACTGAAAAAGCATGGATATTGAGCATTTAAATATCAGTTACATCAACATTTGTATACTGAGGATGGCGATAGACGGATAGTGTTTTGTGATTGGCTGCTTCAAAATCTTAGAGTTAACCCAAATTTTATCGATTTTATTCTATTTTCCGACGAATCCCGATTTACAAATAATGGTATGTTGAATAAACAAAATACTCGTTACTGGGCCCAACAAAATCAACATGAAATGAGAGAGGGCAATTTTCAAGAAAGATTTGGCGTCAATGTCTGGGCTGGTATCGTTGGAAACAGAATAATTGAGCCAATATTGTTTCAAGATCAGTTAACAGGCGTTAGATACTTAGGTTTTCTTCAAAATGAAATCGAAAATCATCTCAATGATATACCTTTAGCAGTTTTACGGCGAATTTACTTTCAACAAGATGGAGCACCGCCTCACAATACTAGAGAAGTTCTTAATTATTTAATAGAGCATTTTAATAATCGAATTATTGCAACCAATGGTCCGGTATGGTGGCCAGCGCGCTCACCGGGTCTTACTGTGCTCGATTTCTTTGTCTGGGGATATGTTAAAGAAAAGGTTTACTACGGAGCAGCCCCAGCTACTCTTGAAATATTAGAAGAAAGAATTTTACGGGCATTTAGAAGTATAACGCCCCAAATGCTAAAAAACCTGTTGAGAGAAACAATTGAACGAGCTGAAATGTGTCGTGAAAAAGAAGGAATGCACTTTGAACATTTACTACACTAAACTTTTTAATAAATTCAGCTACTGTACTTTCAAATATTTTAAGTGCGTCGTCTAATTTATTAGTTTATTTTGTTAGTTTTTTGTTAATTTTGTTAAATTTTTAATCCAATTCCTGTCTTTCATACTAGTCACTAAAACTTTGCGATTGTATTTTTTTGACATCACCTAAGGCCGTTAGATTAGTTTGCGTCCGATCATGGCCACCTAGATGCAAATTTAAAAGTGGCTCTAAAAAAATGAAGTAGACGTAAAAAATTTTTAAAATGTCCCATTCTGATCTAGAATTGTCTCAGAAATCCAAAGATGTTAAAATATACAGGGTGTTCTATTTAAGAATTCAAAACCGGGGCCATTTCCGGTGAAACCAGAAGTGACCGGAAAGTGGAAAATATGCGAAAACTCTCCTCTTCACAACCATTTACCAATTCTCATTTTGATACACATAATACTCTAGAAATTATGACTTGTCTAATAGATTCGTTGACACCCGGTATATACAAAGTTTTTGTTAAAAATTTCAAACTGTATCAAAAAATACTATGAAGAAATCATGCAGCATCTCACAGCGAAATATGGAAGATCTATAGGATAGGGTATATCTACATTTTAAGCGAAAAAGTAATCGACAGTCATTTTTTGTCATTTTAAAAACGGCATCAACATTGTACTTTAAAATGAGACACCCTTGAATAGAAATCAAATAATAATAATAGTATAGCCTATCATTGACCAAAAAGGGACTAAGTAAAATATATTTATAAAAAAAACGTTTTTGAGCATTAATTCCTGCAAAAATATCGCTAACTCACAATCACTTATTCGGATTGTTTACTAGACTGGTCTGTTTCGTAAACTTCGTCCCCCTTAGTACTAGCATTTATTAGCAATAAAATACTAATCTCAAAAATATTTTTTAGAAGAAATAGAGTCACACCGTTTCCTAGTTTTTGAAATTTTTAACATTCGCAGATCCTAAAATATTTCTGTTTCCTAATAAGTACAACCTTCACCAAATAAATAAATAAGTCGCCATGTTTACAAATTTGCCATTCTTAAAGTGCCTCAAGAACTTTCTCGCCGTTTTTGCGGGCTATTTAATGCATAAGTTTCTTTTTTCGTCTAATAAAAAGGTAATAATGGACAGTTAAATCGTATCGGTAGAAAGTATATCAATCAATGAAAACTGACAAAGCGTATCCAACAATAACGTTAAAAAGAAAACAAACAACGAAATTGGGGGAAAAATAAATCAAATCAAATATTTGATTTATTTTATTTTGAAAGGTTTTCAATACATGCAACTTTTGGGAATTTCCCTTTTATTTTTCAAATTTGTATACAACGAGTAAAATACATATTTTACAAAAAGTGATAACTTAATATTTTTAATTGTACCAAATCATTAGATTCAAATCGTAATAGTAAATTTCTATTTTTTTAAGAAAAATATTGTATGTATATTTGTTAAAATAGAGTGATTATATATAATATAGAAGTTTAAAACAGCGGGTATGAGTATTCTGAATTTTGTTCAATAAAAAAGACCTACCTCATATATGGGAAATGCGTACAAAATGACATAACCTCCACTAAGTCAGCCATAAATCTTTATTTATTAACTATTTTGACACAATAATCAGACTCCTCATTCTTTGGTTCAGTACCTTATCGAAATTATTGAGATTAATAAACTTAAATACCAATAGAACAAAATAATTAAACTTTTTTTAAAACATGAACAAAAACGATTTTGTCCGTCATAGCCGGATAATATGGCATACGTAGTGTAGATAAACTGGCACACAAAAATAGTACTATTGAAAATTTAAAAAATTACTTACAAAGTTCGTATATAAAAGATTTTGTCTTCCTCAGAACATCTACTACTACCTATGTTTGAAAGAAAGATGTATGAGCCTATTTCTTACAGCTCAAGCACTTCAGCCAGACCTCTTTTGGCTTGAACCTAGAGAACAGATCATTGCAATAGATGCAAGGGTAGTCTTCGTCATTGGGGTCAACAATAGTACAAGTGTGTAAGGAAGTAAAATCTTCATCGCTGCTCGGGATACAATTCAAAGTTTTAGTTACATTTCTTTTTCTTAGGGACCGGTGGAGCAGTTGAATTCATTTTAGCCTCTTCCATATTTGGAATTGAAGTTAATAATACGGCGGTTGGTTTCTTGCGTGGTTTTCTTTTGCCTTCTCCAGTCGCATAAACTCCTTGTGGAATTGATGAAATCACATTTGCTGGAACTATAGCATTCTTATCTTGGAGTGTAAACCCAGATGGAGGATCTTGAGTTAATGATCGCCTTGCAGTAGCTGAATTTTCGACCTGATATGTTAAAAGGAAATCTGGATTATCAAGTGCTGATGTGCACTCTTCAAACTCACTTGTCGAAGTTGTGCGTCTGCAACTGGATTTTCCTGCGCCTCATCTTGTTGCATCGGTATATTTGTTGTTTCAGCAGGCTCATACAAATAATTCGAAAATATATTTGGATCAACAGGCTAGAGTCCTGTTTTCTGAAACCCGTTGATTGCAGTTTGTACCGTTTCTGCTCTGCCATAGGCTTTGTTTAGGAATCAATCCTATTTGGAAGACAGTAACGACTCTACCTGAATGACTCCTAAGCCATGTGCTCAGCTCTTGATTGAAATAGGTTTTCAATGGATCTTAAAAAGAGACATCTAACGGTGGCAATTATAATGATGCTATGTTCCCTTACAAATTTTAAGCTCTCGAATCCTTTATGGCTAATGTGTCCATTTACTATCAAAAGTACTTTATCATCAAGACTAGCTTTTAAATGAGTTTGAAAATGCACCTACCATTGATAGAATACAACTATCGTTATCCAACCTGATTTCCAAACTGCCAGTTGGAGCTTCGTCTGTCAAGTTCTGCTTCATTAATTTACGGTGAAAAATTAAACAGGGGCGGGATAAAAAGCCCATTTGCACTTATGCAACAAACATGTCAGATGAGAATCTTTTTCAGCGCTAGTTAGAGTCCCGACCTGCTTACGTCCAGTAGTAGCAAACTCCTTATGGGGTCTCTGAAATGTTGAAAGAGCTGGCTCCTCAACATTGTATAGCCTATGTTAGAAATATTGTTTTTCTTAATAATTTCTTGATACATATTAAAAACCAATGCTACTTGGTGTTTATTGAAAGCTTGGGCTCTCGCAGCAGAAGTCGCTTCAGATTTTCTCAATGATATGTCAGTATTTCTGCGCCTAAATCACGCCAACTTTTCAGGATCTGCCATTTTCTTTTCGCTATTAAAATTGTGTGGAATGTTATTGATACCTGCAAACTAGTAGGCCAATTTCAGAACTTCTTTGCTAGTGAAACCAAACAGTCTCGTTTCTAAAACCTTGATATGGTCTACCAACTCCCGTTCCATTTCCCAAGAAAAAACACTCCTATATCTACACAAAACCTTTATGTTTGGGGCAATAATTTTATTATGTTCATTAGTATGCCTTCTTCGGGTACCTTGTGGAACACCATATATTTCAGATGTCCTCTCCCAGTCCATTTCGTTTTTCTTAACAGCATCAATGTCCTTTTCCAAGGAGGTTTTATCTCAGTTCTGGGGGTCAGTATTTTTCTTATAACTACGAGACATGTTGATTCATAATTAATTAAGATCTGAAAAAAAAATACATGGGTAAAACGATATAGTATACCATTTTGTCTGTACAAGGAATATGTAATTTTGTCCATCTAAAAATTTTATAACTTTGATGATAACAAAAAAAACAATAAAGATTTTTTATTTCGATATAATTTCAAACAGGATTAATCCATTGACAACAAATCGAAATCATGAAATAAATAAAATTCAATGGACGAAAACTAGGAAAAGTTTACCACAGGCTGTGAATTGTTACTGAACGGTCCTCTATATGTAGCTGGGTTAACTAAATTAATCGTTTTTTCGGAGAAATTATTACTATGTCGTTTTGTCCACCTATGTCATTTTGTACTCCTTTCCCCTAAGTAAAAAGTAAAATATGTACATTCATTAAAAAAACTGAGTTATGTCTAGTTTTTTTGTTGTATTTGAAAAATACGGAAAAAGTTAAAATACATATATATATATATATATATATATATATATATATATATATATATATATATATATTACAAAATAATACCTTCTTGATTTTTAAATTAAAGTTTTGTGTTATATTCCTGTAAAATAATAAAATGTTCGCCGTTTTCGATCAATCAACAAGTCGATAAAATATTCAATTTTAGATAAAGGGTTCTAAAGATTTAATTTCAGATAAGAAGTACGACTCCATATTTTACCATGATTTCCAAGACACAATAATAAATTAAGTTCCGACAGATACATCAATCTTGAGTACAAAAAGTTCTTATTAATTGCTCTTTTGCCCTTTTTTCGTAAGGACGTGAAGAAAAATCAGCTTTTTGTGCTTTCAAGGTGGAAATTCGTGAATTGATGTTTTTTGTTCCAATTTTATTATCTACTTTTACTCCTTATGGACCACACTTTAGAAATATCTGGATATATTTTTAAAATGTATTGTTTAACAGGATGTTTATTTCATTGTTACTGAATTACAATACAATAAATAAAAGTTTAGACCTCGGTAATATTTTTGCTTATTATCTAAATTTACATTGGAAAAATCTGATCACTCTTAATTTGAAACTTTTAATTTTTTTGACAACTATTAAAAAAATAATTGAGGGCCGTTCAAGAAATAAATTGATCAACTTTGATCTAGATTTAAAAAAAAAAGATTTGCTGGTAAAATAGTATAATTTGTGAATACACATTTAAAACATATTTTAAATAACATGGTTGCATAAAAATTTAACATATGAAAATAACCTTTTAAATCTGGCTTTTCAATAACGTAGGTGATAATTATACTGCTACTACTGGGGAATACCCAGCCTAAATGAAGGTTCAGTGATGTCTAAAATTTTTTATACACATTTAAAACATATTTTAAATAACATGGTTGCATAAAAATTTAACATATTTAAATAAACTATTAAATCTGGCTTTTCAATAACGTAGGCGATAATTATACTGCTACTACTGGGGAATACCTGGCCTAAATGAAGGTTCAGTGATGTCTAAAATTTTTTATACATATTTAAAACATATTTTAAATAACATGGTTGCATGAAAATTTAACATATGAAAATAAACTTTTAAATCTGGCTTTTCAATAACGTAGGCGATAATTATACTGCTATTACTGGGGAATACCCGGCCTAAATGAAGATTCAGTGATGTTTAAATTTTTTTATACGCATTTAAAACATATTTTAAATAACATGGTTGCATAAAAATTTAACATATAAAAATAAACTTTTAAATCTGGCTTTTCAATAACGTAGGCGATAATTATACTGCTACTACTGGGGAATACCCGGCCTAAATGAAGATTCAGTGATGTCTAAAATTTTTTATACGCAGGTTCAGTGATGTCTAAAATATTTTTTTTTTTGATAGATTGTTTTTTTTCCAAATACTATTTTGAGTTTAGTATAAAAATAATGTAAATTTTAAATAAAATATGGTAAAAATTGGCAAATACGATGAAATCCAAAATTTAGTCAATAAGCGGTTAAAGAAACATGCACACAATACATGGGATTTCACAGCATCGTCAAATTGGCTGAAAATGTGATATGTTGTATTCCATGATTTCTTTATCAAAAATGCTTATGGTCACGAAGCTGGAAAACCCATAGATTTCGTGATATTGAAGGTCAAAGATCCCATGATAGTTAATTTATTAGTGACGGTAAGTTAGTTATTCGATAGGAAATAGATTTTTCGGAAATAAGCTTCACACAAAATGTTGGGTTTGGGGTGAGTCATCTTAAGATGACTTTGACTATGACCAATCGGTTAAGGTCAAGGTTAAAATGAAATAACAATTGGAAAACTCTATTTTTTATGTTAGAAATGCTGGGTATGAGGTGAGGCTTTTTAGGTGACCTTGACTATGGCCCATGGATTAAATTCAAGGGTTAGTTCAAGGCCAAAATAAGATTAGGTACAATTATTAAACTTTTTTTTATCCCGGAAATGCATCTACGTACATATATTCATTACAATAGTAGGCTAAATTACATGAGAATAATAAGAATTTCCACTATCAACTTTCACTTGCAAGTTAAATGATACATTTTATTTTCACCTGTTCATAGTCCCAATTAAAAATTAACAACTATCAATTATGAGTTTGTTTGAAGGTTGTAGACAATGTTGAAGATTGACTAAAATGTGTTTGTCGGACTCAGTTAGGTTGTATCTTTAATCTTTATCAAGTATAAACTGAGTGTTTTGTCTTAAGCTACGAGTTTGTACAGGGTGAGTCAACGATTGGATGAAGTAAGTTTGTGCCTTTTCGGTGAAATTTACAAAGAAACTATATTTATTGTTTGATACAGTTTATTTTTACGCAGATTTTAAAAATATTTAGGACTCTACAGGGTGAGCCAAAAAACTAGGACAGCATAAAGTTGTATTTTTTTAAATAGAACACCCTATATACGAATCATATTTTCGATTTAGCTTATAATTTTAAATCTTTTTTATTAAGGGTTTACTATAATTAAGTTTAAAGAAAAAAAGTCGCATTTTCAAGCATCAATTCAATCCTAAATAACGTTTTCAATTTTGTGACAAATATATTCAAATTTGGAATTTAGCAAGGCCAAGGACAAGTTAACCTAATTTTTACCTAATATTTGCAATAAAAGCTACAGGGTGTTGAACACATCGGCTCAAATTTGAACAAGTTTAAATGAATAAATATCTTTTTTTTAATGGTACACCCTGTATATTTTCATGTTATTTAATAGAGTAATAAAAACCCTAAAAGTTTTGTTCAATATATCCTATACCTATTTATAATAGTTTTTGAGATATTTCAGTTTTTCTTATTTTCCATACTTTTTTACAGAAATAGTCTTCATTATCATAGTAGCCATGGCAAAAACAATGTACAAGAACATTTTTCTGTGTGTCAAATTTATAACCGCAATCGCTTCTTTTGGTTTTTATGTAGTGTAGTTTGGTTTTTTTTGCATTCATCTTATATTGTAAAATGAATTTTCCAAAGAATGAGTTAATAGATATGATTTATACAATAGGAGAGGCTCAAAAAAATTGCCTTCTTGCTCAAAGAATTTACAAAATGAAGTATCCTGATCGACGCCAGCCTAATACCCATACTTTTCAAAACTTAATGCAAAGATTTGATTCTTCTGGTACTGTTGATTATCCAAAACGTAAAGTGGTCAACAAATCAGTAACTAATGAAGAAAAAGAACTACAAGTATTGTTAAATGTTCAGGAAAATCCTTATATTGGTAGCCGTCAGTTAGCAGCATTATGTGAAACATCACAATCCACCACTAATCGTACTACCAAGAAATATAGGTATCATCCATATCACATGGAATTACACCAAGAATTGCATGGACAGGATTTTGAAAGTCGTGTAAACTTTTGTCGTACAATAAATGTGGAGATTCAATTAAATCCAAATTTATTATGCAAGGTAATGTTTAGTGATGAAGCTACTTTTAGAAGTAACGGTGCCGTAAATAGACGCAACATGCATTATTATGCCACAGAAAACCCATTTTGGATTAGACAGATGCAACATCAAGACCACTGGTCATTAAATGTTTGGTGTGGTATTCATCATAATCGAATTATTGGACCCTACTTTTTTAATGAACCACTAAATGGCCATAGTTACCTGAACTTTATACAAGAAGAACTACCCCAACTGCTTCAATGTCTGGATAGGGATGAGCTCGACAGTATGTGGTTCCAGCACGATGGTGCGCCTCCGCATTACCATCGTGAAGTTCGTGCGTTTTTGGACCAACGATATCCGCAAAAATGGATTGGACGTGGGGGTTTCATTGAGTAGCCACCAAGGTCTTGCGACGTCACCCCATTAGATTTCTTCCTATGGGGTTATATTAAAAATAAGGTGTATGTTAATCCACCAACAACAGTGGAAGATATGCGAAACAGGATTAGGGATACCTGTAGAACAATAACGCCACTAATTTTGTCCAGGGTCCGAGAAAATCTGCAAAAAAGACTAAATTTGTGCATTGCACAAGAGGGTCGTTTATTCGAACACTCATTAAAAAGAAATAATTAATCTCAGTATTTAATAGGTAATTTTTTTGTTTCAATTTAGTATAAAAGTAAATATGTATTTGCCTTGTCGTTATTGTTGTGTTAATTTTTTCACATTATGTTTAATTAAACTATTGCCGTTGTAATATAACGAATAATGTATTTCATCATATTTAACCACATTCTGTTTGTTTCTGTAGTTTCTTTTTATTATTTTACATGGATGATAATGAAGACTATTTCTGTAAAAAAGTATGGAAAATAAGAAAAACTGAAATATCTCAAAAACTATTATAAATAGGTATAGGATATATTGAACAAAACTTTTAGGGTTTTTATTACTCTATTAAATAACATGAAAATATACAGGATGTACCATTTAAAAAAAAAAGATATTTATTCATTTAAACTTGTTCAAATTTGAGCCGATGTGTTCAACATCCTGTAGCTTTTATTGCAAATATTAGGTAAAAATTATGTTAACTTGTCCTTGACCTTGCTAAATTCCAAATTTGAATATATTTGTCACAAAATTGAAAACGTTATTTAGGATTGAATTGATGCTTGAAAATGTGACTTTTTTCTTTAAACTTAATTATCTCAGAAACTATAAAGTTTTGTTATAGTAAACCTTTAATAAAAAAGATTTAAAATTATAAGCTAAATCGAAAATACGATTCGTATATAGGGTGTTCTATTTAAAAAAATACAACTTTATGCTGTCCTAGTTTTTTGGCTCACCCTGTAGAGTCCTAAATATTTTTAAAATCTGCGTAAAAATAAACTGAATCAAACAATAAATATAGTTTCTTTGTAAATTTCACCGAAAAGGCACTTCATCCAATCGTTGACTCACCCGGTATAAGGACTGTGTCCATTGAGGCGCAAAGTTTCGCTTCACTGCACATACTTCAATGATTTGATGTTACAAAGTAGTGTTTGTGAAAGATTAGGTATCTCAACACTGGGTTTACTGAAGATTTCATTGTTATTTTTAATGAAAACTGTTTGTCTATAAGTTTTTTTTATTCTATATATATATTGTCGCAACTTCAGACCATTTATATGTTGTTGTTTATCTCAGGCGTGTTCTGCAATACCTGATCTCGACTTTCTCCTTTTTGTGTCTGAGTTTTATGTTCCTTAATTCTCACTTCTAGGAATCGGTTGATTTCTCCAATATACATTTCACCACACTCACATGGAACTTTGTAAACATATTCTTTCTTTCGGTAGTTTTTGGTTTTGTTTTTGTTAAATAAGTTGTGAGTGTCCGTTGGTAGAATCTTTATGGATTCATCCTTACGAAGTTATTTTAAGGCTGATGCTTCTAACTTGGAGATATCTTGAACAGGATTTTTCTTGTCTCCAAGGTTTATTTTATTTTCCACCTAAACTCGTCGAAATGGTTTTCGTCGACTTTATGGATTCTACAGAATTTATGATGTCTATAATAGGTATTACTGCGAAATTAAACTCCTTGCTTAATAGTCGTTCTTCTGCTGTTCTTAGCAGCGTTGTGCAGCTTCATTCAGATAAAGGGTTTTTCGCCATTGGTGATAATTTATTTGTGTTCGTAGTAGTGCTTTACTAGCGTTGTCCAGAATACGGCATATTCTAGTACCGGATATTGGTGATTTTAATGTGAAACCAATAGGAATGACGTTGCTGTGTCGAGCTTGTAGTAAAAATGAATAGTGGGCTTCCACCTTGGCAAGTTTGATCCCAATTTTCTCGTTGGCTTTGGTTTTTGTTGCTTATACCGGATTCGTACCCGGTTTCCAACGTTTGTTTGAAGGTTGTAGATAATGTTGAAGATTGACTAAATGTGGTTGTTGGACGCATTGTCTTTATCTTTATTTATTTTTACGATGTTTCGATTAAGTTGTATTTCAGAATGTTTTGTTTTAAGGCTATAAGCTTATATAGGGACTGCGCAAAATCTCGTTTCTCCGTACACACTTCAATGATTTGATGTTAAATAGTGGTGGTTGCCAAAGATTAGGTATCTTAACACTGGGTTTTCTGAAGATTCCATTACTATTTTTAATGTAAGCTGCTTCTGTAAATTTTCTTTTTTTCATGTTAGGTTCCATATACAGGGTGATTCAAAAATCGATCACGAAACTTAAGGGGGTGATTCTACTTGACAAAATAAGGGTAGAGCTTCATATAATTTTTTTTCAAAATGTCATTCGTTTTCGAATTACAAGCCGTCCAAGTTCAAGTTTTTATTTTTTGTTTTTTGAATTACTCGCTTACAGGAAAACCGATTTGACTAATATTTGAAAGATAGGCTAAGTCTTCTGCGCTTCATTATTTTAGTAACAATTCACATTGATTGTTTGCCGCTAGAGGGCACTTTACCTACATTGAAAATTGTTTTTTGTCATAATTTTTTAGTGTTGACAGCTACAGTAGTTTTTGGCATAATTTCTGAAAGACTGATGCCAGGCCTTTAAAAAAGGTGCTCTTTATTTACATCGCTAAACCCAACGGTTTAGACGTAAATCACCCTTAAAAATTAAGTGGTAAATTTACTTTTCTCATTTAATTACCACCAGCTACCAGGTAAATAGCTATCAAAGTATACTAGAGCTGTCAGTTTAACATCAAATAAATTCGCTTTTTTAACTATTTAATTTATAATCTTAAAATAACTAATAATGGCTAATCAGTAAATATTCATATTATGGATTATTGCGATATACATTTAATTGATAAAAATTAATGAAACAGTACTAAACAAACTAAAAAAGATTCTCAAAATGTCCCCCATTTTGTTCCATACATTTCCTAACACTCTTCAAAAAATGTCGCCTAACTCGATGAAAAATTTCTGGTGTTTCTTTAATAATTTGGCACTTTTCGATTATCCTGAAGCGAAGATCCTCGACGTTGATTACTGGACTATCGTACACCAATTGTTTCAAATGATCCCAAAAGAAAAAATCCATAGGATTAAGGTCTGGTGACCTCGCTGCCCATGCCAATGGTCCACTTCGTCCTATCCATCGCTCAGGATACGTTGCATTCAAATACTGTCGGACACGTATACTAAAGTGGGGCGGAGCTCCGTCTTGGAGGATCCACATGTTGGCCCTTACTTCCAATGGCACATCTTCCAGATACAATGGGAGACGATTTTGGATAAAATCTAAGTATACGTCACCAGTTAATGGGCCATCAAAGAAATGAGGACCAATAAGGTAATCTCCTATTATCCCTGCCCACACATTTAGTGAAAATCTACGCTGATGTTTCGTTTCTACCACATTGTTTGGGTTCTCGTAAGCATATGTGTGGATGTTGTGTAGATTTGTTATGCCATCACTAGTGAAACCAGCTTCGTCAGTGAATAATATGACGCCAATTAATCGATTATCGTGTTCATACTTAGCTAGGATCTGATTGCACATTTCCAACCGTCTCGGCCGATCATCGTCATAAAGAGCCTGCACCTTTTTTGAATGAAACGGGTAGAGTTGTTCTTCTCTTAGTATCCTCCATGAACTAGCCTGACAGAGCCGCACTTCATTCCCAATTTTTCTAGTACTAATACCTGGATTATCTTCAATAATTTCAAGCACTCTTTCTTCTTGTTGCACGTTTCTAGCAGTTCTAGGTCTTCCCCTATTTCCATTATAACTTTTAAAGGAACCACATTCCGGCAGCCTCCTGTGCACACTGGAAAATGTTTGAGCATGAGGGATATTTCTTTCCGGATAACTCTCCATATAATATCTTCTTGCCAACTCTGCATTACCATTTGCTTTTCCATAACAAAAATGGATATCACAACATTCGATATTTGAATATTGGTGATTAGCCATTATTAGTTATTTTAAGATTATAAATTAAATAGTTTAAAAAGCGAATTTATTTGATGTTAAACTGACAGCTCTAGTATACTTTGATAGCTATTTACCTGGTAGCTGGTGGTAATGAAATGAGAAAAGTAAATTTACCACTTAATTTTTAAGGGTGATTTACGTCTAAACCGTTGGGTTTAGCGATGTAAATAAAGAGCACCTTTTTTAAAGGCCTGGCATCAGTCTTTCAGAAATTATGCCAAAAACTACTGTAGCTGTCAACACTAAAAAATTATGACAAAAAAACAATTTTCAATGTAGGTAAAGTGCCCTCTAGCGGCAAACAATCAATGTGAATTGTTACTAAAATGATGAAGCGCAGAAGACTTAGCCTATCTTTCAAATATTAGTCAAATCGGTTTTCCTGTAAGCGAGTAATTCAAAAAACAAAAAATAAAAACTTGAACTTGGACGGCTTGTAACTCGAAAACGAATGACATTTTGAAAAAAAATTATATGAAGCTCTACCCTTATTTTGTCAAGTAGAATCACCCCCTTAAGTTTCGTGATCGATTTTTGAATCACCCTGTATATTGCTGCAACTTCAGACCATTTTATATGGTGTTGTTTGTCCCAGACGCATTCTACAATACCTAATCTCGACGTCTCCCATTTTTATGTATGAGTGTTATGTTCCTTAACTCAAACTTCTAGTGACCGCTTGGTTTATCCAATATTTATCAAGTTCGAAGCATGTTAACTTAATTTTTTGCTTCTTTGAAAAACTGATTTAATTGATAATAAAAGTTTTCATTCCAATTTGCTCCTAAACGGTGCGGTTTATGGACTTGAATAAGGAATAATTTATTTATTAGGTATTATTTTATGTTTAAAATGACATGTAATTTTTTTTCAATAACTGTCAAAATAAAAAGATATGTAAAAATAATATTTGAATTCTAGGTAAAGTAACCTCTGGTGGCACAGTAGAGAAACATTTTTATACTAGAATCATAGAAGCTATTAAGTGTAATTTCTGTGTTAAATATCAACTTGATAAGTAAAAAAGTAACAGTAGTATGTTAAAAGTAAAACAAAAATGATTTGACATGCTGGAATTCGAGAAGTATTGAGCTTACCACTTAAGACAGTGGTGAAGCTCCGGGTCCGGAAAATGACGACAGTGCTGCTTCGTTCTCATCATCAGATTTTTCAGATTCAATCCTACAGCAATCTTCGTTTAATCGATCACATAGAAAAAAAACATCAATTTCCAAGTGTCAAAAGTTCCTGTATCTTAAAATTTTAATAAATATAAAATCTAATACTGGAGGAAAACCCAAAAACCCAAAATTACCTTCAAAAAAACTACATCAGAAATATTTTTAAGAATTGGAAATCAAGATTAAAGGCAAATTAAATCATGAATTTATAAAAATGTGAAAAAAATGAAGAAACCTTCCAAAATTGTACAGGTCGTGAACTTATTCAATAGAGGACAAAATGCGTGAGATCTATGTGTAAGGAATATCTATTATATAGTCAAAGTACAGTGTTTGTCCACTCTTCTAAACTATAAAACGCAAAATCAAATAACGCAAGTTGCAAGTTTCTGCATTGAAACTTTGAGATCACATGTGGATTACATTTTCAGTTTTCTACAATCAGAATAGACCGCAATTTTGCCGAAATCAGTATATAAAAAAAACATGAAAGCGGCTCAAAGAATATTTTATCTTTAAAGTAGTAAAATCTTTTTTTAATCAGTGAAGTATTGTGGTCAAATTATTAATAAAGATAATCAGTTTCTTAAATTATACAAACCTTTATAATCTCATGAGGTTTCTGGTAAACCACGTAGAAGCAGTTTGGTGTTAATTTACGACATTCTGGCGAAGATGGTTTCCGCAATCTGTCGGTGTGGCCGTTGACTTGAGATGGGTTGACAGCGGTAGTGGCCACAATAATTTTGTTAGTAATATTAATAAATCGACTTTTACTCAAGAAAAAATATATTCCAAAAAATGTACTTAAGATTTTGAAGGTATAAAGTTTATGTTAACAATGGCAGCGATTTCTGAGAGTCAGGGGAATTTTTTCCTTAGCACTATACTTTAGTATCCCTTCTAATATATTGTAGTGTCATAGAAATCATTACCAAGTTTTTGGTTTTTAATTCACCTCCTTGTATGTTTAGGCCAACCAATAGAGAAAAATGTACAGGGTGAGTCAACGATTGGATGAAGTAGATTTGTGCCTTTTCGGTGAAATTAACAAAAAAACTATATTTATTGTTTGATACAGTTTATTTTTACGCAGATTTTAAAAATATTTAGGATTCTACAGGGTGAGCCAAAAAACTAGGACAGCATAAAGTTTTATTTTTTTAAATAGAACACCCTATATACGAATCGTATTTTCGATTTAGCTTCTAATTTTAAATCTTTTTTATTAAGGGTTTACTATAATAAAACTTTATAGTTTCTGAGATAATTAAGTTTAAAGAAAAAAAGTCACATTTTCAAGCATCAATTCAATCCTAAATAACGTTTTCAATTTTCTGACAAATATATTCAAATTTGGAATTTAGCAAGGCCAAGGATAAGTTAACATAATTTTTACCTAATATTTGCAATAAAAGCTACAGGGTGTTGAACACATCGGCTCAAATTTGAACAAGTTTAAATGAATAAATATCTTTTTTTTAAAAGGTACACCCTGTATATTTTCATGTTATTTAATAGAGTAATAAAAACCCTAAAAGTTTTGTTCAATATATCCTATACCTATTTATAATAGTTTTTGAGATATTTCAGTTTTTCTTATTTTCCATACTTTTTTACAGAAATAGTCTTCATTATCATAGTAGCCATGGCAAAAACAATGTAAAAGAACATTTTTCTGTGTGTCAAATTTATAACCGCAATCGCTTCTTTTGGTTTTTATGTAGTGTAGTTTGGTTTTTTTTTTGCATTCATCTTATATTATAAAATGAATTTTCCAAAGAATGAGTTAATAGATATGATTTATACAATAGGAGAGGCTCAAAAAAATGGCCTTCTTGCTCAAAGAATTTACAAAATGAAGTATCCTGATCGACGCCAGCCTAATACCCATACTTTTCAAAACTTAATGCAAAGATTTGATTCTTCTGGTACTGTTGATTATCCAAAACGTAAAGTGGTCAACAAACCAGTAACTTATGAAGAAAAAGAACTACAAGTATTGTTAAATGTTCAGGAAAATCCTTATATTGGTAGCCGTCAGTTAGCAGCATTATGTGAAACATCACAATCCTCCGCTAATCGAACTACCAAGAAATATAGGTATTATCCATATCACATGGAATTACACCAAGAATTGCATGGACAGGATTTTGAAAGTCGTGTAAACTTTTGTCGTACAATAAATGCGGAGATTCAATTAAATCCAAATTTATTATGCAAAGTAATGTTTAGTGATGAAGCTACTTTTAGAAGTAACGGTGCCGTAAATAGACGCAACATGCATTATTATGCCACAGAAAACCCATTTTGGATTAGAGAGGTGCAACATCAAAACCACTGGTCATTAAATGTTTGGTGTGGTATTCATCATAATCGAATTATTGGACCCCACTTTTTTAATGAACCACTAAATGGCTATAGTTACCTGAACTTTCTACAAGAAGAACTACCCCAACTGCTTCAAGGTCTCGATAGGGATGAGCTCGACAGTATGTGGTTCCAGCACGATGGTGCGCCTCCGCATTACCATCGTGAAGTTCGTGCGTTTTTGGACTAACGATATCCGCAAAAATGGAATGGACGTGGGGGTTTCATTGAGTGGCCACCAAGGTCTTGCGACATCACCCCATTAGATTTCTTCCTAAGGTGTATGTTAATCCACCAACAACAGTGGAAGATATGCGAAACAGGATTAGGGATACCTGTAGAACAATAACGCCACTAATTTTGTCCAGGGTCCGAGAAAATCTGCAAAAAAGACTAAATTTATTTATGCATTGTCGTTTATTCGAACACTTATTAAAAAGAAATAATTAATCTCAGTATTTAATAGGTAATTTTTTTGTTTCAATTTAGTATAAAAGTAAATATGTATTTGTCTTGTCGTTATTGTTGTGTTAATTTTTTTACATTATGTTTAATTAAACTATTGCCATTGTAATATAACGAATAATGTATTTCATCATATTTAACCATATTCTGTTTGTTTCTGTAGTTTCTTTTTATTAATTTACATGGCTACTATGATAATGAAGACTATTTCTGTAAAAAAGTATGGAAAATAAGAAAAACTGAAATATCTCAAAAACTATTATAAATAGGTATAGGATATATTGAACAAAACTTTTAGGGTTTTTATTACTCCATTAAATAACATGAAAATATACAGGGTGTACCATTTAAAAAAAAAAAGGTATTTATTCATTTAAACTTGTTCAAACTTGAGCCGATGTGTTCAACACCCTGTAGCTTTTATTGCAAATATTAGGTAAAAATTATGTTAACTTGTCCTTGGCCTTGCTAAATTCCAAATTTGAATATATTTGGCACAAAATTGAAAACGTTATTTAGGATTGAATTGATGCTTGAAAATGTGACTTTTTTTCTTTAAACTTAATTATCTCAGAAACTATAAAGTTTTGTTATAGTAAACCCTTAATAAAAAAGATTTAAAATTATAAGCTAAATCGAAAATACGATTCGTATATAGGGTGTTCTATTTAAAAAAATACAACTTTATGCTGTCCTAGTTTTTTGGCTCACCCTGTAGAGTCCTAAATATTTTTAAAATCTGCGTAAAAATAAACTGTATCAAACAATAAATATAGTTTCTTTGTTAATTTCACCGTAAAGGCACAAACCTACTTCATCCACCCTGTAAGTGATTCTGCGGCAAAAATACTATTAGAATACCGACTATGGCATTACTCTAAAAACAATCTATATAATTAAAACAAAAACATTCCGATTTCTTGTTTTCTGCTTATAAAATCTAAACTAATGAACTACTTTTGATGGTGTAATGAGATGAATTATAGAGAATAAAAATATCGACAAAATGAGCCCTGAATCGATTCAATTGGATTATTAGGAACGAAGAAAAATAGAAAAAGCCGGAAAATTCAGATTTTATCAAAAATTCATATCTTTGTCTGTTTTTAAGTTGGAGCGTTGACCCTTCGCAAAATAATAATAATTTATATGTACTTTATGAGTGCCAAAACCAGGTGATGTCGGTTCATTAGTTTCACGCTCCTCGATGCGTCATGGATGGTCCGATTTTAAAAGTAGAATTATTTTTCTACAAGCCTACATTTTCCTTTGCCTTAAAAAATCTGTGAAATACGTGAAAAATACTAGCAAACATACCCGAAAGCGGTCTAGCTCTTCTACTTTTAGGCGCTGAACCGTTTCCGGTTATGTTTCCTGGCATTTTTCAGGTATTTTACAGACTTTTTAAGGCAAAATGAAAATATAGGCTTGTAGAACGATACTTTTACTTTCAAAATTTGTTTACAAAATTATATTCGGACTATCCATGACGCATCGAAGTGCACTAAAAATTTGAAATGGCCAGGGAACCACCCCAACCCGATCCACCGATTTTTGAATATATTGTAGTACTTGAAAAAATAATAGATAAATATTTTTTTATCGGCTGATATCAACTTTTAAGGGGGGAAATTCACCCCCAAAGTCGACCCTTAAAATTCTTTTTTTCAATATATCTCAGCATCTAATGAATATTTTTGAATAAAATCAAATAGAAAACATTCGTCATGAAAAGTAACAAATGTAAGGTGTATTTATGACCAAAGGGATTGCAACCCCTCTTTTATATTTAAAAAAAATAATTTTTTATGAATATTTTTGTTATAAATATCGGGGAATGAACTCAAAAGAATTATAAGAAGCATTTTTGTTAACAATATCGATTATTAGTGTTGGCGTGCTTCGGGATTTTTCAAATAAGCACCCTTAAACATATTTAACAACCCTTTACAATAATGGATCACAAATAAGTGGTAAATTTTTTTTTAAAGTCATTAAAAGTGTAAAGCGAGTGTAATTTATAACAAATGCAAATATATTAAGTTTCTTTAAATAATAGTATCAAAAGGTTGAAAAAAGTCACCCCCAAAAGTAAATACTTCATGTAACATGAGGTCTAATTAAAATTCTTTAACAAAAAAATAGGTCATGATTTAAAAAGGAGAAATTTTTTTAACATACTAATATTCACCTGTAACCACTCTTAAAATTGAACTTTACAACTTACATTTTCATATGTATCAGCATTTAACTGAAATTTTTTAATGAAATTAAGTTGAAAAATATTTTTTAAAGAATTCTTAAATATAAAGCATATTTATGATCGAAGGGATTGCAACTTTATATTATATATATATATATATATATATATATATATATATATATATATATATATATATATATATATATATCACAATTTACTTCATTTATACATGGAGTTGCATATAGTTGTACGTTTGCTGAATGTGATTTCAGCACTACAACGGCATAATGTGGATATATCCACTGCTATTGCATCTCAAACGGAGGAATCCGTGAAAGCCGCACAAACATACATATGCCATCCGGCGGGAGGTCGGCGAAGCCGCGTTCAGTGTTGCATGCTTCTTTCCGATCTGTCCTTTGCACAGACAGGTGCATGTCGGTACCCTGATGAGTCTAGTAGAGACGAAACATGTACCTCTGCCGTATCACTGTGGCGGGGAGGGTAAGTTTTGACTTTCTTCTCGGTATGGTGGTACAGGTGGGCCATCATTTCGATGGTGGTGGAATTGGATGGATTGAGTTTTATCGCAATTTATTCAAACTGTGCAACCTCTAACACTGAAAGGATATGATTGGAACGAAGTTTGCATTTACTGATCACAATTTACTTCATTTATACATGGAGTTGCATATAGTTGTACGTTTGCTGAATGTGATTTCAGCACTACAACGGCATAATGTGGATATATCCACTGCTATTGCATCTCAAACGGAGGAATCCGTGAAAGCCGCACAAACATATATATATATATATATATATATATATATATATATATATATATATATATATATATATATATAATTTTGTCAGGAGATATCCGTAATTAATATAAACCTGTAGGACGCCACAAAATTTAGAACGTGCTATAAATTTCAATAAATATACTATGAACTTGTTGTGATAAGTAGTTAATAAACACGCGTATGTATACTTTTAAAACAGGAACCAACAGATTCATTGTTAGATGATAGTATAATTATTTACATTATCAGTTTTAGGAAAATACTGTTTTGGCCTGTGGATATGAAAATGTTTACATTTAAATTATTCAGCATGTGTGTTTTCATCGGGTGGTGTAGTTTAAAGATAAATAATAGAATATGTCTAATTATAATTACTGTGTTCCATCTCTGTCATGTAAATAAGTGAAATTTTTCAATATAGGTATTGTAAAAGAATAAATAAATATATTAAACATTCTGCAAGCATTTTGGCAATACAACATTTTATAAATCATTATTTTTTTTTTCAAAGAACCAAATATCTTCTCAGAAAATTTCATTTATACATTTATCAAAAAAATATTAATCTTGGCTATTTTCAAAATCTTAAATATATATAGACCTAAAGTCGCCGAACTTAGGCTGTCTATATTTGGTTTATTTGTACAAGGTTTCGGTTAGGTTGTATCTCTAATTGTAATTAAGTATACAGTGAATTTTAGTGAAAGCATATATATATATATATATATATATATATATATATATATATATATATATATATATATATATATATATATATATGAACTCTTTTCACTAAAACATTGTGTCTCGATTCTTACACATCTCAGAAAGCAGATGGTTGTTAGAGATTCGGTATTTAAAAATTACATCTACTGAATAATCTATTATTATTTTTAATATAACCTGTTTTTACAAATTTTCTCTTTTTCACATTTGGTTCCATATATACTGTAGCAGTCTCAGATCATTTTATGAGCTGTTTTTTGTCTCGAGCATTTTCTGGGCTACAAATCTGATGTTGTGTTATTCTAACCCATTGATTCTCAAAGTGGTCCATATGGACTGTGGTCGACTGTATTCTGCGATGGGAAAAAATTGTTCATCATAAATATTTTGTACAACTTGCGACAGACATACTACTTTGGTCATGACTTTTCGGTGTACGTTCAACGTTGCCCAGTTTTTGAGGATGTTTTGATCTTGGAAATATCACAATGGATTATCATCTCATATGATGATCTTGATGAATCGGATGTCGTATTACAAGAAGAACTGATCGGAATAAGAATTAACGAAGAATTTAAGGTTCAGTTTAGAAATAGATATTAGCAATTACGGCTTCAGAGAGACATACCTGCTAGTTAACCTGTTTTATGGACGATCACAAAAAAATTTTTGATAGTTTTTCATTTTCATATTTCATGGAAAAGGGTTTTATTAGAGTTGCCAATTCTCTTACACAAAAAAGGACCGGATTGGAAATCACTTTCCCACGAGATTTAGGATCACACCTGACTAATTTGAAGCTAAATACTGAAAATTTGCTATCGGAGTATCAGGTTTATCCTTCTCATTAAACGTATTATAACTATCGCTAAAACTTATGGCCTTTGGGGAACAATGCACCAAAAGAAAAAATTGAAGCTGCAGCGATTTTTGCATTCTGCGCACCGTCCTCACCTACCATAAAATTTGATGAGTAGAATAAAAGATTGATTTTTTCGTGTAATCAAATTATGTAAGAATTTTACAAGATGTGAGTTTTGTGTCTTTTTAATTAATAAAGGTATGAATTGTAACATAAACACTTCTTTTATTTTTATTATGTTCAGCTTTACATTAAGACTTATCAAATGGCGTAGCTATGTATCAAATCTTGTTCTGGCGATAAAACGTACAACGCCTCGGTGCGCTTTGATCGGTACTGCTTCAGAGATTTTATGATAAACGTCAAACCAAGTATCGTCATTTCCAAACAACATATATACAAGACAAAACAGTTTATGTGTTGCCTGACATCCGTATAGCCATTTATTGTAACAGCTGTTGTTGGGTTAACATTTTTCATACTATTTATTCTTGAATATGAACATGATGGTCTCTTCCTTATTCAACCAAGTTTAGTTAATTTGCTTCGCTTTCGAAAACTTTGTCTTTGTAATAATCATATTATCTCTCCTATTATAGGAGTAAGAGACAGCAATTTTTGCAACTGCCTCGGGCGGTAAGTTTTGCATTTGCCCTAGGCGGCAAAATTTGCATTTGCCCCTGGCGGCAGAAACCTTAGCCACGACATTGTTATATATATTTCTATATTAATCTAGGAATCCATCGGTTCACAAGTTTTGCTTGTGTTAAAGTCAAGAACCTCATTCGCATTTCGCAGTATCAAATGAAATTAAAGATTTTAAATATTTTTACAGGAATACGTACCAAAGCATAGATAAAGCAAATAAAAAAGAGCAAAATGTTTTCCTGATTTTCTTTGTTTTCAATTAGAAACAATATTAGTGCAGAAACTGATTATAAACTTATATCGAATATGATAGGCGTAAGTTCGAAGTTTACGAACCGTCAATGATCATGTATATCTCGTACAATCTATTAATGTGGCTTTTTGTTGTAGGAAACGTTACCAAACCAATTGTTCTTTTATTCCATCAAACGAATTGATATTGCCCTTTTACTATGTCGAACTTTCCTAAAAAGCCCAAAATAAACTGTTGAATTGGGCCGTTTTATTAGAAAGCAATGTTTCTGGAATTGGCTTCCAAATGTGGGCCAGAACACTAAATTTAGTCCCCATCCACGCGAAGTTATACTGTTTTAGGACTTCGGGTTTCGAACTGAATTGCTGAAACAGCATGGCTAAGCTAATAAAATAACTGAACTAAACCTTTTTGTTGGAAAAATAAATATAGGATAACCTGTTGTTTTTTATGATCCAGGAACTTTTCTTCCGATAATAACAAGTCGAACGAAGATAATGTTTCTCAGGCGTACGTATATATGTTGCACATAAAATTTAAACATCTGCAGTGAGTTTAATGAATAACACATACAAAAGGAAAATTCTATTGTTGTCCTCATTAAAAATGCTAATGCTAATGCTAATGGTCTCGTAAAATTATCCCTGAAATACCTTTTCAAATTTTTGTATTTTGTCTTTATATTTATTTTAATACTTACTGCATCTGTTACTCTATACAAGTCTCTAACGTTCAAAATAATATAAAAATAGAAGAATATCGGTAACTTTAATGTTACACATAAACTCAACAAAGTAACAATGAAAACTTTATTATTCAAAGAAGTTAGCAAAGGTCCATGTGACATGGGACTTTCTTATCAATATAATTCGCGTTTGTTCAAAATACACCTTGTTAATATATTGATTGTTTGAGCACACTAGAATTAATAATTTTAAGTCAGTTCTAAACATAATCAAAACTATATAATATACAGGATGTCCGGGAAAATGTGAGATATCTCCCGTATATGAAAAAAAAACGTGATTGGAATACTACAAGCTCATATAAACTTTTTCGTATAGGCCTCCATTTCGGAGATATGGGCTCCAAAAAAGCTGCAATGGAATCAAGTTTTTTACACACAATTATTGAACCACCAGATATATTTTAATTTTTTTTTAATATTGTATATACCAGGTAAGACCTCTAAAATTATTATCCAAGACAGTATTGTTAATTACTCACAGCTGAAGGGACGAACTAGTTGTGATACTCATGACTGCATTTTTTTACGCCCAGTATGATAAGAATTTTTTACATACACTTAACTATTGACTAAAAATTAAGCACTCTTTATGAAAAAGAAGATTTTCCCCTGTTGCCATAGTTTTAATAAAAAGTTAAATTAACTCCTTAGTTAAAAACTTTGTAAGAGGGTTCTACATAGGCTACGTGAAGTCTGGGATACTCGCGGGTACTGTTGTACCCGCCACATTAAATCAGCACTGTTCCTCATTTGATCACAATGAAATGGAGAAGTTCGACCAGAGTGGAATACACCAAGGTTTTGAGATATCTTCACAGCTAAAAATCCAACGGCTATAGGTCGGGAAATCGAGGAGGTCAGGCAATAGGTCCTCCTCTAACTATCTAACGGTTGGAGAGACGTTATCCAGGTGCTTCCGCACAGCAACGTTAAAATTAATGAGGTGGTGGCCCCTCGTGTATGTAGTACATGTGTCGGCGGGTTTCAAGTGGTAAGTGCTCTACTAAATAGAGAAAAGCGTTCTGGAGGAACTCTAAATAAAGTTCTCCATTCAGTCATGCCAGCAATACGAATGGTTCAATCAAAAAATTGCCAGTGATTCTTGTCCAGACATTAATTGATTAGAACTAATGTTGATGATGCGAAACAATAGTTGCATGAGGATTTTCATCACCCCGTACCTGCGAAATGTGTAAATTTATGATACCATTTTTGATAAACCCTACTTCACCCGTGAAGAGAATAGTGCTAATGAAGTTTACATTATTTCGTTGCTGATCCAATAGCCAGTTTGCAAACTGCATTCTACCAGGAGAATCTTTACTAATCAGTAAAAGGATATAGCAGCTGTTATTGAAGAACTCCAAGTACGGTTGTTTTCGACGTATTAAACTGCGCTGACAATTTTCGAGTGCTCGTTGAAGGAGTGTCATCTACAATATTTAAAATACTTTCCTCTAATTCCGGTGTACCTACTTCCATGACCAGCATCAGTACTTCTTTTCCCAAAAATTTCCTAAAATTATGAAGAAAATTAAATAATATTACCTTATTATCATTCTCCCGTAGACGTTGGTCAACTCGTTGAAGTGTTTTCTGATGTGGAAAACTACGATTAGGATATCTGTCGGGATATAACCTCCTGGCTTTCAAATCATTGCAAGATGTAAGACCGTACATCAGATGCATATTTGCATACTCAGTAAAGGTATATTCCATATTTTGAGCTATTCCACAATTAATTTCACCTGGAAATCCAAAAATCAGTAAATTAATATCCAAGTAAAGAATTAATGTATCAGCGATGTGAAAGTTGACAAGTTCTAAAATGCAGGATATTTATTTCTTTCGTACCTAGCAACGTTTGCAACATCAATACTTGGTTTTTCGTGCCGCTAAAATAATACGCACATTTTTTACGAACCTAGGTCGAACTGCATTTCACAGAATTAGACGTTTTTAAGTAGAGGTAAACTTGAATTTTGGATCGAATTTTTTTATCATAAGGTTAAAGGTTGAACATTTGATAGGAACAAAGATGTATGTTTTATCGAAATACGCCAAATATATGATGTAAGTAAAATGACATTTTTTCGAAAACGGTTAGGATTAGCGACATGAATAAACAGTCCTTACTTTTCAGTCAATTGTAAACGTTGTCCAAAGTTCTTATCATACAGAGCGTAAACAAATGAGGTCTTGAGTTTCATAGCTAGTCCGTCTCTGCAGTTGTGAGTAATTCACAACACTTTCTTGGACAGTAATTTGAAGGGTCTTACCTTAAATCTAATGAAAAAAATTGATATATGCCTGGTGGTTCAATAATTATGTGTAAACAACTTGATTTCATTACAGCTTTTTGGGAGCCCATATCTCCGAAGAGGAGACCTATACGGAAAAGGTTTATATGAACTTGTATTATTCCTTTCACGTGTTTTGTTCATATCCGGCAGATTCCCTACATTTTCCTGGACACATTTTAACACAATATAAAAATTTTTGTCACCATATTTATAGCAAATATAAAACATTCATTTAACTGTAGAAATAATCCTGAATGTCGTAAAACTTTGCTATATTAGGGATTTCTTGACAATTCCCTTAAAATTATTCTCGCTTGATATTACTTTGAAATTATACGACAATTTATTGGACATTTTGGCACTAATATAATAAATATTAATTTTAGTATTAATAAGTGAGTGATCTGGGTATATCGGATTCAAAAGACATTTTTTTTAACAAAAGTAAGTATCTCAAAAATAAA
Source organism: Diaprepes abbreviatus (assembly GCA_034092305.1). NCBI lineage: Eukaryota > Metazoa > Arthropoda > Insecta > Coleoptera > Curculionidae > Diaprepes > Diaprepes abbreviatus. The sequence goes on along the minus strand of JASJET010000122.1, from coordinate 28,808,310 downwards.
TAACGATGGTAATGTGAGGATCCTGTATGGCTGAAATAGTGTTTTATATGTAGCCAATTTACGTGCGTCAGCAATTATTCAAATTACTCGTTTTTGTATTTTAAATACATGGATTATGCCCAACTAGTTATCTCTGAAAACTAAGCTATATTTTATACGGCTATAAAACTGAGCATAATAATAGGAAAAAGGGGATAAAGCCCATCAAACATTTAAATACTGTTTGTGTTAAATCACATGTGAAACTTATTTAGCATTCTTTTAGCCATCCTAGTAGTTTCTCCTCTACTGTTATTTAGCAGTAGATAACTGTTATCATCGGTAAAAGAATTAAATATCTATTATTGCAAATATCAGGCAAAGCGTACATAAATATTAAAAACAAACGAGAACTCAAGTCGAATCTTTAAGGCACTCCACAAATCTGATAAAAATTAAACAAATAAGACTGCAACCACTCGTAAACTTTGTCCCTCAAACCGTACCCCAAAAGCTTTTAGAGAAGAAAAGTATGGTCAACACGGTCAAAAACGTTGCCAAGGGCCATGAAAAGGCCAATGTATTTACTTTTATTTTGTAAGTTTTCATATACTTTATTTAAAAATTCAAAAATCGTCGTGCTTGTAGACCAGCAACTTCAAAAACCATGTTGACAAAGTTTAAGAATGTTAAATCGTTCAAGAAAGGTTACAATTTGGTTATCTACAACAGGCGCGGATCCAGGGGGGGGGGCGGAGGGGGCGATCACCCCCCAAGAGCTTTAAGTTCAGAAAAATAGACCCGATTTTGCCTCTTATACTATAGTTTATTTAAGAATCAGAGAGAGTAATAAATCTTTTTTTTTTCTTTGCAAACTACTTGTGTTCTTTAGTCCGGTGTCTTTGGCAAAATCTGTTAGGCACATATATTTTTCATAGGAATGGGTTAGAAATTTTATAATCAAAAATACTGGTCTATAATATTGGACTATTTGGGTTGGATAACAATAGATATTTCGATGTATGAAGTATTAAAAAGTATGTTAATCTTTGTCATAGGCGTCGGAAGGAGGTTTAGTTTATCACTAAGTATTTATGGCATAGAATATTATTTCGGTAATAAACTTAAAATAAAAAGTTTTTATAATATTATTTTATTTCTTATGATTTCTTAATAATTCACATACATTAGAAAATATAGATAATTTTGGCATATTTAACACAAATCACAACTGTATTTTTATTATTTTTAATTTTCGCACAGAAACCGTTTTAGGCTCATTCAGACTAAAACGTAGCCTGTTTTTCTCAAAAAATTTTAAGTCATAATTTAAATACATACAAAATACCCATTGTCAGAATTACAAGAAGCTAAAAATGTTTTTTTGGGGCTATCGGTAATTTTATTATTAATTAAAAACATTTTTAGGACATTTGACTTTTCAATTTATTTATTTCTTAAACCATCTGCAGAATTACAATTAAACACTAAAAAGGGATTCAAATGTAATTAATTTTTATATGTTACAGAAAATTTAAATATTAAATTGTGTTTACGCTGGTAAATATCACGTATCTAATTCGTAATCAAAGTCAGTGAAGCTATCGTCGTTCAAATTAATTATAATTGGTTCCTCTATCTCACCAATCATGAGATCGAGTTTCCACTTTTTCTTTTATTCTTATATTATATGGATTTTTCCCAATTTTCTGCAGTAACTTTATTCGAAAAAATCTTTCAAAAATTCAATTAAATTACTAATTTTGTAAGTTGTGTTATTTCCAGCAACTCTACCTTTTATTTGAGAGAGATATTTCCTTCTCCAACGGACATTTTCCTGACGATCTATAAGAACAGAAATCCCGATATTCACTGATTTTAGTTAGAATTTTGTCGACGGTTGAGATTTGCTTCTCATAATAAAATGTATATACAACTCCTTTTATTGCAGATTATATCTCTTCTTCCAACGAGGTTTTTCGTCTGCCTGTGATCGAATGTAGCTTGGGAGTACTAACAATTCCAGTCGTTTTTTTCTCATTCAGTATTCGGTACATAGTAGATTTTCCAACTCCTGTCATGTTGGAACACATCTCAACAGAGCTTTTAACATTATTATCTAGATATTGATACCTTAAGACATCATAAACATTCATCGTTATAAGTTTTTCGTTGAGGAAAAAATGCCCTGGTTTAACGATTTTGGAATAAATATAGATGTGGAAGCCATATCTTTTGGGTATCTCACTAATCTCAAATAATATATAAAAACAAGCAGAAACAAGAGAAATCACTAAGGACACACTGTAAGGTGTATTTTGCCCACTGACAGAAATTAAATTGAACTATCAGAAATTTTATTGCTGCAGTAAATTTATAAAAGCTTATAATATTTAAATATAAGTAAATATAATTAGATTTACGGCAATCTTCAGGTACCTGTGGAACTGGAGCAGGTACGTTAGAGGTTTTGATAACAGTTTTATTACTCTCTCTAGTTCTTGAAATGAGTATAGGAACGTGTATGCTTACGATCGCCCCTCCCATTCCCAAGAGCTTTGAGTTCAGGAAAATAGAACCGATTCTATATTTTATATTAGGAATGTGTATGCTGCTGGCACGCCCCCCGTTGGTAATTTATTTTTCTTGCGATAGCCTCCCCCCCCCCAAGAGCTTTGAGTTTAGGAAAATAAACCCGATTCTACCTCTTATACTAGGAATGTGTATGCTGCTCGCATTCTCCCCCCTATCGGCTACTCGTTTTTTCTTGTGATCGCCCCCCACCTCTCCAAGAGCTTCAAATTCAGAAAAATACACCCGACCCTGCCTTTTACACTAGAAATGGGAATGCTGCTGGTGTCCCCCCCCCCTCCGTCGACAACTTGCTTTCGCTTGCCATACTGCCCCCCCCCCCAAAGAGAAAGGCTCGATACTAACTAACTCGAAACTACAAGTAAAATCGCTATAGACCTACAATTTTCAAGCAAAAGTTCATTTTTCTTCTTGAAAAGAGAAACTATCATCGCTAATTTCAAAATACCTGAGAACACCTCTTTCATAAGCGACCATTTAATTAGAAACATTAGAGGAAATAACCAAACATGAGCAATTTTTTTTAATAGAGTTGATGGTATATTATCGATGCACCCAGGAGAAATATTTTTTAGTTTTCTGATTGTTGTAAAGATTTCAAATTCATTAACAGACCCTAGAATCAGTGCATTGGAAAGTAATCTATTTTATCGAGAGCTAGCACTATTCGATAATTAACAATTTCCTTTGTATCATTCAATATGATTTTCGTTTACTTTTTATCTAGAAATTGGACTTTTCCCATTTTTATCCTTATCAATATTATCGTTGATAATATGCTTTTGATTTATTATCTGATTAGAAAAAAACTTTTCTTAATTACATTTTTGTAATTTTTTTTTGCACTTATTGTAGTAATTTTGTCTTATTCAAATTAAGTTGTATTTTTTTTTTATAAAACAACATTTTTAATGTTTTTGAAGATTTCTTAATACCTGACGTTATCCAGACCTTTGATGTATTTTATCTATGCTTTTTTTCTTTTTATAATAGAAATGCTAGATCAATATAATACTCCCTGATTTATATCTCCGCCCAAGGATCCCATAAAATTTTAATATTATTTTGGGTATAAAATCTTTTGAATTTAATGTCTTTCCCGTTATGTTAGTGTGCCTTTTTACCATATTAGATATCAATCCGCGAACAAAATTTGAAGGTTAATAATTAAAATAATCAATATTAAAATCACCGCAAAGTATTACCTTGTCATTCTTTGATTGACACATATCACGAAGAAAATTATTCAGCTCCAAAACAAGATTTAAATTAGTATGAGGTATTCTATAAAGGTTTATAATATAAATTTTTCTCCATAATTATTAATAGTAATACCACAAGCTTCAAACATTGTTATAAGAATATTCCTTGATTTTGGTTAAATCAGTAATAAATAGCATGGTGTGGGTTATCGTCTATTCCATTAGGGCTAGAAGAAGTTGGTCTCTTTCCTTCATTTTTCAGAAAAACTCACCTGAATTGCTTTTCTTTCTTAACATTTCCTCATAAACATTTCAACAAAACGAGATAAAGCTATAACAGAAACGCTTAAGCAAAACAAAGATGGCAATATGTTTTTTGCATATTTATAATGATTGCCCAACCCCATGGCAAATAAAGTAGGAAGGGAATATTAATGTATATGTGTGAAAACGACGGAAATGTTTTATGAATATGTCCAATGCGAGCTAAACTCGGAGTATCCTCGCTAGCAACTCCACTTTTCTTAAACGGTTTTTATAGCTGATACTATGTTGGTAGTATGTGCCGGAAGTCACCACTACGCACTTAAATCGAAGACACTCTTTCAACATAGAAAATTTATAAAACCAACCATTAACGACACTGAAGACAACTTGGAAATGATGGAACAGAAGAAGCACAACCTAGAAAGTTTGGACCACGAAAGCGTCAAAAACTCTATAAAACCAGGCTTAATGGAAAACTAGAAAAACATACCAAACAAAGTAACCCGGACACGACTTACAACCTAATAAAAGAGAGTACCCGTGATGCTGCAAGGGAAGCTTTAGGAACAAAAGAAAAGGAAAAAGAATGGACAAAGCAATCCACAGACATGGGATAATAACTCAAGAAACTTCTCACAGAAGACCGGGACATATTCCAGGAAAATGAAGAGTATCCAAACATTATAACAACCGGATCACCTGTTAGAGTCACATCGCAGGAAGTGAAAGAGGTCTGTAAAACATTAAAAAATAGTAAAGCATCAGGACCTGAAAACATCCCGGCAGAGTTAATTTAATATGGAACTGACATCCTATTTCATTATCTAAAAAACTCTTTCAAAAATACATGAACGGAACATCAGTCCCAAAGAATGGAAACTGCGATAACTATAGAAGAATAGCAGCCTCAGCAGAATATATGGTAAAATATTGAAGAATAAAATCGAACGGGAGTACAAGGATATGGAATCCGAAGAACAAGCGGGATTTAGACCTGGTCGATCAACTATAGACCACCTATTCGGTGTGAACCAAATAATAGAAAAAAAGTTGGCATTTAACCAAGAGACCCATATGCTATTTATAGACTTGAAGAAAGCATATGACAGCATACCCCTAAAAAAGTTATGGGAGGCTCTCGGAAAAAGCAACGTCAGTGTAGGACTTGTAAAAGCTATCAAGTCATTATATGAAAATTCCACGTAAAAAATCAGAATAGGAAATAAACTAACAGGTGGATTCCAGGTCAATAAAGGTTTCAAACAGGGATGCTGCCTCTTCCCAACCCTTTTTAAAATACATTTAGATCAAACATTACACACATGAAAAAAAAAATGCCATGGGAATGGGTATCCCACTTAGAAATACTACGATGTATACGTTATGTTTCGCGGATGATCAGATCGTACTGGCACAAGATTACGATGACTTGGGATATATGACAAGGAAATTAATACAAGAATACCAGAAGTGGGGGCTCGAGATAAACATAACCAAAACTGAGTACATATGCATTGGTGAATGAAGTTCACACAAAATTGAACAGCTGATCTAGCCATAAAAGAACGAAACACACAGGGTAGAAAAACAATTACACTTCTAACCCCAATTCTATGGGACCCAAATATATCTAAGCAAAACAAAACGCTGATTTATAATACTATTATTAAAAGTAAAGTCACATATAGCTCTGAAATCTGACAGCCGAAAGAAATCTCCGAGAAGACACTGTTAGTCACTGAAATAGACTTATGGAGACCATCGACTAGAAAAGAAAAAACAGCAAACCAATGACAGTATCTGAGAAATAATGGGAGTCACTCACAAAATAGTAGATGATATAAAAACAAAACAATTGATATAGTATGGCCACGTGCAGAGAATGGCAGAGGAACATCTACCTAAACAACTACTAAGCTGGATACCGCAAGGGAGAAGAAAATGAGAGAGACCAAGGAAAAGCTGGCGAGAAGGTATCGACGAAGAAATGAGAGTCTAGAGGATGATCAGTGGATGGACCGAGATTGCTGGCGTTTGGGTATATATATATATATATATATATATATATATATATATATATATATATATATATAAAGCTGGCGAGAAGGTATCGACGAAGAAATGAGAAATAGAGATCTAGAGGATGATCAGTGGATGGACCGAGATTGCTGGCGTTTGGGTATATATATATATATATATATATATATATATATATATATATATATATATATATATATATATATATATATATATACCCAAACGCCAGCAACGCCAGCAATCTCGGTCTATCCACTGATCATCCTCTAGACCTCTATTTCTCATTTCTTCATCGATACCTTCTCGCCAGCTTTTCCTTGGTCTGTCTCATTTTCTTCTCCCTTGCGGTATCCAGCTTAGTAGTTGTTTAGGTAGATGTTCCTCTGCCATTCTCTGCACGTGGCCATACTATATCAATTGTTTTGTTTTTATATCATCTACTATTTTGTGAGTGACTCCCATTATTTCTCTGATACTGTCATTGGTTTGCCTGTTTTTTCTTTTCTAGTCGATGGTCTCCATAAGTCCATTTCAGTGGCTAACAGTGTCTTCTCGGAGATTTCTTTCAGCTGCCAGATTTCAGAGCTATATGTGACTTTGCTTTTAATAATAGTATTATAAATCAGCGTTTTATTTTGCTTAGATATATTTGGGTCCCATAGAATTGGGGTTAGAAGTGTAATTGTTTTTCTACCTTGTGTGTTTCGTTCTTTTATGGCTAGATCAGCTGTTCAATTTTGTGTGAACTTCATTCGCCAATGCATATGTACTCAGTTTTGGTTATGTTTATCTCGAGCCCCCATTTCTGGTATTCTTGTATTAATTTCCTTGTCATATATCCCAAGTCATCGTAATCTTGTGCCAGTACGATCTGATCATCCGCGAAACGTAACGTATACATCGTAGTATTTCTAAGTGGGATACCCATTCCCATGGCATTTTTTTTTTCATGTGTGTAATGTTTGATCTAAATGTATTTTAAAAAGGGTTGGGAAGAGGCAGCATCCCTGTTTGGAACCTTTATTGACCTGGAATCCACCTGTTAGTTTATTTCCTATTCTGATTTTTTACGTGGAATTTTCATATAATGACTTGATAGATTTTACAAGTCCTACACTGACGTTCCTTTTTCCGAGAGCCTCCCATAACTTTTTTAGGGGTATGCTGTCATATGCTTTCTTCAAGTCTATAAATAGCATATGGATCTCTTGGTTAAATGCCAACTTTTTATATTATTTGGTTCACACCAAATAGGTGGTCTATAGTTGATCGACCAGGTCTAAATCCCGCTTGTTCTTCGGATTCCATATCCTTGTACTCCCGTTCGATTTTATTCTTCAATATTTTACTATATATTCTGCTGAGGCTGCTATTCTTCTATAGTTATCGCAGTTTCCATTCTTTGGGACTGATGTTCCGTTCATGTATTTTTGAAAGAGTTTTTTAGATAATGAAATAGGATGTCAGTTCCATATTAAATTAACTCTGCCGGGATGTTTTCAGGTCCTGATGCTTTACTATTTTTTAATGTTTTACAGACCTTTTCCACTTCCTGCGATGTGACTCTAACAGGTGATCCGGTTGTTATAATGTTTGGATACTCTTCATTTTCCTGGAATATGTCCCGGTCTTCTGTGTCTAAGGAATTTAAGGGTTCGCCAACTTTCCGTACTCTTCCGGCTGCAAAAGTAATTATTTATTCTGGCGCACTTTTTTACCACGATTCATTTTTCTTTTGACTTATAACTTTTCGTAACTTTATTTATGATTCTTTATATTCTTCCTTGGCCGTACTTTTTTTTGTTCAGGTATATATTGTGTTTATGTCTTTTATGTTTTATTTCCGTCTCAATTTCTGTGTCCCACCAGTATGATTTTGTCCGTTCTTTTTCCTTTTCTTTTGTTCCTAAAGCTTCCCTTGCAGCATCACGGGAACTCTCTTTTATTAGGTTGTAAGTCGTGTCCGGGTTACTTTGTTTGGTATGTTTTTCTAGTTTTCCATTAAGCCTGGTTTTATAGAGTTTTTGACGCTTTCGTGGTCCAAACTTTCTAGGTTGTGCTTCTTCTGTTCCATCATTTCCAAGTTGTCTTCAGTGTCGTTAATGGTTGGTTTTATAAATTTTCTATGTTGAAAGAGTGTCTTCGATTTAAGTGCATAGTGGTGACTTCCGGTACATACTACCAACATAGTATCAGCTATAAAAACCGTTTAAGAAAAGTGGAGTTGCTAGCGAGGATACTCCGAGTTTAGCTCGCATTGGACATATTCATAAAACATTTCCGTCGTTTTCACACATATACATTAATATTCCCTTCCTACTTTATTTGCCATGGGGTTGGGCAATCATTATAAATATGCAAAAAACATATTGCCATCTTTGTTTTGCTTAAGCGTTTCTGTTATAGCTTTATCTCGTTTTGTTGAAATGTTTATGAGGAAATGTTAAGAAAGAAAAGCAATTCAGGTGAGTTTTTCTGAAAAATGAAGGAAAGAGACCAACGTCGACATTTGGCATCTTCGAGCTCATAGTTTTGAGCAGCATTCAAAGGACCGCGTGCATTTCAGGACAGAAAGACTAAAAGGAAAATAGCACTACGTGCTTTCTCTCTCGTTCCGAGCGCGGTGGGCTGGCTTTCGAGATGCCGCGTTGAAAATATAGGAAGGGAGAACAAAACCAAAGATTTAGATTGAGAGGGATAGCACTCAATGCTCAATGCTACATCCAATAGTATATGTTTGAAGATGGGCATTACCCCGCCACTGGTATTTATTTGTGTTTATCATTTTCTTTTAAAATTATTCTTTCCGAGAGCTACGAGAATTATCTAAATTCAGGGATTGTGAGAGAGAAGCGTATATAAAACCTTTAAGTCAACCTTAGACGTTATAAGGTCTTTTTATTTGGCAAATATTTTAAAATTTATAGAAAATTTCTATCCATGTATAATCTTACAATTTGCATATATCAGAAGACATTTCCCATTTAAATAAACCGATGTTCATCTTATTTTAAATTTTCGTTCCAGAATTCACATAACTTATTTCCAATTTTCGCTATTCCAAGTAAAAGCAAACGTTGTGTAGGGATATAATAAAAATCTAAACCTGACATTTGTTCTAAATTTCCCAATTTCAATAACCATACACTAGAAGAGCAGTGCAGTCAATACTGCTCTTGTGATCGTGTTCCATTTTATCTGTCGCTGCGAGCGCTTGTTTTGTTAAGAGACAAATGAACGTCTGGGCCAGAGCAAGGCTTACGTCGATATGATAATTTACTGCCGGAAAATGCAATTTCGCTTTTCAAAGGGCACTGTCGGGGTGAAAAATAATTGAAAAAGCAATAGAAGGGTTAATAAAAACATAAGAAAAGTTTAATGAAAAAACAGCTGTACCTACTCCTATCAATTATACTGCTTTTATGGCTCTCTTCGTAACATCTCATTGGTTTCATAAATATGGTGACAATAAACTAATTTCAATTAATTCAAAAATTATCACACGTAAAGTACCAAATTCTATCGATTGAAACTGAAAACAAGCTAGGATTTATGTGATCACAACTGGTTCTAAATAAATGGATTTCAACGAGAATTACTATTATGTCATAGGCGTGCGTTCTCTATTTAGCATTTTTGGATAATATTAACATAATTATGTGACTCTTTTTATTTATTTTAAATGCAATATATATTTATTAATTTCGATATTCATTAAGTTATATTACAATATTTCAAAATTAATAACTTTTTCAAAATAAATGTTTTTTGGTGTTTTAAAATATTCCTTTAAAAAATATATGTATTTCAAAGATTAGGTTGTCGCTGCTTTATTTGCGATTTTTTTTTATCTTTATCGTTTTTTGCTAAAATACTAAAAAATATCAATTTTTCACTCTGAGAACATTAGAAATTTATGTAAAATACTTTTTTTTATGCAATTGGGGTTTTCTTAATCTCCTCTGTGCTTTGCTTTCTTTCTTATTTTAAAATACTCGCCGAGGCTTTCGCTGCAACACAGAACTGTTTTCAGGATGAAATTGAGGTGACAAATTTTCGATGTCTCCAGAAACTTTAGCTGGTGTGCAGCTGAGTGAATTTACAGGTTATTTTAGCTCTCTCTGTAATAATAACGCAAAACCTCTTCAAAGGCAACTGAAAAAATGCTTTACTATCTAAGTTCTAGCTTTGTGCTGATTTTGATAATTTATAGCCAGATTCACTAAGAAGGTTTAAGACTTAGACCCGATCTAGTTGCCTTGGAAATTAGATATTCTAGATGATCAGTTATGTTCTTCTTATGATATTGTTTTAATTGTATTTTAGGGATTCAAAATTTGCTTGACTTTTTGTTACCCTTGTAAATTTAAATTCTCTGCTGTCAATCTAGACCGGTTTTAATGTTAAACTATGTTAGTGAATTGGAGGGTTATTAATGTCTTGCTAGTATATTATTGTAGCGGATCAAGGATAGAGGATGCAATGCTAAAATTACAGCAAATGAGAATGGTCGAAGACAAGCTTAATAAGAATGCTATATTATCGGAAAGTGAAAAAGGTAACCTTGAGAGTGATTTACGCAACTTCAGAGGACAGATTAAACTGACTCAAGGTGAAAATAATATTCTTAATTTTACAGATACCCCTCGTAATGGAAGTGAATCTATACATGTTAGTGAAGCCAAAAAATGTTAGTTTTTGTGACTAAAAAGGACAGAGGATAAGTAGATTTTTGTACCAAAAACTGATAGATAAGAATTTCAGTCTCCAAACAGTGATAAAGCCGGGTGCTAATTTTGGTGATGTTATTGAAAATATAGAACAGCTCACCGTTAATTATTCTTAAAATGACTATATATTGATTATCGTCGGTGCTAATAATTTTAATTGTGGAATACAGCCCTCATTTAAAAATCTTTTAGAGAAAATGAAATTGTACCAAGCCAAGAATTTACTCTTTTTTCAGTACTAGTTGTAGCTTGAGGTAAATTAACTAGCTTTATTTGTTTCTGGTTGCATACGGTAGATTGAGGTTAACAATAAAACGATTTGTTTAGAAAATGTATTATTATTAACTTATTAATTGGAATATAGGGAACAGGGATAATTTTAAAAACAGCCGGATTCACTATCATAGTTTAAATTTAAAACCGCCCTAAATTGACAGCTGAGGACTTAAACTGATAAGAGCTCAATAAGTGAAGTAAGTTTAAATCCTAAAAATGCAAAAATGCAAAATAACCATTTTGTTTTATTACTGAACCGGCACAAATGGAGAACTTTATTTATTTTCGGGATACAACTATTTTTTTTCTTACTTCAAGGCTTTATCGCAAGGTTCTTATCCTTAATATTTCTATATAGGCGTTTATTTGTTGACATAAGTAAAATAAATTTTGATAATATCATAACCAAAATAAAACTGGCTGACTATAAGATTTAAATTTCATGGCCGCTAGATCGGGTTTAAATCTTAAATCTTCTTAGTGAATCTGGCTGATTTTTATTGAAACCATTAGTGTTGTTATTAGTTGTTCTGATGTTTTAAGTACAGATATTTAAGTGTTAAGCATAAACTTAAAAATCAGTTTACAGTCTGTGTGGAAGCACCTGTGGTTCCGGATTCAAGAACTGAACTGGATAGCATTGATGCTGAAAATATGTATCATGTTGTAGGGCTTACTGTCGCTAATGTCATTGTGGACGCCTCTCTATGTAACGTATTGAAACAATGATGTTGATAACCATCAAAATAATGATAAAACTCAATTTTTTCGTTCAAGAATGTTATCGGCAAGATAATAGAAATGTGAATGAACTGATGTTTATCCGGATATACTGCGTCTTAGTGAAATATGATTATGGGATAATGAGATTGCTGTATATTCCCTCGATAATTATAATATATTTTTGTCGAAAAAACATCAAAGGCTATTTTTAGATACTTGTTAATGCCTTCAATATAAAGGGTGTTAAGTTTATCGAGAAGTACTGCGAATTTTATTGTGCACGGGCTCTTTTAAATGATAATTCAATTATAATAACTAGTATGTGCAGGTCTCCTGATAAAGAATTAAATATGTGTTACTAAGTGTTTGGTGGATTGTTGACTGAAATATTTTCTTTAAATAATAAGGTTCTCCTGTGTGGAAATTTTAATATTGACTTCTTGAATAGAAGTAATAAAGATTTGACAAAGTGATTATCAATTTATGGAATTCAAGGTCATATAAAAGAAGTTACTAGAGTAAGCAGTAGTAGTGAATTACGAGTTGACGATGTTCGTTCTAACATAGAAGAATAGAACGTTAATTATTTTATTAATAAATATTATATTTCTGATCATTATTTCTTGATATTTTCAATTAAGAATCTGCAGGTTATAATTTCTAAAACAGTTACGTCTAAACGTAGATACTATGAATCGAATATAGATAATTTCAGATACCAAATGCAAAGTGAAAATTAGCAATATCTTTATGAAGCTGAAAAGGTTGATAGTAAGTACGGGATCTTGTATAATATTTTTTATTTTTATTTTGATTCTTTACTACTTATAAAATTAAATTGTCAATAGAAATAAAAAAGAGAGAGAGATTGATTTGACCTTTATAAGAGAATTAAAAGAGAGATTATTCCGGAGAAGAATAAATATGAAAAGAAGTCTTACAAACGTTACGTTAATCGGTACAAAATAAAATTCAAATCTCTCAAATTAGAATAGAAACAACAAGGACATTGCCTAAGAATTGTTAAAATTCTCGTCTATCTGACACGAAGTCTAAAAACCATTGCTCAGTTATTTAATGATATATTTCGAGCGGATATCAATTATATTCGGAGTGTTGGAGGTCAGCAGAAATCTAGAATCTAGCATATTTTTTTTATAAACCACATGAGTTAACAAATATTTTTATGTAGGTTTCAAATAAATATTCGATTGGTCTTGGTGGAATACCACCAACGATTTTGAACAAATTTCTTGATATAATTTGTCATTCATCGACCAATACCATTACTAGTGTTTTTTTACAAGGTAAATATCCTGCTTGGCCGAAGAATGCGAAAATTGTTTCCATTTATAAGAAGGGTGACAGAACAGATGCTAATAATTACAGGTCAATTCCATTGTTGTCGCTATTCTCTAAATTGCTGTTTATATTAGATTATAAAATTATCTTTATAGGGATTTCCTCTAAATAATACACACAACGCTATTTTAAGTCTTTAAATTTAGCTATGAACGAGTTTGAATGCGGAAAGCATGAGAACGGCATCTACTTTGACCTCTCGAAGGCATTTGGTCTAATTAATCATAATCTGTTCTTTTAAAATTAAATAGGGATGGAGTTAGGGGTATTGCGAATGATTTGATCCGATCGTAGTTTTGTGGTTGAACTCAGTGAGTATGCATAATGTCTAACGTCTCAGGAAGTATGAGAGTTTCCTATTCAGTTGCCCTTTCTGTATCTACAAACGTGCTTTAGGGGTCTAATCTGGGGCCGATATTGCTTTTGATTTTTATTAATAAATTAAGAGCATTATTTGGCTTGCATTTTGTTTTTTAATTTGCTGATGATAGTTCTTGTATTGTGCCTGAAGTGGATATTTCAACTTTCTCAAAAAAGGCCAGTGAAATTCTAAGAAAGATGTACTTGGTGCATTATTTAAAAGTAAATTCTGAAAAAATGTATTTAATATCCTAAAAAACCAGAATCAATCATTATTTTTGAAAACAATTCCCAAAGTAGATATAACAAAATTTTGGTAGTGGATCCGACTTTGTCTTGCAGGGAACCGATTGATAGTGTGCTTACAAAAGTAAATAAGGCATGGTATGAACCTCTCCCTGGAGATATTTCTGCCAAGTAGAGAGGATTGGGAGGGAGAACAAAATCTTCCGAAAAATGGATCCTGGTGGTATACTGATGGATCTCGACAAGACGAAAGACCCGGAGCCAGAGAATTCGGCAGGAGCACAGGAGTCAGAGAGTACTACCCTCTCGGACAATGTGCGATAATCTTTACAGCGGAAATTTATTCTATTCTGCAGCGTGTCCATCTCTGTGAGAGGGATATAGACAAGAATAGGGTAATAAATATATGCTCAGACAGTAAGGCTGCGATATTGGCACTGAAGTTCAGTATCGTAACATCGCGATTGGTGTCTGAGTGCAAGGACGTACTAAATGGTATAACAATGCTGCACAGTCAGACTCGTATGGGTTCCGGGTCACTCGGGTATATGCGGAATCAGACCGTCTGGCAAAGTTGGGTTCGGCAACTGAACCGTATGGATCCCAACTAATACTACCTGTTTTAATTGCTATTGGCAAAAGGGAATTAAAATCGTTGCTGGAAAGCAAATTTATTGAATCATGGAGAGGAGCTCCTGGAATGAGGTACACTAAGGAACATATAACTGGGCCTAGCGCACGGTGTGCTAAGGAGCTTCTCTCCTTGGGAAGGAAAGAGCTGCAGATTGTGGTGGGATTGTTGACAGGAGATTGTCACCTCAGATGCCATCTTCATAGAATCGGTGTCGAAGACGACCCAACATGCAGATGGTGTTTGGAGGAGGATGAAACTGTTGACCATATCCTCAGAGAATGCCCAGCACTCAACTGGCTGAGACAGAGATATTTCGGAAATACAATTTTGTTACCAGAAGCAGTTAGACAAGTTTAACTAACGAGGCTATTTGGATTCGCAAAGGCGATCGGTGTCGAATAACTTACAGCTATGGTGGGATATAAAGGGTTTAATAGAGGCCTAGGCTTCGGTGATCTAGTATCACCACCCTTTTTTCATTCATTCATTCATTCATTCAAGGCATGGTATGTAAGAGGTATCTTTGTGATCAGGTAAGCTTGGAGAGATTTAATATTTATTATTTCAATTATGTTAAAACAGTAATTTAGTATACCATAATGTTTTGGTTTAGTTTTGTAGGGTATTTGTGTCGTAAATGCATATAATAAGGTTAATGCAGAATCTATCCAGAAATGAGTCTTGTAACAAGACTCACAGCAGCCTGAGGATTCTCCAGCACCGAAACAGAATGTATGGAAGGCGATCTTATTTTGATTGTATTAAAATTTTTAATGCTTTACTTAATAACATAAAATATACTAAAGCAACTGAAAGGGAAACACTGTTAAAAAAATTAAAAAAAAATTGAAGAAACATTTACTCGAAAATGTTTTTTCATAAAAAATTTGTGATCTTTCATTCTTTATTTATATTAACAGTTAGACCCGAATATGTGTTTGTGCATGACTGTTGTATGTATGTGGATGATAGTGTCTATGTTTACTTTTATATTTAAGCTTGTGACGTTGTAATGTTTCACTAGTGACTGACAATAAAAATTTTATTTATTTATTTAATTTATAATACTTTTTAAAAGATCGCAACCGCATTGCCGATGCGATCGAGTTGTAAGCCAAGCAGCTTACACAGAAAGCAATACATTATGCAACGTGTTTCCTGGCTGAATTGCTTACTCATTTCTGTATTCATATGACGATAGTCGCGACATGTTTATAACAGTATTTTTAAATTTCGTCAAATTTTTAAAAAAAAATATTGATATTTTCACTTTTAATATTTTGCTCATATGTCCAGATTTTGCAAATATAAGACTAGTTTCATTATGCCTGTGTAACTTTTCTCAAACTACATGAGTTTTAAATTCATATTTTACAACAATCTAATATAATAAAATTTTTATAAACAAATTGACCGACTTCTAAAAAAACGCTAAAAAGCGAAAAATAACAATAAATTTTTTTATATAAAGTTGAAATTTTTGAAGTCGGAGCCAAATAAATACTTGACAAAATGTAATTTCCATAAAAATATTGAAAAATAGTTTATTTGTAATGACGTCGACTTCAAAAATTGATATTGTTATTTTTCACTTTTAAGCACTTTTTTTAGAAGTCGATTCAATTAAAAAAAAATTATTTTTCAATTTTTAGTTTTGAATTGAGTTGAGTGTCTAAGGTCGCAAAAAATTACTCATTTTATTAAAAGTTGAAGACTATATAAAACGGAACAACAAACAATTCTTGGATTCCGAGAATTGTACAAATACCAGTTTTGAATGAAATTGTACCAAACGGAGATTTCGTCTGCCCTAGTAAATCCACTATCTTGAATTTTAAGAAATTAATTTTAGATTCGTAATTTAGGCCCCCCAAGGCCTCAACACCTATATTGAAAGCACTTGAGATATATAATTTTTTTAGTTCGATATAGTGTATCCTGCATACTGAGTTTAAAAAAAATAATTTAAATGCCTCAATATATGTTCCAAGAATCCCTAACATCAATCTGGACAAAATCGGAAAAATAAAATTTTTAGTCTCCTATATTCTCTCTCTCTCTCTCTCTCTTTGTCAACCTCTGTCCATCCACTTCTGGATGTAGGTCTCTCTCAATTGTTTCCATCTTTCTCTATTCTTCACCAAACTCATCCACTGTTTGTCCGCCACTGTCCTTATGTCGTCTACCCATCTTTTTTGAGGTCTTCCCGTGCTTCTTGTTATCTCCCTCGGTCTTCATTCCAGGATTCTTCGTGTCCATCTGTTGTCCTCATATCGGGCTATGTGACCAGCCCATCGCCACTTCATCTTTGCAACCTCCGTCACGATCTCTTTGACTTTAGTTCTGCGTCTTATCTCGTAGTTTCTAATCCTGTCTCTTAATGATATTCCAAGCATGTTTCTTTCCATCGCTCTTTGGACTGTTTCTAATTTTTTAGTGGACTTTCTGGTGAGGGACATGGTCTCTAATCCATACGCACACACCGGTAATGTGCATGTGTCGTATACTTTTCTTTTTAGATTTATGGGAATTGAATTATTTTTCAGGATATATGCAAGTTTACCGAAAGCGGCCCATGCCAGCTGTGTTCTTCTTTTTATTTCTGCATCCTGGTTTGATTTCCCTATTCTGATGTCATGACCCAAGTATACATAGTATTCGACGTTTTCTATCCTCTGGTTCTGTATTGTTATGTTTGCCTGTTCGTGGCTCATTATTTTTGTTTTGTTGTAGTTCATTTTAAGGCCTACAGATGCGGATACGTCATTTAACTGTTGTAGCATTTCGTTCAATTCTTGGAGATTACTTACTATTAAAATTATGTCATTAGCAAATCTGAGATGGTTCAAGTATATTCCGCCGATGTTTATACCTTTGATGTCCCATTTAAGTTCCTTAAAAATGTCCTCTAGGACTAGGTGAAACTTTTGGCGAGATAGTGTCCCCTTGTCTCACTACCCTTTGTAGTTTTATGAGGTTTGTTTTCGTCTTGTCGTCTATTTTTATTTGAATGGTTGCGTTTTCGTATATGTTCTTTATGATGTTTATGTATCTTGAATCGATTCTTGCGTTTTCAAAGGATTGTAATACTGCCCATATTCGTTGAATGCCTTCTGGAAATCTACAAAAGCCATATGGAGCGGTACGTTATATTCGGTGCACTTCTCAATTAGAATTCTTATGGTATGTAGGTGATCTGTGGTGCTAAAGTGTTTTCTGAATCCAGCTTGTTCGACAGGTTGGTAAAAATCGAGTTTGTTTGTTATGCGGTTGCTTATGATTTTTGTTAACAACTTGTAGGTGTGTGATAGTAGGGATATTGGTCGGTAGTTTTCAATATTTGTATTGTCCCCTTTTTTGAATATTAAGATTACTTCGGAGTTATACCAATCCTGTGGAATTTTCCCTCTTCAATTATTTTATTAAATAGAATCTTCAATATTTGTTCTATTTTTCTGCCGCCAATTTTCAGCATCTCTCCTGTAATTTTGTCTTCTCCTGCACATTTATTGTTCTTTAATTTATTTAATGCCATTCTTATCTCTGATTTTGTTACTTCTGGAATTTCCTCTGAGCCTATGTTGAGTATGGTTTTTTTTGTACGTTGTTGCTCTTGTTGTGCGTGTGGCGAGTATAGCTTGGTGCAGAATTCTTCTATGGCTCTGCTTATTTCCTTTTCGTCCTGGACGGTCACGTTTTTCGCGTTTTTTATTTTTATTATTCTTGTTTTGCCTCTTGAGTCTTTTGTTTTTAGTACTTTTATGTTGCAGTTTTCACTTATTGTGTCTTTTATTAGTTTATTGGTGTAATTTCTATTGTCTTTTCTAATTTCTTTTTTCACTTCCTTGTTTAGAGTTTTGAAACTATCTGTTGTTCGATATGTCCTTTCTCGTCTTGCTTTGAGAAGTCTCAAGGTATTTGGTTGTAGTTTGGAGGTCTTTGTTATTTTTGATTTTGAGCAGACTTTTTTAACCGATGTGTTTATGGTTTCTTTTATTTTCGTGGCTAGTTCGTTTATTTGCATTTGCCATGTTAAATTGTAAGAAATTAACTTCAGATTCGTAACCTATGATTCAGAAAAGCACCTAATACCAATTTTGAAAAAACATAAATAACGTAAAATTTAATGTTAATTTATACCTTCAAAAAACACGCCTTATTAATTTTTGACATAATTCGGAAATATACAATTTTTAAACCGTTATATTGCATTTGCCATATTGAAATTTGTTAAAACAATCTTAAATTCATTATTTACACCCTTAGGAACCCCCCCCCCCTGGTTAAAAACTAAATAGAAATATACCTGCCATTCCAGTTGGATTTTCTGTAGCGATCGAACGAAGTTGTTTAAAAACTTTTTTTTTTAATTTTAGACATTACATTTAAAAAATTACTAAGACTTTACGTTTACTTATGGGTTGTGTGCATTCTTAATGAAAAATGCTCAATTTACTATAACTGTAAAAAAACCGGTCAAATTAAACTTTTTTTCCGTTATGATTTAACATGGTTGATTATACCGTGATAAAATGGGAATTTAAATTGGGATTTCTTGTTTGGTATTATCCAGGCGCAAACGAAAATCGCAAAAAAGAATTTTCACGTTAACCTTTTCCCCGCCGTTATATATTGCAAAGTGTTTCATTTAACTCGACTTTTTTTCCGTAACTTTTTTGTTTAATCGGTTATTCAAAACGCGGAAAGTTTTATTCAGAAAACTTCTTCACATATGAGAAACTCTTTTTATTCATTTTTCAAGAAAAGATTTTCTTACTTACTCTAGTTGTCAAATACTCTGTGGTGTAGATCAATTTTTTCAAAGTTCCGTCACAATTATGCAATAGTGCTTGTTTATTTAGTGATTAATTTATTTTTCGTGTCATCTCTGTTCTATTTCCAGCATATTAAAAACAAATCCTTAACATATTATAATTTATAAGCTTAAAAATAAGGTGTAATTCATAAAGGAACACTTATGGTATTGTATATTTAATAGAGACAATTTTAGAACTTAGGAAATCCACACTGCAAAAGGATAATTTTTGTATCAAACGTGGATATGCTATTTTATTCTTAACAAAAAAGTCCAGTTTATTAAACTGTAACAAAACCTCGCAAAATTAATGTTCTTTGGCTCTATCGTGATAAAATGTGACTTTAAAAAGAGATTTTCCCGTACGGCCTTGCCCAGACCCGAACGGGGACCGCAAAAAGGATTTTTCGTTTGGACTCTAACTTTTTCACTACTGCCAATATTATTAAGTTCCTTATTCTTTGTCATAAATATCGGATATAAAAAAATAGTAGAATATTGTCTATGTTGGGGTAGATCCTTAACTATTTTGTACACGTATTGCCTTTTATCGTTCGGTAGCTAAACAATATATCAGTAGATTCTGGATAAATTAATGTGTCAATAGAATTTTTGATTTTTATTTTAAAATCATGTTACATGTTATTTTTCCATAAAAAAGTAATCTGAACTTGTTACAGTGCCCGCCACGTACTTTTGCCCACTCCACGCGAAATCTAGTAGAGTGTCAAAGTTATATATTTCAGTAAGGACTGCTCATACGATAATTTTCAAAAAAGCATTTTAAAGCTATTTCAAAGAACTTTCGGGTAATGTAAAGTGCGAGTTAAATTTTTCGTTTTTAAAGATTTTATTTGAGAATAAAAAGATGAAAAAAACGTTTTTTTCTGGTTTTGTCAATATCAATGCAGTTTCGCGTGAAATACTCGTATGAAAATTCTAAATAGAAAGTTTTTTGCTTTTTCTGAGAGCTTTAAAATGTTTTTTTAATTTTGCTCTAAGTGTGCTTTTGACCAAAATACGACCTTTTTAATGGATTTTTTTTTTCAATGCTAGATACACCAGTAATTACAAGAGCTAGAAAAAAATCTTCAAATAGAAAAAAATGTTTATTTTTACACTTAAAATTATTTTAGATTGTTCCGGAATTTTTTCCGCACTTCTGATTTTTCTTGATTTTTTGATTTTTCAAAAATTTTTCAAAACATAATAATATAGCTATGGATATATCTGAAAAGAGAATTGGAACAACTTAGAATTATGATGTGACTTTTTTTGCAGAGTAACAGTATTTTTTATAGAAAAAAACATATTTTTATTAGTTCATATGTATAAGCTCTCATAAAGAGTGTTTTTTTTATAGAAGTATAGAACTTTTAAATGGAATAAAACAAAGATGAATTTTTTAAATTGACATGAAATTTACTTTATTCGAAAGATAACCTTCTGGCATTATAATTTAAATATGACTTCTGGCATATGACCGCCCCGGCTGGCTGCGACGTAGTCTAATCTGGAGGTCCAATTTTCGATGACTTTTTTCAACATTTGTTTCCGTATATCGGCAATAACGCGGCGAATGTTGTCCTCCAAGTGATCAATCGTTTCGGGCTTATCGGCGTAGACTAGCGATTTCATATATCCCCACAGAAAATAGTCTAGAGGCGTTAAGTCGCACGATCTTGGAGGCCAATTCACGGGTCCGAAACGTGAAACTATGCGGTTACCAAACGTTTCCTTCAATAAATCAATTGTGGCACGAGCTGTGTGACACGTTGCGCCGTTTGTTGAAACCACAGCTCCTGCACATCATGGTTGTTCAATTGATGAACGAAAAAGTCAGTAATCATGGCTCTATAGCGATCACCATTGACTGTAACGTTCTGACCAGTATCGTTTTTAAAGAAGTACGGACCAACGATTCCACCAGCCCATAAAACACACCAAACAGTCAGTTTTTCTGGATGTAAACGTGTCTCAACATACACTTGAGGATTATCATCACTCCAAATACGGCAGTTTTGTTTATTGACGTATCTATTCAAAGAAACGTGAGCTTCATCGCTAAACAAAATTCGCTTATGAAAATCGGGCCCATTCACTGAATCTACACCTTGCTAGGTAATCGTGTGGCTTCAATTCTTGCACGAGTTGGATTTTGTAAGCACGCAAACCAAGATCTTTCCGCAAAATCTTCCATAAAGTGAATGGACACATATCCAATTCCTGTGCACGATGGCGGATAGACTGATTCTGGTCTTCCTCTACGCTACGCTCTACAACAGCAATGACTTCTTCTGTACGCACTGTACGACGTCTCTGTGGATGCGTATTATCA
This sequence comes from Diaprepes abbreviatus, assembly GCA_034092305.1. Classification (NCBI taxonomy): domain Eukaryota; kingdom Metazoa; phylum Arthropoda; class Insecta; order Coleoptera; family Curculionidae; genus Diaprepes; species Diaprepes abbreviatus. The sequence goes on along the minus strand of JASJET010000122.1, from coordinate 28,786,748 downwards.
TTTAGAGTAAACGTGGTGTGAAAACGTTCCGTAGTTAATCGAATTAATTGCTCTGATGGACGTAGTGCGCGATTCGTATTTCGAACAGAACCATGATTTTCAAAATAAATTTGCACAATTTGGAAGCGTTGTTCAGGCGTCAGTCTATTCATGTTGAAATGCCAAACTAAACTAAACATAAATGACTTGACAGCTGACAAAATGGCCGCCAGTTAAATTTGCCAACTTAAAGTTTTATACCTCTATAAAAAATACCCTTTATATGAGCTCATATGTATGATCTAAAAAAAAATCCTTTTGTTTTCATAATATAGATCAAAACTCTGTAAAAAAATCGGACCATGACCCTGCGTTGTTCCAATTCTTTTTTAGATACATGCATAACCATATTATAATGTTTTTGAAACATTTAAAGAATAAAAAAATCGAAAAAAAATCAAAAGTGCGGAAAAAATTCAGGAATAATATAAGATCATTTTACGAATAACAAACATTTTTTCTATTTGAAGTCTTTTTCTGTCTCTTGTAGTTACAGAAATATGGAGCATTGTAAAATAGTAATTTTTTTCGTTAAAAAGGCCGTATTTTGGTAAAAAATGCACTTAGAACAAAATTTTAAAAAAACGTTTTAAAGCTCTCAAAAAATCACCAAATACTGTCAATTCAGAATTTTCCTGCGAGTATTTCCCGCGAAACTGCATTGATATTAGCAAAACCAAGAAAATGCATTGTTTGAAATTTTTTATCCTCAAAAAATTTAACTCGCACTTTATATTAACTAAAAGTACCTTGAAAGAGCTTTAAAATGCTTTTTTGAAAATTGTCATACGATTATTCCTTAGTAAAATATAAAACTTCGAAATTCTACCGGTTTTCGCGTGGAGTGGACAAAAGTACGTGGAGGGTACTGTATTTTTTTGGAAAAAACTTGGCAAATTTTATCTAACAATTACCTAGTAATAACTTAAACCTGTTTCATTCATATTTTTATATATTTTACCTTAAAATGCGATGACAAGGTCTAGCAAAAGTATACATTAATTCATTTTATAGATATGTCGGGAGACGTTTCTCTCACAACCAATCGATATATTGCGGTATTATTTCTAATTTTGAAAATTTTTCACAGTGTAATGTACAAAGGTCGCGAAAATTGATCCTCTTGACTTGAAAGGTACCCCCAAATCTGGGAAGGTGCTAAAATCTGTGACAAAAGTATGAATTAAAAGATCAAGTCGTAATAGAAAAAAAAAACATATATAATATAAAACTATCAAAAGTGAATATTCGTTGAAGGAAATAAATTACCCCTTCCATATCTCTGGAACGCAATTGAAAAAACATCGTGAACTGAATTTTATAAGGAATAAAACTCTTTGAATATTTTTAATATAATTAGGTTTAAGGGTAGCATAATAAACAGACGCATTATTTGACAGGATAAATGGTGCTTTTTTACTCTGTACGTACTGTTAAAAAATTGCTTGGACGTATTTAATTATCGCAATTTTTTACGTTATAATATAACTGCGATAACAAATTTATTTGTGGAAAGATGATGAATAACGTATTTTTTAGGATCTTGAAGGATCACCACTTTTACTCATTTAACATCTTTTTTAATTTAAAATTCAATTCGTAATTTTATAAGAAAAATTACACCATGTTATCAGGTTGACCTAATTTATAATTTTTTTATTTTTAAAATAAGAATTTAAAGAATCTGGCTACTAAATACCGTTTTTGATTAAACGTGGGAGGAATAATATATTTCCTTCATTTACAGGCATTAAACAATATTGTCTTGTATATAAGATGTTTTGGAGTTAATCATATTTATTACTATTATTATATTTTGATTAATTACATACCAAACTATATATATTGCCAATCGACGTTGTCATCCTCTATATGTCATTAGTTTGATTTGCATATTAACTAAAGATCTCTAGGATGGTTATTAAATACATGTATACATCATACACGGACCTACGATATATTATTATTATTATTGATGTACTACATACATCATAATCAATCTTGGGGGAATGCAGTTAATATTGAAATAATTAAGTCGACATTCTAATAAATTTGTAAGATTAAGGCAGCCATATAAGTTCAAAATGGTTAAATATTCATTAATTAATAAAAGTATTATACTATATATAGTAAGTTTTAAAACTATTTTGCATAATCTTTCATATGAAGATTTTATTTCCGTTTTTGTTTCTATTAAAATGGAAACACTCATACGATTTTTTAGTTTAAGTTTAAAGCGAATAGTCTTAGTAAAACAATCAATTTAATATTTGTTGTTTGTCATAGTTCATTCGCACACAATTTTAGGAAGGTTTCATAATTTAGTATCTCCAATCAAGTAAAATTAGAATATACTTAAGAATGAACCTCTGAATGTGGGAACAATTTTGCAGTTACGGTCGAATTCGGGTCTTAAAGGTTGTTGGGGTATATAAATATCTTTGGTTCGAAATAGCATGTCAGGCTTTTGAGATGCTGACTTGGCTGTGCCCAGTAAATGACCCGGCATGATTATGTCGGGATCTGCAACATTAACGTCCTGAAAGAAAATTACTCACAGATTGATTTGAGCCTTAAATTGTATACCTGATGCAAAAATTAAAGACTTTGCTGCGAGGAAATTATATATATATATATATATATATATATATATATATATATATATATTTATTTTCTTGATTCTTGAACCATAGATTATATCATTTTTCTTTTATTTTGTCTTTTCTTGGGTTTAGGTTTTATATTTAATAAATACATAAAACTATTGACGTTTCGCCCTTTATTCAAGGCATTTTCAAAATTTTTGCCTCCTAAAAATATATAATTAAAATGCATCACATAAAAAACATATTTAACATTTTCGAAAAACAATCAAGACACTTAAACAATAGTCAAAACTTTAAAATTTTTTAAAAATACTTAATTTTACCGGTACGCACCTTGACATTTTGCTGTTTTGTTTCTGAATAAAATTTAAATTTTATATCGTTTACTGAGGATACGTGGAATGCGAATGTGTTTTATTTTTTTAATATTTTTTATATTTTACAATGCATAAAAAAAAAATAAGGTATATGTTTAGTTTTTATGTTTAAGAGGATATTCCATTTTTGATTCTTATTTGACTGGATCGAATACTTAATATTTTTGTTTAAATTAGGTTTGCGTAAATGTGGCTCAAATTTCCCATATCTGTTCTGTCGTTAACAGTGTTTTTATTTTTTTTTAATTTCAATTATTTCCTTTATCTGTAATTTTTGGTAATTCATATCTTTGTTTTTTATAATGGTACTGTTATAATCAAAAGTGTGTTTTCCGTCCTGTGTGTGTTTGTTTAACGCTGTTGAGACGTTTTTTTGTATATTTATTGCCATTTAATCTGTTCTTCAGTAATTGGCTCGTCATGCCTATATATTTTTTGGGACAATTTGTGCAAGGGATCGAATATATTTTATTTGATTTATTCATTAGAGGAGTTTTACTTTTTAAATTTGTGAACAATGTATTTAATTTATTATGTGACCTGTGGCATACGATGATATCATGCTTTTTTAAAATGTATTTTATTTTTTCTGACAGCTCACTAGTGTACGGTAATGCCACATATTTTTGTTGTTTATGTTCTATGTTTTTTATTTTTACGTTATTATAAAACTTATATGTTCGTTTATCAATTATTTTGGTGATGGTCTTTTCGTTGAAATTATTATTTATTAGTGTCTCTTTTACTTTTTGCAGAAACTTTTACTTCCTGCAATCCTCAAATCATTGTTCTAAGGCCTGATAAAAGCAATAAAACAGTAGTTATGAACAAGGCAGATTACGAGACAAAAATGAACAACTTACTAAAGGATGAAAATACATATAAAAATATTAAGAGTGATCCGACGAACTTATATCAAAAAAAAAAATAATACCTTCATAAAAGAATTGCTCAATGTAAAAGAACTAACTGAAAAAGATGCAAAAAGGCTAACCATTCACAATGCTACCAAAAAAATATACGGCCTACCAAAATTACATAAACAAAATATACCACTATGACCTATTGTTTCTTGTATACAATCGCCATTCTATAGTTTATCAAAATTCTTATCAGATTACATTTCAAATATTACAGGCAAAAACGATTTTTTTATTAAAGATTCATTCGCCTTTAAAAAATTTATTGATAAAGTAAACCTACCTGAAAATTACAGACTCATTTCGCTAGATGTTATATCTTTGTATACAAACATACCAAATCAACTTGTCCACACAATTTTAGCAGAAAAATGTGAAATTTTAAAAAAACATACATTGCTATCAAAAAATAATTTTATGGATGCTGTTGACCTCGTTCTTAATACAAATTACTTTGAGTACGAAAATACCTTTTGCAAACAACTCGATGGATGTGCTATGGGATCACCAATTTCATCTACCATTGCTCAGCTAGTAATGGAATATTTAGAGGAAAAAGTTTCAGAAAAATTAAATTTTAACATAATATTTTTTAAACGTTTTGTCGATGATTGCATAGCAGCCGTACCACAAAATAAAATAAATGAAATTCTCCAAGAGTTTAACAGTTTCAACGAGAAATTACAGTTCACGTCCGAAATAGAGAATAATAATAAAATAAATTTTCTAGATATGACACTTATACGCAGAAAAAACAAAATTTTAACTGAATGGTACACCAAACCAACTTGGTCAGGTAGATATCTAAACTATTTCTCTAATCATTCAAAAACTCAAAAAAATAGCGTTATAGTCGGTCTATCTGATCGTGCTATCTCCCTAACGTCTCCAGAATTCCGACCAAAAATACTGCAAAATGTAAAAAATACACTAATAAATAATAATTTCAACGAAAAGACTATCACCAAAATAATTGATAAACGAACATATAAGTTTTATAATAACGTAAAAATAAAAAACATAGAACATAAACAACAAAAATATGTGGCATTACCGTACACTAGTGAGTTGTCAGAAAAAATAAAATACATTTTAAAAAAGCATGATATCATCGTATGCCACAGGTCACATAATAAATTAAATACATTGTTCACAAATTTAAAAAGTAAAACTCCTCTAATGAATAAATCAAATAAAATATATTCGATCCCTTGCACAAATTGTCCCAAAAAATATATAGGCATGACGAGCCAATTACTGAAGAACAGATTAAATGGCCATAAATATACAAAAAACGCCTCAACAGCGTTAAACAAACACACACAGGACGAAAAACACACTTTTGATTATAACAGTACCATTATAAAAAACAAAGATATGAATTACCAAAAATAACAGATAAAGGAAATGATTGAAATTAAAAAAGATAAAAACACGACAGAACAGATATGGGAAATTTGAGCCACATTTACGCAAACCTAATTTAAACAAAAATATTAAGTATTCGATCCAGTCAAATAAGAATCAAAAATGGAATATCCTCTTAAACATAAAAACCAAACATATACCTTATTTGTTTTTTTATGCATTGTAAAATATAAAAAATATTATATATATATATATATATATATATATATATATATATATATATATATATATATATGTATATATTTATATATTTATATATTCAAATTTTTAAAATATATTTAATTTTACCAGTACGCGCCCGGAACATTTTGTTTATTAATTAATAATGCGACTTTTACGTCGTCTATTTAGGTACTCAGAATACATGGAATACGAATTTATTTTATTTTTTATATTTTACAATGTACCTAAAAAACCGAAAGAACGCATACATTTAATTTTATATTTAAGAGGATATTCAATTCTTGGTGTTTATTAACAGGATCGTATACTTAATATTTTTCTTTAAATTAGGCTGGTGTAGATGCAGCTCAAATTTCCTATATCCGTTCTGTCGTTAACAGTGTTTGTATCTTTTTTGGTTTCTATCATTTTCTTTATCTGTAATTTTTGGTAATTCATATCTTTGTTCTTAATTATGGTACTGTTGTAATCAAAGGTATGTTTTTTGTCCTGTATGTGTTTGTTTAACGCTGTTGAGGCGTTTTTCGTATATTTATGGCCATTCAATCTGTTCTTTGGTAATTGGCTCGTCATGCCTATATATTTTTTGGAATAATTTGGGCAAGGGATCGAATATACTACATTTGGTTTATTCATGAGAGGAGTTTTACTTTTTAAGTTAGTGAATAGTGTATTTAATTTATTATGAAACCTGGCACATACGACAATATCGTGCTTTTTTAAAATGTGTTTTATTTTTTCTGACAACTGACTAGTGTAAGGTAATGGTACATATTTTTGCTGTTTATCTTCTATGTTTCTTGTTTTTGAGTTATTATAAAATTTATATGTTCGTTTATTAATTATTTCGGTGATAGTCTTTTCGTTGACATTATTATTTATTACTGTCTTTTTCACTTTTTGCAGTATTTTTGGTCGGAATTCTGGAGATCTTAGAGACATACCATGATCAGACAGACCGATTATAACACTATTTTTTAAAGTTTTTGAGTGATTAGAGAAACAGTTTAGATATCTACCCGACCAAGTGGGTTTGGTGTATCATTTAGTCAAAATTTTGTTTTTTCTGCGTATAAGTGTCATATCAAGAAAATTTATTTTATTATTATTTTCTGTTTTATTTTTCATTGAAACTGGTAAACTCTTGGAGAATTATATCGATTTTATCCTGTGGCATGGCTGCTATGGAATCATCGACAAGCCGTTTGAAAAGTATTATATTAAAATTCAATTTTTCTAACACTTTCTACTCTAAATATTCCATTACTAACTGAGCAATGCTAGATGAAATTGTCGATCCCATAGCACATCCATCAAGTTGTTTGTTAAAGGTGTTTTCTTATTGAAAGTAATTTGTATCCATAAAATTTTTTTTTGATAGTGATGTATGTTTCTTTAAAATTTCCCATTTTTCTCCTAAAATAGTGTGAACAAGTTGAATTGGTATGTTTGTATATAAAAATATAACATATATATAATGAACAATTTTTGAATATTTTTAATACAAGTATTGTTCAATTGAAAATAATTACTAATTAGTTTTTAATGTACTAACACTATTATTTTTGTACTAGGTTTATAGGATTTTTGTATTTGGATATTGTTCTCTAATGAATAAGTAAATAAATAAATAAATAATTTAATTTACACAACGATGTTTTAGAGGTAATGTTTTTAAAATAGACTTTAAAAATTAGTAAGCATTGATTTGATGATTTTAGCTATAAGATTTATTTTGGAAATTGGTCTATGTGATTCAGGCGCGGATCCAAGGGGGGGAGGGTGGTGGGGGCGATCGCCCCCCCCCCAAGAGCTTTGAGTTTAGGAAAATGGACCCGATTTTTCCTCTTATACTATAGTTTATTCAAGAACCAGAGAGAGTAATAAATCATTTTTTCTCCTCACAAACTACCTGTGTTCTTTAGTCCGGTGTTTTTAGCAAAATTTGTTAGACACATATATTTTTCAAAGGAATGGGTTAGGAATTTTATAATCAAAAATACCGGTCTATAATAATAGACTAAAACGTAGGATTATTCTCTCAAAAAATTCTAAGTTATAATTTAAATACTTAAAAATATCCATTGTCAAAAATACAAAAAGTTAAACATATATAAAAAAATAAATTCTTCTATATAATAATAAAATATTTTTGGGGCTATTTAATATTAATTAAAAACATTTTTAGGTTATTTGACGTTTCAGTTTATTTATTTCGTAAACCATCTACAGAATTACAATTAAACACTAAAAAGGGATTCAAATGTAATTACTTTTTTTTTTATGTTGTAATTACAATTAGACCTACTTATTTTTATTTCTATTGTACTGATATCTTAATTTAATTTACTTTTATATATGGAAATACGATAGCCCCAAAAAAATAAAATAAACTTGTTAATTCTACACGCTTAAGAAAAAGACACAAACACAATAATAAAGTAATAAAAAACTTACGGCTAATTGGAATTAAATATATATAAAATTAAAGAGTGGGACACACTAAAATAAAAATATATAAAAAAATAAAGAAAAACATATAAACAACATTAAACAATAAAATACAACAAAAACAAAAATTTAAATAATAAATTGTGTTTACACTAGTAAACATTACGTATCTAATTCCTAATCAAAGTTAGTGAAACTATCTTCGTTAAAATTAATTATGATTGGTTCCTCTATTTCACCGATTATGAGATCGAGTTCTCACATTTTGTTTTATTCTTTTATTATATGGATTTTTCCCAATTCCCCGCAGTAACTTTATTCAAAAAAATCTTTCAAAGGTTTAGTTAAATTACTAATTTTATTAATTGTGTTATTTCCAGCAACTTGAGAGAGATATTTACGTCTCCAACGGACAGTTTCCGGAAGATTTATAAGAACAAATTTTCTATCTGGTTTTTTCCAGCAAAAATTAAGTTCTCTGAGCAATTTCCAGAGATCAGTTCTTTTAATTTCAGGTAAATCGCGATCTTCAATGATTTTAGTTAGAATTTTGTAGATGGTTGGGGTCTGCTTCTCATAATAAAATGTATATACAACCCCTTTAATTGCAGTTTTCATCTCTTCTTCCAACGAGGTCTTTCGTTTGCCTGTGATCGAATGTGGCTTGGGAGTACTAACAATTCCAGTCGTTTTTTCTCCTTCAGTATTCGGTACATAGTAGATTTTCCAACTCCTGTCATGTTGGAACATATCTCAACAGAGCTTTTAACATTATTATCTAGATATTGATATCTTAAGGCATCATAAACACTCATCGTAATAAGTTTTTCGTTGAGGAAAAAATGTTTAATGATTTTGGAATAAATATATAGGTGAAAGCCATATCTTTTGGGTATCTCACTAATCTCAAATAATATATAAAAACAAGCGCAAACAAGATAAATCACTAAGAAAAAACTGTAAGTTGTACTTTGCTCACTGACAGAAATTAAATTAAACTAACAGAAATTCTATGTTGCAGTAAATTTATAAAATATATTTAAATATAATGAAATATAATTAGATTTACGGCAGTTCTCAGTTACCTGCGGCACTGCAGCAGGTACGTTAGAGGTTTCGGTAACAGTTTTATTCTCTAGTTCTTGAATAGAGTATAGCAGTCTGTATGCTTGCAGTATAGCAGTCTGTATGCTTGCGATCGCCCCCCCTCCCCATCCCAAAAGCTTTGAGTTCAGGAAAATAGAACACATTCTGCCTTTTATATTAGGAATGAGTATGCTGCTTGCACCCCCCGTTGACAACTTTTTTTTCTTGCCATACTGTACTTTTGTGATATCACCGCCCCCCCCCCCCCCCCAAAGAGAGAGGCTGGATCCGCCCCTGATGTGATTAATAGTTCTATTATTTTTAGTTATTTTCTTAAATTGTCATAATATAGATTATTTTCCCTTTCATTGGGAAACGTCACCGAATATGTAGTTATTAACAAAAATCCATTTAGCCATAACCACGGTTATAAGACATGAATAATTTTTGATTAATGCACATTATTTGTTCATCATTCTGTAAAGAGCCATATAGTTTGTATTTGTTGACTGTACAAAACAACATTCTCGTTTTAACCATCGATAACACCTTAAATTTAATCAGTCCCCCCAAACCAAGAAGCTGCACTCAACAACCATGTAGGTAAATCTCTAATATTATTATCGTGGATTTACTGCAAATTCCGTTTGGATATTGTGATACTGTCTTGTTGTTGATTTTATTATTGTATTCATTTAAATGCTCTTTAGTTTGATTACAAAATTAATTACCTGTTCTATTTCTAAATCCCCCTTCACAACCCAAAACAATATAACGCGCAGGCATCGGGATGTACTATAAAAGTTAGACTAAATAAAAGGTAAAATTCAGAAATAAATTGCATTAATTTTTTGTATATTTATTTCATCATGGATGTTGTGTTTCCTGAATGATGGTTATCTGAAAATAATTGTTTTTTTTTCAGAAGTACATGACATTCATTTTTAACCTAACAAATCGCTAACAAGGTTTGCCCTCAACGTTAAGTGTTAAACAACATCAGTCTTGGCTAGCCGATATTGATTGAATTTGTTAAAGATAAATGGTTTCCACTCGACACCAAAGAATTTTCCCGAAACTAACTGGAATGCCGTGGCAGCTAACAGTCTTGACGTCAACAGTGATTTAGAAAAATGTGTAAGCTTAACCAATGTGTTGGGAATATATTTTTTATGTTTTAAATTTTAATATACACTATATTAATTTCTTATCATCTACTGATGAACACATCGGTGTTGGTAACCTAAAAGTGTATAAGCAACTATGTATCTTGTTGGCTCATAACAGTTTTTAAGAAAAATTATTGTCTTTAGGTAATATTTTTTGATATTTTTGAAGAATACAAACTCACTGAATTCGTAGTGGAATGAAGAAACGGCAACACTATAATGTGAAGTAGGTGCACTTAAATTGCATTTTTTACTGTTGGATAAGTAATTAGTTCAGATTTAAGAATAGACAGTCATTAATAATGTGTTAGGACCCATATATGATATATGTTCGTGTTGCGGGACTACGATAAAGTATAAGATGAAGTTAAAACTTAAACAAAGATACTATATACGATATTAGATTGAGAGAAAGGTTAATCAAAGCTAAAGTAAACTTAGTACAACATTTTCTATCGGGTCTACGTGGCATAAACAGTGTTGCCGAATCATCCCTTGTTATTCATACACAATGTACTTCTGTGAGTCTGTCATATGAAAGAACTTTGAATCACGAATGATAGTTTGTCTACGATTATATCCAATGAACTACCTTAAAAATAAAACGTTTTTTCCTATAATTTCTTAAATTTGAAAATAGAAAGCTACTACGAAATATTTTCACAGTTGAATATTATTACTAACGCTGACTGATATTACACTGGAGCACTGTCATATAACGGGATGGATAGTGTTGTAATATAGAAGAAAGTCTGGCTTATTACTTATCGACTTATCCCTGTATACTCCTATATTACAAGCAAGTTCGGTTTTCTTTCTTCGTCTCTCGTATGGGTTGTCTTTATTTGTTTCTCTTTCCGGGCTATTATTATCGTCATCGAGTAATTTGGTAGGGAAAACCTAGAAAAGACCTGTCGTGTCTGAATCGGGTCTCTAAAAATGTGGGTGTTTCATCCCGGTGCCAGTCGTAGGACCCGTCAGTGGGATTCCGATTGACACCTTCCCAGACACCCGTCGTCGTACTTATTTATGTTCGTGTCCCTTATTTGAAGTTAAATCGGACCGGAGGATGGCGGTAAGATGTTGAATAATACGACAATAGTAAACCCAGAATGGCAATTAATGAAAATACAGACAGAGAAAATGAAGTGCTTTTGAATAAACGTGCGTATATAAATCGACAATGAGTAATGAAACAAAAAAACCTTCATTTGTTTTAATTAAAATTTACTGTTGCTTTTTTTAACGGAAAATCTCTCTTTCGTCTTCTGTCGACTTTAGTGAGTTCTACAGTACTGTGATTGACAAAAAATATAAATAAGTAAAAGTTTTTTGAAAACTCTCTTCTCGTTGACCAGTCTGCAAAATGGTAACCACCATATACAAAATTAAACAAAAAAAATCGTTTTTTTTAAGAAATTACTCGACACTCAGTATTAGAATTTTTTATTTCCTTAAATTATCATAACATGGTAATATATCACTTACATTTCTCCTCTCACAACTATTTAAGCGTATATGACTTACATTTATTGAATTAATATCAGTTTAAAGTTTGCTTTACAACCTTAAGTGGTGTCTTGGGAGAACTTAAAATCGATTTAGTTATAATTGTTATCTCCTTGTATTTCACCAATGCCTTTATTTACTAGTATTTGATGCTTATGTAGTAGTAGATATCAATTCTTTCTAACCTTTAATAAAATTTAGGAATAACACTTTGACACTGAAAAATTATGTAATTAGCTGACACATATTTTATAATTAATTAATTAAAAAAAAATAAAAAGTATAGTTTTCGTTTATTCCTTTTACTGTGGCCACATTACAACAGAAATTAGCTCTAAACTGCTTATCTTTGTTGTTTATATTTTGTACACAAAGGGTAGAAATTAATTATGCCGAATTATTTTTTAATTTTATCTTTAAAGGAAAAGTGACGAAATAGATTGGACAAATTTAATTTAGTATTTTAATTAAAGTCGCAATATATAAGATTACTGCGTTATTGCAAGATTAAAAGATTTACGAAGCCTTCATAAAATTTGTTGACTATTTGTAGCTATTAACCTCCTAATTCACTAACACGATCTAGGTGACTAAATGAATGAATGATTCTTTGATAATCAGTAAATGTTGTTAACGGACGAGTTTAAAGTTGCCAAAAGAATTTGATGTCACAATGAAATTCTAAACTATAATTATGAAATTGTTTTTAACTTAAAGCAAAATGGGGGACTTTTCTACAATAGAGGCGTGATCTGTGAGTAATATTGTGATGCAGTGAAACGCAAAGATATAAGTATGAATTCATATATAATATTAAATTTTGAAGCTTCTTCTACAATTTTCTATGTGTGTTGTTTGAAAATTTTGTAAGCCTAAAAAAATGGCCGCGACATGGTTGTAGCACGCCATGCACGGTCACATAATTTCCTAAAGAACGATGCACCTGTTACAAATAAAGTTGAAAAATTATTATTTTTAGACTTATTGGTATGAAGTAACAATATCATAAAATATTATTTTTTTTTCAAATAATTTCTTTTTGGCTTTCGGACGTGAATAAAAATCGATATAATTGACAATAGTTAAATTTCGTTAGTTTCCATGATAATCTCTATCTATAATTTAGCAATTACTAATTATTTGACAAAACTACATAGTAATTTAAAAACCCGAGATACGTGCGTCGTGGTACCTTTTGGCCTAACTACAGGTAGGATAATCTTTTGTCAGATGGGCACTGTACCCCCACATACCAAAACGGAGTCCCGTTATCAAAACTCCATAATTAGGAAAGGACACAAATAAAAAAATAGGAGGGCCGGAGGGTTTTTATTATTTTTCAGACAACGTGCTTCTTGAAAAAAAGCATCCGATGAAACGGTGTGAATGGTCCACAAGAGAGGATAAATAAACCCTAGTTTCCACAGCAGTAAGCCTAAATCTAACAATACCAAACTGCATTAAACACTTTAAATAAATCACTAGGGGGTATTACAAGGCCAAATGATTCACTTAATTAATACGTTTTAAGGTGGAGTAAAACTTCCAAAAGTGTCTTAATGGCTCACATGCCGTTGCTTTTCCGGAAAATAAACCAATTTTTGCGCTCACCAAATTTTAAAAAATGCATAAAAATGATTGAATGTTGCACAGTCTAGAGTATCGATTGAAGGGTGGCTAAAACTGTCAACGAAGGGTATGCAACCAATCGTGCACGAATCGGTAAGTTCGGTCATCTACAAATCAACATCTGTTAAATTTATGCCTCCTTGAACTGACAAATAGTGCAGAAACAATAAATATTTCCTATAAAATATTCCGAAACATTTTATCATCCTACTGAAATTTCCTAGAAACGAATACTAATATCCTCCTAGTGAGACATCATTAGTATTTTACGTCAGATGGCGTGGTAACAAACCCACACATAAAACTCGGGTACAAAACCTGATAAATGATAATCTGAATTCATCAGTTTTGACGTTAGAAAAACGTCGGAAGTAAAACGGGAAATAATTCGCCTCTTCTTTAAAGAAAACATAAATATTCGCTCAAGAACGGCAATGGTATAATAATAATTTTAAAAGCAGGCTCCAGGCGAGTATGGGAAAAGGAAAAAATTAAAAATTTAATCTGTCTTCTTTAACGGCTGTTTGTGTCCATGTTTATATTTGACATTCTATCCCGGTTAAAGGCGGTAAACGTTAAGGACATGACCTTAACTTATAGAAATATACAATGTAGGAATCCAACAATACGATCACATTTCCCTGATATTCAGGAAAAGATGTTATAAAATTACCAGAGTCTATTAACAGCGATAATTTAGATTGCATGTTTAAAACATGTAATATTACTTGCACATAATTCACTTTTTAAGTTTCTGCGGAATTAAGAAAATGTTTGGGTAAACCCTAGACAGTGAAAAAATCTCTCAGTTACGTACAAACAGCGTTTGATTCCTCTGAGAGTATAGTAAAAACTGGTAGATGAAAAACAATCTCGTCGATTATTACGGATTACTGTTTTCTAAATTTAGTTGTAAATATATTCCAAAAAAAAGTTTATTAATCAAAAAATTGTTTGTAAGATGTCATTAAATGTAAACTCAATTATTGTATAATGCCTTCTGTAAATGAAAGAAAAATGGCGTGGCCGTATAAAGTTAATTTTACCAGACTTTAAAATAAAAAGAGAATAAAATTACTTGAGCCATTAAAACCCGCTCAATTTTTAATTAAAATAAAGAATACTGTGTGGCGTAGTTGAAAGTTTTGTGGTTACCATTAAAACTTAGATGATCAAGAGAAAACTAGTATTTAAAATGTATGTTTAAGTTAGATTTTCAATATCTGTGTTAAAAAGTTATGAATTAATAATTGCGATATATTTTATTTCATTTAAAAGATTGTTGCATAAGATCTTTTAAAAATTGGTGTAATATATGTAAAATGCCTATAACTCTTCCATTGCACACAACTAAAACGTTTCCTATGTGCACTAGACATTGACAAGGTCTTACTCCTTCTTAAATTAAATAAGCAAAGGACTTAGTATCAACCTTATGTAATGGTTTCCAGTTGTCTAGAAATGTAGTATGATATAGTTCTTGACTTTCTAATTAAAAGTTTTTAGGGTCCTGAAACCATCGTATGGCTGGTTTTTGATATATGGAACGATTAAGGGTGGGATATTCGAAATGGTCCGGAGACTTAATTATAGATTTATATACTTATTTTTTACAGAATCACCGGAAATGCAGATTCGACCTTCAAATAACTTTTATATGATATTTGACCACGTAGGTTATTTATACCGTTGGATGTAGAATATCTTAGACTATCCATATCTGCAATAAAATATTATCAGGATCATCATGACATGTCTCGATTAATGATTTACAACTTTTGTATTAAAACTTTTGTTTAGAACGCTTAGTATCAGAATAATCAACTTGAAGTGAGTGACTCATGTTGCTCGCATCTTACTCTTGGTAACTATATATCTCAAAAACTAACCACATACTGGCCTTAGCTCGATGAGAACTTTTAAAAAGGATCAAGAACTACATCATACTACATTTTCAGTCGATTTCACCGATAGGAACCGTTTTAATAAGCTTGGTGCAAGTTCTTTGTTTTATGCTTTTATATAAAAAAGGGTTTATATACGTTTTCGTTTTTTGTTGAAATAATAAGGTCATTCATTATTTTAAAAATATATTTGACATATAGAACACAAAGACGCGACATTTTCACATTTCATCGCAATTTCATATTCTTTCCTTTATTTAATAAAATTTAACTTGGATGTAAGTGTATTTTTCAGATCTTTAACTTTCATTGTTGTAAGTACACTGTTAAAAATGACTTTAAATTTAATGGCCACTCAACATTAAATTTAATGATTTTGTACCTAAAATCGTGAATAATTTACATTTATTTTAAATCAAAAGCAATTCATTCAAATATCAGTTCGTCGTACATTAAATTTGATTAAACTGTATCTTAAATTCAATAAAGTAACTGAAAAGATATTTCAACTTTCTGTACATTAAAATTAATTCACATGTACCTTAACATTAAAGGAATTTATATTAATATTCATGGTAGATTGCATGATATTCCGGGAGGTGGCACAACTTGTATTGAACTTTTTGTGTAGTATGATATAAGTTGCTTAAAAGACTTAATTTTCTGTTCGTCTGCCGGTACTGACGAAAACCAATGAGTTCGAAACCGGTTTACTAATGACGGTACACTACCTATAGATAAAATTTGCACCTTAACCTGGTAGCAGAATTTTTTGACCTCATTAAATATGTGATGCCATATCTTAAATACAATTAACACTGGCTGTATATTTGATGGACATAAACACCTTAAAAAGTAATGATCAAAACTTTAAATTTATTGTATGATTACATTAAATTTAATGGAATAAATTAATTTAGATTAATGTAAATTATTTAATTTAATGCATTACACTAAACGCATTTAATAAACGTTTATGAAATTTGCTTCCAGCACATTTCCCTTAAATTTAATGCATTTCCTCTTTACAGTGTATGTGTTATATCCATTAATAGCTCCGTTTGCAGAGCAATCAGAAACTAATCAACGCGAATCACATCATCTAAAATCAGTTGAGAAACTGTAATCTGACTATTTTGATAAATTCTATTTGGTGCTGACTGGTTTGTTTTTTCTCCATTGTGGGCCCATATAACCTTAAAAATAATTCAGGTTTTTACTAAAAGAAAACTAGAAAATTTTTAGGTATGTTTTTATCATACATAAATTTTCTGTATTCGTAGAATTAATTTATTTATGAGAAAACATACTTTATATCTTTGGGTTAAGATGCAATCATCTCTTTTCTTCTATCCGAAGACTTAATATTATCTAATATAATATGCCGATATATTTTGGGATCAGTCATCCCATTTACACGGCAATAAATATAATTCCAACGCTAGAACTAGTCCCTGCCTTTTGAAGTTTTATTTTTAGTCAAGTTCTCTATTTTTCAATACATTTATGAGTCAAAACTATATGAATTTTAATAACTTCAGTTCCTATTTACTATATATGAACTAGAGATCTAGAGAACACAACTAGATACTTTAAATGGTCTCTGAGACAGATTAAATCTAAATGCATTAAAATGTTGATTCACTTGATAATAGAAATAATTTGCTGTATTGGTAGAATTAATTTATTTATGAGAAAACATACTTTATATCTTTGGGTTAAGATGCAATCATCTCTTTTCTTCTATCCGAAGACCTAATATATCTAATATAATATTCTGATATATCAGTCATCCTACTTACACCGCAATAAACATAATTTCAACGCTAGAACTAGTCCCTGTCTTTTGAAGTTGTAAGCTTTCAATTTCTCAATAGATTTATAGATTAGAACTATATGAATTTTAATAACTTCAGTTCTTATTTACTACACATGAACTAGAGACACAACTAGATATTTTAAATGGTCTCTGAATTTTTACTTTTGTTCGTTGACTCAAACCAAAAAAATATGTATCAACATAACCCTATACTATTGGCTGTATCGGTTTAAATCCAAATTATTGCATAGGGTGTGAAAGTATAAGCTCTGATGCGTATTTAAAAAAGATATATGTAAATCTCTAGATAATTGAGGACCTTGTGGAATTTTGAAAAGTTAAAACTCGAAAAATCCCACTGTGCGTCATGCGAGGTCTTTTTGCCTTTCCGTAGATAAAACTACAATTTGTTCCGCTTTAGCTTCATTATAGAGTCAAACTGGAGACACTGTAGTTTCAAATCGACGAAAAAGCAAACACGAGTCAATAACTTATTTCACTACAAATATCAAAATTCATTTTAGGATTTTTTATGATAATCTACCATCATTTATTCGTAAACTTGTGCAAACAGAATATTTTGGTAGCGTATGGCCTTTTCGCTCACGTTTCACTGCTGTCTCATATTAGTGAGTAGCTATTATAAAAATCTATAAATAAATACCACAGGGACAGGCACTCTGAAAGTCTGTAGTTTTAGTATTAAACAACTACAGGCTATTTAGAGCTTACCATTTTTAAAACTCAGGACTCAAGTAAGACTGCTATCTAGCTGGTCAGATCTCGCCTATTGTATTGAAGCTCTTCATCAGCGCGCCTGTAAGTTTTATCGCGTGAAGGTTTTTATAAAATTAAACAAAACATGTTTCTCAAAACACTTAAATCTATTAACAAAAATAAATAGAAAATGAAATTATTTACAATGAGAAACTTATAATTAATAAAAATTAACAATTCCAAAGTAACTAAATTAATTGCTTCTATTGACCGTTCTGTTATTAAAAATGTAACAAACCCAATTTTGAAGATAATATGTATAAATAGCTCTCTAAAGTGGAAATTAAGAAACGAATAGAAAAACGAAAAATAGCTATCTAAATTGTTTAAACAATCGGTACTAAAGCTGTTATTTTTCCCAAGTGAAATAAAAACAGAATTTCCCCTTAACTTTACCAAAGATAAAAAAAAACCAAAAAATGAAAACCTTCTTTAACACTCCGGATCTACGTGTCGAGTATCTTTCTAAGAACCGTTCTCAAAACCTTACCGCCTCTAACGGACTAACCTGAACTAACCTGAATTAAAAGAAAACTATTCACTCTTTTTAGTAGTCTGGAACTACTTAACTCATTCTTTCTTGAGAATAGAAAAAACCAATTACCATTATACCAATTCTTTGTACATGTATTCAAACATATATATTGTATTATAGCGATTTTATTTGAATATTTTGTTTCCCAATTGTGAGAAAATTTACTTAGTTTACAAAGAACGCCCTCTAGGAGATTCCGACCAAATGTTGGTTGTAAACAAATATAGTGTTTCTTTAACATATTTATTTTACAATATTAACAAGGATACTTCACGATTTGGTATTAGGTCTCCCTAAATTTTCTGGGTTTATGTTTTCTAAAACAGATACATATATATATATATATATATATATATATATATATATATATATATATATATATATATATATATATATATATATACAACCCAAAAATAAGAGTCTCTCTTTAAGTCTACAAGCTGATTTATTTGATTTTATGTATACCGATCTTTGAGTAGACATAATATATACATTGGTATGGCCCGAATTCATGTACAAAGTGGCCCAGAAGAATTTCTCCCTTTAATAGAATGTATTTTAAGTTTATTAATAAAAAATACCTGTCAGTTGAAACTAAAATTTGTTCTCTTACAACAAAATGTGCTAGAGACAGTAAACGCCATTAATATGGATACTTTTAAAATAAGTGAATATATCCGCCTCTTAGATGAATAGCATCAGCACATGTAATTTTACTGTACCTATTTAAAATTATTATCAAACGGTAGTAATTACAAAGAAGATTCGATAATTTTGTTCATGAGTAAAAAGTGAAATAAAAGTTCCGAAAAACGCTTTTCCCCACGTCCCGAAACAAAAAGACTAAATTACTCAAGTTATTAAAAATCTCTTCAGTTTTTAATTATAATCATACCAAAGGCAACATCCAACGTTATTTTAGAGGTCAAATTCGTTAGAGTTTTTGTTTTTGTAAATAAGTTTTTTCTTGTTTTCCTTTTCCTTGCTTCGTGTTTGGAATATACAGAAAGTTAATGGATTTTCAGTTTGACATTTATAAAAAGTTTGGTATTTTGAGGAGACTCCAACATCGTAAATAAGTTTGGTGAATATAATACTCAACATTCATAGTGCATCAAAGTTAGGATATTTTTTGGAAGAAAAAATAGCTAGACTCTTTTTTACTTTCATTTTTCTTCTGAAACCAGCCGAGTCCAAAATCAGGTATGAAAACAGCTGCTAAAGAAGAAAGGAACAATCTTTTACTAGAGTTGACATTGCAAGTAGTGAAAGTATATGAAAACCAACGAATTCATAATTTAGAACCAACAAAAAATTCCTTATATTACTTATAATTTCATTGAAGAGAAAGATTCTCAAATTATTTCTAGGCTAACTGGTATTTTTCCTTTTTCTTAATTATATTGTTTTTATGTGTTTTGATTTACGTTGCATTTGATTTTGCCTTTGTGTAAACTTACTTTCTGTAGTTTTTAGACAATTTCTATCAATTTTAACTTTGTTGCTGACTTGATTAAAATACGGTAAATTAGGAAATCTATGATTGTTAAATTATTTGACGTAAAGTAAATGGAAGAATTAATCAATCACTCTGTAGATAGATTTTAACCATGGAAATTGCGAAAGTGTATATCTCATATTATCGTCCAAAACCATCATTCATAGAGGGAAAAATAAATCAGTTATCAAATTTGGATCGTTGATATGTTTCCTTAAACGTTTATATATGACATTACAGAAATACGTAGAATAGTATTATTAACCCTTTTGTATAAAAAATGATTTTAAGATGCTCAGGCCAAAACGGGAATTAAATATTCAATATAGGATGGCTAATGCGCCCTGCAAACGAAAGATTGAAACATTCGGGACCGAAATCACCCCCGCAGTGCGAGGTACTAACAAGAACTGTGGGGTGTCCGGAGGAGGAAATTTTTTGGTCTTTTTTAAAAAGTCATTGCTTCAATTACAATGTTTAGGAAGTTAGAGGTGGTAAGTTTTGAAATCTAATAGTACAAATTACACTCGACACATGTAATCGAGTTCGGAAATGTTAAGAGAAATTCTGTTGTATTCCACATGGGAAAAGCGCGACTGTACTACTATTGCTTTCATGTTTATATTCTTTTTTTTTTGACTAATATTTTATAAAGCAATTTAAACTTATTATTTTCAAAATAATAATGTCTTACACTGGAATTAAAATAACTGAGGAGAGCATTTATTTTAGTTACTTTGGAATTGTTTATTGAATTAATTTTAAGTTTCTTATTGTAAGTAATTTTGTTTTTATTTATTTTTGTTTTTAAGCGTTTTGAGAAACCTGTTTGGTTTAATTTAATAAAAATCTTCACGCGATTCATCTTGCGAAGTACTGATGTGAAAGCTTAAGTACAAAAGCCTGACTTTACCAGTTTTTGCTGAATCTTTAGATCGTGTTTGTGATATTGGTAAACTCTAATAATCTGTAGTTGTTTATTACTAAAAATGCTTAAATTGGTAAAAGACAGCTGAGCTGATTCTTCCACAAGTGTAAATTTGGTGGGATACTTGTAAAAATTAAAATAAAACTTCCTATATATCTTTAAAATTATTATTTAATTTGACGTAAATGTTGAGGAGTGTATTTTATTGTGAACGTCCGACTATAAATTTTGTATTTAGAGGAAGATTAAAACTTTTTTAATCGACTTTAGGGACGAAGGCGTTGTTTAGAAAATGTTCTGATATAGGGTTGCAAGAGTAAAAAAAACATGGTATAATTGCTTTCACTTTACTAGTACCAGAGCTGGTCGAGATCATTCATATTCTTTTTTTGAAAAATGTTATTTGCAAGGTATTTTTATTGTTAGATTGATTTTTATTGATTTATGTATATGTACATATTAAATTTTTATGATGTTTATATTTATGAAAATAGAATTGTGTAAAAAAATTGGACTGACTTCAAAAAAAGCTCTAAAAAGCGAAAAGTAACAATATATATTTTTATATTACATTGAAATTTTTGAGGTCGCTGTCAAATTAATACCTGACAAAATATGATTCACAAACAAGATAGAGAATTATTTTATATATAATTGCTGTCTTACCGTAGCTTATATCTATCTTATGTTACTAGTTATTTGCAAAATCCTCTTAATAACAATTCTGAAAAAATGTCAATGACGCAAATTTTTCAACCCATCATTTAAGGCACGACATATTGAATTAAAAAACATTTAAAACTCTTTCTCAAATCTTAATCTACACCCTCAAAAACCCCCGGCACCATTTTGGACATTCTCTAGAAATATAAAATTTTTAGACAGTCATATTGTATTTGCCATATTGAATATTTTAAAAACGATTTTCATTTCGTTATTTACACTCTCAATAACCCACCAGTACCAATTTTGAATAAAATCGAGATATGTTAAATCTTTTGTCCGCTATATTGGATCCTCCAGATTGATTTTTTTTAAATAACTTCATATTCGTAATTTGCACTCTCAAAAATTCTCTATACCAGTTTGGGACGAAATCAAGAAATGTTAAATTTCCTCCATACTGACCTTACAAAAATAATTTTAAATTTGTAATCTACCCCTTGAAAAACTCTCCTATACCAATTTTGGATAAAATAAATTTTTGTTCGCCATATTGAATCTGCCATAATGAATTTCTTAAAAATAATTTTAGCATCTGTTTGCATTTTGATTAGAAAAAAATTGTAAATATTGTCCGACATTATACTATATTTTATGACTTTATTGAGTACTGTAACCTATCAAGGTACCACAACCAATGAATTATATTTGTTATATTATGTTAATACTAATTCTGTAGTGGGAGGTGGGGGGGGGGCAGGGGAGGCACTCGCCTGGGCGACTCTATCCTAGGGGCGGCAAATTTCGAAAAATCATTTTATTGTTTTAATTTTTTCGTTGGTAAATGTATAGGTGAGTATGATCATCCCTTTCTTTTACAACCTTTGTACGTTTTTAATAAATAAGGAGTATTGTTATATATATATATATATATACGAATATGTCCGTATTTGTATGAATTTTGAAAGTTTAATACGGATAATTAAGAAATACGGATTTTCATATGTATTGCTAGATTTACAATAGACATACAAATTTTTAAAGATTTTCATTGCCATTCTAAATTTAGTCTAACAATAGATCAGATGATTCAATTTTAAATACGTTACAAAATATTGTCATTTTAATTTATTTTTTTTTTCTTAATAAAATATATTTACATTCCGTAAAAAACGTAAACTAAATATTTTTTTTATGTTTGATCAGGTGATGGAAAATGCCCCACGATTGGTTGCAACTCTGATCACGTCACATATATGTAAACAAACAGGCTGTTAGCTGTCGAGCAATTTTCTAGATAATTTTAATTTATTTCGTACGAATCTTTTATAGTTTAGTTATTTTTCAAGTTATTAAATATCAAAATGGAGATAAATGTTGTGCCAGCTGACAACAGTAACTTTCTCGTAGTAGTTTGAACGTGATTATAACAAATTTCTTTGGTTTACGAGTCTGCAAGGAATTAGCCTTTCATTATAATCCATACGAGAATAATAATGTCTTTGGCATTGAACAAATAATTTGAAGCATATTTAAGTTATATATACGTTAACTTTGAAACATTTTTCGCATTTCCGTGTTAGTTTGCCATGGGTGGCGGCTCTAATTAACTCTGGAGATAAACTTTCGAACGCGTCCCTTACCCCTACCACATAGTCCTCCATCACTAGATTACAACAAACAATGTTTTCATTCCCCATATAAAATAATCTAAGACATTCAAATCAGGAGAACGAGGAGGCCTAGACAAGAAACATTGCTCAAAATTTGGGACAGATCATCTTTAGGATATGGCAGCAATTAAAAAAAATTACTTACATTAAAGTGATCTTCACACATAAAAACCTTAGAATTAGTACCAAGGCATCTGGAGTTCCTACGAGCTAGTGCTAACCACTGTTTTCGCCTTTAAGGATACATTAGAATAGAAACAAACACCTTTTCTAGTGTGCCTTTGGACGTCAATGTTCATTGTGATACTACGCACTATTTATAAACCAATTTATAAAATCAAACAAATAAAAATTTTAAGAAAGCAAACTATCGTTTAACCATGCTTTGTTTACTATGATGTGACGTCATGCGAATCACGTGACTAGTGTCATTACTTAAATTGTGTTTCGGCGAGCTTTTTTACCATTTAAACTTTTTAAATGATTTTTACCAAAAAATACAGTAGTCAAATAACCTATTACCAATTTTTATAAAATGTGGAAAATTTTTAATTTCGAGATCTCATATCTGTAAATATAATCGATGGATTGCTAAGGATGTTTTTAAATAAATAACGCACTCTTGTCTCATTTCTATACGATATTGTTAATTTTAAAAAGTTCATGTTTAAAATAATTTTTCGATGAAAATATTTAATAGTTTCAATCATATTTTTTTATTATTTCTACTTAACAATAATTTTTTTAAAGTCATAACGTTGCTCTTAATAATTGATTAGTATTACAATTGAAAACATGTGTTTACAATTAAATCTGGTTTTTTAGTATTTAAAAATTTTGAATTTTTGAGAATTTTTTTTATTGAGACGTCTCAAATTTGCAGTGATAACCCACAATAGCCAAAATTACCTACAAAAAAATACCATCTGTTCTCTCAGTACCATCTTAACTTCAAGATGACGCGGTCATCTGGAAATCTGTGGATCTCGCAAAAATTAAATTTTCAATAGAACAAAATTTTTAAATAAATGTATACATGTAAAAGCAGTGTTGTTCCTGAATCATTGTTCAAGGTAAATACTTAACATGTAAATAATTTAATAGTAAAATCAATCAAATACTTTGTTTTTTTTAGCTACACACATTCTGACGAAGGTAATAAAAAAAAATTACCGAAACGTTAATGTTTAAAAAAAAAATTTGATATACAGAAAATACAACACCACCATTACATTTTGATTCCATTTTTTAACGGACCATAATCCCAGGAAAAATGAACAAATATATATATATATATATATATATATATATATATATATATATATATATATATATATATATATATATATATATTTCGATGACACCTTCAAGGGCAATGACCAAGAATTAAATGATTTCTTGATATATCAAATTTGATTCAACCAGCAATTCAGTCAACCACGAAAAAATAGGGAAATAATCCATTAGCGAAACGAAAAAATGAAGCACCTATTAAAAGTTAGAATTAAGCAACATAAAACTCAGACAAAATAAAATTTTTATAAAAAAATTGAACCGACTTCTAAAAGTGCGCTAAAAAGTGAAAAATAACTAGAAATTTTTATATGAAATTGAAATTTTTGAAGTTGGCGCCAAACTAATACCTGACAAAATGTGATTCGCATAAACAGATTAAAAATACTTTATTTGTAATTACTTTCTTACCATAATTTGTATATATTAGTAGTTATTTATTTCATTTACAAATAATTTGGCGCCGACTTCAAAAAATTCAATTTCATAGAAAAATTTATAGTTCTTTTCCCCTTTTTAGTGCACTTTTAGAAGTCGGTTCAATTTTTTTATAAAAATTTTATTTTTATATTTTCAGTTTTGAATTCATTCGGTTGGTGGTTCGATGAAAATATTTAATAGTTTCAATCATATTTTTTTATTATTTCTACTTAAAATATTTTTTTCTAAAGTCATAACGTTACTCTTAATAATTGATTAGTATTACAATTGAAAATATGTGTTTACAATTAAATTTGTTTTTTTTTATAATTTAAAAATTTTAAATTTTTGAGATTTTTTTTTAATGAGACGTCTCAAATTTGCAGCTTAAATTTACTTCCCTCTAGAAAATTTTGTCCTTATATTGATCATAATATCTTTTATACTTTTTGTACAATACTCGTTGTTTAATTCAAAACCCGCGCTACATACAATATATTTGTTTCCATTATGTAAACTGCAAGATATCAGTTTTGTTGTTGAGTTAAAAAAGTTCCATATTTTAAATTAAATTACAAAATTATTCGAGTGGAATATAATTTAACTTAGAAGGTCGTAAATAAACAAGAGAGGCTTGAGTTAATCAACGAATGTTTGTGTTATGTACCACAATCAATTAGTTTGGTAATAGGATGTGCGATATTAAAAGTAGGCTTTACAAAAGGGTTTATAGGGTTTAACATAACATGATACTATAGATAATGTTATAAAATCTCGATTTTGGCATAAAATATTAAGGCTAAAACAATTTAATTCTTTTTTATTCAGGCCAAAAGTAATATGAAAAAATTGAGCATATAGAATCGATTGAATTATTTCATTACTGTTTTTAATGTAAGCTGCTTCTAAATATTTTCAACTTTTATATAGAGTTCCATATATATTGCTAAAGCTTCAGACCATTTTATAGTGTTGCTTATTCTAGGTGTGTTCTGCAATACTAGACCTCGATGTTTCCCCTTTTTAACCGACTTCTGAAAGCAGGAGGTTCTCAGTTCATCGACTGTCTATTTTTTTTATGTATGTACACCGATTACTCCGGAACGGCTGCACCGATTTGATTGAAATTTTTTACGTAATGTCCAGGAAGTTGCTGCGGTGGTCCCATATTTTTTTAGATGAAATTGGTGCAGTAAAATCCAAGATGGCGCTTACAATATGGCGGCCAAAAAAATTAATTTTTTTCCGATTTTCTCCAAAATTGGTACGGGAGAGTTTTCGGGGTCACACATGACGAACCTAAAATTATTTTTAAAAAATTCAATATGGCGGATCCAATATGGTGGATAAAAAATTACTTTTGTCCGATTTTTTTTCAAAATTGATATGATTGCACATTACGAATTTGCTATTATTTAAAAAAAATAAATATGGCGGATCTAAGATGGAGGATTAAAGATTCTACATATCTCGATTTTGTTAATGTTCATTACGAAATTAAAATATTTTTTGAATAACTCAATCTGGCGGATCCAATATGTTGTCCGAAAAATTTTACATTTTTCGACTTTCTCCAAAACTGATATAGAGGGTTCTTGAGGATGTAAATTATGAATTTAATAGTATTTTTACTGGATTCAATATGGCGAACGCAATATAGGTGACTAAAATTTTTACATTTTTCGATTTTGTTCAAATGTGGAACTGAATCGTTTTTGAGAATGTAAACAGCGAATATAAAATTATTTTAAGAAAATCTAATAAGTCAGATGCAATATGACCGTTTAGAAATTCTGAATTTATGGATTTCATCTAAAATTGGTACTAGGTGGCTTTGAAGGGTTTAGATTTAGATTAAATTAAGACGTTAAAATTATATTTTTGAAATTCAATATGGCGGATCCAATATAGTGGGTTGAAAATTTTTCAGATTTGGTATTAGTGGGAAGGGGTGGTGTATTACGAATATGAAGTTAAATTTTTACAACAATTAGGTTGATAAGATACAACATGAAGAACTAAAAATTTTACATTTTCCGGTTTTATCTAAAATAGATATTGCGGGGTTCTTGGGGCGTATACAAACTCAATATGCAATATTAAATATATCGGGCTGAGAAATTTACGTCTCAAATTCTTTAAATATCGATACTGGAAGATTTTGGAGCCTATATTACCAATCTAAAATTAATTTGAAATTTAAGATAGGGGATTTACTATGACAGACTAAATATTTGTTTGACACAATTGGTATTTGGAGAACTCTGAGAATTAAAGAATTTTTAGTGGTCCATTTTAGGGTGATTTACAATTCTGGATAAAATAGGTACTTTTCTGCCACCTTGGGGTCATTGCGAGGTACACTAATCTCGATTAGCACTTAGTTCAGGTTAATGAATTCAAAACTAAAAATAGAAAAATAAAATTTTTATAAAAAAAATTGAACCGACTTCTAAAAGTGCGCTAAAAAGTGAAAAATAACTATAAATTTTTATATAAAATTGAATTTTTTTAAGTCGGCGCCAAATTATTTGTAAATGTGAATCACATTTTGTCAGGTATTAGTTTGGCGCCAACTTCAAAAATTTCAATTTCATATAAAAATTTCTAGATATTTTTCACTTTTTAGCGCACTTTTAGAAGTTGGTTCAATTTTTTTATAAAAATTTTATTGTTTCTGAGTTTTATGCTGCTTAATTCTAACTTTTAATAGGTGCTTCATTCTTTCGTTTTGGTAGTTTTTGGTTTGTTTTTATAATTCAATTTGAATGGTTAACCATGACATCTTGGAAGGATTATGGATTATTTCCCTATTTTTTCGTGGTAGACTGAATTGCTGGTTGAATCAAGTTTGATATATCAAGAAATCATTTAGTTCTTGGTCATTGCCCTTCAAGGTGTCATCGAAATAAGACTTTCGGTTTGACTGTTGCTCTTTCTGTGGCATGAGTTCCTAACCACTATATATATATATATATATATATATATATATATATATATATATATATATATATGTTTATGCGGTTTTGACGGATTCCTCCGTGTGAGATGCAATAGCAGTGTATATATCCACATTATGCCGTTGTAGTGCTGAAATCACATTCAGCAAACGTACAACTGCAGCTCCGTATATGAATGAAGTAAAATGCGAACAGTAAATGCAAACTTCTCTCCATCATATCCTTTCTGTATTAGAGGTTGCACAGTTAGAATAAATTGTTATAGAACGCAATCTATCCTATTCCACCATCATCGAGATGATGACCTACCTGTACCACCATACCGAGAAGAAAGTCAAAACTTACTCTCCCCGCCACAGCACTACAACGGCATAATGTGGATGTATCACCTGCTATTGCATCTCACATCGAGGTATGGTGGTACAGGTAGGCCATTATCTCGATGGTGGTGGAATAGGATAAATTGCGTTATATAAAAATTTATTCTAACTGTGCAACCTCTAACACAGAAAGGATATGATGGAGAGAAGTTTGTATTTACTGTTCGCATCGATAGATCGAGTAAATTGACAACAGGTGGCACAGGATAGGCGTTGGAATAATAGGGAAAAGGTAGCAGTGGATAAACATAGGCTCACCGTGATCGTGATACTTTATGTGGTATAATATTCAAAACATGTCCAAAGTCAATTTTAAAAATAAATGGGATATCCATTTTAAACATCATATCGTTGTTGATTATCAAATATGGGTTTACTCGATATACACCCAGTGATTTTTATAATATTTAGCTTTGGGCTTGCGTAATTTTAATGCTCTATCATGTTAATTAATTGAAAGTAATATAAAATCTGTCATTTTTGAGATATACATATCCCAATTGTAAATAAAAATAAATTATAAAATGTATTTCCAATCCAGTGTTTTAAACATTATCCTTTGAACATAAATATTTTAGTACTCGCTTTGTCATCACAAAGATTTATTGTTATCGGTCAGTGGAGGTCGCATTGAAAAATTTATGAATTCTCAATAATAAATATATTAGTAAATATTTTAAACAACAATAATATATTTTGTTCGGTTTTATGGTCAAGTAATACGTCTTATTTAAAGTTGCAAAAGCAATAATTTTAAAAATTTAAATAACTTACACACACTAATCTCTAATATTTTGTATCAAACCCCTTTCAGTGTTTATACGCAAATACAAGCTGGAGAAACTACTTGTAAATATAGTACAAATTCTAAATAACAAACCAGTTTCTAAATTAAAAAAAAACGCAAATCGATACCATCATTAGAGTATAACAAACATCACAAATGAGCCGTTTCCTGAGTTTTGGAGATCTTGGATGCCAATTAATTGGACCATCGCAACTAAGCAAAGCCCTAAAAATTGTTCGTCCAAATTTTGCTTGACCTGACGAGCCAAATGTACAGGAACTCCATCGTGCTGATAATACATTTGCATTTCCATATTTGAAGGAACAATTTCTAGTAGTCTAATTAAGACATTTTGTAAAAAAATTTTAAACAGTTCTCTCCTGTGCGACGGTTCCCTAAAACATAAGGTCCAATTAAATAAGCATCGACCATTCCACACTATATGTTTACCGAAAACTTGTGTTGAAAATTAGTTTCGACTGTTGCGTGGGGATTTTCGTCTGACCTTACCTGGGAGTTGTGAGTAATATTGATGTTATTCCGGGTGAATGTTGGCTTTATCGGTAAACAGTATGTGCAACATGATGGCTATTATTTATTCAGCCACAAAATTGCATACGTCTAACATAATCTTTTGATTGTAGTTGCTGTACAGGGTGTTCCACTTTCGATACTTTTAGGGTGTATTGAAGTTATTATCAAAGATAGAGTGTTGCGGTTTCCACTTTAGTGTCCTACTTTTTAACGAAATGAAAGATTCCGGTGTCAAATTTGTAATGGATCTCTTAGTTTTTAATCTGTCGGGTTATTTTGAAAATATTCGTTTTTTAGGTACATCTCGGATTTCCGTTATGCCTTAATTTATCAAGAAGATAAAAACCGATTTTTATAGAGATTTTTACGTTGAGTTCAGCGGCGTAGTCTCTTTTTCTCTAAAAAGTTTAATTTTTACGATACTAATCAAACTTATGATTTTTTAAATGGGGTACCCCGTAAATTATTTGAGATATGAAAGAAGGTTAGGATTTGATATTTTCAATAATTTACTTTATTTATGACAGTAAGATATGCACAATTTATAAGAAACAAAAAGCAAATGTCCAAAACTTCACAGTTTTGTCAGATTGTTATTATTTATGAAATATTTTTGTTACGTGTTTTTATTTTATTTTTTATTTATTTTGTATTTACAATGGTCGTTTATGATAAGTATGAAAAGCATAAGATGTTAGTATGTTTTACACAAAGCAATGAAAGTCCCTAAGAAGCTTTTGAATCATATTTCAATAGGTAGTGTATTTAAGGCGTTATCATTAGGATAATTTCTCATATCTGACGATCGTTTTTATTCATGTTAGGTATCCAGAAAAAACGCAACCTTTTCCAGACATATTTGCTCGTTTAAAAAGAAATCTAGTTGAAGATGGGTCTTTTATTCAGCCGCGTCCCAAAACATACGTCAAAGAAGACAGGGAGAGAAAAGAAATATATATATATATTTATATATATATATATATATATATATATATATATATATATATATATATATATATATATATATATATATATATATATATGTTATTTTACGCAGCAGCAATAACTTCATTATCGTGTAGAAAAATAGAGGAAGAAGTTGGTGTAGCAAAATCTGACGCTAAAAAAATTTTGAAAAATGTAAATACCATCCATATATGTTTAAAATAGTGCAATATTTACACCCCGGAGATGATCAGCGACGAGTAACGTTTTATCAGTGGTATTTAGAACAAATCGGCACCAACGAATCTTTTGGCAGATGTGTCATATGGTCTGACAAATGTTATTTTTCAAGTGCCGGAATTTTTCATTATCACAACACGAGGCATTGGTTTGCAGAAATTCGCCATTTAATTTTCGAAATGGCAAAACAAGGGCGCTTCGGGGTTGGTGTCTTGGGATTTATTTTGGGCCGACGCATGGCGTACAGGATGTATGAAGGGGGTCTCATAGCACGTAGTACCTAGAAATCTTTGAGGAAATTATTCCAGAATTGCTTGAAAATGTTCCACTCGCCCATTTCAATTTCATTTATGTTCAACAAAACGGTGCCCCGGGCCAGAACCCTGCGCTGTTAAAGCCATTTCTGGACAATAACTTTCCTCAAAGATGGATAGGTACCAATGAGCCAGTGAGATGACCCCCACGATCTTCCGATCTTTCCGTTTTGGATTTTTTTTGTGGGGTTTTATGTAAAAATAAAAAGAAAAATAGCAAACGGTACCGATATTGCATTCCAAATAACTGCTGTCAATTTGAAAACCATCTTTAAAAAAAAAACTCTTGGTTGTTTTTAAGTTTCAGTGTTTTTTTCTGTTACTTTAGTTTTATGAAATAATGTTCTTGTTTCTTTGCTATCAAATTTCAATATTCTTGTTTTATAATAACAGTGCTGTTTAAAGTAAAAAATGAAATAATAATTAAGTGTTGACAGTAAAAATATAGAAAAAATATTAAAATCTTTGAAATGTATAATTTTTGGTATAATTCTTGTTTTCAACATTTTGCATTTATTTTTAATAAATTGGTTATGGCCTACTACTACAAATAAAGCAAATTATTGCAAATATCGCATTCTGACCTTAATTTTCAAAATTAAATTAAAGACATTATATATTTTTGAAAATCCTAAATTATACTTAATTAATATCTAAAATAATATACAGGGTGTCCTATTTAAAAAATTATAAGATTGGTTAATATCTCAAAAACTAAACTTTTTAGATAAAAATTGCTACGCCACTGAACTCTACGTAAAAAATTGTACAAAAATCAGTTTTTACTTTTGTGATAAATTAACGTTTAACGAAAATACAGGATGTGTCTAAAAAAATAAGATTTTTCAAAATCACCTTGTGGATTAAAAACTAAGAGAGCCATGCTAAATTTAACCGGAAACACTTGTGTCGTTAAAAAGGACACTAAAGTGAAAAACGCGACACTATATCGTTGGTAATAATTCCAATACCTCTTAAAATTGTCGAAAATGGAACACCCGTACATGTTGTATATGATAAAGATATAGGCCTTGCTTGCACATATTAATTATTTCTTTCTGTGAGATATCCAATTGAGTAGCAATTTCTCGTGAGCTGGTTGTTGCATCATCTTCTTCTAAATACATAATATTTCCTACTTTTTCTAAATTTTGTCCAGTGGCTCGTTCATATTTTATATTTGCATTGGGAAACGTTCCAGTTTTGCACAGTTTATTGAAAACTCTGATAAATACAAACATCATATTTGCATATTATAAATTTAAATAAGTGTGTGGTATTTTATAACACTAATCACATAAACTCGAAAATAAACATTAAATCATTGTCACAATACATTGACTCTGATACTTTTCAGAACAAAACGGATTGATTTAGGTAGCCGGTCCATACAGTATCTGTGATAAGAAGCGAATAAATATTTTAATTTTCTTAATTGCGCTATAATGAAAACACATGATAAAACATATGACTTTTTACTTATACAATACTCTCCTGGAGTTTGGTCCGTTTCTGCCGACGCACCCTGTATATGTCAGAATATAAACCTTTACATACTAAAATTACGATTACAACCTAGAGATAAAGCTATGAAATCGGCAAATGAATTTTTTTATTTTTGAATGTTAAGTAATAAAAGAAAATAATTTTTTCATCCTTGTGTTTTTAAGGTTTACAACTTGATTCACGTAATATTGTACTTGGCAATTTAAATTCCCCGCTATCAACTTAGACTAACTTAATATTTTAGAAAAATACGTTGAAATTATCGTTTTTAAAACGGTCAAAAATTGTTCCAGATGTTCCTTCCACAATTATTTTTAGCGATTTTTCATTTATATTCTGATTTAATTGTTCTTAAACTCGCTAATTGAAATTTGTTTTTAGAAATAATTGAAAACAAATTTAAATAAAATGGCGCTAAAACAGTCAAGTCAATAAATAAAAAACATCATAGTGCTTGTGGGAGGGCACTTTTACTAAACAATAGTTAATAGCATCAATATTTAAGGTTTTAAATGAAATTTTTAATGTTTCTGAAGTGAAAGGAGGACGAGTTTTATGATTTTAGCAAAAAAGGAATAAATATAACAATAAAGATCGGAAAAACACAAATTCCAATTTTGCTTTATGTTTGAAACATAAATTTTTTCTAAATATCTTATCTTAAAACAAAATTAAATTTGCATAAATAATAAAGTTCCTCGAATCAAAATCTGTAACTAATAAGGAAAGGAGTTTCGTATTTTCTTCTGTACTTTTATAATATAAACTTAAGAAAATATTATTTTAGACTGCTATAAATTTTTGCTCGGATTTCATTAGCATGAGCGCAATTTGTTTTATTGTTAATTTAATAATAACAGTATTTTGTTGTTTTTTTTTATATAACGTAGATTATACTAGTTTTTAGTTAATACATTAAATCTCTAAATATATTTAAGTAAATCTGAATTGCCATAGCAAAAATTATTGTGATAAAATGGTTTTTGTAAAAACGAATGAAAGTTTTTTCTACTAGTTTTCTGATTTCTGTCCTTATACCAAAGAAAAAAATGGTTTTGGGCTTTGGCATTAGGCCAAAAATTTGATAACTAAAAGCTTATATTGATTGTGTTGTCAGAGTATACGTATTTAACCTTTGTTGGAACACTTATATTTAGTATTACTTCACAGTTAAAATAATTTTCTCAAATTTTTACTCACTACCATGGTCTAATTTTAAAACCGGTCTAAGTTGAGAGTAGAGGGTTTAAAATGACAAGTGTAAGAATAAGTCAAGCAAGTAATAAACCTTGAGAATATAAGAATTAAAAGTTGTTTGTATTTATTAACAAACTGTTGAATGAATGAACGAATGAATATAAGGTGGTGATACTTAATCATCGAAGCCTAGGCCTCGTGAGGCCTTTTATAGCTCACCATGGTTGCAGATTATTCGAAGCCTATTGCCTTTATGAATAGAAGCTGTCTCGTGGATTAAATTTAACTACCGGCTTCCGGTGATGAAATTGTATTACCGAAATGCCCTAGTCCGTTGAGTGCTTGGCATTCTCTGAAGACATGATCAACAGTTTCATCCTCCATCAGGCACCATCTGTACATTGAGTCGTCTGCGATACCAATCTTATGAAGATGGCCTCTTAGATAATAATGTCTTGGCAACAGTCTCGCCACGATTCGCAGTTCTTTCCTTCCTAAAGAGAGAAGCTCGCCTACCTTATCAGCTCTAAATTTTGAATCGACTTGTGTATTTTAATGAAATTTTAATATTTTATCGAGGTCATAAAGACTCATTAAACCATAGTACAGTAGATGTTTTAGATCATCAGAGAAGTCAGGAACGAACTTGCAGCCACACTCGTTGGGCCTAATTTTTGACAGATCTCATTTTACAGCGCTGAAATCTGATTTTTTAAATACTTTGGTCATTCCTGTTCAAAAAAGGTATTCATAATTTATTTCGATAAAACATGCGGTTTTCGGGATAAATCGGTTTTTATGTGAAACACTCAAAAGCTACTAATGCTAAACACAAACAGGTAAAAATCAGTTTGTTATTCTTAATACCTACATAATGAATTACAATTGACGGAACTGGTCAAAACCGCCTTTAAATAAAAATAATTTTAAAAAAATTAAAGAATATTCTTACTCAGAGTATGCTGATATACATTTAATTGATAGTGAAGCGCTGTCAAATCTTTCGAAGGCAAGCAGACTATATGCTGAAAGATTTCCAACTCGAACATTGCCAAAGCTAAAAAGCCTTTCAAAGGGTTGATCGAAGCCTATGGGAGAGAGGTAAAAGATGATTCGAAAATAATTATTAGAGTTAACGAATTAATTTTGTACACGTTTTATTCAGGGTCATTTTTGCCGCGACGTGGTGGTGAGTGCCCTACAAGTTGAGCAGGAGACCGTCATGTAGTGGAACAAATTTTTCAAGATATTGCTGACAATCTTACAAAAAGCATAAGAAATAGCTAGCTACTCAAAACAGTGTTACAAAATGGATTGTACATGAAATTCTAACAGAGTTATTTCATATATTGTAAATTAATTGAGCCCCGATCAACCTTTTGAAAGTTTTCTGGATTTGACTATGTCTGAGCTGGAAATTTTTCAGCATAACATCTTCTTGCCTTCGAAGAGTTAGACAGCGCTTCCCCATAAATTATAGCACATCAGCACACCCTGCTTATTTTATTTTTAACTGTTTGTGTTTAGCATTAGTAACTTTGAGTTTTTCACATAAAAACCGATTTATCTCAAAAACTGCCAGTTTTATCGAAATAAATTAACAGCACCTTTTTTGAAGGGGAATAATCAAAGTATTTAAAAATCAGTTTTCAGCTCTGTAAAATGATACTTATCAAGAATTAGGCCCAACGAGTGTGGCTGCAAGTCCGTTCCTGACTTCTCTGATGATCTTTATGACCTTTATAAAATGTTAGTTTCATTAAATTATACAAGTCGGTTCAAAACTTATACCCTCCGTTAAGGGGTACTTTAGGAATTTTCTATAACAAAAGGTTATTTTGACCTTTCTTGTATGCTGTATGCACCATGTATAGAAAATTTTTTCTATTTTCGGGAGACAATTATTTCTCTTACCGATTCTAAGGCGTGGTGTATTAAAAAGACATAATTGTCATGGTTTCATATATGTAAAAAATCGCCAAAATAAATTAAAAGGATATGGAAAAATTCTGCCTATCGTCGTTATTTTCGCTTTAACAATGAACTGTTTGCAGGATAAAATTGCGATAATACTTTTCGAGGCTACTGAAAATTTCTGCGAGGGTAAAACCGACTAAACTTACTCTAGTAATGGGATATCATATCAAACTGATATTAAAGAATATAATAAGTTTAAGTTTATCTTGATTAAAAGACGCTATTAAACATTTCAAAATATTATAAATTACACAGGTCTACGAAATATGGGCTTCATATTCTTACTAAGCAACTTAGAAAACTCCCAACTACTAATTTTTGAGAGAAATGTATACAGTATAAAAACGTATGCTTCAAAGGGTAGATGTGAATGCTCATGACTTTGTTGGGATACATTTCATAGCTTTGCCACAAAAAATCATTGGTGACCGCCCAATAGCACATTTTGAAGGGAAAAAGTAATATTCAATGACGCAACTAGAAAAAAAAGCCAAAAAATTTTGCGTCTCTTGGTCATAACTTCAAAAGTAGCCAAAAAACATTTTTTGAATACAGTGCCTCCAATATCTCAAAATTCGGACATGATGGGCCAATACTGACCTCGAATTCGGAATCTAGGTAGCAAATTACTTCAGAAATTATCACAACCGCCCAAAAACAGAACCTTGTAGACCTCTGTTATTCAAATTGTTTGAAATTCTATAGAATATAACTTTATTAAAGTTAAAATATAAATAGGTTTAAAAAAATCTTCTTTAAAAAGTAGGTGGAGACCTCCAAAATGGATACGGTTTTCGGTCTTCCCCTGTATTATATTGTTAACATACACTTTAAACAGAAACGTCTTCGACTAGTATACATTTTAACAAACATTTATATGTACGTATTTAGAATAATCAATTAAACCAATTTCGTTTGTTACCAAGCCTCTTAATTGGCATCTCAGATCAGTATAACCTATGTACGTGATATGCGTCGCAATTTACTGTTTGATAACAATCCGCTGTTTATATACCAAATATACTGGATAAACATTTCATTTGCGAATAAGAAAAATATACAGTACTTGAGGAAAAGTCTTCATCATATGGGAATAAACTTTATTAGTTAAATTATTTAATTCTTGATAAAACTTCAAATATGAAGATGAATTACCTTCATTCACGCTATTCGATCATACTTTAGCAGATCTTAATAAAAACAAGTTTGTTTGGTCATTGTTAATGGTCAGTGGGGAGAATCTTTTTTATGTTTGACCAACATAAATATTTTTAATTTATTTTTGTCTCATTTTTATGCTTTGAGACTCTTTTGAATATTTTTAAGTGTTAAAAATTCGAAGCTTATAATTATTGTTCACGAAAAGAACATTATTTTGATCGGTAAGTACTACTACATATTATTCCTTATTGGAGATAACATAATAAGTTGTTCAACATAAATTCTGTTAGTGTTACGAGTAATATTGACGATTTACTTTACTTGCGGGTGGATATACCGATTGACATGTTATTCTTGTTTAAATTATGCTATTAGAAAAGGGTAGGATATAAATCCGAATTCCACCCGTGAATAAAGAATTAACTATTAAACAATACTTTTTCTAAATGTGAATAAAAATATTATGACGCAATTTACATACTGCTCATGATATTTCTAATGGGGGATTTGTTGATTTTTAACGCATCAAATTTATATATGAAATAAAAAATATTTAAAGATATAATTTTGTAAAATATTCAGTGTGTACCTCACGAACTGCTGTGATCAGTTTCTCGGAAAATAAACTTTGTAAATAGGAGCAATTCGGTTCAGTATAATATACTTTT
Organism: Diaprepes abbreviatus; assembly: GCA_034092305.1. NCBI lineage: Eukaryota > Metazoa > Arthropoda > Insecta > Coleoptera > Curculionidae > Diaprepes > Diaprepes abbreviatus. The sequence continues at coordinate 28,749,172 of JASJET010000122.1, read as the reverse complement.
CTCAAATTAAAAGAGTACTAAAATTCAAGCCAGTGAAAAAAGCAAAAGTGTGTACTAATATGATTCCTTTCTACAAAATATTAATAATTCAATCTTTTCCTTGATCGAGATGATGTTTAATCTACCTGCAATTCACAATTAGATAAATTTATTAATAGCCAAATATATAGGTAATAATGTTAATAAAACTACCTATAAGCAAATTTTATTTGAAACAAAGTCAACTTGCAAAAATTAAAATATAAAATGTGATGTAATGGGGTATCAATTACATTATGTGACACGATATCCTAAAGAACATATAGCTATAATAAAGTGCTATTAGTTACAGTATGTAGGCAGCGAATATCTTATGTTCCTATCACGTCTTGTTTTTCAGGTACTCGCAGATTTTTTTTAACGACTTTCATTTTACACATATTGGTAAAAGTTATCATTACTGAGGAAATATGTTTATTTTATGTTAGTACTTTTGTGATTAACTAATTGTGAGTGTAATTGTGTAGTTTTTCAAGTTAAATACTGAAAAAAGTGGCCGTTGCCAATATAAAAATTCTCCAAATTAGTTTTGCTAAGTATGTGGAGATGTGGTCAGTACAGGATGTCCAATTATTGATGGTTTTACGGATGATCTCCGTTATCAGTAAAAATATAAGGATAAGATTTGCCTGGCACAGTGCTGTTTTTTAAGGAATTAACGAGGCCACTAACAGGTTCAACTGTTTTGGAGAAATAAATTAAACTTGTTTTTTTTTTAAGTGGGACACCGTATATGTTTTTTAATAATGTGATTTAATTTGTTACAAGCTTTTCAAAAATATATCACACTCTATATTTATTATTATTTTTGAGGCTTTAATTTACATTAAAAAAAATTATCACATCGTGTTAGTAGACCGTGACGTGTATTTAAAGAAACAATAATTTATTACTAGTATCAAGTGTATGTTGATGAACACAAAAGGGCTAAGTATATTTATATTAATATAATTTACTTTATAACAATGAACAGTTGCGTATTACGTTAAACTAAAGAAATTGTTCACAAATATTGTTCAGATTGTTGTCCATTATTTCTTAAACATGTTTTCACATAATTCTTATTTTCTTGAATACATGTGAATAATAAAAGATAGCGCCTGTAACTCTCTACAAGTCCTTTGAGTCACATTTCCAAAGTCCGCCATGGTTTGGTACTGGACGTTATAGATTTTATTTTTGCGGTATCATCACAAGAAGAAGTCCAAAATTGACAAATCTGGGTTGCCAATTTATAGGTCCATTTGTCCCGGCCCGGAATATTAGTGTCCAGGTAGACCCTTACAATTTGCTCGTCATGAACGGGAGCTCCGTCTTGTTGCAGGTACGGTTTGTGAAGTGGCATTAAGGGCACTTTTTTTTATATCCGGAACAATATGTTGCAGAATTTGTAAATATTTATTTGCGGTAAGGCTTCCTTTATATATATATATATATATATATATATATATATATATATATATATATATATATATATATATATATATACCATATACGATTTTTGATTCAAGTATTCTGTCGATTTAATATAATGGCGCTGGTAAAATACGGCTCATCAGACCATATAACAGCCGTTTTCAAATTCTTTTCTTTCTTTTATATTTTGTAAATACCAGTTACCAAATATTCGGTGCTGTGCGTCACCAGTATGTAAATTTTGCACCAAGTGATATCTATTTGTTTTAAATTTGTGTTTTTTTAAGATTGTTTGAACTGTTAGATTATTAACTCCCACAGAATTTTCTATTATTCTGTAAGAACTACTTGAATTTGCTTCAATAAAAGCTGATACATTGACCGTTTTGAATTAAATTTTACTTTATCCTCAAAAACATCCTTTTTTTGGCTGTCTTCTTTCTGGATATCTACGAGTTACAGGAATTTAGAAATTTCAAATTGAAAAGAATACAAAAATTCTCGAAATTGTTGAAATATACTTTTAGCGCTTCATCTGCATTTTCGTGACACTGAATATAATAAACGAGAAAGTCAAATTTTTCGTTGTTCTCAGAGTTTACAAAATCTGTGATTATTTAGAAGAAACTGATTAATTGAAAATTTCAGTACAAAAATATGACGATCATCTAAAAAGTCTGACAGAAAGCCAAAGGATATGATGTTTTAGTTATTTTAATACCTGTCATGGCCTACTAACATGATCTGATTATTTTTTTTTAAACGTAAATTTAAGACTCAATGCTAATAATAAATATAGAGTTTTATATATTTTTGAAAAGCTTGTAACAAGCTAAATCATAATATTTAAAAAACAGTTGAACTTACACGCTACGCCACTGAATCCTACATGAAAAACCCCAATAGTTCTTTTTAATTTTGCGATAACTTGCAAGATAACCGAGATACGAGAGATGCCCCAAAACGCATAATTTTTAAAATTGCTCTGTATCTCCAAAACGGAAAGGTTTATAAAAATTCTGTTAGTAGTATGTTCGTTTCTTAAAAAAGTAGCACAGTGCGACCGAAATCTCATCCTTCTATTTTTACAAATAACGGAGACAACTCGTAAAACTATCGAAAATTGGACAGCATATACACTCTTAAAACGCAAGGAAAAAAAGTCTCTGAAAAAGTACGTATTGCGTATTTCCTATATTTTGGATGTATTCTGTATCAATAAAAGCCCTTGATTCTGCCGCTGCTTTGCATGTCATGATATGTTGTCTTGGAAATGAAACATCCATACCATTTCTAATGCTGACACTGTGGCGCGAACCCCCCCCCCCCCCCAATATAATGATTGCTACTTTTGTATGGTCGATATATGACGATTTTTGAAGAAAATCAAGTATAATATAAAGTAGTCTACGAGGTTTGTCCCAAAAATATCGATCCTACCTTCATATTTCTGCATTGGTGTTATTCTTTATCATTCGGTGAGCGACATCCTTCAAAGTAGTCCCTATTTAATTGAATAACACGTTCCCAGTGGTGTCTCCACTTCCTGAAGCAGTCCTTGAAGTCAGTTTTCGGAATTGCCTTCAGTGCATTCGTCGCATTAGTTTCAACGGTCTCTTTGTCATCGACCCGGTGTCCTTTGAGCGGCATTTTTAATCTGGGAAAGAGCCAAAAGTTGCAGAGATCTATGTCGGGACTGTACGGAGGCTGGCGAAGCTGTATGACTTGGTGATTTGTTAAATATTGCTGCAAAAGGTTCGATGAATGCTCTGACGCATTGTCGTGGTGAAGCTGCCAATCACCGCTTGTCCAAAGCTGTGGCCGTTTTTTTCTGACTGCGTCACGCAATCTTTTCAATACTTCAACGTAGTATTCTTTAGTGGTTGTGTGACCCCTGGGAGCATATTCGTGGTGCACAACACTTTTATAATCAACGAAGACAGTCAACATTGTCTTCATTAACTCCGACTCTGACGTGCTTTTTTCGGTCGTGGCGATTCATAATGTGAATACTGTAGCTTTGTTTCTCTAAATGTCTTATTCATCATATTAATTGTTCCCGAGCAAGTTTTTCCAAGATCAAAGGAAAACTTGATGCAAATTCGTTGATCTAATTTTTCCATCATTTTTTACAATAACAAAATGCGACGAACGGAAAAAAAGGCACTGTAAACAAACGCACACCGTTCACGAACTAACACGTCCAGTTGGTAACTCCGCACACCAACGAGTTCGTGAGACCGTGACGTGTATTTAAAGAAACAATAATTTATTACTAGTATCAAGTGTATGTTGATGAACACAAAAGGGCTAAGTATATTTATATTAATATAATTTACTTTATAACAATGAACAGTTGCGTATTACGTTAAACTAAAGAAATTGTTCACAAATATTGTTCAGATTGTTGTCCATTATTTCTTAAACATGTTTTCACATAATTCTTATTTTCTTGAATACATGTGAATAATAAAAGATAGCGCCTGTAACTCTCTACAAGTCCTTTGAGTCACATTTCCAAAGTCCGCCATGGTTTGGTACTGGACGTTATAGATTTTATTTTTGCGGTATCATCACAAGAAGAAGTCCAATGATGATGCCCATACCTCACAGAGATCGCTCCGAAGTTTTGAAACGGATATATGAATGCAGACTCGATACTTTTGGGACAAACCTCGTATTTAAATTCTGTATCGAACCCAATGCCTCATAGTGAGGACATGCCTCTTCCTTTGTCTTCTAATAAATTCAAACTGTAGAGTTAGATATGCTGAGGGATGAAGACATCGATGATGAAGACATGAACGCTTAAAATCAAGATCCAAAATTTTTACCCTCTTTAAGTATTCGAAACAATCCGCATTTAACTGAACAACAGGAATTAAATGATTTGATACTAGACTTGAATTTGTTTGTAAGACGAGGTGAATTACTTGAATCTAAATTACAAATGTGGAACTTGTTGATTCCCATGTAAAAAACGGAGTGACTTTACTTTTCTCAAGTTCGGAAAATATATGTTTTTGTAACAATATCATATCTCTGATGGGCAAGTTGAAAATTCTCTAGGAAAAAAAAGGACTGACGTTTGTTTATTCATGATTCGAAAACAAGTCTGAAGGTAGTTTTGCTTCATAACGGTAATCAGCATTCGTGAATACCAATAGCTTATTCAACTGTTTTAAAAGAAACGTAGGAAAATATGAAGTCAATACTGGATTTAATAAAATAAAAAGATTTTAAATGGCAAGTGTGTGCTGATCTGAAAGTAATAGCTATGCTATTTGGTTTGCAGAGTGAGATCACTAAGTACTGTTGTTCTCTTTGTATGTGAGACAGCAGAGCTATTGCTAAACACTATTTAATAAAAGATTGGCCAAAACGAACGAAATTTGTGTGTGGTAAATTAAATGTGAAATAATTGCAAGGAAATAAATAAAAAAAGTCTATTTTTCGAAAAGTAATTGACGAAAAGTTAACAGTGGGTATATTTATCGGACCACAATTACGTCAGTTAATGAAAGACCAAAATTTCGATCAAAAGCTGAATGACAAAGAGCTAGATACATAGACATCGCTAAAAGCTGTTGTAAAAGGCTTTTTTAGGTAATCATAGAGCCGAAAATGCGGAGTTCTCAGTGAATAATTTGTTACATGCATATAAGAATATGAGATAAAGAATGTCGTTAAAAATTTATTTTCTCTATTCCCCTTTCTCTTTTTTCCCTTCAAATCAAAAGAGGTTTTACCAAGATGTAAAAAGGCTTGAGAAATGGTATCAAGGTTGTTGGAACGCTGCTATGTTAGGCGATTACTGCTGGTGTTTGAAGCGAGAAGATAATTCTCAGCATAAAAATTTTTCATATTTTGTGAACAATATTTATTTTATCTGACTTTTGTGTTTTAATGTGTGCAAATATATATATATATATATATATATATATATATATATATATATATATATATATATATATATATATATATATATATATATATATATATATATATGTAGAGTTTTTGCAACTTTAATGTCGTGTCTCGCATCCCAGACGCCAAAATTGCCTATCGTTTCAGTCTCCTTCTTGGAGTCCTCCACTTTCCGTTTCGGTGCGGATATTTGAAATCCATTTTTTCTGTGGCCTTCCTCATTTATTCTTTGTGCTGATGTCCAGTTCCAAACCTTTAATGGTTCTTTCTTCGCTCATTCGTTATATGTGTCCATTTTAACTACTTTTCAGGCATATTGTCCATTATCGTGTATTTTACTTCCATTCTTTTTCTGAAGGTCTCATTTCTTACATGATCAAGTAAAGTTGAACCAGAACATCTTCTTCAGTACATAATTTCGGTTGGAAGAAGTTTTGTGACATATTTTTATATGTGATCCACGCTTCTGACCCATACGTCACTACTAGCTGAATCATAGCCTGATACATAATTCTTTTTGTTTTCTTTGCTAGGTTCTTACTCCACAAGATCGGATGCAGTGTTTTAATCATATTTTTTCCATTTCCTAGTTTCTTTAGTATATCTTTATTATCTTTTCCGTCTTCATCTATTGTCACTCCTAGGTATTCGTATTATCTAATGTGTTTTATTATTCCGCTTTCGATGTATTGTCCTATGTCTCCTATAATTATGTATTGTGTATTTTGCATGTTTATCTCTATACCTCATTTAGTGAATTCATCTATGAGTTTATTTAAAATGTAAATCATGTCTTGCTGGTCTTCCGTAAGAACTACCTAATCATCTGCAAAGAGGATTGTATACAACTGAGTGTCCTCTATCCATTTCCACATGGGGCTACATTTTCGTATCTACTGTTTCAAAGCGCTGCAGAGATAACTTTTAAACAGGGTTGGAGAGAGGCAGGAGCACTATTTAACCTTTTTTGTTTGTGAGAAAGCTTTAGAAGTTTAATTTCCGACCTTAACAACCGCTTGTTTTCTCTATACAGTGCTTTTACGGCGTTTATATATGAACTATTTGTGCCGGCTTGTTTTATTGCGATACATATTTTCTGCAAAGGGGCGGAGTCTTATGTCTTACGAAGATCTATAAAAGTAGCGTGAAGCTCTATTCTTCTTGCAGTAGATTATTATAGTAGTCTTTCCAGTGTTCTATCTTTATGGGTTTATAGTTCGCCAAGCTTCTCTAGACCTAGAAATCCCACCATTGAGCTAATTTCGGCACATTTGGTTTCCCATGTTTTGTTTTTTGTTTTTTAATTTCTTTTTTCACTGTATATTTATATCGATTATAGTTTTTTCTATCGTCATCATCTTTTGTATTTAACCACTTAAGATATAGGTTTTTTCTTTTCTTCTACCAGTTGGGTTAAATCGTCAGTCCACTAAGAATTCTTGTGTTTCGTTGTATCTTTAACACCAAGGGCTTCTAGTGCTGCTTCGTGAATTTTGTGTTTTAAGGTTTCGTACATTTCCTCTGCTGTGCCGTTAGTTTCTTCGCTTAATTTTTGTGCTAAACGTAGTTTGTAAAGGAAACTAATGGATTCGTTTCTTAAGCTATCTGTGTGACATTGCTTTGCGGCGTCCCTCTTGTTATTTTGTTCTTGATGTATGAGATGTTTGTTGTAACTTATTTCAATGGGGGCTTTTACTAGTAAATGATCTGAACCACACTCAGTTCCTCTCCAAACCTTTACATCGTAGGGTATTATGAAAGAGTTCTGTTTAATCACAACATAAACAATAACTAATTTTAGGTTTTTTGTCTTTTGTACAAGTAAATTTGTGTATGTCTTTGTGTTGGAAAAATCTATTTAGGATCTCAGCGAGTGTTGTTCACAGAGCTCTATCCATCTCGTTCCATTTTATTGACTACATCCTCTCTGTGTTGTCCAATTATTTTACTGTCAAGAGACTTACCCACTCTTCCGTCTAAGTGGCCTAACAAGACTATTTCTTGTCTATTTTTCGTCTTATTTAATTCCTTTGCAAATATATTAATAAAAATGTCGTCGGTTTTTCTCCAATAAGTTTTAATAAAGTTAAAATAACTAATCTGGTCATTTAGTTTTTTGATTTTTATTATTAATAACTGTATCTAAAAAATAGTACGTATTAAAAAAACTCAATAAGCGATGGTATAAATAAATAAAGAGGAAAACTTTTTTCATTTGTGTTTTTATTAAATATGGAATTTCAGACATGCATTCTTCTTTTCTTGAAAGAAAAAATTATTAGACTAGTTCTATTTTATCCAACTATTCAATGTTGACAGTATGGGTTATTTAAATAAAGTATTTATTCTCTTTTTTATTGTTAAAGTTTAATTAAGCGTTAATTTAAAAAAAAACCATTTACCACCAGGCGCGGATCCAAGGGGGGGGGGCGGTGGGGACGACCCCCCCCCCCAAGTGCTTTGAGTTTAGGAAAATGGACCCAATTTTTCCTCTTATACTATAGTTTATTCAAGAACTAGAGAGAGTAATAAATCATTTTTTACCCTTTTTCTCTTCGCAAACTACCTGTATTCTTTAGTCCGGTGTTTTTAGCAAAATTTGTTAGACACATATATTTTTCATAGGAATGGGTTAGAAATTTTATAATCAAAAATACCGGTCTATAAAAATAGACTAAAACGTAGGATTATTCTCTCAAAAAATTCTAAGTTATAATTTAAATACTTCCAAAATATCCATTGTCAAAAATACAAAAAGTTATACATATATAAAAAAATAAATTCGTCCATATATAATAAAATATTTTTGGGGCTATCGGTCATTTTATTATTAATTAAAAACATTTTTAGGGTATTTGACGTTTCAGTTTATTTATTTCTTAAACCATCTGCAGAATTACAATTAAACACTAAAAAGGGATTCAAATGTAATTACTTTTTTTTATGTTGTAATTAAAATTAGACCTACTTATTTTTATTTCTATTGTACTGATATCTTAATATAATTTACTTATATATATATGGAAATACGATAGCCCCAAAAAAATAAGGTAAACATGTTCATTCTACACGCTTAAGAAAAAGACAGAAACACAATAATAAAATTATAAAAAACTTACGGCTAATTAGAATTAAATATATAAATATATATATAAAATTAAAGAGTGGGACACACTAAAATAAAAATATATAAAAAAATAAAAAAACATATAAACAACATTATACAATAAAATACAACAAAAACAAAAATTTAAATAATAAATTGTGTTTACACTAGTAAACATTACGTATCTAATTCCTAATCAAAGTCAGTGAAACTATCTTCGCTAAAATTAATTATAATTGGTTCCTCTATCTCACTGATTATGAGATCAAGTTCTCACATTTTATTTTATTCTGTTGTTATATGGATTTTTCCCAATTTCCCGCAGTAACTTTATTCAAAAAAATCTTTCAAAAGTGTAGTTAAATTACTAATTTTATTAATTGTGTTATTTCTAGCAACTCTACCTTTTACTTGAGAGAGATATTTACGTCTCCAACGGACAGTTTCCGGACGATTTATAAGAACAGATTTTCTATCTGGTTTTTCCCAGCAAAAATTAAGTTCTCTGAGCAATTTCCAGAGATCAGTTCTTGTAATTTCAGGTAAATCGCGATCTTCAATGATTTTAGTTAGAATTTTGTAGATGGTTGGGATCTGCTTCTCATAATAAAATGTATATACAACTCCTTTAATTGCAGTTTTCATCTCTTCTTCCAACGAGGCTTTTCGTTTGCCTGTGATCGAATGTGGCTTGGGAGTATTAACAATTCCAGTCGTTTTTTCTCCTTCAGTATTCGGTACATAGTAGATTTTTCAACATATCTCAACAGAGCTTTTAACATTATTATCTAGATATTGATATCTTAAGACATCATAAACATTCATCGTAATAAGTTTTTCGTTGAGGAAAAAATGCCCTAGTTTAACGATTTTGGGATAAATAAAGAGGTGAAAGCTATATCTTTTGGGTATCTCACTAATCTCAAATAATATATAAAAACAAGCGCAAACAAGATAAATCACTAAAAAAAAATTGTAAGTTGTATTTTGCTCACTGACAGAAATTAAATTAAACTATCAGAAATTCTATGTTGCAGTAAATTTATAAAATATATTTAAATATAATGAAATATAATTAGATTTACGGCAGTTCTCAGTTACCTGCGGCACTGGAGCAGGTACGTTAGAGGTTTCGGTAACAGTTTTATTACTCTCTCTAGTTCTTGAATAGAGTATAGGAGTCTGTATGCTTTCGATCGCCCCCCCCCCCCTCCCAAAAGCTTTGAGTTCAGGAAAATAGAACCCATTGTGCCTTTTATATTAGGAATGAGTATGCTGCTTGCACTCCCCCCCCCCCCCCCCCGTCGACAACTTGTTTTTCTTGCCATAGTGTACTTTTGTGATATCACCGCTCCCTCCAAAGACAGAGGCTGGATCCTCTAACTTGAAAAAATAAAAATAATCAGTTTTTATTTAACTAGAATTTAGGATTTGAGCGTTCGAAACAAGGAAGAAGGGGAAAATAATAATTTACTGCATATTTTTTTTTTTTGGGAAAATAATATGCGCTGACACATCATATTACAATTTATTTAAACTTATTAATTTCAACTTGATATTTTACTCCACAACAATTTCTAAATTAATTCAATATACACAAAGCGACAGCAACTTGGAACACTGTAAAGCTATCGGGATTTTGGAGGGTCTTGTTGTTAAAATTGTAGCTTGAGGTGCTTAGGTTGCTGAAAGTGAATAGCTGATGCATTTGCCGTTATGACAAAGGATTATTAAATTGTGTATTATTTAAAAAAATGATGTTGGTAATCTATAATTTCGTTATTAAAATTATTTCTTTACCACAATTCAATAATATGTTGCGAAGATTGATTTTTTTTTACTATAGAGGAGATATCTTTGCTAGTCTTCTAATAATTGTTCTAAAATAATACAACGCATTTCAAATGGCGAACAATTTACTTCATTAGATTTCTATTCAAATAAATTGAAATGGGTTAGTTTTCTATTTCTATTCTTATATTAAAGTTCATATTTTTTCCTGACGTCACACTAATAGGGTTTATTATTTAGCTAATTATTAGATAAATAAATGATTTTTGAAAATAAAAAAAATAACATAATTTATCCTGAAAAAAAGTAGTTCTTGTAAAGATTACTTGTCTATGTTCTCTGATGAAAGTTAAAGTCGTCGTCTGCCAATGAACTACAGGTACCGGTTCGGACACGGTATCAGCGACAAAACCAAAACCTGCAAGAAAATTAGGATCAAACTTATCGAGAATGAAGCCCACTCTTCAGTTTTACTACAAACTCGAGACAGCAACGTCATTCTTATTGGTTTTAGATTAAAATCACCAATACTAGGTAATAGAGCACTTCGTATTCTGAACAACGCTAGTAAAGCACTACTACGAACATAAATAAATTATCACCGATGGCGAAAAGCCATTTTTCTGGATGAAGCTACACAACGCTATAAAAAAATCAAAGCCGAAATTCTGTCAGATGATCATAAGCCAATTTTCCAGAAAATATACCACACATGCAACAAGTTAAATGAAGAAGATATGACGAGAAAACACCGGAATAAATTGAAAAAAACTCAAATCACAACAACAACCTGAAATAACTTCTAGAAAAACCACCATAACCTTATCTTGAAGCATACTCTCAGCAGCAGAAGAACAACTATTAAGCAAGAGGCTTAATTTCGCAGTAACACTTAAAAAAATACCTGTTTTGGACATCATAAGCTCTGTAGAATCTATATAAGTCGACGAAAAATTAAATCAGCCTTGGCAGACAAGAAAAATCCTGTTGAAAATGTTTCCAAGTTAGAAGTTTAGCCTTAAAGGAACTTCGTAAGGATGAATCCATAAAGATTCTACCAGCAGACAAGGAAAATGCAATGGTGATCATGTACATCGTGACGTACGACCAAAAAGTCGGAGAAAGGAAAATATAGATAATTAGCTCGTGACCCCACTAAATCTATAGTCAAAAATCTATAGAACACCAAGGAAATACCAAGACCATACACTTGACAACCTACGATCGGCGCGCACACCACTCTATAGTAGGCCACCACATCTTTACGGACTACCGAAAATTCATAAAACGAACATATCATAGAAATCCATAACCAGCTCCAGAGGATGCCCAACAAGTGCATTGGCGAAGTTTCTTTTAAAAATCATATAACCTTTAGAAGGTAAGACGAACATATATGTTAAAAATTCCACACATTTCGCGATCATTATTAGTAGCATTAATCTAGCGCCAGACTACAGACATACATTTTGCTATAGAACGTATGTATACTAATGTATCATTAGGGGAATCACTAAACATAATCAAAACTAGACTTTCAAGTGATACGTAGTGCTTACTTTCCAGTAAAGGACAAGTTCTACGCTCATATATATATATATATATATATATATATATATATATATATATATATATATATATATATATATATATATATATATATATATGGTATGGTTCGAAACTCATGCCATAGAAATAGCAACAGTAAAACCTAAAGTCTGGTTGAGATATGTTGATGATACCTTCATCGTATGGAAGGGCAATGATCAAGAACTTAATAATTTCTTGAAACAATTAAACACCATTCGATCTACAATTAAGTTTTCTGTGGAAAAAGAGGTAAATAATCAATTGCTCTTCCTATATATCATGGTGAACCGTTCAAACGAAACTATTAAAACTTCAGTTTACAGGAAGCCAACACATACTGGACAATATCTTAACCATAGTTCTAATCATTCTATTATAACAAAACGTGGAATTATACGCAACCTTCATAATCGCGCTATATTTATATGCAATAATGACGATTCATTGGAAAAGGAGGTAGCAAACATTAAATCCGATTTACAACAGGATGGTTATTCTTTAAAATTAATTAACGGTGTTATAAATAACTATAGAACAACCATTGGACAGTAAGAAACAAAATTCCGTACATAAAAGACAAAACATTTAACAAAAACAAAACCAAAAACTACCGATAAGAAAGAATGTGTTTACAAAGTTCCATGTGAGTTTGGTGAAATGTATATTGGAAAACCAAGCGACCACTAGAAGTTAGAATTAAGGAACATAAAACTCATACACAAAAAGGGGAGACATCCAGATCAGGTATTGCAGAACACGCCTGGGATAAACAACACCATATAAAATGGTCTAAAGCTGCTGCAATACATATGGAACCAAACATGAAAAAAAGAAAATTTATTGAAGCAGTTTACATTAAAAATAATAATGAAATCTTCAGTAAACTCAGCGAAGCGAAACTTTCCGCTTCAATGGACACAGTCCCTATATAAGTTCGTAGCCTTAACACAAAACATTCAGTTTATACTTGATAACATCTAGACATACAACCTAATCGAAACGTCGTAAAAATAAACAACAATAAAGACAATGATATCAAGTCAAACAACCATATTTTAGTAAAACTACAGATAATATGTCGAATAAAAATTTCGTGCATTTGTAACATTTGTTTAATAGAGTCAAATAGCCTATTGACGCGAAGCGAGTGTGTTTACTGGTTATTTTGATTCTTCTGTGTTAATACGTAATAAATTTCTGCATTTAATATTCTATATAGCAAACGATAATGAACTAGAGTCATAGAACATCGTAAAGCTCTTGGAATTTTAGAGTGCTTGAAATAAATCTTGATGTGCTCAAGCTAGGTTTCTAAGAGAGAATAAATTATGCAAAATCCCGCAGAACAAATGTATTTGGTCTATTAATTAAGCAGTAAATAAGTTTAAAGCAAGAGGTACAAAAACATAAACTGATAGGTAAATTATATTAAATCAAGGGAAATATATTTTTTTTTATAATGGTCCTGTTGGCAGAGAAATAACAAATTAGTTCGTGCCAATCATTCTTCGTTAATAGAGTTTACTTGGATATTAGTAAAATATTTGCTTCTGATTGCATTGGTAGTGACTACTTTTTGTCGTACTTCGAACAGGACTAAATAGTTATATACTGAGAACCAAATTAAATAATTATAATTACTTTCTAAAACGACTTTTCTTCGATCAAGTGATTGTGTAGTAGAGAGTATTAGATATAGGTGTTGAGAAAGAGTAATTAATTGGTTACAGAGTAATTTGATGTCACTAAAAAATAATCTGTGGGTAATAATTTTCACATTTTACTTTTTCAATAACTAAATTGAATAGAATATCTCTTAATGCATTTTCAACGAGATTAAGAGGGAAGAAGTTTTAAAAAGTTATACAAAACTGTTGTCGGATTGGTCCTTATTACGGTACTGAATAAAAATTTCAGGGGTATAGAGTATTAAGAGAATCTTTGGGATAATAAAAGTTATTATCTATATGTTTTTAATCCATTATTTTTACACCATGGATATATACTTTTATTTATTCGTTATAATGTCAGAAACTTCCAATGGAATTATACACTAATAACACCACAGTTCTGTAGGAAGGTAGTGTTGGATTTCCACCGATTCCAAAAAGTCAACCAAACATCTTTCTGTCATCATTTTGTCATTGGCAACTTTTTTAAAGTAACCAATATGGCGGACTCAATATGGCGCGTATAAGTAGGAGAATCCGAAAAAAATTAATCTTTTAGTTTTCAAGATAAAAATAAATAGACACTTGAACCTCCTCTCAGTGTGCAGGAAGACTTTTTTTAAAATTAAACTTGGCGCGTTCAATGTGGTGGCTAAAACATAAAAAAAAATAAAATTTTCAGTTCAACTTTTGTTTCAACTAAACTAAGCACTCTTTTATGTATCCTTAGACCTACACTGTACTTCTCAAAATTCAAAATGGTGGAAATAATATGGCGGCTAAAACTTCTAAAAACATAAATTTTTCACGGAAACAAGTCAAACAACGAGTTTAAGCTGTACTGGGATTGTATTGTGCTTAGGGAAGATATAGTTGCTCATAATTCACCAGACTTCATTTTAGTAGATATAACATCCAAGCGAGCAACGCTAGTAGAAGTAGTAGAAGAATAATAACATTAAAAGATCAGAAGATCGTCAAATACAGAGACTTGTATGTACAAATACGCAGACAGTGGGAAATACTAGTGTCCAGATGATTTGACCTTGGGCTTGCCCATTAAAAATAATTTCTGTATATGGTTTGTATCCTATGTTATTTATACCATTGCAGACGAAATTTTTCCTGCTTTCCATTTCTGTAAAAAATGGGGGTTTCCGTTTAAAAAAATCACCTTGAACTTCAAATGTCATTGAAGAGCAATTCCACGGTGAATTTCAAGATCACTGCTGAGTGTTCCTTTTCCAACCATACAATTTTTGTTCTGAACGTTTTTCTCTAAATTGCGAATTTTGGCATATATTTGGGTGCTGTTTTAAAATGGGACACCATATATATATATATATATATATATATATATATATATATATATATATATATGCAAGGTGTCGCATTTTAAAAAACGCACTTCGACACTTCGCACCATTTATAAATCGGCAAACGAATAAAAATTTCAAGAAATCAAGCAAACTATCATATAGCTTTGCTTTGTTTACTATGATGTGACGTCATATGAGTCACGTAACCAAACTAAAATGATAACGTTGAGTTTTATGCGAAATTTGAAATTGCCAGTATAAAAATGCTTCGATTTTTCCTTCTCTGCAATCTAGATTTAACTCTTAAAAAATATATTTATTTAAGGTTCTTTTTTCTATTCTTCATTATGACGATGTGGACATGAGGTTAAATGCACGAGATTTTTATTCAACATATTACCTGTAGTTTAACTAAAATGTGGTTGTTGGACTTGCACTGTCTTTTTTGTTGTGTATTTTTACGACGTTTCGATTAGGTTGTATGTCTAATCGTTATTAAGTATAAACTGAATGTTTTGTCTGAAGGCTACGAGCTTATATAGGGACTGTGTCTATTGAAGCGTAAGTTTCACTTCACTGTACACAACTGAATGGTTAAAATATTGTCCAGTATGTGCTGGCTTCCTGTATACAGAAGTTTTAATAGTTTCGTTTGAACGGTTCACCTTTTTTTTTCCAAGGTAAACTTAATTGTTGTCAAATAGTGTTTAGATATTTCAAGAAATTATTAAGTTCTTGACCATTGCTCTTCCATACGATGAAGGTAACATCGACATATATATATATATATATATATATATATATATATATATATATATATATATATATATATATATATATATATATATATATATATATATATATATATATATATATATATATATATATATATATATATATATATATATATATATATATATATATATACAGGGTGATTCAAAAATCGATCACGAAACTTAAGGGGGTGATTCTACTTGACAAAATAAGGGTAGAGCTTCATATAATTTTTTTTCAAAATGTCATTCGTTTTCGAGTTACAAGCCGTTCAAGTTCAAGTTTTTATTTTTTGTTTTTTGAATTACTCGCTTACAGGAAAACCGATTTGACTAATATTTGAAAGATAGGCTAAGTCTTCTGCGCTTCATCATTTTAGTAACAATTCACATTGATTGTTTGCCGCTAGAGGGCACTTTACCTACATTGAAAATTGTTTTTTTGTCATAATTTTTTAGTGTTGACAGCTACAGTGGTTTTTGGTATAATTTCTGAAAGACTGATGCCAGGCCTTTAAAAAAGATGCTCTTTATTTACATCGCTAAACCCAACGGTTTAGACGTAAATCACCCTTAAAAATTAAGTGGTAAATTTACTTTTCTCATTTCATTACCACCAGCTACCAGGTAAATAGCTATCAAAGTATACTAGAGCTGTCAGTTTAACATCAAATAAATTCGCTTTTTAAACTATTTAATTTATAATCTTAAAATAACTAATAATGGCTAATCACCAATATTCAAATATCGAATATTGTGATATCCATTTTTGTTATGGAAAAGCAAATGGTAATGCAGAGTTGGCAAGAAGATATTATATGGAGAGTTATCCGGAAAGAAATATCCCTCATGCTCAAACATTTTCCAGTGTGCACAGGAGGCTTGCGGAATGTGGTTCCTTTAAAAGTTATAATGGAAATAGGGGAAGACCTAGAACTGCTAGAAACGTGCAACAAGAAGAAAGAGTGCTTGAAATTATTGAAGATAATCCAGATATTAGTACTAGAAAAATTGGGAATGAAGTGCGGCTCTGTCAGGCTAGTTCATGGAGGATACTAAGAGAAGAACAACTCTACCCGTTTCATTCAAAAAAGGTGCAGGCTCTTTATGACGATGATCGGCCGAGACGGTTGGAAATGTGCAATTAGATCCTAGCTAAGTATGAACACGATAATCGATTAATTGGCGTCATATTATTCACTGACGAAGCTGGTTTCACTCGTGATGGCATAACAAATCTACACAACATCCACACATATGCTTACGAGAACCCAAACAATGTGGTAGAAACGAAACATCAGCGTAGATTTTCACTAAATGTGTGGGCAGGGATAATAGGAGATTACCTTATTGGTCCTCATTTCTTTGATGGCCCATTAACTGGTGACGTATACTTAGATTTTATCCAAAATCGTCTCCCATTGTATCTGGAAGATGTGCCATTGGAAGTAAGGGCCAACATGTGGATCCTCCAAGACGGAGCTCCGCCCCACTTTAGTATACGTGTCCGACAGTATTTGAATGCAACGTATCCTGAGCGATGGATAGGACGAAGTGGACCATTGGCATGGGCAGCGAGGTCACCAGACCTTAATCCTATGGATTTTTTCTTTTGGGGTCAGTTGAAACAATTGGTGTACGATATTCCAGTAATCAACGTCGAGGATCTTCGCTTCAGGATAATCGAAAAGTGCCAAATTATTAAAGAAACACCAGAAATTTTTCATCGAGTTAGGCGACATTTTTTGAAGAGTGTTAGGAAATATATGGAAGAAAATGGGGGACATTTTGAGAATCTTTTTTAGTTTGTTTAGTACTGTTTCATTAATTTTTATCAATTAAATGTATATCGCAATAATCCATAATATGAATATTTACTGATTAGCCATTATTAGTTATTTTAAGATTATAAATTAAATAGTTTAAAAAGCGAATTTATTTGATGTTAAACTGACAGCTCTAGTATACTTTGATAGCTATTTACCTGGTAGCTGGTGGTAATGAAATGAGAAAAGTAAATTTACCACTTAATTTTTAAGGGTGATTTACGTCTAAACCGTTGGGTTTAGCGATGTAAATAAAGAGCACCTTTTTTAAAGGCCTGGCATCAGTCTTTCAGAAATTATGCCAAAAACTACTGTAGCTGTCAACACTAAAAAATTATGACAAAAAAACAATTTTCAATGTAGGTAAAGTGCCCTCTAGCGGCAAACAATCAATGTGAATTGTTACTAAAATGATGAAGCGCAGAAGACTTAGCCTATCTTTCAAATATTAGTCAAATCGGTTTTCCTGTAAGCGAGTAATTCAAAAAACAAAAAATAAAAACTTGAACTTGAACGGCTTGTAACTCGAAAACGAATGACATTGTGAAAAAAAATTATATGAAGCTCTACCCTTATTTTGTCAAGTAGAATCACCCCCTTAAGTTTCGTGATCGATTTTTGAATCACCCTGTATATATATATATATATATATATATATATATATATATATATATATATATATATTATTTTTTATCAATTAATATCCAAGTTTAAAAAATAGTAATCGCTTTGGATATCGATGGGACTAAGTCAAAAAATAAAGTACGTTACTAAACTCAATTTATTTTTTTTAATATCATATCAAGGTACTTATGAAACAATCCTCGTATTATTTCTTTTTTTTTGGAGTAAAATAGTCTTCCTCTAATTCACTAATATGGTTCAACTTTAAAAGGGGTCTAAATTGACAATAAAGGGTTTAAATTGACAAATGTAACAGTAAATCAAGCAAGTTTTGAACCTTAAATACAAGGATGAAAAATCATTTTCTTTTATTGGTGTACCGTTAGACATGAAAAATTTTGTTTATTTTGGAGCGGCAACTATTTCGGTTCCCAATTTCAAGGCTTTGTATCTAGTTTCTAACCGTAAATTTTCAATATATGGCTTTATTTATTGATATATGTAACATAAGTTATATCAATATCATAAGCAAAATAAAACTGGCTATCTAGAAGATCTAACTTCCATGGCAACTAGATTGGGTCTAAGGGTATAAATTTTCTTAGTGAACCTGGCTGTTTTTTTTTTATTTATTTTTTACAACATGCTGGGTCGATATGTTTTGAGAATTCCATCGTATCCGGTCGGTAAGACAAAACATAAAGTTCTGAATTAATTCAGAAGTTTATTACGGTCTTCTTTTATAAAGGTTGGAGTGGTTTTTTAGTATTGATGAAAACTTCATAAATGTCTTTCATGACTATTAAAAATGATAAATATTCTGGGTTTTACATAACAAGATATAAATTAAGAAAGTTTACAAAGCATGGAAAAAGTATCTTGTTTGTTAAATTTTGATAAATATTATCTTCGTTAAACTTAACTACATATTATAAATCTCAAATAAAATTAAAAGTTTTTAAGGAACATGAAATGAGAGAGGGCAATTTTCAAGAAAGATTTGGCGTCAATGTCTGGGCTGGTATCGTTGGAAACAGAATAATTGGGCCAATATTGTTTCAAGGTCAGTTAACAGGGGTTGGATACTTAGGTTTTCTTCAAAATGAAATCGAAAATCATCTCAATGATATACCTTTAGCAGTTTTACGGCGAATTTACTTTCAACAAGATGGAGCACCGCCTCACAATACTAGAGAAGTTCTTAATTATTTAATAGAGCATTTTATCGAATTATTGCAACCAATGGTCCGGTACGGTGGCCAGCCCGCTCACCGGATCTTACTGTGCTCGATTTGTTTGTCTGTGGATATGTTAAAGAAAGGGTTTACTATTTGGTATAACTCTGAACACTAATTTTATGAAGTAACTTTTCTTATTACTCTCCAAAGATTGAAATGTCTATGAAAACAATTGGATTGTATAAAAAAATATTGTTCTAATGAAAAAAGCCAATAAAAATTTTTGAATATATTTGTATTTGCAGATTTTGCATCTAACTTGATCATTGAACAAATATAATGTGTTTTCGATGTATTTTTTCCAAGAAATAAATGTCTTGGCAAGCGTAGAAAATAACCCTTCAACTTCATGTCGTCGGCTCGAAAATTAAGTAGGATTGCCAAAATCTAGAGGTCAGGAAATATTAAAGATTAAAGCGTTTAAATTTAAACTCGTTCGCAATTTGCATTTTGCAGACGTATAACGAAGAGTCAAACACAGAGAGATATTTTTCTGCCCATAATTTCCGAATCATTTGGCCTTATTTGAAAAATAATTTTCCAGGGCGCTGGATTTTTACACAAGGTTCCATAAGATAGATCTTTTCTTATGGGGCTATCTAGAAAATAAAATTTATAATACTCAACATAATGAGATGCAAGATCTAAGAAACGCCACAGAAAAGGAATTCAGAAACTTAGCGGGCCGACTGCTTGTTTTACTCAATGCCTTAAGCAGAGTAGGAAAAGTATCTGTTGTATTCAGCATGATGGTTTACTATTTGAACAATATTTTTAATTTTTGGTATCTTTAATGTATAATTTAATAATAATGAATAATTTAATGTATAACAAAATGTTTCCTATAATATCAGCAAGTGTTTCCCAGGTGGTCAGATAATTTGTTATTAATAATTTAATTGTTTAAAGAACCGTAAAAAGTTATCCATGGTAGGTATCAATATAAAACCAATAAATATCGATGACTTACAAATACAAATAACTTTGTTTAAGGTTTATCAAAAAATATTGTACTGTTAAAAAATGGAAAATTGCGAGATGTTCATGCCTTTTCACTTATAACTTGGCTTTTAATCATGGGAATAAGCTCTACAAACATTTGAAAAACGGAGTTATCAGCTTCACAATGAGATATCATAACCAAGCTTTTTCGATGTCTGGCCTATATAAACTATCCAAATTGATTGCAATATTTAAACTACAAGGAGTGTCATTTACAGTGCTGAATACTAACTGATAATCGACGAAAGTTTCTGGATTAGTCAAAAATAAAAGTGCTTAAAAATTTTTATAGTAAAATTTTATTTTCGGTGGAATTCCAAAATTTATCGGTTTGCTTAGAAAGTAAATTTTCTCCATTATTCACGTAAAATAGAGTATGACTATCAATTTTTTCTCTTCTAGAATGTTAAGATGTTCTATAGATGTCTCGAAATATGAGTTAAAAACAAAATTTTTTGTGTTTTGTAGTGACACTTTTTGATTTATGAAGTAAACATTTTTTTTAGTTATATCATTAAAAATATTCAAGTTAGCCCAAGATAATTTATTTAACACTAATATAACATTTTCAGTCGCTGTTTCCTGCAATGCCTAATCTTCTAATTCTCTCAGAAGTAGGTTTTTTTCTGCTTTGCTAAAAAATCCATCGCCCTCGAATAAAATGTTTTCGTCGGCCAATTCATATTTCGGGAAAAAATAAATTGGAAATTTTCCTTCATTAGCAAGGACAACTATTCTTTGTTTATCACCTACAGTATTTTTTCTTTTTTTCCATTTTAGAATTCCTGTTACTTTTAACTGTTTTAAAATTGGGGAAATTATTCCTCGACACTGCATCTCACAGATTTGCCCTTTTATCATAAAAACGGTTTTTCTGAAAAGTTCCTTGTAATTCTTAGCCTATCTTAAATGTATCAAAAATGTTTTCAGCTATTTCAGGTTGTACAAGCTTAACTGTTTCATAGGTACCAAATCATTTGTTCATTAATTAAATAATAATTTATATAATTAATATAATCATAATAAACACTACTATTTTATGATAGGTGTTTTTATGGAAACTGAAACTAATATGATAACTATGACAATGCAACATTCTGCATTTACCTTCGTAAAATGTCACGCCGGGCTTTAATCGTGTTTTTCCGCGTAGCAGTTGCGTGATGGGTTTATTTATCTGATTTTGGCATTGATAATATAATATTAAAATAATATGTTTCAAATAGTGAGATAAATTGATAGTAAAATAGCAAATTTTTTAATAAACAAGTCCACGAATCAAAATAAAGGTGTATTTTAAAGCAGTCTTTGTAAGTCACAGTTTTCCGTACGCAACCAACTCGCGCGTACCCTAATGGCTATATCTTAGTAAGAAAATGGGTTAGGAATATTTAGCAAGTCGCATGTTAGCTTAAAATGCCTATAAAAAAATTACTCAGCGTTTTTCAAAAGAAAATTTCAACTTTAAATTAATGTACCTTTGTTATAAATAATAGAAGCGCCACCTCATTTTGAAGCAGATAACACTATCTTTCAAATTAGATTTTGTAGAGCTTATTTCGATGATTAGAAGTAAGGTTATAAGTAAAAAGGCTTGAACACCTCGCAATTTTCCATTTTTTTTGTGGCCTTTTCTTCTTCTTCTTCTTCTAGGTAGAACCAAGTTCTGTTATCTACACAATGCCTCATCGATCCTCGTTTGAGGTCGAAATGCAGCTGTCTCTCCATCTTTTGGGGGGCCGTCCAGGCGGCCGTTTGGTATTTGGTTTCTCTCTCATCACGATTTTTGCTAGTCTGTCATCGTCCATTCGTTCCACGTGATCTCTCCACTGCCTACGACGGTTTCGAACCCACTTCACAACATCCCCCACTCCGCTGTCCTCGCGTATTTTTGCGTTTTTTATCTCTTAAACTTGTTCCCGTGATCATTTTCAGCGTATTCATTTCTGTGGTTCTCATAATTTGTTTTGTCTTTGTTATTTCATTTCTTGTTTCTGCGCCGTAGGTCAGTATCGGTCTTACACAGACCTGTGCTCCCAGGTATTTAAACTTCCCAACCTGTTCGATATGCTTGTCATCAACCATCAGTTTGCATCTTACCGGTTCTTTTGCTATTACCATTGCTTTGGTTTTCTCCACAGATATTTTCATATTATACTGTTTGGCTGTTCGATTGGAAAAGCATTCTTTGTAAGTTGTCCTCGCTATCTGCTGTTAAGGCAACATCGTCTGCAAAGCATATAATCTGAACGGTGTTGTGTCCCATTGGGAACCCAATATTTGTGCTTTTTACCTCATCAATGATTTCGTCCATGATTATATTGAAAAGTGTTGGACTTAGGCTATCACCCTGTCTTATTCTTTTGGATAGTGAGATTTCCTCTGTTAGAGTGTTATTTGTTTTAATTACCATGGTGTTTTTGGAATTCAGTTCGTATATTGTATGTATGATTGCTTAGTCTACTTGTTTTCTTCGCAGTAGTTCTGTTATGTGTTCCAGTTTGACTCGGTCGAACGCTTGTGTAAAGTCCACAAAACAAATGAACAGCGGTTTATCATATTCGATACATTTTTCAACAAGCTGTCTGATAATAAATATACCGTCAATAGTAGAGCGGTTATTCCGGAAGCCCTGCTGTTCTTCGCACGCCCCTAACTGGTCTACGATCCGTTGTGACAGTATTTTGGTTAACAATTTGGCTGAACTGTTCAGTAGGCTGATTCCCCTGAAGTTTTCGGGTTGTTTCTTTGATCCTTTTTTGTGGATCGAAATTGTGATGCTTTTCCGCCATTCATTGGGTACTGACGTTGTGTGGAGTATTTTTTGAAATAGAACAGTGAGCTCTGTGACAAGGCTAGAGCCTCCGTACTTTAGCATCTCATTCGTAATTTGGTCGATACCGGGTGATTTTCTATTTTTTAATTTCTTAATTGTCAGGTGCATCTCTGCTTCACTGATGTTAACATCTGCTAGTTCTGTGGTTTCTTGTTGGTTTTCATCTACGTTGTTTTCTGTAGCTGGTGCCTGGAGTAAGTCCTTAAAATGGCTGACCCATTGTTGGCTGTCGATTGGACTTAGTTGAACGTATTCATTGATTGTTTTTTTTTTCTATTCCATGTCTTTTGAATACTTTTCCCAGTATTCTTTCTTTAGTTGAGCTATTTGACTGTTATTTTGTTTCTCACCGTTTTGTACTCTTCGAAATGGTTTGTTGTTTTGTGCTGTCGGTATTTTGTAAATGCTTGTCGTTTTTCTTTTGCTAGTATTTTCACCTCATCTGTGAACCATGGTTTTGTATTGCTTCGCTTGTTCGTGTTAACTGTTCGTGTTCCGAACGCCTCCCTGGCGCTCTCTTGTATATTTCTTTTCAGTTTTTCCCAGGCTTTCCCTACTCCGTCATTGTCTAGGATTTTATTAGCTTTTATTTTCTCCGAGAGTCTCTGCTGATACAATACTTTTATGCTATCGTTAGCGAATGATTCGGTATTGTATTTAATAAAGGTATGTTTTTGTTTGTGCGTTCACTTTATACTTTGTTGGGACCGGTATTTACATAATACTGGTCGGTGGTCGTCTTTTCCCAGGTCTGACGAATTCAGAGTTCTGACATCGAGTATTTGGTGAGGAAACACTTTTCTGTTCGTTATTATGTTGTCTATGGTTGATTCTTGTTCTCGGGTGTTTTCCCATGTCTGTTGTGGCGTTTTACACAATTAAATTAGAAATAACAAACAATCTGACCATTTGACAAAAAAACAAGTTTCATATTCGGATTTAGCGAGAAAAATACACCAAAAAAGCTTATTTGATCTTGGGAACCTAAAAACCTTTTCCTTAACTTACTTTAATTCTATCTTAGTGTGCATAAATAGAATTAACACCCCCTTTTATGATTTTCTAACAAAAAGAAATATTGATTTACTTATTTTTTATGATAAGCTACACAGTTTGTTTTTAAGAATTTTGTCCTATTCGGTCTGTAAGATGAAAAACATAAAGTTCTGGATTAATTTAGAAATTTATAACCGTTTTCTTTTATAAATTACAAAGAATAAAGATTGGAGTTTTTTTAGTATTGATGGAAACTTTACAGCAGTCTTTAATGCCTTTTAAAAATGATAAATATTCTGAATTTTATGTAAATAAAATATAAATTAAAAAAGTTAAAAAACAAATTTAAAAAGATTTGCATAGAAAAGGTCTCTTGTTTGCTAACTTTTAAAATATATTGCCTTAGTTAAGCTTGTCCCTAATAAATCTCTTTGTGTATATTCCTTTTAACATACAATATCATATAAAAATAAAATAAAAGTTAAGCTGTTATGGCTGGACATTAGAACCTTTATAATCTGATTTTATAAAGTAAATTTTGTATTGCTTTTAAACAGCTGAATTGTTGGTCAGTTGGCTCAAATTTGTACTATCAAACTTAACACACATACAAATACACTCTCACACAAGTGGTTGAAGCACATTTACTAAAAAATAAACTCTACCTCCCATATTTTCACAAAAAAAATTACTTCAAATATAAAGGTTGCGAAGAAAGTCTTGCTTGCGTGCATTTTTTCCTTCTAATTTGATGATTGGATTGATAGAATTGCTAAGTGTGTTTAAATTTAGATATTACAAAACATCAATCATAAGTACTGTTTTATGTAAATCACTAGATTTCCATTGCGACCTTCCATTATAGCTATTCTTCTTAATTTTGTATTACTTTAAGACTAACCATCTTAAGTTTCTTTTCCCTTTCGAGGCTTCTAATTAGGAAAATATAGTATCGAAATATTGACAAATATTAATGGACGCAACCAACAAGAAACTTATATAAAGTATAATTGACTATGTAATTATCAAACAAAACAGATTCTTAAACACAATAGATGTCATATTAAATAGAAATACCTCATGCGATAATGACGGCTATACAGTACGAGCAAGAATAACTTTTCCCATAAGCAGAAGAAACCAAACATCGCAAGATTTAACAGGATAAAATGACGATGTGGAACCCCTCTCTGGGACTAAATACAATGTACCAAATATACATTAAGAAAGTACTGAGAAGCTGTACCAAAGCAAATTAGATGATAAACATAAGAAAAGATTTGATTTCGAAAGCCTACCGTTACCAGCAGCAGATGTACTGGGGATACTGAGATGCTGAGACTGGATGCGAGATAGAAGATAAATGAAAGATATATCAAAGGTATCTAGTATCTAAAATTGTACAGGATAGAATAGTATATAAAGAAGCCAAAACAAAATTGCGAAGAATGAAAAGAACGAACTTGAAAAGCGAAGTGCTCAAGAATGAATTCATAAGAGTATATAAGAAGAAGAAAAAGTTCAAAAAGTTGGAAATGGTTAAAAAATATGGGACGAGAACATAAAAAAGATATTATTTCACCAATAACAGCACTAACATGGAACATATATTTTGAAGAAATGATGACAGAAGACAGACAGGTATTTAAAAGTCCTACTTTAAACCTTCCCCTTTTAGTCTTCGCCTGGTTATTTTCGATCTACAATAATTAGTCTAACATTTAATGTTTAATTTTTGAGATTTGCGATTTCATGTAGAATTAGTCTCTTGATATGTTTGAAAATATTCGACTCTCTAGATTGACCTCTCTTGAGGCTTAGTGCGATATCTTTTTCTCTATATACCACTGTAATTTATGCCCTCCAGTCCCTAGAATTATTTTTGATATTTCATCCTTAAAAATTCATGATATTACTATATCCTTATATTATTAACACAAAAGTTGGGGTGGCATTTTAGTTCTCACTGTATATGGTCAATTAATATCTACTTGTTTTTAAGTTGTCGGGTAAAAAGTTTGTTTCAAACTGAAGCGGTTGTAGAAAAAGTATAGTATAATAAAACAAATCTCACATTTGTTAATTGCAATTTAATTAAAATATAACTCGAAATTGTAAGGTATTAAAATATCAATAATCAGTTAATTTTAATTAATGTCTAGATTACTAGCGATAAAATTATTTTGATTTACAGAACGAATAACGAGACACAACTTGCAACGCTCTCAAGCTCGTCAAGTCTTTTGATGCTGGTGCATGTACCTTAAAATGATGTCTACAGGAAGTGTTTAGATTAGATAATGTTTCAGAATCATTTTAAAATAAGCAGAATTTAATTTTCGTCATCTTTACTTTACTGAAATAATCATTTTTTTATTTATAGCGTTAAAAAGAAACAAAAACATTATATTTTCTCATTGCGACTAATCCTAGCTTATAGTTCTTGACTTCAACTATCAATTGGTGGACGCAGAATTTGCAAATATTTATTTAATCAAAAGTTATTCATGTTGAGAAGTGGTAAAAAATGCCATTTTTCAAATGTTTAACGATTTTTAACTCTTATAATCCGCCGAGGATACAACGTAATATAAATTAACAAACTAAAAGATTTTAGTTTAAAGATGACCAGATCCCGTTTAAAACTTTTTGAAACTTAAATCTTTTTATTGAATCTGTATGTATGTATCTAAGGATATTTACAGAAGTTAGTTTAGAAAATGACTGAAAAGTGGTAAACAATATTTCTAATTTATTGTTCAAGCCTCTAAGAGTATGTAAACTCTATATACATTTCTCTTAGATGTATGATTAAGAAAATACGCGTGCAATTTACCGTTAGTTTTGTTGAGCAAGTCTACACCGAAACAACTATATACTAGAATTTTTAAAATTCCATGCTTTACTTTAGATTCAATATGTTATTGTTTTTGAAAGTCTGCAATGTTCTAATGACAAATTGAGTTAACGTTAGTATAATTATTTAAGGAGTTTTTTTATCTCTTTTTTAAACCGACTTCTAAAAGAAGAAGGTTCTTATTTCGTTGACTATGTATGTTTTTCTTATGTATGTACATCGATTATTCCGGAACGGCGGCACCTATTTGAATGAAACTTTTTACATTATGTTCAGGAAGTTACTGCGGTGGTACCATATTTTTTTAGATGAAATTGGTGCAGTAAATTCCAAGATGGCGCCGACAATATGGCGGCCAAAAAAATTAACTTTGTCCGATTTTTTCCAAAATTGGCATGGGAGAATTTTTGGGGTCATACACAACGAATCTGAAATTATTTTTAAAAAATTTAATATGGCGGATCCAATATGGCGGACAAACAATTTTAATTTTGTCCGATTTTCTCCAAAATTGGTGTGGGAGAGTTTTTGGGATCGAACATAATGAATCCAAAATATTTTTTAAAATTCAATATGGCGGATCCAATATGGCGGACAAAAAAATCAATTTTGTCCGATTTTCTCCAAAATTGGTACGGGCGAGTTTTCGGGGTCGCACATAACGAATCTGATATTATTTTTAAAAAATTCAATATGGCATATCCAATATGGTGAATAAAAAATTAATTTTGACCGATTTTTTTTTCAAAATTGAAATGGGGTAGTTTTTGGGATCGCACATTACGAATCTGAAATTATTTAAAAAAAAATTAAATATGGCGGATCCAAGATGGCGGATTTAAAATCCTACACCTCCCGATTTTGTCGAAATTCAGTATTAGGGAATTTTTGTTGGTGTTAATTACGAATTTAGAATATTTTTTGAAAAACTCAATCTGGCGGATTCAATATGGCGTCCTGATAATTTTACATTTTTCAATTTTTTCCAAAACTGATATAGGGAGGGTAAATCATGAATTTAAAAGTATTTTTTCAGAATTCAATATGACGAATCCAATATAGCGGACTAAAAATGTTACATTTTCTGATTTCGTTCAAAGGTGGAACTGAATCGTTTTAGGGGGTTTTGCGTATTGTATTACGAATATGAAGTTAACTTTTTACAACTATTAAGTTGATAAGATATAATATAAGGGACTGAAAATTTAACTTTTTCCGATTTTGTCTAAAATTGATATTGCGGGATTCTTGGGGCGTATACGAACTCAACATGTAGTATAAAATATATTGAGCTAAGAAACTTATGTCTAAAGTTCTTTAAATATCGATGTTAGAAGGTTTTGGGGTCTATATTACCAATCTAAAATTAATTTGAAATTTAAAATAGTGGATTTACTATGACAGACTAATTGTTTAACATTATTTCACTGGTATTTGGAGAACTCCAAGAATCAAAGAATTTTTAGTGGTTTATTTTAGGGTGTTTTACAACTTTGGATAAAATGGGTAATTTTTTGCCACCTTGAAGTTATTGCGAGGTAAACTAATCTCGATTATCATTTATTTCAAATAATTAATGGATATCATAATGAATTCAAAATTAAAAATCGAAAAATAAAATTTTTATAAAAAAATGGAACCGACTTTTAAAAGTGAGCTAAAAAGTGAAAAATAACTATAAATTTTTATATGAAATTGATATTTTTGAAATTGGTGCCAAATTATTTCTAAATGAAATAAATAACTACTAATATATACAAATTATATTAAGAAAGTTCACATTTTATCAGGTATTAGTAGTTTGGCGCCGACTTCAAAAATTTCAATTTCATATAAAAATTCATAGTTATTTTTCAATTTTTAGCGCACTTTTAGAAGTCGGTTGAATTTTTTTATAAAAATTTTATTAAT
Source organism: Diaprepes abbreviatus (assembly GCA_034092305.1). NCBI lineage: Eukaryota > Metazoa > Arthropoda > Insecta > Coleoptera > Curculionidae > Diaprepes > Diaprepes abbreviatus. The sequence continues at coordinate 28,720,251 of JASJET010000122.1, read as the reverse complement.
AACTTAATTCGATAATAAAGATGAAATTTTCTTGGAAGAATAAAAAATATTGGAATTTAGTGTATTCTTAAGTCTAAAGGTGTTCCTAAGTGTACGAGATTTAGTCAAAAGGTATCAGACATTTTTGAATTTCATGTGCTATTCCGTATTTTCTAACGTTGGTAGTAGTATCTATGAGGTATGCACACTGTAAAAGGGAAAAGCATTAAATTTAATGTAAATGTGCTGGAAGCCAATTTCACAAACGTTTATTAAATGCACTTAATGTAACGCATTAAATTTAATAATTTACGTTAATCTAAATTAATTTATTCCATTAAATTTAATGTAATTATACATTAAATTTAAAGTTTGATCATTACTTTTTGAGGTGACTATGTACATTAAATATATAGCCAATGTTCATTGAATTTGAGATAGGTTATCACATATTTAATGCACCAATATTAATATGAGTTCAAAAAATTTTGAAACCATCAGGAAAAGGTGGACATTTTTCTCATAGATAGGGTCCCTTATCTAGACCGGTTTCGAACTCATTGATTTCCGTCAGTATGAGGCAGACATGTACACCTCATCATAAGAAAATTGAATCCTTTAAGCAACTTATATCATAGTAAACAAAAAGTTCAATACAAGTTGCGCCATCTCCCGGAATATCATGCAATGTATATTGAACAACAATGTAAATTCCTTTAGTATTAGGGTACATGTGAATCAATTTTAAAGTAGAGAATTTTAAATATCTTTTCAGTTACTTTGTTGAAATTTAAAATACCATTTAATCAAATGTAATGTACAACGAACTGATATTTGAATGAATTGCATTAAATTTCAAGTAAATGTAAATTATCATGATTTTTGGTACAAAGTTATTAAATTTGATGTAGACTGGGCATTAAATTTAAGGTTATTTTTAACAGTGTATATAAATTTTCATCCACATTGGATAAGTAGTTCGTTTTTGACAAGCCAGTATGTAGGACATACTTTAGTGTTGTCGGCGACTCTTCTAACTTAAAATTAACGGAAGAAAAAATTGTTTAAAATGTGGTTGTAGGATTTAGATTGTCTTTATTTTTGTTTTGTTTATACGACGTTTTTATTAGGTTTTATTTCTAATTGTTATATCGTTTAGCGATTAGGGGGACAACGTAAAGGAAACGTCGTACAAACAAAACGAAAAAATAAAGACAATGCAAATCCGCATACCACCATTCTTGTCAATCTTCAACATTTTTCTACAAGCTTCAAACAAAAGATATTGTTTTAAAATTTTCTGTTAAATTTAAAATTAAGATATCATAAATGCCAAAAAGGCTATTGGCGAGTCCGCCAGGTGGTACAAATGCTTTGATGAGGGCAATAAAGATGTTGAAAATGATGAGGACGAAACGCATGAAACATTAGTGAAACTGTTATTGACAATCGCCAAATCATTCAAGAATCAAGAGAGATGGGGTAACAGTCACAATCTCATAAGGCCCTTGTGAAGTAATATTATCGTATATTTTGAGCATAGAAAGGGTAGGAGCCAGGTCGAAAAAAAGTTATAATTAATCATTAATTAATTACTGGAAATCGGAACTATCAATTACTCTATCAATCAATAATTTCGAAATATAAAATTATAAAATTATTGAAGTAACTGGAGATACTGGAGATTTTTTTCCTCAAATTATCAATTAATTAAGTAATTGAAAATTTCATTTCCCGGTAGAAGAATTCTTCTGGATAAAACTACCATGTAGCGAAAAATGTTGAATATCTTTTTATTTAAGTTTCAATCAAAATGGAATTTTTAAGTAAAAATCGAGTTTTAATATATTATCTTTAATTTTTGCTTACTTGGTATTCCGATTTTTGAAATTATCTGTTATAAAATTCATTAATAATATTATCAGATAATATTACTAAAAAAAATAATTATTGCCGAACTGTGTTCACCGGATCTCCTGAAACTTTTTCCGTTTCTCAAAAATTAACACTACCATAGAAAAATAAAAGAAAAATTATCAATTTGCGTAATACGTAATAACCATATATAATGAACATAAAAACAGGCTTGGTTAGAAGCGACGTAGGTACAATATAAAATATATTACAAATTGTACTTTAATTCACTATTTTTTTTTTAAATAGCTTATAAGAACTTTAAACAGCGAGACAACCTGTTAAGCTCTCGGGTTCGTCAAGTGCTTTAATGCTGATGAATGCAGCTGAAAGTGCTCTTTTGTCTATAGAAAACGCCGCAGTGAGATGATGTATCGGGGCTATTTTGAAACGGACAGAATTTAATTTTCGTGATATTCACTTCTGTGAAACGCTCTATTAAAACTAAATAGGTAACAGTTTGCGACATGGACAAATTGGATGATTTTCGTGATGTATTAACTTAAGTAATTAATTTTGTTGATGATGGCTTATAGGCTAATGATCGGCAATTGCTACGATGATAGATAATTTATGTTTATATTATACACACCCTCCGTGGTATTTTAATTTAGCCATATGTGAAAGCCAGGATGGAAACTTTAACTGGAATCTATTCGAAAATAAAAAGGTAAGTCGTCTTACAGAAAAACCCAAAAACATGTTAGTTTAGATTTTTTTTTTTGAATTTTTGATATGAATATTACGCGACAATAGCTAGTTTTTTTTTTCTTACATTTTAATTTTAAGATAATTAAATCTGTATTATTTATTAGAACATTAAATAAAAGAATAAATTAAACTAAAAATTTAAAGAGGATAAAGTATTTAAGGACTGTTCTTCGGGTTGTGACTTGAAATTGTGCTATTATTTCTTTATTTTTGCTCCTCAAAAATTTCAATGCTTTACCATTCATTTGGTCGGTATAATATAAAATAAATATAGATTGCGCTATCGAATTGCATAGACAATTTGTGAAAGAGTTTATCGATTTTCTTAAGGAAGACTTAACTCTATCTTTGGAAATCTTATTTCCCAATCAGGGGAAGTCAAACTTATCTGACAATCGGGTGTGACAAAATAACACTAAATTATTACTTACATTAATGATTCCCAAAGTGGTCTACATGGATCTCGGGGGACCGATTGCGACCTGCATGGAGTCCATAATAATGAAATAAAAAATGGGAATATATGAGATGTAAATGGGAGTCCACGAAAGTAAATTCTATTTCTTCAGTTCATAATATACCTAACAAAAATTGTACCTATATTTTTACCAAATAATTAAAATAGACTAGACAAAGCAATTACCTATTTATATATAAATTAGGTATATTTAATTAAATTATTGTGTAACTAAGTTACTATTCGCTTTATGGTCACTTATAAAAAGTGGCGAAATTGTAGCAAACATTGCCTAGACTTGAACTCGAGTAGCAAGGAAGGCAGCACAAACTTGCAGGAAGAGTTCAGTAGTTTTCTAAAGTAGCAATAAAAAAGGTTAATCGGTAAAATCGGTCCATATTCCGAGAGAAGGTAGTTTTTTTCCTCCTGCTCGCTGAAGTCTCTGAAGGTCTAGTATATCCATATATCTCCAAAAGGCTAACCTAGGTTATGCATAATAAGTATAGTCCAACATGGTATATCAATCCCGCAAAACCGGATTTCATCCCCTAAAATGCCCTTGGAATCAACCTCATCTTCCAAACCTAAAGGGTAGACAACTGAACAGTCTGCATGACCCAGAATCAACGAACGTAGACGTGACGAGTGTGTGTGTAATAATTAACGAACAACCCGGCGAGTATTATGGGTACGGTACCCACACCTGACCAGAGTTCACATTCTTTAATACCCTTCGAACTGATTTATCATATTTGACATTTATAGGGTGGATTATTGTATGTGTGTGGTATATTATCACAGTATTACTTTATAATGTATACATCTCATAGTATTAGTTTGTCTGTACATGGCATTGCAAACCATTGTCCCGTATCTGTGTCTTATAAACAGTTTTTACGGTTGAAAAATAGTAAATAAGACACAGTGGCGACATCTCGAGGGCTCAATTATTGACACAAGAACGACACAAACCAACAATGTTGTATAGATAGAGGTCACATTATCCGGGATTAGATATTTGTCACGTTCGTTGATCCCGGGTAATACAGAGCACGAGTGTTCTGTTCGGTTGTCCACGCTCTAGGTTGGAAAGATGAGCTTGATTCCATTGGCAATTTGGGGAATGGAATTCGGTTTTACGGTGTTGATTACAATGCTGGAACAATTTTCATTGTGCATAATCTGGGCTAGCTTCTTGGAGATATGTGGATTAGTTGGTTTCCTCTATAAAGACTTTTAGAACATTCACTCACCGCCAGCAAGCTTTTCCATTCTAGGGGGATTTTCAGCAGGGAAAAAGGAAAGAGTATATAGAAACAGTTTATTTTCTGCAAATACAACTCTAGTTCTCTCCCCGCGTTTCGGCTACCTTATGGTCTCGTTAGTGGAGGTGTAAAGACAGATAGAATTAGTTTATTTCTAATTGAAATTTTGATTTTTTAAAAATTTTTCACTAATTCAATGAATGGATAGATGTAGTTTGACTGGTGATATTTTTCAGTCTCGAAGTCGGCAGGTTTTTAAAATCTTGCTGTCATGTCTCGGAATTTATATTTTATATAGTAGTTGTTTTCTGCGAATGTTGCTATCGGTTCAATACAGCTCCACTTACGTGACCAAAACGTGGTCGAAACGCGTATGGAGAGGGGACCAGAGTTGTATTTGCAAGAAATAAATTGTTTCTACATATTAATTCCTATTTTTCTGCTTGAAAGGAGAACATATTTAGAAAATTTTGTCTAGTTGCTAAATTTTCTTTCAAAATTTAATTTGAAACAATTGTGTTGCAACTACGTAATATACAAGATAGTGAATTTTCGAGTATACAAAATGCACAAGGCAATTGTACAAAAACGCATTATCCGACAGAGACCATTTTTGGGACGTGTAATCTCTCTGTATTTAATGTATACAAAATGCAAAATACAACTGTGGAAAAACTAATTAACCAGCAGCATCTACGTAATTTACGGGTTACTAATCATAATTTTGTAAAGGGCTTAGGCACAACGTGAAATTTAGCGGACTTACGAATTTATGAAAACCGTTTATTTTTTCGGGTTTTGTTTTTTTTTTTTTTTAAATTTTTTCCGGTTAAAAATTAACCGATTTACTTATTTAATAGCTCGTTTTAATGGATCTTAAATTCTCTATAACTTTCTCTTCATATTATGATTTCTTCTTGAGTTTTCATTTTAGAACCGACAAATTAAAAAAAATTTCATGGAAACATGACACAATTAGTTTGCGGGTAACATGTTTAACACGTCAAAATTTCTATTTCTTGGCCCATTAGCTAGACGTTATTGCCTTAAGCATAATTATGTGTGTATTCACGATAATCTTCGATTCCACTAAACTGATTAGTTTTTTTTCACTCTTAGGAAGCACGAGGGCCAATCTATGGTCCACCATTTGATCACTTTCAACTATTGTACATTTTTTATTACATACAATTGCTAAATTTTTGCAAAGAATGTGTGCAAAATTTTAAGTTTCAACGAGTTCTTCGCTCGACAGAACAGAGGTGTATATTAATGAAAAAATTATCGAAATTAAGCGTGTCGAACATGTTGTTTCTTATGACCTTGTGAAACGGTAGTGCCGTCAATTTAAGTGCTTTAAAACGCGTTATAACACGCCATGCGAAGAAAAACATGCAGTTGGACCTCCGGTAACCTTTGCCAATCTTCTTTTGCAGGACAAAACATTTATATTTAAGAAAGTTATTAGCAAGATGGCTTTAAATTCTAACAAAAAAGTCCTCCTACCATTTACAAGGAGACGATAACTAGATATCAACGCTCCAACTTTAGATAGACCATCACTGAGCTTTTCTGAAGAGGTTAAATATCAGGGAATAATAATAGACCAGTAACTTAGCTGAAACAGCCGTATTGAAAAGATTGTACGAAAAGCAGTATCGGCAAGCTGGCATACCTTCGAATCTTATGGTCATATGAAACGATCATCAAACCTATGATCCCATATGCTTCCTTTGTATGGTGGTCCAAAATACAACAAGTAGCAGCACAAAAAAGTTGCAAAAATACAGCAATAGAGGCAATGCTGAACCTTCTTCCACTATATATAACTGTAATGAAGTCGGCAGCAATAAGATCCCCTTAAGCTGCTCCAAAACCTTTAAATTTTATAAGACATATAAAGATTTTGGATACAATTCCAACATCCATAGCGAAATTAATGGATACGATATCTACTAGTTACGATTTTGATATAAACTATGAAGTAGTAGAGAACTGCTACCAAGCGAATGGAGAAGGACTATCTCGACTAGAGAACGGTTCAATGGTATGGTTTACTGATGGATTGAAGATGAAAGCAGATGTCGGAGTGGGGTCATCAGACACAAGTTTTGGTCTTGATAAATCCCTAGGATACACATCTACCATCTTCAAAGCAGAAATGTATGTAATTCAAATTTGTGTTGACGAGTGCTTCAATAAGAATACAAAGAAGATCAAAATATACATATGTTGCAAGCGGCATTAAAAGCTCTCATGTCAAATACCTACTAGTTTAAGTTGACTTGGATCTGCAGGCAACCCTAAAGCCATTGGAAAGAAATGACAGGATAACCCTAATATGGGTGCCAGGGCCTAAGGAATCGAGGGAAACCGGGATGTGAATAGTCTCGCAAAAGAAGGGGCAAGAACTCGTTTTCTTGTAATTTCAAAGCCTCTTTTAGTTAGATTTAGAGAAAATCCAAAAGTCGTACTATGGAATAGATACATCGTAGTTCTTTAAGCCTAGAAAATCAAAATCGAAGCGCTGGCTGGAAAGGTTATGGCTGGGAGCTTAACACTCTCAAGGGATCGATTATTTAAAGAAAACAATGACAGGACCTTGCGCAGAGAAATCTTAACAAGTGGTGTGATCTTTCATAAAAGTAACGAGCATAGTTACAAATCCTTTATTGCCATGGCTGATATTACGGAAGCAGTATTTGAATTATCTCATCACTCAACTTATTTACTTGAGCTGGCTCCCAGTGAATATCCCCTTTGTCGAAAACAAAAGGAAAATATCCCTAGTAACAAGTAATGAAGATGTCAATACCACCGTAAATCAGTGGTTTGAGGAGGTTGTTAAAATTTTTTTCCAGGAAGTCAACAAAATATTGGAGCATCGTTTGAGAAAGTGTATAGAGATTGGAGGCTATTGTGTAGAAAAATAAGGTACATATTTTGTCCAGTTCTTATTCTAAATAGATGAACAAGGGATCATAGGAATCAACCTTGCGAATTTTCAGATATTTTACGATTTTTTTCTTCAAAAACCTGATAATATTAAAATATCTCGATTACTTTCTAGTCACTTTTTAACTTAATGTATATCAAGAAATTTCGAAATTAATTTATTATTTCAATTAAAATATATTCTTGAGTAATCACAACAAATTACTGAAACCTCACCTGCATAGCCCTCGGGATTGCTACTGCTCTCATGTAGATGAATTCCCTTTGACGTGGTCGAGTTTCAGTAGCAAAAGGGCATGAATAATGTTTACAGACGCCATTTTATGTATGAAAATTTAAATGTTCCTTGTGCGACATGTGATAATCAAAATTACATCGTTTAAGAGATTATTGAAATTAGTGAGTAAGAAATAAAGCAAGTAAAATTGGTATTAAATGGGTGTCAAGAATTTCTTAATTTGTGGTGAAGATAGAATATAATTTTTTTGAGATAAGGATAAATTAATGTATAGACTTGCTCAAAATCTATATACAATTTTTTCATTAGAAATACCTTAGTGTTTTGTATGAAAATTGCAAAAGCGGAACTCTCAAAATTAACTACATGATCGTCTGTCTTTCCCCTAAATATGTGATCATAATAAGTATGTTTTGAAGTTGATTCTGGATAATCGGATATTAAATGAAAGCTATTAAGATAGAAAACTCAAAAAATAAATTTTCTAGAATTGAAAAACTAGAAATATGTATAATAGGTTCTTACTAGGAAAATATTATTGATTTTTTTTAAAGCGGCAACATCTATTTTTTATTTCAGAAATTAATTTGGGTTTAAAGTAAGATATTGGAGGCTTTTACTTGGCAGAAATCTATTAAAAATTAGTACTAATAGATAAAATAACTTTATTTGTCGAAATTTCTGGAATATAATAATTTTAACCTTATAATTTATAAAGATAGCGACGCGTTTCGCTGGACAATGTAGGTTCGTCAGACTTACTTATGCAACTTGAAGAGCTTTGCTTTATAAATATATCATGATTATATTAACAACAGCTAAAGGTGGCAAAAGTCTGTCTCTATTGTAATTGCGCTTTCGGTCGTAGCAATACATGAAAGCCTTATTATTCAGACAGCGAAGCATCGGTACGTAGGTATCATTGGTTAAAATATTCAACTCTCAGGCTATTTATCGGCCAGAATATTCCACGATTACATTGCCTATCGGTTGGGATAAACAACGGTTCAGCTATCTATTGGTTAAACTATCCAACGGCTTAGTTGGTTATCGGTAAACATATCTAACAGCTAATGGTCTCGGGCGCCACCCTCTGGATTAACGTGGTAGAGGACCCACTTGTACTGGGCAGCTTGTTACAGTAGAGAAACGGTCAGCCAGGGTACACTTTCGCATGAAAGTCACTGGCTGCCGGATGTTTATTAATATTTCCTAGGACTAGGTAATAAAACAAACAAAAACAACATTCTGTAGCCTGTATTCCATACTTTACAATGGCCTGAAGCTAATTAACTACCTATCCTAACAAACAAAGATAGAAAAGCCTAATAAACAGTAAACAAACGGATAGAACTGTACGGCTAGAATATATTTAAATAACATTATTTGTTTCGCGGCATATTGCGATAACTTACGGTACTTTATCCGGTGATTGTAACCCTGGTGTCAATCGACGGCTTTGCATGTGACGGTACGCTAGCCGCAGCAATGATAACCCTAACAATGACGGGCGGCTACTGACAACAGATCTTATACATTCCTATTAATGACACCGGTTTGCACCAGTCGGCGAACACGTTTCCGATCATTACGATACAAAATGATAAATGCGTACGAGTGTGAACGGCGGTAGGCTAGAAGGAAATGGTACAATATTCTTCCGGTTTATAGGTTCCGCGGCAATGTCAACCGGTGACGGTAAGATCGAATAAAAAAAAGCTACGCATCCCGTATTTATTGGGTCCGCGATAGTGCCGGTAGGGGGTATTAGGAAGCTAATCTGTCCGTATTTAAAAGGTAACTGATAGACTAACAAGGAAAGGGTGGCGGTGAAATGATAAAATATCATGTACTCACAAGCATGCCTAACCTATAATATTAGATCAGGTAGGTGCGGTCCAGTAGATGCCTCCGAGTCAGTCCATTCCAACTTTTCTTCGGAGTGAGAAACGTGTAGTTTTCTTCGAAATGGTGGTTGTTGGTTAATCTCATTACCGCTGCCACACTACGATTCTGGCAATATATGGGTGGATACTATTATAATTGAATGTTCTGTAAAATTCGGAAAAGCCTATTTCCCGACATGGCGTGATAAAATTATTCATCAAACGGTAATGCTAATGTCTTAAATTTTATTTTTTCGTTAGATTTACATTTTTCTGATATATAATAAACGAGTAAAATCTTTTTAAGCATTTTCATGCCTAAAAAATTAGTAATGTCCTTACAGTATATCTGGCTTCAAATAAGGAATATGCGTATTTCAGGCAATGTCTGGTGAGGTCTAAAACATGAGTTGGGATGTCTTCTTTTTGAGAGATCTGGTCCAGTGCTTTATGTATCAATATGATCAGATACAGAGACTTTACATCAAAGCTTGCAATGATGTTATCTGTGTCAAGTCTTACGGAGTGTAAAATTGCTTAGAACTATTTCGAATTTTTCACGTCCTGGCCTTCTTCATACATGGTTGTATGAAACTAACAAAATGTTTTTCCAGTTTTTGGTTGTAGAGTTGTAAACACTGACGATGAGTCTTATAAGTGCAGTTCTTGTAAAACCGGGTATCGAATGAAACCTGAGATCACGGGGAAAATCTAACATTTGTCCTTATCCTACGAACTAAGATTTCGTAGAAAGTTTTTTGCTCATTTTGTGTTGCATTTTTACTCGGGCATACGTGCTTATCATTGAGACTCGGTGACCTTTAATGGTTAATTTGACTGTTAGTAATAGTTCGTTTATTAAATACCAATTGTTACATCTATTTTCATATTTTTTATTTGTAGATAACCGAACATCTTTTGCTGCTGTATTACTCTTTGACACTCTACTGTAGACGAGTATATAATTGAACAGATACTCAACTTAGTCTTCTTTTTTTTTTTGGTTTCGGTACAGTGAATATTACAGCAACGTGAATATTAATGCTTTTAATCCCTTTATGACATTTTTAATCTTTTCTATTAGTTCTTGAAGGTTCCATGTTCTAAAAATTGTGTTCTTTTAGCATTTCCCTGGTCGTTTCTGGAAATCTCCATCCAAATTCCGAGGCTGATCTTGACACTTTTTAACAGATTTTTTTTAAGAGTAATTATATCCTAAATCAAAACACCCTACCTGGAGGATTAGGAATTCTCCATCAAGGTTTTCTTCCTTTAGCTTTTGGTGAGCCAATATCAGTCAAGAAGACAGCGGCTTCACTTTATCCTGAAAGAAGCCCTTGCAAGGTGCTATTATCCGGGCCAGATTTTAAGAGGCGTTACTCCGCTATCCCACCTCCTTTCTCATCTCTTGATTCATGAGACTCCATGTTTGAGACTGGTATAGTGGAGTTTCAATTAAAGTCAAGGCCAGATTAAATACCAACTTGAAGTTTTGGTCATAGCTATACTTTTTCTTAGTTTAAACTAAATTGAATATTTGACAATTTTATAACATTAAACACAAAGTAACCTCGCTTTGTAATATTGGATTAAATTGAAAAAAAATGTTTGGTTGTTGGGTTGCTTTTAGAATATAACCCGGCCATTACTTGGTAAAATTTAATTGTGTTTAAAATCGTTGAACAACTTTATTACAAACCTTTTTTGGACGCCATTTTATGTACGGTAGGAAATAAGCAAATGCATTAATTAAACCCGAAGTTCAGCTATTCTGTGATAGAATGCGTTTCGAAGCCACTTACACTTTTCTTTGATGTCATTTTTTACATTTATAACAGTTAGACTAATTTTAATTACCAGAAACATTAGTCTTTTTATGTCGACTATTGTACTTTGCTCGTGACATTTTTCGGTATTGTGATAATCACAAAGCATGCATATGTTATTTTGAAACCTTAGCTGTTAGCTTTATATGGTTTCATTTAACATTACAAATGAATATAAAGGGAGTTAAGTTCATATTTAAAATACAATTTAAATTTTTGAAACATGCTACTTTGGTTTAACTTCAAAAGTAAATAACGGATTTTGACCTTTAAGGTCTATTTTTCTGGAAGTAAAAATTTATACCATCGAAAATACAAATCCCAAAAATTGGACTTCATTTCCAACTCTTTGTTTAGCTATCAGAGGAAACAAAAAGTAAAAGGGCTTATTAACTTTATTTCGAATAATAAATAAGGACTGATGTTTAGACTTTTGTTTAATACAATTTTACCACTTCAGACTTGTATTTGGTAAGCTTTTGATCTTTTCAAAGTTTATGATGAATATTAAAAACATCTTAAAAATTATTGTTTGAACTAGCACTTGGAAATGATAGAACGACATGTATGATCTATCTAAAAGGTTTTACAAATGAAGTAAACAAGGCAATGGGGACTTACCAACTTGTCAAGTAAGAGTTTAACTTCTTTCAGAAGTAGGTTCTGAAATACTATTTTTACGTTTTTTGAACAGTTTAGGACAAATTTTACTTTCTTCTACTTAAATTGAACGATGACAAAAAGAGGAAATCTCATTAAGGGGAGGTGTTAGACAGTGACACACGATGTCATCTTAGATTTGTCGACTATTTAGCTATAACTAGTTGTGATCTAGACGAATTAATACGGATGTTATTGAATTAAAATGGAATCAGAAAGGAAAGTTTGAGAATATATCTGATGAAAATAGAGATAATATCGAATTGTGTAATACAATTGCAGTTAGATCAAATTCAGATCAAAAAGGTTGACAGTTGTTTCTATCTTAGACACAAAATCAGTTCAGGGAAGCAAAACTAGATGACGGATATCACTGGGAAAATATGTTTCAGTTCAGTTATCCTTTATTGACTCCCATATATCCTTAAATTTACCGAAATTCTCATATTGCCAAAAAGAAAGTACCTGTATTTTTCCAGTCACCATGTATTAAGAAACTAAAAGTACTAAAAAGGGCTATGGGAGACTCAACTCTGGACATATGAAAAACGAGGATATAAAAGCTAAAACCCAATATACTAACAATCTGACAAGAATTGCTACACTAAAATGGACCTGCATAGGGCCCGTTGCTAGGAACTCTTCAGAAGAATAGACTAATCGTCTAGCCAGTTGATGCTCAGGGACATCTGAAAGGAGCGCCGAATGACCATAAATAAGATGACTTGACTATATAAAACCACACGTCGGGTAAATATGATATAAAAGTGCACAATACTGAGTTGAGTGGGAAAAAAGAGAGGAGCCTATGTGTTGCAGTGGACGAGAAAAGGCTAAAAAAGAAGAGGAAGGAGCAGACTAATTGTAATCTTGTTTAGTAATAAATTCTAAGTTAACAAATAATTTGTAAATTTCCTTCGAGAATTAATAATTTTCTGTAAAATTAAAAGTTTGGAAAGTAAAGAATAAACACAATTTATTACATCTGAGGTTATGCCTCTACTTTCCATATAAAGTATATTACGTAAGATATTGGCCGATATATTTTAAAATTGACTTTATGATTACGCTTATAAAGGTTAATTTTATCTTCCAACTTTATTTCATCTATAATAAAAATAAATCATGTCAATAAATTAAGTCAAATAGAAAAAAGAAAATTAAAAATATTAAAACACTTAAAGAGTATATTGAACAATAGGTGTTCAAAATAAAGTTTTTCAAACGCGTTCCATAGTTAGTCAGGGAAATCAATGAATTTTCTCAGCTGATAAAGAGACATGGTTCCTCTAATGTTTTTAATATTGTTCCGGATGGTCGGTCTTTAAACACTCTGTATTGTTTAATCACATTTTATTGTCACAATTCTGACAATTTATCAAACAATTCAAATTACTACATCGACTTCTAAAACTAAAATGTTCACAAAACCCGATCTGGACACTTTATATACCCTTTTTTTGTATTCTGGCAATTTCTAGACCTTCTATCATAGAAGTTTCATGTTAAAAATAAGGAAATAGAGTTTTCTGAAAACTTCCAGACGTTCTCTTGTACATGTCTCTTAAGAAAATTAACAAAGGTAAAATTAATTAAACAAATTATGAACTCGTCGAAAAAAAAAGTTCGTTACGTTTCCCCCTTCCAAGCCTTGATCGTCTCTATCAACCTTTTTGATGTTGATAATGGGCCAATCTGTCAAGATCCACGACTTTCATCTTCGCATGAGGGCTTGTCTGAATGCGTTAAATCAGAACGTTTAGTCGGATCACTTAGTTGTACGGACCTTCCCATGATTTTTGAAGCTTTAGTGGACGCTCTTTGGTTCTTTTCGTTTTTGCGTTCAAAATTGTTAAACATTTGAAAAATGGCATTTTTTGCCACTTTTCAAAATGCATATCTTTTGATTAAATAAATATTTTCAAATTCCGCTCCCAGCAATTGACAGCTGAAGTGAAGAACTATAAGCTGGGATTAATCGCAATGCGAAAATGTAATGTTTTTATTGTTTTCAACGCTATAAACAAATAGTGTTTCCTCAATGATAACTTACCCGCCACCCTTTACGAAGAGAAGTGGAAGTCTACTGATAGGCGATCACCTAGTACATATAACTCATTACAGCCTTCGCTGTTCGTTGCATGAATACTTTAGACACATTTTAATATATATATATATATATATATATATATATATATATATATATATATATATATATATATATTAATTATAAGCAACTAATCATAAAATAAACAATGTTTAGAATAAGGAACTTCAGTTATTATAACATGAAGTCCGTTCTGCATAATAATTATAATCCCTGTTTAAAATGTGGCATATAATACAATATCGTACTGTAGTAAGTAAATTGTACACATTTTATTAATAGTACACTAGTAAGATAGTATTCTAAGCTGAGATCCAGCGATTAGAACAATTATGATCGCATTCATTTTTCTTGAGCTAATGACTAATCAAGTTGCAACTTATTAATGACGCTACAGCTTTATTTTCGTTTTCGCGAACTGTTAAGTTTTATATTTGAAATAAAGAAGTTGTAGAGAGTAGCAACCTTGATTAGTGCATTATTTGACAAGAAAATAAAGAAGGCGTAAATTTAAAGAGTACGTACCAAAATAGTCGAATACGCGACGCTGCCGATTTGCAGCGGAACACTGTTTTGTCGCTTGGATGTAACACCCAAAAAAGATAAAATTACTTTATAATAAACTTTATGCATATAATTTTATACTTCAAATATTTTATTTAGTTTCAAACAACTTTAAATAAACATCAATTTAATTTAAGATGTCATTTATTGAATGCGATTGTTGAAATTTTTAAATTTGTTCAAATATCACATGACCAAAGAGTGTTACAACAAATATAAACGTTAAAAACCTCAGATAGTCTAAAAGTTAAAAATGAAAATCTAAAAAGAGATTATAGTGATCTAGGTAAAGATAATATTGCTAACATAAATTTATGGTTTTGTTAATACAGTAGTCTCTTAATATTGACTTACCAATTTCTCGTTAATAAAGGATGTTTTTTATAGAGGTAAAAAACTTTAAGTTGGCAACACTTTTTTAACTGGTGGCGATTTTGTCAGCTGTCAAGTGATTTATGTTTAGTTTGGTTTGGCATTTCAACATGAATCGACTGACGCCTGAACAACGCTTCCAAATTGTGCGAATTTATTTTGAAAATCATGGTTCTGTTCGAAATACGTATCGCGCACTACGTCCATTTTACGGTCAACATAATCGTCCATCAGAGCAATTAATTCGATTAACTATGGAACGTTTTCGCACCACCTTTACTCTAAATGATAATACGCATCCACAGAGACGTCGTACAGTGCGTACAGAAGAAGTCATTGCTGCTGTAGAGCGTAGCGTAGAGGAAGACCCGAATCAGTCTATCCGCCATCGTGCACAGGAATTGGATATGTGCCCATTCACTTTATGAAAGATTTTGCGGAAAGATATTGGTTTGCGTGCTTACAAAATCCAACTCGTGCAAGAATTGAAGCCACACGATCACCTAGCAAGGGGGTGAATGGGTCCAAAACAAGATTGCCGTTGATCCCGATTTTCATAAGCGAATTTTGTTTAGCGATGAAGCTCACTTTTGTTTAAATGGATACGTCAATAAACAAAACTGCCGTATTTGGAGTGATGATAATCCTCAAGTGTATGTTGAGACACCGTTACATCCAGAAAAACTGACTGTTTGGTGTGCTTTATGGGCTGGTGGAATCATTGGTCCGTACTTCCTTAAAAACGATGCTGGTCAGAACGTTACAGTCAATGGTGACCGCTATAGAGTCATGATTACTGACTTTTTCGTTCATCAATTGAACAATCATGATGTGCAGGAGCTGTGGTTTCAACAAAACGGCGCAACATGTGACACAGCTCGTGCCACAATTGATTTATTTAAGGAAACGTTTGGTAACCGCATAGTTTCACGTTTCGGACCCGTGAATTGGCCTCCAAGATCGTGCGACTTAACGCCGCTAGACTATTTTCTGTGGCGATATGTGAAGTCGCTAGTCTACGCCGATAAGCCCGAAACGATTGATCACTTGGAGGACAACATTCGCCGCGTTATTGCCGATATACGGCCACAAATGTTGGAAAAAGTCATCGAAAATTGGACCTCCAGATTAGACTACGTCCGAGCCAGCTGTGGCGATCATATGCCAGAAGTCATATTTAAATTATAATGCCAGAAGATTATCCTTCGAATAAAGTAAATTTCATGTCAATTTAAAAATTTCATCTTTGTTTTATTCCATTTAAAAGTTCTATACCTCTATAAAAAACACCCTTTATTAGCGACTCATATGAATCGACACAATTGTGTACTTTGTACCTAGTCATCAGCCACTCATGCCGTCCTGTTGGAATAGAAGCGCTGTGCTCGCCCTCTGCGTTTTAGTTTTAAAACTAAAACTACCTTACCCCACACCTTATTTGCATATTAAAAATAACTAAATAATTTTGGCAATGAGAAACTCGTACTTTTGCTTTATTGCTCGGTGACTTTTTTCAAGAATTGACTGATTAGCACACTAGTTATACTAATTTTAAAGAAGGTAGCATAGAATCGGTAAAGAAATAATATAACTACTACTATTTATCAACATGTTTCTAAATATAAACGAAAATATTATCACCTTATTCAGTTATCGCACACTTGTGAATTCGTTGGTCCTATCCCATATATATCACACGATTTTTTTAGTATTTTTTTACCGGATAGCATATTGAAACATAAGAGATTCAATTTTGAATAATTTTGTTTCTATTTCATAAATTATTGAACGTAAATTAATCATAACATTCTGTTGAATTTTGTGAGATTTCTAAAATCTACTATTGGAAAATTTAAAGAAAAGAGGAAACGCGAATCCGGCGAATAAACTAAAAATTTTATGTGACATATTTAATTGCATTCTTGAAGACCTATTGAACGGTAAGATAATCAATGGAAGAAGCGTAAAAATAAATTTTTACCCAAACTTTTCATATATGTTTTATTTGGAATTTCGCAGTAGTTGTAAAATTTCATCGCAAAAAAAAGGAAATAAATGAAGGACATGACGAAATTAAAAAGGTTCTTATTGACATCGGAACCCTAGAAAAGATCCATTTAATTTCAGCTAATCTCTTTCATCTCGCGATCTCATTTTAATTCCATCTTTAATGGATTCCATCATTCTACCTGACATTTTCACAACAATTTATTCGCTTATCAAAGGCGCAGCTCTGCAAACATGAAAGGTAATTTTTCCCGAGGCTATGTTTTTCGAATATCCAGACTTTTCCATAAATAGCTAAGTACCCATCTCTTTCATCGGTTTTTCCGCAAACAACCGAATGTGTGTATAAAGTAACGACTTTAATGGTGCAAACGCCTCGGAAAAGATTGGACGATACTTTGTGAATATTTTAAATGTTTCAGATGAATGTAAACAAGAAAATTTTTAAAAAATTGTTTTATTTCTACTGTTATGCGGAATTTGTTTGAAATATTACATTGTAAAGAACGTAGAAGTTTTTCATATACATGTTCTGCATACCAATTTTGGGGGAGAAAATAAAATAAGAGAAGGATGTAGTTTGTATATTAAAAAGTTTTTCTTTATTTCTCAAAGGCCGTTATTTTTTATACAGTAATGTCAAAAAATGTTTCTTTAAGTAGGATAACCACTGACAGTCTCATTAACAAACAAGCTTAATTTAATATGTTTTAAAAGTAAAATATTACTGTGAAAATACAAATAACTGCAAGTTTTTTATTTTCCCTAGAAATTTTTCTGGGAGCATAAATATTAACAGCCAAATGCACTATAGCTGGACAGAATATATAAAAGAATATAGTTATTACAATTAGACTTAGAGGAATCAGGACCGGAGATAATGCCATCGAGTGTGCAAAAACATAGAAAGCTGTAGGACCTGATGGAATATCAGTGAAACTCATATAATATACTGAGACTATTGACATTTGAAGATTTTTTTAATAATATATATATATATATATATATATATATATATATATATATATATATATATATATATATATAGGACTGGTATTGGAACAGTTAAATATCTGGGAGTCATTGTTGGACTCACGACTGAGCTGGAATGGTCGTATTGAGGCTCGAACCAAGAAGACTATATGTGTTTTTTGGGGTTGTAAATGAGCTTCTTGGGTGCACGTGGGGGCTGACATTGAGAGTGTTATTTTAGATATACATATTGCTAATAGATATATAAAAGATTTGTGTGCAGCGGCGTCGTTAATCTGCCAAAATGAAAACTTTATTAAGAAATAAACAAGTCTTTGACTAGTTGCCTATAGTTATTCCCCTTTCAGGCAGTTAAAGGGAAGAATATATACAAATAATTTATTTGCTGCAAACAAACTCTGGTTCCCTCTCTATACGCATTTTGACCGTCTAATGGAGCTGTATCGAACCAATACTTGCAGGACATTAAACCTACATACTTTTCGATGTCAAACTGAAAAATATCCAGAACGGCGAAATAAGAAGAAGAAGAAGAAGAAGAAGAAAAAGAAAAAGAATTGGACTTTAGCCCATTTATATCTTTTATTTAGTGGCGAAATTTCAGTTGCATCCTTTAGTTTCTTGTCAGAGATATAGCTTTTAATTATTTTAACATCTGTTACATACATAAATGTTCAAAACTTGATACAAGATACTCCAAATATTTTGTTTTCCAAAAAATTTACTCTTTATTTATTCCAATAAAATGAATCGTTCGAAATTAACCGATTTTTGAAGCAATAATAAAAACAAATGGTACATGCAGCAACAATTAGATTTTTGTTTGCGAATTATTTCATGTGTTTAATTTTGGCAATTAAGTGAGGACAAAACCATCTGTTTGATCTGGGCCAAACTGTCAAGTGGGACAATAAGTTACACGTTTTGATATTATATAATGCAGAACTAGAAAACTATAATTATTTTATTGGTAAATAACAATCTACTTCTTTTAAAATAATTCTTAAAGTGGATTTGGTTTCCTATTTTTAGAAACTTAATTTATAATTTTATTTTAAAACTGACATTTTCATTTTTTTTTCAATGAAATAATTTATCCTAACTTAAAAAATAGAGTTATAATAAATACTTAATTAAAATATTCTGGAGATACATTTTTTCTTCAGAACACTGAACAACGATTTATCTCCTCCTACTGACCTATATCCTGATGTCTTATGTATTTGCTCCCGTTCTTGTCAATTGTTGTAGGTTATTTGCCATTTCTCTCTGCAAGATGCGTCTTCATAATTCATTCCGCATGTCTTCTGAGTTTTAAAACAGGGGTGCTATATATCGTTCTCTTAAAAAATGTTCGAGCTTTTATGCCACGTAAACAAGCATTATGCTGTTGAAAAATGAATTTTTGGTATTAATTTTTTATATAGGTCAATACATGCAATACACCCAAGCAGTAAAAAATGAATTTTGAATGGCATTTGTTATTAGTCGGGAAGCCCAGTGGGATTTTGAAGTCGATGAAGAGACATGGTTCCACCTAAGTTTTTGTATGTATTTTGACCCCCTGATTACGGATATCGAGGGTGAATTTTCGAAAAATGATCAGGTAATTTGTTATAAACAAGAAAATTTTTAACAATTAAAAATAATTGTCTTTTTTTGTATAATAAAAAATTTGTTCATGTTCCGATTCTAACCAAAAAAGTGTTTCTTTTGATTTTCCTGTCCATTTGAGTTAATTTTTGCACTTTTCAACATGAATAACTTTTGATTAAATAAATATTTTCAAATTCTACATCCAGCAATTGATAGTTCAAGTCAAGAACTACAAGCTGAGATTAATCACATTGCGAAAATATAATGTTTTTATGTCCTATAAACAAATAGCGATAAACCAATACTATTTAATTAATTATAACGTATGCGCCGCCGTGTACGAAGGGAAGTGGAAGTCTACTTACAGGCGCTTACCTAGTGTATATAATCCATTATAGCTCTCGCTGATCATTGGATTAATACTCTAAACACATTTTAATATATATCTATTTTCATTTATTAATTATAACTATCTAATTATAAAGTAAACAATACAGTAACATTAGGAACACTTCAGTCATTTTAAATCTATTTTTGTGTGCTGCTGTAATGGAACAAGGATTAATTGTTTTATGCTGATCAACGTGAAGTACATTCTGCTAAAATGAGTAATTAAATAATTACTCTGTGGATAGATTTTAACCGTGAGAACGAGATAGTATAAATTTTTTTATTACCACTCAAGAAAATCTAAATGAAAAATAAATCAATTATCATATTTAAGCCTAATCTCAACTTTCTTACTTTTGAGAGAGAGACTAAAAATGTATAGATAATTTATGACAACATAAACTAGAAATATCTTACCCTATTTTAATATTTGTAAATAAATCTGTCGGATAAATCCTACCCTGGTTATGTAATTAAAACCGCAGAGATAAGTGCCGAGGGAGGTCTTAACATGTGGGATATGCAAATACCGTTAAAATGTATTAAAATATTAAACGATTTCCCCATTATTAGGAAACAATAGAATAATCAAATAAACTCACTATAATTTAATATATCGTTTGATAAAATGTAAAAAGAATTAGTACAATGATGTTTCTATTCACACGAAAGAAGGAGTTAAATATCTAAGAGAGTGAATAGTTTTTTCACGGTCATTAAAATTTTTATTCTTTTAGTTATTAGTTTGATTAACTGTTTTTTTTTATAAAAAATAAGATTAAGATGCTCAGAGGCCAATTCGGGAATTAAGTATTATGTATAGAATATCTAACGCTCTCTGGGGACGAGAAGACTGAAACTACTCGAACTTTAGGGAATGAAATTGACTGTTACAGGGTTGCACGGGGTGAATTGGAAGGTATCAGCGAGGTACAAGTTTGGCCTTTTAAGAAATAATAGACTTCAGTTACGGTCTGAAATTTGGTAGGGTCGGTATGATTTCTAGAACAGTGTCTTAGTAAATCATGTGTCGTGTATTCGTGTATAACCGAAGGTTTTGTTTTGTGTTTCGTTTAATCCAGAAAGTTAAGGGAATCTCCGGTGTTATTTTACTTGGGAAATTAGCGATTTTAATACTCTTTGTTCAAGCAATATAAATAGCTGTTTCTCGCAGTGAAAAATTTAACACAGTTTTGTTGCAAATGCGATCTTTAAATAATCGGGAAGCTGTATATAATTTTTCAGCATGTGCCTATGATTCTTTCTGATTTAATTGAGAATTTTCTTTGTATGATATTTTCTCGCAAATAATACATTTGTTAGTATCTATCAAATAACTATTATATATATATATATATATATATATATATATATATATATATATATATGTTATGTCGGATGTGATGGGTAATGGAAAGCTTACGGACATCCCGTGTATGTGCTGGGTCCTTTTCAGGACTGTAAGGTAGCTGACGTTTCGGTGAAATTTCATTCACCATTTTCAAAGCTCACTCTACGGTGTCTGCGGGTGAACTGACTCTTGCGACTCGGGTAGTGTCGGTCTCGTGTGTACGTGGGGCGTGTTCGTTGGGGGGATGGCTCCGGCCAATCAGGTTGCGAGACCTTACGCGTGTCATCAGTCCTGTTGCCAGTGTTTGGGGTCGTGTTGCCGAGTTGTGATCTGTTTCTTTACTACCTACTACTGGTTGATGTTTCGTAAGCAGATTTTTCCAAGTATTAGGCAATCGCTGGCTATCTACTCTACTATTTAAGTTGTTGGGCCTCTTTGCAATTTCGATGGTTTCCCTTATAACTCTTGCGGACAGGAGAAATTTATCTTATGTTCTGTGTTTAACAGGTGTTATGCCAGTGCAGAAGAAATTGTTTTTTGCTTGACAGCGTTTATATTTTTGTCTTTTCTGGCGCTAATTTTATGGTTGGTTTGGCCTGTGTAAGATGTGCTGCACTCTCTGCATGGAATTTTGTACACTCCCTGGCTTTCTAGAGGAATTTTTTCTTTAGATGTTGGCAGGAGATCTTTTACTTTACGGTCTGTAGTGAAAATGGTTTCCGTATTGTGGCTTTTGAGAATTTTTGCGACTTTGTCTGTGTTCCTCTGATATAAGGAATAAAAACTTTAGCTATTCTCTTGTTTTTCGAGATTTTTCGGGGCCAAGCGTTTGTCTTTTAGAACCTTGTCTATTTATACTCTTTTATAGCTATTTTTTGTTAGAACGTCTTGCAGTATGTTCATTTCTTTGTGGTAATTTTCTTGATCTGTAAGGGTCTGCGATCGAAATGCAAGTGCTTTCACTACGGCAAATAATTGGGCGGAGTGGTGATGTGAATCGGCGTTGAGGTATGTGTTGATGTCAGTGGGTTTTCTGTAGACATTGTGCGAAAGCAAGCAATCCTCTTTTCTTTTCAGTAGAATATCTAGAAAAGATAGTTTTCTTTTCTGTTTTGTCTCTATGGTGAATTTGATTTTTGGGTGTATACTGTTTATGTGATTCAGAAAATTTTTGAGATTGTTGCCAAATAACACAACACAAGACAATAATAGGTGTTAGCGAGGCAATGTCCTGCCAATTCGAAGATATATTTTTGCAGATTGTATTTGTTTTCTATTACAAAAAGAGCTTTTTTGATTGGTATTTGCGTAAAAAGTGATGTCACGTCGAAACTAACCTGAAAATATTTTTTTTGTAAACGTATGTTTTTTTATTATTTCGCAGAAAGGTTGCGAGTTTTTAACGTAGGAAGCAGTTTTTTCGACGAAGGATTGGAGAATGGTGGATATATCTTTTGCTAGGGCCTGAGTTGGTCTTAAAGGTGCTCCGAGCTTGTGTATTTTGGGTACGTCATAAAGTTTAGGAGATATGGATGACTTTTCCCTTGGTGCGATCTTCTTCTTTATTTCATTTTGTGGAGATGATCTGATCAGTGTTTTGATGGACTTTTCTAGATAAGTGGTGTGGTCTCTGTTTATTGGCTTATCAGCGTTTAGAAGGGCGATCATCTTTTCATGTTAGTCTGTTTTGTTTAGGCTCACTGCCGAATTTCCTTTGTCAGCTGGAAATATTACGATCGAGGTATCTTTGCGCAGGTCTTGTAGGGCTCGATGTTCTTCCGCAGATATATTACTTTTTGGAGGTTTTGCTTTGCGCAAAACGACTGAAATTTCTTGCTGATAGTTTCTGTTGTGTCGTTGTTTAAGTTGGTTATTGCAGTTTCAACTCTACATATTATATTATCGGTTGGGATACGTGATGATGCTATCGCGAAATTAAAACCTTTGGTTAAGACACTTTTGTCGGCTGGTGTCAAAACTTTGTCAGATAAATTGTGTACGACTTCGGGCTCCTCCGTTGGCTGTTTCTTTAATGGTCTTTTTGATGACTGTTTTAGTCGGATTATTTTTCTTTTCTGTATATCTATCGGCTACCTTACAGTCCTGAGAAGGACTCAGCACATACACGGGATGCCCGAAAACCTATATATATATATATATATATATATATATATATATATATATAATATGTGTAATGTATAATGGATTATTGTCACTAGATAAGGGCCTTCCACTTCCCTTCATACCGTATATGTTATTTTTAATTAAACAATATTGGTTTATAGCGTTAAAAAGCAATAAAACCTTACATTTTTGCATTGTGATTAGCCTCAGCCTGTAGCTCTTGACTTGAAGTATCAATTACTGGGCGCAGTTATTCTTGTGGAAAAATGGCAAAAAAATGTAATTTTTCAAATGTTTAATGATTTTTAACGCAAACGGAAGGAAATATCGCAAGAGACACATTTTACTTAAATCAGCCGAGGAATATAAAAATATTTTTTATTTTACAAAAAACAATTCTTTTAAATTATTAATTATTTTTTTGTTTACAACAAATTACCTGACCATATTTCGGAAATCAGCTCTCGATATTCGTAATCAGCCACTCATGCTGATCGGTTGTGATGAGTTCCCGGAGACGCCATGGTCTACGAAATAACAAATTTTCTCATAAGTGTAATTACCTAGGGAAGTATTCAGATATCTTCTTTGCCTCCTCCTTTCTTGATTCATGAGTAAAAATTAAATAAAATTTAAAAAATCCTTAGCATAGTTGTAACTCTGAATATGATAACGCTCTGATGTAAACAATTCTGACTAAAAGTGTTATAATTATCAGTAACTAATTTCTTTCGATAACAACTGGTTTTGATTTCCCCTGTTGCGATCTAATGGGAAATACCAAATAAATCAATTCTAAATTCATTTAGGAAAATTAATTGTTTACAGAAATTATAAAACAGATTGATTTCAGAGTATGGAGTAAGCAAATTTTAATTAGTTGTCAGCATTATGAGAGGGGTAAACCTTGATTTTACCTCAGCGATACTCCTCTGTTTCAAAAGATTTAATGTTGTTGTAAAACTCATTTTACCAAGCATAATATGTGCCATTAAACGAGTTTTTAAAATATGGCCACTTATTAACTCAAAAAAACTTGTTAAATTATTCAAATGTCGTGCTGTCGCACTTGACAGACAAACCTTTTTGTGTCATTTAAATAAATTACGCCCAAGTTTCATTATCTTCCATTGAATCCCCTCGGGCTCAATTTACATGGATTAGCATCAGTGTTTACCATATTATTACTCTCAAGGGAGTCTATACACTGATTTCAAGGGCTATTGGTTTCCGGGTAAAACAAGTTAGATGAGAGTTAATACTTGCGCCCAATTTAGATATATTGTTATTTGAATTTAGTTTAAGTATTGATGACTAAAAAAAAAAGATTAAGTAAGGGTGTTCGTTTCGTAACATCAGTAAAAAAATCAGTTCGAATAAATTGTTTTCTTTTTGTAATCGATATCTACAGCACCTGTTTGCAAGGTCCAGCAATAATCTGCTACCAATATTATGGGCTTCACTGGTCATGCTACCGTTATTTGATGCCCGATAGCTCCTGATGGATGCACTCTCCGTGTTTGTCGCTAACATCTACCATTTTTTGAGGATCAAAATTTGAATATGTTTTCAGAATATGTTCTTTGAGGGACATTTTACGTTCCTAAAAAGTTTTGGAAGGCCTGTATCATATAATAGATTTTCAAATTTTTTCGGATTCAATTTAACTTCTAAGGTTTTGCCTTTTGTATGTATTTATTTCCCTCTTTTAATTTTGAATATGACATTTTTGGACCTTTATATTAATGGTGGATGAAATATATTCATCGTTTCTGGTATCTCTCCCCATTTCCGTTTCGACTACATAATAGCCTCATCAGAGATAGTGTAAAATATCAAGAGGTAAATGATATCGACAAATGAACACGCAACGGTTGCTCTCATTGCAGTACCGTTGGTGCTTTGACTTCGGAAAGCGTACAAGGCTTGGTTGCCGGTACCGAAAGTGCGACCTCTATTTTCTGGATAGCACGTTTCGTGTATCGAGTTGTGATGTATTACTTTTTAATTCACCGTCGCGCCATCACAAGGCTGTTTTATACAACACTGGCAATTTATGTTGCTCTTGTGTTATTAAGAGGTGTCGCTGTTGTGTCTTATTTACTGATTTTTAATTTTAAAATTAGTTTATAGGGCATAATTGCTAGGTGATGGTTTTTACAGAATGCAACGGAGTGATGAGTCCCATATTAGGACGAAACAGTGCTGTAGTGATTTTTTGAACCCGGAGCCTTTCCATTGTTTTGGAGTTTTCCGCACTTTTTATCACGACAGTAATATTTATTGATAGCCTTATGTCCGATAAGCCGAGAAGTTTTCTTATATATATATATATATATATATATATATATATATATATATATATATATATATATATATATATATATATATATATATACGCCATATATATATATATATACGCCATATATATATATATATATATATATATATATATATATATATATATATATATATATATATATATATATATATATATATATATATACGCCATCCGGTGGGAGGTCGGCGAAGCCGCGTTCAGTATTTGCATGCTTCCTTCCGATCTGTCCTTTGCACAGTCAGGTGCATGTCGGTACCCTGATGAGTCTAGTAGAGACGAAACATGTATCTCTGCCATATCACTGTGGCGGGAAGGGTAAGTTTTGACTTTCTTCTCGGTATGGTGGTATAGGTAGGCCATCATCTATCTCGATGGTGGTGGAATAGGATAAATTGCGTTTTATAACAATTTGTTCTAACTGTGCAACCTCTAACACAGAAAGGATAAGATGGAGAGAAGTTTACATTTACTGTTCGTATTTTACTTCATTCTATTCACGGAGCTGCATATAGTTGTACGTTCGCTGAATGTGATTTCAGCACTACAACGGCATAATGTGGATATATCCACTGCTATTGCTTCTCACACGGAGGAATCCGTGAAAGCCGCATAAACATATATATAAATATATATATATATATATATATATATATATATATATATTTCCCTCTTTTAATTTTCAAGCTGTTCAGCTTAGGTATAGGTGTCATTTGGTTGTTGATATTTTACAATCTGGAAAAAATATCTGCAGATGTAACATTCCGCCGAAATATTGTGAAATGGGGATTTGTTAGTTATCTTCAGTGAATTCACTGATGACACTCTGAACTAATCGAAACGGGTATGGAGAAAAAAAACAGGGTTTAATTCGCTGAAAATAAATTGTCTACCATTCCTTTAATAGTCTTAATAGTAGTTGTTAAAAGCAATCAACGACCCTAAAAATTTTGTGATATTTAATTTAGTTTACAAATTTTTGTCTGTATATATTTTCCATAGAAACAGCGTGACCTACAAGAATAGAGGCGTATTTGTACCATTGTTTAAAAGTTACACTTTGAAACTAGTTTTGGATGAATCTATGCTAATTATACGGAATAGGGAAAAGACCGAATTTTTCAATGATTTTTTGCGTACCCCTGATTTTTAGGTCGTATAACATGAATCCAAAGTTTTTTTGTGCGGTTTCGTATGGTTTTTCAGAAAAAGAAATTTTCACTTTCATACATTTAGTCATGTATTCCGAACTTTACCTTTAAATTTTGCCACTTCTAGTAAAATTCGCAAACACAAGACAATATGTAATCATTTTTTTGACAAAACGATGTATAAATAATCTGAAAAATGTTAAAACATGTCAAATACGGTGTTGTCATGTTGACGTGAATTGAAATTTTATTGGGTTGAGAAACTTGATAGTTAATTGTAATTGTGGTCATTCCTGTACTGTAGCATCAAAAATCTGGGTAAACGTGTGGCGTTGGGATACCAAACATAAACAAATCATTTGGTAAGCTGCGTCGATGTAAAAACTACGATTAAATATGAACTGTCCTGTTTTAAAATATATTTGAGTGGAAATTGTTTCTTTAATTATGCTGTACTTATCTTTGACATGGATAAAGAAACATTACAAATATTCTTCCCTAAATTGGTTTCAATTACCTTATGGTATCGTTTGTACACTTGTTTTAAATCAATTTATGTTTTCTTGAGCCAAGCTGGGTACTTCTAGCTCCTTTTCGGTGGAACCTTCAGAAGCTATAAACTTATAAGAATTTTGGGATATTTTTGTAATCGAGTCCCGTCACCAGCGGATTATACAATCTCTAGCGATTTCTTAGGTTTTCAGTAATTCTATCGGATTATGTTGCTAGTAGGTTTTGGTTGAATTCTGATCTGGTGAAGTGCTTTGTTATTATTTTGTGTGAGTAAACATCAAAGATTTTATCTTTTGATTGATTCAGTATTACTAAATTTCTAATGAAGTATGAGCTTGACAAACCAGCCTAAGACCTTTAGTCTTCGGAAAGGTTTGCCCACCTTGGTACTCTGTACGAAATAATGTTTCTGAGAAAATATTTGAAAAGTAATAACTTCAATTTGATTTGTAGTGTGCTTCTGAGATATTACCAAAGGATACAGGGTTTGTGGCCTTATTCAAGAGATTGTTTATATTGCCACTTCGGTGAAGTCTTCTGTCGAAGACTAGCTCTAAATGTTGGAGATGGTGACACGATTGTTTGGAATTAGTGGACGTAATTTTAAAAAAGAACCTCTTGTGTTTTGGTTTAGTCATAGCAGTATCATTAGCGAAAGGTTGGGGTGGCGGAAGCAATGTATAGGTATACATATTGAACAGAACGAGAGACAAGGGAGATCCTTGAGGTATACCCGCTCTGAAGTTTGCTGACACAACGAAAGTGTGTTGATGAAGCTTAGAACCAGTCTCATGTGATCGTTCGGGATACCTAACTCGATCAGTTTTACCATTAACTTGTATTTTACTTTGTCAAAGGCCTTGCTAGAGTCGATCATTTGTTGAAGTAGAAGTATATCTGTAGCAAGTTATGGTTTGTGTTAAATACGAACTGCTTCAGAGGCAAGATGCTCCTGTTGTTTAAGAAGACTTTCTCAGACTTATTCGCTGCTCTTCAGACCTTGGGAAAGTGGCTTAGGTTAATGATAGCGTTTGCTATGTTTGCTATCACTGGAGCTTCTTTGAGGGCTATGTTCAGTGCTTTTTTTATGCTGAGGATAGAAATTCTGTTTCGAATTGAGAAAGCCTCATGACGAAGATTGTGAATAGTTGTAGTTAATGTTAAAATATAGAAAATACATTTTTTCGACCTAAATAAAAAATATCTTGAAAATTATTCAGTATTAATCCATAAAGTTCTATTTATACAAAATTTGCTCAGAATTTTGATCCTGGTATTTAAAAAATATATGCTTCATTTGTTACTTCTTTAGAGCTATTTACAATTATCGTTTTTTAATAATGTTTAAAAAAAACTTTTTCAAACTCTTTCTTTTTCAGATGTAGATATTCTCATAAAAAAGTGCGAGGATATCCTGAAAAATATTGTAACCTGGTGCAATTTCTTTAGTTTTAGATGTCCGTAAAACGATTATTATGTGTCATATCTAGTTAAAAATTAGTCACAGGTAGTTTGAAAAATGATCTTTGATTTAGC
This sequence comes from Diaprepes abbreviatus, assembly GCA_034092305.1. Taxonomy (NCBI): domain Eukaryota; kingdom Metazoa; phylum Arthropoda; class Insecta; order Coleoptera; family Curculionidae; genus Diaprepes; species Diaprepes abbreviatus. Next base: position 28,691,318 of record JASJET010000122.1, on the reverse strand, counting down.
ATTTGAGGATTTTTAATGATTACACTTTACAAATGACACTCGTATAGATCTAAGCCAACAATATTGGTCAGTATTAGAGTTGTTTATGATTATTACTAGTCATCTGATGTTATCTCATACTAAGTAATCAAATTTAGGCGAGGGTTTAGTACTAAATGTAATTTTAGTGCTTAATTTCATCTCTGAGAGGCTGTAAACACTTACTATAGGGAAAGTGCTAATGACAAAATAAAAAGTAACAAAAGTATGTCATCATGTATTGTATTAATGTTTCCTTAGCTCACATAAAAATATAATATAAATAAAAAAAAATATTAGTAATTCTTCTACAAATAATAAAATTTCTTTGTAAATTTTCCTATATGTTCTTCATTTGTTTTTAGGAAAAATATTTTTTAAACTGCTGCCTAAACTTTATCCTAATTTTCTTTTCTTTGTTCTAGGTAAGTTTTCCTCAATGTACAAAAACAGTTACCATAGTGCCAGCTTTAATATCATTGATCTCGTTAGGTCAGGTTAGTAAATAAATTTTATATCAATACATTTTAAAAATATTTTATTTAATTATTTTCATCTTGCGCTGGGTAAACTAGTCTATTCGTCCAAATATATATATATATATATATATATATATATATATATATATATATATGAAGCAAAATGAGAACAGTAAATGCAAACTTCCCTCCACCATATCCTTTCTATGTTACAAGTTGCACAGTTAGAATAAATTGTTATAGAACGCAATTTATCCTATTCCATCACCATCGAGATGATGGCCTACCTGTACCACCATGCCGAGAAGAAAGTCAAAACTTACCCTCCCCGCCACAGTGATACGACAGAGATACATGTTTCGTTTCTACTAGACTTATCAGGGTACCGACATGCAGCTGGCTGTGCAAAAGGACAGATCGGAAGGAAGCATGCAAATACTAAACGCGGCTTCGCCGACCTCCCGCCGGAGGAATCCGTGAAAGCCGCATAATATATATATATATATATATATATATATATATATATATATATATATATATATATATATATATATATATATATATATATATATATATATATATATATATATATCGGTTTGAAACGTTCGGTGATGTTGTCCAATTTCTATACTCCATTTTTTCCTATTTTGCCATTGCTCACCTTGAAGGTTACGGGTACTCATAGCTTTCCTTATTCCTTCCGTCCAATTTCTCCTACGTCTTCCTCTTCTTCTACGGTACTTTGAATACGAAATCAGGGTTTGTTTGGGCAGTCTTGATTCAGCCATTCGTTGTATATGACCGTACCAGATTAATTGTTTTCTTTTCATATCTTTTATGATCCGTATATACCATATCCCAGTCTCAGCTCCGTAAATTAAACAGTTTTGTATCATTGTATTGTATATGGTATATTTTCGTTTTTTGTTAATAATTTCGCTCCACGGTATTCCATTTAGGCATCCTATCACTCTTTAAGCTTGGACAATTCTACATGGATTTCTTTATCGGCTGAATCTATTCTATCAAAGATAACTCCTAAATATTTGTAATCGTTGCATCCTTCTACTGATGTATTATCATTAATTTGGAGGTTACTCTTATTATCTTCTATGTATAAGTATTTGGTTTTTTCAATGTTTACTGACAGACCCCATTCCTCATATCTTTCTTATAGTTTTCTTGTGATGTATTCAAGATCTTCCTTGTTGCCTGCTAGTACTGCTTGATCATCGGCGAATTATAATGTATATATAGTAATGTTAGCGGTATTCTCATTTTATGACATTTCTGTTTTCATTTTGGTAAAGCTTTCTTCACGTATTTCTTAAATAATGTGGGTGAGATGCATTAACCTTATCTTAAAGTTTTGCGACTTGAAACGATTTCGATAGCTTGTTTCCCATTTTGATTTTTGAAATAGAATTTGTACATATATTTCGTACTGCTCCAATAAGTTTATATATGCTTTTTTATAAATAACCTGATCGGTAGTGAAAAGGGAAAGTGCTATTATCAATATTATTATTATAAGAGAATTTTATGAATTATTCGAAATTTTTAAGATTTTGTATTTCGAGTCTTGAATTGAAATTCCTGCTAAATTTTTTAAATAGATATTCATCCAAGATTAATTGGAGTTTTGTCATTGAATGAATGAATAAAGGGTGGTGATACTAGATGCCTAGGCTTCCATTGGGCCCTTTACATAGCTGCATATCATTCGAGGCCTATTGCCATTGCGGATCCAAGCAGCCGTTAGTTGAACTTGCCTAACTGCTTCCGGTAACAAAATTGTATTTCAGAAATATCTCTGTCTCGGTCCATTGAGTGTTGGACACTCTCTGAGAACATGGTCAACAGTTTCATCCTCCTCCAAACACCATGTGCACGTCGGGTGGTCTTCGACATCGATTCTATGAAGATGACTCCTGAGGTGACAATGTACTGTCAGCAATTCCACCACAATATGCAGCTCTTTCATTCCCAAGATGAGAAGCTCCTTATTACGCCATGTTCTAGCCTTAGTTATATGTTCCTTAACACAACTCCGATCCACGATTCAATATATTTGCTTTCCAGCAACGATTTTAATTTCCTTTTGCTAATAGCAATTGGGACAGGTAGTATTGGTTGGGATCCATACGGTTCAGTTGCCGAACCCGACTTTGCCACACGGTCTGCTTCCTCAAACCCGTGTATGCCCGAGTGATCCGGGAGTCTGACTGAGCAGCCGTTCCTTGTCATATCATTCAGTACGTCCTTGCACTCAGACACCGCACGCGAAGTTACGACACTAGATTCAGTGCCAATATCGCAGCCTTACTGTTGGAGAATATATTAATTACTCTACTCCTATCTATATTCGTCTCACAGAGATGGGCACACTGCAGAAGAGCATAAATTTTCGTTGTGAAGATTTTCGTATATTTTTCGAGAGGTAGTACTCTCTGACTCCTGTGCTCCTGCCGAATACTCCGGCTCCAGCTCTTTCATCTTGTCGAGATCCATCAGTATAACACCTGGATCCATTTTTTGGAAGGTTTTGCTCTTCCTCCCAATCCTCTCTACTTGGCAGAAATATCTCTAGGGAGAGGTTGGGTTTTAAAAGCGGCGTCATGTAATCTCTCCGCATGGGGAGTGATGGACACCTCTCCACCGCGCTTTTCCATACACCTGAGTAGTGGCCCGTTCCAATTCCAAGATGTCCTAGGCAGTTAAGACGAGTTCTGGTCATTAATCTGAGAAAAAACATTTTTTCTCTTTGCCGACGTTTCTCTTCGTTTTAAGGCATTTTCAATAAAGGGTACAGATATATAAATATTATAGTAAATTACAAATAATATAAGAACAATACATATAAAAAAAGGTTTACTAAATTTGGTGTTACATTGGTATTTTAATCAGTTATTTTTTTCTTTTACCCTTACCTAAGTATGACTAGTTAAAAGAGGGACGTATCTGTACAGTTATTATTGTAAACCTGGTCGAAGTCACCATCCTTACTAATAACAACGTAAGGGATAAGTATTATGAGAACATGGCCAACAACCTGCAGGTATAAATACGCAGACAGTGGGAAATTAATAGCATCTATGCATCAACAACTAATGTAATATTAAAGAGAATATTTAAGGTTTGGGCTTTAGCAAATACCTCTATAAAACCATCAAAAATTAGTTCTAATCGAGACCGCCCGAACTGTCCGGAATCTCTAGAAAATGTAGCACTCTATAACGTCGTCTAAGACTCGACAACATGAGTTCAATCCTTTTGAGATATAAATATCTCTGAGATGAATGAATGTTCTCTTGTTTGGTCAAATGGAGTGATATTAAAATATATAAACATAAAATATTCACTAACTTACAAACTATTTTAATGCTGACTTTGAAATCAATTCAGGAATTTATGTAGTTTAATAAGTTTATATACAAATATATATTGACAAATGAGAACATTAAGATTTTCTTTCTTTCCTCACCAATATTTTCTCATTTCTTCATATTGTTAAAATTTTCTTAAAGAGGGAAATAAATAATAAACTAATGCGTTTTCAGATTGCGCCAAAATAAAGCTTGAAGGAAAGAGTTAACACTGATCTTTATATTTCATTTTAATATTTCTACGGTAATAAATTTATCCTGATAATGTGGAAAGCAGCCAAGAATGTTCACTTTCAAGAAAATTGCAGTTCTTAGAGCATTCTATTAAAATCCTTCCCCCAAGCTTTAAGCTTCAATGTTACAAATGTGCTGCAAGTGTTTTCTTTATCGATGTTCAAATCAATAAAATATGTACCAGATTTTTTTTATTAAATGAACTTATCGAATGAAAGAAGTTATAGAATTTAAAAAAAGATAAGTAAAAAAAAACGTATTATTTAAAAGATGATAAATTAATAACGAAATTATAATTGTCCACTATAACTTACTGATATTTAACTTTGTGACTTCTTGGTAATTATCAAGTAATTTACCACTTAAAAATTTTTATTTAACTGGATTATTTCACTTTTGCTTATAAATATTTTTATTAGCTTGAAAATTAGGTGTTATTTATGTGCAGATCTCCGGAAAATAAAAGTAAAAAAGAAAACGGCATGTATGTGTTCTTTATTAAAAGTTAATAGTATCGTCAATAGGAACACTTCTTGTGTTTCTTTACAATTAATTTTTTTTTAAAAACACCCTTTCGTGATATATATTTTAATAAGTTCTTCGGCTGTAAAATAGATATTTAGCTTCTTATTTGGTCGAAGTCAGTACGTATGTGTAACCAATTTTGCATGAATTGAAATTTCAATACTTTCTGGAGTGTCACAGGGTTCTCGTTGTGGTTCCTTGATTTTTCATTTATTTGTTAATGATATCGGTACTGTCATAGCTTATTCTAACTTTATATTGTTTGCAGATGATCTCAAGTTGGTTAGGAGTATAAAGACTAGAGCAGATATTTTGATCTACAAATACATCTTGATGGCTTATTTTTGTGGTCGAAGGGGAACAGTTTAAATTTCAATGCGACAAACTGTTTTTCCATTACACTGGTCATGTAAATAATGACAAATTTATAGAGGGAGGCATATTTTTATATGAATTATAGATTAGATTCTTAAAATTAGATCTAAAATTTAAAAGTAGTTGATAATCTTTCAGAATATTAAGAAATGTTTTGTTAGAAATCTTTTTTTTAATAAAAATAACCCTTTTAATTTAAGAAAATTCACTAAAAATATTTTAACGATGACTCCTAATCAGCAAATTTTCTTAACTTAATTCGTTTTTAGATTAAATAATGCATAAAACAAATGCAAAAAGTATATCTATGCGTCTTTAAAATAAATTTTATTTTAAGAAATAGGTAGACAATCTCTAAACATTATAAATTGGTGTCATAATATATGAGAAAACCTTATAGCATTCACATGCAAAGTCTGTTTCATAAGAGAGTAGGGAAATTCATAGTAATGTCTCTATCAAAATTTGTAATTGTACGGGCGGTAACGACAAAAATTTAAATGTTACGGAAACATGGCGTACATATCCGCAGGGAAAATGGTTCTAAGAAATTACAGGGTTTTTCTTGTATAGTTTTTCACTTCCTGATAAATGCGGTTTTTTTTAATGATATTTTTGGGAATTATTTTACAAATTAACAAACTAATACAGAAGTCAACGCAGCCAATTTACTTCTAAATTTATTTATCAGCTTAGAAAGACGGAGATTCCCCTAGAAAATTGCAAGTTACTTCAGTACTATACGACAGGGCAGATCCATTTTCATTAAAAGGATATTTCAGTTTTTAACAATTTTATGAGAAAAAGTTATTTTGGCATGGCCTAAATTAGCGGATCGAACTGTAAAAATATTTTATAGAATATAAACTCTTACTAAATAATAAACTGACGAATTTAGCTAATCGCTTAAATAATTCAGGTGTAGAATAGGTTTAATTAATTTTACCTTTAGGACCTAGAATTGCAAGTATAGCAAGGTACTGCAAACACTATTTAACAAATAACCTTGTTCCGTAAATTAAAGCTTATTGTATCTATATGCTAACATCCTATAAAAGTCTTGACGACCTCCTATCTGTAAACTTTCCTTAGTTTAGTAGTAAAGGCAAATTTACATAATAAATGGCAAGTTGCTTCGCGTTACGAGTTCCTACATACTATGCAGGTGGCAGGAAACTTACGAGGAACGAGATTAAAATAAAGAATATTAATTCCAAAAAATTACCTTGTTACATATATATATATATATATATATATATATATATATATATATATATATATATTTTCTTGATTTCTTGAACCATAGATTATATTATTTTTCTTTATTTTGTCTTTTCTTAGGTTTAGGTTGTAACCCAAGAAAAGACAAAATAAAGAAAAATGATATAATCTATGGTTCAAGAAATCAAGAAAATAAATATTAATAGTTTGGGTTGAAACTACTAACAACATCCATTATGACATTTTATAAGGAGATAGAAGTATCACATGGGCCGCACATGGTAATGCATCTTAAGGAATTATCAAAATCATACACTAAACTTGCCGCACAAAAAAATAGAAGAATTTTTTTTTAAGATGCAAACATTTGGATCTATTCCCTACGTTTTTAAACTTGAATGTTTCACATATTTGTTTTACAGGTACCTACATTGAAAATAAGTTTAATAATATCATCATGAAAGCTAAATATAGTATTTTAAACTTATCAATTACAGAGGCAACCAAAGCAATAAATTCTTTAAATACATCCATTAGAGAAAGCATTAAAAAAACTGAGAGATACTTAACAAATAATATATTAGATAGATTTTTATCGTTAGAAAATAAAAAGTTTGAGGAATTGCATAGAAAAATTAAAAAAAAAAATAAAGAAAAATGATATATATATATATATATATATATATATATATATATATATATATATATATAAGGCTTTCACGGATTCCTCCGTGTGAGATGCAATAGCAGTGGTTATATCCACATTATGCTGTTGTAGTGCTGAAATCACATTCAGCAAACGTACAACAACATGCAACTCCGTATGTAAAAAAAATGAAATGCGAAACAGTAAATGCAAACTTCTCTCCATCATATCCTTTCTGTGTTGGTGGTTGCACAGTTAGAATAAATTTCTATAAAACACAATTTATCCTATTCCACCACCATCGAGATGATGGCCTACCTGCACCACCATAAATTATGTTTTATAGCAATTTATTCTAACTGTGCAACCTCCAACACAGAAATGATATGATGGAGAGAAGTTTGCATTTACTGTTTCGCATTTTACTTCATACATACGTATATATATATATATATATATATATATATATATATATATATATATATATTTTTTTTCTTGGATTATCCTATTTGTGTGGTTTTCTTGGGGGTAAAATCCGTTATATTAATTACAATGCATATGTTTTATTTACTAAGCATATTTATTCACATTTCAGTCACACTTGACCTTCCTCAGAATGATTTTTTATTAACTATCACACGAAATTTTTTTTGCTATATAATGACATAAATTAATAACTATTTTTTCTTTGAAAATCAAGGAACAAAACAACAAAAATCATCCAATACACGAGAGAACAGTATACAAGAATATCGCCCTCGGCAGAGGGGAGGAGCCTGCGAAGCCGCTTGTCCAATTAGAAAGCGAGCCAGCTAAACAAAACTCGAAATTCAACAGAGGCCACCATCAATTCTCAGCATCAATCATTTTTCAAAAAAACCAACTGAATTTATTCCAGACTCTACGTCCTCAATATATATATATATATATAAATAGATAAGTTTTTGTCCATGTAATTTAAAATAAAATAGAATCAAATATTAGCGAAGCAGACGTGAAAATTTGTACCGAATGCGGTGGCCTGCCGAGTCTCATATTAGGACGAAACAGCGCTGTCGCCATCTGTCGGACCCGGAGTTTTTCCATATTCTTGGAGTGCTCCGCACTTTTTAACACGATAATTATGTAGATTGACAAATTTTCATGTCCGCTTCGCCAATATTTGATTCTATTATATTTTAAATTACTCGGACAAAAACTTATCTATTTATTTATTTACTTGTTTGGCTTTGAAACACGCTAAACGATGCTCTCATGATGGGATCGTTTGGTGCGACACGTGGCTTTGGCTGCTGAAATTAGCGGTAGGCTTGGTTGCCAGTACCGAAAAATGCGACTCCTATCCTTTGGGCAGCGCGTTTCGTGTACTCGATTTTACATATTCTGGTTTAATTCATCGTCGCGCCACCATATGGCGGTTATTTTACAAACTTTGTTAATCTGTGTGGTTCTTGTGTTATCAAGTGGACCATCGAGTTGTCGCCTTTGTCGTCTTGTTTGCTGTTTTTTGATTTTAAACTCAGTTTTATAGGATGCAAAGGCGAGATGATGGTTTATACCGAATGCGGTGGCCTGACGAGTCCCATATTAGGACGAAACAGCGCTGTCGCCGCCATCTGTCGGACCCGGAGTTTTTCCATATTTTTGGAGTGCTTCGCACTTTTTAACACGAGAATCATGTAAATTGAAAAATTTTCACGTCCGCTTCACCAATATTTGATTCTATTTTATTATATATATATATATATATATATATATATATATATATATATATATATATAATGGGTACCCACTAATTAGCTCACTTAAAATTAATGAAGGTTTTTATTTTTCCAATAAAAATGTCTAAATTTACACACAAAAAAATCCATATTAGTCTCGGCAGAAGTTACATATATCAGAATCCCTAAACGATCATTATATTCAATCTCTATAAATCACCAATCCCTAACTGTCAGAAATACCACAAAAATTTAATATAATCTGTAGATTGTAAACTGGAAACATTTTTTTTAAGTATATCGACTCAATCGCCTTATTTCGACGTCTACAATCGATGACTGTTCTATGATACATTTGTTACGAAGATATATTTTGCACATCTAATTTTTTTGTATTTTTTTATGGAGAGTTCAAATAATAATTTTTTTAAAATTTATTTATAGCAGAGCTAATACTTTTTTTCATAAAAATTAATATCTTCAACCGCAAGTGTCCTGCTGTTTGAATAGTGTGCAGCATATTTATAAACCGGAAACAACATCTTGTTTATTATTCAAATTTTCCCTTTACCTCCAAGCTGAGAAAATAGCTGTAAATAAAGAGGGCGTAAAGGATCTTTTACATTATGTTCATAAAATATTCAAGAAGCTAAAGTAAAGCTAAACGCTTCTTAGGAAAAATTAGACCGTCTTAACCTCATATAAAGGAAAAATCGAATAACCGTATATCATATAATATAGAATTATGACACATTCGATATAATATGCAGTGGTAAATTCTATCGACTAATACAAGCACGTGCCCAGCAAGGAATCAATGTTAAGTATATGACCAATAAAAATGTATAAATTGACAACAGGATACACCCAAAACATTGTTTACCTTGTTCATGATCAATCAGACTACAAATACATGGTACACTTTTACATTCATAAACTGAATTTCAAAGACTTTCTAACACCTTCAAATAATAAATAACTAAATAAATTTCTTGGAGGAGTCAACATACGAGTATCATCAGAACTAAAGTCCTTGTATGGGTGCTTAATAATGTGATCTTTTGAATTATATTTGGAAAGATGCTGATATAGGCCGGCGGAGTTAACTTCATATGAGGTAATCTTGAAATGTATTGTTGGTAGACTTCTAATTACATCTAAACCTTCTGAATGATAATAGTAATTATGTAGTATCTTATGTCTCATTTTCTTTTTTGGGGAAAATTTTTTACTTAACAATTAAGATGCAAAAACAGTTTTTTAGAGTTCTAGGAAAAGCTATTATTTTTCAGTAAAAAAGTTTCAAACAAAAGTTATGCGCATTGAATACCTACAAAATGAGCTAAAGCTCATCTAAATCGGATAATTTTTTTGTTTGTTATTGCAAAAAACCTGCTAAAATGGTTGTTTTTTCAATTGTTAATAAACAATAGAAAAATAAAATGCATTAACTTTATACTACACCAAAAGGAGCCTCATGTTGCATACAAAAGTACGCAAAATTTTAAATAAAAATAGTCAATAGTTTTTTGCGCAGTGAATTTGTTTATAATATTTTATGTTTTTTTTTAGATTATTTATTCTCAGCGATATAAAGATCGTACAGTAATCTGCGAGTACGCAAATGAAAGTTCAAGATTTTACTAACAATACCAAGAAAGAACCAATTGAATTGATGATTTTAAATTGTTGAAACAGTTAAATAAAGTTGAGGTTCGTTTTTTCGTTATAAACAAATAGAATTACTCTTTGACAATTGTTTATATCGAAATGCCGATAAGTGGACGCGATAGCTGAGATTTTCACGTATATTTAAAAAAAAATGGTACGACCACAAGAAGCTGAGATAGACTTTCTTATTCAAAAAATCGCTGCGGAGTTGTTTATTAACATTAAGGGATTACTTAAATAGGAAGGAGATGGTTAAACTTTTTTATGCAGCAGTTTTCAACTGAATTTTTTCAAAATTGTTGATGTAGCAACAGTTTACATTTGTACCACTACTTCTACTCCGTCAGAAAGTGAGCAGTGGAGGGAGGCGTTCTTTCAGCCAGCGGCGTGCGGGAAAAGACATGACTCGGACGATTCAAATTCGAACAATGGGTGATATGTTTTTGTAATTAAATTAGTGTTAAACATGGCAATAAATAAATTGTTGCATTTAACTTATAAACTCCTGATATTCAGAGTGTGATAGCTTGCATATTGGACAAAGTGGTAGGAGCTTGAAAATTCGCTTTTCAGAACACGACCGATCATATAGACTACAAAAAACAGACTCGAGCTTTGCCAACCATTGCTTAGAACACAGCCACAGTTTTCCTGATTTAAGCAACACTGACATATTACATTATTCAACAAAGGGCCAAAAGTTAAATATTCTTGAATCTTTAGAAATATATAAACATAGTAAAAAGAAAAATGTAAATTTGCTTAATGACCAGACAGAACTTGGGTTTTTCCCTTTATTTGTTGTCGCCAAATAATAATTAGTTCCCAAAATTTAGTACCTCTCCTTTGTAATAATATAATTTCTCAGGTAGTTTTTATTAAATGTTAAATTTTCTCATGTTTCTATATTGAATACTTAGTCTATCTTTGTAATTCAGTTTGAAAATGACTCTGTGAGTTGAAACTGCAGTCACTGTTTTCTTAATAAATTTAGTGGTATAAAACATAGTAGTTCCTTCTAAACATTTTCCGAAGATGATTAACTACCACATAATAACGGCTACCAGCATCAACTTTTTAGACTACTTTAAATAATGCAATTAGAAAATGATTACATAGAATCAGTGTGGATATCAAGAACTAAAATAACTCGCACTATTTATCAACATCTTTCCAAATATAAATAAAAAGATCACGTTATTCAGCAACCACACAAGGGACTTGACTTCTGATGATATGTTAATTCTACGAAAAAGTTTGTTTAATTATTTATTATTTGAAGTTGGTTAGGTGTTAGGAAGTCTTCGATATTCAGTTTATGAATGTAAGACTGTTCCATGTAAATAATAAATAATATTTTGGGTGTATCTCGTCAATTTATACATTTTTATTATTCGTTTGGTTTTATAATTTACATTGATTCCCTGCTGGGTACGTGCTTTTATTAGTTGATCGAATTTACCACTGCACATTATAATTTATATAATATACGGTTATTCGATTTTTTCTTTGTATGAGTTTAAGAGGATCTAATTTTTTTGTAAGAAGCGTTTAGTTTTATTTTAGCTTCATGTTTATTTTATGAACATAATGTAAAAGGTCCTTTACGGCTTTTTTATTTGTGGCTATTTTCTCAGCTTTGAGGTAAAGGGTAAATTTGCATAATAAACGAGATGTTGTTTCCGGTTTATGATATGCTGTACAGTATTCAAACAGCGGGAAACTTGCGGTTGAAGGGATTAATTTTTATGAAAGAAAGTGTTAGTGGTTTGTTGTTCCAGCTATAAATAAATTTAAAAAATATTATGTGAATTTTTCGTAAAAAATACAACAAATTAAGATGTGCAAAATACATTTTCGTAATAAATGAGTCATGGAACAGTCTGTCAGATTGTAGATATCGAAATAAGGCGATTGAGCTAATATACTTAAAAAAATGTTTAGATTTTAAAATAGATAGATAATATTTCAAATTATATTAATTTTTTTTCATATTTCTGATAGTTATGTGTTGGTGATTCATAGAGATTGAAAATAATGATCATTTAGGAATTTTGATATATGTAACTTCTGGCGAGACTAATAGGAATTTTTTTGCACATACAGGGTGAGTCAACGATTGGATGAAGTAGGTTTGTGCCTTTTCGGTGAAATTAACAAAGAAACTATATTTATTGTTTGATACAGTTTATTTTTATGCAGATTTTAAAAATATTTAGGACTCTACAGGGTGAGCCAAAAAACTAGGACAGCATAAAGTTGTATTTTTTTAAATAGAACACCCTATATACGAATCGTATTTTCGATTTAGCTTATAATTTTAAATCTTTTTTATTAAGGGTTTACTATAACAAAACTTTATAGTTTCTGAGATAATTAAGTTTAAAGAAAAAAAGTCACATTTTCAAGCATTAATTCAATCCTAAATAACGTTTTCAATTTTGTGACAAATATATTCAAATTTGAAATTTAGCAAGGCCAAGGACAAGTTAATATAATTTTTACCTAATATTTGCAATAAAAGCTACAGAGTCTTGAACACATCGGCTCAAATTTGAACAAGTGTAAATGAATAAATATCTTTTTTTTTTAAATGGTACACCCTGTATATTTTCATGTTATTTAATAGAGTAATAAAAACCCTAAAAGTTTTGTTCACTATACCTATTTATAATAGTTTTTGAGATATTTCAGTTTTTCTTATTTTCCATACTTTTTTACAGAAATAGTCTTCATTATCATAGTAGCCATGTAAAATAATAAAAAGAAACTACAGAAACAAACAGAATGTGGTTAAATATGATGAAATACATTATTCGTTATATTACAACGGCAATAGTTTAATTAAACATAATGTGAAAAAATTAACACAACAATAACGACAAGACAAATACATATTTCCTTTTATACTAAATTGAAACAAAAAAATTACCTATTAAATACTGAGATTAATTATTTCTTTTTAATAAGTGTTCGAATAAACGACCCTCTTGTGCAATGCACAAATTTAGTCTTTTTTGCCGATTTTCTCGGACCCTGGACAAAATTAGTGGGGTTATTGTTCTACAGGTATCCCTAATCCTGTTTCGCATATCTTCCACTGTTGTTGGTGGATTAACATACACCTTATTTTTAATATCTAATGGGGTGATGTCGCAAGACCTTGGTGGCCACTCAATGAAACCCCCACGTCCAATCCATTTTTGCGGATATCGTTGGTCCAAAAACGCACGAACTTCACGATGGTAATGCGGAGGCGCACCATCGTGCTGGAACCACATACTGTCGAGCTCATCCCTATCGAGACCTTGAAGCAGTTGGGGTAGTTCTTCTTGTAGAAAGTTCAGGGAACTATGGCCATTTAGTGGTTCATTAAAAAAGTGGAGTCGAATAATTCGATTATGATGAATACCACACCAAACATTTAATGACCAGTGGTTTTGATGTTGCACCTCTCTAATCCAAAATGGGTTTTCTGTGGCATAATAATGCATGTTGCGTCTATTTACGGCACCGTTACTTCTAAAAGTAGCTTCATCACTAAACATTACCTTGCATAATAAATTTGGATTTAATTGAACCTCCGCATTTATTGTACGACAAAAGTTTACACGACTTTCAAAATCCTGTCCATGCAATTCTTGGTGTAATTCCATGTGATATGGATGATACCTATATTTCTTGGTAGTACGATTAGCGGTGGATTGTGATGTTTCACATAATGCTGCTAACTGACGGCTACCAATATAAGGATTTTCCATTTAACAATACTTGTAGTTCTTTTTCTTCATTAGTTACTGGTTTGTTGACCACTTTACGTTTTTGATAATCAACAGTACCAGAAGAATCAAATCTTTGCATTAAGTTTTGAAAAGTATGGGTATTAGGCTGGCGTCGATCAGGATACTTCATTTTGTAAATTCTTTGAGCAAGAAGGCGATTTTTTTGAGCCTCTCCTCTTGTATAAATCATATCTATTAACTCATTCTTTGGAAAATTCATTTTAAAATATAAGATGAATGCAAAAAAAACCAAACTACACTACATAAAATCTCAGTATTAAATAGGTAATTTTTTTGTTTCAATTTAGTATAAAAGTAAATATGTATTTGTCTTGTCGTTATTGTTGTGTTAATTTTTTCACATTATGTTTAATTAAACTATTGCCGTTGTAATATAACGAATAATGTATTTCATCATATTTAACCACATTCTGTTTGTTTCTGTAGTTTCTTTTTATTATTTTACGTGGCTACTATGATAATGAAGACTATTTCTGTAAAAAAGTATGGAAAATAAGAAAAACTGAAATATCTCAAAAACTATTATAAATAGGTATAAGATATATTGAACAAAACATTTAGGGTTTTTATTACTCTATTAAATAACATGAAAAAATACAGGGTGTACCATTAAAAAAAAAAGATATATATTCATTTAAACTTGTTCAAATTTGAGCCGATGTGTTATTGCAAATATTAGGTAAAAATTATGTTAACTTGTCCTTGGCCTTGCTAAATTCCAAATTTGAATATATTTGTCACAAAATTGAAAACGTTATTTAGGATTGAATTGATGCTTGAAAATGTGACTTTTTTTCTTTAAACTTAATTATCTCAGAAACTATAAAGTTTTGTTATAGTAAACCCTTAATAAAAAAGATTTAAAATTATAAGCTAAATCGAAAATACGATTCGTATATAGGGTGTTCTATTTAAAAAAATACAACTTTATGCTGTCCTAGTTTTTTGGCTCACCCTGTAGAGTCCTAAATATTTTTAAAATCTGCGTAAAAATAAACTGTATCAAACAATAAATATAGTTTCTTTGTTAATTTCACCGAAAAAGCACAAACCTACTTCATCCAATCGTTGACTCACCCTGTACATTTAGAGAATTTTACTGGAACTAGGTCAGTTCGCTCGTAGACGCCGCACAGTGAGATTTGAAAATGGTGAATAAGATTTCATCGAAACGTCAGCTGTCTTACAGTCCTGAGAGGGACTCAGCACATAAACGGGAGACCCGAAAACCTTCGATTACATATATATATATATATATATATATATATATATTATATATATATATATATATATATATATATATATATATATATATATATATATATATATATATATATATATATATATATATATATAATATTTATTTTTATTTTTTTGGTACAGGTTTTGGTAGTACTTCAAAATTTTTATTTTCTTAACGTTTCGCTCATTATATTGAGCTTCCCCAGCAGGATGTATCTTTTTTTATTATCTCACATTAATCCCAAGAAAAATTACTTGTTTCTTGTAAAAGTTATATTATTGTTAATTATAATAATCAAATATAGATATAGAGCCCTAAACGGGTACCCAGCGATTTACTTTATCGGCTTTAGATTTTGAACCGACTTGTATAACATAATGAAATTTTAATATTTTATAGAGGCCATAAAGACTCATTAAACGATACTACAGTACATGTTTTAGATCATCAGAGAAGTCAGGAAGGGACTTGCAGCCACACTCGTTGGGACCATATTTTGACGGGTGTCATTTTATACAGCTGAAAACTGATTATTAAATACTTTGGTTATTCCTCTTCAAAAAAGTTACTCTTAATTCTTTTCGATAAAACTAGCGGTGTTCGAGATAAATCTGTTTTTATGCGAAACACTCAGAAGTTACTAATGCTAAATAGAAACAGGTAAAAATAAAATACGCAGGGTGTGCTTATGTACTTTAATTTATGGGGAGGCACTGTCTCACTCTTCGAAGGTAAGAAGATATTATGCTGAAAGATTTCCAGTTCAGACATTGTCAATTCCAGAAACCTTTCAAAGGGTTGATCGGGGCTCAATTAATTTACAAGGTTATTAAAAGGCAAAAATAGTGAAAATGTTTAAATGCTAATATATACAAACAGTTTGTTTCCTGCAAATAGGACTCTGGTCCTCTCTCCATACTTGTTTAGACCATCTTATGGGCTCGTCAGTGGAGCTGTATCGAACCAAGAGCAACATTCGCAAGAAACAACTGCAATATAAAATATAAATTTCAAAGTCATCTATACAATCACCGGAGTAGTGTGAAATGTAAAAAAAAAAATCAAAATTTCAGTAACGTGGGACAATGAAAACTTTTTCTCCATAAATAGCCATTTTTCCGATTTAGTAACAGAGACCGATCAGTATAATTGTTATGAGACCGATTTAATTTTATTTTCATATATTATTTATTATTTTTAATAAATTAGTTCCTTAATTAGCAAAAAAAGGCAGATTGTATATTGTGAGTGGGTTGTTAAAGCTTTTCTAGCCCATCTTTAGCATTTTAACCTAGAAGATCTCTTGTACAATATCCTTATCTAATATAAGACCGCAATATTTAAACTTTTCACGAAATCTATTGTTTTCCTGGATGGTAAGTGGTTAATTTCTTCGGGAGTTAATATGACGCCTTCCAGAAACGTAAATTTCCTCCACCTTAATGTTATTTGATTTTGTTTTCAGCTCCGGAGCCTTCTAATAATCTATAAAAAATTTCGGGCCGAGAAAAGAAGTTTTTACCTCTTCTTTTGCGAGGCTGTCCACTTTATTTTCATTCACATTAGGATTGGTTGTCTTTTTGTTCCTTGCTAATTGCTTTAGGGCTTGCCTACAATCCCAAGTCAACTGAGAGACGTAGGTGTTTGACTTGAGAGAATTTAGAGTTAACTCGTTATTTGACAATATGTATGTTTTAGCTTTATTAGTGTTTTAGACACCCATCAACACAGGTCTGAATTGCATGTATTTAGACTTAGAAGATGGGGAGGGGTTTCCTAGTCAGCCCAAAATTTGAGCGTGATCCTCTAACTCCTACTCCCCCTTTCTTCTTTGATCCATCAGTAAACCATATAATTGAATTCTCCAGTCGCGGTAATCATTCTCCATTTGCTTGGTACAAGTCAATTACTATTTCATAGGAAGCAGACCGTCTGGCAAAGTTGGGTTCGGTGATTGAACCTTATGGACCCCAACCAATATTACCTGTCCCAATTGCTATTGGCAATAGGGAATTAAAATCGTTTCTGGAAAGCAAATTTATTGAATCGTGGAGGGGAGCTCCTGGAATGAAGTGTGCTAAGGAGCATATAACTGGGCCTAGTTCACGGCGTACTAAGGAGCTTCTCTCCTTGGGAAGGAAAGAGCATTCGAATTCTGGTGGGATTGTTTACAGGACCTTATCACCTCAGGGGCTATCTTCACAGAATCGGTGTCGAATGCGACCCGACATGCAGATGGTGTTTGGAGGAGGATGAAACTGTTAATCATGTTCTCAGAGAGTGCTCAGAACTCAACGGACTGATATAGAGATATTTCGGAGATACAATTTTGTTTTTCAGAAGCAGTTAAGCAAGTTCAACTAACGAGACTGCTTCAATTCGCAAAGGCGATCGACCTCGAAAAACCTGCAAATATGGTGGGATGTAAAAGGCCAAATGGAGGTCTAGGCATCGATGATCTAGTATCACCATACCTTTTTCATTCAATCATACTATTTCATAGTTCATGTTAAAGTCATACTTTATAAACATGGGTTATGTCAGTTTGGATTCTATTGGAATTGTATCCAGAATTTTTTAGTGCCCAACAGAGTATCAAAAAATGATAAATACGATAGACGTTTCTTCTATAAACTTAGTTTCCCAATTCCTTATTTATAATACTCACAGATTTAAATTTTCTTTTCTAAAGAAATACCGTAAACTGCTTAGGTATTAAATGAAATGGGTTATTATAGATAGAACATTTACAGCCATAAGCAGAAAGTTTAAGACTAGTTGCCATGGAAGTTTGATCTTCTAGTTAGTCTGGTTTGTTTTGCTTATGATATTAGACCATGTTAGTGAATTAGCAGGTTAACCTTTAAAAGGTCCAATAAATGAATTAAACTATATATAATAAATGAGTTTTTAACAAAATTAGAATCTATGTAGATATGCTATTTTATTTTTGGTATAAAATAGCATATTAAAAAATTACTGGTTTTAAAGAAGTCAAATATTCAAATAAAAGAACAATAAAATTTCGGGACCTTTTACTTCTTGAAGAAGTGCTACTAAAGTGTGGGCGGTGACTCTATAAAGCAACGATAAAGGAGAGAAACAAAATTGAAGCACATAACAAAAAGCGTGGCTGGTAATGGAATTTACTTAGTGATGAATACGATCTATATGTTTATGGTAGTTTTGCAGCTTCCTTTTGCGTTTTTGCCACTATTAAATAATATTGCTAAAAGTATTAGGTAACTACCTTTTCTTATTTTTACCTTCATGTTTGAAATAGAGAAATAGAAAATAGGCTAAAAATTATACAAATTAATGTAATAATTTACAAAAAAAAATGCTGATTCTTCATGAATTTTTTTTTGTGGTTTTTAACTTTCTCTTCTTATAAAAGCGTTAAACAAGCTGCAGGGAGATATATATTTTTTTCATTTTAAGGTACAAAATTACAAAAAAAATTTGAACTTTAAATATGGAATGTGTATTTATTAAATTAAAATTTACGCTAAAAATTTCCACGGTGATTTGGTTAACGTTGTTTTGAGCCAGGAATTGATCTCATTAGTAAAAATATCTTAAAAATTCATGTTTACATAGCGCTACAATTTTATTTTGTCAATATTTAAATTAAGAAATAGGGAACGGAAAGTGAAATCGCAAGGATAATTAATTTTCTTATTCCAAGGATTTTCTGAAAGATTACGAAGTAAATCTTTAAAGTCAGGAATTATATTTACGATTATAAATACAATGGAAATGTCAAAATATTTAATTTATTATGCATAAAATTTTTGCAAGCAATTTGTACTTTAATTTTTCTGACAAAATATTATACATGGTGCTGCGTGAGATTAAATGGGGCAAAATTTGTGCAATCAGTTAAATGTCTGAGTAATGGGAAAATTTCTACTTTAGAGATATCCGTGAAAAAAACGAAAATTGGTTTTGATTTTATTTTTTCTTTTTTTTTTTGACATTATGTCAAGAGATAATTTTGATAATTACGATTTTTTTTCACAGAACGCTATCGACAGTGTTATTTCGATGTTTAGGATTTTATGGATCATCAACTGACTTGGAATATTATATTTGTAAAAGGTTTTATAAATAAAAAACTTACTGACGTATTACCTTTAAGTGAATATTTTCAGTTCTTTCCATATATTGAGGAAGCAAGAAGATTTTGTAATAAATAAGTTATTGATAAAAGATATTTTGAAAACTTTCCATATTAGGCTTTAATTAGCATTAGTGCGGAAAATGAAAAAAAAATTAGACCAAAAATTAAAATTAACAAAATTTTTAATATTTGACAAGCTGCTAATTTAAAACAATACAGCAGTTAAAGAGTGTGAATTTTTTTTCTTTTTAAGTTGAAAAAGAATTGTTTTTAAGCAATAAAGTATTGCAATCTGTAGTTATTTAATAATAAACGTATCCTTGATGTAAGTATCTGATTTATTCATAAGATTTTTATAGAAAATCCTTTAAAAATGTAACAAGAAACCTATGTTTACATTTAAGAAAATACATTTGATGATGACCTATGATAATCGGGAGGTCAAATTTATAAATGTGCAATTTATTTTAAAACAAAGTCGAGAAAAAATAAGAACCAAATAATCCATTTCCAAATTATTTCACGAAAGGGAATATGTGGTGCAGTATCCGTGAATACATCCGTTCGTTAGTTCTATTTCTTGAGAAAACAGATAGACCTTTTCCAAAATTGTCAATATTACCTGGAGGAAGGAGCCGTTTGGTTTGAAAATTAATAAAATTCCTTAAGTATTAATCATTTACCACTAATAAACCTAAAAGTTTCGTCAAAATTCATAATTGAAGAGTCATTAATAACATCACTTGACTAGGGGTGCAGTATAATTTTCTAATTAAAGGATTCTTTACAATGAGAAACTTAAAATTAACTTGTTAAACAAATCCAAAGTAACTAAAATAATTGCTCTTGTCGGTTGTTATTTTAAGCCGGATCATAAAATAAAACCAAATTTTGAAAATCTAACGTTTAAATAGCTTCCTAATGATTAATCCAGAAAAATAATGAAAACACGGAAAACAGCTGTTTAATTTGTTTATACAAAATAGTACTAAGTTGCCGTTTTCCCAGATAGAATAAAACAGGACTTACTCTTAACTGTCCCAGAGATAAATTTCATCAAAAATAAAACCTTCTTAAACAAAATCGGTTATATGCGAAAAATGTAAACTTCTCTAACAGCTTTAAAAACGTGCTGCATCTAGTATATCTCAAACTGTAACTGAAGTTATGACTTTTAAAAAAGCAAACCCGAACTTTCCTTCCCCGCAAGTCTAATGTGGTGAACTATGTAAGACACATATGCAGTAGCGGTCGTTTAAAATGGACAATCAGCACCTTCTAACCATTTAAAACCCCAGTCCCGGTCCTGCTCCAACGAAGGCAGGAAGAGATTTTACCACACATAGTACGTATCAGTCAAAGTAGCTTGAAACTGGGCTATATACCAAAAATATGGAGAAGGGCCAGAGTCATCTTCATTCCGAAAGCGGGGAAAAAGGACACTACACACCCTAAACCCTGCGACCCATCAGTCTCACATCGTTTATTTTAAAAACGACGGAGAAAGAAGTAGATAATCATATCAGAACAGAAATTTTTGAACAGGCGCCACTGCATCCTCATCAACATGCGTATTAAGCGGGTAGGGCTGCGGAAACCGCACCGATACAATTAACAGATGAGATTCAAGAAGCACTGAACAGGAAAGAAACTGTAATATGTGCCTTCCTTAATATAGAAGGGGCTTTTGACAACACTCCACAGGAGGGAGTCAAAAGAACACTCAGCGACAAGGGACTGGACGAAACGACATCCAAATGGATAGTACTACTTCTCTCCACTAGAATAAACAGAGTCGAGAAAAAATAAGAAACAAATAGTCCATTTTCAAATTATTTCACGAAAAGGAACATGTGATGCAGCATTGATCCGTGAATACATCCGTTCTTTAGTTCTGTTTCTTGAGAAAACAGATAGACCTTTTCCAAAATTGTCAATATTACCTGGAGGGAGGAGCCGTTTGGCTTGAAAATTAATAAAATTATTTAGGTATTAATCATTTACCATTAATAAACCTAAAAGTTTCGTCAAAATTCATAATTGGCGAGTGAAGAGTCATTAATAACATCACCTGACTAGGGACGTAGTATAATTTTCTAATTAAAGGATTCTCGGAAATACTTAGTTAAAAAGCTCGTCGAATGTCTGGGTGTCTATGTAGGATAGCACCTTGGCTACTAGTTAGCATAACAATCGCGAAACTTGAAAAATCATTAATTTTTCCATATTCAAAAATTAAAACTGTTTTTACAGTTACTTGTATTCGTCGCACTACTAAATGTTGGTCATACATTTACATATAAGTCAATCCCATTTCATTATTTTAAAATAAATTTCCAAATTTAAAAGCATAGCTCACTTCCCAGACACGTAAAGTGAAAAACTTACTCATTTATACTCTAAAAAATTATTTTTAAAATATAGGAGCATGGCTTAACCCCGGTGAGACTCCATAGGTGAGGCAGTCGGAAATTCTAGTCTGGTCGGGAGGTGTAGAAGGGACCTCACCATTAATCTCTGCGTTTGCGGTATTTAATATTAATAATTACTACCAATGTTAATAAATCATTTCTGAAATTTCAAAAATACAAATTTATAGTTCGGAACAAGACTTGATAAGCTGCGACCAAGTTTTCCCGAGCTACCTAAATACTTTAAACGTTGGAAATAATCCTGGTGGGAGAATAATGGCTCAGTTTTACAAGACAAAATAGAGAAAAAGATAATAGTGATGACAGATCAGAACTAGATTTATATTTAGATGGGACTTTTTCAACTTTTCAGCCAAATATTTCTATTTTACATTTATTGATGGAAAGAGAAGGTAGACGATCCCGAAGGCAATAACTACGACTGCTCAAAATTCCCCTCAGTTGAACTTCAATAGGAAGCACATTAGATACCAAATAAGATTTTGCCAAAATATCTGCTAGTTTCTTCAAGAAACTTGATCCGACACAATAATCGAAAACCACATATTCTTATTCGTCAAACACTACATTCTACATCTATGTAAATATGTTGTTTCAGATGTCAACGAATTTATTAGACAAGTCATAATTTCTAGAGTATTATGTGTATCAAAATGAGAATTGGTACAGGTAAATGGTATGAGTAGGCATAGGGGTACCGTAGACCGACCAGACGTCGCCAGATGGTTTTCCCGGAAGCGGCTTGATTGACACGTGCCGAGAGTCCTTTAGCACGTGTCATCGAGGTCGTTATGTATGAATGAATGATTTTCTACGAATAATGGTACTTTGAACCAGACATCACCGATTACGTTTCCCAGTACCGCCTTTATTGACCCGTGCCGGCGGTCTTTAGACACTTGTCACTTATGAAATAATGTATGTTATCTCAAATAATTGTACGTTGAACCGCCATACATCGATAATTGGTTTCTTCGGAAGCTGCTTTTTTGACCGGCACCGACAATCCTTTATTACTTGTCATCGAGGTCGGTACGTACGAAATAAAGTATTTTTCCAGGAATAGTGGCACTTTGAACTGCCAGACATCGCTCACTGCGTTCTTCGGAAGAAGCTTTATTGCCCGGCGCCGACAATCCTTTGGCACGTGTCGTCGGGGTCATTACGTATGAAATAAGGTATTTTTCCACGAATAATTCTGTAAATTTAGTCCTATTATTTTTAATTATTACTTACAGGGTGATTTATGTAGGTTTTTATTCACACATGCATTGTGGTTAGATTCATTTCTATTTTTTGACCGTGCAGTTATTAATTAGATTTTACTTTTGAGTTTCGGTTATAGTATTAGTTTATAAGAAATTAATACATGAGTAGTATACTGGCAAAAGCTATATATATATATATATATATATATATATATATATATATATATAACAGATGTGTAAAAAATGTATTAAAAACAATATCAATTTTCTATATTTATATTTGTATTAAAATAACAAAAAAGTTAAATGTAAGTTAATTAAGTGAACCGCCTGTTAACATTAGTATTTCTCTGAAGATGGTTTAATCAATAAAATAAACCGAAACGTCAGAAAAACATGTGTTAATTTCTTATAAAGTAATAATATGACCGAAATCAAAAAGTAAAATCCAATTGTGGTTATACTCATCCGTCTACCCGAGCATCATAAATTATTTTTTTTGTCGGGTGCCATCGGCTGGCCCCGCCAGATATCGCCACTTGTCGTCAGGGGTTACATATGAAATAAAGTATTTTCCCACTAATAATTTTGTAGATTTATCCCCATTATTTTTAAATATTACTTAAAGTGTAATTTATGTGAGTTTTTATTCGCGTATGCATTGTGATTAGGCTCATCCGTCTATTCGACGACAATGTCAATATACTCTAAACCTAACAGCAGGCTACAGCTTAAGCTGTATTACCACCGATCTGGAGGTTACTGTCGCAGTCGATTGCAACATAAATACAATATATTTGATATGTGAAATGTGACCGTTACAAATAAAGATATTTTAAAATGAATAAATGTCTATTCAGGCATCGTAAATTATCTTTTGTCTTCTGATGGTCGGGGTATCTTTTTGTCGCGTGCCACTAGCAGGATAGGTCTGCTTTTTCCAGGAGGTAATAAATGTTATATTCTAGGTTTATTTTCTATGAAAAGATTTAAGCTTGTTATTCTTATACGGTAATTACTTGTAATTTCGGCTGGATTACTTTTAGGCCTAGATTGCTGTTTTAATATATGATATTTCGAAAATGATGTTTAGATTATAATTGTTCAGATTTTTAACGAAGTGGTTGTAGAGCCGCTGAATGATATAAGTTTAGAAAGAAAAACATGCGTGTTCGTACGTATGTATGTATGTATATTTGTGTAAAGTACATGTTTCTCTGTCGTTATGGTGGATTAAGTGATGGATTCGTCTGTTACCTTGTGACAATATGGCATTTTTTTTCAAATGTAATATAAACAAGACATATAGGTATACTTACTTAGTTATTTGTCACATATATTGAAATATTTTGTCATTACTGTTGTTTTATAGTAACAACTAAATCTTCAGACGCTATGATTTACTAAGTTAGTGGATATACATATAAGCACAGGATAACACATGGTGCATAACTATTTCAATTTTTACATAACCCGCTATATTCTCGGTGTTTTTTCTAGTCTTGGACCTAAGAAAGGTAATCTAATTTATTGGTTTACAATATCCTTAATAACGAGGAATTTCCCAGCTCCAGCCGCGTGTAGAGAGCTTTTTAGATAATGTCTATAGGTCAAGTTATAGGAAGGAAGAAATATAATTTTCTAGAAAAAATAAAATAACTTTCAGGCCCTACCGCTCATTTTAATAAATATACAAAAAACATATATCGGCGGTAGCTTGAAAGAAAAATTTTAAAATTGATAAGGGAATAGGCGACTTAAATTATTGATTATTTTTTAGATATTCCCTATATGAAAAGTCTGCAGAACCCGAGCATCATAAATTATCCTTTAACCCCTGGTGCTCGAGTTTTTTTTTTGTCGGGTGCCATCGGCTGGCCCCGCCAGATATCGCCACGAAGGTATAAAAGTTGATTTTAGTATAATTTTTTCGATTAAATACATGAATTTAGAGGTTCACACTGTTCGTACTAATCATTTTTATTAAATAAATATAAGAAAATACATGCATTGACGTTAAATTGAGAGAAAAAAATTAAAAATTGCAAAGGGATAAGTAAATTAAAATATTGATTGCCCTTTTTAAGGTATTATTTATACAATAGGTTTTTAAACATGTTTTCTTTGGATGGCCACAAAGATAGATGTGAAGGCGATTTGAATAGGTTTTTCTAAAAAACATGTTATATTAAACGTAAGAAATAAAATCGAGGCACTATTTTCTTGGAGCTAACCTGAGGCTTGGTTTTCTGTGAAACAATGGTCTTAATATTCAAGGTACGGATAGCCGTTTTTTTTTTGTAAAGGTAAATTTTATTGTTTTAAACAAGGCCTATGTTTTCTTTTTCTAAAGAGTGGAACTAACCTGAGCCCTGCTTCCTTTGGTATGTGTCTGTGTGGGTCATGGTGTTTGTGTGTGCATGTGTGTGTGTGTCTTAATGTTCACGGTATAGGTAGCTATTGATTTATGAAGGTTAGGTTCTACTGTCGGAATTTGTATTATTTGAATGGGTATAAAGCATGCATATCGATATTAGATTTCCTATTATGTATTTAGGTTTTATCGGGATTTTTATTACCGGAACAGGCATAAATTATTGTACTAATATTAAAATCAGGATTGTTTAACTTCTTTCTTCCTACTATGTCCATCATTTCGAATGCTCTTTATGTTGTCCTTTTATTGTCCTGATGTGTTTTATGCGATTTATTGTTTGACTTGTTTAAAGCGTCACGGTGACGGTCGCATTAAATCAACACTTTGTTACTTGTATGGAAGGATGCTAAAGTCAGAGAAGACTCTGTAGAGTTATACAATGAGAGATAATTATTGAATAAGTAACTAAGACTGGTTTATATTTTCTGAAAGGGTGCCGTCGCGGTTTAAGTAGTAAATAATATAATTTTAATTAATTACATAACCTAGTTTATTTAAAATTTTGTTAAAAACAGTGATACATGACATATTTTACAAACTTAGTACTAAAATTAGGACAGTATCCCTTAGAGCTTAATAAAATACGCCTTGTCCTATTTTAGATTACCCATTTTTAAAAGTATACATGTAGTAATGTTTACGAATAGGAAGTTGCCGTGTAGGTACAAATTCAGGTGGTTCATTTGGAAAAATCCCTGGCGAGTTCTATGAAGACTTTCTTCTAATAATTGATGTTGAAAAGTCTATTCTAGCAGAAGAATAGTTAAACTATGAATGAGAATATAGGTAGTGAATTTAATGTCACTCTTCTTAAAGATCTTCAATAAAAGTTAGTTAGTTTACAAATGACAGCTTAATTTCTTACTCTGTTTTTGTTTCTTTAGTAGATTTGTTTTGTTATTGCAGGGGTGTCGATGTGTTATTTCTGTATTATCAATGTGTTGTGCTTTGTTATTACCGTGTTTTGTTGCCTTTCATTATATTATGTTGTACTGCATTAACAAACAGATTATAAACGCTAAAAATTGACTAGAATAAGGGGCGGAAAACCTCAGAAGCACAAACGTGCAGGTTAACATTATTTTTTCACAAGAATAAAGAAAATACATTTAAAGAAAACCTCTGATTTTTATTCTGAAAGTGAAATTTTGGCTTTAGAAAAACAATCGAAATCGCCTATTCAATGATTATTTCGCTTTTAGCACCATAATCTCCTTCCTTTTCTGGAGAAGTTCTAACAAAAGTACCGGAAATATAGGTTTTCCAAAATATTGTTCCAAATAAAATTAATAATTTTAGAGAAATTTCCATATTTAAATATTTTGAATATAGAGGGTTAAATAAAGTCTAAATATGCGAGAAATTATTATTTCTATGGTTATTTTGCCTTTAGCACTATAATATCCTTGTTTTCCTAGAAAAATTCGAAGAGACAGGTTATTCGAAATAAATAAAATACAAAACAAAAGTAATAGTTTTAGAGAAATTTCCTTATTTTCCTATAACATGAATTTCGGGAGGCAAATTTGATACCAGTCACTCGTTCTTGGCTTTTTATCTAAAATCATGATCAAGATCTTGTACTTTTTTACAAAAAGGAAGAAATACGGGAAATTTCTTTCCTTATGGGCGAATATGACGGTACGACTACGAAAATCTCCAAAAGTTGTGATTATTTATTATATTTTGAATATAGAACAGGATTATAGAGTAAATAAATTTGGAACATGGTCAAAATTTCTTATTTCTATGATTTTTCGCCTTTTGCATTATATTCTTCTTGTTTGCCTAGAGAAGTGTTGACAAAGGTATGGAAGGTATAAGTTATCTGAAATAAGTATTATACAAAATAAAACTAATGGTCTTAAGGGAATTCCCTTATTGTCCTTTAACATGGATTTCGAGAGAGGAATTGATACCAATCGTCGTTCTTGGCTTTCTTTCTTAAATCATGTCAAGATCTTGTATTTTTTTACAAAAAGGAAAAAGTAGGGGAAATTTGTTTCCTTATGGGAGAATATTTGTATCAAATCATAAAAATTGTTCGAACATATTCAAAAAATGTTCATTTGCTATAAAATTGGTTCTGGAACGGCGATCATATTAAGTTTTTAAAATTAAATATTAATTTCCAAAAGTGTGATTTTTCATTACATTTTGAATATAGGACAGCATTATAGAGTAAATAAATTTGAAAAATATTCGAAATTTCCTATTTCTATGATTATTTCGCCTTTTGAGTTATAGTCTCCTTGCTTGCCTAGAGTAGTACTGAAGAAGGT
This sequence comes from Diaprepes abbreviatus, assembly GCA_034092305.1. Taxonomy (NCBI): domain Eukaryota; kingdom Metazoa; phylum Arthropoda; class Insecta; order Coleoptera; family Curculionidae; genus Diaprepes; species Diaprepes abbreviatus. The sequence goes on along the minus strand of JASJET010000122.1, from coordinate 28,663,514 downwards.
ATCGAAGGTGTAAGTTATCTGAAATAAATATTATACAAAATAAAAGTAACAGTCTTAGAGGAATTCCCTTATTTTCCTATAACACATATTTCGTGAAAGGAATTGATACCAATCACCCATTCTTGGCTTTCTTTCTAAAATCATGTTCAAGATCTTATACCTTTTACAAAAACAAGAAATAAGGGAAATTTGTTTTCTTATGAGAGAATATTTGTATCCAATCATAAAAATTGTCCGAAGATATTCAAAAAATGTTCATTTGCTATAAAATGGCTTTTGGAACGGCGATCATATTAAGTTTTTAAAATTAAATATTAATTTCTAAGATATGTCGGCAGTATGACTACGAAAATCTCTAAAAGTTGTGATTTTCTATTACATTTTGAATATAGAACAGCATTATAAAGTAAATAAATTTGAAAAATGATCGAAATTTTTTATTTCTAAGATTATTTCGCCTTTTGCATTATAATCTTCTTGTTAGTCTAGAGAAGTACTTGCAAAGGTATCGAAGGTGTATGTTATCTGAAATAAATATTATACAAAATAAAATTAATACCCTTAGAGGAATTTCCTTATTTTCCTACAACACGGATATCGAGAAAGGAATTGATTGCAATCGCCCATTCTTGGCTTTCTTTCTAAAATCATGTTCTAGATCTTGTACTTTTTTACAAAAAGGAAAAAATAGGGGAATTTGGGAGAATATTTGAATCCAATCATAAAAATTGTCCGAAGATATTCAAACGTGTTCATTTGCTATGGAATTGATTTTGTAACGGCGATCATATTAAGTTTTTAAAATTGAATATTAATTTCTAAGATATCTCGGCAGTATGACTACGAAAATCTCCAAAAGTTAGGATTTTCCATTATATTTTGGGTATAGAATAGCATTATAGAGCAAATAAATTTGAAAAATTATCGAAATTTCTTATTTCTATGATTATTTCGCCTTTTGCATTATAATTTCCTTGTTAGCCTAGAGAAGTACTGACAAAGGTATCGAAGGTATATGTTATCTGAAATAAATATTATACAAAATAAAACCGATAACCTTAGGGGAATTTCCTGATTTTCCTTTAACATGGATATAGAGAAAGGGATTGATACCAATAGTCCATTGTTGGCTTTCGTTCTAAAATTATGTTCAAGATCTTGTACTTTTTTACAAGAAGGAAAAAATAGGGAAGATTTGTTTTCTTATGGGAGAATATTTGAATCCAATCATAAAAATTGTCCGAAGATATTCAAAAATGTTTATTTGCTTTAAAATTGGTTTTGGAACGGCGATCATATTAAGTTTTTAAAATTAAATTTTAATTTCTAAGATATTTAGGCAGTATGACTAATAAAATCTCCAATAGTTGTGATTTTCTATTATATTTTGAATATAGAACAGCATTATAGAGTAATAAATTTGAAAAATGATCGAAATTTCTTATTTCTATGATTATTTCGCCTTTTGTATTATAATCTCCTTGTTTGCCTAGAGAAGTACCGGCGAAGGTATCGAAGGAATTGATACCAATGGTCCATTCTTTGCTTTCTTTCGAAAATCATATTCAAGATCTTGTACTTTCTACAAAAAAGAAGAAATAGGGAAAATTTGTTTTCTTGTAAAAGAATATTTGAATCCAGTCATAAAAATTGTCCGAAGGTATTCAAATTTTTAAATTTGCTATAAAATTAGTTTTGGAGCAACGATCATGTTAAAGTTTCTTTTAAATAAAATATTAATTTCTATGATATTTAAGCAGTATGACTATATTTTGAATATAAAACAGCATTTAAATAAATTTGAAAAATGATCGAAAATTCTTATTACTATGATTATTTCGCCTTTTGCAGTATAATCTCCTTGTTTGCCTAGAGAAGTCCTGTTAGAGATAGCAAAGGTGTATGTTATCTAAAAAATATTATACAAAATAAATCTTGGAGAAATTTCCTTATTTTCCTATAAAATGAATTCGAGAAATGAGTTTGATAGAAATCGCTCCTAGGCTTTTTATCTAAAATCATGTTCAAAATCTTGCTCTGTTCTTACAGAAATGAAGAAATAGAGGAAATTGGTTTTCTTGTGAGAGAATATTTGAATCTAACCATAAAAAGTATCAGAAAATACTGAAAAGTTTTTAATTTGCTATAAAATTAGTTTTACTACGTCGATCATATAAGAATTTTTCGAATTAAATGTTAATATCTAAGATATTTCAGTAATATAATCACGAAAAGTTCCAAAAGTTGTGATTTTCTATTATATTTTGAATATAGACCAGCATTATAGTGTAAATAAAGTTGAAAAATGATTATTTCGCCTTTAGCACTATAATTTCCTTGTTTTCCTAGAGAACTTCTAACAAAAATCTTTAAAATGCAGGTTATTTCAAGTTAATTTCGGGAAGCTAATTTAATACAAACAGCTCCGTTTTCCGCTTTCTATTTGGAGCTATGTCCAAAATCTCCTGCTTTTCTTACAGAAATAAAGAAATAGGGGAAATTCGATTTTTTGTGGGAGAAATTTGTCCAAAAATATTCAAAAATTGTTCACTTGCTATAAAATCGGTTTTGGAATAGCGACCGTATTAAAGTTTTTAAAATTATAAATAAATAAATTTCTAAGATATTTTAACAGTATGATAACGAAAACCTTCAAAAGTTGTAATTTTGAATACAGAAAGGTACTATAGGGTAAAAGAGTCGAAATATGAACGAAATGTCTAATTTCAATAATTATTTCTTGTTTAACACTATAATCTCCTTGCTCTAGCAGATGTATCGAAAACGCAGGGTTTTTGATATATTATACCAGATAGAATTAATAATCTAAAAAAAATTCCTTATTTCCTTCTTAAGCGGAAAGCGAATTTAACACCAACCGACTATTTTTGTTCTTCCATACATAACAATGTCGAGAATTTTATAGTTTTCTTACAAAAATGAAGGAATAAGGAAAATTTTAAATCTAATCATAATTAATCATCCGAAAATACTAAAAAATTGTTTATTTACCATAAAACTCTTTCGGAGCGATGATCAAGCTTTTCAAATACGGATATTTATATCCATTTCCAAGCTGTTTTTGCAGAATAGCCAGGAAAATACCCAAAAGTTGTGATATTTAATTATATTTTGAATATAGAACAACATTATGGGGCAAAGAAAGTCAAAATATGATCGAAATGTCAAATTTCAATTGGAGAGTTTACCCATTTTTACCAACTTGCAAGTTGTGGATCTTAACGCCTCAGAACGCTTTTGTGTTGTGTAATTAAATACAAAGTCTTACCGAACAAACAAGTGAGTCTGTTTAGGGTCACGAAAGATTTTGATTGTAGTTGCGGTTCTTCATTGCGCTGACTCTATGTCTAACAGGTATCATAGAGAAAGCTATTTAAGTTTTTATTACATACCGAAAACAGTACACGTAACACACTATAGTATAGATTCACCAAGTTTTCGGTGGCGGAGCTTGCCCGAAAATAAAACAATAATTCTCTACGTTTAATTATATTTATCTCGAACTTTCAAGAGATATATATTATGAAAAAAAGCAAGATATGATGTTACGTCATGCCAATATTGGAAGAAACTCCATCACCCCAATGGAAGGCAAGAACTTGAGTATATAAGTTTATGGTATGTACGAATCATGGTCTAAAATCTCAGATATTAATAACCAACATTCAAAGAACTAGTTCATCTCCGTGGTGCACAATTTCAGATAGCAATTATGCATTTTGTTTGAAATGTGCCAAAATTAGCTAATCGGCAAAACACACTGAATTTCAATAAATATCTGAACAAAAATTCCCTAAATTTGACAAAAGAATACGTATGCCTAACTGATCAGCGACATAAATACTTTCTTTATTGCTATTGTTACAAAAAATCATTCTTGGTTCTCCAAAGAAAAAACATTTTTAGTAGAAATAACTTTCATGCTAGCGAGATCAACAAATATTTGTTTGTCATAGGACTCTCTATATTTTTTGTTGTTAATATTTTATAACATTCCGTACATCGTTGTAAATTACTTATCTGAATCTAAAAATTGGCTGCTGTCTTTGAATGTTGGTTATTAATATCTGAGATTTTAGACCATGATTCGTACATACCATAAACTTATATACTCAAGTTCTTGCCTTCCATTGGGGTGATGGAGTTTCTTCCAATATTGGCATGACGTAACATCATATCTTGCTTTTTTTCATAATATATATCTCTTGAAAGTTCGAGATAAATATAATTAAACGTAGAGAATTATTGTTTTATTTTCGGGCAAGCTCCGCCACCGAAAACTTGGTGAATCTATACTATAGTGTGTTACGTGTACTGTTTTCGGTATGTAATAAAAACTTAAATAGCTTTCTCTATGATACCTGTTAGACATAGAGTCAGCGCAATGAAGAACCGCAACTACAATCAAAATCTTTCGTGACCCTAAACAGACTCACTTGTTTGTTCGGTAAGACTTTGTATTTAATTACACAACACAAAAGCGTTCTGAGGCGTTAAGATCCACAACTTGCAAGTTGGTAAAAATGGGTAAACTCTCCAATTGAAATTTGACATTTCGATCATATTTTGACTTTCTTTGCCCCATAATGTTGTTCTATATTCAAAATATAATTAAATATCACAACTTTTGGGTATTTTCCTGGCTATTCTGCAAAAACAGCTTGGAAATGGATATAAATATCCGTATTTGAAAAGCTTGATCATCGCTCCGAAAGAGTTTTATGGTAAATAAACAATTTTTTAGTATTTTCGGATGATTAATTATGATTAGATTTAAAATTTTCCTTATTCCTTCATTTTTGTAAGAAAACTATAAAATTCTCGACATTGTTATGTATGGAAGAACAAAAATAGTCGGTTGGTGTTAAATTCGCTTTCCGCTTAAGAAGGAAATAAGGAATTTTTTTTAGATTATTAATTCTATCTGGTATAATATATCAAAAACCCTGCGTTTTCGATACATCTGCTAGAGCAAGGAGATTATAGTGTTAAACAAGAAATAATTATTGAAATTAGACATTTCGTTCATATTTCGACTCTTTTACCCTATAGTACCTTTCTGTATTCAAAATTACAACTTTTGAAGGTTTTCGTTATCATACTGTTAAAATATCTTAGAAATTTATTTATTTATAATTTTAAAAACTTTAATACGGTCGCTATTCCAAAACCGATTTTATAGCAAGTGAACAATTTTTGAATATTTTTGGACAAATTTCTCCCACAAAAAATCGAATTTCCCCTATTTCTTTATTTCTGTAAGAAAAGCAGGAGATTTTGGACATAGCTCCAAATAGAAAGCGGAAAACGGAGCTGTTTGTATTAAATTAGCTTCCCGAAATTAACTTGAAATAACCTGCATTTTAAAGATTTTTGTTAGAAGTTCTCTAGGAAAACAAGGAAATTATAGTGCTAAAGGCGAAATAATCATTTTTCAACTTTATTTACACTATAATGCTGGTCTATATTCAAAATATAATAGAAAATCACAACTTTTGGAACTTTTCGTGATTATATTACTGAAATATCTTAGATATTAACATTTAATTCGAAAAATTCTTATATGATCGACGTAGTAAAACTAATTTTATAGCAAATTAAAAACTTTTCAGTATTTTCTGATACTTTTTATGGTTAGATTCAAATATTCTCTCACAAGAAAACCAATTTCCTCTATTTCTTCATTTCTGTAAGAACAGAGCAAGATTTTGAACATGATTTTAGATAAAAAGCCTAGGAGCGATTTCTATCAAACTCATTTCTCGAATTCATTTTATAGGAAAATAAGGAAATTTCTCCAAGATTTATTTTGTATAATATTTTTTAGATAACATACACCTTTGCTATCTCTAACAGGACTTCTCTAGGCAAACAAGGAGATTATACTGCAAAAGGCGAAATAATCATAGTAATAAGAATTTTCGATCATTTTTCAAATTTATTTAAATGCTGTTTTATATTCAAAATATAGTCATACTGCTTAAATATCATAGAAATTAATATTTTATTTAAAAGAAACTTTAACATGATCGTTGCTCCAAAACTAATTTTATAGCAAATTTAAAAATTTGAATACCTTCGGACAATTTTTATGACTGGATTCAAATATTCTTTTACAAGAAAACAAATTTTCCCTATTTCTTCTTTTTTGTAGAAAGTACAAGATCTTGAATATGATTTTCGAAAGAAAGCAAAGAATGGACCATTGGTATCAATTCCTTCGATACCTTCGCCGGTACTTCTCTAGGCAAACAAGGAGATTATAATACAAAAGGCGAAATAATCATAGAAATAAGAAATTTCGATCATTTTTCAAATTTATTACTCTATAATGCTGTTCTATATTCAAAATATAATAGAAAATCACAACTATTGGAGATTTTATTAGTCATACTGCCTAAATATCTTAGAAATTAAAATTTAATTTTAAAAACTTAATATGATCGCCGTTCCAAAACCAATTTTAAAGCAAATAAACATTTTTGAATATCTTCGGACAATTTTTATGATTGGATTCAAATATTCTCCCATAAGAAAACAAATCTTCCCTATTTTTTCCTTCTTGTAAAAAAGTACAAGATCTTGAACATAATTTTAGAACGAAAGCCAACAATGGGCTATTGGTATCAATCCCTTTCTCTATATCCATGTTAAAGGAAAATCAGGAAATTCCCCTAAGGTTATCGGTTTTATTTTGTATAATATTTATTTCAGATAACATATACCTTCGATACCTTTGTCAGTACTTCTCTAGGCTAACAAGGAAATTATAATGCAAAAGGCGAAATAATCATAGAAATAAGAAATTTCGATAATTTTTCAAATTTATTTGCTCTATAATGCTATTCTATACCCAAAATATAATGGAAAATCCTAACTTTTGGAGATTTTCGTAGTCATACTGCCGAGATATCTTAGAAATTAATATTCAATTTTAAAAACTTAATATGATCGCCGTTACAAAATCAATTCCATAGCAAATGAACACGTTTGAATATCTTCGGACAATTTTTATGATTGGATTCAAATATTCTCCCAAATTCCCCTATTTTTTCCTTTTTGTAAAAAAGTACAAGATCTAGAACATGATTTTAGAAAGAAAGCCAAGAATGGGCGATTGCAATCAATTCCTTTCTCGATATCCGTGTTGTAGGAAAATAAGGAAATTCCTCTAAGGGTATTAATTTTATTTTGTATAATATTTATTTCAGATAACATACACCTTCGATACCTTTGCAAGTACTTCTCTAGACTAACAAGAAGATTATAATGCAAAAGGCGAAATAATCTTAGAAATAAAAAATTTCGATCATTTTTCAAATTTATTTACTTTATAATGCTGTTCTATATTCAAAATGTAATAGAAAATCACAACTTTTAGAGATTTTCGTAGTCATACTGCCGACATATCTTAGAAATTAATATTTAATTTTAAAAACTTAATATGATCGCCGTTCCAAAAGCCATTTTATAGCAAATGAACATTTTTTGAATATCTTCGGACAATTTTTATGATTGGATACAAATATTCTCTCATAAGAAAACAAATTTCCCTTATTTCTTGTTTTTGTAAAAGGTATAAGATCTTGAACATGATTTTAGAAAGAAAGCCAAGAATGGGTGATTGGTATCAATTCCTTTCACGAAATATGTGTTATAGGAAAATAAGGGAATTCCTCTAAGACTGTTACTTTTATTTTGTATAATATTTATTTCAGATAACTTACACCTTCGATACCTTCTTCAGTACTACTCTAGGCAAGCAAGGAGACTATAACCCAAAAGGCGAAATAATCATAGAAATAGGAAATTTCGAATATTTTTCAAATTTATTTACTCTATAATGCTGTCCTATATTCAAAATGTAATGAAAAATCACACTTTTGGAAATTAATATTTAATTTTAAAAACTTAATATGATCGCCGTTCCAGAACCAATTTTATAGCAAATGAACATTTTTTGAATATGTTCGAACAATTTTTATGATTTGATACAAATATTCTCCCATAAGGAAACAAATTTCCCCTACTTTTTCCTTTTTGTAAAAAAATACAAGATCTTGACATGATTTAAGAAAGAAAGCCAAGAACGACGATTGGTATCAATTCCTCTCTCGAAATCCATGTTAAAGGATAATAAGGGAATTCCCTTAAGACCATTAGTTTTATTTTGTATAATACTTATTTCAGATAACTTATACCTTCCATACCTTTGTCAACACTTCTCTAGGCAAACAAGAAGAATATAATGCAAAAGGCGAAAAATCATAGAAATAAGAAATTTTGACCATGTTCCAAATTTATTTACTCTATAATCCTGTTCTATATTCAAAATATAATAAATAATCACAACTTTTGGAGATTTTCGTAGTCGTACCGTCATATTCGCCCATAAGGAAAGAAATTTCCCGTATTTCTTCCTTTTTGTAAAAAAGTACAAGATCTTGATCATGATTTTAGATAAAAAGCCAAGAACGAGTGACTGGTATCAAATTTGCCTCCCGAAATTCATGTTATAGGAAAATAAGGAAATTTCTCTAAAACTATTACTTTTGTTTTGTATTTTATTTATTTCGAATAACCTGTCTCTTCGAATTTTTCTAGGAAAACAAGGATATTATAGTGCTAAAGGCAAAATAACCATAGAAATAATAATTTCTCGCATATTTAGACTTTATTTAACCCTCTATATTCAAAATATTTAAATATGGAAATTTCTCTGAAATTATTAATTTTATTTGGAACAATATTTTGGAAAACCTATATTTCCGGTACTTTTGTTAGAACTTCTCCAGAAAAGGAAGGAGATTATGGTGCTAAAAGCGAAATAATCATTGAATAGGCGATTTCGATTGTTTTTCTAAAGCCAAAATTTCACTTTCAGAATAAAAATCAGAGGTTTTCTTTAAATGTATTTTCTTTATTCTTGTGAAAAAATAATGTTAACCTGCACGTTTGTGCTTCTGAGGTTTTCCGCCCCTTATTCTAGTCAATTTTTAGCGTTTATAATCTGTTTGTTAATGCAGTACAACATAATATAATGAAAGGCAACAAAACACGGTAATAACAAAGCACAACACATTGATAATACAGAAATAACACATCGACACCCCTGCAATAACAAAACAAATCTACTAAAGAAACAAAAACAGAGTAAGAAATTAAGCTGTCATTTGTAAACTAACTGACTTTTATTGAAGATCTTTAAGAAGAGTGACATTAAATTCACTACCTATATTCTCATTCATAGTTTAACTATTCTTCTGCTAGAATAGACTTTTCAACATCAATTATTAGAAGAAAGTCTTCATAGAACTCGCCAGGGATTTTTCCAAATGAACCACCTGAATTTGTACCTACACGGCAACTTCCTATTCGTAAACATTACTACATGTATACTTTTAAAAATGGGTAATCTAAAATAGAACAAGGCGTATTTTATTAAGCTCTAAGGGATACTGTCCTAATTTTAGTACTAAGTTTGTAAAATATGTCATGTATCACTGTTTTTAACAAAATTTTAAATAAACTAGGTTATGTAATTAATTAAAATTATATTATTTACTACTTAAACCGCGACGGCACCCTTTCAGAAAATATAAACCAGTCTTAGTTACTTATTCAATAATTATCTCTCATTGTATAACTCTACAGAGTCTTCTCTGACTTTAGCATCCTTCCATACAAGTAACAAAGTGTTGATTTAATGCGACCGTCACCGTGACGCTTTAAACAAGTCAAACAATAAATCGCATAAAACACATCAGGACAATAAAAGGACAACATAAAGAGCATTCGAAATGATGGACATAGTAGGAAGAAAGAAGTTAAACAATCCTGATTTTAATATTAGTACAATAATTTATGCCTGTTCCGGTAATAAAAATCCCGATAAAACCTAAATACATAATAGGAAATCTAATATCGATATGCATGCTTTATACCCATTCAAATAATACAAATTCCGACAGTAGAACCTAACCTTCATAAATCAATAGCTACCTATACCGTGAACATTAAGACACACACACACATGCACACACAAACACCATGACCCACACAGACACATACCAAAGGAAGCAGGGCTCAGGTTAGTTCCACTCTTTAGAAAAAGAAAACATAGGCCTTGTTTAAAACAATAAAATTTACCTTTACAAAAAAAAAACGGCTATCCGTACCTTGAATATTAAGACCATTGTTTCACAGAAAACCAAGCCTCAGGTTAGCTCCAAGAAAATAGTGCCTCGATTTTATTTCTTACGTTTAATATAACATGTTTTTTAGAAAAACCTATTCAAATCGCCTTCACATCTATCTTTGTGGCCATCCAAAGAAAACATGTTTAAAAACCTATTGTATAAATAATACCTTAAAAAGGGCAATCAATATTTTAATTTACTTATCCCTTTGCAATTTTTAATTTTTTTCTCTCAATTTAACGTCAATGCATGTATTTTCTTATATTTATTTAATAAAAATGATTAGTACGAACAGTGTGAACCTCTAAATTCATGTATTTAATCGAAAAAATTATACTAAAATCAACTTTTATACCTTCGTGGCGATATCTGGCGGGGCCAGCCGATGGCACCCGACAAAAAAAAAACTCGAGCACCAGGGGTTAAAGGATAATTTATGATGCTCGGGTTCTGCAGACTTTTCATATAGGGAATATCTAAAAAATAATCAATAATTTAAGTCGCCTATTCCCTTATCAATTTTAAAATTTTTCTTTCAAGCTACCGCCGATATATGTTTTTTGTATATTTATTAAAATGAGCGGTAGGGCCTGAAAGTTATTTTATTTTTTCTAGAAAATTATATTTCTTCCTTCCTATAACTTGACCTATAGACATTATCTAAAAAGCTCTCTACACGCGGCTGGAGCTGGGAAATTCCTCGTTATTAAGGATATTGTAAACCAATAAATTAGATTACCTTTCTTAGGTCCAAGACTAGAAAAAACACCGAGAATATAGCGGGTTATGTAAAAATTGAAATAGTTATGCACCATGTGTTATCCTGTGCTTATATGTATATCCACTAACTTAGTAAATCATAGCGTCTGAAGATTTAGTTGTTACTATAAAACAACAGTAATGACAAAATATTTCAATATATGTGACAAATAACTAAGTAAGTATACCTATATGTCTTGTTTATATTACATTTGAAAAAAAATGCCATATTGTCACAAGGTAACAGACGAATCCATCACTTAATCCACCATAACGACAGAGAAACATGTACTTTACACAAATATACATACATACATACGTACGAACACGCATGTTTTTCTTTCTAAACTTATATCATTCAGCGGCTCTACAACCACTTCGTTAAAAATCTGAACAATTATAATCTAAACATCATTTTCGAAATATCGTATATTAAAACAGCAATCTAGGCCTAAAAGTAATCCAGCCGAAATTACAAGTAATTACCGTATAAGAATAACAAGCTTAAATCTTTTCATAGAAAATAAACCTAGAATATAACATTTATTACCTCCTGGAAAAAGCAGACCTATCCTGCTAGTGGCACGCGACAAAAAGATACCCCGACCATCAGAAGACAAAAGATAATTTACGATGCCTGAATAGACATTTATTCATTTTAAAATATCTTTATTTGTAACGGTCACATTTCACATATCAAATATATTGTATTTATGTTGCAATCGACTGCGACAGTAACCTCCAGATCGGTGGTAATACAGCTTAAGCTGTAGCCTGCTGTTAGGTTTAGAGTATATTGACATTGTCGTCGAATAGACGGATGAGCCTAATCACAATGCATACGCGAATAAAAACTCACATAAATTACACTTTAAGTAATATTTAAAAATAATGGGGATAAATCTACAAAATTATTAGTGGGAAAATACTTTATTTCATATGTAACCCCTGACGACAAGTGGCGATATCTGGCGGGGCCAGCCGATGGCACCCGACAAAAAAAATAATTTATGATGCTCGGGTAGACGGATGAGTATAACCACAATTGGATTTTACTTTTTGATTTCGGTCATATTATTACTTTATAAGAAATTAACACATGTTTTTCTGACGTTTCGGTTTATTTTATTGATTAAACCATCTTCAGAGAAATACTAATGTTAACAGGCGGTTCACTTAATTAACTTACATTTAACTTTTTTGTTATTTTAATACAAATATAAATATAGAAAATTGATATTGTTTTTAATACATTTTTTACACATCTGTTATATATATATATATATATATATATATATATATATATATATATATATATATATATATATATATATAGCTTTTGCCAGTATACTACTCATGTATTAATTTCTTATAAACTAATACTATAACCGAAACTCAAAAGTAAAATCTAATTAATAACTGCACGGTCAAAAAATAGAAATGAATCTAACCACAATGCATGTGTGAATAAAAACCTACATAAATCACCCTGTAAGTAATAATTAAAAATAATAGGACTAAATTTACAGAATTATTCGTGGAAAAATACCTTATTTCATACGTAATGACCCCGACGACACGTGCCAAAGGATTGTCGGCGCCGGGCAATAAAGCTTCTTCCGAAGAACGCAGTGAGCGATGTCTGGCAGTTCAAAGTGCCACTATTCCTGGAAAAATACTTTATTTCGTACGTACCGACCTCGATGACAAGTAATAAAGGATTGTCGGTGCCGGTCAAAAAAGCAGCTTCCGAAGAAACCAATTATCGATGTATGGCGGTTCAACGTACAATTATTTGAGATAACATACATTATTTCATAAGTGACAAGTGTCTAAAGACCGCCGGCACGGGTCAATAAAGGCGGTACTGGGAAACGTAATCGGTGATGTCTGGTTCAAAGTACCATTATTCGTAGAAAATCATTCATTCATACATAACGACCTCGATGACACGTGCTAAAGGACTCTCGGCACGTGTCAATCAAGCCGCTTCCGGGAAAACCATCTGGCGACGTCTGGTCGGTCTACGGTACCCCTATGCCTACTGGTATGTGAAGGGGAGAGTTTTTGCATATTTTCCACTTTCCGGCCACTTCCGGTTTCACCGAAAATGGCCCCGGTTTTGAATTTTTAAATGGAACATCCTATATATTTTAACATTTTTGGATTTCTGAGACAATTCTAGATCAGAATGTGGCATTTTAAAAACTTTTTACGTCTACTTCATTTTTTTAGAGCCACTTTTAAAATTGCATCTATGTGGCCATGATCGGACGCAAATTAATCTAAGGGCCTTAGGTGATGTCAAAAAAATACAATCGCAAAGTTTTAGTTACTAGTATGAAAGACAGGAATAAGACAAGTTGACAAAATTACGTTTTCATTTCTAACTATTAATTTTCAAATGGCGACCCCTTTTTAACAACTACTTTTCGAAAAAAGCATTCTTTGACGAATCTAACGATACTAATTTATTTGCGATTGGATTAGACATAAGAACAGAAATTAAATATTATTAAGCAAAATACTGGATAATTTATTTACTTATGACAAGTGCGCCATGGACAGCCATGATGCATAATAATTTGCAACTGTTTTTATCAAGTCTTCTTTGGAAAACAAAGCACTCACTTAAGTAGATAATGACAGTGACATACGCTCTAAGAACAGACGTAAAAGTTTCTTAATTTTCGTTAAGTTTAGAGTTCTTAGAGCATATGTCACTGTCATTATCTACTTAAGTGAGTGCTTTGTTTTCCAAAGAAGACTTGATAAAAACAGTTGCAATATTATCATGCATCATGGCTGTCCATGGCGCACGTGTCATAAATAAATAAATTATCCAGTATTTTGCTTAATAATATTTAATTTCTGTTCTTATGTCTAATCCAATCGCAAATAAATTAATACCGTTAGATTCGTCAAAGAATGCTTTTTTCGAAAAGTAGTTGTCAAAAAGGGGTCGCCATTTGAAAATTAATAGTTAGAAATGAAAACGTAATTTTGTCAACTTGTCTTATTCCTGTCTTTCATACTAGTAACTAAAACTTTGCGATTGTATTTTTTTGACATCACCTAAGGCCCTTAGATTAGTTTGCGTCCGATCATGGCCACCTAGATGCAATTTTAAAAGTGGCTCTAAAAAAATGAAGTAGACTTAAAAAGTTTTTAAAATGTCACATTCTGATCTAGAATTGTCTCAGAAATCCAAAAATGTTAATATACAGGGTGTTCCATTTAAAAATTCAAAACCGGGGCCATTTCCGGTGAAACCGGAAGTGGCCGGAAAGTGGAAAATATGCGAAAACTCTCCCCTTCACATACCATTTACCTGTACCAATTCTCATTTTGATACACATAATACTCTAGAAATTATGACTTGTCTAATAGATTCGTTGACACCCGGTATATCAGACTAAGCAAGTAAAGTCAATTCTTGGCCAATGGATTATGCTTCGAATATAGAAATATTGCCGGTAGATTGACTCTCGGCCATATTTCCTTATATTCCAAGTAAACTATATGAAATTTTGCCTGACTAAATAATACCTAAAAGCAGTGATTCTAAATATAACGTGCATCCTTGAGTGTGTATATGTAGATATTGATGTTAGTTAAGGATAAAAATCAAATATATTCTTCATAAAGGTACTCTTTATTTTCAGTGTTTTCATTTCACCATAAAAATTTTGAGTTAGCTAAAAATAAGCTAGTCAACTTGTATCAATACGTAAAGTTTACATTTATTTTAAATTTATGAGGCTCAGCAAGTTACAACCTTGCCGATAGTTGTTTCGTTAACTTAGTTGTTATTTTGGCTCGTAAATATACAGCTTTATAAATAGGGGTTAAACAAATGTTTTCTCTTTGAAACGGTTATCAAATTTCTATACAATCAGAGCCTTCTTTACCACATCCAAACTCAAAGCCAATATGTGGGGCAAGATTAATTACTCTCGTTACTGCCGAATTCCATTTCCTTAATAGGAAAATTAATAAAGAGTAAATTCGAAGCGCATTTTCCACATTAATTTTCCAGTATAAATTAGATACATTAAGAAGCTGCTGTGAGGCTTTTTGCTTTACCAGCTTTACTGCGAACGTTCTTGGCCTCTTTTTATTATTTTCGGTTAAAATTTATTTCTAAAACAGTTAAAATGGGGCTCTAAATTAGTTTTTTTAATTTATATTAGGAACTCATAAATTTTCACCGCATAAAAGATTCCATTACACTATCAGGAACATAATATACATGTCTGATCAAAAAACAGGAAACAAATATTTATTCAAATTCAATCTTAAATACATTTTTAAGTTGAGGTGATTTTAAACATTTTTTGTCAAGTTGTAGGCATTCTCTTTATACAAGATAGAGCCAAAAGTTGCATTGTTCATCTCCCTAGGGAGCAATAAACAATACAATGTCGCGTCAGTTTATTCGATTTTTAAATATCAGTATTTCTTAATATTTCTTCTTTATTTCATCCAATATATTTATTCTAAAGGAAAAAGAAATTAAAGAAAACTGTGTAATTTATGGGCAACAATAACAAAAATTAAAAACGTTACAGACAATTTAACTTAAACAAATGAAGAAACACTAATATCGCATATTGCTCCATGGGACATGGTAAGTTCTAAACATAACTGTGAATTGTGATTTGTGGAATGTTTTCCCACTCTTCGTAAAGAACTATTCGAAAATCTGGAATGGTTTCTGGTTGTTGGTTGCGAATAAATCTCTTTAACGTATCCCACACATGCTCGGTCGGGTTTAAGTCAAATCTACGTGGAGGCCAGTTTAATCGTTGAAGATCCATTACATCCAGATAAGCATTGATAACTTTTACATTATGGGTCTGTGCATTATCGTACCTTAGAGAAAAATTTTGATCAGCAAATGAAGACAAAGAAATGAGATATTCCGCTTAACATTTTTCGCTGTAACGATTAGTAGTTATAGCTTCATTTTTGTTGATAACTAGGTCTGTACGGGCTTGTATTGAAATTCCAGTCCTCACCATCATATTACCCCTTCCAAAAGATGTTTTTGAAGATATGCAACATTCAGAAAATCGTTCCCTTCGTTTTCTCCAAACACGCTTCCGTTCATTCAATGAATGTAGAAAAAATGCAATTTGTCTACGAATAACACACATCCGCACTCTTCGTCAGTTCAGTGTCGATGTTTACGGGTAACATTTAATCCTTGAGTACATAAATGTTAATCGTAATATTGCTACCACTGAACTCTATAATGAACCCTGTTCCTTGTAGGCTATTGAATTCGCAAAATACGGACGAAAAAGTGCGTTTGTGCACATGGGGTGTCATGTTTTTGGTTATTAGTTCTTGTCAACTTGCGCACAATTATCGATCGGTTAATTTTCTGGCGTTACTTGTGAACCAGCAGTACCGAGTCGAAATCTTTTATTGTTTTTACCTTGTGAATTGTTTATGAATTAGGCAGATATTTTTACTAACTTATTTGTTTGTGTTTTGTGTGTTTTATTTAATATAATGAAATCTACAAAGTTTATTCTTACGTTTTGCCAAAACAAGTGCAAAGAGATTTTCGGAATTAGGTGCTGTTGATGGTCAACTAAACATTTTGTAATGCTCATGCCTAAAATTACGGGGAATATGTTTATGTTTTAACATTGTAACAGGATTTGATCACCGACTCCTGTAAATGAAATCTTTTGGTCGTGTATGGCCATTTCGCCCATGATTTAATGCTGTCACATATTAGTTAGTAGCTATTCTTTAAACTTATAAATGAATCTCACCCTGACAAAGGCACTCTAGTAGTGTGATCGATCTTTTTGGCCCTTACAGTTTTAGTGCGGATTAATAGAGCTTACCAATACCACAAATACAACGTCTAGGTTCTGGTCAGATCAGACATCTTATTTTAAAATACATCCGGGAGAGGTTAATCGTGTTAAGGTTTTTATTAAATTAAAAGAAATAAGTTTCTCAAACCACTTAAATCTATTTATAAATAAAAACAAATATTTACAAATGAGAAACTTAAAATTAACTTGTTAAACAAATTCAATGTAACTGAAATAATTGCTCTTGTCGGTCGTTATTTTAACCAAGAAGGAAACTGTAATATGTTCCTTCTTTGATATAGAAGATGCTTTTGACAATACTCCACATGAGGCAGTCAAAAGAGCACTCAGCGACATCCAAATGGATAGTGCGATTTCTCTCCACTAGAATAACAGAGACAGAGATAGAACCGGACACTATTGCCCTCTGTATCACCAAAGGATAACATCAGGGGGAAGTAGCCTCTCCACTTATGTGGAGCTTAATTGTAGACCAACTCCTCTGCGATCTGACTGACCTCGGAATATCTTGTCAGGGCTATGCCGATCATGTGGTCGTGATCGCAAGAGGCAATTTCGAGAATACCCTCTTTCACATAGTTCAAAGGGGTCTTGAATACCTTAGAGAATGATGTCAGATGATGGGACTAAACATCAACCCCACCAAAACCACCCTAGTAACCTTCACAAGAAAAAGAAACTTCAAGCTGAAAACCATCAAAATGGATGGAAATATTATTGAGTGGAAGTCAGAGGTTAAATATCTGGGACTGACCCCAGATAACAAACTCCTCTGGAACCAGCACAAAAAAGAATTAATCAACAAGGCTACAAAAGCCTTGTTAGTCTGTAGAAACTTTGCAGGAAAAAGATTGGGTACAAATCCCAAATTTCTGCAGTGGATGTATAACAAAGACTTGCCTGTGCATATAACCGGGGCAATGAAAACCTGCTCAATGGTCGCCATGGAACTAATCCTACACCTCACGCCTCTACATATACTTCTGGCGAAGAGGACGATTTTTAGAATGCTGAGAGATGGAATCATAAAACGAAGGTCCACTCTCTTGTCCAAAAATCAACAAACCTGGGACATGCCCCAAGATGAAATGATAAAGAAATTGAACTTTGTGAGAAAACTTTAGCACAAAGTTGAGTCGCAAGAGCGATAGGACAGAAACACAATTGTAAAACTCAGCAAGAAATCCATTATATGGTATACAGATGGCTCCAAATCAACGGAGGGAGCCGGAATAGTAGTGTATGGACCCGGCACCAGACACTATGAAAGCTTGGGTAGGTCATCAAGCAGTTTTTAGGCAAAAATACGTGCCATTAGGATCTCTATCCAATTGAACAAGGAGAAAAACTATCACGGCCAAGAGATTATCATCATGTTGGATAGTCAAGCAGTCATCAATGCGTTGAGTTCTCAAGTTTTCAGCTCCAAGATGGTCTGGGAATGTTTTAAGGGATTAAATGATTAGAACAAGAATAATAAAGTCATCCTCAGTAGCAGCGTAATGTTTAAAGAACTAAAGATAGAGAAAAAAAGCAGGAGATCCAATTATTGGATGAAGCTGCAAGGATTGAGGCAAGCGAAAATATTTCTGGGGAACTACGACCAGAAAAGAATCAAAGAATTTATAAGCTTAAGTAAAAACCAACTCAGAGATCTGACAGGGGTCTTGACGGGGCATTGCCAACTGAAGGAAGACCTCAAGAAACTAGGACTGGTAGAAAGGGAAGAGTGCAGATTCTGTGGGGAGGAGGATAAAACCTCTATTCATATCCTTTTAGAGTGCAGCGCTCTATAAAAACCTAGGATGTGGTTGTTGGGAGCACAACAAATCGAAGAAGGGGAGCTACTCACCTTGAAGCCGTCCAACATGTTAAAACTCTTGAGGGGAATTGGACTGGAGGACCTGCTCTAGCCGATTAGGTAACCCTTACGAGTGGGCAGCAATAGGGGGGCACAATAGATTTACCAGGTCGCAGTGTACAGACCCTCAACTCTACGCACATACATACATCTTTCCCCGGACTTCCCGCCGTAAATCCGGTTAGTACCAATCTAATCCTGATTTCCTTCTCGTTCGTTCGTAGAGAGGATTAGCCATCCTATGTTAGATATTTAATTCCCGATTTGACCTGAGCATTTTAAATTAGGAATGTTTTAAACAAACGGGTTAATAAAACTATTCTACGTTTTTCTGTAACTTAAAAAATCAATAATAACTAGAAAAAACCTGCCGGCTCTTTTATCTACATTAAAAGTGTTTAAATCGCTTGTGAACAGGAAAAACAGTCATTGTACGAATTCTTTCTACATGTCATCAAACAAATATATTGCATTATAGTGCTTTTATTTGATTATTTTTTGTTTCCTAAGAATAGGAAAATTGTTCAATTTAAAAACATTCTATCAGTATCCGTGGATATCACATGTTAAGATTACTCTTGGCACCTATCCCTTCGTTTTCAGTTACATAACTAGGATAGGGCTTCTTCGGCTGATTTATTTAAAAATGTTAAAGAGGTATGATCTTTTTAGTTATCATAGTTGTCTGGGTTTATATTTTGTTAAGAAAACATTTGAATGACCCAAAGTAACTGCCTAAGTTTGATAATTGATTTACTTTTTTCCTGATAGATAACGGTTTTATTGTGGTACTATGAAATTTTTATTTTCTTAGTTCCCATGTTTAAAATCCATCTACAAAGTAATTATTTAAATCCCACTTTTAGTGAAATATACGCTACGTCACGCAATGTTTAATAAGATCAATCATAATCAATGTTTATTCTATTACAACATCCCAAATTTACCATTTTTGAGATTAAATTTGTGGCTCAAATTAATATTTGGCTTAGGGTTGCAACAAAATATCAATGGTGCTGAATTAAAATGTAATTATTTCAATTTTTATTATTATTGTACATAAATTGAATAGTTTTCTTAAAAATAAAACGTTTTCCCTTTATAACAAACATTTAAAAAAAATAAATGACAAGACTAAAAAATTGACACAACACCATGTCGTTCAATGTTTCAACAGGGTATTTAGAAATTTAGGGCAAAATGCAACTCTTGGATCTACAAACTCAATATAAGATAATGATCAAAGTAAACGCGCCTACAACTTGACACAAAAGGATCAAAATCGATACAAAACCTAAAATGTATTTAACATTAAATTTGAACAAAACTTTATTTGAAATTTTTTTATGTCCACTAGTGTATTAAAGCGTTACTGTCACATCACAATTTACAATCAGCATTGTCGTTGTAAATTCGATAAACTTTTTGTTTTAAAAATTATTTGAAAGCTTTTAAATAGCTTCGTGAAATAAAATTAAAAGCAATGCGCATTATTAATAAAAGCAACGATATAAACTCTGTTAAAAAAGGTAGCTTAAAATGATGTCAATTTTTGTTTTTTATTTTTATATTGCTGGTTAAAAAGCAATTTACGCGAAATATGTTTATCGCATCTTCAGTACTTTTAAAATTGGTTGTTTTTAATTAGTTGTGGAGTTAAAATCGATTAAAATTGGTTAAATTGAGATGATAATGCGGGAGAACCAATGAATTCCCTTGTAGAATTTGCATATTGTTACGATTTCTTGTTCTTTATATTTACTCACTGGGTTCGAATAATAATATCACTTTTAACCAATTACTTTCAATTATTTAGCAATTTCTGGTTTACACTTTCATTATTAAACTACAACTAATTTCTAGTTCATAACCTACCTACTCATATACATCTATAGAACACACTATATACGCCACGCTGCGTAAATGTGTAGCGGGGGGTAAGAAAAAAAAATTCTTTACAGCAAACTGATAGTGGTATATTGTAGGTAATATCATAACTAATGAAGGGAAAATAATCCGAATTTTTAGGGTGAAAAACAGTTTTTTTACGATTTCCAGCTAAATTACGCATCTTATCGAAAAGAATTAAGTACAAAAGTTGTAGGTAATAAAAATATCTACAACATTTTTTCTTAACTTTAAAATTTTCCGAAAAAAATGCAAAAAACCGTATTTTCGGGTTTATGTTTTTTTCTTCCACAAAAATGATTTGATTAAGCTCAAGCTTGGAGAGAGTGTACCTTTTGATGCTGCAAGTAAGCCTTAATTTATTTTGTGCCATAATATTCAACCTTTGCAGTTTTATGTAATTTTAAAAAAAGAGAAATTTTCAATCGCATATCCTCTTAAAATTAATTCTCCAACAGAGTTCGGATTAGGCTTGCTTTTTTTGTTTTTACTTCTACTTTCAATAAATGGAAAAAAAATGTATATAGTACAATGGAAAAAATTTCCGAAAAATCTAAAAAACCGAAAAACTGGCTTTTTTCGATATGCATTTAACGATTATTGTCAATAATTTGTTATTATTTATTAAAATTATTATAATTTTATACCATCAATGTTTACTACAAACAATGAGTAAAAAAAATATAAATTCACTACTTTTCAATTATCGAATAAACAAAAAAAAAGATAGTTTTGCTTAGCATGAGCTTGAAATTGTTTTTTTTTTGTCAATTTTTCAATTCCGATGTTATTTATTTCATAATAATAAAGGGTTGACTTGTAAGTGACCTCATTTTTATTTATTTGTTAATTTAAATATTTTAACTCAAAGTTTTTCATTATTATTTCGAGTAATGTTGACAATCCTGGCTCTTGCAGCTACCCCCTCCGCTGAGAAGCACTTCCTTAATTAATTTACTCCAATATTCGAAAGTGAAAGGTTCTAAAGTACTGTCAGTATTCTAGAATTTTGTAATCTTTTAGAAAGTTTTGGAACATATTGGAATATAATGAAATGGAGCAATATAAGATCTTTGTATTGTAAACAAAGGAGGGGAACGAATCGGCTTTTACTAGTAGAGGGGTCTCAGTTCGTTTCGGAGCATCGAGCGAGCAGCTACTATACCGTTAAGATTATTTTTAGTTTAAAGGAGCAGTGTAGTGGAGAAATATACCATATTTGGAAGAAAAATGTTTATCTAATGACAGTAATAAAAATAAATTAATACAAATATTAACACAGGAATTTGAAACAGTAGGATTCACATGTAAACAGGCAACCAAAAATGCTGATACCCTCATAATAAATACAGTAATTGAAGTCACCGCAGATGATAAAAATGTGATAGTTGTTTGACAAGACATTGATCTGCTTGTGCATTTAAATGTATTGAATGACAGAAATTTGTAAATATTATTTCATAAATCATTCGCGGGTAACATTCGCTTCAACGATCGATCACAGCCATCCTCGACGGCTCCTCGGCTTATAGCTTCTCCAAGCCCAGCAGCCGTCGAGGAAGCATCACTTGAAAATGCTATCTTAGATGTTGACGAAACGTCAGGACGATTTTTCTACTGACGAACGGATTGAAAACCGGAAAAACACCAGTGCACATTTCACTATCCGTATATATATATATATATATATATATATATATATATATATATATATATATATATATATATATATATATATACATATATATATATATATATATATATATATATATATATACATATATATATATATATATATATATATATATATATATATATATATATATATATATATATATATATATGTATATATATTATCTTATAATATTACTGTTAAAATGCTATTTTAGATGTTGACGAAACGTAGGGACGATTTTCCTACTGACGAACGGATTGAAAACAGGAAAAACACCAGTGCACAGTTCACTATCCGTATATATATATATATATATATATATATATATATATATATATATATATATATATATATTATCTTATAATATTACTGTTAATATGCAGGTACCTTCCCATTGGTACTCTCTAAGGTTAACATGAATACTATTTTTGGACTTGCGACCCAACAAAATGCATAAAACCTGCTATATAATAATAAGTGGGACTCTTGAGTCTTCGTTGTGTTATTGGCTGTGTCATAATATTTTTAGCATTTGGATGAGAACTTAATCTTATTGACTAATTTTTAAAATAGTCCTTTATTTCCTACTTTACTGATTTGATCTCGTGCTAAAATCTTATTTGAAACAAACCACAGAGCGTTAACTATCGTTAACGCAATACTTTCTATTGAAACATTTCCAATATCTTAATATATATCTTATGTGCCCCAGAGCTGAGTTCCATGGGTTCATATTGATTTAAGGATCACTTTATAAGCCAATAGCTTATTATTTATCGAGAGTGGAGATTGTCGACCAATAATCCAATATAGTTGTATACGTTTCAAAGTGATCGTGAATCAATTAAAGATGAACAAAGAAATATAATACCTTCAGAGGCAACCAATACTTATGTTTGGAGGAAATTGGTAACAATAGTTTTACAGAATCGTTGTTGCTCGTTTTGCTCTAAATAGTCATAAACGATAAGAAGGGTACATCACCAGGATACAGAAATAAAATGGGAGATGGTGCAAAGACTGGCACACAATCTTTAGTTGGAAAGCTTATGATTACCATCTTTTGGGGCCAAGCAGGAACTATTCTTGTTGAATTCATGCAAAAAAAAAACTCCGCAATAATAGCAGTTGCCTACTTAATAATTAACTCTGGTTTTTGTCAAGAATAGCTTCTTTTTCCACTACAATATGCGACTTTTCAATCAACCAATACTTCGCGAGTGTAACGTTTTTGAGCTTGACCAAGCATAGAATATTCCAGATTCATTATTATTCATAAATTTGAACAAGTACTTCAGAGGGCGCTATTTTGCGGACGATGACCAGTTATAAAGGACCAGTTGGAATTTTTTTCTAACGAGATAGAGTCGTTACAAGATAGATGCTCAAAGTGCGTTGAAGTTAAGGAAAGTTATGTTGAAAAATAAAATTATATCACCTTTTGTTTCATCGGAACTTTTCTTGTACCTTCCATATTTTATTATTCGTATTGAGCATTATAAGAATAGTTCTAAAAGGATGTTTTTCTTACAACATATTTTTTTGGAACAAACACTAGATCTATTATGGAAGAAGTGGAAGTATTTGTTGAAAACTTTATTGTAAAGATTGAAAAAATTACAAAGCTAATACTGTGTTGCCAAACTTGCTATTTGGAATACTAACATAAATACTAATGATATTTCTAAATTCTTTCATTCCAATGAAAAATGCATTTCATGCCAAATAAGATATGAACACAACATATATTTTGGCAGATTTCTTAAACCATTTCGCAGTTATTTGTTACAAAAAAACTAATACGAGGGCTATTTAAGAAAGAAAAAAGAAATAAAAGACGTCCTATATGCTGCAGATATTCTCGAGCACTCTGTAATATGATTTATTTATTAGAAAATGTATTTTTGTTAAATTAAATGTAATGATTTTCTTGGGTATAAAATAAACATATTTGGTTTCTGAAACATTAATTCTATTTAGCATTAAACCTTTCTCTAAGTCAGAGTTTAAATCTCATTCAAAACAGCTAGAAAATACCTTTTAATACGAAACTTTTTAAGCTCTTCGAAAATATCTTTTTCGACCAATTTTTTGTTTAGTTTGGGTAAAATCTAAAATAATATAATAGAGATTACATAAACCTAACTTTATACGAGGGCAAGGTAAAAAGTTCTCGGCCTGACAATGAAAAACTGTGATTTTCAGTTAAAATTTTTTTTTTTTTTTCTACATAATCTTCCTTGACTTCAAAATACTTGGTCCAGCATTTCTCCGACATCAGTATTCCTTCCCAGAAGTGAGAGTCTCGAAGGCTATTAAAATATTCATCTATGGTCCCCTTAACTTCTTCATTGGACGCAAAGCGCTTTTCAGAAATAAATTTCTTCAGGTGTGGTAAGAGATGGAAGTCTGAGGGTGCGAAATCAGGAAAAGATGGGGGATGGATCACTTAGTTTTTCTGTTGCGAACACACTTTTGTGAGCAGGTGCATTGTCCTAGTCAAGCCAGGCCTCTTCTCACGACTTTCGACATCCGGCTGGTTAAGAAGGTTAGAATAATATTCGCCTGTAATTGTTCTGCCTTTTTCAAGATAATCAATTAACAGGATCCCTTTGGCATCCCAAAACACACTGGCCATGACCTTTCCGGCAGATGCGAACGACTTCGCTTTCTTTGGAGCTGAACCACCGGTTTCCACCCACTGCTTCGACTGCTGCTTGGTTTCTGGCGTGTAATGGTGGACCCATGTCTCATCCATGGTGACAAATCGCCGCACAAAATCGGTTGGATCCCACTTGAATCGGTCCAAACATTGCTGCGAGTGTAGTTTACGCATTTGCTTTTGATCCATATTTAGCAAATATGGCACCCACCTTGCGCAGAGCTTTCGCATCCCTAATTCTTCGTGCAAGATGTTTCGCACCCTTTTTTCTGATATGCCCACGGCCTCAGCTAACTCACACACCTTTACTCACCTATCGTGCACCTTTTCGATAGTTTCCGGTGTGGTTGTAATTTTGGCCGTCCTTCACCTGGATCATCGAGCGACGTGCAACCACGTTTAAATTCAGTTGCCCACTTTTTAACGGTTGACATTGAAGGAGCAGAGTTCCCGTAAACTTTCGTCAACTTCGGATGGGGTTAATCCATCCAAAATGAAGAATTTTGTGACCGCACGATATTCAAGTTTATTCATCTTAACGAAATACATGCAAGAAGTGTACTGCAAAGACTCGTTTACACAAACTACTTGAGCGAATAAGTTGAAGCCTGTCATATGAACTAACGACATGTGCGCGCAAGCAAGAAACGTAAACTTTCACCGATTGGAATGCCATCTCTTGGTCAGGTCGAGAACTTTTCAACTTACCCTCGTACTTGCCACGACAAAATCTAATAAATTATGTAATAAATAACAACTCCCTAAGTCAAATATCTGAATAAAAAATTTTATAACTGTTATTATTATCTTTTATAATCTCATTTAAACTAAGGTAATTTATACACTCTCTTCGAAAATGTTGAGTTTGATAATAATTGAAGTCTACTCAACCTCATATTGAACACCTTAGTGTAAAAAAATGTTTAAGTTAAATTGATTTAACACAGTATATTTTATTGTCTTATTACCTCGGACAAGGTCTGCGGTTCCTTTAATGTAATTAGGTCCACAAATTTGATTATGTTAAGATCTTTCTGGTCCCTATTAATTAACCTTACTAATTGTATATTGTAGATTCGTTCGCTTGCTGATTGTTTGAGATTAAAAAATAAAGATGATCTTGACCATAACGTCTTACCTGGTAATTGTTCTCAGTATTATATATATTCGGTCCGTATATGTAAATGCAATTGATGAACAAAAATAGTATAAACATTTTAGAAAATTTATTGTATGTTCAGAAACGTCACAGAGATTGAGGAAACAATTGAAAACAATGAAAAATAATAAGGGAAAAAAGTTAAGAAATATTTGTTTTTCCTGTAAACTAGGGAATGTGATTTTGTTTGTTGATTAAAAAATTTGGAAATTAGTTAAAATAACATTATCATACTAAACACATTAATGGAAAAAAGGTATCTAAGTTTTTTGTTATTAATTTGTTCAGCTATAACAGAAAATGAAGTCTACAAGGGCATATTTAAATTAAATTAAAAACCAATTCGGAAGATTTGGTAATATACAAAAATTTATATTGCATATTCACAAGCTACAGATAACCTAAATCAAACATAATTTAAAAACAAGAGGGCAGAGCTTAAATTAGGTAAAATCTATACTTTCCTGAAAAACTTCATCACAGGTTATGAAATGAATTACTCACAAACTCATTAAAATTGAAAGATAACTCGAGTTAAGGTAAATTTTTATTTTTGTCTTAAAAACTTTATGCTGCAAAAACGTAATTTGGTCTGTCAAGATACAGCAAAATTTAATTCCCTAGTAGTTACGACGGTTTTCTGCTTTTTCCGTTCTAATATAAATTATTTTGTAAATTTTGTTTCGTTTTTGTGCCATAACAATATTTTTATCAGAGCTGTGTAAATATGTAACAGAAAAGTCAATATACCAGGTAATGTTCAAATTTTAATTCTTTAAATTTAGGTTTAGAACTTGATAATCAATATTTCAAATTACTTTAAGGGGGTATTCTGGTCGAAAAATTTTAAAAAATCGATTTTTATCATATTTCATATTTTTAAAGTTTAGACCTTTAGGAATATGGCCTTGAAAGGATTTTTCAAAATTCGAACTATTTTTGGAGTTACAGCGACTTTTGTGACGTGGCAACTAAACCGGCTGGCCGGAGCGAATCAAATAAACGGCAGTTGTTGCCCCACTACCTGAGGACCGAGTTCCCCGAAGGTCATTGCAACCTAGGATTCACCTCACTTTTTGGCATTACAACCCTTATTGGTAAATATAGTAAGAAAGTGGTTGATACAGTTGTAAAGTCAAGTTTTTTCCAAAGTTGCAATAAGTGTAAAAGTAAGAAGAAATCAGATGTTCAGGGTTGCGGGACACGGACAATTGAAATTGCTAGTTATTTAGCTGTTACCATTTTTAATGAAGGTTTTTTACCTATTTTAAAAATTATGGAATTCATGGGCAGCACTATTGGTACTGAAGCTCATACATTTGTTGTCAGACGCAACGAAGTTCGAATTGACCGCTCTGAACTGCGACCTTCTGCTGCTTCTAAAGAACTTAGAACAACTAATTTAACTAAAAGAACTTCAGAAAATATTAATTTTCAAGTAGAAGAAGGTCCAATGGATGGATCATGGATCGCCGATTAAACGAATGTGAGTATTAAGTACCATTATCTGAGTTACGCTGTCGAAACTTTGTCTTAAACTTTGAACGCTTTTTTCTTGAAACTACTTTTTTCGACCTAATCGGCATGATATCTCGAGTTCTACTGGAACGATTTACTTGAAAATTGGTGAAAATCTTCTTTATATTTCCTTCTATATCAGGGAGCATGGATTTTGAACGTTTTTACTATATGTAAAAAATTCGGAGAAGTCAAAATGCAAGGAAAACAAAATTTTTTTTTTGATAGCGTCGTCATTTTGTGAAATTTTTTTTTCTCTTTCCATGGTCGGAGTCATAGGGACGTCTTTACCAATTAAGAATATTTTGGATTTTTTTGTTTTAGAATACTGCAAGGGTCACACTACATATCGACCAGGACGCACCTTTTTTTTAGCCCCCACTTCACTATCTCCTTAAATTTTTATTTTTTTTTTTGGAATTTTATTTTGTATTCTTGAAATGTCAATAAACATCTTGTAAAAAAAAGGGATGGTAAAAATGCTTTTCATTTCCTTGTTATTCTACTCAGAAAAACGCCTAAAATTTAGCCTCTAGACCAGAATACCCCCTTAATGCATATTATTTGTGGTGCAAAGATTTCTACGGGATGAGTAGCGGAGACTTGTAAGGTAGTGCCGGCACTACTTTATTTATTTCAAAAACATATTTTTAAATCATTGGTTGTACTTTAAACTTTCTAAATACTTTTTTCTTTTCCATATTAACTATTTAAACAATTCACGATAGAGCAACAACCATTTATTGATATGACACAGTGGAAAAACGAAGACCTAATGGAGTTTATATGTATATGTATGAACATGAAAGACGAAACTATATTTTAATATTTTCCGTATGCTGATATATTGAAATATGTGCCAGGCGTTAAATAATTGAAATGCTATTAAATAAATTGAACTAAGAATACACTTATTACTGGGTGATGGGTGACATTAGTTTTCTATTTCTGCGTCCGTATTAGTTTTGTTTGCATTTGCGATTCTAAAATATATTTTAAATTTAGTTTTAGTTATTTATCGTGTATTCAACTAGTTATTTACATAGTATCTATTTTTCTATGTTGGTATGTCTTTTTATTTTTTTACTAAAAGTCGCTTCATTTGTCCCTATGACTACGAACAAAGTTTTTTTTAGTAGACTTCTTCAGTGCACTCTATTTAGAGGAAAAACTTCACGTAAAATAATCAGGACGGCTATCGCCTGATTCAAAAATTGAAAAACAAAGTGGAAGTAGACAAAAGTGTCGTTGCCGCAAATTTATAGTTTGATGAAAATTTGCGGGTGCGAAGAAACACATAAAGTGTTGTGTTTAATACGTGTGATGTTTAATGGTGATGAAACTTGGTCGATCATCACCCGAGAAATATTTAAGGTTCTCACTATACTTAGCTTTTCTATGCTTGGTAAGATAAATATAAAATACACTTAAGGTAGAGTTCATCGGTTATAGCCGTAGCAAAAATTTTCACGCACGATTGTACGACATATGTAATCTTGCCTTCTATGGGGGTTAATTGAAGTTCTAACAAAATTAATTTAAGTTTATTATCGATATTAGATCATAATAATTAACAAGAAATTTGTTTCAAAGCTGAAAGTGGTTCATATGTTTTTTTTGACATGATGTATAATGAGGCATTGTTTTTGATCTATAAATATTAACTTATTTTATTCGATATGTTATACTAACACTTTATCTTGTATATACGATTTTTTAAATATTGTTGACCACAGTTTAAGCTCTTTTAGCACAGTATATTTTTTATGAAGGCAAAACAAATAAATTTCCTGAAAAACTCCCTTGGTAGCCATAAAATATCTAATGGTATATCCATGAAATGAGGTTGAAACTTATAAGAGTGCCTTAACTCATAAAATGCGGATAAATTTTTGAAGATTGTTAAAATTTTAATAATCTTAATATAGCGTTTTCTAATTTTGGCTTTTGTTTTATCTTTCAACCCTCTTAACTATATTTAATAACATATTTATAAATACATTTAAGCTGGCACTAAAATGAAAACAATAACATTATAAATTTTTATATGAAAATAACATTCTTGAAGTCGGCGATTGACAAAATGTGATTCATAGAAAAAGTTTGAGAAATACTTTATTTGTAATGGCTTTCTCGTCGTAGTTTGCGTGTATCTCGTGTTAGTAGATATTTATTCCATTTAGCAATAATTAGGCGCCGCCCTCAAAAATTTTAATTTCATATAAAAATTTATATTGTTATTTTTCTCTTTATTTTTAAAAGGCGATTCTATTCGTCTATAAATATTTTATTTTTCGATTTTTAGTTTTAAATTGAGTTGAGTTTGTAATGTCACGATGGGTACCTATTTTATCCAATGTTGTAGACCACACTAAACTGAACAACATAAAATTTTTTAATTTTGATCTTGTATTTTAACAAATTAATTTTAAGATTAGTAACATAGGCTCCAAAACCCCCAATACCAATATTAAAAGAATACATGTAAATTTTTTAGTCTTACATATTTTCTCCTGCATAATGAATTTAAAGAAACCCCAATATCAATTTGGACAAGATCGAAAAAATGTAAAATTTTCAGTCCCTCATAATATATTTGCCGTATTTTCGTATTGTATAAAATTAATTAAATTAATTCATATTCTTAACCTACAATTCTAACACCCCTAATACCAATTTTGAAAGAATTTGTGTATTGAAAATTTTTAACCCACCGTATTGAATTAAAAAGAAATACTCTTTAACTTTCAATCTAATCTTAATCTACACTCTCGAAAATCCCTCAGCACCAATTTTGGATATAATCCGGAAATATAAAATTTTACGTCTGTCATATTGAATTTTTAAAAAGAATTTTTAATTCCTAAATTATAGCCTCAAACTTACACCAACTTTGGATAAAATCGATACGTACAATTTTTATCCACCATATTGAATTTTTAAAAAATAATTTTAGATTTATTATGTACCACCCCGAAAACTTCCCCATACTTATTTTGGAGAAAATCGGTTAAAATAAATTTTCTTATCCGCCATATTATTAGTACCTTTTTGAATTTTACTAAACCAACTTCGGCCAAAATAATATGATACTACTGCAATAATTTCCTGAATATAATGCAAAAAATTTCATTTAAATCGGTGCCGTCGTTTCGGAGTAATCGACGTCGATGTACATATATAAAAAATACACAGCGGTCAAATTTCGATCCTTCTTATTTTAGAAGTCAGTTAAAAAGAACCTTAGATGAGTTTCATACCGAAGGGCAACCTGAAACTAACAAAGGTCAAAAAGCGATAATATATACAAAAAACAGTTTATTTAATTTGTATAGTGCAAGACTAAAATTCGCACGATGTGGTGTAATGGAAAACGATAATAATGTTTTACGATAATACGATTATTTCATTTTTTAAATGTAACGTAGCTAGAAATTTCGCAATTATTTCTTATGAAGTTATTTCTTATTGGTCAGTTGTTTCTATTGTCAAAATTTGCATTGATATCTTCAATCTGTTTTAAAGAATAGTCATACTAAACAGGTTATACTAAATTGTTGCTACTGTCAGAAAAAAGTACTAAAATCGCAATAGACACTATTTAATTTTATTAATAAAATACTAATGTAATTATTTTTCCATTAACTGAAATACTCTGTATAAATGTTCCTTACAAGTTTTCATTATTGACATCTATGCCCTAAATTATTCTTTTTGAGTGAATTTATGTCAAAAATTACGTTTGCAAGCATCAATTTTTTCTATGAGGAAGCCTTTTTTATTTAATTTGGGTTGGATTTATTAAATTTTTATAATATTTTGATAACAAATAAGGGTGTTCAAAAAATAAGATTAAAAATTAAAATAAAGGAGTGGTTAAAAGTCAATTTTTTTAAATAGAAACCCTTAATCGTTGCGGATTTTTAGTTCAGTTATAATTTTAATTAGCAATGACGTTTTCCTCATAGCTGGGTATGACGCTATTGAAAAATCAGATGCTAGTGAGTGTATGAAGCTATCACTTATCATTTGAAAATTGTTGACGTTTAAATTATACGAACGAAAATTATTTGAACTTATTTACTATTTATGGAGAATGTGATAAATTTATATCAAGAACATGCGACACATTTATCATTCGATATCTGCAAAAACAGAATCCATCACTATGTGCTATTAAATAAATTACCAAAAATTTTAAGAACTTTGAATACATCAAATAACAGTACACGCTTAATTTAGAAAGAAAAAAAAAATTTAATTAGAAAACTCTAGAATAAAAAAAAATATTTCTTCAGTGAATATTTGAATTGCCGTCCTTCCAGCTCTTTTCGCATCTGAGCAGCACTTTTTCATGAGTTGCTTTTTTTATTGACTCCGGACTCAAACTTGCTAATTCATTCCTCACTCGTTCCATGCAATCTTCCATAGTTGTTACAAAAGTTTTATAAGTTAGATTTCTAATTGTACCCTAAACAAAAAATTCGAGCACTGAAAGATCTGGGGACCGGGGTGGTCAGAGGGCTATACATCGATTGTCAAAAGTTTTTGCAAAAAAATTTCGATTAGGTAGTCACCGTATGGAAGTGCGCCATCATGCTGGATTCTATGGAGAGCGAGAGGCAAATTGTCTAAATAGTCCTTTTCAAAATTATGTAAAATGTTAAAGTAGCCTTCACCTAAAAGTAAATAAGCCCATTTTATATCTAGAATAATTCAAAAACGTCCAACTTACCATTCAAATTTTCTTATTAAAAATTTAGTGCCACGACGCTATCATTTCTTATTGCACAATATACATTAAACTGCCAGGATTCTTGAATATATATATATATATGTTTATACGGCTTTCACGGATTCCTCCGTGTGAGATGCATTAGCAGTGGTTATATCCACATTATGCTGTTGTAGTGCTGAAATCACATTCAGCAAACGTACAACTATATGCAACTCCGTATGTAGGTGAAGTAAAATGCGAAACAGTGAATGCAAACTTCGCTCCATCATATCCTTTTTGTGTTAGAGGTATATATATATATATATATATATATATATATATATATATATATATATATATATATATATATATATATATATAACCTAGAACTTGGATAAAAATTCTGGAGATTAAAAGGTATTTATCTACCGTATAAGAATAGTAATAAAATAAATTGTTTAATTTGCACTGCAACAATATCACTTTTAATATTAACGGCACACCCAAACTTTTTTAGATTGTTTAAAGTAAAATTACATGTAATAAGACACTAGTCATTTTTAACACTCATACATTATATACAACGTTGCCAGATATATCTTATATCCAACAAAAGAGAAACAGTGCTCATTAAATAATATTGAATAGATAAAATGATTTATAAATATTCCATAAAACTGCATCAACTGACAGATTTGTATTATTTTAATAAAGTGTATACTTGGGTTTATGAATCATTGGTTTGACTTTCCTAATAATAATAATAATTTAATCTGAGCTCACTTGAGAAAGAGGAAATTGACATAAATGTGTATTTGTGATGTTTTTTTATTAAAATAAAAAATTTGGTACAAATCAATTATACTCAGGTATAGTCATTTGTGCCCAACAAAGGAAAAATAAGAATCATATATATATATATATATATATATATATATATATATATATATATATATATAGATAGATAGATAGATAGATAGTAAAAAGTCATAGCCAACTAAGATTATACCTTAACTAAAAATCCGCAGCAGAACTATCGAATAAAAATATTAAATTGGCAATATTTTGAAAACTAAAAATTTTCGGCATAGACAACCTTACGCAAACTTACCCTTATTTTTAATGCTTAATAAGATAAAATTAGAAAATTTGGGGGTTTCTATTTGAAAAAATTGATTTTTGACGATTCTTTAATTTAATTTTTATCTCATTTTATGAACACTCCGTATCATCAGTAATCAAAATCTTATAAAAATCTAGTAAAGTAGACCATTTTTAACAAGGAATCCCACACAAATTAAATAAAAAAAGGCATCCTTATAGGAAGAACTGATAATTATGTTAGAGCCTGCAAACGTCATTTTTGACTTAAAAACTCAGAATCAAAAAAAAATCGATAATATATAGTGTTCCATTTAAAATAAGCAAGTTGATACCTACTTCCGGCATAACCAGAAATGCCATCAACTTGAAAATATTTTAGATGTTCCCACCGATATTAGTATATTGTCAAATTTTCAAACTTTTTCTATGTATAGTTTTCCATATATATATAGATCGAATTGAATACGGTGGGAACCTCTGTATAGAGTATAATTTTAGTTCTAAATACAGGATAATATCGGGACCTTCTTTCCCGTTTCCATATTACAGGTCAGCAATAGTCTGGAAAATTGATTTGAGATATATTTTTCAATAATCAGAGGCTTAGAAGGCTTTAAGCAAATATGTTTACGGAAAAGTTTAGCCAATCGGGATTCTCAAGCAAAATACCTTAAAAATTAATGTTCATAAAGTGCTGTAATTTTATCTTATCAATATTTTAATCACGAAATAGGGGAGGATTTGTGTAAGCGACAAGAATAATTAATTTACGCATTCTGCGAAGTAATTTTGTGAATGCTTGCGAACTTTATCCTTAAAGTCATGGACATTATTAACTCTAATAAACACAATAAGGAACTTTATACTATTAAGAACATGACATATTGAAATTTATACAAATACAGCTTATCAAATAATTCCATTTAGCTTGAAGGCTGTTATCATGTTTAAGTTTAAAAATATCGATATTTCGACACTTTGAATTGAATCTAATAAATACATTTAAAAGAAATATTTAAATTGGATTCATTCATACAATGTAGTTGTTATGGAAATGATACATTTCGGTTAGTGAGTTTCTTTTTGCCCAAGATAGTATTTAATTTTTATTACAGATATTATCAATCATTCTCGATATCCAACATTTAGGTGTAGGTGTTATAATATATCAGTCTTATACTTAAGAAACTCTAAAATATAGCGTACTAACCATCTAGATTAAGACAGAAAAAAAACTTGAAAACCATCTGGCAATATCTTGGTGGGAGGATTATCGTCTGGGGTGATTTCACTACTAAACATTTTAACTCCGACTACGGATTAACTACTAACAAATTTAATAATTTAAGAAAAGCTATTCATGAAAATAATTGTAATTACCATTAACAGACAAACTGTCCTATGGATTGCCACCAAATTCTGGATCCTTTATATTTATTTATATCAGAGAAATTCCTCCCAACTTTAGTGAAGTTGAAGAAAACTTGTATCTTGACTCTGATTATTCAGGGGAAAATATCAGAATTAAATTTCAGTTTGAATATCAAATTGTGAAGAACTGAACATCTAGAGAGAGAACTAAAAATTTTGCTCATTCATTAAATTGATGTAAATAATAACATAGAATAATTTACCCATTTTATCAAAGGCGTAAACTACCTAGCTGAGATCAGAGAACTTGTCAAAGAAAAAGAAAAGAACATGAAAGAAGATAATAGTAATTCAGAGATTCATCTGATAAGGTTATCTTAAAGTAAGAAACTCCGAAACTGGGAAGAATCCAGGAGTTCAAGGAATAGTAAAGAAATCTCATGTTTGTAGATCTGCTCAGCAGAAACAAATTATTGTCTCTAGAAGTCACCAGAGAGAAGAGACATAGTACCTTTATCTGTCTTGTCAAAAGAGATAAGGGAGCTACGGGCAAAGATAATAAATAGAAAGCAAACTTGTTGTACGTGCATATTTCTTCATATTAAACATATGCCAGAGGAAAACAGTTTACTTATTACAAAAGTCAGACATCACTCCTGTTATATCGAAAAAAGTAGCTGAGGAGATCAAAACTAACTTTAATTCGAAGAACCTGGTAAAATGTTGAAACAGCTACCTAGTCATGTGTCACTTTTTTAATGTAGCACGCTGATTAAAATATAGTCCTGGATGCTGGAATGGTGTGTCCAATGTTACTGATGCCAGATAAACCACCGAATGATATCAAGTCATGTAGTCGAATTCCCTTTTGCTAATTATATCAAAATTGTTTGAAAAACTATTGCTTAAAAAACTCTGATTGAATATTAAAAATTCGATTGCAAAATTCCAGTTTGGGTTTTCTCAGAAGCACTCTACTATTAGTCAAGTTCAGAAAATCATACAGGTCGTTGAATGCATTGTGGCAGGAAAAGAAGTCTGGAATTTTATTGGCGATATCTTGCAGTTTGACATCGAAAATGTCAGCAGGTATAATACCTTTCCGATATGTTTCGGAATGGGAATTTTAAAGAGACTGTTGCTGTCAATTTTGCTCTTGGTTCGTTACAGACCCACTGACGAAATTATTAGGTGGTTGAAACGGGTCGAATTCGCAGGAAATGAACTATCTAACTGTTCGTTTAACGACCTGAAGGAGAAAAAAACTAGTTAATTTATACTTAAGAGTAATATTGGAACAAAAAACAAAAATATTTTTAATTTCAATTTTCCTAAGATTAACTTATGTAAAAATTCCTCAGTGTATAGAATATGTTCTCTATTTAATGAGTTTGTTGGGGACGTGAATACCACCAGCCTAAAGCAGTTTAAATCGATTGTAGATCACGAACTTTTTTATGTTCAGGCTCAGATATAATATAGGGTCTGTTTGTGTCTGTAATACAATTTTAATATAGTGTTAGTTATTAAATAATATATATTAATATCTACAAGCTGTAGTTACGGTTTAAAAAATGGGTAAAAAAATAAATGAATAAACGGATAGACAAATAATTGAACCCTAATTAGATAAGCAGGTTTTTTCAAGGTTTCAGTGGTGGTTTTGATGATACGCTTTAATCAACAGACTGTATGCTGGAAACGCTCGGATTCCCTTGTTCTATATTAGTTGAAAAATACTTCTATTCAGTCAGACTGCGCAACGTGCCCGAAAAAAAATTAACTAAATTGTTTATTTATTAGTAAAAAAAAATTATTGACAGCATATATATATATATATATATATATATATATATATATATATATATATATATATATAATATATATATTATTATTTTTCCTTTTTTTAAAATTGTATATATATATATATATATATATATATATATATATATATATATATATATATATATGAGTATAATTGATTTGTACCAAATTTTTTATTTCAATAGAAAAAAACTTCACAAATACACATGTGCTGTATTTCTGAATGTACCCCGTTTTTCGTGATCAGATGTTTAAAAACATCGATGTCAATTTTCTCTTTCTCAGGTGAATTTAGATTAAATTATTATTATTATTAGAAAAGTCAAACCAATGATTCATAAACACAAGTATAAACTTTATTAAAACAATACAAATATGTTAGTTGGTGCAGTTTTATGGAATATTTATAAATCACCTTATCTATTACAACAGATATGTTAATCGTAGTCTTCCAGATCAGAAAACATTTCAACGAGTTGACCAACATCTAAAGAATGATAGACGATTTCATTTAATAAGGTAATAAATTTCTTCTTAATTTTAGGAAATTTTGGGTAAAGAAGTACTGATGCTGGTCGGGAGAGAACAGAATGTATGCCGCGATTAGAGGAAAATATTTTAAATGCTGTAGATGACACTCCTTGAATGAACACTCGAAAATTATCAGCACAGTTTAATACGTCGGACACAATAGTACATGAAGTTCTTCAAGAACAGTTGTTATATCCACATCATTTGAAAAAATTGCATGAACTGATTCTGGACGATTTTCCCCGTACAATGCAGTTTGCAAACTGGCTATTGGATCAGCAGCGAAATAATGTAAACTTCATTAGCCCTATTCTGTTCACGGATGAAGCAAGGTTTACAAAAAATCATAAATTTACATAACTCACATGTATGGGTTGATGAAAATCTTCATGCAACTATTGTTTCGCATCAGCAACGTCAGTTTCAATCAACTAATGTCTGGCCAGGAATCATTGGGAATTTTTGGATTGGACCATTCGTATTGCAGGCACGACCTAATGGAGAACTTTATTTGGAGTTCCTCCAGAACGCTTTTCATGGTTTAGTAGAGCACTTACCACCTGAAACTCGTCGGAACATGTACTACATGTACGATGGGGCACGACCTCATTTCAACGTTGCTGTGCGGGAGCACCGGAATAACGTCTATCCAAACCGTTGAATAGGTAGAGGAGGACCTATTGATTGGCCTCAATCTCTCGACCTAACGCCTTTGGATTTTTACCTGTAAGGATACCTTAGAACCTTGGTATATTTCATACCGGTCGATAGAATGGAGAATCACGTTTCACTGTGATCAAATAAGGAACAATGCTGAGTTAATATGGTGATTACAGCAGTCCTCAATTTGTCGTGCCCGCGAGTGCATCAGACTGCACGGAGCCCATGTTGAACCCTCTTACGAAGTTTTTAACAAAGCAGTTAGTTTAATTTTTTATTGAAACTATGGTGACAAGGGAAAATTCCTCTTTTTCATATTCAACCCGACAGAAGTTAGGGGACTAACAGTGTAAATAAAATGACGTTTTTCCAAAAACGGTTAGGATTAGCGCCATGAATGAAGAGTACTTAATTTTTAGTTAATGGTTAAAGGTATATAAAAAGCATTGTCCAAAGTTCTTATCATACAGGGCGTAAAAAAACGAAGCCAGAGTTTCACAGCTAGTCCGTCCTTGCAGCTGTGAGTAATTCACAACATTTTCTTGGATAGTAATTTGAAGGATCTTACTTAGTATAGATCATAAAAGGAAATTGAAATATACCTGGTGGTCCAATAATTATGGGTAAAAAACTTGATTTTACTGTAGCTTTTTTGAGAGCCCATACCTCCGAAGAGGAGTCCTATACGAAAAAAGTTTATATGGACTTGTAGTATTCCTTTCACGTGTTTGTTCATATCAGAGAAATTTCCCACATTTTCCCGGACACCCTGGATTGACATACCTACTTAATATTAACTTATTTAACAATTTTTATAAAGTATTTCAAATTTTTTTTAGATATTTTACAAAATTATAATTGGGTCATTTTTTACAAAGTAATTTGAGTTATTAAAATTTTTTTACAATTTTTCTTGTCTGAGATTTTTTGAAGAATCCAACTTTTTAATATAACTTTTAACTTTAACATTTTCATTAACTGTGAAAAATAACTTTAAAGGTTTATTTTATTTACATAACAGCATTAAATAAAAATTGAAGAAGTGAAGTCTACAAATACAATATTACGATTAAAACTACAACAGGGCTTATCTGTGCGCAGTATCTTATTCTTGTATTCAATAAATGTTTATATCGAAAGAACTAATCTAGAAATTATTGATTTGAAAGCGTATTTCTTTTCATATGATTTTGTTTTCAAAGAAATCCCAGATAAATCGAATATGTTTTTGATATAATTTTATTTTCGTAGAAATCCGGGAATATATAGGGTTACAACGCAAATAATTGCTCGATATATTTGCAGGGTGTTTGGAAATTCCGTTAGTATAATTTGAAAGGAGATTCCACATATAAAAACATGAAAAAAAATTTCTACGGCACTGGAACACACGCTGCCGATCTAACGATCTCCAGATTGGAACTAATTAATTTCTGAAAATCAAATTCAACTTTCATCCCTTGGAACCTCCCCTGTTTTAGTCGCGTTGGTTTCGACATGCGTGCTTTTCCACTAATAGAACGTATTTTTGCGAAGTATCCCCGTCCGCGAAGGTTAGTTTTCGTTTCCGAGCGTCTCTAAGTTTTCGGTCTCCTGGTTCATAGATGGCATAAGTCATCCATGCATTGATTTTAATTTAATTTAATATTAAAACTGACCAGATCTCAAAACTAATAATTATTTTACACAAATGTAATCGGTAACTATTCTACACTTATGATAAAAGATCGTGTAAGAACGCATGGAAAAAAACCCTAGGTTTTAACCATTTTCATATTTTCTTATTCTTATTTTTGTCAATTGGGGAAAAAATGGGTAACAGACGCGAACTTTGTACATAATAACAAATACTAATATTGCATTTTAGTGATTTTATTTAAATATTCTTTTGTTTTCTTATGATGGGAAAATTTGCTCAGTTTAAGTAAAAGAAAGCTCCCTCACGGTCGGCCACATGTGGTTATAACTTTAGCGCTTAAGACTATTAAGTTACTTTGTGACACATTTAAATTATTTTATCTTCGAGAGGGTTGAACCGTTTAGATTTTGTGTCACATAAATTGACTAAGTTTATGTTGTTTTTTAGAAAAAATTAACTACCCCAAAAGTAATAAAACTGAGCTTAAGTTTAAGTATGTTAACGGATTTATATTTCTCTGATATGTGACATAAGATATACATTTCAACGGACCAAATCCTTATACAGAGGGACGCAAGTAAATTCTTACATTTAGTAGAATTTTAATAATTTTAATAAATGTTAAAATAACTAAAAATCACAATAAACTTTTGTTCCCTTACAGGTTTTCTCCTAAACTATTAGTGTAGTATAGTTTTGCTGAATTATATTTTTAGTTCAGTTTAGTTTAAAAAAATGTTATGTAAAAAAATAAGAATAAATATACCAGACGTTAGTTCTGACTAAATTTACCACTCACTTTTAACATCTAAAAATAGCATTTATTGATGTTAGTTTAAATACTAGAAAGCACATTGGTGCTTCAAGTAGTTCCAAAAATATTAAATAAACAGGCCACTTTTGAATGGCCGTAGCTCTCTTATGGTACATTTGCGGACCTACGTTCGTATGACTTTTTCTTCATGTTTTCATATGTATAATAATTGTAGAATAATAAATCGTTTGAGAGCAGATTTTTGAACCTAGCATTGTTAAAGCGCTGTAATTGGCTCCATCACTCCCACATAACAGAGCTGATTGTATGAAGAGAGATTATGATTTAAAGGAAAAGTGTAATTTACAAGTCGTCGAACTTGATTTCATTAATGAAAAAGATATATTAAAATATAAAATAATTTCCATGCAAAGAGACTTTTGATTAAAATAGAGACCGTCAAGTCTATTTTTAACCGACTTCCAAACGAAGGAGGTTCTCAATTCGTCGAGTACGCATGTTTCTTTTATGTATGTACACCAATAACGTCGGAACGTCGGCATCGATTTGAATGAAATTTTTTACGTTATGTTCAGGAAGTTGCTACGGTGGTCCCATAATTTTTTGGACGAAATGGGTGCAGTAATATCCAAAATGGCGCTGACAATATGGCGGCCCAAAAAATTAATTTTGTCTGATTTTCTCCAAAATTGGTGTGGAGGAGTTTTCGGGGTCGCACCTAACGAATCTGAAATTATTTGTTAAAAAATTCAATATGCGCATCCAAGATGGCGGATTAAATATTCTACATCTCCCGATTTTGTCTAAAATCAGTATTGGGGTATTTTTGTTAGTGTTAATTATGGATTTAAAATATTTTTTGAAAAACTCAATCTGGCAGACTCAATATGGTGTCCTAAAAATTCTCCACTTTTCGATTTTCTCCGACACTGCTATAGGGGATTCTTAAGGGTGTAAAAAGTATTTTTTCAGGATTCAATATGGCAAATTCGGACTAA
Source organism: Diaprepes abbreviatus (assembly GCA_034092305.1). NCBI lineage: Eukaryota > Metazoa > Arthropoda > Insecta > Coleoptera > Curculionidae > Diaprepes > Diaprepes abbreviatus. The sequence goes on along the minus strand of JASJET010000122.1, from coordinate 28,622,275 downwards.
AAATTTTATATTTTTTGATTTTGTTCAAAGGTGGGACTGAATCGTTTTTGAGGATGTAAGTAGCGAATATAAGTCTAGAAATTTTAAGTTTCCGGATTTCATCCAAAATTGGTACTAGGGAGCTTTGAAGGCTTTAGATTAGATTAAGACTTAAAATATTTTTTTTGAAATTCAATATAGCGGATGCAATATGGTGGGTTGAAAATTTTACCTTATTCGCAATTTTTCAGATTTGGTATTAGAGGGTTTTAGGGATCGTGTATTACGAATATGAAGTTATTTTTTTACTACTATTAGGTTGATAAGATACAACATGAGGGACAGAAATTTTTACATATTCCGATTTTGTCTAAAATTTATATTGTGGGGTTCTTGAGGCGTATACAAGCTCAATATACAGTATAAAATACATCGAGCTAAGAAGTTTACATCTCAAGTTTTTTAAATATTGAAAATTGATATTGTGGGGTTCTTGAGGCGTATACAAACTCAATATGCAGTATAAAATATATCGAGCTAAGAAATTTACATCTCAGGTTCTTTAAACATTGATATTGGAAAGTTTTGGGGCCTATATTATCAATCTAAAATTAATTTGAAATTTAAGATAGTGTATTTACTATGACAGACTAAATATTTGTTTGAAAGAATTTTACTGGTATTTGGAAAACTCTAAGAACCAAAGAATTTTTAGTGGTTCATTTTAGAGTGATTTACAATTTTGAATAAAATGGGTACTTTTTTGCCACCTTGGAGTCATTGCGAGGTACACTAATCTCGATTAGTACTTAGTTCAAATAATTTATGGATATGCGCTAAAAAGTGAAAAACAACTGTAAATTTTTATATGAAATTGAACTTTTGGAAGTCGGCACCAAATTATTTCTAAATGAACTAAATAACTACTAATATATACAAATTAAGGTAAGAAAGCAAATACAAATAAAGTATTTTTAATCTGTTTAAGCAAATCACATTTTTTCAGGTATTAGTTTGGCACCGACTTCAAAAAGTTTATAATTATTTTTCACTTTTAGTGCACTTTTGGAAGTGGGTTCAATTTTTTTATAAAAATTTTATAAACCATACAATTATTCACAGCCAAAATTGGTATGAATACGTAAAGATCAAATTATAACATTTTATGCATCGCAAGAACGCTTGGTACTCCATTTAATCTTTTTTACAAGATTACACTAATTTATTTTGCAAATTACACAGTATTTTACCATTGTTTCCAGTTTAATTAGTTAATAACTTAGTTTCACAAAGACGAATCAATATTATTTAAAATAGTTTAAAATTAAAATAAAATCACTAGAGAAAGAAAAACGTACCAATTGTCACAAATTATGGCACAATGACTAATAATAAGCAATATATTCCTGGATTGTGTTACTTGTTTATTTGTCCGACAAACATTATATGTAGAAGTCCAGAACTTAGGTGAAAGCAAGTATTCTTAGATCGAAAAACTTTATTCCCTCCATAATTTTCGTTTTTTTTTGTGATATTTACAAATTAAAAAGTGTTAATAGAAAACAATATTTCGTTACATCTTAATCATCTTACAAACATAGCACAGACTTAGCAACGAAGCAGATAATCATTTAACGGTTACCATGGCTACACACGTACTCGCGAGACACTAAATATTTACATAGTTCGAGAATTTTGAATAAGGATTCCCTTGTCTGTGCCTGTTTCTATTTAAACCTATAATTTATTTTTTTTTGTATTATTACATCTTACTGAATATTGCCTGATTTTAGAAGCTTTTTAAATATCACTTTATCAAGCTGTTGATTATACAATGATACTCAATGTATGATTGTTACTATTATATATGTTTAGGTATGTGAGTCAACATTTGTGTGTTGATCTGCAAGTGTAGTTTTTTTAGCATAGAATTAATTAATCGCTATGAATAAAAGATTGAAGACTATGTAGTTTTATCCGAGTTCTTTTAATATTTACCCCATTCGATCACTTTAAACTCTTTCATTAATATATCCCTTCATTGTATGAGCATTTAATTCGATTACATCTCTTGTGAGAAACGCGGGCTGGAAAATAAAACCTATGTAATGTAATACAACGAATATATTTTTGTCGTAGCCTTTCCATGTGTATTAGAAATGAAAATGTCATTGTACTTCTATATAGTAAAAGTGAGTGGACTGAGTTTTTTAGGCATTTATTAATTTAACATTCAGTTACACGAAATATTTAATTACATTTTCTTTTTCTTCTTTCAACTTTGTGGGGTCCAGTATTGAGCATAGGTCTACCTTAATGTCCGCTATCTTTTTTTTTGTCCTAAGCTGATCTTATCCAGGATAAATTGTCAGTTTTTTAAGATCATCATACCATCTCTATCTCATAATTGGTCTTTCTCTTGATCTTTCGCCTGTCCATGGTCTGCAGTGCAGTAATCGCCCACTTTACTTTCTATCTTTAATTCGAGCAATATAACCCGCTTAATCCCATATTAGTTTTGTCAGTCTTGTCGTTATGTCGGTTATTTTAATTCTTTGTCTTATATATTCGTCCTGTTTTTGATCTACTAGGGTTAGGTCATTGTTCTTTGATTCATTTTCAATTTTTAACGATTTGTCTTTGAAAGAGCCCATATCTGTTCTCCACAGGATATGAGTTGGAGCATATACTGGTTTTAGAGGTGTGCGAATATTCGAAAATTCGAGTTTGAAAGAAACTCGATTCGTCGAGTTCGAGTCGAGTCGAATAAAAACTCAAAACTTTCAAATAAACTCGAATTTTCAAGCAAACTCGAATATTGGAACGAACTTCCATATCACTCTTTAGTTTTCGGAAAAGAATCACTCACCCATGGTCGAAATGTTCTGACGAGGAGAGGAATATAATCAACGAAATCCATTTAATTAGTCCACCTACAAATTTTTCCATCTGAGTTTTGATGAATTCAGTTGCCTATTATCAAACGCTGCAGTTTGCACGCCAACTATTTGATTAGATTCTATGAATCTCTTTTTCAATTTCCGACTTTTTTCGAATATCCAAGTTTGTTTGAAAAATCGAGTTTGTTCGACAACTCGAAAAATCGAATATTTGACTCAAACCGGACAACTAAACTTGACTCGACTCGAAGTCGAATTTTCGAAAATTCGCATACCCCTAATTGGTTGTATAGCCTTGTTTGAAGATATTGCGGTATTTTTTATGAGTTAGCAGTCGATTCTTTAATAAATTTCTGTTTCTTTATTTAAATTTCAGAGCATTACTTTCGCGCCAAGATACACACACTCATTTGAGTCGAGCTTACCAAATATACTTTCTAGAGTCAGGCTGAGATGAAATGTACTCTCCTTGTGCAATTCTTCTATCATCTGGGAAGGGGTTGACTTTTACATCTAACTATACAGTCGATGTTGCCTTTGTGAAAGGTTGCTTGCTCCATAGGTTGACGTTTTTAAGTTTCTTAGATATTCTGTTTATTATTATTTTTAAAAACGTTTTATACATCTGTGAATCTGCAGCTTTAGATCAAGGTCGGGTCGCCTTTCTTATATATATATATATATATATATATATATATATATATATATATATATATATATATATATATAAAGGCAATGATGGCGTTGTTCGTTGTCGTCCGAGATAGTGTCTTCTTTTAACCATATATTTAAGAGTTCTTTTAGTTTTGGAACAATGATAGTATTTGTTCTTATTAAACGATTTAAAGGAGGAGAAAAGCCTTAGCTTATTAATATAATTCTTTATGTCTTACTGAACTTTTAACGGTTTTTTAGTGTTTATCTTGCTTCTTTAATAATTTCTATAAGAATGCCATCTTTCCCTGGAAATTTATTATTTTGCATATCTGATGATGATGATATGCGTACATAATCTCCTTTCCTATGATTATTTAGATTCCATTCAAATTTCTGGTTTCCTGACTTGTGATCTATAGAGCGTCTTCTATGGAGAACAAGGAGATAATAGTGCTATGGGCAGAATAATCTTTGCTATTACAGAAATCCTTTATATTCAAGATTTAATGCGAAATCCCAACTTTTGGAAATTTTTTTGCTATTTATATTTATTAACCCATTATTATGTTCTCTCTTCAAGGTTAAACAGCACTTTTCATTTTTTGAGAATTTTCGCAGCCATACTGAAATTCTTGTCTGTTTCTATTTTGATCTTTTAAACATAGAACTTCTCGTTTTTCATCCTTTCTTTGCAGGTATTTAGGCTTTGTACTTCTTCTTTATAAAATTACTCTGAATCTTTCCTTATCCTTTTCCTTTTTTCTTTTTATACTATGCGATATTAGTTAGTCTTCTGTTGTTTCTGTATAAGCTCATACATTGTTCCATTGGTATTTTAATTTCAGGTGTTAAGATTTGCTTTTGATTTGTTTTGTTGCTATTTTGTAACTGTTTCTTGTATAATTTTGATTAATTTATCGGATAATTTATTCAAGTTAGATACTTGTTCGGCATAATGTCTTCTCTAGATTTTATTTGATAACTAATAATATTTTATTTCAATACCGGAATTCATTTCTTGAAAGTTTACACATATTTCTCATTGGCTTCGTGATTTACAACTTCACTCTTGCTAAACGATGATTACTTCCAGCTCTGAAGACCTTAAGAGAAGTTACATCTGAAACGATTTTCTTTTTTAAGGAGACTGTAGTCAGTCTCATCGCAGATATTTCCATCTGGACTTAACCATGACCTTTTCATTTCTACCTCTTCGTCTCGACCTGCTCTCAAACAGTTTATTATTCGACCAAATTTACAAGTCAAACGGCTTTGTACTCCCTCCAGGGATTATTGACTCATACCAGGTATACAGACACCAAAAGTATGAAGATCTGTGGAGACCATTTCCATGTTATCGGGTCCTAGGTGGCGCGGTTGCAAGGAGCACTGCTTTCTGAATCGGTTTATACAGATGTTCACCAAGGCCCAGTCCCTTGATGTTTTGCAGAGGTTCTTTGATATCACTCCAATTGTTGATAGTATTATGGGAATCATGTGGACGCTCTTTATTGCCCACTGTCTACGGATTTGCACGTTCAGATCTCTGTATTTGGCGATCTTCTCATTGCATTATGGTCTTAGGTTGTTATTATTAGGTATAACAATGTCAGTCAGTGTAGTTCGCCTAGAAATTTTATTTGTTAGTATAATGTCTGGCCTATTATGAGCAACTGTATGATCTGTTAGAATCGTTCGGTCCCAATATAACTTTAACACATTGTTTTCAAGAATAAGCTCTCGATTGTATTTTTAGTAAGGCACTTTTCCTACCTGAAGTAGTTTTAACTTATCTGCTAACTTTTGGTGGAGTTTCTCAGCGACTGAGTCGTATCTGTCATTGTACTCGGTTGCGGCAAACGCTTGGCATCTTCCAGTTATGTGCTGGATTGTCTCTGATGTTCGACAGCCATATCTAAATTGATTATTTTCTATTGAGGGATATCCGATGATGAACTTCCGATAGTTTTTCGTCGGAATAACATGATCTTGGATAGCTACAAGAAGCCGTCCGTTTCCAGAAACATCTGTCCGGAAGTCAACCAGTAGTTCGACGCTGAGTTGTCGACATTGTCCTGGATGATCTTATTTGGATGTCGTCCACGAAGTGGTTTCTGTAGTCAGGCTTGTAACTTCTCTTGGTCTGTTCGGTGGTGAAATGCAATATCCCGTTCCTGACAAATTCGGTTGTCAATTCGGCCTTCATAGTGCGATGGTTAATTCGTTTAGCCTGTTTTATACCTAGGCATTTGTATGTTTGTTCTGCATCTATTGCAGCTACAGTTTCGCCGTTCTGCATCTAGAATGCTCCCTGTTGTATCTTTCCTTTAACGATGTTCATAATACGACACTTGTCCAGTCCAAAATGCGTTCCGATATCCCTGGAGAACCCTTCCAAAATATTGAGCATTTGTCCCAGATGGTTTTTGGTTGCAGCCATCAGTTTAAAATTATCCATGTATAGAAGATGATTCAATGTTACCACCTCTTCATTCTTATTTCTAACATTAAAGCTGTATCTGGTGGAGTTCGAACTGCGTCACAGTTGATTCATTGCAAGGCAGGTATACTCTTTTTGTTATCTGTTTTGATAGTTGTACTGTTATATATGTTACAGTATCATATAATAAATTTAATTTTACATTGTCAGTTAGTGTTCACTGTATTTAGTTGTGCTTGACAAATTCGTGCTATTTAAATTAATTTAAAAAATTAAAATAGTTTGAGCAAATTATTGTTGGAGTTACGACATATGTACTAATTTTAAAGAATCTTCTGTGTATTTTATTACATAAATATATACGTCGAGATATATTTGAAGCGTGAAGTAAAATAGGGTGTTAAATGAATGTTTTGTTTTCAAAACAGTTGTCAGCTATCTATACAGTTAAAATTTTCTTTACTTAGACTTAATTCAAAGCCAAACCCAAGAACGAGATTTATTATTCTCGTTATTCTTGAGTTCCATTTCCTTGATAGTAAAATTAACAAGGGGTATATTCGAAGCGCATTTTCCACATTGATTTTCCAGTTTAAATTAGATACATTAGAAAGCTGCTTTTAGATTTTCTCCTGTACTTAGTGGTAACAGCCTTGTTCTCTTTTAACACTATTACTTAAAATTTATATCGAAGTTAATAAGAAAAGCGAAATAACACCATTGATCGCTTGTAACACGTGTCTTACTTTGAAACGATTTTAAAATTTATAAGGCCAGTTTTCTTTAAACCTTTAATAGCCTTTTCACCAAGTTGTAAAACTTGGTTTATTATACATGATATAATAACTATATACGAAGAACACCATACTCAATTTAACTATAAATTTATTTAATAAATATCTTGGGATTATGGGTTTGTAGATTTATCATTTAAACATAAAATTTGGGTACTCCATTATGTTAAAAAGTTTGTTTATTAATCCTTTCTCAAATAGAAAAAATATCTGTTAGCGCTCAGTAATTTAAAACATGACAAATGAATGTTTTCGAAGTTAGTTTTTGCATAAAATCAAGGAAGTTTCTGTTTCTGACGGAGCGTTGATTTAAACACATATTGATAGACATGTAGCATTCAAATAAGAAATAATGATTAATCACGTGTCTGTCAAAACTTGATGAGGTTGGTGGATCAGTCCATGGATACTTCTATATAATAACTTTCATTCCACCTGAAAATATATTTTTTTTAATTTAAGTTTTAGTTGCTAGCTACGAGGTAATACTTTCCCGTCGAAACTTTTAAACATTTTATATCCTACTATGGAGAAAAAAAAAAAGAAAAACTCGTAAATCTTCATTCCTTGTAATTAGATATATTAATTAAGTATTATTTGTCACATATATTTGTTCTTTCAAGGAAGTTATTAGGATAAAAATACTGAAAAAAATTGATCCAAAAAAAGTTTTAAAAAACTGTTGGGCATGAAATTTACATAAATTGACGGAGAGATCAAAAAAGTTTTATGAATAATCAACAAAATTATATGGATAAAAATGCTAATAACTGAATGGAGAAAAAATAAGCTTGTATCTTTTCGCACTTCTGAACTAGTGATAGTTTTCTCGTACTTGCTGTACAATTTCTTCCCTTAACACTGCACCCTAAATTTGCCCAGTTGGTTAGCTCACATCGAGTTTAGAGAGGTTATAGTAAATAAATAAGGTCCATCCACTTTAAAGTGGGGAAAAATTTAAAAATTACTGAAGTGGGAAGGACCTAGATTTACTTAATTACAGAAATAGTCCATAATAATATTCACAGTTTCATTGAAAGAGAAATGGATAAAACTATAAATAATATACAGAATGTCTCCCTTATTTTGCCGGCGTCATAAAATATAGGTAGTTAATTAAGTTTTTTGGCTGAATTTTTTAATAACTAAGAGCGGAATATGCCAAAATCAAGATATCTAGCAAAGCTTGATTTTGCAGTAGATTATATGTACATTGCTCAAATATAACTATAACTGTAAAATCTAATCTAACTTACACTAAATATAAAATACATAATTCCATTGCTTTAAACATCTTGCCCTGAAAAAAGTAACCGGAAATATGTAAATTAATTAACAGTATATCACTGCTGCTGAGCTGGAATGTGACTTTACTAGTAAAAAACATCTTATTAAATGTTGGTTTGACCGCAACACTTACATATAAGTTTGTTCTAAAAGATCGCGGTGGTCTATACTACTTGATATGTTACGATATCATTACGGTGCTGTTAAATTAGTAATATACAAATACTACTCAAATACTTTAATAAAATAATAAACAGAATGATGATTGTAAGGCGATGGTGAAGAATTGAGGACGAAGAACTGGCCTTAGCTATCAAAAATATGGTTAAAATGTTGAATGCCATCTTGGGAAAGACAAAAAAACTAGGATGAACGGAGAAAAGTGTCCTCATGCTAAAAAGTGCGGAAATCTCCAAAGAACATGGAATAATATTTATCAATGGTCTTTGTCCGCATAGCCGAGAATTTCTTATTTTATTTTAAAATTACACGCACGTTAACTTCTTTTTTTATTTTTATATTTGTTGGCTTAAAACATACACAACAGCTCTCTTAGGGAGATCGTTGGTGCGATACTGAACTTGAACTGTGGAATTCATAGTTAGTTTGGTTGCCGATGCCGAATAATGCGACCTCTATCCTTAGAGTAGCAAGTTCGTGTATTGAGTTTTGATATATTTCTTTTTTAATTTAACGTTGCGCCGCCACATTGCGGCTTTATACAACATTTGTTGATTTGTGTTATTCTTGTGTTACTGAGTGAGCCATCGAGATGTCAGCGCTGTGTATTATTTACTATTTTTCAACCGTGAAATCTGTTTATGGGACACAGATACGAGATGATCGTTTGTACCAAATGCAATGGCCTGACGAGTCCCATACTAGCACGAAACAGCGCTGTCGTCATTTTTCGGACATGGAGTTTTTCCATGTTCTTTGAAAATCTCCGCTCTTTTTAGCATGAAAATAATATTTATCAACGGCCTTTGTCCTCATAGCCGAGAATTTCTTATTTTATTTTAAAATTACATGTACGTTAACTTCTGTTATATATATATATATATATATATATATATATATATATATATATATATATATATATATATACATATTCTATAGTAATAATATATAGTAGAACTTCTCAATACCGGCCACTAAAAAAATTATGAAAAATTGGCCGTTAAAGGGGGTGACCGCTTTTGAGGGGAAGAATTTAAAAATATCTACATATAATGTGTCATACCAGTATGTACTTGTACAAAAAAGCAGGAGAAAGATATTAATTTTTATGAATAAGACAAAGATGCCTCTATGATAAAGCTAAATTCTTAATTACATTCACATCAACCATATGTTATTTGGTTTGATGCTAAAAGAAACGACTTTTATTATAATATGTTTTTATTTCATGAAAATTCATTAAGGAATGAGAAAACCAATTACAAATATATAAATATAAACTACAAATATACAGATATAGAAACAATTTTTTTTTCAGATTTCTGAACTAAGCCGCAAAAAGATAATATGTATATAATGTGTTAAAAAATAAGCCATACTCTACAAAAAGAAATATTAAGTTTCGTGCAAATCTTGTTCAGTGGAGTCTGTCTTAAATTTTTACATTCATTTCTGCTGCTTCACTCTCACATTTTATTATAACGCTGGAAATATCAAGGGCCAAATCGCCATTTGTTTTTGATGAACCTGAACTTTTAATCGATTAATATAGTCGAAAAAGGATATTCGCCAGTGGTCAATTTTATTGGCGAGGTTAGCAAATTAATAATTTAACAAATAATTGCTCATAATTTTTTTTCTTAAATTGTTTATTTCGGTGACAGTTGATGGTGAAAAAAGTATCGCAGAGATTTACTCCCCGAAACCTACCCTTAGCGACAAAAATAGGGTTGAGAATAGAATTATATTTTTTATTTCCGACCCTGTAGGTTACAATGAGAATTTTATTTTCTTAAATTATTTAGTTCGAGGACAGTTCATTGTAAAAAAAGTTTGGCCGCGATTTACTCTATGGAACCTACCCTTAGCGACAAAAATAGGGTTGAGAATAGAATTATATTTTTTATTTCCGACCCTGTAGGTTACAATGTGCATTTTATTTTCTTAAATTATTTAGTTCGAGGATAGTTCATTGTAAAAAAAGTTTGGCCGCGATTTACTCTATGGAACCTACCCTTAGCGACAAAAATAGGGTTGAGAATAGAATTATATTTTTTATTTCCGATCCTGTAGGTTTGAATGAGAATTTTATTTTTTTAAATTATTTAGTTCGAGGACAGTTCATTGTAAAAAAACTTTGGCCGCGCTTTACTCTATGGAACCTACCCTTAGCGACAAAAATAGGGTTAAGAATAGAATTATATTTTTTATTTCCGACCCTGTAGGTTACAATGAGCATTTTATTTTCTTAAATTATTTAGTTCGAGGACAGTTCATTGTAAAAAAAGTTTGGCCGCGATTTACTCTATGGAACCTACCCTTAGCGACAAAAATAGGGTTGAGAATAGAATTATATTTTTTATTTCCGACCCTGTAGGTTACAATGAGAATTTTATTTTCTTAAATTAATTAGTTCGAGGACAGTTCATTGTAAAAAAAGTTTGGCCGCGATTTACTCTATGGAACCTACCCTTAGCGACAAAAATAGGGTTAAGAATAGAATTATATTTTTTATTTCCGACCCTGTAGGTTACAATGAGCATTTTATTTTCTTAAATTATTTAGTTCGAGGACAGTTCATTGTAAAAAAAGTTTGGCCGCGATTTACTCTATGGAACCTACCCTTAGCGACAAAAATAGGGTTGAGAATAGAATTATATTTTTTATTTCCGACCCTGTAGGTTACAATGAGAATTTTATTTTCTTAAATTAATTAGTTCGAGGACAGTTCATTGTAAAAAAATTTTGGCCGCGATTTACTCTATGGAACCTACCCTTAGCGACAAAAATAGGGTTGAGAATAGGATTATATTTTTTATTTCCGACCCTGTAGGTTACAATGAGAATTTTATTTTCTTAAATTAATTAGTTCGAGGACAGTTCATTGTAAAAAAAGTTTGGCCGCGATTTACTCTATGGAACCTACCCTTGGCGACAAAAATAGGGTTGAGAATAGAATTATATTTTTTATTTCCGACCCTGTAGGTTACAATGAGAATTTTATTTTCTTAAATTATTTACTTCGAGGACAGTTCATTGTAAAAAAAGTTTGGCCGCGATTTACTCTATGGAACCTACCCTTAGCGACAAAAATAGGGTTGAGAATAGAATTATATTTTTTATTTCCGACCCTGTAGGTTACAATGAGAATTTTATTTTCTTAAATTATTTAGTTCGAGGACAGTTCATTGTAAAAAAACTTTGGCCGCGATTTACTCTATGGAACCTACCCTTGGCGACAAAAATAGGGTTGAGAATAGAATTATATTTTTTATTTCCGACCCTGTAGGTTACAATGAGCATTTTATTTTCTTAAATTATTTAGTTCGAGGACAGTTCATTGTAAAAAAAGTTTGGCCGCGATTTACTCTATGGAACCTACCCTTAGCGACAAAAATAGGGTTGAGAATAGAATTATATATTTTATTTCCGACCCTGTAGGTTACAATGAGAATTTTATTTTCTTAAATTATTTAGTTCGAGGACAGTTCATTGTAAAAAAAGTTTGGCCGCGATTTACTCTATGGAACCTACCCTTAGCGACAAAAATAGGGTTGAGAATAGAATTATATTTTTTATTTCCGACCCTGTAGGTTACAATGAGCATTTTATTTTCTTAAATTATTTACTTCGAGGACAGTTCATTGTAAAAAAAGTTTCGCCGCGATTTACTCTATGGAACCTACCCTTTGCGACAAAAATAGGGTTGAGAATAGAATTATATTTTTTATTTCCGATCCTGTAGGTTTGAATGAGAATTTTATTTTTTTAAATTATTTAGTTCGAGGACAGTTCATTGTAAAAAAAGTTTGGCCGCGATTTACTCTATGGAACCTACCCTTAGCGACAAAAATAGGGTTAAGAATAGAATTATATTTTTTATTTCCGACCCTGTAGGTTACAATGAGCATTTTATTTTCTTAAATTATTTAGTTCGAGGACAGTTCATTGTAAAAAAAGTTTGGCCGCGATTTACTCTATGGAACCTACCCTTAGCGACAAAAATAGGGTTAAGAATAGAATTATATTTTTTATTTCCGACCCTGTAGGTTACAATGAGCATTTTATTTTCTTAAATTATTTAGTTCGAGGACAGTTCATTGTAAAAAAAGTTTGGCCGCGATTTACTCTATGGAACCTACCCTTGGCGGCAAAAATAGGGTTGAGAATAGAATTATTTTTTTCAACCCTATTTTTGTCGCTAAGGATAGGTTCCGGAGAGTAAATCGCGGTCATACTTTTTTTACAATGAATTGTCATCGAATTAAATAATTTAAGAAAATAAAATTCTCATTGAAACTTACAGGGTCGGAAATAACAAAAAAAATTCTATTCTCAACCCTATTTTTCTCACTAAAGGTAGATTCCTGATAGTAAATCGCGGCCATACTTTTTTTACAGTGAAGTGTCGTCGAACTAAATAATTTAAGAAAATAAAATTCTCATTGAAACTTACAGGGTCGGAAAAAAAAATTATTCTATTCTCAACCCTATTTTTGTCGCTAAGGGTAGGTTCCTGATAGTAAATCGCGGCCATACTTTTTTTACAGTGAAGTGTCCTCGAACTAAATAATTTAAGAAAATAAAATTCTCATTGAAACTTACAGGGTCGGAAAAAAAAAATTATTCTATTCTCAACCCTATTTTTGTCGCTAAGGGTAGATTCCTGATAGTAAATCGCGGCCATACTTTTTTTACAGTGAAGTGTCCTCGAACTAAATAATTTAAGAAAATAACATTCTCATTGAAACTTACAGGGTCGGAAAAAAAATTATTCTATTCTCAACCCAATTTTTGTCGCTAAGGGTAGATTCCTGATAGTAAGTCGCGGCCATACTTTTTTTACAGTGAAGTGTTCTCGAATTAAATAATTTAAGAAAATAACATTCTCATTGAAACTTACAGGGTCGGAAAAAAAATTATTCTATTCTCAACCCAATTTTTGTCGCTAAGGGTAGATTCCTGATAGTAAGTCGCGGCCATACTTTTTTTACAGTGAAGTGTCCTCGAACTAAATAATTTAAGAAAATAAAATGCTCATTGTAAGCTACAGGGTCGGAAATAAAAAATATAATTCTATTCTCAACCCTATTTTTGTCGCTAAGGGTAGGTTCCATAGAGTAAATCGCGGCCAAACTTTTTTTACAATGAACTGTCCTCGAACTAATTAATTTAAGAAAATAAAATTCTCATTGTAACCTACAGGGTCGGAAATAAAAATATAATTCTATTCTCAACCCTATTTTTGTCGCTAAGGGTAGGTTCCATAGAGTAAATCGCGGCCAAACTTTTTTTACAATGAACTGTCCTCGAACTAAATAATTTAAGAAAATAAAATTCTCATTGTAACCTACAGGGTCGAAAATAAAAAATATAATTCTATTCTCAACCCTATTTTTGTCGCTAAGGGTAGGTTCCATAGAGTAAATCGCGGCCAAACTTTTTTTACAATGAACTGTCCTCGAACTAAATAATTTAAGAAAATAAAATTCTCATTGTAACCTACAGGGTCGGAAATAAAAAATATAATTCTATTCTCAACCCTATTTTTGTCGCCAAGGGTAGGTTCCATAGAGTAAATCGCGGCCAAAATTTTTTTACAATGAACTGTCCTCGAACTAATTAATTTAAGAAAATAAAATTCTCATTGTAACCTACAGGGTCGGAAATAAAAAATATAATTCATTCTCAACCCTATTTTTGTCGCTAAGGGTAGGTTCCATAGAGTAAATCGCGGCCAAACTTTTTTTACAATGAACTGTCCTCGAACTAAATAATTTAAGAAAATAAAATGCTCATTGTAACCTACAGGGTCGGAAATAAAAAAATATAATTCTATTCTCAACCCTATTTTTGTCGCTAAGGGTAGGTTCCATAGAGTAAATCGCGGCCAAACTTTTTTTACAATGAACTGTCCTCGAACTAAATAATTTAAGAAAATAAAATTCTCATTGTAACCTACAGGGTCGGAAATAAAAAATATAATTCATTCTCAACCCTATTTTTGTCGCTAAGGGTAGGTTCCATAGAGTAAATCGCGGCCAAACTTTTTTTACAATGAACTGTCCTCGAACTAATTAATTTAAGAAAATAAAATTCTCATTGTAACCTACAGGGTCGGAAATAAAAAATATAATTCTATTCTCAACCCTATTTTTGTCGCTAAGGGTAGGTTCCATAGAGTAAATCGCGGCCAAACTTTTTTTACAATGAACTGTCCTCGAACTAAATAATTTAAGAAAATAAAATGCTCATTGTAACCTACAGGGTCGGAAATAAAAAATATAATTCTATTCTCAACCCTATTTTTGTCGCTAAGGGTAGGTTCCATAAAGTAAATCGCGGCCAAACTTTTTTTACAATGAACTGTCCTCGAACTAATTAATTTAAGAAAATAAAATTCTCATTGTAACCTACAGGGTCGGAAATAAAAAATATAATTCATTCTCAGCCCTATTTTTGTCGCTAAGGGTAGGTTCCATAGAGTAAATCGCGGCCAAACTTTTTTTACAATGAACTGTCCTCGAACTAAATAATTTAAGAAAATAAAATTCTCATTGTAACCTACAGGGTCGGAAATAAAAAATATAATTCTATTCTCAACCCTATTTTTGTCGCTAAGGGTAGGTTCCATAGAGTAAATCGCGGCCAAAATTTTTTTACAATGAACTGTCCTCGAACTAATTAATTTAAGAAAATAAAATTCTCATTGTAACCTACAGGGTCGAAAATAAAAAATATAATTCATTCTCAACCCTATTTTTGTCGCTAAGGGTAGTTTCCATAGAGTAAATCGCGGCCAAACTTTTTTTACAATGAACTGTCCTCGAACTAAATAATTTAAGAAAATAAAATGCTCATTGTAACCTACAGGGTCGGAAATAAAAAAATATAATTCTATTCTCAACCCTATTTTTGTCGCCAAGGGTAGGTTCCATAGAGTAAATCGCGGCCAAACTTTTTGTACAATGAACTGTCCTCGAACTAAATAATTTAAGAAAATAAAATTCTCATTGTAACCTACAGGGTCGGAAATAAAAAATATAATTCTATTCTCAACCCTATTTTTGTCGCCAAGGATAGGTTCCATAGAGTAAATCGCGGCCAAACTTTTTTTACAATGAACTGTCCTCGAACTAAATAATTTAAGAAAATAAAATTCTCATTGTAACCTACAGGGTCGAAAATAAAAATATAATTCTATTCTCAACCCTATTTTTGTCGCTAAGGGTAGGTTCCATAGAGTAAATCGCGGCCAAACTTTTTTTACAATGAACTGTCCTCGAACTAAATAATTTAAGAAAATAAAATTCTCATTGTAACCTACAGGGTCGGAAATAAAAAATATAATTCTATTCTCAACCCTATTTTTGTCGCTAAGGGTAGGTTCCATAGAGTAAATCGCGGCCAAAATTTTTTTACAATGAACTGTCCTCGAACTAATTAATTTAAGAAAATAAAATTCTCATTGTAACCTACAGGGTCGGAAATAAAAAATATAATTCATTCTCAACCCTATTTTTGTCGCTAAGGGTAGGTTCCATAGAGTAAATCGCGGCCAAACTTTTTTTACAATGAACTGTCCTCGAACTAAATAATTTAAGAAAATAAAATGCTCATTGTAACCTACAGGGTCGGAAATAAAAAAATATAATTCTATTCTCAACCCTATTTTTGTCGCTAAGGGTAGGTTCCATAGAGTAAATCGCGGCCAAACTTTTTTTACAATGAACTGTCCTCGAACTAAATAATTTAAGAAAATAAAATTCTCATTGTAACCTACAGGGTCGGAAATAAAAAATATAATTCATTCTCAACCCTATTTTTGTCGCTAAGGGTAGGTTCCATAGAGTAAATCGCGGCCAAACTTTTTTTACAATGAACTGTCCTCGAACTAATTAATTTAAGAAAATAAAATTCTCATTGTAACCTACAGGGTCGGAAATAAAAAATATAATTCTATTCTCAACCCTATTTTTGTCGCTAAGGGTAGGTTCCATAGAGTAAATCGCGGCCAAACTTTTTTTACAATGAACTGTCCTCGAACTAAATAATTTAAGAAAATAAAATGCTCATTGTAACCTACAGGGTCGGAAATAAAAAATATAATTCTATTCTCAACCCTATTTTTGTCGCTAAGGGTAGGTTCCATAGAGTAAATCGCGGCCAAACTTTTTTTACAATGAACTGTCCTGGAACTAATTAATTTAAGAAAATAAAATTCTCATTGTAACCTACAGGGTCGGAAATAAAAAATATAATTCATTCTCAGCCCTATTTTTGTCGCTAAGGGTAGGTTCCATAGAGTAAATCGCGGCCAAACTTTTTTTACAATGAACTGTCCTCGAACTAAATAATTTAAGAAAATAAAATGCTCATTGTAACCTACAGGGTCGGAAATAAAAAATATAATTCTATTCTCAACCCTATTTTTATCGCTAAGGGTAGGTTCCATAGAGTAAATCGCGGCCAAACTTTTTTTACAATGAACTGTCCTCGAACTAATTAATTTAAGAAAATAAAATTCTCATTGTAACCTACAGGGTCGGAAATAAAAAATATAATTCTATTTTCAACCCTATTTTTGTCGCTAAGGGTAGGTTTCGGGGAGTAAATCTCTGCCATACTTTTTTCACCATCAACTGTCACCGAAATAAACAATTTAAGAAAAAAAATTATGAGCAATTATTTGTTAAATTATTAATTTGCTAACCTCGCTAATAAAATTGACCACTGGCGAATATCCTTTTTCGACTATATTAATCGATTAAAACTTCAGGTTCATTGTTTTTGTACAACAAAAAATTCGGTCTCTTAATTTTTAAATAAACTTCACTAATAGTTTTCACACATGAACTAAAAATCTCTTGGCCTTCTTTATTTTCATCTTCGGGAGTCTTGCTTTCTTGGTTAGCGAATTCTTGAGTTATTTCCAGCATATTAATATGTACCAGGATTTTCAGTTGAAATATTTGAGTCGATTAGAAGATATTTTCCCAAGTCTAGATTACCTGGAATACCTTCTAAAACGGGAAACAACTGACTCAATGAGACATCATCTTCTTCTGGTTCTCTTGGATAGTTTCCATAAATCCAGCTTTTTGGAAACATTTTTAATAGTTAAGGATATAACGTTTTCCCATGTTGCAGCAATCCATACCGTAGTGCTTGACAAATTTATGTTTTTTCATTCTTATATTACGCCTTGGTTCATTGGTTGGCAGTGGGATGTAGTGTTTGGAGGCAGAAAAACAATTCGAACATTTTCAAGATATGTTTGGGTGAGAAGTTTTGTTATCCAAAGAAAAAGGACTTGTCTACTCTGCTTTCTGATTTTGCTGTCAAACTTTTTCAGCCAGGAAGTCATTATCTCTGTTGTCATCCAAGCTTTTTTATTGGAGACCCATTCTAATGGTAATTTTTCTATATGTGCTCCTTTAAAACATCGCAGATTTTTACTTTTTTCTATAAATAATGGGTTTTCCTTCTCAACATTCATGCTACTACACATCACTCGTTGTATAGCTGATTTTCTTCCAGCGCATTTATCACTCATTGAGGCAAAAGTTTTGCTTGTCATTGCCACATAGTAAAGTTTTGTTTCGTCTGCATTAAAAATTTTTTTAGCATCATAATCTTTAACGATTGATTTAAGTTTAGTTAACCAATCTTGAACACTTACTTCATCCATATCAGCAGACTCACCACAAATTGTTTTAAAACTAATATCATGCCTTTTGCAGAACCTATCTAACCAACCATTTAATGTTTTAAAGTTACCAATTTTTAAGTTTTCTGACATTTCCAGAGCTCTTTCCTTAATTAATGGTCCGGATATAGAAACGTTTCTGTTTCTATCTTTGCAAAATCAATCGTAAACCATTTGGTCAATCACCAGTACCTCTGTTTTTGGTAACTTGCGTTTTTGATCTGCATGAAATTCCTGATCTTCAAATAGTTTTCTCAATTCGATTTTATTTTTTAAAATATTAGTCACTTGTGTTCTTCCAACACCAAACTTTTCCGCTAACTTTGGTGTACTGGTACTATATTTTTTACTTTCTGCGATGATTTCCACTTTTTCTTTAAGAGATAAACGTTTACATTTCAGAGACATGTTAAACTTTTAAGTGAATAAATCAGAAATTATAAATACAAACATTTGAACAAACTACCTAAAAATCCGTTATATAACTGGATTTCAATAATTACGGTGCTATTTCCAATAATAAAACTACCCATTGTGTGCAGTTTATGACTGGTGTTAAGGGTGAAAGTGCCAGGTTATTTACATGAAATCCACGGATTGTCGTGACAGTGGCTGTTTTTGCAAGGTTCCGGTATATTGGCAGGTCTTTATTAAAAAACTCCAAGTTTTCTTTAAGGAGGCCGAAAAATGGCCATTCAGATGTGTAACCGCTTTTGAGGGGTTGCCGAAATGAGAAGTTTTACTGTACATCAAAATAATTATTTGTTTATATTGCTGGTGCAGTTATTCAAATCTACGAATCTTTGTATAGAATGGAACTGTAGAAAAATATTCTTAATTGGTGCCCATACATTCAAAAACTTTTATTTGTTAAGGCTCTATATGTCTGAAAATTAGTTTAAAAGACTTTTTGAATTATAAATGCTGATTTGGAAGTTATATTTTTTGATCGCTCGGTGTATCGAGTTTACTCAGCAGTATTTTTTGTGAAAACGAAATTGCATTATCCTTGTATCAGGGGTGGATCCAGCCTCTCTCTTTGGGGTGGGGGGGGGGGTGGTGATATCACAAAAGTATAGTATGGCAAGCGAAAGCAAGTTATCGACGGGGGGGGGGCATCAGCAAAATTCTCATTTCTAGTGTCAAAGGCAGGGTCGAGTCTATTTTTCTGAATTTGAAGCTCTTGAAGAGGGGGGGGGGTGATCACAAGAGAAAACAAGTAGCCGACTGGGGGGAAGGATGCGTGCAGCATACATATTCCTAGTATAAGAGGCAGAATCGGGTCTATTTTCCTGAATTCAAAGCTCTTGGGGAGGGGGCTACCGCAAGAAAAACAAGTTGTCAACGGAGGGAGGGAGTGACAGCAGCATACACATTCCTAATATAAAATGCAGAATCGGCTCTATTTTCCTGAACTCAAAGCTATTGGGAAGGGGAGGGGCGATCGCAAGCATACACATTTCTATTCAAGAACTAAAGAAAGTAACTGAGAACTGCCGTAAATCTAATTATGTTTAATTGTTTTCAAATATTAGAAGCTTTTATAAATTTACTGCAAGAATAAAATTTTTGATAGTTCAATTTAATTTCTGTCAGTGAGCAAAGTACACCTTACAGTGTGTCTTTAGTGATTTACCTTGTTTATGCTTGTTTTTATATATTATTTGAGATTAGTGAGATACCCAAAAGATATAGCTTTCACATCTATAGTTATTCCAAAATCTTAAACTAAGGCATTTTTTTCTCAACGAAAAACTTATTACGATGAATGTTTATGATGCCTTAAGATATCAATATTTAGATAATAATGTAAAAAGCTCTGTTGAGATGCATTCCAACATGATAGGAGTTGGAAAATCTACTATGTACCGAATACTGAAGGAGAAAAAAACGACTGAAATTGTTAGTACTCCCATGCTACATTCGATCACAGGCGGACGAAAAACCTCGTTGGAAGAAGAGACGTAAACTGCAATAAGAGGAGTTGTACATACATTTTATTATGAGAAGCAGATCCCAACCATCGACAAAATTCTAAGTAAAATCAATGAAGTTCGGGATTTACCTGAAATGAAAAGAACAGATAGGAAATCTGTTCTTATAGATTGTCCGGAAAATGTCAGTTGGAGAAGGAAAAATCTCTCTAGTAAAAGGTAGAGTTTCTAGAAATAACATAACTTACAAAATTAGTAATTTAACTGAATTTTTGAAAGAGTTTTTTGAATAAAGTTAGTGCAGAAAATTGGGAAAAATCCATATAATAAAAGAATAAAAGAAAATGTGGAAACTCGATCTCATGATCGGTGGGATAGAGGAACCAATTATAATTAATTTGAGCGAAAATAGCACACAAAGTAAATTAAATTAAGATATCAGTGCAAGAGAAATAAAAACAAGTAGGTCTAATTTTAACTGTTATATAAAAAATTAATTACTTTTAAATCCCTTTTTGAGTATTTAATTTTAATTCTGCAGATGGTTTAAGAAATAAATAAACTGAAACGTCAAATATCCAAAAATGTTTTAATTCATAATAAAATGACCGATAGCTCCAAAAAATTTTAATATTATATGGACGAATTTATTTTGTCTATTTTTTTTTGTAAGTATTTATATTATAACTTAGAATTTTTTGAGAAAAAAGCTACGTTTTAATCTGTATGTGCCTAAAATGGTTTCTTTGCCAAAATTAAAAATAATAAAAATACAGTTGTGATTTATGTTAAATATGTCAAAATTATCTATATTTTCTAATGTATGTGAATTATTAAAAAATCATAAAAAATTAAATAATATTATAAAAACTTTTTATTTCAAGTTTATTACCGAAATAATATTCTATGCCATAAAAACTTAGTGATAAAGTAAACCTCATTCCGACGCCTATGACAAGGGTTAAAATCCTTTTTAACACTTCACACAGCCAAATATCTATTGTTATCTAACCCGAATAGTCTATTATTATAGATCGGTATTTTTGATCATAAAATCTCTAACCCATTTCTATGAAAAATATGTGTCTAACAAATTTTGCCAAATACATCGGACTAAAAAACACAGATAGTTTTCGAAGAAAAAAAAAGGGTAAAAAATGACATTACTTTCTCTAGTTCTTGAATAAACTATAGTATAAGAGGTAAAATAGGATGTATTTTCCTGAACTCAAAGCTTTTTTTTTTGGGGGGGGGGGATCGCCCCCACCGCCTCCTCCCCCTTGGATCCGCGCCTGCCTTGTATATTAAATTAAAAAAATGGTTTATCCGGAGACTAGTGGTACTTTTACAAATACTTAAAATACTATTTTTTTTTTTTAAATAAAAATTAGGAACTGCTTGTAAAGAAATGTATTTTTGGACATAGTCTACTTGACGTGTATTTATATATATATATATATATATATATATATATATATATATATATATATATATATATATATTAAAATTGATATCACTAATCGGTAGCTATGATTAGTTTAATTTTATTAGGTCAATAGAAATTTTTTTAAATCCTCAAAGTGAAATATTGGGCCCCATTGGGACGCCAGCCACAAATTTCTATACGACCTGTTTTAATATAAAGTTTTAGCCTCCATTTCACGTAAAATAGATTTTTAAAATTTATATTTTAAAAGCTACGAGGTAATGCCTTCCGACCGAAATATTCTAGGCTTTTTTGTTTTCCTACTATGGAAATTAATCTCGTTCAACGATAAGTTTTCTACAACTTGACTAGTGTTCTGAATTTAATAATGCGACGTGCTATGTTTCCATTATGAAAATATTCTTTTTAAATTTCACTAAAACCTCTTAAATATTTTACATGAAAATTTCAAACATTTCAACATTTTCGCAGAATTTCTTCATTCCAGTCAGTGGTACAATTACAATGCATCTCATGTTTTCGAGTAACCGCATCAGTAATGGATAGTATACCAGTAATTGGCTCTTGTCATATTTGGGGCCCAGTGTTGCCAACGGATCTAATATAAAAATCGGTGGATTACGGGAAAAATTGGTAATAAATTTTTAAAAGTATTTTTCTTAATAAAACATAAAATAACCAGATATTTTTAACAAATAATGTAATATTTAACAAAAAAAAAAAAAGAAAACAATTTAAACATTTATTTGTACTGTTACAAAACATATAATAACAAATTTCATGAAAATGTGGTAACTGAATTTCATGATTTTTGGTGTGTGGTCTAACAGTATAATATGACATTCTCTAGTGATGTAGCGACCAGCCCATCTAACTTTAACAAATTCGTTAATTAGAGCCATGCAGTATAGAATGCCATGCCATGTAGATTAATGATAGATATCTAATTTTTGTTTGGCTTATCGAACTTCTTAAGTACTGTTTATTAATTTTTATTTGGAAAAACGTCTTTTCCTACTAGCTACCAAAACCAACATAGGTTCCGAAAAAAATTTTAATTTTTGAATGATTCAAATTGAAAATGTCGCTGTTTATGCCACTTTCTTACGGTGCCGCCCGTTGCGACTGTCTGTTTGTAAAGGGTGTTTTTTATAGAGGTATAGAAATTTAAGTTGGCAACACTTTTTTAACTGGCGGCCATTTTATCAGCTGTCAAGTGATTTATGTTTAGTTTGGTTTGGCATTTCAACATGAATAGACTGACGCCTGAACAACACTTCCAAATTGTGCAAATTTATTTTGAAAATCATGGTTCTGTTCGAAATACGTATCGCGTACTACGTCCATTTTACGGTCAACATAATCGTCCATCAGAGCAATTAATTCGATTAACTATGGAACGTCTTCGCACCACGTTTACTCTAAATGATAATACGCATCCACAGAGATGTCGTACAGTACGTACAGAAGAAGTCATTGCTGCTGTAGAGCGTAGCATAGAGGAAGACCCGAATCAGTCTATCCGCCATCGTGCACAGGAATTGGATATGTGTCCATTCACTTTATGGAAGATTTTGCGGAAAGAGCTTGATTTGCGTGCTTACAAAATCCTACTCGTGCAAAAATTGAAGCCACACGATCACCTAGCAAGGCGTAGATTCGGTGAATGGTCCCAAAACAAGATTGCCGTTGATCCCGATTTTCATAAGCGAATTTTGTTTAGCGATAAAGCTCACTTTTGTTTGAATGGATATGTCAATAAACAAAACTGCCGTATTTGGAGTGATGATAATCCTCAAGTGTATGTTGAGACACCGTTACATCCAGAAAAACTGACTGTTTGGTGTGCTTTATGGGCTGGTGGAATCATTGGTCCGTACTTCTTTAAAAACGATGCTGGTCAGAAAGTTACAGTCAATGGTTACCGCTACAGAGCCATGATTACTGACTTTTTCGTTCATCAATTGAACAACCATGATGTGCAGGAGCTGTGGTTTTAACAAGACGGCGCAACATGTCACATAGATCGTGCCACAATTGATTTATTGAAGGAAACGTTTGGTAACCGCATTGTTTCACGTTTCGGGCCCGTGAATTGGCCTCCAAGATCGTGCGACTTAGCGCCGCTAGACTATTTTCTGTGGGGATATGTGAAGTCGCTAGTCTACGCCGATAAGCCCGAAACGATTGATCACTTGGAGGACAACATTCGCCGCGTTATTGCCGATACACGGCCACAAATATTGGAAAAAGTCATCGAAAATTGGACCTCCAGATTAGACTACGTCCAAGCCAGCCGTGGCGGTCATATGCCAGAAGTCATATTTAAATTATAATGCCAGAAGGTTATCTTTCGAATAAAGTAAATTTCATGTCAATTTAAAAAATTCATCTTTGTTTTATTCCCTTTAAAAGTTCTATACCTCTATAAAAACACACCCTTTATAAAGGCACGCCACGATTCTGGATATGCTTGTGTTTTCCCTTAAATGACGCAAATTGAATAATCAGAACCAAGTAGAATTTAATATCAACTTGACAGACATAATATTGCTAAATTACTCAATTCCTTGACTCTGTCAATTAATTTGTTGTCTTATAGACACTCCTACGTATTTAGGTTGATCTATTTTTTCCACAGAGTATTTCTATACATATAAATTTCCATCAATTTTATCGAGTACAATACAAAAGACAGGGTCCCAATATCGAACCTTGCTCATTAATAATTTCAGAATGGTCGTCGTCGCCCTAATTCGAACTTGCAAATTGGCATCGATTTGCCAAAAAGCCTTGGCGAAACCTAATTAACTAGTCAAAAGGAGAATAGATTTGCGCAAAGCAGCTGATGTTCAATTTTAATGGAAATGTCTTATTAAAAGAAATTGTCAAAAATATCAATAAAATTGTCTTATCGCATTGATTACTCTTTGAAAAGGTATTACTTGATAACAAAATTTTACAAACTGCGTCAAATTAGAAGCGGCATATTGGTCGTTTCTAAATGGAACAATATCACTCCAGTTTAACTTTTGTTCTATCCTATTGCTTTAGTGCAAAATAGTCCAGAAAGAGACATATTCCTAGTATATATTCGGCAAGACGAAATCATGTATTAAATGTATTTTCATGTTTCTTAACCGACTACTAAAAAAAGGAAGTTCTCGGTTCCATCGCTACGTATTTTTTTCATGTAAGTATATCGATGACTCCGGAACGGAGGCACCGATTTTAAAGATTTTTTTAAGTTATATTCAGGAAGTTATTGCAGTGTTACGACATAGAATCCATGATATTTACAAAGAAAACAGCTGCAAAATTAAAAACTATACTAAGATAAATGGAGATAAATACACAATTTTCAGGATCATTTAAAAAGTCTGCTACCAAACTAAACCTATTTATTGAAAATTTACATTCATTGTTCGTATTGGAATTGAAATTGGTATTTTATTACAGTAGTCATTGTTTTTCATTTTATTAATAGAAGAGAAGTTAGACCTTTTTTTAAATTTATGTTAATTTTGAGATATTAATTACAAGAAATAATAAAGGATCCTTCTGTTCTTACCACGGACAAAATATTAATTCGCAACACATTTTGAACATTAATTTCCAAAGCAGAAAGCGAATATTTCGATAAACTGCTTTTAGAAATTCCAGTTGCAGAAGGGAACATTCTTGGCTGCTTTCCACATTATCGCCTGAAATTTATTGTCCTAAAAATAATAAAGTAAAACATCGATCAGTTCTAACAATCCTCTTTATGCCTTGTTCTGGCGCCTTTTGGAAATTCATGAGGTCATTCTTACATATCTCATAAAGTTTTAAGAGATTTTTGGCGGAAACGCATTCTGGAAAAATTTATTGTAACTATTTTTTAGCAGTCATTATAAGTTAGTGACCATGGGGTAGTAAGCAAATGCCTTTAGATGGTGAAATGAAATGTGGTAGGGTGGAATAAGAAATAATTTTACTCACTTAAATGATTTCTCTTTGTTGTGCACATTGCTAATTGGTATTTTGGATTTAACTTTTATATAGTACTTCTTATATCGAATATTCACGGCTTTGGTCAAGTTGAAAATCGAGTAGCAACAGCCCGGTATTTATACCCGATTGGTGCTCAGCGAACCATGATCCAGCGTTACAATGGATTTCCACGTGTGATGTAGACTATAACCCGTATCTCTATTAATATTATTTGAATATTTACAAATTTGGCTTCATTCTCTAATTTTACGTTTAAAGAAACCAGGTACTGATGCTAGGACCTTAGTTTCTTTTACATCTAAAGTGTGACCTGAGCAATGCTGGTGTTCAGCTACTGCAGATTTGTTTCTTTTTTTATACATCTTTCATGTTTCTTAAGCCTAGTGAATATAGACCGTCCTTTTTCACCTACATACACTTTATCACAAGTGCACGGTTTCTTGTAAACGCTTTCTGTTTGAAATGGAATTGCGTCCTTTGGAGACTTCAAACATTGTCCAATTGTCTTGCATGTGTTGAAAATTGTCCATATGTTTCATTTTTGGAGCAATCTGACAATCTTGTCGGTGGTTTCATGTATGTGAGGTAAGACAACACTATCCATAGGAGGTTCATTTATAACGTTTTGTTGAGGAGTTGGGTTTTTATATTTATTAATAGGACGTCTTATATCTTCAGCGCAATATCCGTTGTCTCTCAGAGCATTAGTCAGTTTTTCTATTTCTGATTCCAGTGACTGTTCGTCACATATTGAATATGCTCTATGTACCAAAGAGTTTATAACGGATTGTTTTTGAGAAGGATGATGGTGTGATGTTGCATTGAGATATCGATTTGTATGTGTTAGTTTTCTGTACACAGAATGTCCTAATTGGCCATTCTCTGTCCTTTGTATTAGTACAGGGTGAGTCAACGATTGGATGAAGTAGGTTTGTGCCTTCTCGGTGAAATTAACAAAGAAACTATATTTATTGTTTGATACAGTTTATTTTTACGCAGATTTTAAAAATATTTAGGACTCTACAGGGTGAGCCAAAAAACTAGGACAGCATAAAGTTGTATTTTTTTAAATAGAACACCCTATATACGAATCGTAGTTTCGATTTAGCTTATAATTTTAAATCTTTTTTATTAAGGGTTTACTATAACAAAACTTTATAGTTTCTGAGATAATTAAGTTTAAAGAAAAAAAGTCACATTTTCAAGCATCAATTCAATCCTAAATAACGTTTTCAATTTTGTGACAAATATATTCAGATTTGGAATTTAGCAAGGCCAAGGACAAGTTAACATAATTTTTACCTAATATTTGCAATGAAAGCTACAAGGTGTTGAACACATCGGCTCAAATTTGAATAAGTTTAAATAAATAAATATCTTTTTTTTTTAAATGGTACACCCTGTATATTTTTATGTTATTTAATAGAGTAATAAAAACCCTAAAAGTTTTGTTCAATATATCCTATGCCCATTTATAATAGTTTTTGAGATATTTCAGTTTTTCTTATTTTCCATACTTTTTTACAGAAATAGTCTTCATTATCATAGTAACCATGGCAAAAACAATGTAAAAGAACATTTTTCTGTGTGTCAAATTTATACCCGCAATCGCTTCTTTTGGTTTTTATGTAGTGTTTTTTTTTTGCATTCATCTTATATTGTAAAATGAATTTTCCAAAGAATGAGTTAATAGATATGATTTATACAATAGGAGAGGCTAAAAAATTGCCTTCTTGCTCAAAGAATTTACAAAATGAAGTATCCTGATCGACGCCAGCCTAATACCCATACTTTTCAAAACTTAATGCAAATATTTGATTCTTCTGGTACTGTTGATTATCCAAAACGTAAAGTGGTCAACAAACCAGTAACTAATGAAGAAAAAGAACTACAAGTATTGTTAAATGTTCAGGAAAATCCTTATATTGGTAGCCGTCAGTTAGCAGCATTATGTGAAACATCACAATCCACCGCTAATCGTACTACCAAGAAATATAGGTATCATCCATATCACATGGAATTACACCAAGAATTCCATGGACAGGATTTTGAAAGTCGTGTAAACTTTTGTCGTACAATGAATGCGGAGATTCAATTAAATCCAAATTTATTATGCAAGGTAATGTTTAGTGATGAAGCTACTTTTAGAAGTAACGGTGCCGTAAATAAACGCAACATGCATTATTATGCCACAGAAAAACCATTTTGGATTAGAGAGGCGCAACATCAAAACCACTGGTCATTAAATGTTTGGTGTGGTATTCATCATAATCGAATTATTGGACCCCACTTTTTTAATGAACCACTAAATGGCCATAGTTACCTGAACTTTCTACAAGAAGAACTACCCCAACTGCTTCAAGGTCTCGATAGGGATGAGCTCGACAGTATGTGGTTCCATCACGATGGTGCGCTTCCGCATTACCATCGTGAAGTTCGTGCGTTTTTGGACCAACGATATCCGCAAAAATGGATTGGAAGTGGAGGTTTCATTGAGTGGCCATCAGGGTCTTGCGACATCACCCCATTAGATTTCTTCCTATGGGGTTATATTAAAAATAAGGTGTATGTTAATCCACCAACAACAGTTGAAGATATGCGAAACATGATTAGGGATACCTGTAGAACAATAACGTCACTAATTTTGTCCGGGGTCCGAGAAAATCTCCAAAAAAGACTAAATTTGTGCATTGCACAAGAGGGTCGTTTATTCTAACACTTATTAAAAAGAAATAATTAATCTCAGTATTTAATAGGTAATTTTTTTGTTTCAATTTAGTATAAAAGTAAATATGTATTTGCCTTGTCGTTATTATTGTGTTAATTTTTTCACATTATGTTTAATTAAACTATTGCCATTGTAATATAACGAATAATGTATTTAATCATATTTAACCACATTCTGTTTGTTTCTGTAGTTTCTTTTTATTATTTTACATGGCTACTATGATAATGAAGACTATTTCTGTAAAAAAGTATGGAAAATAAGAAAAACTGAAATATTTCAAAAACTATTATAAATAGGTATAGGATATATTAAACAAAACTTTTAGGGTTTTTATTACTCTATTAAATAACATGAAAATATACAGGGTGTACCATTTAAAAAAAAAGATATTTATTCATTTAAACTTGTTCAAATTTGAGCCGATGTGTTCAACACCCTGTAGCTTTTATTGCAAATATTAGGTAAAAATTATGTTAACTTGTCCATGGCCTTGCTAAATTCCAAATTTGAATATATTTATCACAAAATTGAAAACGCTATTTAGGATTTGATGCTTGAAAATGTGACTTTTTTTCTTTAAACTTAATTATCTCAGAAACTATAAAGTTTTGTTATAGTAAACCCTTAATAAAAAAGGTTTAAAATTATAAGCTAAATCGAAAATACGATTCGTATATAAGGTGTTCTATTTAAAATAATACAACTTTATGCTGTCCTAGTTTTTTGGCTCACCCTGTAGAGTCCTAAATATTTTTAAAATCTGCGTAAAAATAAACTGTATCAAACAATAAATATAGTTTCTTTGTTAATTTCACCGAAAACGCACAAACCTACTTCATCCAATCGTTGACTCACCCTGTACATAAAGAAAGGGAAGGGCACCATTTGATTCAGTTTCCATAGTGAATTTTATGCTAGGCTGTTGTTGATTTAGATGATCCAGGAAATTATGGAGCTTATCTGCGCCATGCGGCCAAACTACGAACGTGTCATCTACATATCTGCACCAAAACTTAGGTTTTAGAGGAGAAGAAGACGAGGCATTTTTACTTTTTATTTTCTAGTTTCTACTGGCATACAATTTCAATTTACTTTTTTTTTTAAATTTTATAACCTGAACTAACCTTTCCATACTACATGGTGCAATAAAAATAAGAAAACGGAATAATCCGGCGATTTCTAGACCTTCTATCATAGGCGTTCTATGTTAAAAATAAGGAAATGGAATTCTGTATAAAGTTCCAGACCTTCTTTCATAGTCGTCTCCTGAGGAAATTAACAAAGGTAAAATTACTTAAATAAATTATGAACTCGTAGAAAATATACTTTAAACCCTACGTACTACAAACACGAACTAATACTATGAAATATAAAACGCTACAAAGTTGGTTACACTAGAAAATATACCTAAAACCCTACAAACTACGAACCCAAACTAATGTACTACGCTATAAAGTTCTTAACAATATATATTGTGTTCAGTTCTAAAAAAATCACGAGATCGCATTTACATGTAAATTATTTTTAGCAACAATCACTGTAGTCGATTTACTATTTCTGTTTTTTAATGCGGAAAATATTTAGGAAAATTTTTAAAAAATAATTAAAGGAGCAATTATGTATTAGGTAATTGCCTAATATTATTTCTTTATAATTTTGTTGTTTTTTAAAAATTATAACACCCTGTACATATTTAAGGGGAACTAGGTTAAATAAATCGTTTTATACCAATAAAACAAGAACAGTGCCTTGCTTTCTCTAGTTTTCAGAGGGTCTCCAAAAGCTCATTTGTTTACCTTAACTATGCTGTATTCCTGTCAAGAACGTGATATAATTAGCAAAGTGAAACACAAAGTAGGGTAATACCTGGAAATAATATTCAAAGTTTAGAACTAAAATTGAGCCATATTTCTCGGATAAAGATTTTAGCAATCAGCCTAAATGGAAACTATTTCTTCTGAATTACCTATTCCACTTAAATATTGGGTTTTCCGTGGCGTAGTGCCAAACCACAGGTGAAATTGTTTAAAGGGGTTCTTTGGTCGATTTTGTGTCTAACGAGAAAATAATTTCATTTGAATTAAAATGAATTACCTAGAGGGGAAATTGCATTTCTTTAATTCAATAATACAGAAAGAATTGGAAAAAACTCAATGGAAAATAATTTGTTGTGTATAAAAATTTGATTCTTGTTACACGAAAGTAGTGATAATAAAATTTTTATAAAAGAAATTGAACTGACTTCTAAAAGTGCACTAAAAAGTGAAAAATAACTATAAATTTTTATATGAAATTAAAATTTTTGAAGTCGGCGCCAAACTAATATTTGACAACATGTAATTCGCATAAACAGATTAAAAATACATTATTTGTAATTGCTTTCTTACCATAATTTGTATAAATTAGTAGTTATTTGTTTCATTTAGAAATAATTTTTTCACTTTTTAGTGCACTTTTAGAAGTCGGTTCAATTTTTTTTAATAAAAATTTTACTTTTCGATTTTTAGTTTTGAATTCATTATGATATCCATAAGTTATTTGAACTAAATACTAATCGAGATTAGTGTACCTCGCAATGACTCCAAGGCGGCAAAAAAGTACCCATTTTAACCAAAGTTGTAAATCACCCTAAAATGAACCACTAAAAATTCTTTGATTCTTAGAGTCTCCCAAATACCAGTGAAATTCTATCAAACAGATATTTAGTCTGCCATAGTAAATTCAATATCTTAAATTTCAAATTAATTTGAAACTGGTAATATAGACCCCAAAACCTTCCAATATCGATATTTAAGGTAGTTTACTCGTGAAACGGCTTTTTTTAGGAATGTGATCGAATTTGAATATATAGTTTACACAAGTGTCTTTTATTTAATTAAAGAAAACGAAATTTTTTAATCGTCTGTGAGACGAAATATTAACAATTAAAATATACATAATCAACATGCTATAGGCCACTACATATATCAAAATGCCAATACATAAGATTTTTATTAAATTATTAATTTTACCATATTTTTTAAAAACTAATGCAACGTAGAACCAAAAATTATGAATTTTTTAGAAAAACCCCGGAATTTCTAGACCGTTTTGTTTAGAAAATACAGATTTTTTAAATAAAAATAATTTGAAAACATCTGACACGTAGTGGGGTACAGTGATCACAACTTGACAACGCGCGATAATTCAAACCTAAGTTTGTTAGGTTAGTTCTTCAGAATGTGACATTTTTTTAAATATATTTCTCGATATTTTTATTTATGTTCTCAATGTTTCGGATGTCAACATAACAAACTGTATAGGTATGAGATTTATTATATCTAAAGTTATTACTGTGTAAGGGTGTGTCCGTATATTGAAAGTTATCGTGTGTTGGGTATAGTCTCGTGCAAACACAAAATTCTTTAGGCCTGAGAATCTTTAACTTGTGGTACTTACTTAAAGGGTATACTTTGTCTACGACTGTCGCGAGTGAATTACCTTAAATAACTTGAGACGTAAATTTCTTAGCCCTATATATTTTATACTACATATTTGAGTTTGTATACGCCTCAAGAACCTCGCAACATCAGTTTTAGATAAAAATGAAAAATGTAAAATTTTCAGTCTCTCATATTGTATCTTATCAACCTAATAGTTGTAAAAAATTAACTTCATATTCGTAATACACGACCTTGAGAATACCCTAAAACCAAATCTGCAAAAAATGCGGATAAGGTAAAATTTTCAACTCACCATATTGGATCCACAGTATTAATTCCAAAAAAGAAATAATATTAAAGTCTTAATCTAATCTAAATCTAAACCCTTTAAAGCCCCCTAGTATCAATTTTGGATGAAATCCGGAAATTTAAAAATTTTACACCGTTATTTTCGATCTGACACGTTAGATTTTCTTAAACTAATTTTAAATTCGCTATTTACATTCTCAAAAACAATTCAGTCCCACATTTGAAGAAAATCGAAAAAATCTAAAATTTTCAGTCCGCCATCTTGAATTCTGACAAAATACCAGATTAGGAGAAAATCGAAAAATATAAAATTTTTAGGGCGCCATATTGAATCCGCCAGGTTGAGTTTTTCAAAAAATATATTCAAGTCGTAATTTACACTTACAAAAATCCCCCAATACTGATTTTAGACAAAATCGAGAGATGTAGAATCTTTAATCCCCCATCTCTGATACGCCATATTTGATTTTCTTTTTAAATAATGTCAGAATCCTAATGTGTGATCCCAAAAACTTCCCCATATTAATTTTGAAAAAATTGGACAAAATTAATTTTTATACTCCATATGGGATACGCAGTATTGAATTTTTTAAAAATAATTTCAGATTCGTTATGTGCGACTCCGAAAACTCTTCCATACCAACTTTGGAGAAATTCGAACAAAATTGATTTTTTCGTCCGCCATATTCGATCCAACTTCTTGAATTTTTTAAAATAATTTTAGATTCGTCATGTGCGGCCTTGAAAACTCCCCCGTACCAATTTTGAAGAAAAAAAAATTGAATCAATTTTTTTTTCTTCAAAATTTTATCCGCCATATTGGATCAGCTACATTAAATTTTTTAAAAATATTTTAGATGCGTTATGTGCTACCCCAAAAACTCCCCCATATCAATCTTGGAGAAAATCGTACAAAATTAAATTTTCTTGTCCTCCATATTGAATTTTTTAAAAATAATTTCAGATTAGTTGTGTACGACCCCGAAAATTCCCCTATACCAATTTTTGGAGAAAATCGGACAAAACTACTTTTTTTAGTCGTCATATTGTCAGCGCCCTCTTGGATTTTACTGCACCAATTTCATCCAAAAAAATATGGGACCACTGCAGCAACTTCCTGTACATAACTTAAAAAATTTCATTCAAATCGGTCCCGCCGTTTCGGAGGAATCGGTGTACATACATAAAAAAAATAAATACATAGTTGACGAATTGGGAACCCCTTATTTTAGAAGTCGGTTAATAAAAATAAATTGACATTTATTAAAGCTTATATATTCTTCTTGTTCTTTTTTTTTAAATTTGAATCATTTATAATAATAAAGTCATATTCAGAAACTTACTTTAGAATAAAAAAGGAAACGAATAATTAAGAAAATAACAAGGACCACACCCTTGCTAAGCACAAAAACAAAAATATATAATCATGAATTTTTTTACTATAAAAGAGTTTTCAATTTGGGTAAAATCGAAAATTTATTTTTTTATCACTTATTAATATAATAGCGATGTGAAAATACCAATAAAGAATTTATAGAATGCAAGAATATCGATGTATAAAGATTTAGATGAATTTTAAGTACCTGGAAACTAAAGTCAGTTGGAATTAATAAGTGGGAAAATTACCTTAAGTAGTTTTCTTCCATCCTAAAACTTATCATTCGGGATTATAGGCTATTAAAAACTTTTGAAAATTTTTAATTTATTAAATTGTATTTAACATAGTCATACTAAAATTACAAGTATAGGGGTATAGGTAATGTAAAATGTCCAAATTTTTCCGCATATTCGTCATTTTCATTATATTCTATATGATTGTCCTCTTCTGCGTGAACGCGCCAAAAGCTTCTATCTGCTCTTGATACTTTATTGCACCAAGCCTATAAAAAATATTAACGTATTGTTTTATGGTGATGGTTTAATAGAACACTACTGGAAAATAGTTGAAATAATTTTTCAAAAGTAGTAGAGTTAAGCTACTTTCATAAGTTTAGCTTTAGGTTTATATAAAAATTTAACAGGCGAGTCGTAGTTTCAAGTTGATCAAATTTTAGCTGTATTGTCAGTATAGAGTCTAAAGTTGTACAGGTTACACCGGAAGCTAACAATACTCAGGTCAGGGGCGGATCTAGCCTCTCTCCATGGCAAGTGAAAGCAAGTTGTCGACTGAGGAGGGGGATACAGCAACATTCCCATTTCTAGTGTAAAAGGCAGGGTCGGGTCTATTTTTCTGAATTTGAGGCTCTTGGAGAGGGGGAGCGACCACACGAAAAAACAAGTTGCCGACAGGGGGGGAGGATGCAGACAGCATACATATTCCTAGTATAAGAGGTAGAATCGGGTCCATTTTCCTGAATTTAAAGCTCTTGGGGGGCTATCGCAAGAAAAACAGTTTGTCAACGGGGGGGGGGGGGGGAGTGCCAGCAACATACATATTCCTAATATAAAATCCAAAATCGATTCTACTTTCCTGAACTCAAAGCTCTTGGGAAAGGGAGGGGCGATCACAAGCATACACATTTCTATACTATATTCAAGAACTAGAGAGGGTAATAAAACTGTTACTGAAACCTCCAACGTACCTGCTTCAATGCCGCAGGTAACTGACGACTGCCTTAAATGTAATTATATTTAATTATATTTAAATATTATAAGCTTTTATAAATTTACTGTAACAATAAAATTTCTGATGGTTCAATTTTATTATTTCTGTCAGTGTGTTGTGCTTGTTTTTATATATTATTTGAGATTAGTGAGATACCTAAAAGATATGGCTTCCACATCTATATTTATTCCAAAATCGTTAAACGAGAGCATCTTTTCCTAACGGAAAATTTATCACGATGAATGTTCATGATACCTTAAGAGGTCAATATCTAGATAATAATGTTAAAAGCTCTGTTGAGATGTGTTCCAACATAACAGGAGTTGGAAAATCTACTATGTACCGAATACTCAAGGAGAAAAAAACAACTGGAATTGTTAGTACTCCCAAGACTCATTCGATCACAGGCCGACGAAAAATCTCGTTGGAAGAAGAGATGTAAACTGCAATAAAAGGAGTTGTACATACATTTTATTATGAGATGCAGATCCCAACCGTCGAAAAAATTCTAACTAAAATCAATAAAGATCGGGATTTACCTGAAATTAAAAGAACTGAGCTCTGGAAATTGCTCAGAGAACTTAATTTTTACTGGGAAAAACCAGATAGGAAATCTATTCTTATAGATCGTCCGGAAAATGTCCGTTGGAGAATTAAATATCTCTCTCTCAAGTAAAAGGTAGAGTCGCTAGAAATAACACAACTTATAAAATTAGTAATTTAACTGAATTTTTGAAAGATTTTTTTGTATAAAATTAGTGCAGAAAATTGGGAAAAATCCATATAATGAAAGAGCAAAACAAAATGTGGAAACTCGATCTCATAATCGGTGAGATAGAGGAACCAATTATAATTAATTTGAGCTAAGATAGCTTCACTGACTTTGACTACGAATTAGATAAGTAATGTTTACAAGCGTAAACACAATTTATTATTTAAATTTTCTGTAACATATAAAAATTAATTACATTTGAATTCCTTTTTAGTGTTTAATTTTAATTCTGCAGATGGTTTAAGAAATAAATAAACTGAAACGTCAAATATCCTAAAAATGTATTTAATTAATAATAAAATGACCGATAACCTCAAAAAATTTTTAATATTATATGGACGAATTTATTTTTTATATATGTTTAATTTCTTATATTCTTGACAATGGGTATTTTGTAAGTATTTATATTATAACTTTTTCGAAAGAAAAAGGCTACGTTTTAGTCTGAAGATGCCTAAAGTGGTTTTTATGTCAAAATTAAAAATAATAAAAATACAGTTGTGATTTGTGTTAAATATATATTTTCTAATGTATGTCAAATATTAAGAAATCATAAGAAATAAAATTTTACCTTTTATAAGTTTAATATCGAAGTAATATTTTATGCCATAAATACTTAGTGATTAAATAAACCTCCTTCCGACGCCTATGACAAGGATTAAAATCCTTTTTAACACTTCACACATCCATATAACCATTGTTATCCAACCTAAATAGTCCATTATTATAGGCCAGTATTTTTCATTATACAATTTATAACCCATTCCTATGAAAAATATATATGTCTAACAGATTTTGCCAAAGACATTGGACTAAAGAACACAGGTAGTTTGAGAAGAAAAAAAGGGTAAAAAATTATTTATTACTCTCTTTAGTTCTTGAATAAACTATAGTATGAGGCAAAATCGGGTCTATTTTCCTGAACTCAAAGCTCTTCGTGGAGAGAGGGGGGGGGGCGATCACCCCCTCTCTCGGATCCGCGCCTGACTCAGGTGCAATTTCATTCAATCAAAAGAAAAAACTATTGTGTTTGCAATATAGTTTACGAACTAAAGTTTAAGAAACAGGAACTATTTTTACATTTTTCCTTAACTCCGCAAGTTTTTTCTAAGTCGACTGATCTTTTATTTCGTACCATTTCTGATATGAAACTATTAGCTAAATCTTAAACCTTGCATTCAAGTGCTATTTAGATGCATTTGGAGCTAAGTTAACGGTATTAACATTGAATAAAAATGGGTATGTCAACATAAATTAAAATTATTATTAAAGAAATATTTTTGACTTCTAAAAAATTGTGGAACTAATGCCTCGGTTGATAATGCATTTTTGAGAATTCTGGAATTGCCCCGGTAGCATTCGCTTTAGATTCGAAATTATAATAATGTCCCCAGTATATAAAATTTCTCTATTTTTCCGTATTTTGCTAGATATAAAATAGGTAAATAGTCACCTGTTCGCTATATTGTATCCATGATATTTCCATTTCATTTCCGAATTTGGTGGCAATTGAAGAAGCCTTCCGTAACATTTTAAATGTTTCGTTGTAATTGTTGGTTAAACATACGTGATAGTAAGCTTTTAAATGGTACAGTCTGGAAAAAATAACATAACGTTCTTACATAGATTTTTAAAATCGATTGAAGTAAAAATACCTTGGCAAAATTATTTTTATAGTTTTTGCACTGTAAAACATATCGTTAAAAAGACGCTTAATTTTTTTTGAAAGCATTTCAGCCATGTAAATATTTTTTCTATCCATTTTTCGCACCATTGTAACTATTAAACCTTCTAGGAAATAAAGGGCAGTGATGAGATTTTCAAGTGTTTCTCCTTTCCTTTTAGGTTTAAATTTCATAACTTCTTCTTCCCAGAGAAACGCTCCTTCCCAGTTTTCGAATCTTACATTCCTGATAAGATAAAAAAAAGTTACAGATCAACTGGCTATCTACCGAATTAAAAAAAAAATCAAACTTGTACATAAATTGAAAATAAATTACATGGAATTATAAACATAGCAAGTTAGACAGTTGATGAATTATGAAGGAAGAAACATGACTGAATGAATCAATTCATTGCATCAAAATTTTTCTTCTTATGTTTTAAAGTTTTGCAATAACTTTTCTTATGTCACCAATATCGGTATTTACTATGTCGTATGTAAAAAATGGATTGGTTTTCCAATTGAAAAAATATACCGATGACGTCAGAGCTCCTTCTTCAATTACTCATTTAGTCTATATTGAATCTACTCGCTACTTTACGAAAACACAGTATGTATATCCATTGTCATGGAGTTCCCTGTCGTCAAATTATATATACATATATATATATATATATATATATATATATATATATATATATATATATATATATATATAAGAGGTAAGTTATCGTCCGTATAATTTGAAATAAAATAGAAAATTCTTGGCTGTGTGGACATAGATTGTTAGTAAACATTACTTTCGTATTTAAAAAAAGTACGGAGAACTCCAAAACAATGGAGAAGTTCTTGGCCCAAAAATGATGACAGCGCTGTTTCATCCTTATTTGAGACTCATCAGGCCATTGCATCCGGTACAATCCAACTAAGTTAGAAAAAAACTTAGGTGACCGCTCAATACTTTATTTTGAAGAGTAAGGGTAGTATTGTTTGATGCAATTAGAAAAAAAGACAAAAAAAATTTTGTGCGTCCTATAGATAACCTCAACAATAGACAAAAACTCATTTTTCGAGTACATAACCTCAAATATCTCCTAGTGCCGAAATGACCCCCCCTGCTACCCAACAACAATTATGACCCAGTTTCTTGTGAACCATATGGAACCTCCCAGATCAGAATAAAATCATCAGGAGCATTGTTATAATGATAAGTTTAGCCATTTTCAGTTATACATGATAATTTATGTGTTAAGGCTGAATCAACCACATATTGTTGTTTAGCAAGTGAAAATACATAAGAACTATATATTTAGACCAATATACAGAACACCACAGCATTCATTAATATTAACGGGCATTAACTCATACACATTTTAAGCAATACATGACAATTAACGGGTATCTACTCGAAACTGGTGGATAATAGGGCTGAAGTATTTTTTTGTTGGAACAAATTGCTAAGGAACACAATTTATCCTATTCAACCACCATCGAGATGATGGCCTACCTGTACCACTATACCGAGAATAAAGTCAAAACTTACCCTCGCCGCCACAGTGATACCGACATGCACCTGGCTGGGCAAAGGACAGATCGGAAAGAAGCATGCAAATACTGAACGGGGCTTCGCCGACCTCCCGCCGGATGGCGTATGCATGTTTATGCGGCTTTCACGGATTCCTCCGTGTGAGATGCAATAGCAGTGGATATATCCAAATTATGCCGTTGAAGTGCTGAAATCATATTCAGCAAACGTACAACTATATGCAGCTCCGTATATGAATGAAGTAAAATGCGAACAGTAAATGCAAACTTCGTACAGGTAGGCCATCATCTCGATGGTGGTGAAATAGGATAAATTGTGTTCCTTAGCAATTTGTTCGAACTGTGCAACCTCTAACACGGAAATGATATGGTTGGAACGAAGTTTGCATTTACTGTTCGCATTTTACTTCATTCATATACGGAGCTGCATATAGTTGTACGTTTGCTGAATGTGATTTCAGCACTACAACGGCATAATGTGGATATATCCACTGCTATTACATCTCACACGGAGGAATCCGTGAAAGTCGGATAACCATGTATACGCCATCCGGCGGGAGGTCGGCGAAGCCGCGTTCAGTATTTTCATGCTTTCTTCCGATCTGTCCTTTGCACAGTCAGGTGCATGTCGGTACCCTGATGATTCTAGTAGAGACGAAACATGTACCTCTGCCGTATCACTGTGGCGGGGAGGGTAAGTTTTGACTTTCTTCTCGGTATAGTGGTACATTTAGGCCATCATTTCGATGGTGGTGGAATAGGATAAATTGTGTTCCTTAGCAATTTATTCGAACTGTGCAACCTCTAACATGGAAATGATATGGTTGGAACGAAGTTTGCATTTACTGTTCGCATTTTACTTCATATACATATATACATATACATATACATATATATATATATATATATATATATATATATATATATATATATATATATATATATATATATATATATATATATATATATATATATATATATATATATATATATATTATATATATATTACATCACAACTGACCAATATGTCTCCAGGCTCTAATTGGATGGTTTTTAATGTTGGGAAAAAGTGTCCAAAGTCTTCAGCAAACACTTCCAGCCTCACTCCAGAAGAAAAGAAAGCCGTTAAACCAAGCAGCTCCAAAATTCCACGTCTTTACGGACTGCCTGAAATACATAAAGAAAATGTACTTCTACGTCTAATCGTCAGCACAATAGACGCACCCACCTACAAAATAGGTAACTATCTGGCCAAACTTCTACGTCCCTTTATAGGAAAAACCGAATCCTTTGTTAAAAACTCTGGACACAAAGATTAAAAACCATCCAATTAGAGTCTGGAGACATATTGGTCAGTTTTGATGTAGAATCCCTGTACACAAATGTTCCTATAGATGATTCAGTTTCCATAATATCTGACATATTACGAAACAACAACATGGACTCCACCCTACTAGAATCAATTGAAGCATATCTGATTTCCACTTATTTTAGAACTTTCTACGAGCAGGCTTTGGGAGCGGCCATAGGATCTCCGTTATCACCTGTGGTAGCTAACATCTTCATGCTGGCTTTCGAAGAAAACGCATTGTCTTCTGTTCCTCTAAAACCTAAATTTTGGTGCAGATATGTAAATAATACGTTCGTAGTTTGGCCGCATGGCGCAGATAACCTCAATAATTTTCTGGATCATCTACATCAACAATACCCTAGCATAAAATTCACTATGGAAACTGAATCAAATAGTGTGCTTCCCTTTCTTGATGTACTAGTACAAAAGAAAGAGAATGGCAAATTAGGACATTCTATGTACAGAAAACCAACACATACAAATAGATATCGCAATGCAACGTCACACCATCATCCTTCTCAAAAACAATCCGTCAGAAACTCTTGGATACAAAGAGCACTTTTAATATGTGACAAACAATCACTAAAATCGGAAACGAAAAACTGACTGATACTCTAAGAGGCAACTAATATTGCATTGAAGATATAAGACGTTCTATTATTAAATATAAAAACCCAACTCCTCAACAAAATGTCATAAATGAACCTCCTACGGACAGTGTTGTCTTACCTTACATACACGGAATCACCGACAAGATTGCCACATTGCTTCGAAAATCAAACATTTGGCCAATTTTCAACACATATGAGAAAGTTGGACAATGTTTGAAGTCTCCGAAGGACACAATTCCGTTTCAAACAGAAGGCGTTTCCAAGATACCTTGTTCCTGTGGTAATTTGTATGTAAGTGAAACAGGACGGTCTATATCCACTAGGGTTAAGAAACATGAAAGATGTATAACAAAGAAAGAAATTGTACAATCTGCAGTAGCTGAACACCAGTATTGCTCAGATCACATCTTTAATGTAAAAGAAACTATATAAGTATATATATATATATATATATATATATATATATATATATATATATATATATATATATATATATATATATATATATATACTTTTCCTCTGTTAAGACTTTCGTAATCAGCTTATTCACTTTTAATTTGTAATTTATAATTATAAATTTTTTTCCAATTGTAGGCTTTAGCTTATTCAACAAAATGCGTGAAAAAGAATTCTGCAATAAAAATTGTATTTTATAAATAGTGTCCACTACTCTCAACATGACCATATGATCAATTTTAGAAATTTACTAATAACAAGCTAATTAAGAACGAAAGTTTTCACGGCTTTGGTCAAGTTGAAAATCATGGTTGTTGGGTTTAAGCCGTGCCAGATTAGAATTATTACCCGACGTTTCGCCAACGATTGCACGAGACATCTTCAGGGATCTTTCTCCACGAGATTAGAACACTGAATGACTATCGATGAGCAACAGCCCGGTATTTATACCCGGCTGGTGCTCATCGAAATATTTACAAATTTCGATTGATTCTCTAATTTTACGTTTAAAGAAACCAGGCACTGATGCTAGCACCTTAGTTTCTTTTACATTAATGGTTTGATCTGAGCAATGCTGGTGTTCAGCTACTGCAGATTGTACAATTTCTTTCTTTGTTATACATCTTTTATGTTCCTTAACCCTAGTGGATATAGATCGCCCTGTTTCACTTACATACACTTTACCACAGGAACAAGGTATCTTGTAAACGCCTTCTGTTTGAAATGGAATTGTGTCCTTCGGAAACTTCAAACATTGTCCAACTTTCTCACATGTGTTGAAAATTGTCCAAATGTTTGATTTGGGAAGCAATCTGGCAATCTTGTCGGTGGTTCCGTGTTTGTAAGGTAAGACAACACTGTCCGTAGGACGTTCATTATGACATTTTGTTGAGGAGTTGGGTTTTTATATTTAATAATAGAACGTCTTATGCCTCTTGCCTCTTAGAGTATCAGTCAGCTTTTCGTTTCCGATTTTTGTGATTGTTTGTCACATATTAAAAGTGCTCTATGTATCCAAGAGTTTATGACGGATTGTTTTTGAGAAGGATGATGATGTGACGTTACATTGAGATATTGATTTGTATGTGTCGATTTTCTGTACACAGAATGTCCTAATTTGCCATTCTCTTTCTTTTGTACTAGTACATCAAGAAAGGGAAGCACACTATTTGATTCAGTTTCCATAGTGAATTTTATGCTAGGGTATTGTTGATGTAGATGATCCAGAAAATTATTGATGTTATCTGCGCCATGTGGCCAAACTACGAATGTATTATTTACATATCTGCACCAAAATTTAGGTTTTAGAGGAACAGAAGACAATGCGTTTTCTTCGAAAGCTTGCATGAAGATGTTAGCTACCACAGGTGATAACGGAGATCCTATGGCCGCTCCCAAAGCCTGCTCGTAGAAAGTTCTAAAATAAGTGGAAATCAGATATGCTCTAATTGATTCTAGTAGGGTGGAGTCAATGTTGTTGTTTCGTAATATATCAGATATTATGGAAACTGAATCACCTATAGGAACATTTGTGTACAGGGATTTTACATCAAAACTGACCAATATGTCTCTGGGCTCTAATTGGATGGTTTTTAATCTTTGTGTCCAGAGTTTTTAACAAAGGATTCGGTTTTTCCTATAAAGGGATGTAGAAGTTTGGCCAGATAGTTACATATTTTGTAGGTGGGTGCGTCTCTTGAGCTGACGATTGGACGTAGAGGTACATTTCCTTTATGTATTTCAGGCAGTCCGTAAAGGCGTGAAATCTTGGAGCTGCTTGATTTAACGGCTTTCTTTTCTTCTGGAGTGAGGCTGGAAGCGTTTGCTAAAAACTATGGACACTTTATCCCAAGATTAATAACCATCCAGTTAGAGCCTGGAGACATATTGGTCAGTTGTGATGTAGAATCCCTGTACCTAAATGTTCCTATAGATGATTCAGTTTCCATAATATCGGACATATTACAAAAGAACAACATGGACTCCACCCTACTAGAATTAATTAAAGCATGTCTGATTTTCACTTATTTTACTTTTCAAGGAAGTTTCTAGATAATAAGCTCACAAACTTAAATTTTTTTCGTCCATCAAATATTGATAAATACCGTGATGTCGTGGGAGCGACGAATTCATTGCGTCGGACTGGAAAATCGGAAAATATATTTTGTCGCACAATCTCATTAGTGGCTTTTATATATATATATATATATATATATATATATATATATATATATAATCTCCAGACAAACATAAATATCAGCATTATTAATACTTTAGTCAATGGTCAAATATACAGGGTGATTCAAAAATCGATCACAAAACTTAAGGGGGTGATTCTACATGACAAAATAAGGGTAGAGCTTCATATAATTTTTTTTCAAAATGTCATTCGTTTTCGAGTTACAAGCCGTCCAAGTTCAAGTTTTTATTTTTTGTTTTTTGAATTACTCGCTTACAGGAAAACCGATTTGACTAATATTTGAAAGATAGGCTAAGTCTTCTGCGCTTCATCATTTTAGTAACAATTCACATTGATTGTTTGCCGCTAGAGGGCACTTTACCTACATTGAATTGTTTTTTTGTCATAATTTTTTAGTGTTGACAGCTACAGTAGTTTTTGGCATAATTTCTGAAAGACTGATGCCAGGCCTTTAAAAAAGGTGCTCTTTATTTACATCGCTAAACCCAACGGTTTAGACGTAAATCACCCTTAAAAATTAAGTGGTAAATTTACTTTTCTC
The DNA here is from genome assembly GCA_034092305.1 of Diaprepes abbreviatus. Taxonomy (NCBI): domain Eukaryota; kingdom Metazoa; phylum Arthropoda; class Insecta; order Coleoptera; family Curculionidae; genus Diaprepes; species Diaprepes abbreviatus. Next base: position 28,578,752 of record JASJET010000122.1, on the reverse strand, counting down.
ATTTCATTACCACCAGCTACCAGGTAAATAGCTATCAAAGTATACTAGAGCTGTCAGTTTAACATCAAATAAATTCGCTTTTTAAACTATTTAATTTATAATCTTAAAATAACTAATAATGGCTAATCAGTAAATATTCATATTATGGATTATTGCGATATACATTTAATTGATAAAAATTAATGAAACAGTACTAAACAAACTAAAAAAGATTCTCAAAATGTCCCCCATTTTCTTCCATACATTTCCTAACACTCTTCAAAAAATGTCGCCTAACTCGATGAAAAATTCCTGGTGTTTCTTTAATAATTTGGCACTTTTCGATTATCCTGAAGCGAAGATCCTCGATGTTGATTACTGGAATATCGTACACCAATTGTTTCAAATGACCTCAAAAGAAAAAATCCATAGGATTAAGGTCTGGTGACCTCGCTGCCCATGCCAATGGTCCACTTCGTCCTATCCATCGCTCAGGATACGTTGCATTCAAATACTGTCGGACACGTATACTAAAGTGGGGCGGAGCTCCGTCTTGGAGGATCCACATGTTGGCCCTTACTTCCAATGGCACATCTTCCAGATACAATGGGAGACGATTTTGGATAAAATCTAAGTATACGTCACCAGTTAATGGGCCATCAAAGAAATGAGGACCAATAAGGTAATCTCCTATTATCCCTGCCCACACATTTAGTGAAAATCTACGCTGATGTTTCGTTTCTACCATATTGTTTGGGTTCTCGTAAGCATATGTGTGGATGTTGTGTAGATTTGTTATGCCATCACGAGTGAAACCAGCTTCGTCAGTGAATAATATGACGCCAATTAATCGATTATCGTGTTCATACTTAGCTAGGATCTGATTGCACATTTCCAACCGTCTCGGCCGATCATCGTCATAAAGAGCCTGCACCTTTTTTGAATGAAACGGGTAGAGTTGTTCTTCTCTTAGTATCCTCCATGAACTAGCCTGACAGAGCCGCACTTCATTCCCAATTTTTCTAGTACTAATACCTGGATTATCTTCAATAATTTCAAGCACTCTTTCTTCTTGTTGCACGTTTCTAGCAGTTCTAGGTCTTCCCCTATTTCCATTATAACTTTTAAAGGAACCACATTCCGCAAGCCTCCTGTGCACACTGGAAAATGTTTGAGCATGAGGGATATTTCTTTCCGGATAACTCTCCATATAATATCTTCTTGCCAACTCTGCATTACCATTTGCTTTTCCATAACAAAAATGGATATCATAATATTCGATATTTGAATATTGGTGATTAGCCATTATTAGTTATTTTAAGATTATAAATTAAATAGTTTAAAAAGCGGATTTATTTGATGTTAAACTGACAGCTCTAGTATACTTTGATAGCTATTTACCTGGTAGCTGGTGGTAATGAAATGAGAAAAGTAAATTTACCACTTAATTTTTAAGGGTGATTTACGTCTAAACCGTTGGGTTTAGCGATGTAAATAAAGAGCACCTTTTTTAAAGGCCTTGCATCAGTCTTTCAGAAATTATGCCAAAAACTACTGTAGCTGTCAACACTAAAAAATTATGACAAAAAAACAATTTTCAATGTAGGTAAAGTGCCCTCTAGCGGCAAACAATCAATGTGAATTGTTACTAAAATGATGAAGCGCAGAAGACTTAGCCTATCTTTCAAATATTAGTCAAATCGGTTTTCCTGTAAGCGAGTAATTCAAAAAACAAAAAATAAAAACTTGAACTTGGACGGCTTGTAACTCGAAAACGAATGACATTTTGAAAAAAAAATATATGAAGCTCTACCCTTATTTTGTCAAGTAGAATCACCCCCTTAAGTTTCGTGATCGATTTTTGAATCACCCTGTATAGAATACTATTGTAAATGTGAAACCTCACATTCTTCTAATTTTCACTTGATCAAAGAAAATTCTTACCATAACCATATCGTTACAAGTAGTCGTATTTTCGAATCAGGATCTCGTATCGCTGGTTCACGTCCTTCCCCTTGGAAAAATGATAAGCAGTTATGAAATGGTTCAATTATTAGACCAGTTTCCAAATGAAAATTAACGCAGAGACCATAATACCAAGATCTACCTAAAAAAAAAACAATACTAATATTTTAGGTGCATCATTTGGAATTTAAGTTTTTTTCAAAAGAAGTTTTCACATATAGAATATTTACTTTTTAGAAACATCGTTTTGATTTTGGAGGAAGGATTGAAGTGATGCAAAAAGAGTATTAATTAAACTTTTTCCCTAAAAATATAATAATTTCTTACTTAAATTTCCATTACCAGTAGAAATTTACGTAAAAATGTGTTACTTCATCACAATCGTAGAACAAGTACGGATTTCCACCAAATAACCACCAACAAAATCGAAAAATATAATAATTAGGTATAATTTTTTACCTGAAATGTCTATATCCTCACTGGAAACCAGTAAAATTTCTTGCATAATATTTCCAGCTTCATTAATATGTTTTCTCATTAAGACGAGAAGAACCAGTATAGGTAACATGCTGAGGAGTATGTATGTCATATGCGTTGATGAACTTATTCTCCACAATAAGTAGCCAATGTGTATGCATTTTTCTAATTCGGATCGTGTAGCCCTACAATAACAGTATTAAGTACTAACGAAATTAACTAAAATCAATGCACAAAATATAATTAGATAAAAAAAACCTATTCCATTCAATAAATATCTTTAAATATAGTATTTGTTTACAACGTAAGCACATATTCGGTGATATTATGTAATTCGATATATAAAAACTTATTGTCACCTGAATGCAAAGAACAAAGATAATATATGCATAAATATTTTTCATGTAGAGGTAGATATATTTAAATACAGTACAATACTATTAGGTAATTTTATTTATAGACTTTTAAACCTCCATTGAGGAAGGACCCCTCTTTAGAAAATTTTCTGGATCCGCCCTTGTTTATGCATATATTTATTTGCTGCTAACTGAAATAGTAAATAAAAACTATTTTAACCTACTCAATCAGCAGATGTTCTCTATGAAATTATAAACAGAGCAGAATTTTGATCACAAGGAATATGTAATAAAAGTCACTATACGTACGAAACAATGAATGTTTGAATCAATATTCTGTTGCATTATCATATTTCTGAGCACTAATGCTACAATATTTTGAATAATCAATATTTTTAACAAATCGTAAATTGTCATTTATTACACCTTGCAGTAAATACAACTGGTTTGCTGTATTTCCTTGAATCGTTACATCGCAAAAGTAAGAACACCATGTTTTTACGAATCTTTATTGTGGCTCTACCCTTATGATAGTAGGTTATTTGTTCATGACTTGCCAACATTGGAGGGATAAAAACTACCTTTCAGAAGTATGCTTTTTAAGCTGTCACATTTCCTGATTAGCCGTTGGTTTTTAAAGTGCCATTTTATAGCTCTTTTTTTTGGAGGCCAACGTCTTTTTACACGGTTGTATTCTAACCTGAACTAAAGGAATGCCAGTCGACTTTCAATTTAAATGAAGCTTATTAAACGGAATTAATTTTCAAGTCTTAAGATAGGCAACTTCAATGGATTAGTTTGGATTGTAATAAAATTGCACATCAGCAACGCGATAACGTTTTCAGGCGTAATATTATAATAAAGATAAATTGTTCTTGATATTTAAGCGAAGTGACTTAAATTATTTCCAAAATTGAATGCTCTTCGCGTATAATCTAAGTAAAAAATTACTAATACTGTAATACAGACAAATTATTCTTGATATTTAGGCGAAGGAAGTTAAATTATTTTAAAAATTGACTGCTGTTCGAGTATACTTTAAGTAAAAAATTGATTTAAATTTATTCATTATTATCTTTTATTTTAAGTTACAATTTTTTTGGGGGTTGCGCAAACCTGCAAACCTAAGGAAAAGCCGCGACTGATTTGCAGTAACATTTTTCAAATGTGAATATAGCATGAAGTATTCGATTTTTATTCGTAAAGTTTCTTGTGTTGAATATGTAATAATTCATAGTAAAAAAGTGATTCCTCTGGTCGTACTTCATTAAACTAGCAGCTTGTTTGGTTATTTTTGTATTTGCTTTCTTTATTTTGAAATAATAATTAGTATTTATTTACTTAAGTGCCCAACAGACTCTCGAAATATTTTCAATAAAATTATTCAATAAGCTCGTTAAATTGACCCATGTCTGTGCTAAAAATCTACTTTTTAAAGTAGAATTTATAGTTATTTATTAAAATATACTTTAAATAGATTTAAGAACCATTAACTGTGCGAAATGTTACCTTGAAAAAAAAATTGCGGAATACATTTTGGCAACTGCTCTTAATTCTTCTCTTTCCACTGTGGATCTTTTTCTATTGCATAATTCAAATGCAAACACTTCCAATGCTATATTTTGTCCAAGCTCTCCGAAATGAGTGCATATGTTGATCATATGGGCGTAAGTAAGACAAATCAGATGAAAATCCGTTTCAGACCATTTTGCTTCTTTTAAGGCCCATAATGCAGCCAACTTGGCGTGGGTCCAATCATCAATCATCTGAAAGTAAGCATTCAAAGTATAGCAAATCAGTAATCATTGCTCATTTTAGATAAACTATGTCACATTTTCTTAAAATATTGACTTGCTGGCTATTTCGGAGTAGCTGTCATATATATAGTAGTGTAATTATAGATTAAGATTTCGGTAAGAAATAAATCTATTCTATGCCGTATTCAAATACCGGCCTAAACGTATTCTCTTTTCTAGCAGATAAAAGAAAAGAATATATATATATATATATATTATAAACAGTTTATTTCCTCAAATATAACTCTGATTCTCTCTCCATACGTGTTTCAAACTAATGACTTTGTCAGTAGACCTGTATTGAATCGAGAGCAACATTCGCAGGAAACAATTGTCTATATAAAATATAAATTCCGATACATGTCGGCAGGATATTAAACCTGTCGATCTTTCAATGTGAGAGTGAATAATATCGCTAGTCGAACGACATCTATACATTCACCAGAGTAGTGCGGAATTTAAAAATTAAGGTTTCAGTAAGAAATAAATAAATCAATTTTTTTGAAGTTTCACACTACTTAGTTGAATGTATAGATGTCGTTGACATTGAAAAGTTGGTATAACTAAACGAAATCCCAAATGGACGTGGGTGAATTCAAGGGAGGTGGCGGACAGTGATAAAGGGGGCGAAAATTTCGGAAAAAAATCGGCATCGGTAATATGTTTGCTATTTTTACCACGTAATATTGGATTCTTAGGGAGTCCAAATCTAGAAGAGTGGATAAAGAGAGCTGTAAAACGGGGTCAAATGTACCACTTATCTGGAGCACTTATTTCGTATGTGGACAATCGTGTCTTAATCACTCGATAGATTTGGACTTACAAAATGTCATTTTTTTATTTTTACGTACTGATTCAGACTCCATAAAGAATTTATCTCTATATATGTAAAGGGTGTTTTTTTTTATAGAGGTATAGAACTTTTAAATGGAATAAAACAAAGATGAATTTTTTAAATTGACATGAAATTTAGTTTATTCGAAAGATAACCTTCTGGCATTATAATTTAAATATGACTTCTGGCATATGACCGCCACGGCTGGCTTGGACGTAGTCTAATCTGGAGGTCCAATTTTCGATGACTTTTTCCAACATTTGTGGCCGTATATCGGCAATAACGCGGCGAATGTTGTCCTCCAAGTGATCAATCGTTTCGGGCTTATCGGCGTAGACTAGCAACTTCACATATCCCCACAGAAAATAGTCTAGCGGCGTTAAGTCGCACGATCTTGGAGGCCAATTCACGAGTTCGAAACGTGAAACTATGCGGTTACCTAACGTTTCCTTCAATAAATCAATTGTGGCACGAGCTGTGTGACATATTGCGCCGTCTTGTTGAAACCACAGCTCCTGCACATCATGGTTGTTCAATTGATGAACGAAAAAGTCAGTAGTCATGGCTCTATAGCGGTCACCATTGACTGTAACGTTCTGACCAGCATCATTTTTAAAGAAGTACGGACCAATGATTCCACCAGCCCATAAAGCACACCAAACAGTCAGTTTTTCTGGATGTAACGGTGTCTCAACATACACTTGAGGATTATCATCACTCCAAATACGGCAGTTTTGTTTATTGACGTATCCATTCAAACAAAAGTGAGCTTCATCGCTAAACAAAATCGGGATCAACGGCAATCTTGTTTTGGGCCCATTCACCGAATCTACGCCTTGCTAGGTGATCGTGTGGCTTCAATTCTTGCACGAGTTGGATTTTGTAAGCACGCAAACCAAGATCTTTCCCCAAAATCTTCCATAAAGTGAATGGACACATATCCAATTTTTTTTTTATATATTCCCGGGTCCGTCCTAAAGCCGGATACACTGCAACCAGAGTAGGCCTATTGTGCTTACCCTAGATATTACAGTCACTCTGTCAACCTAGCCCCCTGGCTCAATCTGTACAGTCCTGCTAAGGAGTGAGTATTTCTCCCGGTTCCAATTTTACTGACCCGAAAGTTTGTTGTCTAAATCTCACCAGTGACTCACAGTCACATATGATATTCTTCACCGTTTCCTCGGCTTGTCCACACAGTCTGCAGCCGAGGTTTCGGTTATATCCAATTCCTGTGCACGATGGTGGATAGACTGATTCGGGTCTTCCTCTACGCTACGCTCTACAGCAGCAATGACTTCTTCTGTACGCACTGTACGACGTCTCTGTGGATGCGTATTATCATTTAGAGTAAACGTGGTGCGAAAACGTTCCATAGTTAATCGAATTAATTGCTCCGATGAACGATTATGTTGACCGTAAAATGGACGTAGTGCGCGATACGTATTTCGAACAGAACCATGATTTTCAAAATAAATTTGCACAATTTGGAAGCGTTGTTCAGGCGTCAGTCTATTCATGTTGAAATGCCAAATCAAACTAAACATAAATCACTTGACAACTGACAAAATGGCCGCCAGTTAAAAAAGTGTTGCCAACTTAAATTTCTATACCTCTATAAAAAACACCCTTTATTAAAATCGATTTTATAGCAAATTTTTCGATTTTTTAAAATTGGAAAATGCGCTTATTTTACGAACCATTGCCTCAATTCTTTTGTTTTATATGACGATGAATAATCTATATTCATTTTGTGGTTATTTTTATGACCTTTATGTCATGTTGTGTTTTAAGAACTCATGAAAATCCTTATGCATTACTTTATCAGTTTGGATTTAAAATCTTACTTTCTTATGTTGAATTATTTAAAATAATCATGACATGATAAAACGGTCATTTAAAACAAAAACAAATATATTTTCAATTAACGGGTTACTATTTATTTTTAGAGAGCCGATGCCATTGTTTTTCAATCTGAATAACTTCCTTATTCTTTAAATTCTGACATTTAATAATTTATATATTTATCCATGAAATAATCAAATTCACAATTTTATTAAAAATCAAATATAAATGAGTTTTATCATTATTTAAGAGTACATTTATATATTAATAAGGCATTACAATTACATAAATTAGAGTATATTGGCACCAAATTTATAAATGAATTTTAAATATTACTTTCGCTTGAACATTCATCTTCATCGCTATCACCCTGATTTTCATATTCATCACTTTCACTTTCATCAGTTTTATCTTCCATCTCATTACCTGCTTCTTTCTTTAGTATATCTCGAATCATTTAAATTTATACTTGTTATCTCGAGCAAGCTCTCAACCAAGTTCTTCAGCAACAAGCTTTGTTGGAACTTTTCCATGAACATTTAGCCAAATATTTTCTTAAAAGGTATTGATACAGTTCTGACTGGGATGGTGGTAAGTTTGAAGCATCAAAATTTGGTTTGATCTGCCATATTTGGAGACTTAGATGATACCCTAGTTGTTGCCTTCATCTACTTAAAATATAGGAACGAAGGATAATAAAGTCTGATTCTACAGCACATGTGTACAGATGCTGCTTAAGCCCACGTGTCCAGGCCTGCGCAACACCGAATTGGCCAATATAAACTTGAACAAGGAACTAAAAACATTTCTTTTGTCATCTTTCTACAAGATCTTTAAATCAGAACGACATCAACCTAAAAACTAGAATAAATTACACCAAATCAAGCTTATAGTCCAAGAACATTTCCATTTTCCTTCTCTATCCCGCAAAGAAATCATCAACGAGAAAAGAACTGCATTCAGTTATACTTATTTAACGCATTCTTACCTCCTTAAAAGAGAACTCCATTCCCTCTGAATGTTCAAACTCTCAGCATCTTTTTACAATTAAACATATTCTATTTACCTACAATATATACAACATCGCTAGAGTAAATAACCAACTGACAAATAACTTAGCAACAAACATAAAATATTCCCCAGAAAGAGCACGACAGAAATCCAATTTTATTAAAATATCCATTATTTCGTCAAAGATCTAAACCTCCTCACCGTCAACATTTCAACTAACTTGAATACTGTATATATTCTGCATAAAGATGATAATACGAAAAATGACTTAAAATGAATTTCTCTTTATTTCTCTTACTTTGAATACAAAGCATTTATATCCAGAATTTCGACCTGCTACACCAAAACTTTATTAAAATTACATGCATACAAGAAAATAATAAAATTTGTCACAAAAAAATTCGGAAATTTTCAAACAATAGATCTAGATATAAAGAAACATTTATAATTTAAGATGATTCATTTATTCGTACATACTTAATAAAGTAATTTTCAAGAGATATATTATACATATGATAATCTGATACTTGATAATTATGATAAATACAACTGTGTTGGTGGTCAAATACCATCGGCATGTTTAATATAAGCCCGTAAATATGGATTTTTTAAAAAAGACGATTACTGCTGTGTTATTGTTATTTTAAATAATTGAACATAAAAAAGTAACTTTTTTAATCCAAGCTGATAAAGTAATACATAAAAAATGAGGATTTTCATGAGTTTTTAAAACACTTCATGATATTACGATCATAAAAATAACCTCAGAAAATTCATTTGTATTGAAAAACGATAAAATAAAAACATTTATTGTAAAAATTCGAAAAATTAAAAAATAAAATAAAAAAATTGCTATGAACTTGATTTTAATTGATACATCGATAAATTTTCAAGTGAGCGCTACATCGCTAAGTAAAAATACCTATCATAAAACTTTAACGTCAAAAACGATCTAGTAATACCTGTCTAATGAGCGCTTACACATAATTTTTAAAATATCAGAATATCGAAAAATTCCTATAAAATTGATATTTTACAATATATTGCAAAATTAATTATTTATCATCATTTAGTAAACAAAAGAATCGATATGTGTAAAATTAAAATTAAGGCAGTGGCTAGCAAAATAAGTGGATTTTATTAATTTAAAAAAATGAAAAATTTGCGATAAAATTAATTTTTCGAAGGTAAATTTGCCTCACTGTACAGCTATTTTTGGATCTCCAAGTGTTATGATATTTGAAGCAAGTTCCGTACAACGGTCCAGAAACGAGGCATATTTATTTAAACAATCATGTGGTACCTAAGCTATTTTTTTTCATCATACAAAGCCGTTAATCAACGCAAACAATCATATCAGCGGCAACAAGAGATTTTGTCCATCACGAAGATTCGTGCTCAAAGAATTGCAACAAGACGTGCCACGGAAGTTCTTTGCTTGATAAGTGATGACGATGGTATCTGGTTGGATGAAGAAGATGTTGACACATCGAATGTTCCTAATATTATCCATATCGAGAACAAAGTGACTGATATGCCAGTTATAAATAATATAAAGGAATGGGTTCAAACTCCATGGACACAAATGATAAAATTTTGTATCGTTAATTTGATTTGTTGAGTATTGTAAAATTTCTATTATCTTTGATTTATTGTTGATTTGATGAAAAAAGATTTTAAATAGAAATGTATAGATAATTTTGGAAGTGCTGTTTTAATTTAATAATTTCTAAATTTAAAATTGAAAAATATGTAATGTCACACAAGAGAGGGGGGTCATATAAATATAACCACCTGTGATAAGGACGGGGGGGGGGGGACTCCAAAAATCATAAAATTGTTGTGATTTTATTTATAGATGGTCCCATTATAGTAAGATTGGCTGAAACAAATTGCGCTATTTCACAGTATGCGCCAAAGAACTATAAGTTACAGGACATATCGTCACTGAAACAAACACTTAAAAATGAAATAGTTTTTTCTATTATTATTTGTTTTAATATGAAAATACTTGTTAAGAAAGATAAAAACTAAGTAAAATGTATCTTACCAAGTAATAGTCACACAAATATGTTAGGCATTCGGCAACATCGTTGCAATAATTTGACACGTCATCGTCGTTACTCTTACCAATAAATAATTTTGGGAAAATAAAGAGAGCCAGATTTTGCTTAAATTGCAGGCAAAATTTTTGCAAATGAAGTGATACTGAATTTATTGGAAACTTAATACCTAAAATTAAGCATTTTATTAATACAATAATTAAAAAAAAATTTTTTACTGTTAGTAATAGTGTCAGAGCCTTTGGAAGCTTTAATTTAAATCGACTTCATAAATTTCGTCACCATTTATTTATTCTGCCGCTATTCTATCCCGAATATTCTTTTAACTCTAGCAATTTTTTAGGATATGAAATTCTGTAAAAGTCCTTTTTACCTCTCTCATCGAGTGTCCAGTACTCAACAGACTGAGACAAAAACATTTCAAAAATACAATATTATTACCCAAAATAGTCAGACAAGTTCAGGTAACGATGCTGTTTGGATTCGCAAATATCGCCCTTCCATTCATTCCTTTAATTTTAAAATATTTAAAATCAGATTAAAAAAGTTACCGATTACCACAACTACTAATATCGACCAGCACAACCACTGATATCTATCGGTGACGCCCTCTTTCTCTCTCTTTGTCTGTTGTCCTTGTTTATGACGCAGTCCGTCTCTGGATGTCGCCTTCACTCGAGGCGTTGTTATTGCGCAAACTTCAAAACATTAGGTTGTTTTCAATTGTGAATTTATATTACGAATTTTATTTGATACTTCACATGAACAAAAATAGTGATTAATTTGTTCCCTAAAGTCAATCACTACAATTGCAAGTTAAGAATTTTATCATTGACGATGGTAAACTGCATCTAGGAGGGAAGAAGCATATTAAGCATTTAACAGTATTGTCTCTTATATTTTATTAACAGTTTCTTTGAACTAATTGTCTTATAACTTTTTTTGGAAGACATAAATTGTCAAAAAATTAGCCATAAGATTGGTGGTCTAATATAAATTTTTTTTATAAAACTGTGTTGCCAACTAAACTTTCATATAAAGGCAGTTTTAGCTTATAGCATATCATGGCTGAAAGTAGTTTACATACATTAATTTATAAAGAAATACAGATCAGCGTCTGAAAAACATTCATTTAGAAAATTTAGTGCAGCATATAACTGTTATAAAAGTTAAAAATTGAACTATTCTCGCTTGCGCATGCTTTGATGGTTTTTCAAATTTAGAAACTATGTCATTAATTCCAACATCTGCTAGATTTTTAATTGGAGTAAAAATTTTTTGATTCAACTTTTTTTCTTAAGGAATTTACATTAACAATTCCAGAATTTGCAGAAAATATTTGAACCATTTAGTGGATTATATTTTCAATTGAAAGGTAGAGAAATAATTTTTATTTACATATTGTTTTCAGCTTCATCACTGACATCGCTAGTATCATCAATTGATTCGTTTTTTCTTTATAATCAAATTTGTATTTCCAGTAGTTTTTTTTTCTAATCCCTTCTAAACTTATTTATTTTATTCAACAAGTTAATGGTAATATTATGATTTAAGAGCTCTTTTAGCTACTCGCTTAATGTGCCCAACTGTATCATGGCTAAATATTTCCTACATACATGTCTCGAGTTCAACTTGAACCTGATAGGCGTACCCCAATGCTAAGGACGTAAAGGCTTTGCTGTAAGGCAATTCGTCCATGACCATGTGCTTAGCTAAAGCCAAAGCCGTCATTGTTGATAGATTACACAAACTCCGGTTTGTGGACATAAACGGTGGAGATTCTCGGATTGTCGGTTATGTACCTCTGAAAACTCTCGGCATTTGCAAATTTTTGTTATTTGTCAAACTAGATCTCTTCAATGCATGAATCTGTCGCATGTAGAGGTGATATCACCTCACATATATATGCTTCTCTTTTAATGCATTGAGATCTACTTGTATGGCAAAATTACCTTTAGCATACATGTTCACGTACGGTCTTCCCCTCTTGCAAAATACAGCATGCTCTCTATAACGGACATTCCCCCTTACAACATTCTTCGTTCAGCTGGGATTCCTGCCTTCTTCCTTAAAAGTTTTTCCTTGCTCTCTGCAAGAACACCCATACGTTTTTGAAGTTATGCTTGAAACTCATATCCATTATTGGGTGCCTTTTTGCCAGCCTTATAAAAGTTGGATATATCTTCAAACTGAAGTAGGAGTGAATGTGATCTCACGCTGGATATACCACCTTGCGCCCCTGTGATTAATTTTACCTTACTACATGCGTAGCCCTTGAGAGACATCAGTGAAAGCTCAGAAGAATGACAGTTTTTCTTTTCAGTTTTTAGGGCTCATTCTCTATTTATAAAATTGGATAAAATGTAGAATTTGTCCAAAGGAATAATATTATCTTTATAACAGTGAAAAAATTTATGAAGTCGATTTGGTGTTTCCAATTTTAACTAGAGTAAACAAAGTTTACCATTTTGTTCTATCGGTTAAGATTAACATATTTTACTTAAACGACATATCAGTAAAGCCTGTACTTAAATTTTGTAATATTATTTTTGATTCAAAAAAATAAACATTTTGAAAATCGATCTTCAGAGAATAAAGCATAAATGAAATGTAAGAATTTCTTTTAAAGAAGTTACATTATACAACATTCAACATTCGAACAAAAAGATTCTTCTATGTACATCGTTTAGTATTCAGTTTTGGCAAGTCAAATCAGGAAGTCTTACAGAAATATGTTTAGTAAACCTTAATTCTCAGGTTTTCTATTTTTTTCTATTAAATTAGATTAACCTTATTTCTTGAGCTAAGGTACTGCTTATCTAATAGCTCAATCAATAGAGATTTTTTTCGGTAAAAAAATATAACAGCAATATGCCGGCACCATGACTTAAAGGGTAGTCCATAGAAGACTAAAACATAAAATTCAACTTCGAACTGAGCATTGGAATTTTTTTTCCAATAAAAACGGTAAAAAAGTGATTTTTCCGTTTTTACTTATATTATGGAAAGTATCGAACAAATTGCATCACTTTTAATAAATCATTTGTAGATAATTTACAAATTGGTTTTCTCTAGAACCCTATTACCAAAAAGTCGGAAAAATGCTTGAAAATGGCTTTTTTAAAAATTGATATCTTTGGTAATTTACAATATTAGACGAAGATTTTCCGGAAAACTGTAGTTTAATATGTGTACTTTAAACAGGCGGGAGATGATATTTGTCGCAATAGTAGTTTTTGTATAATTGCAGTATAAACAATTTAGACATTTTTTTGTCATTTCCAACGTATTATTAGTCAGATGGGTCCCATTTCAATTTACCAAACGGATTCTGGAAGTAGAGATTATGAACTAGAATTCATCTGTCTCAGATTTTCGAATAAATTTGTTAAAATATGCTTCTCAACATAATGTGATACGCGCGAATTCGCGTCCGAAGCCGAGCGAAGCAGTAGTAGTGGGGAGTTACAAGCAGCGGAGGAGAATAGAGCTGCTGGCGGGCTGCTAATGTCAAATGATATTTCATATGTGGAAATGGATCGCATAATGGACCTATAAATAGATAAATAAAAAATAAATGGATACATTTATTTATTTATATTTCAAATAAGTTACCTATATTAAATAACATTTTATTTAAACGTGGGTCAAAGTACTAATATGTTGCCACGTAGCTTTTACAGTGTGTAGTCCTCTGTTTTTGTGAAAGTATATAAAAATTTGTATGTTTATACTATTTTACAATTATTCAATATTTAAAATTAACTTAATAGTATGAATATATATTGAATATCGTGTTATTGATAAAGGTAAGTGTAATAATAATTATGTATTAAAAATCGGAAGATTTACTTCAACCCGATATTGATAAGAATTAATGTGTAATTTCTTTTTAGAAAGTAATTATAAGTTTAATTGATCCTTATATTTTTTGATGATTGTGATCCATCCACACATTTGTTTAACATTTTATAAATTTCAAATTTTTCTTTCCTTCTACCGTTTATAAAATTGTTTTTGCTACGTTTCGAAATAACAGGTTACGCGTATCTGTATACATAATATTAACTACTCCAAAGAAATGCCACAAAAATAACTAAACACCTATTTTTGTGTTGCATATATTATGTCAATAAATTTTTTTACTCCATATATAAATTGTTCAATTTAATATTATAATGATAGTCAATAATTTATTTGCTATTCTATTTATATGAAATAATACATATTCAAGATATATAATGAAAAAAAAAACTCATAATAATAACATACATTTTTACGACAGATTTCATATATACTTTGAACCACGTTTAAATAAAATATTATTAAATATATACAAACATTTTATTGAAAGAAAAAAATAAATTCTTCTGTCTATTTAATTATTTATATACTTATAGGTCTATAATGCGAGTATGTTCACATATGAAACAAAATTGTAGCGGCTGGCGTATGCAGCCCGCGACTCTCTTTTCCTCCGTTGCTTGTAACCTTCCATTACCTCTGGTTTGCTCAGCTTTGGACGCGATTTGAAGCGTATCAGGTTAATACGGTGGCATTAACCAAATATGTTCTTAATTGTTAATATTGCAATTAGGCAAAAAACAACTAATGCGACAAATTTCATATCCCGTGCGTTTAAAATACACATAATAAACTATTATTTCCCGAAAAATCTTCACTTAATAGTGCAAATTACCAAAGACATGAATTAAAAAAAACATTTTTGAACGTTTTCCAACTTTTCTGGCTGAAAAATAGTCCAATAAGGGTCTATAAAATACCGAAAAATTCACTTTGTTTCCGACTTTATTCTTTAAAAGAATCTCAATTCTCAGTTGAGCTTGGATTTGGTATTTTATTCATCTATGGTCATGGGGTAGGCAGTTTGCTGTCAATTTTTTTTGCAAAATTATCATTTCTTTTTGTTCTATTGATTGGCCTATAATGTTTTGTTTATTTAGTTAAAAACTTTGCTCAAATAAAAACTAATAAGGTAAAAAGATAACAATTATTTGAACATCATAAAATCAATTTTATTAAAAAGCGGTTTTGTGCGAAATTTTACTGGGTGAGAACATCCATGTGTTTGAGCTAATATTAGGATCTACTTTTTAAAAGTTACCGTAACAGTCTAACGCATCTAGTATGTGTCTGTGACCTTCTTCTACCTGACCTAACTTTAATCTAGCATATCCTTTGATTGCCAATAATTTTCCTCTTTTCAGTGTTACCATCCATTCGAGTTCCAGTGTTTGTCTGAAGGGACCCTTAAAAAGCAAACATAGTGGTTTATAATATAATTTCCTAAAAACTTTTTCTTCGAAATTTACCATAAAGAATACTTGCAAATTAAATTTATTTTATAAGCCCGTAAAGTTATTCAGTTAATTTAAAGAACATATATAGGTACTAGAGATTTTTAATGAAAATTAAGGATTTAATATCGTGTTTCATTTAAAATAAAATAATGTTAAAAATTAATTTTTTGACCTAAGCGTTACGCTAAATTATAATTAAATTTCATATTTTAATAAAATGGCATCCCATAATAGTTATAAATAAATTTGACCCTTTCCGATTCATATAAATTAATGCTTGTCCCAAGATTATAATATTTTTAGGATATTTTACAGTAATCTGGTATAAAAGTGTTTTAACGAATTTTCGATAAGATTATATCATTGTATTCCTAATCGATAAACTTAAAATGTCAGTCCCAAATATTTCCCAGTAACTAGACATTGCCATTTAATAAAATATGTTTGTTTACACAAGGTGTCCAGGAAAATGTGGGAAATCTCTCGGATATGAAAAAATACGTGAAAGGAATACTACAAGTTTATATAAATTTTTTTCGTATAGGCCTCCTCTTCAAGGATATGGGCTCCCAAAGAGCTGCTATGGAATCAAGTTTTTTACACAAAATTCTTGAACCACCAGGTCTATTTCAATTTTTTTCATATGGTGTATACCAGGTAAGACCTTTCAAATTACTATCCAAGAAAGTGTGAATTACTCACAGCTGCAGAGATGGACTAGCTGTGACACTCATGACCTCATTTTTTACCCCCTGTATGATAAGAAATTTGGACAGCATTTTTTATATACCTTTAACTATTGACTAAAAATAAGTACTCTTCATTCATGTCGCTAATCTTAGCTGCTTTCGAAAAAAGTCATTTTATTTATACTCTTGGTCCCCAAAGTTCTGTCGAGTTGAATATGAAAAAGAGGAATTTTCTCCTGTCACCATAGTTTCAATAAAAAGTTAAGTTAAACTAACTGCTTAGATAAACTTCGTAAGAGGGTTCAACATCGGTTCCATGAAGTTTGATACACTCGCGGGCACTACGAATTGAGGACTGCTGTACTCACTATTTTAACCCAACATTGTTTCTGATTTACCCACAATGAAACATGACTCTCGGTAGAAGTTCTGTCCTGTGACCGGAGTGGAATTAACCAAGATTTTAAAATGTCCCTACAGGTAAAAATCTAACGCTTTTACGTCGGGAGATCGAGGAGGCCAGGCAATAGGTCCTCCTCTACCTATCCAAAGGTGAGTTTCTGGTGGTAAGTGCTCTATTAAATAGTGAAAAGCATTCTGGAGGATCTCCAAATAAATTTCTCCATTCAGTCGTGCCGGCAATATAAATGGTCCAATCAAAAAATTGCTAATGATTCCTGCTCAGACATTAATTGATTGGAACTGATGTGGATGATGCGAAACAAGAGTTGCATAAGGATTTTCATCAACCCATACATGTGAATTGTGTAAATTTATGATACCCTCTTTGTTAAACTCTGCTTCATCCGTTAAGAGAATAGTGATAATAAAGTTTACATTATTTCTTTGCTGATCCAATAGCCAGTTAGAAAACTGCATTCTACGGGGAAAATCTTCAAGGATCAGTTCATGTATTATTCAAATAATATGGATGTAACAGCTGAAGTTCTTGAAGAACTTCATGCACTATTGTTTTCGACGTATTAAACTACGCTGATAATTTTCGAATGCTCGTTGGAAAAGTGTCATTTACAGCATTTAAAATATTTTCCTCTAATTGCGGCTTACGTACTGTTCTTCCTCGACCAGCATCAGTATTTCTTTTCCCAAAATATCCTAAAATTGTGAATAAATTTAATAATATTACCCTATTAAATGAAATCGCCCACCATTCTCTCTTAGAAGTTGGTAAACTCGTTGAAATGTTTTTTGATCTCGAAAAGTTCGATTAGGATATCTGTCGTGATATAACCTCCTGGTTTCCAAAGCATTGCAAGATGGAAGACCATACATCAGATGCATATTTGCATATTCAATATACGTGTATTCCATATTTCGATTTATTTTACAATTAATTTCACCACGAAATCCAAAAATTAGTAAATTAAGATCCAAGTAAAGAATCAATGTGTCAGTTATGTGAAAGTTGACCAATTCTAAAATGTAGGATATTTATTTTTTTCTTACATAGCAACGTTTTCAACAACAATACTTCCATTTTGGCGCCGATAAAATAAAACGCACATTTTTTGCGAACCTAGGTCGAACTACAATTCACAGAATTAGACGTTTTTAACTAAAGAGGTAAACTCTAATTTTGGATCGAATATTTTTATCATAAGGTTGAAGGTTGAACATTTGATAGGAACAAAGATGTTTTATCGAAACGCGCCAAATATATGATATAAATAAAATGACGTTTTTTCGAAAACGGTTAGGATTAGTGACATGAATAAAGGTTACTTGATTTTTAGTCAATAGTTAAAGGTATGTAAAAAACGTTGTCCAAAGTTCCTATTATACAGGGCGTAAAAAAGGGGTCATGAGTGTTATTACTCGTGCGTCCTTGCAGCTGTGAGTAATATACAATACTTTCTTGGATAGTACTATGAAGTATAGTAATATGATGTATACTTGGTTTACATCATATTAAAAAAAATTGAAATATACCTGGTGGTTCCATAATTATGTTTAAAAAACTTCATTCCATTGCAGCTCTTTGGGAGCCCATATCTCCGAAGAGGAGGTCTACACGATAAAAGTTTATATGAATTTGTAGTATTCCTTTCACGTGTTTCTTTCTTTTCCGGAGGATTTCCCACATTTTCCTGACACCCTATATATTTCTCTTGTTATCTGCCAAAACGTTCAAATGTGAAAACAATCACTTTGTTAATCACTGAAATACAAGAAAGTATGTGACTAAGAAAAGTGCTCTTTTTTTTTATAAAATAAGCTAAAATTAAAATTGACATTTAAAATTATAAAGCTTGAATACTTACATCCAGAAGATCTAGAGCTTCATCCAGTATTTTTAGGGTTTGTGGAACATTTTGTGATTCAATACACACATAACAAAAATCTATCATGGTATTCATCATTTTATCTATTAAACCTAAAGGAATGTATATATATATATATATATATATATATATATATATATATATATATATATACACAGTAGATGCACATTTTGTTCCATCATATCCTTTCCGTGTTGGAGGTTGCACAATTTGAATAAATTGCTACACAACACCTATTCCATCGAAATGAGGGCCTACCTGTACCACCATATCGAGAAGAAAGTCAAAACTTACCCTCCCGCTACAATGATACGGTAGAGGTACATGTTTCGTCTCTACTCCGGGTATAGATGAAGTCAAATGCGAACAGTAAATGCAAACTTCGTTCCATCATATCCCTTCCGTGTTAACGTGGATATATCCACTGCTATTGCATCTCACATGGAGGAATCCGTGAAAGCCGCATAAACAAATATACGCCATCCGGCGGGAGGTCAGCCAAGTCGCGTTAGGTGTTGCATATTTCCTTCCGATCTCTCCTTTGCACAAACAGGTGCATGTCGGTACCCTGATGAGTCTAGTAGAGACGAAACACGTACCTCTGCCGTATCACTGTAGCGGGGCGGGTAAGTTTTGACTTTCTTCTCGATATGGTGGTACAGGTAGGCCCTCATCTCGATGGTGATGTAATAGGATAAATTGAAGTGTGCATTTACTGTTCGCATTTTACTTCATTTATATATATATATATATATATAGTTGCATATAGTTGTACGTTTGCTGAATGTGATTTCAGATCTTACACGGAGTAATCTGTGAAAGCCGCATAAACATAAATAAATATATATATATATATATATATATATATATATATATATATATATATATATATAAATAAATAAATAAATTAAAGTTCAAAAAGCTCTTTTTAAAAGGAGTTTTGTTTATATTTGATTTGAATTGATATTCACTATTGTTTTTTACACACAAAGTTTTGTGAAACATTGAGTTATAAAAACAAATAATAGTTATTAAGGCTAGTTCTGTATGTTAGCTTCAGCGCTGCTTGTAGCTTGGTGGGCATTTGTTCCCAATACTCATTTTATTATAACAGGTGATTCGAAAACCCGAGACTGGCATATAGACGGTCGTATTTGAGTATGCGAAATCTCTGTTCCTCGTGGGTACCGCGTTTGCACATAGTTTACTAAGAACAAGAACGTGTTGATGATTCAGAGCAATGTTTCGAGCTGCGTAAGCGAATAAAGAGGATTCTTTCATGAGGTATGTGACAATGGATGAAACATGGATCCACCACTACCCTCCGGAGTCAAATTGGGTGAGTGGACAGCGAAGGATGAAAGCCAACAAAAACGACCAAAAACACAACAGTCAACTGGCATGGTTATGGCGTCCGTATTTTGGGATGCGCATGGAATATTTTGAAAAGGAAAAAATTCATTAATAGTAAATATTAAAAGGCGTTGTTGGTGTATAGAAATCGCGAAGAAACGGCTCCAAATGAGAAAGAGAAAAGTGATTTTTCACCAAGAAAATGCAACGTGTCACAAATCGATTGCAACGATGGCAAAACTATACGACTTGCACTTGAAATTGCTTCTGCATCCACCGTAATCTCCAGATTTTCCCCCAGCGACTCAAAAAAAAAAAATGTTAGTCGGAAAGAGACATGGCTCAATGTTGGTCAACTTTTATATCATAATGGTGTTTTCACTCTATGTAACTTGGATTTTGCATTTATTTTATCACTAAGTTCATTTGACTAAGTGATATGCAAGGTGTGCAAATATCAGTTTAATAATTAAGGAGGAGATAGGGTTGCTTTTACCTTAACTTTGTTAGTTATATTGGCTAAGTATGAATAAATAAGAGCGACCATATAAGGCGAGAAATCATATATGATATTTAGGTTATTTAACTGACTGCTATACCATAATGTAGTTCTTTAGAGTGTAGTAAGTTTATTCTGTACCCGCTCCTTGACACGAATTCATATGGTGGATCGTTTTGATCTATATTTAGGTTCTTAATCCTGTTGCATATGATCCTCTCAGTAGTTTTAGATATACTACTAAACAGTAAAATATGTCTGATTATTTCTCTGTATCTGGATTTTTCCCCATCCTACTTCGACTGTTCAGTGAAAGTGTTGTGAATATTGAGTTTATGACACAATACTTTTTGGGTTTTATTTAATTTATGATGATAAACTCAGTTGAATCAGTTTTCCTTTATCACTAAGTCAAATAAAAGTTTAACGAAACCGCTGTCAGTTTCCACAGAAACCGAATTGTAGAATTCCTGGAAAAAGCATTTGTAAAAGACAATATAAAATAATGTCATAATATTCTGAATTTTGCTAACGTACCTGCACCGCTACAATGTTCGATCATCTGTGTATACATGGTCGTTAAAATAAGAACACAAGTACATTGACTATAGTCAGCATCAGAAAATGTCTTTGTAATATTGTAATCATTCCTGTATTTTCTTATTGTATTAAAACCAAGTCCAGATTCATACATTAGAAACTCTAAAAAATATATTCATCTGTTTACAATCGTAAATTTTTTTAATTATGAATTGTTGACAACAAAATTATATTTTTCACGTAAACTTATTTTATAAGGAATTAAGTTTACCGGTTTCAATATCGTCATCTATACTTTTTGAACTTGAAATGGCTAAACTGTCGGAGAAATGCGAACCACTGGATGGGTTCATACCGGCTGCTGATGATTCCTTCGTGGTTCTGCTGCAATCAATTTTATTATAGATGAGATCTAAGTATAAGCAAAATTAAATTGAAATATACATATATACTTATACCATAAACTACGAAACTACTATTTTACGAAGCAAGTCAATTAATAAGCACTAATTGTGATTATATTACTCAGGAAGATTTAGTGTGCCAAATGACCTGAAGAGATGTTTCTTAAATTCTCTCAGTGAGTTGGGAGTAACCATTATTATGAATAGAACTTTATATTTTTCCTGCAACTATACATATACAGTGTGTCCACGATGAACTGCCGCGATCAATTTCTCCGAAAATAGAGTTTGGAAAATTTCTTTAATTTTGTAGTTTACTAAATCGATGACGGCGATAGAGCTAAAATATTTTCAAGATTGTGGCAGTTATACCGGAAGTTGGTGCCTTTTGCTTACTTTAAATGAAATATCCTATATGTTATTTAAATTTTAGATTCTACGCAAAATTATAGACATATTTCACGTACAATGTCCTATACCAAAGTGTAACTGTTTTTGACATATTTTAAAGTTTATATCAAAAATGGCTTTTGAAGGCCTAAAAATAACTATCAGTTTCTTCTATATATTTTTATAATGTTATCTTATTTTACAATAAAAATGAGGCTTACTTTGAATAAGGTTGTCTATTCGTAAAATTTCTAGTTTTTGAAATACTGTGTTGTAAAACGTTATAGCTTTTAAGTTTTGATATTACTTGGCCATAACAGCTAAATGTGACGAAAAGAAACAACAAACCACTACAGAAATGTCACTATTTCTTGTCTTTTGACAATTACACAGGTTTAGAAAAAAAAATGTTGATGCCTATTTGACCAAACCAGTTTATTCTTATATAATTTGATGCCCTGAATCCAAGTCTGAGGTCCGCTAACCTCTATCACGTCATGTTTAAAGTCATTTCAAGGTCACATGGAGTAAAATTCATTAAATGAATCTCAAGAAGTAAATATTTAGGTTCTTGAGGTCACTGAATCCTAATTCACGGTTTATTTAACTCCCAAGATCAGCTAGAGGTCATTTCAGGGTCAGTAAAAGGTCAAATTGGGAAAAAAACAGTAAATAAATCTGAAAAAAAGATATGTAGATTTTTGGGGTCGCTGAATCTGAATTCGTGAATTGTTTAATCCCCCAAGAACAGGCAGAGGTTATTTCAGAGTAATTTCAAGGTCAAATTGAGAAAAATCCACTAAATAAATCTGAAAAAGAAGATATGTTGGTTTTCGGGGTCGCCGAATCCGAATTCATGATTTATTTAATCTCTCAAGGTGAGCGAGAGGTCATTTTAGCATCATTTAACCTTCAATTTAAGAAAAATTTACTAAATAAATCTGTAAAAGCAGGTATGTAGATTTTTCGGCGCACTGAATACGAATTTGTGGTTTATTTAAAACCTCAAGGTGAATCAGAGATCATTTTAAAGTCATATCAAGGTCAAATTGAAAAAATCCACTAAATAAATCCGTAAAAGAAAAGCTGACATGACTTCTGGCTGCCTTGAGAGATTAAACAAACCACGAATTTGTATTTAGTGATCCAAAAAACCTATATATATATATATATATATATATATATATATATATATATATATATGTAACAAAGTTTTATCAAGAATATGCCAGATGTTTGCAGATAAGATATCATGATAAACAGGAACGTCATAGAACAATGTTAAACAAATATTGGCAAATTTCAAAAATTTTGACGTTGTTAAAGCAAAAATGCATAAAAGGGAACCTATTCTCAGTGAAGAAAATGTCGAAATTGCAATTCTGGGATCTTTTGCGGCATATCCTATGACGTCGTTAAGACAAGTGACTCTACAAATCGGAGTATAGAAGAGCTTAATACATAGCATTCTGTTGAGACTCAACTTCCATCCCTATTTAATATCTTTGGGTTAACACTTAAGAGATACTGATTTGCCGAAAAAAGTGCAATTTTGCGAATTTATACTAGCGATAATTCAAGACAACCCTCGATTTTTCGACAACATAATTTGAACCGATGAAACAAAATTTACGAATAAACAACCTTTTTAACAGACAGAATTTCCATTTTTGGAGTGATTGAAATTCTCATGCAGTAAGATTGCGGAATTTTCAAGAAACTCGGCAATTTAACATATTTTGATCTGTAAGAAATGATGTAATAGTAAAACAATATTTTGATGAAGAAAACTAATATTGTAATTCATTAAGAATACAAAGCAAATTATGTCCCAAGTTTAAATTATATATTAACTTTGGTAGGAGAAAGATATTTAAATATTCTAGAAGGGTTAGACAATCAATATTTAAACTACCTCTGGCGAAACACAGGTAAATTTTTTACCAACACGATGGCGTTCCACCACATAGAGCCGATTCAGTTACCAATTTCTTACAAGCAACATTTTATCACAAGTGGATTCCCAACAATGGACCTTTTCTGTGGTCTCCTCGTTCTCCTGATATGTCTACCTTAGATTATTTTATATGGGGAACGATAAAAAAACATCGTTTATTGTAATCCAGTGACAACGATAGAGGACTGTATGATAAGTATTAGAGACGCGTTCGAAAGTTTATTTCCAGATTCATTAAAGCGGCCACCCATGACGAACTAATTCGGAAATGTGAAAAATATTTGGAAGTTCTGGGTGGAAATTTAGAACATTTATTAAAATAAGTTGAAATGTTAAATTGCCAATATTTCAAAAACTGCAAATTTTTGGAATATACAACTTTATACAAAGTCACTCTTATTTTTAATGCTAAATAAGATAACATTATCAAAAGCCTTGATGGTCTGTAGAAACTTTGCGGGAAAAAGATGGGGTACAAACCCAAAAATCCTGCAGTGAATGTACACTGCAATAGTGAGATAAACCATCACATATGTGGCAGTTTTCTGGAGCAAAAGAACCAGTCCGGCTAATACGAGAGTTAACCCTTGACTGTTCAAAGATTGGCCTGTGTATGTATAACCGGTGCAATGAAAACCTATCAAATGGCCGCTATGGAAGTAATCCTAAACCTCACACCTCTGCATATATTTCTAGAGAACATGGTGAAGAGGACGATTTATAGGATCATGAGAGATGAGGTCATAAAACGAAGGCTCAATTTCTTATCCAGAAATCAACAAATCTAAGACATGCCCCATGAAGTGAAAAAGAAACTCCACTTTGTGAAAAACTTCAGCATAAAGTTGAGTCGCAAGAGCGAATGGGACAGAAACACTATTGAGAAACTCAGCAAGAAATCCACTATATGGTATACAAATGGCTCCAAAACAACCGAGGAAACTGGAGTACGAGTGTATGGATCCTGCTCCAGACACTACGAAAGCTTGAGTAAGTCAACAAGTCAAGTTATCAGTTAAGAGATGGTCTGGGAGTACCTAGAGGAACTAGATGATTTGAGTAAGAATAATAAAGTTACCCTCATGTGGGTACCGGGACATACCGGGACAGAGGGGAATGTAATAGTAGACAGGCTTGCGAGGAAAGGGGATGAAATACCATTTCTGGGGCCAGAGCTTTTCTATGGAATCAGTAGCAGCATAATTCTGGAAGAACTAAAGATAGAAGAAGAAAGCAGGAGATCGAATTATTGGACAATGCTGCAAGGATTGAGACAAGCGAATATAATTCTGGAGGGCTACCATCAGAAGAGATTCAAAGAATGTATAAGCTTGAGTAAGAACCAACTCAGAGTTCTGACAGGTGACCTGACGGGACATCGCCACCTGAAGGGATACCTCAAAAAGCTCGAACTGGTGGAAAGATAAGAGTGCAGATTCTGTGAGGAAGACGAAACCTCTATTCATATCCTTGCAGAGTGCAGCGCTCTAGAAAGTCCTAGGATGCGGTTCTTGAGAACACACCAAATCAAAGAAAGGAAGCTATCTACCTTGAAGCCGTCCAACATCCTAAAATTTCTGAGGGAAATAGGACAGGAGGACCTGCTGTAGCCGATAAGGTAACTCTTACGACTGGTATACAGTAGAGGGGCACAATAGATCTACCAGGTCGCAGTGTACAGACCCCCAACTCTACGCACATACATACATAACACACTTTTGAAAATTTTGAAACCATTGAAATTGTGCTGCCAAATAATATACAGGGTGTTCCATTTAAAATAGTATAAGTTTGGTCTATAACTCAAATCTTATGCATTTAGAACAAAAAACTAAGTACTCCAGTGGATTTTAAGTAAAAAACTTTGTAATAGCCAGTTTTTTCTTTTCTTTAACTTGCCTATTAACTAAGATACGAGGGGGGCTTGTAAATGGAAAGTTGTCAATTTTACCATGAATCTTCAAAACAGAGAGAGCTAGGAAAATTTTGTTTATTGCATCTTTTGTTTAACAAAAAAGTAGCACAGGTTTTTGAAAATCGTAAGCTAAAATGTCCAAAATTGGACACACTATACATTTTCTTAATTCATCATTCTTACATATTTAGTGTCATTGCTATCAGATTTTTCTGAAATAAATTTTTTGTAGTTTACTTTATTGTGTTGTAAAAATTAATTTTTGATATATTTCACATGTGCTTTATTTAACACATTTTCCTAACTGCTAATTAAATTTTTAAATTTCGTTTCAGCGAATACGTCCTTTAACAGCTGTAAAAAAATAAAATTTAAGATAGCTCAACCTGGATATTCCTTCTGATGGACCGCTGTCCCTACTGTAAATTGAAAAGTGGGTTGTATCTCTGTCGCTACCAGTTAGGCTACTCACTTGGTCAAAGGAAATAGATATCTTTTTTTCTTTCCTGCCTTTTTTACTTTTTTTGAGACGATTCTTCAGTTCCTAGAACATAAATGTACTGTTCCTGTTCTGTTTGTTTCAATCAGTTTTCCTTTATAACACTGTTTCATCTCTATTTTATTTTAAAGTGAATTGCGATTGTAAAGAAATTTAAAAATCAGTCTCTGTTTTAGAAAGAAAAAAATAATTGAATAAAATAATGTATAAAGGCTGTTTTATTTTAGCGAACCTAATAATAACACAATCAATTCGACTAAAATAATTTTAAATTGGGTTACTATAGTTTTGGAGCCCGCCCACATATAAGAAGCATTAATATACCTTTGTTACTTCTTGTGTAGCTTAATTATGAATAGACCGACAACTTTTTTCTCTGCGAAAACTCTCGTAATCGGTTTATTCGCTTTCCAATTTTTTCCGTAACACGTCGGTTTCCCGTCGTAAGAAAAGTTATAAATATATATTTTTTTCAAATGTAGGTGTTAGATTTTTTAAACAAAAAGCGTGAAAAAAAAGTGTTCGACAAAAATTGTGGTTTATAAAAGGTGCCCACCACTCTTAACATGACGATATGATGAATTTTGGAGATTTACTGATAACAAGGTAATTTTTCCAGAATTGTTGAATAAAAATATATAAAAGCCACCAATGTTATGTCCGATAAAATGTATTTTCCGATTTTCCAGTCAGACGCATTGCCATGGTCGCTCCCATGGCAGCACAGTATTTATTAATATTTGTCGGACAAAAATAAATAAGCTTGTGAGCTAATTATCTATCTGTAATCGAAGTGACCGACAAACTATTGGTTTAAACACCTCTGTCCGACAAAAAATATTTACTTTTTGGTGTACATGATCTTACATCTATTATGTAAGTGATTATTTTATTTGCAGTGTATATATATATATATATATATATATATATATATATATATATATATATATATATATATATATATATATATATATATATATGTTTATACGGCTTTCACGGATTCGTCCGTGTGAGATGCATTAGCAGTGGTTATATCCACATTATGCTGTTGTAGTGCTGAAATCACATTCAGCAAACGTACAACTATATGCAACTCCGTATGTAAGTGAAGTAAAATGCGAAATAGTGAATGCAAACTTCGCTCCATCATATCCTTTCTGTGTTAGAGGTTGCACAGTTCGAATAAACTGTAATAAAACACAATTCATCCTATTCCACCACCATCGAGATGGTGGCCTACCTGTACCACCATACCGAGAAGAAAGTCAAAGCTTACCCTTCCCGCCACAGTGATACGGCAGAGATACATGTTTCGTCTCTCACTAGACTCATCAGGGTACCGACATGCACCTGGCTGTGCAAAGGACAGATCGGAAGGAAGCATGCAATACTGAACGCGGCTTCGCCGACCCCTCGTCGGATGGCTTATATATGTTTATACGGCTTTCACGGATTCGTCCGTGTGAGATGCATTAGCAGTGGTTATATCCACATTATGCTGTTGTAGTGCTGAAATCACATTCAGCAAACGTACAACGAGACGAAACATGTATCTCTGCCGTATCACTGTGGCGGGAAGGGTAAGCTTTGACTTTCTTCTCGGTATGGTGGTACAGGTAGGGCACCATCTCGATGGTGGTGGAATAGGATGAATTGTGGTTTATTACAGTTTATTCTACTGTGCAACCTCTAACACAGAAAGGATATGATGGAGCGAAGTTTGCATTCACTGTTTCGCATTTTACTTCATATATATATATATATATATATATATATATATATATATATATATATATATATATATAGGTGTGTTTGAGTGTGTACATTGTGATAACGCTTAAACGAGTAACTGTGCCAATATTTTTGACCACTCTTAGTTACGAGCAATGAATTCTTGATTTTTTAGTA
Source organism: Diaprepes abbreviatus (assembly GCA_034092305.1). Classification (NCBI taxonomy): domain Eukaryota; kingdom Metazoa; phylum Arthropoda; class Insecta; order Coleoptera; family Curculionidae; genus Diaprepes; species Diaprepes abbreviatus. The sequence goes on along the minus strand of JASJET010000122.1, from coordinate 28,550,647 downwards.
CTATTGAATATCTGATAGGCAATTTTCTTCCTCAGTTGTTGACGTATTTATAATAATTTATTAATTACAATTAATGTTCTAAAAAAAATTGAAATTGAAATTAAATGTTCAATGCTTATTTTTAGTTATCTTCAAAAAATTTATAAATTTGGACTATTAATAAATTTTAAGTCATCAATTTGCATTTTAATTTTATTGCTTTATTAAGTACAAAATAATAAATTCAAAAATACTATAAACCATAATAATAATATTCTTTATTGCCAACAAAATCACAAAGGAATGACAAAGCAACGCCAGGGGACAAATTAATACATTCAAATTACTTATAAACACAACTCAATATAAACCATTATTAACATCATTATAGGACTCGTCGGACACACACACATATAGCTATATAAATATATATATATATATATATATATATATATATATATATATATATATATATATATATATATATATATATATATGCACTGCAAATAAAATAGTCACTTACATAGCTGATGTACGCTATCATGCACACTAAAAAAATAAATATTTTTTGTTGGGCAGAGGTGTTTAAACCAATATTTCTGTAGGTCATACAGATTGATAATAAGCTCATAAACTTAAATTTATTTGTCCGACAAATATTAATAAATACCGTACTGTCTCAGGAACGACGACTTCAATGCATCGGACTGGAAAATCGGAAAATGTATTTTGTTGAACAATGTCCTTGGTGGCTTTTATACATTTTTATCAAACAATTCTTCAAAATTCTTCAAAATTCATCATATCGTCGTGCAGAGAGTGGTGGACACCCTTTATAAATAGCAGTTTTTGTCGGACAATTTTTTTTCATGCTTTTTTTCAATAATCTAATGCCTACAATTAGAAAAAAATATATATTTATAAATTCTCTTACGACGTGAAACCGACGTTTCACGGAAAAAATTGGAAAGCGAATAAACCGATTACGAGAGTTTTCGCAGAGGAAACAGTTCTCGGTCTACTCATTATTAAGCCACACAGGAAGTTACAAAAGTATATTAATGATTTTTCTTATATGAGGTCAGGCTCCAAAACTATAAATCTTTTACCAAAGCTTTAGAACTTAATTTATTTAGCTAAGAATAAAGAGTAAATTTGAATTTCCAAATAAAAGGCTATCAATAAACCAGCTTATAACTTGGCTCATATTACCTTATATCACAATCAGGTTTGGGTTCATTTTAATCGAATGATTTAAATCATGAATGAAATAACAATTTAAATCATTTGATCTTTTTAATAAAATGAATAAATAAAAAATATTTATTATAATATTTCGAACACTTTGCGAAAAAAAAATCTCAAATGACTTAATAGCTACAATGCAAGATCTAAAAATATAAAAAGAGATAAACTTACCGTAAACTATCTAAATATCTTAAGTTCAAAATCAAATAATTTTGTTTGTAAAATATATATATATATATATATATATATATATATATATATATATATATATATATATATATATATATATATATATATATATAAACTTACAGGAGCTAAAAAATGTGAATATAACTTTAATATTATTATTATTATTATCTATATAAATAGAAATAACAATTTTCCACTTTTTCAATCCTCAATCTATTTCCTAAATCAGGGTGCACATAGCCAAACTTACTAAACGCACATTCCACTAACGCTAAAGAAGCAACTACACACAGGAACTGATGTTACTGACCACTGCTTTGCAGTTTCAGGCACATTCTTTTGTAAGGTCTACCACTCAATCCCATTTATGTTCCTTGTTACTTTCTCCGAAAATATTATCTTCTTAAGCGCACTGGACCGTGCGTTCAATTTTATTGCAATTTGTAGCATCTTTAAATAATTTACCAATAGTTTCTATGGTCAAATTTATATCGTCTTGTGGCAACATACTTTTGTTCTTGGGGACCAAGCATATAAACAACACAGTGATACGTGTTAATGCTTGGTCATATCGACGATGAAATGTTAGTCTTTTTTGCTGAGAAAGCTCTAGCTCTTCTTTGGAAATATGCTCTATAGTATCTAAGAGTTATATTTTTTCTTTGCAAAATATCAAGGGCCACTGCTATAGGTTTCCAAATATTTAGATATTCTTCTGCTGCGCATTTAAGCCAATATTGAATACTTTTTAATATATGGCGGAATTAATCTCTTTTTAGCTTTTCTCACAGATTTTTATGTTCCGCTGAGAGACATACAATTCTTAACAGTTAACAACGCTATTCCAACGTACATCGCTTGGAACAACTAATGTTTTGCCCCCTGCTGGATTGAATTTCGCCCGGGCCAGATGATTGTTACGGAAATATTTAGTTATATCAACAATATATTCTTAGTGTCTTTTATTTCTAAGTCCTTGCACAACGAATTCAAAAGATGGATTGAGCAACCATAGATTATAACTTTAGAACTGATTCTTTCTTCAGTACTTTTTCTTATGTCAACCATGTTCACCGCTTTGTCTGTTACGAAATATTTTACATCACGTGAAGTAATTGGATCACAATAAAGTTCCATTAAATATTCTGAAGTATGAGACTTTCGGGAAGTATCAACTGTTTTGTATAGAAATGCTCGATCATCTCCTGTTGTTATAGTTGAACATATTACAGGTTCGTTGTGGATATTTGACCACTCGTCAGTTGACATATTCTTTTTCTTCTTCATAAATTTCATCCAAAAGAGTAGTTGCTACAGATGTCCTGGATTGCGGTGAATAATCAGGTCTCAACTTTTGAATCGCCTTCTGTACTTGCTAATATTTAATACACTTAAAGCTCGAATTAGTAACAAAAATTGCTTTTGCTATTTTCTTATCAATGTTATGTTTTTCAGCTGTTGATATATGAATTACAAAACCGCTAACAGAAGTTTCGGTCTTTTTTCTTTTTATGGATGGAGTGTCTGATGGAGATATAAACTACTGTTAAGTGTTGCTAAAGTGTTAACTTACATAATCTAGTTTATTGCCCATGTATCGCGTAAAATACCCATTACCACAGGCACGACATTTTCGTGTTTCTTTTTCCAAATACCGGATAGCCCTTGTGTGAAATTCCCTTTTTTGATTATCTGTTAACAGGTTATAGGTTGTCTCTCTAAAAGTTGTCGAGAGAAATCTCATGTAACCACATGATGCATATTTTGGTAGATCTTGACAGTGCTCTGAAATGTCAACAAAAAGAAATTTATCATATTAAAATTTTTTAGCTTCTTTAAATTCTAGTAGAGTAGAGAGGAGAGTATATGTACAAATAAAAATCGGAATATTAAATAATAATGGATTTTTAAAATTATCTGTAACGTTCGGAGAATAACGAAAGATAATCAACTCTTTTAAATGGCAACAAATGATAGAGGCCAGTCTATAATTTCAAAAGAGTTTGTTATCAGAATGTTTTCAAGTGATGACCTTGGATTAAACTCTGTATAATGGTATAATGTGTGTGTTAGTATAAGATAAGTTTAAGACTGCAAAAATATTTACATAAAATATTGTGTAATTAATAAGGAAACAATACCATCTATAATAAGTCCTTTACATTCACATGTAACTTCAGTTTCTTCATTAGGATTCTTAAGTCTCTCTTTAAATATCAGTCCACCCTCGAGAAAATTTCCTCTGGCACAACTCAAAACGTGGATTTCAAACAATTTTTTAACAGCTAAAACAGAATCAATTGGCATCTAGTTTAATGAGCACTTCTAATATTTTTAAATTTACCATGAAAACATACAAAGTGTCTCTAAAAGGTCTCAAAATGTAAGTACAAATTCCTGAGAACTAATTTATGAGGATTCAACCGAATTTACTTCAGTCAAAAAGTTGATAGTTTTCGAAATACAGGGTATGAATTTTATTTTTAAATCTTGACTAAATTTGACATTGTGGAGTTTTTTAGAATGAAAAATCAGGATGTGATTACAATCTCAGTGTACATTGCAGAGGGCATCACAAGCAGCACTTCGCTCATGTTTAAAACTTATTTGTGTGTCAGTGTATTAAATTTCTAATTAAAACTTTTAATCCTTAATTAGTAGGTGTCGCTTCCAGCAGCCGTTTCTGGTATAATCGAATTTAAATGTTATATAGGCTTAGAACTGGCCGCGTGTTAAGGGTCAACATTCAAATAGTAACAAAATTTTACATAGCAATGACGTAACAATGATATGTATCATCATTACTTAAAAAGGAGTTCTGTTTGAGAGATTTCTTATGGTCACTTGCTTGTCAGCATCCAGCCATTAAAAAAAGTATTATTAAATGATTCAATCTGATAAACCATTATCATTTTATATTAAAAATCATTTGACGTATTTATTCCATTTAATACTATGTAGTGAAAACAATAAACAGAATACTTTCTCCGTGACATATGTTATTCTAGAACCCAAAAAAGTGTACACGTATTTTGCCGTTTTGCAAAAAAAATCATTTCCAAAGAAGTAATCGGGATTTTAAAGCGGAGCTTAGAGCTTATGCAGTGAAGAAAAATGTAAGTAATTTTTTATTCAAAATTGTATATTTTTATGACTAATCGACATAATTCAGATTTTCATTTTTTTATTAGGATTACATTGTAACAACATTTGATCATAGACTACTGCAAACAGAATATTTTGGGTAGCGTTGGCGGTTTCGTCTACAATCATACTGCTGACCCATATTAATAGCTCTTCTAACAACCTATAAATAAATATCACAGTATAAAGACAGTTTTGAAAGTTTGGTTGTTACTTTTCTCTCTTGCAGTTTTAGCTCTAAACAACTGCAGGTTATTTAGGCTTACCACTACCATAACTCAGGACTTCAGGACTCGGGAGAGCTGCTACCTAGCTGGTCAGATCTCGCCTTTTGTTTTGAACGTCTTACATCAGAGCGTCCGCCAGTTTATTCGTGCGAAGGTTTTTAATAAATTAAACAAAACAAGTGTTTCAAAACACTTAAGCCTATTAACAAAAAGAAATAGAAAACGAAATTATTTACAATGAGAAACTTAAAGTTAGTAATAAATGACAATACCAAGATACTAAAATAATTGCTCCCGTTGGCCGTTTTATTAAAAAAAGTTACAATCCCAATTTAGAGGACAAAACGTATAAATGGCTTTTTAAAATATTAATGAAAACCCAAAAAATAACTATTTAAATTGTTTAAACAAATGGTATTAAAGTCGGCCTTGTACAAAGTGAAATAAAAACAGGGTATTCCCTTAAATTCCCAGATTAAATAAAAACTAAACAAAACCTTTATTAACACCGTTTATACACGACACGTAGACGAATTCCAGACCGTAACTAAAGTTTTATATTTCTTAAAAGGCCAAACTTGCATTCCCTCAGCACCCCACGGGTTGCCGCTGGAAACCATATAACCCTAAAGAACTCTGAAAATGTCAGTTTAATTCATGAAATGTAAAGGGCGTTCGCCAATTCTATACCAAATACTAAATTCCCGAATTGGCCTCTGAGTGTCTTAATCTTATTTTTTATATAATACAATCAGTTATTCAACCTAATCTACGTCCTCTTGTAACGAAAAGCAAACGATAACTCGAGTTTTAAAAAAACTATTCACTCTTCTAAGCTGTTTTAGAAGACAATATCTAACTCATTATTTCTTGCGAATAGAAAAAAAAAAACAGTAATTATACGAATTCTTTTTACATGTTGACAAACAATATATCATATTATAGTGAATTTATTTGATTATTCTTTTGTTTCTTAAGTAGTGTGTAATAGCCAAACAACTGCGATTTAAACATATTGGTACTCGATTTCCGAATAACAAATTCGGTTCCAGCGGATAAAAATACATGGAAAAAAGTTGATTCTATCCTTGTACTTTGAAAAAACAACGGAAAGGTACCCAGCCACCGAACTATAACAAGTGTCACTTTGTAATGATTTGCAAGACTGCTGTAACGCTGGTTAAGGATTTAAATATTGGTTATCATTGTTGAAAACCATTGTATACTATATTCTGTTATTGCTTTCTGGTTAGAGTTTTGATTTAAATACCTAGGTTAAGTGAGGAAGCTATGCTTCAACTTCGCCTTTTGTAATTATTTTAATTACATTAAAGACATTTATCGTTATATTAAATGAAAACCCGTCGTTGAGATCTCTTCGAATGGTCATAGCTCCCTTATGACGCATGTGCCGCCCTTTGTTTTATGAAATTTTTTTCACGTGTTCATATGTAAGATCTCTTTTTAAAATATATGAACGAAATTTCCCTACACAGTGTATATCCACAAGTTTTAACTCAAATTTCATGCATTACGAATAGTATTAAAATGGCACTACAGAGCTTTTACCTACTCTACTATTGCTAAAGTGATCACAAATTTTGACTGCAACTGATTAAATATTATATTACTAATTAGCCATCGTATAGTCTTACACTTTTCGTAGATTTTCAGAACAAGTTTTAAAGAAGGAAATACGATCCTACTTTCGTGATAAGTTATATGGTTAATATTCTTAATTAGAATAGAATAGATGTTGCCGTTCTCACAGAAACAAAAAAGAAGGGCAACGGTCTTGAATACTATGGTGATTTCGTACACATATATAGTGGCGTGCCAAAAAGCCAAAGAACTGCGAAAGGAGTGTCAATCCTCATCAGGAAAAAATACAGCAATAAAATTACGTCATTGGAAATAATTTACGAAAGACTAACCACGGTAAATTTATCTTTGAAAAGGCATAGAATTGTAATAGTCGCCGCATATGGCCAAAATGATGATGCTACACAACTGACTAAGGATGCATTCTACGACCAACTAAACGAAACTATCTCAAGAATAGGAAACCAAAGAGAAACAATAGTGATTGGCGACCTAAATGCTAGAGTAGGATCAAAAACGAACAGTAATATAGTTGGAAGGTACGGTGAAAATACACTTAACAACAACGGACAAAGGCCGATCGAGCTTTGCACACAACATAAACTAAAAATTCTGAATGGATTCTTTCAACATAAAGATATACACAAATATACTTGGCACCAAGAAACTAGACAACTGAAATCGATTATAGATTATATAATTGTTAAACAGGAATCCTTTCTGAAAGTTCAAGACACTAGGGTATACAGAGGAATAGAATGCAGATCTGACCACTTTTTCTTGGGTGCAAAGATTCAAATTCCCTTCAAGACAAAAGACAACGAAACAGACAATACAAACACTTCAACAAAAGAACGAATATCTTACAATGTGGAAGGACTTCATGAACCCAGTACAAAATATCTATTTAAGACTCGATTAGATAACAAACCTCAAACTGAATTGCTGTCAGGACGCACTGATGAACTGTAAGAACACATCGTATCCTCTCTACACTCCGCTGCACAAGAAGCTCTAGGAATTAAGACGAAAGACATGAACAGACGAAACAACAATGTTACATGGGACAAGACACTGGAAGAACAAAAACAGATAAAACAAAAAGCTTTCAACAAATGGCTAAATTCAAAAGATCCACAAGATAAAAACATATACAGAAATGAACAATCCAAATTTAAAAACATGATTAACAAAAACAAAAACGACACATGGGACAGGAAATGCACTGAACTAAATACACATGTAGGAGGTACAAGATCATCAGAAGCATGGAAATTAATAAAGACACTAAGATCAGACACCACTAACAAGATTAACTTAAAATTCATCCCAATCAAAAAATGGATAACCTATTATCAAACGCAGCTTACCGAAGACCGACAAGAGTATCTCGTTAACTCCCCAAGACGGTACAATGTACAAGGCTACTATATAGAGGTAACAAAGGAGATGGTATGTAGGGCTGTGGATTCATTGAAAAATAGGAGAGCAGCTGGACAGGAAGGAATACCTGCTGAACTGTTAAAGAACGGTACTGAAAAACTAACGTCCTTTCTTTAAGAACTGTTTAACAGACTCCTAAATAATGATGATCCTATCCCAACTATATGGAATGAAGGATGGTTAACACCAATCCACAAAAAAGGAAGACGCGACGAATGCTCAAACTATAGATGTAACCAGCACAATGAGTAGAGTATACGGAAAACTGCTTAGAAAAAAAAAAGGTTTTAGAGCTGGCCGATCGTGCGCAGATCATATATTTAGTTTAACCAAAAGAAGGTGGCAAGAAATAGAGAGGTTCATGTGCTCTTTAATGACCTCACAAAAGCATATGATACGGTGCTAATCCAAAAATTATGGCACGTGATGGAGAAGTCTCCAATTAACAATACAGCGATCCAAGCCATCAAACAGCTATACGACCAAGCATTCTCCAGAATTAAGATCGGCAATAACTTATCAGAAAGCTTTCATGTGACCAAAGGCCTTCGCCAGGAATGTTGTCTATCACCAACTCTCTTTAAAATCTACCTTAATGAAGCTTTAAAGAATTGGAGAAAATCATGCAGTAGAATGGGAATAGAATTAAATAATGACACCCATTTATATACGCTTCATTTTGCAGATGACCAAGTGGTAGTGACCCAAGATAAAGAAGACCTCGAATTTATGAGGAGGAAACTTTTTAAAGAATACGCAGAGTGGGGATTAACGGTCAACTGCAGTAAAACTAAATATATGTATATCGGTGGAGAAGAAACAGATTTGGAAGTGGATGACAATATCATAGTGAAATCTTGTTCTGATTATACCTACCTTGGAACCAAGATCAGTCAAAGTAGACGAACTGAAGAAGAAATATTGGAGCGAATAACTAAAGAGAAAAAAGCTATCGGATGCCTAAACTCACTATTATGATCAACAAACATCTCCAAGGAAGGAAAATATCTTTTATACAATGCAATATTTAAAAGCGTTGTATTGTATGAATGTGAAACATGGCAGATAAATAAAACTTTAGAACGTAAACTACTGGCTCTTGAAATGGACTTTTGACGAAGATCTGCCGGAAAGTCAAGGATCGAACGGATAACCAACGAGAGAATTAGAGATATTATGGGCCTAAAGAAAACTATTCTCGATGAAATCGAACAACGTCAGCTGGTATGGTATGGACATGTGGAGAGAATGACGGACGAATGTCTACCAAAGCAAATCCTAAAATGGACACCAAATGAAAAAATAAAAAGAGGAAGACCAAAAGTTACCTGGATTAAGGACACTAACTGAGCCATGTCCGAAAGAAACATCTTAAAATTATATAAATTATCTTTTCAATTAAAATAAATGTTTTGCCAAATTGAATTCATGTAAAGATATGTGCAAGAACTTCAATTTTATCTTGGAGAAATTCATAATAAACTTTCCAATGTTGTCACCTTAGATTTAAGGGTTGACTACTATCAATCATTCCTTCTTTTACTAGGCGGAAGGACTTCAATTTGCCATCAAAAAAAGTCAATATAAACTTATCGCTCAACAATTTAAGTAAAGTAATATCGTTACATCAATGTTAGGTAAAAGCTAAAAACTTTCTAACCTGAAATGTATGTAAAATATATACATACCTAATGCTGTTAATCTCACCGCAGATGACGACATAATGTACATTAGCATATCTCTTGGAAAAATGTCCCCCAAAATAGCGCTACATTTAAGCAACAGCTGTTCGTAAGATGTTAACGAGTCAAAAGTTTTTAGGATAATAACATCCATCGATAATTCTGGATCGACTTCATCTATGTTAAAAGATGGGTTCAGGACACAAACTTTTATTGAGGTGTAGAGGTCAAATTTGTCTTTTAGCTTTCTAGCTACAGTAAGATCCGGATAACTTTCCTAAAATAATGAATCTATTTTTATTTACATTTTATTTTCAAGGTGGAATCATACCGAGGTAAAACTTTCCAAACATGTGGCATGTATTAATGGTGCATGATAAAATCTTGCAAAGGATTCTGATGAACATAGGAATTTAAATACAATATATCTTTGTACAGGGTGAGTCAACGATTGGATGAAGTAGGTTTGTGCCTTTTCGGTGAAATTAACAAAGAAACTATATTTATTGTTTGATACAGTTTATTTTTACGCAGATTTTAAAAATATTTAGGACTCTACAGGGTGAGCCAAAAAACTAGGACAGCATAAAGTTGTATTTTTTTAAATAGAACACCCTATATACGAATCGTATTTTCGATTTAGCTTATAATTTTAAATCTTTTTTATTAAGGGTTTACTATAACAAAACTTTATAGTTTCTGAGATAATTAAGTTTAAAGAAAAAAAGTCACATTTTCAAGCATCAATTCAATCCTAAATAACGTTTTCAATTTTGTGACAAATATATTCAAATTTGGAATTTAGCAGGACCAAGGACAAGTTAACATAATTTTTACCTAATATTTGCAATAAAAGCTACAGGGTGTTGAACACATCGGCTCAAATTTGAACAAGTTTAAATGAATAAATATCTTTTTTTTAAATGGTACACCCTGTATATTTTCATGTTATTTAATAGAGTAATAAAAACCCTAAAAGTTTTGTTCAATATATCCTATACCTATTTATAATAGTTTTTGAGATATTTCAGTTTTTCTTATTTTCCATACTTTTTTACAGAAATAGTCTTCATTATCATCAGCAAAAACAATGTAAAAGAACATTTTTCTGTGTGTCAAATTTATAACCGCAATCGCTTCTTTTGGTTTTTATGTAGTATAGTTTGGTTTTTTTTGCATTCATCTTATATTGTAAAATGCATTTTCCAAAGAATGAGTTAATAGATATGATTTATACAATAGGAGAGGCTCCAAAAAATTGCCTTCTTGCTCAAAGAATTTACAAAATGAAGTATCCTGATTGATGCCAGCCTAATACCCATACTTTTCAAAACTTAATGCAAAGATTTGATTCTTCTGGTACTGTTGATTATCCAAAACGTAAAGTGGTCAATAAACCAGTAACTAATGAAGAAAAAGAACTACAAGTATTGTTAAATGTTCAGGAAAATCCTTATATTGGTAGCCGTCAGTTAGCAGCATTATGTGAAATATCACAATCCACCGCTAATCGTACTACTAAGAAATATAGGTATCATCCATATCACATGGAATTACACCAAGAATTGCATGGACAGGATTTTTAAAGTCGTGTAAACTTTTGTCGTACAATAAATGCGGAGATTCAATTAAATCCAAATTTATTATGCAAGGTAATGTTTAGTGATGAAGCTACTTTTAGAAGTAACGGTGCCGTAAATAGACGCAACATGCATTATTATGCCACAGAAAACCCATTTTGGATTAGAGAGGTGCAACATCAAAACCACTGGTCATTAAATATTTGGTGTGGTATTCATCATAATCGAATTATTGGACTCGACTTTTTTAATGAACCACTAAATGGCCATAGTTACCTGAACTTTCTACAAGAAGAACTACACCAACTGCTTCAAGGTCTCGATAGGGATGGGCTCGACAGTATGTGGTTCCATCACGATGGTGCGCCTCCGCATTACCATCGTGAAGTTCGTGCGTTTTTGGACCAACGATATCCGCAAAAATGGATTGGACGTGTGGGTTTCATTGAGTGGCCACCAAGGTCTTGCGACATCACCCCATTAGATTTCTTCCTATGGGGTTATATTAAAAATAAGGTGTATGTTAATCCACCAACAACAGTGGAAGATATGCGAAACAGGATTAGGGATACCTGTAGAACAATAACGCCACTAATTTTGTCCAGGGTCCGAGAAAATCTGCAAAAAAGACTAAATTTGTGCATTGCACAAGAGGGTCGTTTATTCGAACACTTATTAAAAAGAAATAATTAATCTCAGTATTTAATAGGTAATTTTTTTGTTTCATTTTAGTATAAAAGTAAATATGTATTTGCCTTGTCGTTATTGTTGTGTTAATTTTTTCACATTATGTTTAATTAAACTATTGCCGTTGTAATATAAGGAATAATGTATTTCATCATATTTAACCACATTCTGTTTGTTTCTGTAGTTTCTTTTTATTATTTTACATGGCTACTATGATAATGAAGACTATTTCTGTAAAAAAGTATGGAAAATAAGAAAAACTGAAATATCTCAAAAACTATTATAAATAGGTATAGGATATATTGAACAAAACTTTTAGGGTTTTTATTACTCTATTAAATAACATGAAAATATACAGGGTGTACCATTTAAAAAAAAGATATTTATTCATTTAAACTTGTTCAAATTTGAGCCGATGTGTTCAACACCCTGTAGCTTTTATTGCAAATATTAGGTAAAAATTATATTAACTTGTCCTTGGCCTTGCTAAATTCCAAATTTGAATCTATTTGTCACAAAATTGAAAACGTTATTTAGGATTGAATTGATGCTTGAAAATGTGACTTTTTTTCTTTAAACTTAATTATCTCAGAAACTTTAAAGTTTTGTTATAGTAAACCCTTAATAAAAAAGATTTAAAATTATAAGCTAAATCGAAAATACGATTCGTATATAGGGTGTTCTATTTAAAAAAATACAACTTTATGCTGTCCTAGTTTTTTGGCTCACCCTGTATATAAGACAGTCCTAAGTCCTAAATATTTTTAAAATCTGGGTAAAAATAAACTGTATCAAACAATAAATATAGTTTCTTTGTTAATTTCACCGAAAAGGCACAAACCTACTTCATCCAATCATTGACTCACCCTGTATATAAGACATAAATCATAAAGAGTTGTTTATCAAAATTACATAGGTATATCCACTTGAAATAGCAATTATTAGATCCTATTGTTATGATTTGCAATATTTTATAAACATTTGTAATTAATCTTGTATGATAGATATAATGTATACATAATTGGCTGATAATTTCAAATTTCATAAGGAAATAAAGATATTAAAATTGTCCTACGGCGCACAATTGCCTGAGTTTCGAAATATAAAAATGCGAAAGTAGGTATTTTTATGCATAGGTTTTGCAAATCGGAAGTATACGCTGCAAAATGCACCACAGGTTAGCATTTTAATGCGCTCAGGTGCATATTATTCATTTCGTTATTCGGCCGTATTCAGTATAACTTGCCGATTTCCATTTTGTACACGCTATTGACTATAAGGAAAAAAATGAGGTAATTACAAACAAATTAGTAACAGCATTTTGACGATTAAATACGGTTTTTTGGCACTCAAATATAATGAAATCCCAAAGTGTTACTAAATTCAGAGGTGCGTTTTTAACACGGTGCAAATGGTACTATTTCAGTTTTTCAGAAGTAACTCAAAAACTAAGCATTTTTAATATATACATATATTATAATTTTTATAAATAATTGAATTTCCTATCTAAATGTATTCTTCGACGGTAAAAAAATTATTTTTTCTGCACAATAAATGCAAAAACCAAAGGGGGAAAAATATTTGCAATTTTTTTGTCAAACTTTTGTCCATAATTTTTTTCTGAGTAGAAATAAGTATAAGCATTGCTTCAGAGAAAAGAAAGCCGACGTATATATATATATATATATATATATATATATATATATATATATATATATATATATATATATATATATATATATATATATATGTTTATGCGGCTTTCACAGATTCCTCCCTGTGCGAGAGGTCGGCGAAGCCTCGTTCAGTATTTGCATGCTTCCTTCCGATCTGTCCTTTGCACAGCCAGGTGCATGTCGGTAGCCTGATGAGTTTAGTAGAGACGAAACATGTACCTCTGCCGTATCATTGTGGCTGGGAGGGTAAGTTTTGATTTTCTTCTCGGTATAGTGGTACAGGTATGCCATCCTCTCGATGGTAGTGGAATAGGATAAATTGCGTTCTATAACAATTTATTCTAACTGTGCAACCTCTAACACAGAAAGGATATGATGGAGAGAAGTTTGCATTTACTGTTCGCATTTTACTTCATATGTATGTATATATATATATATATATATATATATATAAATATAAAATCATGTAATAAAAGGTAATATAAGGGGAGGTATTATATATGTGCGGAATACGCACGTATGTACGCGATATCCCATGGTTTTGTTGAGTATTGATCACGTATTATTAAAATGGGGCTTTGTTTTTTTGTACTAAATAATTAAAAATTGGAACATTTAGAATCTTAAAAGAGCAATTAAGAGTGTGATAAGAGCCAGCCGTAAAAGAGATGATGACCAACATGTACTTTTAAATAACGGTGAAAATGTTAAAGTTTATGATAAATGTTGGAGTTGGGAAAGGTTCTACAAATTATTTTAACGGATTTTCATGGTTGATTCTGGCTAGCTTTGTTCTGTGAAGTTCAAAGAACGATCACCGCAAAATTCTTGTTTCTCTATGGCCATATTTGTCATAGAAACACAACTTAACATTTGAAGCACTAAAGCAACAATATCCTTAGTGTTGCAATCTTCAGGACTTTGAAAATGGGTTAGTTTATGGAGGGAAATTATTTTATTCCTATTACAGCCTGAAGTATCCTTTTGTGACGTTATAGATAAATTTTTTGTGTCTTCCTTTGAAAAACCATTCTATTCTTTATTTAAGAAGTAATTTTTGAACAATAAGACTAGGAAGTATCTAAATGCAGAACCAGTTAAATTTGTAGGAAAACATTCGGCAACACTGCAGCTTTTCGTTTTCCGGCACGATGTTTGGTTTTCCGCTATATTTTAGCAAAATATTGTGTACAACTTTAAGAAAAATGTGTTATAGTCCAGAATGTTTATATGTATTATAAAGAAAATGGCAAATTGTCATGGAATACGTCGGAAAATACGTGACACGTAAAAATTAAAAAGAATCTTTTGGTTTTATCATTTGCGACCCAAAAAAAAAAAATTAAAATTTGTGTTATACGACTTGAAAATAGCGGATATGGAAAAAAATGAGCAGTGTTTCCATTATTCAGCATGACTAAAAGTCCAGCTCTTTATACGGTTTTACAAATTTTTTCTAATTTTGAGAATTTTTAAATTTTTATTTCAGATTCGATTGTAGCAACTACTAAAACATATGAGAACAAGTTATTGCTTTAATTAAGTAGTTATTGTATATTTTTAGCAAAATTATTGTATTTTAGAATTTTCAACTTTGAATATTTTAAAATTGTAAATTAAGATTGGGTTTTGGCAGCCTTGAAAACATAAGAATACAAGTTATTGTTTTAGTTATATAGTTTCGACAAAGTTTTGCAAAATTTTTGCATCTTAAAATTCTCAACGTTGAACATTTTATAATTTTAGCTTCAAATTAGGTTTCCGTGGGCTCAAAAACATATATAAATAAGTTTTCAAGTAACTCGTAAGTTTTCTCCTATTTTTCATGGCTTTTCAAGCAATACTAATTATAGTGCAGCGATCCCTACGATTTCTTCCGAACATAAAATTATTTATCTAAGGTTATATTTGTGTGTATTCATATTAATTATTGAACGGTACCTAGTAAGCTAAGAAAAGACCTTGCAGAACAATCGAGGAAATTAATAAAATCACATACAGAACATTTTGTAGTACAGACCTAGAAACTTACCCTACAACTGTCGACATACATGTTCCATTTCGTATAAACATCAGAATTTCCTTGACCTTCCTCCATGATTTCTATCCAAAGATCTTTTTCTTCTTGGGACAACCTTCAACAACAAGAATTAGTAAAAATTTTGTAAAATTTCTCTATACTTCTTAAGTTTTTACTAAAAATGTGTGTCATTTTTTTATTATATATATTTTTTACAGGGAAATATATAATTGTTTACGGTAAGTAACAACGTTTATTTATATTGCTATTATTCTCGCACTTTAGTATGCTACTGACCTCATCATCATATACAATGGTGGAATTACTAATCCACTTTCATAAGCCAATTTTCTCGTAATACTCTTAATAAACAATCCGCTAGATTGTAACAAGCTAATCAGGAAACTCTCTACCCATCCTGGATTGCCATTACTTCGAGACTGAATGACTCTATTAGAAAAAATATAATAACAATTAGTAGTTCTTATTATTATGATATCGACTGACTAAGTTAATGTTCATTACATGCAAAAAAATTTAGTATATCCAAATCTAAAAGTTTACATCTATATGAACCAATTTAATGGATGTGTGTTTTTATATAATTATACTTTTAAATAACATACGAGTATTATATTTTTTAGGACTTGACTTTCAGCACGTAATTTTAAAAATTTTAAAACTTGCTTTATATTTTTATCATGTCTTGATTATTAAAGCTCACATCTAATAAACTATCGGAGACAGCAGTGAACAAGAAAAAAATTGGCCGAAATTTTAGATTTAGAAATAAGGGTGAGTCCGGACATTTTGATAAATGAAATGGGAAGTGCGTTTAACTGTGCCACTTGGCGTCATATTGCATTTAAAAAAATAATGAAAAATTATCAAAAAGAATTGTGAGCTTCAAGTAAGTAAATAATATCTTTAATGTTGTAATTGTAACTCGCTGATTGTTTTTTAAATAGGGCCACTGCGCCGGTTATGCGACCGTTGCTGGCTCTCAGCTACTATAATTAAATTCGGTGTGATATAAAAAGTACGTATATAAAATTACTTTTCTCATTTGACACTCATTTTCGACCTTCATTTTAATTTTTTAATGCCTCTATTTGGTGAAAACTGTTAAAACTTCTATTCAAATTTGTAGTGAACGATGCTTTCAGAAATAGGTAATTTATGAAATATTGTTTATATAGTTTAAATTTTATTATGTATATTAAATATGAGCTGTTCACAAACAAGGGCCTTATAACTTAGTTTACTATAGATATTTTCCTTACAATCAAAGGATGAGAACAATTATTACTGTCCTTTAACTACAGACTGTTTGAAAATCGTAATTACATAAAACTCTCTTTTTATTTATCATTTTGTAGATAGATTTGTTTCATTCAGCCACATAACATGTATAATATATTCACAATGTTTAGTTCTCGTTTATAAAATGATGTTTTTTCTCAGTGTTTTACGCATGTCGTCGAGAAAAAGGTCTGTTCTTCGACCATCTTAATTTTAACTGCAAATAGGTTATCGAGAAAAGATAATTTTTGACCAATTCGTTTTAACTAATTATTTGCTTATTCTTTATTATTGTTTAAAAAAGCTTATTTTTGGCTTACATAAATGCCTTCCATACAATCGGATTCAAAAGGATACTAATTTTTATGAAACACATATAAAATAGATGTTACTTTCAATACACAACCGATATTCTACAAAGAATTATCACCGAGATTTAGGAAAAATAATTATCAGTGGAACCAGTTAAGAATTTTACGTTTATGAATCTACCACTATCTATTGACCGATTTATGAATTTTGATCATCACCATTATGGCCTTGTTCTGATATAAAACGACTTCTTTTTTTCACAAAACGGACTTCAGCTTTTGTCTTTAATGGTTGAGAAGAATAACAACATATTCGGCGTTAATCATCTCGCCCTTTCCTAGATAATTACCAACAAGATTTCTTTAGCGTCTGAATGAACATGACTTTCTCTGTAGATCAGGTGCTCTTCATATTTTTCGATGTTTGTTCTTCTTTTTCCATCCACTGTTTTGAGTGTTCATTGTTCCCAGGCGTATGGTGGCCAATTTAGGATTCGTGTGTTGGATTAGATCCGTAGAAGAATAAACACTATTCCGATCCGATTATACGAAGTACTTTTTACTCCAGCGTAAACAAATGGGACATCTTCTTTGCTGAACATTTTTTCATCCCCAAGATATTTCATAGTTTCGGTCGGCGATTATTTATAATCTTTTAAATCTTAATATCCCACCTCCATCCATGGAAGAGACCATTAGAGCCATTAAGAAGCTCAAAAATAACAGAACGGCAGGTCGAGATAATATCTTGGCAGAAAGTCTGAAACATGGAGGGAACGACCTAATCACACAAATACATAACCTCGTGAAATAAATTTGGAATCAAGAAATCATTCCTGATGAATGGAAAGAAGGGGTAATAATTCCACTCCACAAAAAAGGGGACCAAATGCAATGTAAAAATTAACGAGGTATTGCTTTACTAAGTCACGCCTATAAATTATTTTCCAGCATTCTCCTTCAACGTCTCTCTCCGTATACCGAGGAGATTATCGGAGAGTACCAATGTGGTTTTCGAAACGGAAGATCAACAGTTGACCAGCTGTTCACTATCCGACAGATGCTAGAGAAATGTTGGGAATTTAACAAAAACTTACATACCTTGTTCATAGATTTCGAGCAAGCATATGACAGTGTTATTAGGATAGGGTTGTGGGAAGCTATGGAAGAATTTGGAATCCCGCACAAGCTGATTAGATTGTGCAGAGCGTGCCTGGAGGGGGCAAAATTGAAGGAGAGTGTAGCCAAACATTTTCTATCAACAGAGGATTAAAACAGGGAGATGCTTTGTCGCCAGTACTGTTTAACCTTGAACTGGAGAAAGCCGTAAGAACAGTATCAGTTGACGCGAAGGTTTTTGGGCCAAGTGGCCCTAAACTTATTTTGGCTTACGCGGATGATATGGGCGCGATAGGAGAAAGCACAGTCAGTGTGAAGGAAAATTTCATAAAGATAGAAAAAGAAGCTCAGAGAATAGGGCTCCGAATAAATGAAGGAAAGACCAAATACATGCATGTCTCCCGCAACCCCGCCCGAGACAGAATTAGGCAGAACGTCACCATGGATGACTATAATTTTGAGCATGTGCGAGTTTTCAAGTACCTGGGCGCAGTGATAACGGCAAACAATAATATGCAGGAAGAGGTTAAACAGCGCATCACACAAGCAAATAAATGTACATTTGCGATACAAACCTTGTTGAAGTCAAAATTTATCACTAGAAAGGCAAAAACCGAAATTTATCGAACAATCATACGACCAGTAGCAATCTATGCCAGTGAAACATGGACCCTGACAGTCCACGATACGGAGCTGCTAAGAAGGTTTGAGAGAAAAATCCTGCGCATAATATATGGCCCATACCGAGACCTTGAAACAGGCCGTCACAGAATAAGAAGTAACATAGAGCTTGCGCAAATATATCAAAGCCCTGACATCATTCAAGAAATAAAGTCCAGAAGACTACGATGGGCAGGTCATATACAAAGAAGTCAAAACGATCGACTAATAAAACGGGTATGGGGGGAAGCACCACAAGGAAAAACACCACTGGGAAGAATTAGGCTTAGATGGAGAGATAACATCCACAAGGATCTAGCTATCCTTGAAGTTGACCAGCGAGAATGGAGGGAGCTGGCACAAGACCGTTCTAGGTGGAGGCAGATAGTCGAGGCAGCCAAGACCCACCCTGGGTTGTAGTGCTACGGAGTCAGTTAGTCAGAGTCAGATTATTTATAAAGCTTTTGTGCAATTTTTGAATAGTTTCCTCAATTGTGAACGACTTTGTTCTCCCAAAATGCTCAATGTTTTGAGTGCCTTTACCACCACATTTGAAATCTACAATCCACGTTTTTACAGTTGTAAATGAAGGACTAGATTTTTTCAATGTAGCGTCTAAGATTTGTAGTTCATTGTATTCGAATTTAAGCAAATGTGTGAATTCTGACGATTTTTTTAATCAGTCGATGTTGGTAGTTGCTTCTTTTAGAAAATCTAGTATCATTCCCTTTGTTTCTGATACCCGATATTTTTAATGCGATATATTGCTAGTATCGATATATTTCGTTTGCTGAGAGCAAACCGGATCTACAGAGATTTGAAAGTTGCTGTAGCGTAGCTGGTAGGATACCTCCTTTTATTTTAACAGAGTTGATTCAATTTTCGATGCAAAATTAAATTAGAAAATTTTTGCCTTTAAAAATAACTCATTTCTGACAGTATCTATTGAACAAAACCTAGCTTTTTATATGTACTCACTTTGGTAGGTCGTTTTTCTTTATTTTTGTTTTATAAGAATAGAATTAAGGAAGGTTATTTTCTCTTTTAGAAACCCTGATAAAGGAAATAAAATTTCTCGAAAGCTAGACTAACAAAAAAAGAGTTTTCTTTTCTGGCCAACCATCTTTCTGACTGCAGCCCCCAAAAGTGCCCTTTCAATTTAGTTGGCTTTTTCTTAACTAGTCCAATCACGAGACTACCTCCATATATATATATATATATATATATATATATATATATATATATATATATATATATATATTTGATCCTTTTTGTATAATTAAGTCCACTTATGGATTTGTATGTTTTGAGATATGGACTTGGAACACTATGGGGCTGAGAACTATATCGGGCTTTTAAGCCAGATAATTGGGAAGAAAAAGATGACCCTGCCTAATGGTCAAGTAGTCAATCTCTGACGTAGGGGTAACGTTGGCGTGATATTCTGGTTAGATTATGTGATTGTGCGATGAGTTGGTTGGTTGAATGTGTGGCCCGATCCATGTATTTAGATATACACGGTGGATTATCGTGTTCTTCACAAAGTATGGAGCTCCACAGATCATACACAAGACTTTATTCTGAAAGCTCTCTATTCGCCTCAATCGAGACCTGCCCGTGGTGATCCAGGTAGGAGCACCAAAGGATAGGATCGAACGTATAAACAGCTTATAAATGTTTCTCAAATTTACTATTTCTATATAAAAGCGAATAGAGAGCCATCCATGACGTTTTGGCCTTTGACAGAATATAATTTGGGTTAAGCAACCAGTTCAATCTTCGATCAAAAACTAGCCCCAAATATTTAGCATTGTCCCGCCAGGGAATGCGACCATTAGAGATGGTCAGCCGATTGTTCGGATTTGTGAAATGTTTTTTAGAAAAAATGACTCAGAGTCTTGTTTGGGTTAGTTTTGATATATATATATATATATATATATATATATATATATATATATATATTTATTTATGCGGGTTTCACGGATTCCTCCGAGTGAGATGCAATAGCAGTGGATATATCCACATTATGCCGTTGTAGTTCTGAAATCACATTCAGCAAACGTACAACTATATGCAGCTCCGTATACGAATGAAGTAACTGCGAACAGTAAATGCAAACTTCTCTCCATCATATCCTTTCTGTGTTAGAGGTTGCAGAGACGAAACATGTACCTCTGCCGTATTACTGTGGCGGGGAAGGTGAGTTTTGACTTTCTTCTCGGTATGGTGGTACAGGTGGGCCATCATCTCGATGGTGGTGTAATAGGATAAATTGCGTTCTATAACAATTTATTCTAACTGTGCAACCTCTACACAGCAAGGATATGATGGACAGAAGTTTGCATTTACTGTTCGCATTTTACTTCATATATATATATATATATATATATATATATATATATATATATATATATATATATATATATATATATATCTTCTCTTCTTCTTCTTCTTCTAGGTAGAACCAAGTTCTGTTATCTACACAATGCCTCATCGATCCTCGTTTGACGTCGAAATCCAGCTGTCTCTCCATCTTTTGGGGGGCCATCCAGGCGGCCGTTTGGTGTTTGGTTTCTCTTTCATCACGGTTTTTGCTAGTCTGTCATGACGCCTATGACGGTTTCGAACCCACTTCACAACATCCCCCACTCCGCTGTCCTCGCGTATTTTTGCGTTTCTTATTCTATCTCTTAAACTTGTTCCCGTGATAATTCTCAGCGTTTTCATTTCTGTGGTTCTCATAATTTGTTTTGTCTTTGTTGTTTCATTTCTTGTTTCTGCGCCGTAGGTCAGTATCGGTTTTACACAGACCTTGTAAATTCTTGCTTTGCTCTCAACCGTCATATGTTTATTGTTCCAGATTATGTCTCTTAGTTGGCCTGATATCATGGCCGCTTTGTTGGCTTGTGTGCGTACTTCTTCCGTTACTGCCCTGTTACTTGTTATATGTGCTCTCAGGTATTATTTATATCGACTAAAATATATTATTTTAATAAATACTGGAAAATATATTATTTTTCAATGTGAATAAATGAAAATGGCGCTGCAAGGATCGTATCTTGGAGAGGTCGGAAACTTTTAATGTCTTTCCCTGGTGCGTTCTTAAAATGTTATGGTAATAAGTAAAAAGACATATTTATAGAAATATTCAGCAAAAAGGTTTTAAACTGGATCTAGTTCAAGATAAATCTGTTAGTTGGCCTGCCCTGTATCTAAAGATTATTCCCGACTCGTCACTGTATCACAGAGTAGAGAAATTTATTAAATTTCGTAGGTTGGTAACCTTACTTACCCCAGTCTAATAGTTCTTGCACCATTAGGGAAATTTTTAATATACCAAAAACTTAAAACAAGTATATATCCTACATTAAGCTCGTTCTCGATTCTACTACGGAGCGCTTAATTGAGTTACACAACTTCGTCATATGGTTTATGTTAGCTTATTCGTAGGATAATAGAGAATGAGAAAAGTAATGGTAGGCAGATGGGATGACTGACAACGAACAGGTAAAGTACATAATATCCCTTAATTTAAGTATGGGAAAACTGATTGGTCTTGCCTAACTTACCAATTTAAACCCAAAACGTAACTTTGTTTCAAGAGAACTTTTCTTAATCCGAGTCGACCGATGGATTAATGACGCTATTTAATACATGGATTTATGTTCGTAGGATGTAGTATATCTATAATTATTTTGTTTTGCTTTGTGTTCGCTGTATGTAACTGACTTTTTTTAAGATAGCCAGAGGTCATTTATGAAGAAATATCAATATTTCTCCTTTTTAGGTTTGATTCTACAAGGACGTTTGCCAATTATTTTATTACATTTTAACAAGAACAGGTCTGATTTAATAGCATTTCGAATTTTTTACCGTAATTTTGAAAGTAAACAAAACGTTTCTCCATCACTAATCTTGGACGACATTAAAAATTTTAGCGAACTTCACAATATGGGAAACAGATTTCTGGTGACCAAATAAAATTTAGAGATAAAAATATTAAAGTAAACATGAAGAATGAGATAGATTTAAGAATTTAAAAAATTCTAAATTTTAGTAAGAAATAAAGAAATCTATCTGCTGTATTTAAATGGTTGTTTATATGTATTATCTTTTCAGATAGAAAAAAGGACAAACAGTCCATTTCCTGCAAATATCACTCTGATCTTTTTTCCATTCGCGTCTCATCAGTGGAGCTGTATCGAACCGAGAGCAAAATTCGCAGGAAACAAATGCTATATGAAATATAAATTTCAAGATATATCGGTAGGATATTAAAAACCTGCCACCTGCCGATTTCGATGTCAGACTGAAAAATTTCGCCAGTCGAATTTCCTACGCTTGTTGCTCTCGGTTCGATACAGCTCCTCTGATGAGACCATAAGGTGGTCAAAACGCGTATGGAGAGAGGACCAGAGTGGTATTTGCAGGAAATAGACTGTTTTATGTATATATTCTTTCCTTTTCTCTGGTTGAAAGGATAATACATATAAACAGCCAGATTTAAGAATGTTTGCTAATGCCCTAAATGAATAGAGATATTCTTGGTATTCCTACGAGAATATACAGAATAGAACAATTAAAGTCATGGTCAAGCATCAGTATCATTCTGGTAAATCAGAAGATATTGTAATTAAACTGAGAAAATATGATGACATTTTACCTTTAAGGAAATCGTGATTTACATCACAGTAAAAAAATGTCAAGCCTATGAATATACTCAAAGATACTGCTGTGTCACGAAGTCACGCTATGTTAGATATACCGACAAACATCTAACCAAAAACTGCGTCAAGCAAAAAAATGTTCAACCAAAATATATCTATTGTAGAGAAAGTTACCCTGTACAGGGTGAGTCAACGATTGGATGAAGTAGGTTTGTGCCTTTTCAGTGAAATTAACAAAGAAACTATATTTATTGTTTGATACAGTTTATTTCTACGCAGATTTTAAAAATATTTAGGACTCTACAGGGTGAGCCAAAAAACTAGGACAGCATAAAGTTGTATTTTTTTAAATAGAACACCCTATATACAAATCGTATTTTCGATTTAGCTTATAATTTTAAATCTTTTTTATTAAGGGTTTACTATAACAAAACTTTATAGTTTCTGAGATAATTAAGTTTAAAGAAAAAAAGTCACATTTTCAAGAATCAATTCAATCCTAAATAACGTTTTCAATTTTGTGACAAATATATTCAAATTTGGAATTTAGCAAGGCCAAGGACAAGTTAACATAATTTTTACCTAATATTTGCAATAAAAGCTACAGGGTGTTGAACACATCGGCTCAAATTTGAACAAGTTTAAATGACTAAATATCTTTTTTTTTTAAATGGTACACCCTGTATATTTTTATGTTATTTAATAGAGTAATAAAAACCCTAAAAGTTTTGTTCAATATATCCTATACCTATTTATAATAGTTTTTGAGATATTTCAGTTTTTCTTATTTTCCATAATTTTTTACAGAAATAGTCTTCATTATCATAGTAGCCATGGCAAAAACAATGTAAAAGAACATTTTTCTGTATGTCAAATTTATAACCGCAATCGCTTCTTTTGGTTTTTATGTAGTGTAGTTTGGTTTTTTTTGCATTCATCTTATATTGTAAAATGAATTTTCCAAAGAATGAGTTAATAGATATGATTTATACAATAGAAGAGGCTCAAAAAAATTGCCTTCTTGCTCAAAGAATTTACAAAATGAAGTATCCTGATCGACGCCAGCCTAATACCCATACTTTTCAAAACTTAATGCAAAGATTTGATTCTTCTGGTACTGTTGATTATCCAAAACGTAAAGTGGTCAACAAACCAGTAACTAATGAAGAAAAAGAACTACAAGTATTGTTAAATGTTCAGGAAAATCCTTATATTGGTAGCCGTCAGTTAGCAGCATTATGTGAAACATCACAATCCACCGCTAATCGTACTACCAAGAAATATAAGTATCATCCATATCACATGGAATTACACCAAGAATTGCATGGACAGGATTTTGAAAGTCGTGTAAACTTTTGTCGTACAATAAATGCGGAGATTCAATTAAATCCAAATTTATTATGCAAGGTAATGTTTAGTGATGAAGCTACTTTTAGAAGTAACGGTGCCGTAAATAGACGCAACATGCATTATTATGCCACAGAAAACCCATTTTGGATTAGAGAGGTGCAACATCAAAACCACTGGTCATTAAATGTTTGGTGTGGTATTCATCATAATCGAATTATTGGACCCCACTTTTTTAAAGAACCATTAAATGGCCATAGTTACCTGAACTTTCTACAAGAAGAACTACCCCAACTGCTTCAAGGTCTCGATAGGGATGAGCTCGACAATATGTGGTTCCAGCACGATGGTGCGCCTCCGCATTACCATCGTGAAGTTCGTGCGTTTTTGGACCAACGATATCCGCAAAAATGGATTGGACGTGGGGGTTTCATTGAGTGGCCACCAAGGTCTTGCGACATCACCCCATTAGATGTCTTCCTATGGGGTTATATTAAAAATAAGGTGTACGTTAATCCACCAACAACAGTGGAAGATATGCGAAACAGGATTAGGGATACCTGTAGAACAATAACGCTACTAATTTTGTCCAGGGTAAGTAAATATGTATTTGCCTTGTCGTTATTGTTGTGTTAATTTTTTCACATTATGTTTAATTAAACTATTGCCGTTGTAATATAAGGAATAATGTATTTCATCATATTTAACCACATTCTGTTTGTTTCTGTAGTTTCTTTTTATTATTTTACATGGCTACTATGATAATGAAGACTATTTCTGTAAAAAAGTATGGAAAATAAGAAAAACTGAAATATCTCAAAAACTATTATAAATAGGTATAGGATATATTGAACAAAACTTTTAGGGTTTTTATTACTCTATTAAATAACTTGAAAATATACAGGGTGTACCATTTAAAAAAAAGATATTTATTCATTTAAACTTGTTCAAATTTGAGCCGATGTGTTCAACACCCTGTAGCTTTTATTGCAAATATTAGATAAAAATTATGTTAACTTGTCCTTGGCCTTGCTAAATTCCAAATTTGAATATATTTGTCACAAAATTGAAAACGTTATTTAGGATTGAATTGATGCTTGAAAATGTGACTTTTTTTCTTTAAACTTAATTATCTCAGAAACTATAAAGTTTTGTTATAGTAAACCCTTAATAAAAAAGATTTAAAATTATAAGCTAAATCAAAAATATGATTCGTATATAGGGTGTTCTATTTAAAAAAATACAACTTTATGCTGTCCTAGTTTTTTGGCTCACCCTGTAGAGTCCTAAATATTTTTAAAATCTGCGTAAAAATAAACTGTATCAAACAATAAATATAGTTTCTTTGTTAATTTCACCGAAAAGGCACAAACTTACTTCATCCAATCGTTGACTCACCCTGTACAGAGGAAGAGCGATCGCAAAAGAAATGCAAAATATGAAAGATTAACGTAGTAATAAACCAGTTCCACCCAAACCATCCAAGAGAACAAATGAACAAGGACTACTGACAAAATTAAATGAAAATAATACAACATACAGAGCTGTAACTGCTAGTATACCTGAAGTTTACACTAATGAAAGTAAACAAAGTGCATCCATCTTTTCCAACGAATACTGAAAAAAATTACCAAAAATGAATGAGCAACTTACTAGTTGAAAATCTTGATTGATAAATACCGTGCTGTTGCTCCTCGATAGTCATTCAGTGTTCTAATCTCATGGAGTAAAGATACCTGAAGATGCCTCGTGCAATCGTAGGTGAAACGTCGAAAAAAAATTCCAGTTTGACACGGTCTAAATCCAAAAACCAAGATTTTCAATTTGACCAAAGTCGTGAAATGTTTCGTTCTTTATGAACAACTTACTGGATTAGAAAAAAAGGAGCTGTTAAAAAATCACAAAATTCTTTAATAATGGAATAAAATACCATTGGACTACAGCAGCATGAACAAGAATTGCAGACAGTCCTAGATATAGAAAATATTGATATTTGCCTTATCTCTAAAAATCCATTTTACTAGAGAATCCTTCAATAAATGTAATTGATATAAAACATATGATGCTAAAAATCCTGAAAATGTAGCCAAAAGAGGCAGTGCTGTAATAATAAAAGTATCAGTTACGAATTATTAAGGGTTAGAGCATAAAACAAAAGACATCCAATTGATTGCTGTAAATATGGGGACTAAAACATATGAGCTCATTGTTTCAGCAGTATGTTGTCCACCTAGAAATGCTTTTAAAAGAGATCCGCACATAAACTTTCTGAGTCATGTTGGATATAGATTCATCATTGGAGATGACCATATGGTCTAAATTAACAACTACGAAAGGAAAATAGGTTTTAAAGGGACCGGATATTTAAAGAGTGATACCTTATTTATTGGAAAACCCATATATTTACCTACAGATCCAAACGAAATAATGAACTTCTTCATAACACAAAATATTTCTGCAAATTCTCCCATTTTTCTCACAATTAGAGCAAATATTGTTAAAAAGAGTTATTCTTAAGACTAGTACTCATTCTTACAGCTTAAAGAAATTATCAATCTATCAATATCACTAAGAAATCGAAATCAACTAGCTAATGAAGCAGAAAAACTTATGACGAACATTCAACAGGCGGCATGTGGTAAGACGCACAATACTGTTTCGAGAACTTAAGGTAACAATTACCCTAAGCCTACTCTGAACTAAAAGAGGTTAAAGCAGGTGTGTCATAGGGCAGTTTATACACTAGTAACATTCTTAAATTAGAACATCAATAACAACTTGCGATACTGCCATCTTCGCGGTAGGAGATGTTCATGCAGACGCTGCTACAAAATTACAGAACTCTAATAATAAAATCAGCGAAAGGACAAAGTGTTGGAAAAGTAAATTGAATAAAATCAAATTTATTCACATTAATTTTACGAACAAAAGAAAACCCCACATTCCAATAAATATAAATGATACCCACGTACCACTCGCCAACACCGCAAAATGTTAGCATTACCTTAGATGCAAAGCTACACTGAAGGGTTCTTGTAAAAAAGAAAAAGGAAGAACTCGGGTTGACTGAACGACATTTAGCTGTATCAGTCTATAATAAAATACCTCTATATAAAGAGGTACTTAAACCTATATGGACATATGACATATAATTGTGGAATTGTGCTAGCAGGAACAACATCGAAATCAAACGCCGATTCCAGAATAAAGTAACTAAGGAATATTACAAATGCTTCTTGGTACTTCAGACATAATGCCCTCCACCGGCATCTGGAGATGGACACTGTTAACCAGACCATAGAAAAATTTGCCAAGAGACATGAAGAACGACTCCTCAACCACGCTAAGGTCGAGGTTATTCAGCTCCTTGATAATATGAATTTAGAAAGAAGATTCAAAAGGATAAAACAAGTTTAGTAGTGACAGTCTAGAGCAGAGTAACGGGTGAAAGTGATACACAATAAACAATTATAGTTAAGTTATTAGAACATAAGGACTACTGCTGAGTAAGACTTTAGTTTTATGGTGTTTACTGTAGCAATTTAGGTTAAAAATGTTCATTCATCATAACTGATCAGATTGGAATTGTAGTAAAATCACCTCACCACGAGTATTTTCTAAAATAAATTAATGAATTTAAAAACTATTAAAGAATAGAAACAAATGTAATTTTCTAGTGAATGTCTGTGTCTATTTGACAAGGTGTGGCACAACGGACTGATTGTCAAAATGACAAGGTTAGGATTTCCAAGTTACCTTGTGAAACTAGTTTCAAGTTTTCTAGAAGGGAGAACTTTCGTAGTATCGTCAGATGACGCAATGTCAGAAACAAAGCATGTTAGAGCGGGAATGCCACAGGGTTCACCTCTGTCACCGACCCTATTCAACTTATATACGGCAGATATTCCGACAGACAATTTTAGTAAGCTGTTTCTGTTCGCTGACGATACTGCGTTTGCGACCTCTTCCGGGTCATTATGTTATGTTGTGTTGAGATTGCAGCGGCATATCAACAAACTTGAGAGATGGATGACTGATTGGAAAATCAAAATTAATCCAAATAAGACTCAAACAGTCATTTTTTCAAGAAAACGCTTTAACAATCCGGACAATCGGTTGTCCATCTCGAACGTGCGCATTCTCTGGCGGGATAGCGCCAAGTACTTGGGGCTAGTTTTTGATAAAAGACTGAATTGGCTACTAAATACAAATTATATTTTATCCAAGGCCAAAACGTCATGGTTGGCTCTCTATTCCCTCTTACATCGAAATAGCAAGTTAAATTTGAAGAACAACTTACCATCTACAAGTTATTCATACGTTCGATCCTGTCATTTGGTGCTCCAACTTGGATCACCACTGGCAGGTCTTGATTTAGGCGAATAGAGAGCTTCCAAAACAAGATTTTACGCATAATCTGCGGAGCCCCATATTATATCAGGAACACGATAATTCACAGAAATTTAAATTGTGTTACTTTCAGCACTTTTATACATGAAAATATCGCTAAATACTTGGATCGAGCTGAACACTCGACTAGCTCACTTATCTCAGACTCACACGCACACACCAAAACACCACGCCAACGGTACCCCTACGTCAGAGATTGGCTTCTTGACCATTAAGCCGGGTCACTTTTTCCAAATTTAACTGGCTTAAAAGCCAAATTTAATTCTCAGTCTCATACCGTCAAGCATACAAGTCTATAGGTACGAAACCTGACTTAATATTCCAAAGAAGATCCAATGTTTAAAATATATTCAAAGAATGAATCTGTTATTTAAATTGATTTCTCAACCAAATAGATACATTATTGTAAATAAATAAACTTACAAAATTTTTTCTTTTTAAATATAAATATACTTAGGAAAATTTCAAAATTACTTTTCTAATTCTGGTGGAATTGCTTCTACATCTAACATTTGGCAAGCCAGACCTACGTGAAACCATTTATCAATACATTTCATCTGTATAATTTTTATCTTGGGCATTTTTAATACTTCCACAGCCACAGCACTTATAAGACTTCTTAGACCCATTGTGGCCACAATAAAAGTTAACTTCAGCTTTGCTAATATACTTATTAGCACCCAAGATTCGTTGTCTATGTATTCAGAATTATCTATTGCTATTACCCAAAATGTACTCAATAGCTAGAAAATAATAAAAAAAATTATAGTGCGTTTTATTTGAGATGATCACAACAAACGTTAATATTTCCTTTATTATTTATTCAAATTATTTAAAAACTGGTTCAGAAAGAACGAAATTTTTTTGTTACTATGCCAAAACTATCTTAATACAATATTTCAAAAAAAAAGTACAGATAAAAATTTTAATCTAAAAACTTACTTATCAGACTAAAATTTGTCTTTTCTATTTACAATTACCTATTAGAGTCCATAGACTATTACACTTATATCAACACGAAAACTTTGTGTGTCGGGTCATTTTGACGAGTTGCAAAATTTTTGTATACGCTAAGTTTTTGATCCCACAATCGCAAAATATGATCATGTGGTGAGCTATTGAATTGGTATGGCCAACACTTTCTTTTGGTGTTAAACTGTTAAAAAACACGAAAAAGGTGAGTCCGACAAAAAGTTTACCACCCGTGATATGTTAAAACCAGCAGATTTTAGCCCAAATGTTCAACTAATGTTTGTACAATCGAGTGGTTATATTTTCTGCCAAATTTTATATGCTATTTTTCCAGTACGATGCTCAGCAATTCTTAATTTCGAGAGAACGTTGTACAGGGTGAGTCAACGATTGGATGAAGTAGGTTTGTGTCTTTTCGGTGAAATTAACAAAGAAACTATATTTATTGTTTGATACAGTTTATTTTTACGCAGATTTTAAAAATATTTAGGACTCTACAGGGTGAGCCAAAAAACTAGGACAGCATAAAGTTGTATTTTTTTAAATATAACACCCTATATACGAATCGTATTTTCGATTTAGCTTATAATTTTAAATCTTTTTTATTAAGGGTTTACTATAACAAAACTTTATAGTTTCTGAGATAATTAAGTTTAAAGAAAAAAAGTCACATTTTCAAGCATCAGTTCAATCCTAAATAACGTTTTCAATTTTGTGACAAATATATTCAAATTTGAAATTTAGCAAGGCCAAGGACAAGTTAACATAATTTTTACCTAATATTTGCAATAAAAGCTACAGGGTGTTGAACACATCGGCCCAAATTTGAACAAGTTTAAATGAATAAATATCTTTTTTTTTTTTAAATGGTACACCCTGTATATTTTCATGTTATTTAATAGAGTAATAAAAACCCTAAAAGTTTTGTTCAATATATCCTATATCTATTTATAATAGTTTTTGAGATATTTCAGTTTTTCTTATTTTCCATACTTTTTTACAGAAATAGTCTTCATTATCATAATAGCCATGGCAAAAACAATGTAAAAGAACATTTTTCTGTGTGTCAAATTTATAACCGCAATCGCTTCTTTTGGTTTTTATGTAGTGTAGTTTGGTTTTTTTGCATTCATATTGTATTGTAAAATGAATTTTCCAAAGAATGAGTTAATAGATATGATTTATACAATAGGAGAGGCTCAAAAAAATTGCCTTCTTGATCAAAGAATTTACAAAATGAAGTATCCTGATCGACGCCAGCCTAATACCCATACTTTTCAAAACTTAATGCAAAGATTTGATTCTTCTGGTACTGTTGATTATCCAAAACGTAAACTGGTCAACAAACCAGTAACTAATGAAGAAAAAGAACTACAAGTATTGTTAAATGTTCAGGAAAATCCTTATACTGGTAGCCGTCAGTTAGCAGCATTATGTGAAACATCACAATCCACCGCTAATCGTACTACCAAGAAATATAGGTACCATCCATATCACATGGAATTACACCAAGAATTGCATGGACAGGATTTTGAAAGTCGTGTAAACTTTTGTCGTACAATAAATGCGGAGATTCAATTAAATCCAAATTTATTATGCAAGGTAATGTTTAGTGATGAAGCTACTTTTAGAAATAACGGTGCCGTAAATAGACGCAACATGCATTATTATGCCACAGAAAACCCATTTTGGATTAAAGAGGTGCAACATCAAAACCACTGGTTATTAAATGTTTGGTGTGGTATTCATCATAATCGAATTATTGGACCCCACTTTTTTAATGAACCACTAAATGGCCATAGTTACCTGAACTTTCTACAAGAAGAACTACCCCAACTGCTTCAAGGTCTCGATAGGAATGAGCTCGACAGTATGTAGTTCCAGCACGATGGTGCGCCTCCGCATTACCATCGTGAAGTTCGTGCATTTTTGGACCAACGATATCCGCAAAAATGGATTGGACGTGGGGGTTTCATTGAGTGGCCATCAAGGTCTTGCGACATCACCCCATTAGATTTCTTCCTATGGGGTTATATTAAAAATAAGGTGTATGTTAATCCACCAACAACAGTGGAAGATATGCGAAACAGGATTAGGGATACCTGTAGAACAATAACGCCACTAATTTTGTCCAGGGTCCGAGAAAATCTGCAAAAAAGACTAAATTTGTGCATTGATCAAGAGGGTCGTTT
Organism: Diaprepes abbreviatus; assembly: GCA_034092305.1. NCBI lineage: Eukaryota > Metazoa > Arthropoda > Insecta > Coleoptera > Curculionidae > Diaprepes > Diaprepes abbreviatus. Next base: position 28,518,190 of record JASJET010000122.1, on the reverse strand, counting down.
ATTCGAACACTTATTAAAAAGAAATAATTAATCTCAGTATTTAATAGGTAATTTTTTTGTTTCAATTTAGTATAAAAGTAAATATGTATTTGCCTTGTCGTTATTCTTGTGTTAATTTTTTCACATTATGTTTAATTAAACTATTGCCGTTGTAATATAACGAATAATGTATTTCATCATATTTAACCACATTCTGTTTTTTTCTGTAGTTTCTTTTTATTATTTTACATGGCTACTATGATAATGAAGACTATTTCTGAAATAAGAAAACTGAAATATCTCAAAAACTATTATAAATAGGTATAGGATATATTGAACAAAACTTTTAGGGTTTTTATTACTCTATTAAATAACATGAAAATATACAGGATGTACCATTTAAAAAAAAAAGATATTTATTCATTTAAACTTGTTCAAATTTGAGCCGATGTGTTCAACACCCTGTAGCTTTTATTGCAAATATTAGATAAAAATAATGTTAACTTGTCCTTGGCCTTGCTAAATTCCAAATTTGAATATATTTGTCACAAAATTGAAAACGTTATTTAGGATTGAATTGATGCTTGAAAATGTGACTTTTTTTCTTTAAACTTAATTATCTCAGAAACTATAAAGTTTTGTTATAGTAAACCCTTAATAAAAAAGATTTAAAATTATAAGCTAAATCGAAAATACGATTAGTATATAGGGTGTTCTATTTAAAAAAATACAACTTTACGCTGTCCTAGTTTTTTGGCTCACCCTGTAGAGTCCTAAATATTTTTAAAATCTGCGTAAAAATAAACTGTATCAAACAATAAATATAGTTTCTTTGTTAATTTCACCGAAAAGGCACAAACCTACTTTATCCAATCGTTGACTCACCCTGTACTGATTACCACTTGTCGGACAAAAAATACACATGAGAGATAACTGTATTTTTAGACCAAGTAATGGAGTGTCCGAAATAAATATTGTGCGGTACTGCTAGTCCGACAAAAATATAAGCCATCGTATCGCTTAATTGCATTTACACTAAATAAATATTCGGGAAGCAAATTTCCTATTTCCACTAAATTCGGCGTACGTATTTGAATTATTAAAAGACGACGTTTTACATAATTTTAAGCTTAAGTTCGCATTTTAATCCATTTTAAAATATTTTACATAAAATTCCGCCTGCTTAAGCCGAGAACGGATAATTTTAAGTAATACAAGACCTATTTTCTGTGTAAAATTTCTTGTAGAATTCGAAATGTATTTTATTTATATGTCAATATTCGAAGGAAAACCGGAAAATGGGGACACCATTTTTGTCTTAAATCTAGGAAATATTGAAAATGTTTTTGTATGTATTTTTCATCAAAAATGGAATTCTTTCGTGTAATCGGAAATTGTACCTCAAAATCGGAAAATTAAAATTTTTTCTACAATTTATAAGAAATTCCTAAATATGTGTAGTTTATAACAATTTCGGAACAATAAAGGAAAATTACACGATAGAATTATACGAATTGGCCCAGTAGTTTATGAAAATTCTGTGTAAACGTGAAAAAAAACGAAAATCAGAAATGTTACTTCAAAATCAAAAAAGAAATTTTTTTATTAAATTAATGGAGAAATTCAAAACTTTTATAATCTGTAACCATCTCGGAGTAATAAGGAAAAAATTCGTAAAAGAATTATGTAAAACGGTTCAGTAGTTTTCGAGTCTATAAATTACAAACATACCAACAAACAAACGAACTTTCGCATTTACATATTAGTATGATTTCTCTTATTTTTAGGCTGTTTAACCCTCTGGAATCAATAAATAAATAAATATTATTAAACCTCCTTGAAATATAAAAAATGATACTTTATAAATGAAACTGTCCAATATTTATGACGTTTAAATTGTTTTTTCGTTATAATTTTAAATATTGAAAAAAAATTTCAGTCTTTTGTTATCCATTATCCATGATTTAATTTTTTTTTCATTAATTTGTACAGGTGTTGTTATAAACTCTTCCAGAAATAAACATTGTACAGCCACAACATTAACGCACAGGTACCACTTTATTCCGAATTTTACAGTAATTTCAATTTATATATATATATATATATATATATATATATATATATATATATATATATATATATTGATGAATATTTTAAAAAATACAGATTATTAAAATTGCTAGAAAATGTCTTATTCTCTCTAAAATTTATTCTAAAACCAAAACGCCGTTAGAGCTGAATAAGACATCCTGCATAGTTTATAGGGTTCCCTATTCCAATTGTCAATTAGTATATATAGACCAGACTTCTAGAAGCCTCAAAAGCAGACTCATTTCCCATCGTAGTGATATTAATGGAGATTTGCCCTCTTGTGCTCTGGCTGAACACGTTTTTAATCAAGATCACCATATTAACTGGGGTGGTACTGAGATTCTGGAAAGAGTTCTTGCTTATCACAAAAGGCTCTTCCTTAAAATGGTGCACATTAATCAAGAAAGTAACACCATAAATAAAAAAAGTGACACCGAGAATCTGAATGCCATTTACAGTAATATTTGAAAGTTGGAAAAAGAAAATTATTCGAGCGTCCTGGACAGTCCATCTCCAGATGAATTAAATTCCCTTATATTATGTAAAAAATATGAAACAAGTAATTTCTTAACTTTATCTTCTATTTTTGTAAAATTTCAAGCTTGACTATGCCATTGTTTACGGATCCGTATTTTTCCCCACTACTTACACCACCCACGACACTTCCCGGTTGATACATGACAGGTGTCACTATAAAATGGTGAAATAGTCAAGTAGGATGTTTGGTTATTTTCAAATTTTCTAGAATTTCAAGAATTTTTAAAATTCTTTCAAAATATGCCTCTAAATATAGTTAAAAAGTGCCAATGTTGGATTTTTCCCCTGTTTTTCAAACGTGTACTTATTTCATATTCAAACCACATTGGTGAGTTATTTAATAATAATAAGTTTGGCTAATACTCTAACTGTTTAATTAATAATTATGTAAATCTCGACAGTATCAAAAAAAGGGTTTTTCTCCTTACCATGGCCTACAAATTAAAAAAAGACTGCATCTCCAATAACCCTAGTTTGGAATATTGTTATTTGCCATCAGGACTATATCATCTGCAAATCTAATATTGTTTGTATTAATTCCGTTAATTTGAATTTCTTCCAAGCAATCGAACAAAACTTCTTTGTATATAGCTTCTTAGTTCAAATTGAATAGTAACAGAGTAAGGATGCATCATTGTTTTACCATACTCTTAATGCCAATGTCAATTATCAGGTAAGCAGTTTATAGTCAATATAGATTTGTAGTAAAGTATGTGGGGCGAAAACTACTCGTGAGTTGCTAAGCTAGACTAAATATGTATAGAAAACTGTCGCATTTTGGTCACATATTACGGGGAGATCGTTATCGTGTTCTTTAGTTGATCATGAAAGAAAATATAAAATGGCGCAAAGACATTGGAAGAAGACAAGTGTCATAAATTAGAAACATACCCGAATGAGCAGGCATACAGAACGCAGAACAACGTTTTATGCTAGCCCAGAATAAAGAGAAACTCGCCATTGTAATCTCTAACGTTAGGAGTCCTGATGACTGTTGCTTCAATTTGTTGATCATACTTCCATATTGTGCTTTGTCAAAGGCCTTTTCTAAGTGAGTAGACCATAAAAATACATCATGTTAACATCTTAGCATCTTTGTACCAGCACCAATTTCTCAAGAAAGCCAAACTTTGTATCTTTAACATGTTCTTCAATTTTCCTATGCATTTTTGGTTATACAATTCGCGGATATAATTTCAATATATGGTACATCTTGGAGACAGGAATAAATTGTAATTTCGACTAGTCGAATGGAATAAAACCAATACTGTAGATAGCGTAGATTGCTAGTGTAATGACAGGACATGTTCAGGCAGGAATTATTTGCCTTTTTGCAATCGCAAAAGCTTTTTATATTCTATCTTGCAGTTGCGAAAATGTCATGTTAAATACAAATCCTGGCACCAATGCTGAATCGAACGTTAAGATCCCATATATTTCTTAGCCACATTTCAATTTAATGATATATTTTCATAGAATAGTACTTAGCAGAGTTTGAGATAGGCGATAAAGTTGCTAACTCAATATTGATGTTCAACCAAATTATTTTCTCATAGCGATATTTTAATATTTTTTATATCTCAGATTACTCAGACTCTTTGAAGATTTACGTCTCTCCTAAATATGAAAAGAAAATATTTCTCATTTTAATTGTATCTTTTTGGCATATGGACTGATGCTAATTACGTTCCTTTAATATTTTTAATGGGTTAACTTTGTCCAATTTTTAATGAGTTAAGGAAATAAGGAAAATTAAGTAAATATCATTTATTTAGTATTAGTTTAATAGTACTTTAAAACAGGGATATATCTGATCAGAATAAAGATTTCTTCCTTGCTCGAAAAATGCGTTTTACCATGAGTCTATCAAAAACTATAATTATAATATTTTCTTCTTCAGGTGCCATCTCCTATCGGAGGTTGGATATCATCATTGCCACTCTCACTCTATTTGCCGCTACTCGGAAAAGTTCTACTGAGCTACAATTGAACCACTCTCTCAAATTTCTCAACCATGGAATTCTTCTTCTTCCGATATTTCTTCTTCCTTCTATTTTACCCTGCATGATCAATCTAAGCAACTCGTATCACTGGCCTCTCATTATATGTCCAAGATATTGCAGTTTCTTTATTTTTATGTTGTTAATTATTTCATAGTTTTTGTCCATCGCTAGCAATACTTCTACGTTTGTTTTTCTGTTAGGCCAAGATATTCTCAACATCCTTCTGTAACATCACATTTCAAACGCTTGCAGTTTATTTATGTGTTCTTGTTTTACTGTCCAGCCTTCCAACCCATACTGCAGCACTGAAAATACATAACATCTTAAAATTCTCATTCTTAGTTCTAGAGTGATGTCTCTGCTGCACAGAATGGTTTCCAGTTTTACAAACGCACTTCTTGCTATTTCTATTCTCGTTCTTATTTCTGTTGTTTGTTCATTATTTGCTGTTATTCATGTGCCCAAGTATTTGTATTTTTGCACTTTTTCTAAATTCACACCTAGCAACTTTATGCTTGTTTGCATGTTTTATTTTTTAGTTATTACCAAATATTTAGTCTTTTTGGTGTTCATTTTTAATCCGTGTTGCTCGCAAACGTTATTTGTTTCGTTCACTAGTTCTTGGAGTTCTTCAGCGGAGCTAGCTATGATAGCAGTGTCGTCTGCAAATCTTATGTTGCTTACAGCTCTTCCGTTTATTATTATTCCCTTATCTTTCGTTAACAGTGCTTCTTCGAAAATCGATTCACTGTACACATTGAATAGTAGGGGTGACAAAATGCATCCTTGTCTCACTACTCTTCCTATTTCAATTTCCGGACTTGTTTCGTTATCTACTATTATTAATGCGCGTTGATTCCAATATAGGTTTGTTATTATTCTTAAATCTTTTTTGTCTATGTTTTTTCTTCTTAGAATCTCGACTAGTTTTTCATGTCTAATTTTATCAAAAGCCTTCTCGAAGTCAACATAACAAATGTGTATATCGGTGTTCATATCCATACACCTCTGTGAAAGCACATTAAGTTCAAACAACGCGTCTCTGGTGCCTATACCATTTCTGAATCCAAACTGACTATCATCTATCCCCTTTTCAAGTTCTTTATCAATGCGCCCGTGTGTTACTTTTAAAAAGCACTTTGAGTACATGGCTTATCAAAGATATTGTTCTATATTCGCTGCAGTCTTTTGCATTTTTGTTTTTTTGGAATAGCGCAAAAGGTGGAGAGTAACCATTCTTTGGGTATATTCTCCGTTTTATATACTGAGTTGAACAGATCTAACAATATAACTATAAGAACACAATAATATAACTTAGAGGAACACAATAATTACTTCAATCTCTCCATAGTTAAATGGGGATGATATTTTGAATCGTAACTGAACACAAAATTAAAATTCTAGAATATATTTATGTCTACGTAAAAAAAATGATGTAAACTTTTTCAGCGTTCTTTTATACTTTTTTAAGTGAAATGACACCAAAAAAAAGTTCTAAAACGCAACATGACAATACCACAAACGAAATTTTGGAAATGGACTGCCCAAATATTTCAAACCTTTAATTTTGATTTAATTTGAACATTCTGAAAATGAATACCTTTTTCTCTACCGCTATATAATAAAAATTTATTCTAGTATTTAATAATATATTTATGTATTTTCAAGTGGGAAAATTATTTTTATACTTACAGCAAGGCATAAATTTTTGAATACCCTCTTCAGGTCTTTGTATTTGGACAAATGATCTAATTCAGAAAATTCCTTCGGAGTCTTAAAATTTACATTAAAAACATTGTTCAACACATAAGCGTCAGCATCTGTATTAAGTTTTTTTAATCTTTTGAGGATTTTTGTTTGTCGCTCTGCTGATGTTGAATTTTCAGTTAACCCAAGAAGTGGGTTAAATAAAAGCCGTATTGAAGTATATGGTGCCTAGGAAAAGATAAAATATACTTGATGAAGTTATGATTAACATGAGGCACGTCTAGTGAATTAGACAATAAAAGTAACAATATTATGATAGTGTTAATATGATTGTATTCCAAACTTTTTTAGATAATTTATTCTTATCCAAGTGTGACGCTGAAATACTGTTTTATAGGGAGGTAGATTCAAGACGAAATTCATAAGCGAGCTGCAAACGTAGATTTTATTAATATTCTAGGCATTATTTATATCAGACTTAGTTTTGGTTATATATATTTCGCGATTGTAGGTTAAGATGCAAAAATTATAGTCTATTTATTAGGTATTGAGATAATTTGCAGAGGTGTGTCGGTAAATCGCTAAAATTGCAAAAAAAATAGTTAATGGTAGAAAGATGGCACAGTATTTTAGAGATTGGAATGAACGGTACCCGTAAATAATGTATTTAAACTTATAAAATTCTCAAAATGGTGCACATAGTTATCTGAACAACAAAAATATTTTGCCGTTTCGCTCATCTCCAGGTATGTAAAATCTAGCATCACCTATTTTAAATTGGTACAACTAAACGTGATAATCATGTCAAATTTCATGAAGCTACGCATATTAATAAATAAATTTTGGTGGGACGTTGTTTATACTTCGTCATGAGTTTTACCATGCCGAAATCAATTGAACTAAGAATTTGCAATATATTTTGTGTTTTAAACAAAACTCACATTAAGTAAAAGTTGAAAATATTAAATAAGATCCGTAGAGGGTAAACTGTACATCATGCAAAAAAGCTTTTGAGTTTCATAAGGCGATCACATAGGACCGTAAAAACGTTGCATTCTGAATAGCACTAGGTCCATATAGGATTTTGATTAGAGAGATAGCAGGATGAACTGAAAATTTAAAAAATTCAACGCAATACGATTTTGGTAAAACAATTGAACATAATGCTAAAATTAATGAATTTTTTCCAAAAGAGGCATCGAATATAGGTGCTTTTTCAAATGATCCGCAGCCAGAGATCCAAAGTTTATGAAGGCAAAAGTACCTGATCATACGAGTATGATCTAAATATCCTACCATCTAAAGGAGGCCAAAAGTAGAGCAAAGATCCAAAAGAGCATGTCAAAGTAATTCTAAAATCGAAGTTATTCTCACTCCTTTTTTCAGTTGTCAAGGAGTGGTTTACAAAGAATTGCTTTAGAGGACCAACGGTTAATAATAATAAAGGGTGTTTTTTAAGAGTTATACAATTTTAAAATGAAATTAAACACGTATAAATAGCTATGGTTTTGGCTTTATTTAAAAGATAATTGTAAGCTGTTAGTGTTTAAATATGATTTCGGGCATATGAGCTTCATGGCTGGCTCGAATGAAGCGCAATCTGGAAGTCCATTTTTCGACCACTTTATCGAGCAATTGGGGCTGTATATCAGCAATTACGCGACGAATGTTGACTTCCAAGAGGTTAATGTTTGTGGTTTATCGGCGTCGACTAGTGATTTTACACACCCCCAAAGAAAGTAATCCATAGGTGTGAGATCACACAATCGTGGAAGCCAGTTCACAGGTCCATTACGCGAAATTATGCTATTATTGAATATTTTCCGCAATAAATTGAAGGTGTCGCGTGCTGTGTGGATATTGCGCCATTTTGTTGAAACCAAAGCTTTGTCACATCAATACCATTCAACTGAAGAATCATGGCTCCATAGCGCTCTTTATTGACGGTAAAATTCTGGCCAGAATTACTTTTAAAAAAATATGGGCCGATGATTTCACCTGCCCATAAAGCACACCAAACAGTGACTTTCGATGGGTGTAAGGCCATAAAGGGTTCTGGATCTTCTCCGCTCCAAATTCGGCAATTCTATTTATTTACGTAGCCATTTAATGAAAAATGAGCCTCATCGCTGAACAAAATTTTGCGTTGAAAAAGAGGATTAAGCTAAATATTGCTTTCAGTCCATTCACCGAATGTATGGCGTGCGTGATGGTCACGCGGTTTTTACTCTTGCACAAGCTGGATCTTGTAAGCTCGTAATCCAAGATTTTGCCGCAAAATCTTCCACAAAGTGGATGGACATGGGTGCAATTGTTGTGCACGATGAGAAATCGACTCATTCGGATCCTCCTCAATACTACGTTCTACAGCACCAATAACTTCTTCTGTGTGCACTGTACGGCGTCTTTGTGGATGCGTATTATCAACCAGAGTGTATGTAGTGTAAAAACGATCCATGGTTTGCCGAATAACTTGCTCGGATGGACGATTATGTTGACAGTAAAATGGACATAGCACACAGTAAGTTTGGCGAATTGAACTATGATTCTCAAAATAAATTTACAGAATTTGCAAGCGTTATTCTGGCGTAAGTCTATTCATGGTGAAATGACAAAAGTACTGACTACAAATCCAATGTCCACTGCTAAATTTACAATCATTAGAAATTGTGTTGCCAGTTTAAAAACAAAACTCTAAAATATACTCTTTATTTGGCCGCTATGCGTCATTTGAATGGGACCATATGCAAAAAATGGCTATAAATGTGACAACAGTTGGCTCTCGCACCATAGTAAGGCGCAAGCTCACATTTTTTTGACTAAAAACTAAACTAATTCTATTCCATATGTACCGTGTTAATTTAATTAGTATAATCGGTAAACAATGGTCCAAATGTATTTGAGACATTTTTGGTTAAATAAAATAAATCTCATAAGAAGTTCCCTTGCTAGGATGATTGATCGGGACTAAGGGGAATCCCGATTCATCAAGTGAAATTATTAGGATAAGTGTTTAAATTTTGAAAGTTGATTGTTTTAAATTTTCATAAACGGTTAGGGTTAGAATTTATAGAATTTATATTTATTTTATTAAACCATAATACATTTAGTAAAGAAAGATTAACAAATCTTTTATGTTTTAAGTACTTCAAAGCTTGAAAACTGGGAGCTAGTATAGTTTTAATATTCTTTAACAAAAGAATACTATTTATCTTGTTATTTATTGATTCATATTTATTTATTTATCTCGTTTATATTTTGTTTTGTTTCTTCTTATGTACCTGTTAGGAAAAGTTTGTACAGTGGAACTTAAAATAATTTGTATCTTCTTTCATATTTTTATTTCTAATACAAGAAGAGCGTCCAGTATGTTATTTTATTTATTTATTCACTGATATTTATACTTTTTATTTTATTTTTATTCCCATGCTAGTTTTTTTACATTTTCATTTTATTATAAATAAATGAAATAGTTATTATAAGCTTTTAAGTACCCAATATCTCTTTTTTGTAATATGTCATTGTTTCTAATCAATAACCTAAAGGTTTTATTTTTATAATACTGGCATATTGCATAACGATAGATATTCTTTTTCTGTTTTGGTACGTCCCTATAATATTACTCTATTTTAAACAATTACCGTATCTTTTAATATTTTTGTTTCTGTTTTATATGTAATTGACTGAGAAGCTTCTAGGATTTTTGTGTAATTAATAAAAATATTAGTATTTATACTGTATACATCGAATTTTTGACAACGATATTTTTCTGTGTCGATAATGTTTTTACGATACCAATCAATACTAAATATCGATACTTTTAAAAGTTTCTCATATACCTAAGTGCTAGTTGAATTTGAATCCTTATTTGATTTTGTAAATGTTGTTATACTTCAGGATTATTTACATTTTCTTAATATACCTCTCTCTGAGAATTTTGTACAAAATTGTAACAAATTATCAAAATTCAGATAGAGATTTAAGTTATTCCAAAGAAATTATCATAATTCACTCCAACCATTCTGGAAGCTCTATAATACATGCACAATCCGATAATTATGTCTGCCTTGAAACCACTTATTTGCAGATACTACTATCGCTAAAGGTTGAATAGAGACCTAAGGTACAATTATTAATTTTACAAATTGACGGAACGTATGACTACATCACAGCCAAGTCTGACCAATCGCAAACTTGATATTCTCTAGATTCTCCCGTTAAAATGGAGTTAACATAGTTGACAATATACATCTAATGCAATAGGATATATAATATTAATACAAATCCTCATTTTTCTTAATTGCTTATCTGAATTATATCGCCTAATATTATGTAACATGTAGGGTAAATTCGGGTAATTCCGGTTAGGAAGTAATACCGGTCACTTCAATTTCTTCCATACTACTGCATTTCTGCACACGTACACATGTAAAACGGTTATGTGACTATACCCCGAGTCACTGCATAGACCCCTGTTAAGTTTCCAGTACGCGTTCGGGATGAGTGCACGTCAATCGTTTTTCCGCCAATCGTTGTAAGAAGATATTCCGCGGGTGGGAAGAAATCCAGTGTTCACAGAAGAACAAGAATATGAAATTGCTACGCAAGGCAAGATTTTTGCGAATATATCAAATTATCACCAGATAAACTCACTGAAATTGCCATCATTTATTGTTGAATAAATCCAACCAACCCTGATACTTAACGCAACGAGCATTTCCGCAACCGATTAACATTTACAGCAACCCCTTCCATCAACTTAAAGCATTCAAAAAACTACCTCTGCTAAGGATCCTTTTGCCGATGGCAAAAAAGTTAACAGACAAGAAAAAATGTGTATCTCGCAAACAACATGTAATAGTCAAAACGGGAACTCCTAACAAGGAAATTCTGATCGAGAAAGAAAATATAAAAGTAACAACAGAGAAGAGAAAGATAACTGTCAAAAAACAACTGAAAACAGGACTACAAGGAAAAAGAAAGAAAAATCTGATGTGAAAATAGCTCATAAGAGAATTCTTCAAGACAAAGACATAAATATGACGGTAGCAAGTCGAACTCGGAAATAGGAATCAGAGACCTGCGCGTCGATGAAGATACTGATGCTGATTAGGACTTGGGTAATAAATGTATTATTTGTGACGACACAACGAACTTTCGTACAGGTGTGTACTATGTGGCCTTTGGGTTCACTCTGACTGCTCAGAATATGACTTTGCTGAGAATTACATCTATGACTTATGCCTTAACAAAGTTTGATCGATATTACAAACCTAGTGACTGGTATTATCTGCCATTGGGTTTAAAACCGGGCAAATCTGATTTTTTAAAAATGTTGAATATGCCAAAATTTTATTACTTATTGATCTCAATGATTGGAATTATACTAGAAGGGTTCTTTAAGTTTAATTTATTAAAAATTTAATAAATAAATGTTGATTAATAGCTGATTTGTGATTATTTCTGCTTAAGTGACCGGCAATACCCATTCTTACTATATGATTCAGAAATTACTGACTAACTGAATTTTCCACGCTGTCATGCACGAAAGCGTCTTTACAGCATATAAGCCCTTATTTAATGCAATCTAGAGAAGATTGTTTAATATTTTTTCTAAAAATTTTTAAGTTTGGATATAGTTTATTTATAAACCTAAAAACAATGTGCTACAATCTGAACTTATAGTTTGCCATATGCTAAATTTTCATTTAATTTGGTGATTTAAAAAAAAATTGTACACAATTTTTTAAACATGAATGTACTAAAAAGCTTTAGATCCTTGAAATCTATGAGTAAAGCTACCGTTTACTGATACTACGAAATTACAATATTATTTTTGAAGTAATCTTGACCACTCACTCATGTGTTTTCAGACTATTATATTTTATTGACCGCAGCATTCATTATAATAAAAAGGATTATAATCAAAATATAAAATGAGGGACAAAAAATAGTCAACGTTTTTCCATTAATTACATCTTTTAACTAATGTCGACGAAATCCATATTCTCTAAATTTAGTTTAATTTACGGGGTCACGTGGCAAGACATTTTGTAACTCTTTTTGGAGTTTATCATCCAGTATTACTAATGATTGACAATTCCCCTAGACAAGGTATAGGCAACGTCCGTAATTACATATATTCTGGTAGTAATTTTGCTGAACAGTATTCTCTTATGTTCTAATACAACAAAAGTTCCTAAATTAATTGTTATTATGTTATTACCTCTGAGTCTGCTTTCGTTAATATAAATCGACAGATGGGCGTTGTCGAATCTGTCGAATAAATAATTTCTTCTAGAAGTCGTGTTTTTCCCTGTCTCGACTCTCCTTGTATAATTAACATCCCAAAAAATTCGTCATCATTTCTATTTACTTTCGTAGCACATTCTTTTGCTACTCTGTATAAATGAAGATACAAGTCCAATTCTTGCTCTCTACCAAGCAGAGGTCTGATTGAAATGCTTAAATTGACATCTCTTTTGCTTAAAGTTAAAGGAATAAAAAATTATTTTTTATGATTATTTTTGAAGTAGAATGAAAGAGATAAATAAATTCGCAGTAACTCAATGAAAATCAATGAAACTATCATTAATAGTCTCATTAAAAATGCTGTGTTGAGGAGTCGATGATTTATTTGCTGCAACCAGTGAAATTACATAAATCAACAGGAATTTTGGATCTGAGTTCTCAATGGCAAATTTTGACTTCTTATATGTAACTAATAAAAGAAAAAAATAGTTTTGTTAGATATAGTTTGCTTTTATAAAAACCAGAACGATATTTTGGAGTTTCAGAAAAATTGCCTGTTTTTTCTAACATTTATTGTGAACAGTTAAACAAACTTCGGTTTCATATTTAGATCATTTTCATTAAGAAATAGTAATTAATGATACACTACAAATGTTAAAAAATGATAAAGTTTAAAAATGAATGTATTTGTATTTTTCTGTTTGTATGAACTTTTTCGCTTCAAATCCCAAACGTAATTATCCATCATGCTTTCATTATACTGCCTTCCATTCCCACTAGAAAACCAACCATTTCAAAATCCCCTATTACTGGCAAGTTGTACTCTGTATACTTCAAAGCTTCTAGCACAATTTTCACACTATGGCAATTTTCTTTGAGCAATACAGATTTAGCCAAGCGAAGATTAGGAAATTGGTTTTCAGTGTAAAGAAGGACAGCTTTTAAGCTTTTTGAATAACTGTTAATAAAAAGCTGCCACTTAGAAGGTATACTAAGGATTCCGATTTCCTCAAACAAACCTTTTAGATCATAACAATAACATTCCATCTTTTTTAGTAAAAAAATATCAAAATTCTTCATGATGATTTGTTGGATCAGTTATTTTTACATCTTCTTCAAGCATACTCCATTGCCCTACCGTGAAGCCAGGATCTCGGCTTTACTTTTAGACAGGTCTAGATCGCTAAGTCGTTAAGTTCTTTTGAGTTAATGTCATCTCTGTTGGTAGAAGTTGAATTGATGTTAGTAGAAGCTTTCAAAATTCTCCAACTCTGAACGAGAAGCAACGGGCAAATTTTCACTATGGGGCACTAAAGAAGACGTAGAAGGTAGATCTGGATAAAAAAATATTTTTTTTTTCTTTTCGCCAGTCTGGCATATATTTGGGTGAACTTTAAAAAAAATAACTTGAAAATAAAAAATCTTGAGCCTGATCACTGGGTTCTCTTCATATTCTTGGCCCTGTAAACTTCATAAACATATAACTTCTAATAATAAAAAAATTTATAAACTTTGAGTTTATTGTTGGTTTAGAAAAACCATCAGAATCGAGGTCATGTTGTGTATTTTTACCTTCTTAGGTTTGTTTGCAGTGTACACATGAAAAATGAGGTAACCATTTTTTTTTATCCTGATTTCGACTAGAAAGTTTAAAATAGGCTTCATACGCTTCTCAAAGCTTTAAAGTCGTCGCCAAAGAAAATTTTTGCTTTCCATTTTAATAAATTCACCGAAAACAAAACAAAATATGTCAACGACATGTTTACAATGCCTTGACACTATTTTTTGATTTAATGATACACAATATCGCTGTAAAGTGGGAGCAGACACTCACTACTATGTACCACGCGAATTCTATATTACTTGCCTCCTCCCCTCCCCACCTGCCACACTTTTATTTAATCGCATCGCCATCCGTTGCGAATACTATTAACCAAACACTTCAAGACTTTTTGGTCAACATAAAAAAGACAAAAGCAAACTTTAAAGCTAATAAATGAAAATTTGAGTTATTATTCGATGTATAGAATCAAAATTTATCCATTTAAATAGACACAAAAAAAATTGTTGACCTACAGGATTGATTTCTGGGCTACAGATGATGGCGACATCATATGAATTTGTACTACATTGTGTACTGGACGTTATAGAAACTGTTAAAATCTGTAAATAGATTTAATTGACAAAACATTAATTATAAGCTAAAACAAGTACAAGGCTCAAGAGTAGAAGTATTCAAAAATCCAGAATTTGGTAGATACCGGTATATTTGGAAGGTACATGTAGCTAAAATATTAATTTTTGGTCTTATTTATTCCTTTGATTAAATCCTACAATACTTTCCGGGGGTTTAGCTAATTTATAGAAACGGATTTTTTGAAAATATGCTGAAGTTTTAATAAATGTGATTTCGATTTAGAAAATTTGAGAAATTTGAAAACAATGTAGTTTAAACACGTCTTGAGATACTCATAGTACCCTAATTTAAACAGTCTTGTATCTCCTATAGTTTCGGAGGTACTAGTAGTAATGCCATTTAGATCTAACACTCTATATACTAAATACAAAGAAAATACTAGGAATACTAGGAAAAATATCTACCTAGCCATGGTAAAAATAGCTAAATAAGCATTACCTTCTTCTTCAAGTGCCTTCTCCATTGCGGAGGTTGGCAGTCATAATAGCTATTTTAATTTTTGAGGCAGTTGCTCTAAATAGTTGTTTTAAACTACATCCAAACCATTTCCTCAGGTTTTTTAGTCATGAAATTCGTCGTCGTCCTACGCCTCTTCTGCCACTTATTTTGCCTTGGATTATGAGTCGTAAGATGCTGTGCTTTTCTCCCCGCATAATGTGTCCGAAATATTGCAGTTTTTTCTGTTTTACTGTTATCTCGACTTCCTTTTCTTTCCCCATTCTTCTCAACACTTCGGCGTTGCGTAACGCCATCCACCCACGAAATCCTCTGAATTCTTCTATAGGTCCATATTTCAAAAGAGTTAAGTCTTCTCATTGCCTCTCGATTCGGTGTCCATGCTTCCATTCCATAATATAGAACACTGTATACGTAACATTTAGTCAGTCGTATTTTCAGGGCTAATGTTAGATCTTTGCTGCAGATAACCTTTTTCATTCTAATAAAGTTGGCACGTGCTTTCTCGATTCTGGTTTTTATTTCGACGGTATAGTCATTATTTTCTGTTATTAGAGTTCCCAAGTAAGTGTACTTCTTAACTCTTTCTATGTGCTGGCCTCCTACCATTAGGGTTTCATTATTATTGGTGTTGTTTTTACTAATTATCATGAACTTGGTCTTTTTCGTGTAAAGAGAGTCCATATTCTCCACTAAATCTTAATATTTTATTCATTATTTTTTCTAGGTCTTTCAAACTATCAGCTACTATCACGGTGTCATCTGCATACCTAATATTGTTGATTAAAACTTCGTCCGAGCATTATCTAGTAACGTCCAATAGTGATAACCTTTTCTTAGGCCTATGAAGTATTTACAAGAAAAAATGAGTTTTGTGAAATTGAAAGGTGTGTTAAAATTTTCTACAAAGGAATACATTTATCCCAAAAACATTCAGGGACGAATAATTGCCATATATAGATCTTGGGCTCCGTCAAATTTAACATTAAAATTTTAATCAAAACAGATTCGCTGGGATCTTGCACTGATAAACTAGGCGTAAGTAAGTTTCTGCAAGGTAGGTTGTAAGATTTTTAACTTCTATTACGAAGACTACTGAGGCAGGAAATTTCTCAAACTTATTTGCAATCTTTGGGTAAAACTTGATTTTTTCTATAAAATAGTGATGTACCCGATGGTTATACTTAGGTACATCACTGGGATCCAGAAATAAATTAGAATTCAACTAATAGGTTTATTATATGCGTCTTAAAAAAAGGCCCGCAGATAATCAAGCTTATAACCATCGTATTTTAGGACTGAGCAAGAATTATTCGTGTTGAATACAGATCATCCGACCCTACAATAATCGCAATTATCCTTGAAAAATATTAAGAAAATTACATAGGATTACTGATCAACAAAGATTTAGTTTGTTGTCGCAAGGACATTCTCTTTCTTCACAATAATAAGCTAGTTCACCAAGCAGCGAAAGTTCAGGTTAGCACCGTACAGATGGTTTTCGCCGACGGTGAAGTTCAATCCATCCTCTGCGAGGGTAACTCGTTACTCAGAAATTTAAAAAATCACTTTCAAATATGTTTTGGCCGACGGTAAAGTTACCCCCATCCTCTGCGAGGATAACTTGTCATTCAGAAATTTAAAAAGTCACCTTAGAGACTGTTTTTCCAGACGGTAACCAGTTGAAAGGGGAAATTATGCCTATTTCTGGATGATAAAAAGGATTTTTTTTTCTAACTGAATAAAGTCATTGCAGACAAATCTCGAAAAAACCAAGATCTGAAAAACATCTTAACAGACTTTTGTTTCATTGTGCCTGTCGTAATACTGAAATTAGTTTTATTTTTGCTTGAGGCAGTCCCTGGATAACCTAACCTATTTTTAAAATTTCGTCACGATTAAAAATATAATATTTTTCTTTCGAACATAAGCTACATTATATCCAATTATATAAAAAGGAAGAGGGAAACGTGTTGAAGATGAAGAAAGAATATTTCTTAAGATTTTCACTAGATTTTGAAATTTTTCTTTTTATATTTGTGGTTAATAAACGTCAGAAATACCAGTTTAGAAATCCTACCTTTCAATCTCCTTAAATTGATAAATTGGTCCTGGATTTATAATACCCTTCAGGGGCTTATATTCCTGCAAAATAAAGTTTCCTGCTTCTAGTTTGCTGTGAAGGAAAGTTTCTCGGTCACATGTTACCCTTTGAGGATAGGCCACCATTAATCTAGCTGCTTTATTTACTATTAAGCTAATTACTGTATATTCTCGGCGAAGAGCGTGGCCAAAAGCACCACAATATGTTTTTCCTGTAAAAAAGTATTTACGGATTAGGAAAATTAATTGTTATAATATTTCAGTTTTTCAGGTTTTATTATATTAATGTAAATCACTTTTGCCGCTGAGTTTATTATATAAAAGATAATTTGTTTTACTCTGTGTCCACTTAACTTCTGAATTTAAATAATTTGTATATATTTAAATTTGTACAGGATGAATAGGAGAGTGGCATTATGCCAAATTCATCTTTTAAAATGGGTCTTTACATTTTTTAAATATTTGTATTGTTTAACCTATTTTTAACACATTTTGTGTAATATGTTATTCATACACTTTTTTAGGATAAAAATTTACCACATATTTTTATTGGAGTACAGCGGTTCCTGATTTTGTTAAATTAATAAAATTTTAGACAAATACAAATAAAAAGAAAGTAAATTAAAGTGTAAATTTTTTTTGGAATCGACGATTTAACTGCTTTCAAATAATTCATATTTTTCGAACTTGTTTGTGATATTATGAGGTTTAAATTAAGAAAAAGAAATATTTTATGAAAAGTTCCCTCGAGGTGTTTCTGGATTGAGATAATACAACTTTTTAATTCCTGGGTATTTTCTAATTTTCCCAAAATAATTGTAAAATCAAACAAATCTTTTCTCCACAATATGATATAAAATTATTATACCTGTGGTGACAGCAGCTCCCACACCTGCCATATTTTCAATTTTCGTTAAGCTTTCATAGCATTCCTTTGCACACTTAAGTGCAGTTTGGCTTTCCATTTCATGCTTAAGTCCACGAAGCCCAAATATAACAAGCATCATGAGATCTTTATCGAACATGTTTACTTTATTTAAACAGCCATATTTGCCTTTTACTATTCTAAAATAAGAAAAACATTAAATATTTTAATATTTGGCGGCACTTTATTTTAAACTAAAATGTACTGAAAAAATTAGTTAGTGAGATCTAATGACAAAATATAATAAATGACCATGAAAGTGATGCTTTTTAGTACTCTAAAGAAAAATTTCCTAAAATGACATAGGTTAAGATAAAAGAGAACACTTTTATAGAATCTAAAACACGCGAATTGAAAAAAAAATTGAGGTTACGTTGGGACAGAAAGAAAAATAAGTTTGGTTATTTATGATTCAGTTTTTTAAAGACTATTTAAAGAACAGACAGAAAATTACATGACGTGTTAGTAAACCTATTATTCAGGCCTTATACGTTCTCGATTCCTGCTGCCAAATCCGGAGAAAGTTAGTTACTAGCATTACAAGCGCTACCATCGGGAGATATTGGAGCGGCGCTATCAAGGAAAGTGGAGCTATGTTATGCTAGCATATTATTATTGGACTTTGAGGGAAGAAGCTGCAGTTATTAATTACCAAACTGAAATTAATTTTTCCATTCGTTTACAAAAATAATTTTTTTTATGTAAAATTAAATATTTAATTATGGGTTATTTAAATACACAATAAGTATGACCTAATTTTATCACGAAACACAAAAAAAAACACTTATTTTCGTTATTTTTTTTTGTGTCACTTTTATCATGGTCATTAAGAAGATTAAAATTTGTTGATCAATGATGATAAATAAAGGGTTGGCTTAAATTAACTTCTATAAGTTGTTAGTTTTAGCTAAAAAAAAAACAGTTTTAAAAATATTTCGATTTAAATATTTTTTACAAATCAAACATAATATTTTAATTATTATATAGTTCATTTTAAATACAATTCGTATTTCATAAGCTATACCTAAATTAAAAAATTATGATTGGAATTAATTGTAAAAAATAACCATCAAAAGATATATGGGATATCTCTCTGAAAAGGGAAGCTTGGCTTCTCACAAATTTTAGATTCATCATGAATTTATGTACCGGGTGTCCCATATCACCCGTCCACGCCTTTTAAAATTTGGGGAAATGGGTTTTTTGAGAATTTTAAAATTTTGTATAACTATGTCGGGTACACTTTTTTGATTGGTGGCACTTATAATTTTCGGTTTCGACCGGGAGCGGGGTTTTCAGACCAAACATACATATTTTTATAACGGAATCGGATTCTACACCACAAAATATGAAATATTTATTTAATTTTTTTTTTAAAAACGTAATTTTTGACCTCTAAATGATCTTTAAATAAAATCTCTTATGTATTTTGCTAACCGAATTTCCGGAAAGACAGCTGTGATATCTAACAGTTCTGCATTATCTCAAAAGACAATGTCATTTTGAGGAATCATAATCATATTTTTACTTCAAACGAAATTTTCTAAGAACATAATAACTTCTTTAAAAAGAGCAATAGTAGATAATTACATTTTTACAGTTAACAAGATTTAGTAGCACACGGTAATCAATTTTATAACAACATAATGTAATAAACTCAGTTTTCTGTCAACAAGTTTCATTATGACATAATGTTCATTTTATAATAACAAAATAAAATAGTAATTACCCTTTTTCTTCAAACAAAACTTTTTAAAAACACAAGAACTTAATTCATAATAACAAGAGTAGAATATCACATTTTTACTGCAAGCGAAATTTTTTTAAAAAGTAATATTTTTTTTTAGTAACAAAAATGAATAATTACATTTTTAGTATCACCAAGATTTTTGAAACATAATAATTTATTTTATAATAACGAAACTAAATAATCACATTTTTACTTTTAACAAGATGAAAGTATTGTCCATCCAAAGCCGTTGAAACTACTCAAATGCGAAAACTTTCAATGAATATGTAGAATTGAAAACTTTATTAAATAATATGATATTGAATATTAAACTCCATTACATTCGCGAGCAGTGATAGATTTGATTCTTTCCTTTGATCGTCTAATGCGCTCTTTGAAACAAAAATAAGGAATGAAACATTAACAAATACCTACCTATACACAACACTTGGTTACCCGCCAATACACGAGATGTAAATCATGGTTCTTGATTTTACACCGTGTCAAATTGAAATTATTATCCGATATTTTGCCCTCGATTGCACGGAGCATTTTTAGGAATCTTTACTGCACAAGATTAGAACACTGAATAACTATCGAGGAGCAACAGCCCGGTATTTATACCCGACTGGTGCTCAGCGAACCATGACCCAGCCTTACAATCGATTTCTACGTGTAATGTAGACTGTAACCTGCATCTCTATTAATATTATTTGAATGTTTACTAATTTCAATTGATTCTCTAAATTTTGCGTTTAAAGAAATCAGACCTTAGTTTCTTTTACATTAAAAGTATGACCTGAATAATGCTGGTGTTCAGTTACTGCAGATTGTACAATTTGTTTCTTTTTTATACATCTTTCATGTTCCTTACGCCTAGTGGATTTAGACCGTTGTGTTTCACCTACACATACTTTACCACAAGAGCAAGATATCTTGCCCTTGCTTATCCAACTTTTTTACATGTGTTGAAAATTGTTCGAATGTATGATTTTCGGAGCAATCTGGCAATCTTGTCGGTGGTTCCGTGTATGTTAGGTGTTCATAGGAGGTACATTTATGACATTTCGTTGAGGAGTTGGGTTTTTATATTTTATATTTATTAATAGAACTTCTTATATCTTCAGCGCAATATCCGTTGTCTCTCAGAGAATTAGTCTTTTTCTGTTTCTAATTTCAGTGATTGTTCGTTACATATTAAAAGTGTTCTATGGACCAAAGAGTTTATGATTGATCGTTTTTGAGAAGGATGATGGTGTGTGTGACTTTGCATTGAGATATCGCTTTGTATGTGTTGGTTTTCGGTAAACAGAATTAGCTAATTGGCATTCTCTTTCTTTTGTACTTACTTACTTACTTACTCCGTGGCGTTACAACCCCGTGTGGGTTTTAGCCGACTTGACAATATGCCTCCATTCGTTTCTGTCCTTTGCTAGCTCCATCCAGTTCTCTACATCCATTGCTTTAAGGTCTCCTGCTATATTATCCCGCCACCGGAGCCGGGGTCGTCCAAGTGGTCTTTTTCCAGTTGGGGTTTCTTCCCACACCAGTCTCACTATTCTTTCGTTAGAGTGTCTTATGAGGTGGCACGTCCACTGGAGTCTTCTAGACTTTATTTCTTTAACTATGTTGGCGTCTGCGTATAACTCTTCTAACTCTTTGTTTGTTCTTATTCTATATTGTCCCGTTGCCCCATCCAGTAACTACATCAAAAAGGGGAGTGCACCATATAATTCAGTTTTCATAGTGCATTTTATGCTAGGATGTTGTTGATTTAGATGATCCAGGAAATTATGGAGGTTATCTGCGCCATGCGGCCAAACTACGAACGTATCATCTACATATCAGCATCAGAATTTAGGTTTTAGAGAAGCAGAAGACAAGGCGTTTTCTTTAAAAGTTTCCATGAAGATGTTAGCTACTCCAGGTGATAGCGGACATCCCATGTCCGCTCCCGAAGTCTGTCTGTAGAAAGTTCCTTGAAAAGTAAAATAAGTGGAACTCAGACATGTTTTAATTAATTTCTTGATGAACTAGTACAAAGGAAAGAGAACGGCAAATTAGGACATTCTGTGTACAGAAAACCAACATTTGCAAATCGATATCTCAATGCAACGTCACACCATCATCCTTCTCAAAAACAATCCATCATAAACTCTTTAGTACATAGAGCACTTTCAATATGACGAACAATCACTGAAATCAGAAACGGAAAAACTGACTAATGCTCTGAGAGGCAATCGATATTGCGCTGAAAATATAAGGCGTTCTATTAATAAATATAAAAACCCAACTCGTCAACAAAATGTCATAAACGTACCTCCTATGGATAGTCTTGTCTTACCTTACATACACGGAACCACCGACAATATTGCCAGATTGCTCCGGAAATCAAACATTCGGGCACTTTTCAACTCATGTAAGAAAATTTGACAATGTTTGAAATCTCCCAAGGATGCAATTCCATTTGAAACAGAAGGTGTTTACAAGATACCTTGCTCTTGCGGTAAAGTATATGTAGATGAAATAGGACGGTCTATGTATAAAAAAGAAAAATCTGCAGTAGCTGAACACCAGCATTGCTCAGGTCACACTTTTAATGTAGAAGGAACTAAGGTGCTAGCATCAGTACCTGGTTTCTTTAAACGTAAAATTAGAGAATCAAGCGAAATTTGTAAACATCCAAATAATATTAATAGAGATGCAGGTTAGAATCTATATCACACGTAGAAATCGGTTGTAAGGGTGGATCATGGTTCGCTGAGTACTAGTCGGGTGTAAATACCGTGCTGTTGCTCCTCGATAGTTATTCAGTGTTCTAATCTTGGAGAGTAAAGATCCCTGAAGATGCCTCGTGCAATCGTAGGCGAAACGTCGAATAATAATTCCAATTTGATTCGGTCTAAACCCAAGAAGCATGATATTCAACTTGACCAAAGCCGTGGAAGCTTTCGTTCTTTATTACATAAGGTGTAAGTCAAAGCCATCGATTTACTTTCCATTATACTGAAGGTTAGGACATAAGCCCTTAATTTTTGCGTTCTGTCATTTTTTAAGGTAAGTTTAGTTGTTAATTCAGTGAAATAAGGAAATAGATATAATGTCTATAAATCAAGTAAAAATATGATTTAGACTCCTCAAAATGACATTGTATTTCGAGATGACACAGAACTGTTAGATATCACAGCTGTATTTCCAAAAATTAGGTTAGCAAAGTACATAAGAGATTTTGTGGCGTAGAATCCGATTCCGTTATAAAAATATGTGTGTTCCATTAAAAAATTGAACTTCCGGTCTGAAAAACCCACTTCCAGTTAGGACTGGAAATTATAAGTCCCACTAATCGAAAGAGCGCACCCGACATAGTTACATAAAATTTTGAAATTCTCAAAAACCTATTTCCCTAGATTTTTAAAAGGGGTGAACGGGTAGTCTAGGACATCCGGTATAGCAAATGATATATTAATTGTATGTCAAATTCGAGCAATAAAATTTGAACAAAAAACACTTCTGCAAATGTAATAGTCACATATTATAAAAAAAATGTAGTATAAAATTTGCACGAGACGTTAATTTTCAACTTATATAAATTTGCAGCTCTTGGCAAGCTTTACTCCGAAAATGTTCTCACTTATAATCTTATTCTAGGTTTTGTTGGTAAAATAAATATATAAGGGAAGTAACAAAAGAATGAAAATCAAAGAAGTGTGACGATTTTACTTTTTATAAAATTAAGAAAATATAATAACCTCTCAAAATGTTGAAATTAGGTTTTACATATTTCTTTTTCATTAAAACGCATGTTATGAACCTGAACTTTTTATCGTATAACATCATCGAAAACTGAAAATTGTCACTTTAAATTTTTTTTACCGATTTGGTAATTTATGGCTCCAAAAGTAATTTCTGCTCATTTAGAGCGTATAAGAAGTACAATAATAACTTCCAAAGCAAATTAAGAGGGTAGGGATGACTATGTGATTACATAATTTTATTATGTTCGTCGTCAGTTTATTTCGATGACAGTTGACAGTTTTCTTACAAAAGCCTAACTTTAGCACCAAATAATTAGGATGAGATTCGTATTTTACTTTTATTTCCAAAAACTTACAACTTTGACAGATTCTACACCATTTAGCTTGATTGCAAGGCGGGCTCTGACCGAATAGTGAGTCAGCTAGGAAACCTCGTCTGGTATACGAACGAGTCTACAACTGACCTTGGAACAGGCGCCAGAATACACGGGAACATACCCAAGCTTAACATAAGTGAAGCACTGGGGTAGCATACCATTGTATTTCAGGTAGAAATTCCCGCTATCGATCTGAGGAGGGGTTACAGAGGCAGGACCGTTCTCATGTTCAGGCAGCGCTGATGGTTCTAGCGTGCTATTAGATAAACAGATTTGCGATGGTCTTCAAAATCGTATCGATCTGGTTAAACACAACAAGGTCATTCTTGCGTGGGCACCATGGCACAAGGGCGTTTCAGACAATGAAAAAACGGACCAACTTGCAAGACTAGGATGTGCTATTTTATTTATTGGACCAGAGCCAGTACTTGGAATTACAAAGGCTGCTATTTGTGGATGGCTATTCTGGTGGACAAATCAACATCACAGATCCACTGGAACCAGATTGCGGGCGATTGACACAATAAATTATTGCTGAGCAGACCATACGGCAAGCTAATCCATGAAGTTCTACATCTAAGCAGACAACACATCAGGCTGATGACAGTACAGCCGAAGAAAACATCGGCATACAATGGGTCTCTTCAATGAATAACCATTATGTATACTATATAAGTGAAGTTTTAACCTACTGGAGGCTTCTTTAGGAATCATTCTATCCAGAATTCCTATACCCAGAGGAAAAACTAGTGAGCGGGCTACTAAACCTGTTTAAGGCATCCAACTTGCTCACCTATAATAGATATAACAGGCAACTCGGTAAATTTTAAGGCTGCAGTGTAAGAGCTTGTTAACCCTGGCCTGCTATGTCATACGACCAATCAATCAGTTAATCAGGTAAATCTCTACCTAATTTGTATAACGGTCAAATCAAATCGAAATGAATAATTTAAAGGCTTATATCAAAAGGATAAAAATAATAAAATTATATTACCACATAGCCCTCTTTGCCCTTTTTATCCCCTTTAAGGGTTGTTCTTGTACATTCAATATGCTCTAGACGTTTAGGAATAACTTTTAGAGACTTTAATTACTAAACTGGCAAAGAAAATTACCACTAATGATTTTCTTTTTTCGATGACATTAACCGATTAAGAGTTCAAGTTCACCGCATGTTTATTATGGCAAGCACTAGGTAATGTAACTGATGTGGTTTTAAAGACCTAAAGTAGGCTCTATTTTCTAAAAAGTTTCACAATTTATAACTAATATTCAACCTCAATGCAATATAGACTTATCTGTTCTTTCAAAATGCAACTGTGTCAACTCATCGCACTTCACCCCTCAATAATTCTATTACAAAGGTATGGAGATATGATTTTCCTTCTTTCTGAAAGTCTTTAAGAAGTATAAACTCTTATGTTATCATTTTGGTAATACAATTGTTAATCTACTGTAAAAGTCTGTGCTACCAGACCAGCTGCGTGTCATCACAGACCTGCAGCTAAGTCATTAAAAAGTGCTTGAAACTCCAACAATAACATTTTGATAAAATTTTATATTTCTTATGACGAGTAAATTTTCTTTAAATTATCTACATTTTTATTGGGGATTACCTGCTAACAGTGATATATACTTGATCGGCTATATCTAGAACCTGAGCAGGTTTAAGATCGGTCGTGAAATTTAGTTTACAATTGATAAATAACACAGTAACTTGTCGAATTTCTGTCAAATATTCAATAGGCTCATCCGCTGTGATACCTCTTTCTACTGGAGATATTATAAATTTTTTTAAATCCTTGAGCATTCCAAGTCTAATGCACATGTTCACCGATGGTCTCACTTAAAAATTGTAATTAAGACTATGTAACTAAAAATAACTCATCTAATTAAAATTTTAATGTAAGCATGTGTATTTACATTGAAGAATAATTTTTTAAAAACAACTATTTAATATATATATATATATATATATATATATATATATATATATATATATATATATATATATATATATATACACGGTAATAAGTTTTAAAAGGTTTAAGTGAGTAGGAATATCATATGTACAGGGCATCTTTAAAAGATCTGAGGATCTAACCCAGTTTACTTTAGTTCAAAAGATGATAGCTTCCTAAATGCATGGTGTTAAAGTTGTAATTTTTTAAAACTTTTAGCTTAATCTACACTAAATTTGATGCTTTGAGTTTTTCTAAGATGATTAATCTAGATCTGCTTACAGTTTCGATATCAGCGCCATCAGGAGCACTTCGCCTACCTCTAAAGCTTTATTCCTTTTCTGAGCCTCGGTATACTAAATTTTTAATTAAAAATTATTATTTCTTGACTTAGACTCAAAAAAATTATAAATAGTAGGTCTCGCTTCGAGCAGCCGTTTCTAAGATAATCGAATTTAAATGTTTTATTATGTATCGAGATTCGTCGTAGCTTTCTTCTCACTTCATATAAACTAAGGACTAATCCAAGAAATTTGGAGTGTGTTAATAAAAATTTACATAGCAAAGAGTTCATTAGAATGTCATTAGTTACAAAAGACTATTGTCACACAATTCAATTTATCAAATCTTTATCGTTTAATTTCAAAATTTATTATTTAATTCTTCGCTATGGCCAAACGTTACATTAACACAGAAATGACTGATTACTAATTTACGGTTATTGCAAAGAATATGGTCGGAAATAGGCGAGAGTGTACAGAGAAAGATTTCCAAATAGATGCGTACCACATCACCAAACATTTGTCGCTCTTCAAAGCGGTCAGCCGGACAGCAAAATAAACTTTTTATGGAAAAAAATGCGAGGAAATTGAAGAACTGCAACTAAAATATGACACTTTTAATTTACATAAAAAGATAAAGGAATTGGCAGGTATTCAAAAACTGAAACATCCTAATCTATTATACAACGCAAATGGAGAAATAATAACCGATCTACAAGAAAAGCTTTTGACTTGGAAGAATTATGTAGAAGAATTGTTCGACGATAAAAGACAAGAACCTAATATAGATACCGTACAAGGCGACCAAGGACCAGACATAACTAAAGAAGAAGTATTATACGCTATAAAAACAATGAAGAATGGTAAATCACCGGGTCCAGATAGGCTTACATCGGAACTTCTCAAGCTTGTGGAAGGTGAATCAGTGAATATTCTTGTCGACCTTTTTAACTGCATTTATAAAATAGGAGAAATACCAAAAGAATGGCTTCTGTCAACTTTTGTCACCACACCAAAAAAGGCAAACGCAAAACAGTGCACTGACCATCGCACAATAAGCCTAATGGGATACACATTAAAAGTATTCCTCAAAGTGATTCACACAAGAATTCACAGAAAACTAGATGTGGATATTGGTGATATTCAATTCGGATTTCGGAACGAGCTTGGAACAAGACAAGCACTATTTGCACTTAACCTCATGTGCCAAAGATGTCTAGATATGAACCAAGATATGTATATGTGCTTCATTGACTACAATGAAGCGTTCGATAAAGTACGTCACGATCATCTAATGAGACTGCTGGTAGAAAAAAACTTGGATAAAAGAGACATCAGGCTTATTTCCAAGATTTACTATAATCAGAAAGCGATTATTCGAACAGAGCAAGAGACAACGGAGGAACTCGAGATTAAGAAAAGCGTAAGACAGGCATGTATACTTTCACCAATCTTATTCAACCTATACTCAGAAGACATCGTAAACAGAGCACTTTGAGAGCAAAATATAGTTATTAAAATAAATTGCATCCCAATAAACAACTTGAGATATGCCGATGACACGGTTGTAATTGCAGATACTTCGGAGGATCTTCAAATACTAATTAACAGAATAGTAGAATGCAGTGAAGAATATGTATTATCACTTAACATTAGTAAAACCAAAATAATGGTGGTATCTAAATCACCACAAAACTTCTCTGACATAACCGTGCATGATCAAAGAATTGAACATGTGAGAAAATATAATTACCTGGGAACTGTTATCAACGAAAATAACAATAGCTCTGAAGAAATCAGAATCAGAGTGGAAAAAGCTAAAGTTACGTTTAGTAAAATGAAGAAGGTGTTCTGCGGACGAGATTTAAGCCTTAAACTTAAAATTCGCCTTGTGAGATGTTACGCGCTGTCAGTTCTTTACTACGGAATGGAAGCGTAGATATTGAAAAAGATTGATAACAAGAAGTTGGAAGCATTTCAGATGTGGATGTACCGTAGAATATTAAGAATATCGTGGACAGAGAGAGTACCAAATGTGGAGGTTTTGCGAAGAATGCGGAAAGAGAAAGAATTAGTACTTACTATTAAAGAACGCAAACTGCAATACTTGGGATATGTTATGCAATTAATTATCCAGGGAAAAATAATAGGCAAAAGATCCATAGGAAGAAGAAGGCATTCATGGTTAAAGAACTTAAGAGAATGGTACAATTGCAACAACTGCCAACTGTTTAGATTTGCAGTGTCAAAGATACGCATAGCTTTGATGATAGCCAAACTTCGGAACGAGGATGGCACCTAAAGAAGAAGAAAGCCATCTTCGAGAAACCAGTAGTTTTGCTCCTGCAACGACTGACTGTGGACAGTTTAATTATTATTGTCATCGAGATCAATCAAAAGCGCAGAATGTATTAAATACTATTACCGATAGAGGCTTTAATATTACTTTTAAATGAGGTCGAAGAAGTGATTGAGAGTAAGATTAATGGCTTGTTTATTTCTGCATTCCTTCAAATATGCACCCTATAGACACCCTTGTTTCGTATAAATTCTAATAAACATAATGGTTTTAGCCGAGTTTAATTTTACGGTGGCATTTTAAACCCAATTGTAAACAAAGTAACAAGTTTGGAAATAGCTATGCACGTTCACATTAGGACCGCCGAAAGACAATCGTGAGCGATCAACGGTGGAAGAATGTTGCTATCTTGAAAAGTTAGCCCGGCATTGTATGTATTGTCTTGACCCGATTACTGGGTTGAGACAGTTGTGTTGCACACGTAGACAATACGGTCCTGGCTTACTGGCCTAGCTCGGCTACTATCTTCGTGTGCAACCGGATTTGGGTTTGAAATTTAGAGTTTACAAAATTATAGGATATAGGACTTTAAGAGGACAGCTGTTGCATTCATTCCACTTTCAGACTAGGCTTCTGTCGATTCATTAATGAAGGAAGAGAACATGAATTTTTATTAAAAAAATATTTATCGATGTCTTGCTTTATACAAAGGAGTATGTCAAATTTATATAATGAACATGTCTATGCTACCAAAAACTCTTATGCAATCGAGGTTGTGCATTATCAACAGGAATTTAAAATTACGGTATAGGCAATTTATTGTATGATCTTCCACTAATTACAAGACCAAATATGTGGTTTATACATGATGGTGCAGCCCCAGACTTCACATTAAATGTTAGAAAACACTTTAATGGGAATTCTCGAAATAGATGAAGCTGCGGAGGAAATGATGCTCCTGTAAATTGGCCACGCTGCTCATCGAATTTAACGCCTATGGATTGCTTTTTATGGGGAAGCCTTAAACAGATAGTAGTAAATCTGTAAACATCGAAGAAGAATTGTGGGAACGAATACAAAATTCAGTAAAAACTTTATGCTTAGATGCATTCTATATAAATAAATATATACATATACATAGTATTATTTTCTTACATGCATATTGATCACTATTATTATAAATTTGAGTTATTGCGCTTTCTTGAGAACTTCTTATATTTTCTGTAGATCGCGTAGGTGTAATATCTTCTTGATCATCCTCGGCAGTTAGGCTGGTTTCACTAATTTTATCCTCTTGAGCTGTTAAAACGCTGATTTTATCATCTAAAAGTGGAAGAAATTTCATACATTAAAATGTAGATGACAGGGTCTGTAAAAAATATAATGTTTTTTTATTCAGTGTATCCAAATTATTTTGCATGTACACCTGTGTAGCTACGTTATTAATTTTTAGATTTTTATCAAACTTCGGAAGAGTTTGTAAAACTCCTCCGACAAATAATATTGAGAGATGTTAGACCTTCTAAGAATATTTTATTAAATCGTTAAACTATAACCACATATTCACTCAAATTGAATATATCTTAGAACAACGCTTATATTTGATGATAATATTCTTGATATCCTTTTTGATTATTTTTTTCCCAATTATATATAAGTATTCCTTGATCATATGAAAACGCTTTTACAAAAATTATTTTGTACATTTTAATTTGGTATAGGAGGTAGTGTTCAAAGGTTACGCAATGAGAAGATAATGTATCTGGTTTCTCATAAAAAATTCTTAATTACGTCTGCTGACGGGATAAATTAAATTTTTGAAGTTATATATATATATATATATATATATATATATATATATATATATATATATATACTCGTATCGTTCTAGTCCTTTATAAATCCCTTACACCTCCTGTTCTATATCGTTTCTTTAAGAAAAATAAGAAAAAAAGTTGTTTTCCAAAAATCTATATTTTGGTAGTTAAGTATAGTTAAAGAAATATGGATAAAAATTTGTCCATCTTTTTTTTTCTACAATTCTCAGAAAGATTTGTTACATACAATATCGTTGCGTTGACATGAATTAAAATTTTTTAAATGGTCACTTTCCATCATTTTAAACTTTTCAGTTTCATTTTAAGTTTCTAAACATTCTACATGTTATAGATCTAAATTAAAAATTTCTTTTAAGTGTTGATATCTGAGATATGAAAGAGTCATTTTCATTGAGTTAGAGAAAAGTGCTATATATGAGAGGTTTTACGTAGATTGACATGAACCTGCATTTTGGTACAAAACAGCCTATTTTTCACTTTAATAAAAATGTCAAAAAAAAACTAATGAAAAAAAGGCATGTATTTTTCCATTTTCCTAGTGACAAATCAAAATGAAAATTTCTTTTGCAGATAGTTTTTTTAATATTTCTTTAGGCGTTTCCAATCGAATGGATTTTTAAAAATTTTCTTGCAATATAATGCGCCGGATGACCGCTGTACTGTGGTTGATACTGCCTCAAAAGCCGTACAAAAATAGTGGCTGAAGTAAAAATTACTTTAAAATTTGTTTATATATGTCTGTCCAATTTTAAGATTCACGAATTTTTCAAAAACTGCTTATTTGAAACAAGAACAAATACATTCAAACCACTGCAATAATAACAGAACAATGGGAGAAGTACTTTAACAATCTGTACGACAGCATTGCACCCGCAATAACACAGGAAACCCAGGATGAATAAGCGGAAAGAAATCAGGCTCCAAAATGGATTATCACAAAAGAAGAAATAAAAACAGCAGCCACCAAATTGAAAAATCGAAAAGCTCCTGGATCAGATGGCATAACAAATGAAATGCTCAAATATGGTGGAATGGCACTACTAGAAGAGTTACACTCCCTCTATAGAAAAATACTCAACGAGGAGAAAACACCAGAACAATGGAGGGAAAGCTTGACCATACCCATATTCAAGAAAGGCAACAAAACTGACCCGAACAACTACAGGAGAATAACACTTCTAAGCTCAACCGCCAAGCTACTAACGAAAATCATATCAAAAAAAAAAATAGAATCTAGCGGAATCAGTGAGGAGCAGCAAGACTTCAGACAAAACAGGTCAATAACTGACGCCATATTTATAATTCGCTAAATTACAGAGAAGGCCATCGAATACAACAAAGAGGCATATATGTGTTTTGTCGACCTCACAAAAGCCTTCGACAGGATCAGACTTCATGACGTTCTCGAACTACTTAAGGACAGAAACATATGTCATAACATCCTGGAAGTAATTAAAGACTTAAACAGCAGAAATACAACGAAAATTAAAGTTGGCAACAAGACATCGAACCAAATTCCAATATCTACCGGCATAAGGCAGGGAGACAGCCTCAGTCCAATTCTATTCAATGTCATTATGGACGAAATTATCAGAGAGGTGAAAGAGGCCGGTAGAGGATATAGAATGCTAAAAGAAGAACTAAAGATAATTTGCTATCCCGATGATGCAGTACTGATATCGGAAGACGAAGACAACCTCCAACGGCTCCTGTACAAGTTTGAAAAGACCGCTGAAAAATTTAACATGACAATCTCCATAGGAAAAACCCAATCTCTCACGATCAGTAAAGAACCAAGAAGATGTAAGCTCGCTGTACACAATCAAAGCATCGAACAGGTCATGTCATTTAAATACCTGGGAGCAAACGTCACCAGCAATAGAAACTTAAAAGCAGAAGTTCAAGAACAAACAACCAAAGCTGCCGTAATGTCAGGATACGTACGTGATATTATATGGAGAAATAAACATATGACGACACAAAGTAAGATCAGAATATATAAGACCTGCATACGACCCGTAATGACTTATGCCATCGAAACAAGAGCAGACACATCAGCAACCAAAAGACTACTCCGGACAACTGAGATGAGAACGCTAAGAAGTATCACGGGTCATACATTACGCGACAGACTAAGAAACGATGAAATCAGAAAAAGATGTGAAATACAGGACGTCGTAAGATGGGGCAGAGGAAGAAGGACAGCATGGAGGGATCATGTCGATAGGATGACCGACGACCGAGTGGCAAAAATTGCAAAAGAAGGAATACCAAACTCCTCAAGGCTTCCTGGTCGACCGCCTAAAAGATGGAAAGAGAGCTGGACATCGGTGTCACAGGAACAAGAATAAACGAGATGCATTGACAGTCAATACAGGACAAAGTCCTATACTAAGAATAAGAAGAAGAAGAAGAAGAACTTGTGTTCATATATGGTCGAGGCTACCAAACCGAATTTGATTTTAAAACTATACAATTCAAAATCGCAAATTTTAGGACACAATAATCTTACTAAACTTGGTCAAAACTAACTAAAAAACTTTTGTAGCTACTAAAGTCGAATGTGAAGTAAAAACTCCAACATTTTCAAAATAAGAAAAATTTTACTATGCAAATGACCTAGTTTCTTACGTAGCCTTCTGATTCGATGGAACTTTCCCTAGGCAGTTATATCTCTTTGAAATCCACGTATAAACCGTTCTGGCTGAGGTTTTTATCGAATGCAATATTTCGTGCTACTAGTTGAAATGTACCCTCCGATAGAAAATCTATTTTTTACGCGAATTTGAAGTGGGTAAAACTACGTCGGATTAGTTTATTCGGGTCAGAAAGCTGCATTAGAAATGACGTCAATCATAACTGCTTGATTAAAACAAAAATGAATTTAAATTTGTCTTGGAGGCTCTAAACTGAATGTAAACTAAACAATCCATAATATTTAACACTGCAACTTTTAAAACAATTGATATATATATATATATATATATATATATATATATATATATATATATATATATATATATATATATATATACTAAATAATAATATTTGTGATAGGGTTGAAATTCATAATAGCACGCGCGCTATACAGGGTACCTCACCGGGACCTTATTCGATCTATATATGGAAAACTATATATAGAAAAAATTTGAGAGTATACTAATGTCGATGGGCAACCCGACTAAAATATTTTCAAGATGGTGTCACCTTGCTTATTTTTAACATTATTATTATTGCATTTTTCGATTCCGCGCAAGACTCCAGCCATATTTTGTGAATAATGTACTCTACCTAAGTCGAAGCTTTTTTGACCGATTCAATTTTTTATGTCAAAAATGACGTTTGCAGACCCTAAAATAATTATCAATTTTTCCTATAAGGAAGTCTTTTTTATTTATTTGGTTTGGATTCTCTGTTGAAAAGAGCCTACTTTATTAGATTTTTATAATATTTTGATAAGCCATAATAAAAAAATAAGATTAGAAATCAAATTGAAGGAATCATCAAAAGTCAATCTTTTCAAATCCTCAAATTTTCTAATTTTATCCTCTTGAGCATTAACAATAAGAGTAAGTTTGTGTAAGATTCTCTATGCTGAAAATTTGTAGTTTTCGAAATGTTGCCAATTTAATAGTCTCATATGGCGAATTTGCTGCGGATTTTTAGTTCAATTATAATCCTCGTTGGCTATGGCGGTATTGAAAAACAATCAAATGCTAATAAAATGTATGAAAGCTCAGGAAAGTTGACTTTAAATGAATCATATTGTTTTTTATCAAAAGTACTAATTTTCGATTTAACTGGAAATAAAAATTCAGGTTCTCTATTACTGTTTAGTTGTAAGGTGAAAGTTGTCATTTTTCAAATGCGTTATTATGCTTAGGTCCGATTTTAATTTTGTGAAAAGATTTTAAAAGTAGAAGTATCGTTTTACAAGCCTATATTTTCATTTTGTATCCAAAAGTTTGTAAAACAAGTTAAAAATGCTGACAAATGACAGCAATCGACCCAGTGTGTGAGAGTAGAAGAGAAGGGGGGCAGTGTTGCTGCGGAGTTGAGTCGTATGTATTATATAAATACGACTTACGACTCCAATTGGCAGCGGCTGCCTCCAATATACGGTTACTTTCACGTATTTTACATACTTTTTGATGCAAAATAAAATATTGACTTGTAGAGTAATACTTCTACTTTCAAAATCTTGTTACAAAATTAAAATCGGACCATCCATAATGTATCCCGGCGCGTTTGAAGAAGTTTGATATGGTAATGGTGTAAAAACTAATGAACCAATAGCGCTTGATTTTGACACGCATAAAGTTACCTATAAATTACTTTTGTTTCGCGAAGTGCCAGCGCTACCACTTGAAAAATGACTGAAATAAGAATTTTTAAAAATGTTGGATTTTTCGGTTTATCCCGTTTTTCTCCGTATTGTTATTCTCTATAATTCTGTTTACACTTTTGAGACTGCTTTATTGGTTTTGATTTTATAAGCAAAGAACAAAAAAAGGATCTTTTTGGTTTTAATTATTTATAACAAATTAATGGATAATAGTAGATAGTGGAAAACATTCTTGTCACGAAAAAAAAACTCTTTTGATTGACCCAATAATTTTGACAAAAAAATAATTGTTTTCTGATAAAACTTGATATTCGTTGTTAAAAAAAATTATCAATCATTGTCAGTATATGACATAGATGAATCGTTAATTTGATAGTGATTGCGCAAAATTTCATTGATCTGTCTCAAAATTTCCTAAAAGTCACCTTTGAAAATATGTACCTTGAAAGTAAAAGCTATTCGTAACCTTTTTGTATAATGCTTAAAACATTATGAACTATTTATATTTAATATTTGCTATATTTACTTGGTTTAAATAATTTTGTATAGACATATTTTTTTACCTTTATTGTATTGCGTCGTTCTCTGTATATTTCTCCAATTCGGGCCGACTCCATAAATCTAAAATTGTTAGAAATATTATGCACTTATAACGGCTTGTTTAATGTTTGGCAATTATTGCCAAACTATTACAAAACTATTTATCATGTTTTCTTTATCACAGGCCAACAAGGGTCGAGCAGCAGAAATTCTAGTATACTTTCCCGAAGGATTTTAGTGCGTTGAGTCTGAAAATAATCTTTTTTCACAAAATTAGTAGGAATATCTAAAACTATGATCAAAATAATAATTTGAAGTTTGCGTATCACCGATCTATTCGAATGCAAGCCAAAAACTGAGTACAAGCTACCTCTTTGAGTGTACTTTCCTAAATTCTGGTATTTTAATGAAAATATAAGTATTTTAGGGGTCGCTGATTACAAATCCACCGTCAGATTTTGAAAATTCAAAATGGGGAATCCAATATGGCGGATAAAACGTTTAAAACTTTATAAGAAATTTATGACATTTATAATTTTTTATTTTGGACAGTGGATTTGTAATCAGTAATCCCTAGAATGCTTAAACAGTTATTTTCATCAAATAACAGAATTTAAAAAAGTACACTCAAAGAGGTAGTTTTTACCATGTTTTTGGCTTGCATTCGAGTATATTGGTGAGACGCAAAATTTTAAATTAGCATATCCCGGTAAAAAGAAAATATATTTAAACATTTCAAAATTAATTTTAAAGAAAAACGATCATACTCTCAGGCGCTTTTACTAGCTTTGTGAAAAAAAGTTACCTTATTAGTTTATATAACCCCAAATATGTCGAAAAAGAGAGTTATTTTGTACTTTTAGGTTAGGATATTTAAAAAATCCAAGGAAGTTGGAAGGGTAAAAGGAAGGGGAATACAATAAAATAAATTCGGTTCGGCATGTAAACCAATACTCCCCTTCAAATGGCTATACTAAACTTGCGCAGTAGGTCAGGGGACAGGACTGGACTTGAGCAACCTTGTATTACGTTATGATATTGGAAAAATTACAATTTAGGGTTCATTATTAAATGAATAATATAATAAATACTGACATAAAATAGACAAACATAATTCTCTGAGTAAAAATTTGTATTATGGGAAATCTAGGAAAATTTCGGCACCTTCCCCTATTTCGAGGTTGTATAACACGATTCTGACTTCCGTTTTCCATAATTTTTCCTCAGTTTTCCGAAAAACAGTGAAAAACGGTTTTTACTTTAGATTCAATTTTTTTTTACTAAATCGTTAAAATTTTGTTACAACCACAAATTCCACACTGATGAAAACCTCTGTATTATATAAAAATTCATAAATTTTCACATTTTTTTTCGGAAATATCAAGAAAATTATCAAAAAACAAATCAAAACAAAATGGCTTTCGCCATTAAATATTGGTGTAACTCATCCGTAAAACTCGCGAAATTATCGCTGTTGCCAAATTGCCAATACGATTTCTTTGAAAGTCATATATATTCTTTTCTTTCACAGATTGTTTCGCTTTTCCATTGTCTCTGCTGGACAATAACATTTTTAATTAATAAATATAGGTTAGTTCAGATTAGTTTTAGTTTCTTGAACTAACCAAAACTAAGCTAAACCTAAACTAACCAAAACTGACTAAAAATTCTGGCTGGTTAAGATTAATTTTACCTTTTTTTATACATTACTAAAATTAAACTATGTTGTTAACTGTAATCGATAAATTTTAAAATTTATATTACGAAAGCATAAGTCTAGGTCAATTTAGGTTAGTTCAAATTCGTTTTAGTTTTACAGATTAACCAAAATCAGGCTAAATTTGAACTAACCAAAAATTTTAGGTGGTTAAGATTAATTTTTTCCTGAAACTGTATAAAACATTACAAAAATTAAACTATGTTGTTGATTGAGATGGACAAATTTTACAGTTTATACCTCGAAAGTATTTTACATTTGGTAACATGTTAAACGAATATTAGTAGTTGTTGGTCGATGGCCTTTCCGGAACGTATTTTTGATTTTTCGTTGAAAATACAAGTTTTTCTAAATTTATTCGTTATAATTTGTGCAAAAATAGTTGAAATATATTACATATATGATATTTAAACTAGTACCATTGAAAATAGATATGCAAGTTCGGTGTTTTCTTCGGAATTAAAAGTGCTTGGTGAAGCGACGCTTGGCGTTTTTTAAGTTTTCCGGGAAACTGACGAAAAATAGTGAAAAATCAAAGCCAAAATCCTATTCTTCGATCTCGAAATAAGGCGTAAATATAGAATTTTTTCCAAAAAACGTCATTTTCCTAGATTTACCATAATGTAAATAATTATGAACATATAAAAAACGTATTTACTGAAAATAATAAACTAACGGGCTTTTGAAAACAATATTGATGCATTTTCATAAATAAAAAATCTGCACAAATGTCTTCACAACATACGCAAATATAAATTCCGAAATTTACCCAATGTCTCTGCACGGCACAACCAAAAAATCAAGAGAATTTTAAGTGTCGAGGACTATGACAAATGACCACATTAAACATAAAGAATACGCCGGGACGCCCATTGCCACTTTCGCAAATCCTGCTCTGGTTTTCTGGTTCTCATATCGCCAGAATCCGATTCAGCGCACTAAAATCCTTCGGAAAAGAATTCTAGAGTTTCTGTTACAAAAAATCAGTCAAATTTTGTTGGCCGGTGTAATGTTTTAGGGAGCATGATTCAAAACTGTTACGTATCGTAATAAAGGGCGAGGCAGAGCAACTTCCATATTTAAAAATTCAATTCACAATAAAGTAATGCAGATATATAGATAAATTTTATGTTTTAAAGATGATATCAGGCAGATGGCGGCCATTATTCCCAATGCACTGCATCAATCGAACTTGGAAATTTCGTTCATCTCTTTTCAGCTTAAGAAGTGTTGTTTTTAGATGAGTCAGGATCCTGTGACGATCGTTATAAGATAGCTCGGTAAAAAAAAGTCGGGAGGGTAAATCAGGCGACGTACTTGCCAGTGCAGATTGTCCCTCAAGGAGATGGGGCATCTTGGGAAGGGTTGCCGTAAAACAGTCATTGACAAATGCGCTGTGTTTGCCATGGCACTGTCTTCCTGGAACCATAGATCTTTCACTCCTATCTCGTTGAGGGTTAGCAGAAAACACTCCCAAATCATGTGGATATAATGGTTATAAGTCACCAAAACTACCCGTTCGTTTTCTTTAAAAAGTCATGTACCAATTATTTCAATTCGCGAGAGTGCACACCAAACAATTCCATGTTGTAAATGTAGAGGATGCTCATGAAGTTGTCTGTGGTTATCAGAGCTCCAATAATGTATGTTCTGGTTACTTACAGATCCCGAAAGATGGCAGTGAGCCTCATCATCAAAGAAAACAAGTGTGTCGTGAAGCATGCCAAGAAGCGCTTCACATGTATTTTCTCGAGCAATAAAATCGTGTCTATTAAGTTCTTGCCTCACAGAACGAACAGACAATCTAACAGCAACTGAATGTTTGCGGGCAGAGCGCTGAGAGGATCGCAAAAGAGAACACTTTACCATGTAAATGTTTTGGGATGACCTTGCTTTTCGTGGAAGGCCAGTTTTTTTTTCTTCACATCAACAGTTTGCCTAAAGTTGTTTAACCCTGAAACAATCTATTTGGGGCCAGGAACACAACCACGAGAGGCAATATTGGAACGGGTACGGAATGCACATTGCGCAGCGATGATTGAGCGACCATTAGAAAATTATGCTTCGATAGCGAACGCGAGCTGCACCTTCGTCGCACTCCATGATGCTAACTAAACCAAGCGAAGCTACAACTTTACGCACAACTCTCTGGAATGTACCTACCCCTACCCACCTAGGAGCAATCATCGCTTCAGGGCGCCAGAATCAAATAAGCAAGTTGCTCTACCCCACTCTGTAGCTGTTGGTGCCTTATAAAAGTTTTCTTCATGTTTGTTACAGGTTTATAATGCACCTGGTTGCTCAGGTGTTGAAAAAAACGTGAAATCTGTAGACGATGTGATGGCAACCTTAAACCAACTTATTAAGAAAATATAAAAAAAAACATCTGAACACGTGTATATGTTTGCCAACAAGATAATGTTACAAAGTGTTTTTACGTTTAGTATGCCATTGAATCATTATTGGCTAAAAACCTTTTTTTATTTTTCCCCAATCTTCCTGTAGTGAAAAAAATACCTTTATTTGCTTAATGTTGGTAAATATTGGGGTAACCATTTATATTTCGGAAATAACAATCCGAAAGGCATTTTTCCCATTTTAAAGATGGTATTTCTCAAATATGGGTTTTGAACGCATCAACCGCCTCTTGTGGCGTAGAAAATAGTTGCCCAAGTAGTTTATTCTTCATATACGGTAACAAAAAGCGACTGGGCTAATTTCTCCGAAAAAATGTGTCCATTTGCTTCGACGTGCTTCGAACATCTTAAGTTGGCTTTGGCTCATCATGGATGATCCATTCGGTCGACTGCTGGTTATAGAAGCATCGCGATCGTATTTTTTTGAGTACTTCTTTTCACCAAGTACCATCTCTGCTGCTTTTTGCACTTATCATTAGTATATATATATATATATTTTTGACGCCGCTGTCCTAAACAACTAAGTATATGTACATCCAAACTCTGTTTTAGGTTGTGAAGCCAATAGATACGCCGTCGTCCAACATTTCTCTTACCCTAAATTTTCCTTGCGATAGGTAATATTTTTGCTCTCTCATCACTTGACCCGATTTTTCGTCGTTTGATAGCAACTAGAATTTCCCGATCTTTGCTCATCCTTAAGTTATTATCTTTATAAACGTAGCCCATGTTTTTCCAATTCTCGTTCGAATTTCATCTGTGATGTTGTTATTGATATAAACATTTTTTTCTAAATAGTTGGTTTTATGGACTCGTTTAACGAGATTATTATGAATAAGATTTTCATTTATTTTTTCTTTCTTGATATTTTCATAAATTTGGTTTTCTTTACATTGTCAGTTTCTTTTCTTCACTGGCAGCAACTACGCTATCTAAAACTTTGAAAGTTGTTCAATGATTCTGCTATTAGGACACGGTAATCTGAGTATTTGACATTATTGATTGGTTTACCATTAATCCTTATTCCAATCTCTGCCTCTTTTAGGGTTTTCTTTATGATCTTCTCTGAATATAAATTAAACAGCAAGGGCGACAGCAGGCATCCCTGTTTCACAACTCTCTTGATTTGAACTTCGTTTGTTGTGCTGTTTTATATACGTACTACTGCCCTCTGATCTCTATAAAGGTTGGTTGTTATTCTTAATTCTCGGGTATCCAATCGTTTTGTCTTTAATATCGCTATGAGTTGATCATGTTTAATTTTATCGAGCCTTATTGTAATCCACAAAACTGACATAAACATCCTGGTACGAGCTTTTCTTTGAGCTATTGTCAAATTATTCGGGATCCAACGCGAACATAGCTTATTCGGAGATAAATATTTATGTAATATATTATATACCCTGGTGTTACTAATGGCCAAGGCTACCTTATTCTTACGGTATATAACACGATGATCTTGCATTATCAGTTTATGTACAGTATCGAGGTTTTCTTGAACTACAACCGATTTTGGACGACCTTTACGTGACTCCTTTGTAAACGAACGAGGGCCATAATTGAATTCATTAAATCAGCAATATACAGTGGTTTTTGTAGAGGCTTCAGCGGGATTAAGCTTATTGATGGCCTCTTGTTGAAATAGACCACCACGAAAATTGTGAAAAATAATGTTACGATAATGTTCATGAGTTAATTCAATTTTTTTGGCGAGATGAAAATTTGAAGTTACTGTTAACAATCCAAATAACGTTCGTATGTTAAAATGTTTGGTCCGTATACCGTAGAAAATGTCAAACTTTACTATGGATATGTCAGATGGTGCCTAGCAACGCCAGTGTTACCAGTTGCGGAAACATAAACGTCTATCTGCATATTGTCTCAGGAAAATTTTTCACGGAACGTAATGACTGTGTAGTTTTTATTTTTAAGAAATAGAAATATCGATTAAATATCAAAAAACAGCTTTTAAGAGAGTTTATTAATAAGTGAGAGTGTATTAGGTTAAAAGAATGTTTAGAATTGGTTAAGTGTGACTTAAAATTAAAAAAAAAAAATTTAAAATGCTAACAATTTAAACATGAATTAATTTTAAGCAACACCTATGTTATGTTATCTATAAAATTATAAAATCTCCTAATACAAGTTTTCCTTACTTTAGCATGCATGCCATCTTTTAATTCTTCGGCCAAATATTCATTGGGGCTAACATGTTGCCAGGCAGTTTTAGTTATAATGATGTCTCCAGCAAAGCTTTGTGCTTCAGCTGCTTTAATATCCAAGATTGGAGGTCCAAACATAAAATAATGTGAGTTTTCCTGGTTTCCAATCAGGGAAAAGGTTAAGTTCCCTGCTGATATTGCAAGTTTCACTTAAAAAATAATATACGTAAATTAATAAAGAAGGTACTTGCATTTAGCCAAACTTACCTTAATTTGAAAGTTAATAATAAACAAGATAAAATAAGTTAAGGTTACAATTTTGTTTTCGTATTTTTTAAATAATTCCAAAATAACTTATAATGGGGGTTTCTTGAGGCTAAGAATTCAATTCAACAGCCTATAGGAGTTAGAGTGTATTATGGAAGTCAGTAATGGTGATAATATAAGAAATAATCAATATATAATCGCAATAGCTTTATCGACGTGCTTTTCAAAATTAACACTAAATATTTAAAAAATATAGGAAATCTAACCAGTACCATTAAAATGTCATGGATTATGTTGGAGAAACTGGTATTTTAAGCGTTACGGTATCAGGGGCAGATCTAAGGGGGAGGGCGATATTCCCTCTTCAAGAGCTTCGAATTCAGAAAAAATAGACTCGCTTACTTGCTGCATTAGAAACGTGGATCTCGCCCCCCCCCCTCCAAAAAAAAGATAGTGGCTGGATTTGCCCTCGCAAGATATTCGATTAATTTATTCAATTTACAGGAAGAAACAGAAGTGTCTCATCTTGGCCAAGTCAGAAAATATGATACTTGGTAAATTATTTATTTAAGGGGGTCGTCTACCTTTGAGCCGTAAAATTCAGGTCAATTTTTAAGAATTAAGTGCAAAGGAATGACTGAAGATAATTGAGACATATTTTTTTATGGTACAAGCTTCGTCTTTTAAAATGTATTTTTAGAAAATAATAATAATCACACTCGCGATCTTAGAACGTACTTGACTTTGTTCTCGCAAAAAAGTCATATTCAATTTTTTGGTAAGGCTTTGACCATGTGAGTTGTCTGAAACCAAAAAAATGAAATACCTCTTTATTTTGTGTTATGTTGGCTAGATGATTTTGGGAAATCGCGATTAAAAATAAATGACACTGTAAAACGTGGCTGGAGAAACTTACGATATAATCGACTATACTAGGTACATAGAGCTCTCCCTCCTCATCAGGGAGATGTTCTTGGTCTGCCACATGCACCACCCTTTGTTGGATTCGGGCCCTTTTTGCCGCGTTGCTCACTTTCCGCTCCGAGGGTTCGATGGGGTCCTCGTCAAGTCAAGCTGCGCACATCTCTGCTTGAGGTCCCTTGGTAATTCCCAAGACTTTCATAGTTTGTACAGGGTGAGTCAACGATTGGATGAAGTAAGTTTGTGCCTTTTCGGTGAAATTTACAAAAAAACTATATTTATTGTTTGATACAGTTTATTTTTACGCAGATTTTAAAAATATTTAGGAATCTACAGGGTGAGACAAAAAACTAGGACAGCATAAAGTTGTATTTTTTTAAATAGAACACCCTATATACGAATCGTATTTTCGATTTAGCTTATAATTTTAAATCTTTTTTATTAAGGGTTTACTATAACAAAACTTTATAGTTTCTGAGATAATTAAGTTTGAAGAAAAAAAGTCACATTTTCAAGCATCAATTCAATCCTAAATAACGTTTTCAATTTTGTGACAAATATATTCAAATTTGGAATTTAGTAAGGCCAAGGACAAGTTAACATAATTTTTACCTAATATTTGCAATAAAAGCTACAGGGTGTTGAACATATCGGCTCAAATTTGAACAAGTTTAAATGAATAAATATCTTTTTTTTAAATGGTACACACTGTATAGTTTCATGTTATTTAATAGAGTAATAAAAACCCTAAAAGTTTTGTTCAATATATCCTATACCTATTTATAATAGTTTTTGAGATATTTCAGTTTTTCTTATTTTCCATACTTTTTTACAGAAATAGTCTTCATTATCATAGTAGCCATGGCAAAAACAATGTAAAAGAA
Source organism: Diaprepes abbreviatus (assembly GCA_034092305.1). Taxonomy (NCBI): domain Eukaryota; kingdom Metazoa; phylum Arthropoda; class Insecta; order Coleoptera; family Curculionidae; genus Diaprepes; species Diaprepes abbreviatus. Next base: position 28,474,447 of record JASJET010000122.1, on the reverse strand, counting down.
CATTTTTCTGTATGTCAAATTTATAACCGCAATCGCTTCTTTTGCTTTTTATGTAGTGTAGTTTGGTTTTTTTTGCATTCATCTTATATTTTAAAATGAATTTTCCAAAGAATGAGTTAATAGATATGATTTATACAATAGGAGAGGCTCAAAAAAATTGCCTTCTTGCTCAAAGAATTTACAAAATGAAGTATCCTGATCGACGCCAGCCCAATACCCATACTTTTCAAAACTTAATGCAAAGATTTGATTCTTCTGGTACTGTTGATTATCCAAAACGTAAAGTGGTCAACAAACCAGTAACTAATGAAGAAAAAGAACTACAAGTATTGTTAAATGTTCAGGAAAATCCTTATATTGGTAGCCGTCAGTTAGCAGCATTATGTGAAACGTCACAATCCACCGCTAATCGTACTACCAAGAAATATAGGTATCATCCATATCACATGGAATTACACCAAGAATTGCATGGACAGGATTTGGAAAGTCGTGTAAACTTTTGTCGTACAATAAATGCGGAGATTCAATTAAATCCAAATTTATTATGCAAGGTAATGTTTAGTGATGAAGCTACTTTTAGAAGTAACGGTGCCGTAAATAGACGCAACATGCATTATTATGCCACAGAAAACCCATTTTGGATTAGAGAGGTGCAACATCAAAACTACTGGTCATTAAATGTTTGGTGTGGTATTCATCATAATCGAATTATTGGACCCTACTTTTTTTAATGAACCACTAAATGGCCATTGTTACCTGAACTTTCTACAAGAAGAACTACCCCAACTACTTCAAGGTCTCGATAGGGATAAACTCGACAGTATGTGGTTCCAGCACGATGGTGCGCCTCCGCATTACCATCGTGAAGTTCGTGCGTTTTTGGACCAACGATATCCGCAAAAATGGATTGGACGTGGGGGTTTCATTGAGTGTCCACCAAGGTCTTGCGACATCACCCCATTAGATTTCTTCCTATGGGGTTATGTTAAAAATAAGGTGTATGTTAATCCACCAACAACAGTGGAAGATATGCGAAACAGGATTAGGGATACCTGTAGAACAATAACGCCACTAATTTTGTCCAGGGTCCGAGAAAATCTGCATTGCACAAGAGGTAATTAATCTCAGTATTTAATAGGTAATTTTTTTGTTTCAATTTAGTATAAAATAAATATGTATTTGCCTTGTCGTTATTGTTGTGCTAATTTTTTCACATTATGTTTAATTAAACTATTGCCATTGTAATATAACGAATAATGTATTTCATCATATTTAACCACATTCTGTTTGTTTCTGTAGTTTCTTTTTATTATTTTACATGGCTACTATGATAATGAAGACTATTTCTGTAAAAAAGTATGGAAAATAAGAACAACTGAAATATCTCAAAAACTATTATAAATAGGTATAGGATATATTGAACAAAACTTTTAGGGTTTTTATTACTCTATTAAATAACATGAAAATATACAGGGTGCACCATTTAAAAAAAAGATATTTATTCATTTAAACTTGTTCAAATTTGAGCCGATGTGTTCAACACCCTGTAGCTGTTATTGCAAATATTAGGTAAAAATTATGTTAACTTGTCCTTGGCCTTGCTAAATTCCAAATTTGAATATATTTGTCACAAAATTGAAAACGTTATTTAGGATTGAATTGATGCTTCAAAATGTGACTTTTTTTCTGTAAACTTAATTATCTCAGAAACTATAAAGTTTTGTTATAGTAAACCCTTAATAAAAAAGATGTAAAATTATAAGCTAAATCGAAAATACGATTCATATATAGGGTGTTCTATTTAAAAAAAATACAACTTTATGCTGTCCTAGTTTTTTGGCTCACCTAGTAGAGTCCTAAATATTTTTAAAATCTGCGTAAAAATAAACTGTATCAAACAATAAATATAGTTTCTTTGTAAATTTCACCGAAAAGGCACAAACTTACTTCATCCAATCATTGACTCACCCTGTACTATCGATGAAAATCCCTCATTGCAAATTATGACTACCAAATGAGTTGCAGTTTCGACCACCTGCTCGTTGTTATTTTGAGTATATGCGCCCAAACATCTTTCCAATAAACTTTCAGATGACAAATTCTCGTATATTGGTTTCAATAATTTGATGATCGAGGGAACGAGGGGAACTCTGTCATGCTAAAAAGTCGCCAAAGTCCCGTTGGCTTGGGCCTAATGCTACTTGCATCAACTATCTTCGCCAGGTCGACACTCTGAAGGTTGAGGATTTTCGTCTGATGAACTACAGTGCTCCAGAAACATCAAAATTGCAGTTTTTATTTTTTCTACAGCAACAGAGTTTCTGCGAATTACCAGTCCGATCGAGATGTTTTCGACTTGAAATGCGGTCGTAAACTGAGCTAGCTTGCAAAGCTAAGATGAAAAGGTCACACCGACACGCATACATTCACAAAACCTCAATAAACGACAGCTATACCCTTCCGAAAAAGAATTTATACCTGAAAGAGAGACGGAGCGATCACACGCGGGTAGAGCGCTCGAAAAGAACAGAGGTGGTCATGTTATAGGTTCCATATACCTACGAAGGAAAGTGTATTTCACAAAATTCTTCATACGGCGTATTCCTGATTATATCCAGATTCGAAATATGCAAAAAATATCGATTTTTTAAATCCCCAAAGGTGGAAGGCCCCTTAAGGTTTTTCCGAAGATTGGTTTAGCAGCACAAACTATTATATTGTCTTGGCTTAATTTATTGATATGCGAAGTACGGTACACATTTGTGAATTGGTACGTTAGGAATAGCAAGATTTAATTTAAGTTTAAAAATAGGTAATTTTTTCTTCGAGTTTAACAACAATCGATGAATCATATTTCAGTAATAATTATTGTAAAATAAAATGATGACATTACTTCGTATCAAAAAATTTTCAGTATGAGTCCCATATGTATACAAATGGGGCCTTCATTTATTGGCAATTAAATAAAATACACTTTAACTCATACTAATAACACAGGTCAACAAATTGAGGGTCATCTAATATAGTATGGACTCCAACAAATATTTCCAAGCAATTTGATGCGCTCAATCTAAATCTGGCTCCAGAATTGCTCCACGATTTTGAGATATTCTAACCTAAAAGTTGAGAAGTATTTTGGGGTATTTTCAGAGATCAATGATGCTGGTAGGTAAATTAGCTATCCAAAATCAATCATGCAATCATATAGTGCTACGTTTTCTGATTAATTTCCATTTTGGAAAGTAAGGACATATTTTTTTCCAAAGTTTGTGACACTAAAGTTTCACGTTCAGTTGATACGCCTGAAACCAAAAAATCTCGGCTAATACAAAAAAATCTGTTCGAATGAACATTCTGAATCATGATACTGTCCCAACACATCTGAACTTCGAAATATTCTTACCTATTATAATCTATTTTATGTGGGTTTAGCAGTAAGTTTTTAGGGTTTGAATGCTCGTCTTTCTAATAGCATACTATAAGTTGTTGAAAAGTGGGCTTTAACCTAGCAGTGACCATTGAGATTAAGATCAAGATAAAGATCAAAACTTAGTGCTCAGTGCTAATTAGGATAAGCAAGTTCCATCAACTCCAAACCGAAGACAGATAACCCTAACCCTTGTAGGAAAAAGAGGCACTTTATTTTCATTTTCGTACATTCAATGCATAAAATTACTTCAGTTTCTAGACTCAAAATTTTTAGTAGACTGTAATTCCATAAATTCCTTGAAACGGTTATTTTCTCACATTTAGGTTAGAATTTTCGAAGGCCTAACATGAGGGATCAGTTCTGGGTCGTGGTATGAATTAGCCCTTTGATGCATGTATTTTTTGTAATAGCCAATATCTTTCTGTTTCAACAGCGCATCAACTAAACCTAAATATATTTTTTTTAGTTTAAACTTCAATATATATCTCGATATTATACTTATTGATTTTGGATGGCAAATTCAATTGCCAGCACTATTGATTTCTGAAAATGCCTTAAAACGGCAATTATCGTAATTTTAGACCAGAATATCTCCGAATCCGGACTTAACAATTTTGTGGCCTGATTCGGATTCAGCATACCAAATGGTTTCAAAAATGAATGTTGAACTTTTCCTCTTATACTATAGTTTATTCAAGAACTAGAGAGAGTAATAAATCATTTTTTACACTTTTTCTCTTCGCAAACTACCTGTGTTCTTTAGTCCGGTGTTTTTAGCAAAATTTGTTAGACACATATATTTTTCATAGGAATGGGTTAGAAATTTTATAATCAAAAATACCGGTCTATAATAATAGACTAAAATGTAGGATTTTTCTCTCAAAAAATTCTAAGTTATAATTTAAATACTTACAAAATATGCATTGTCACAAATACAAAAAGTTAAACATATATAAAAAAATAAATTCGTCCATATAATAATAAAATATTTTTGGAGCTATGGGTCATCTTATTATTAATTAAAAACATTTTTAGTGTATTTGACGTTTCGGTTTATTTATTTCTTAAACCATCTGCAGAATTACAATTAAACACTAATAAAAAGGGATTCAAGTGTAATTACTTTTTTTTATGTTGTAATTAAAATTAGACCTACTTATTTTTATTTCTATTGTACTGATATCTTAATTTAATTTACTTTTATATATGGAAATACGATAGCCCCAAAAAAATAAGATAAACATGTTAATTCTACACGCTTAAGAAAAAGACACAAACACAATAATAAAATAATAAAGAAATATATATAAAATTAAAGAGTAGGGCACACTAAAATAAAAATATATAAAAAAATCAAAAAAAAAACATATAAACAACATTAAACTATAAAATACAACAAAAACAAAAATTTAAATAATAAATTGTGTTGACACTAGTAAACATTACGTATCTAATTCCTAATCAAAGTCAGTGAAACTATCTTCGCTAAAATTAATTATAATTGGTTCCTCTATCTCACCGATTATGAGATCGAGTTCTCACATTTTGTTTTATTCTTTTATTATATGAATTTTTCCCAATTTTCCGCAGTAACTTTATTCAAAAAAATTTTTCAAAAGTTTAGTTAAATTACTAATTTTATTAATTGTGTTATTTCTAGCAACTCTACCTTTTACTTGAGAGAGATATTTACGTCTTCAACGGACAGTTTCCGGACGATTTATAAGAACAGATTTCCCATCTTGTTTTTCCCAGCAAAAATTAAGTTCTCTGAGCAATTTCCAGATCAGTTCTTTTAATTTCAGGTAAATCGCGATCTTCAATGATTTTAGTTAGAAATTTGTAGATGGTTGGGATCTGCTTCTCATAATAAAATGTATATTCAACCCCTTTAATTGCAGTTTCATCTCTTCTTCCTTCGTTTACCTGTGATCGAATGTGGCTTGGGAGTACTAACAATTCCAGTCGTTTTTTCGCCTTCAGTATTCGGTACATAGTAGATTTTCCAACTCCTGTCATGTTGGAACATATCTCAACAGAGCTTTTAACATTATTATCTAGATATTGATATCTTAAGGCATCAGAAACATTCATCGTAATAAGTTTTTCGTTGAAGAAAAAATGCCCTTGTTTAATGATTTTGGAATAAATATATAGGTGAAAGCCATATCTTTTGGGTATCTCACTAATCTCAAATAATATATAAAAACAAGCGCAAACAAGATAAATCACTAAGAAAAAACTGTAAGTTATACTTTGCTCACTGACAGAAATTAAATTAAACTATCAGAAATTCTATGTTGCAGTAAATTTATAAAATATATTTAAATATAATGAAATATAATTAGATTTACCTGCGGCACTGGAGCAGGTACGTTAAAGGTTTCGGTAACAGTTTTATTACTCTCTCTAGTTCTTGAATAGAATATAGGAGTCTGTATGCTTGCGATCGCCCTCCCCCATCCCAAAAGCTTTGAGTTCAGGAAAATAGAACCCATTCTGCCTTTTATATTAGGAATGAGTATGCTGCTTGCACACCCCCCCCCTCCCCGTTGACAACTTGTTTATCTTGCCATACTGTACTTTTGTGATATCACCGCCCCCCCCCCCCAAAGAGAGAGGCTGGATCCGCCCCTGGTCTGTGCTATAAAATACTGTTGACGTATGTATTAATTAAATCTTTATTCATGATTTAGATACCTCTGATTACAACATCTTGATCTGCTTGATATCTGCCATAAGTTTTTTGGATAACTAACGAACAATCAATAGCTTCGTGCACAGCATCTTTCATTGACAAATTATCTGTCACTTTCCAGAGAGCAATAAATGCATCACCGGAAAATTTAAAAACATCTCCGTCATGAGACAAAATTTCTTGCACCATAGCTCCAATGTAACTGTTTAGGACCTGAGTTAGTTTTGAAGGTCCTCCTTTTCCTGTTTTGTTGTATTTTTCACAAAGGTCCGTGAAACCTAATAAATTTTGTATTACAAACAGATTACAAATATATAGACAATTTTGAGCATACAGCATAAAAACATTATAGTTTTTAATTTATGGAGGCCACGAAGCTATTAATAGTAAAAATAAAATTTGTTATAATAAAATAATTGAATTTAGTGGATAACCAATTTCAACAAAAATTTTATTGGACAAATATTTCCTGTTTCAGCGAAAACTTTTAATTAGAAAAGAAATAATCGAATTTTTGATTTTAAGCCAAACATTTCCAATATAGTAGTATTAGGCATTTTTGAAAGTCTAGTTGTCGAACTTTTAACTAATGATTTTTAAATAATTAATACAGAAAAATTCCAACAACGATTTTAAAATTTCGTCTATACAGAATGCTCAGATTCTAAATTAAGTGTAGAAATGTGTTCTGTTTAATCCTTAATATTTTATTGTTGCATACTATCCTGTTATATAAGTCCTTTAATTCATTAATTTTGATAGTTCTTACCAGATACATCTCCAAATAATAAGCAGGCGTCAAAATTTCTTCTAGAATAATCATTTATATGATAAATAACCTCATCCGGTACCAGTGAAGCAAATATCCTGGTGTGATCTTCTTCTCGCTGTATTGCAGACATACTCGCAACAGATGCTATTGAACCTAAACTTTGCCGTTGCTGGGATAGAGGTATAGCCCGTCGACTTTTCCAGTCATCAGATTCGTCTTCTTTAAACATAGAGGTTTTCATCGCCCAAATATAGCTTCGGGTCTCTGTTGATTCTACAGGTCAAACAAAATACTACAATAAATAATCTTTCTGGTTAAATTCAAAATTTCAATATGCTATGAAAAACATTCGATTTTGAAATATAATATTTATCTTATCGGTCAATAAATTTTTTAATATCTTATGAAACCAGTGATCTATAATAGAAGACACTAATATAAAAGTTAAATTTTCTAGAAAAATTTCTAAATAAATAATTATGAAATAATTGAGAAAAACCATTGTGACACACTTTTAAAAAAAGGAGAATAAATTTATACTAAATTAAAATTAGAAAAGTGAAGATGAAAATAAAAACAGTTTAGTTTTTCACGCGCATAATTTTGAATAATCTATTTTATATTTGTTTTTTACTGTGGCTTAAAATGTAAAAAAAAATATTTTTTTGAAAACTCTTGTAATTATCTATTTATTAAATTAATTTATTCTTTCGCACTACATGATAGTTTTCATAGATTATTTGATCTTGGAGTGAATAAAATAAATGATTTATTTTCATGAAAGTTGTGCACTAAATGACTAAAATAACTTTATAAAAATATGGTAAAAAATATATGAAAAATAGTGATGCACAATAAATTTATATTTTAGTTTACTAGTTTGATAATTTAGTTTGATTATAAAATTGTGGGCGCTTGCCTTGTATGACTCAAATTCATATCAATTGTCAACCGTATTTTAATTTGTGAGACACATAAGAGTGAGAAGTTGTCAAATTGAGAATTATGTACATTAATCACTTTTTAGTCGTTCGTTATTAAATTAGACGTCCACGATTTTATAACCAAAATAAATTATCAAACTAATTTTTAATTTTTTTTTAATTTATTTTATTTCTCACTTTTTAGTTTTCGATTACAAGATTTGATTGTCAATAGACAGGCCATAGGTAGCAGTGAAACTAAATGATATCGTTTAGTACGTTTAGTATAAAAAATAGAGGTTTTTATTAGAAAAAAATAAAGCTAACCTTAAAAAGGCCTTGCAATATAAGTTCAAGGTCAGTTTCAAATTCATAAACGTTAAGTCCTTTCTACATAAAAAATTTGTTTCTCTTATCATTAAACTATTTGGTTTCTAAGCCTTTTTGTCTCTTTGTCAGATAAGTGCGATTAACCTTCAAATGATCTCTAGATATAAAGCAAGTATATATTTATATTTTTAGACGGGAATTTTCTCTATTTTTTATTTGTTTAATAAAAAATGAAGCTGACCGTAAAATGACCTTGAAAAATATAGTCTCAAGGTCATAATATTACATCGTCATCAGTTATAAGAACATCAAATGTAAGCTAAACATAATATAGTAACGTCATCCAGTTTACATATGTCTACCAAATTTTAGCTTGATTTGAAAATGAGTTAAAATTTGATTAAAAGATTTGATTGTCAGTTGACAGCCCATAGCAGCAGTGAAACTAAATAAAATCATTTAAAAATGTAATCTTTTATATGGAATGAATTTCCAACTACTCCATGGAAATTAGATCAAAAAAGAGTTGTTTTGTTAACAAAAATGTAACATTGGTTTTTTTGCTAGAATGTGTTCATTTCGGCAGCCTATAAAACATATCTTGATGGTAACTCTGAAAGACCTGTACAAAAAAAAATGGCGGACCAAAAATTGCCTCGATTTTCGATTTTTTGAGAGTGTCTCGAAAAGTAAAAGTTGAATCGAAAAATGTTTTAAACAAAAACCTATCGATTCATTTAATATAAGTTATAGGTGGCGCTACTAGTTATCGAGATATATTTTTTTTTCGACAAAATTTATGTTTTTGGTTTTTTTTTTTAAAAAAACATTTATTAACAAACTTCCGATTTAAGATTTAACATAAATATAGGTATTATTATTCTAAAAAAGAATGTCAAACCCGGAAACTGTGAGTTTTTTATTTTCCGAGAAATGCGATATCAAATTTGAAAATTCAACCTCAATTTTCTGCTTTCTTAATTAAGATACAATGCTGAATTTTAATGAAAATTGTTTGAATTGTTTTATATTTTGAAGATCTATTAAAAAAAAATTTTTTTTTCATTCGTGAGCCGAGAAATTTTGCAAAAATCAATTTTTGCACCAAAAGAATTGCGATGACTTTACACCAGATGGAGATAAAATTTTTGTAATCCGTGCATTGGATTTAGATGTATCATATCTTAAAAAAAAAATAATTTTGGGTGGAAAAACTTTTTTTTTTAAATTTTGTTAATAAACAAATTAATATAAAATATATAATTGAATATTTGTGTGATTTTCTCTATAATTTTTTGAAAAAATTTTGTTAATAAACAAATTAATAATTAATAGGACTAATCAAATTATTACTATCATATAAGTTAATAGAACAACATCAATATTATAAATATTACTTTTGATGCATAAGTTTCATTGAAGCGCCGATGAATAATGCGCCTGAACTATGACAACCCACCTACAGAGGCCTGCAGCAGCTATTTTCGATTGGATTCGACCCAATTTTCGAAGGTTCACAGATCATATGGAAGTGTATTTCTTGGATCCAAAAAAATTCACAAGTAAAACGCAAACATTCAAAAGCATCTTTTGCAAATTTGAGCCTTTAATATTCATTTGCCACGCTATTATGAATTAAAAAAAAAAAAAGTTTTTTCATCCAAAATGAAAATTTTTTTTGAGATCGGAAATGATACATTTAAATCCAATGCATGCATTAAAAAATTTTTATCTCAATCCGGTGAAAAGTTATCGCAATTTTTTTGGTGTAAAAATTGGTTTTTGCAAAATTTCTTTACCCACGATTGAAAAAAACTTTTTGTTAATAGATCTTCAAAATATTAAACAATTTCCATTAAAATTAAGCATTATATCTTAATTAGGAAATCGGAAAATTGAGGTTGAATTTTCAACTTTGACATCGAATTTCTCGGAAAATAAAAAACTTACAGATTCCGGGTTTGACATACTTTTTTAGAATGAAAATATCTATATTCGTACTAAACTTAAAACGGTAGTTTGTTAATAAATGTCTTTAAAAAAAAAAAACAAATCCATAAATTTTGTCGAAAAAAAAATATATCTCGATAACTAGTGGCGCCACCTAGAACTTATATTATATGCACATAGATTTTTAAATTCTCTACAACTTTTGTTTGAAACATTTTTTGATACAACTTTTATTTTTCGAGATAAACTCAAAAAACCGAAAATCGTGGCCATTTTTGGTCCGCCATTTTTCTTACACAGGTCTTTCAGAGTTATCATCGAGACATGTTTTATAGGATGCCGAAATGAACACATCCTAGCAAAAAAACCAATGTTACATTTTTGTTACTGACAAAAGTTTATTTTCCATGGAGTAAACAAGGTCAGTTTCAAGAACATAATATTGTATCGTCATTGAATTTATATATGTCTACCAAATTTTAGCTTGATTTGAAAGTGAGTTAAAATTTGATTACAATATTTGATGGTCGCTTTGACAATGTTTCGTTCCAGATATGTTGTGTTTAAAGTAGCGCCATATTAAATGTACGTTTTTCTACAAAAGCCAAATCGGGCTATTAAAATTTGGTCACATATGTGATATAAAGATTATTTGTTTTTGACCCTGTATAAGGTAGCCTGATAAAATAAATATTTTTGATAACGTAGTTTTTGTCTAAAAGTACTACATATTAATATTAAGAAAATAGTTTAATTGAAAAAACTCATATTTTCTAATAAAAAATCATAATAAAAAAATTAAACGCATTTAAAATTATTTTCCACCTAATGCAGATTATACTGATGACACTGTATACTTGTTTGTCTTAGTTATAATGTGTATTACTTTTAGACACAAACTACTTTTTCAAAAATAGTTATTTTATGAAGTTGCCTTATACAGGGTCAAAAACAAATAAACTTTGCATTACATGTTAGCAAATTTTAATAGCCCTACTTGGATTTTGTAGAAAAACAGACATTTAATTTGCAGCTACTTTAAAGAAAATATGTCTGGGATGAGGCATTGTCAAAACTAAGAAGTTTTATGTAGGTTGTGTTGAGTCTTATTTTCCAACAGTGGTGCAGTTTACAAAAAATGGGCAAAAAATCTAAATTATCTTATACAGCTGAAATTTTACATATGCTAAAAATTGCATTTAGAAAAACTTTTTCTTATAATTTTTTTCGATATGCTGAGATATAACACCACTCTTGATTTTTTTTGGAGATAAATTAAAATTTGACAGATAATGTTAATCACGTGACTACTATTTTTTTGATTAATTTTCATCTCGATCGAAGCAGAAATTGATGCCAAAGTCAAATTTCGAATAAAGCTATTAATAAAAAAATCCCAATGATGCGGACTTTACTAGTCACACTGTATATATCCAATATGCTCTCAAGAACCTAATTTTATTATTGTAAATCTAGGAAAGACGACGTCAAATATTTATCTGTAATTGGGGATGAAAGAAAGTTTTGTGGGTCGTTGGTAGCCTGATGTGGGTTATAAAAAATAACCCATATTAGACTGCCAATGACCAACCAAACTTTCTTTCAAACCCAATTATAGATAAAAATTTAACGTCGTCCTAGATTTACACCAACAAAATAAAGTTCTTTAGAATAGACAAAAAAATATTGGGTCCATACAAATGTTAAAAAAAATCTTTAATTTTAGTGTTAAATGTACTCTTGAAGAAGTCCTTACAAGGCGAAACATATGTAGAGTTTAGCTCTATTAAACCACTGAAACATTAAAAAGTAAGGAATGTTTTACTTGCAAGTAAATAATAACATTTGTTTTATGATGTTCTAAAAAATGTTTATGTGTAATTAAATAATAATGGTTATAATTAACAGATCGGCAGATTTAATTTAAAAATCGTAATTTCAAACAATTAATTTAAATCAGGTCAAACTCACAGTCGGAATAAAAAACAAGTACATGGTGTGAATCTATTTATTCCAGAAAGGGTTTCAAAACCTTCAATATTTCACGTATGCAGTATTCTCACAAATAGGCTTAAATTTACAGGAATATTATAGCTTACCTCTCTTTGCCATGATCTCCATGGTTGATTCGTTTTATGTTCCCGTTATAGTAAATAATTAATGATATTAAGAAATTGTTTTTTAGACATAATTTGTCATTTCTGACTGTTTTAATACCAGCTGCATTTACCTGCAAAATATGGTAGATAGTAACTGTGGAGCTAAAGTACCAATAAATAAAGCCAAAAAACTAGAGCGTTTATATAATTTCATACATAATAATTAGAAAGTCACAAAAAAATTTACACATTAGTCTGTTATAGATTTTCGATTGCACTTTACTTAATTTTAGTTTTTGGTGGGTTGGTGTTCAGAAAATAATTTTATTGCAGTTCTATTTTGTAAAAGTTTTTTTATTGCAGTAATTATTTATTACGGCACTACAGGGTAACGTAGCGATATTAGGAAAAGATTGGTAAAAAGTAAAATATAACATTTCATCCCCCATTGACAATTCCTTATGTAATGTTTGTATTAAGTTATGACATTGCTGTCAAATCTGAGTATCGATTTATTAAAACCATGGAAAAGAACTATGTCACGGTCCAAATTTCCTTTTACTATGGCTAATTTAGTTAATTTTACCTTATTTTTGCGAATACTTCCATTATGGGGAACACAATATCATTTTCCTTAAGTATCTCTCATACATTCTTTGAATAAAGGCATTCTATAAAGTGAGATTTTAAGTTAATTTTATTTTTTGTCCATTATATCGATATTTTACCACGCTGTGCTTAGTTGTTTTTTTATCGATGCTGAATTTACTGTTACTTTTTTTTTCAGAGAGATCTTGCTTTTCTTGTCTACTAATATTTGTGGGGATATTTTTGGGTTTCCTAAATTTCTGCGGCTTGAAATGTATTTCTTTAATTTGAAAGAACTAATGGTATCCTTATTTAATTTTTAAGCGGAAAATTAATGAATTGGTACATTTTTGAGCTGTCATTTATTTCCAAGGTGTCAATTGAACTTGCCTAAAAAAAGTATTATTATGCTCAAACAAGAACTCTGGTTATAAATGGAAGCAATTTGGCCTTGACTTTCACTTTTTCCTGTTCGATACGGCTGAAAAAGTTGAAGACTTTTATCTCCATTTATTTGAAGCACCTTTTGAGATTTGGGACTGGAAAGTAATTTAAATTATTTTGGTAATTGTATTAACTTGTTGAGTTACGTTATCTTTTGACACGTTTCAACAAAGGAATTCTATTAAACCCCACCACCAACATCAGGGTTCCTTGTTCTACCTATGGGTTATCCTCTCTGTGGGCTATTTTACAACTGGTATCTTCCCTACGGGTTTTTTGAAAACTATTGGTTTTTATTCGGCATGTACCCATTGCATGCGTCATTAAGGAGAGAGACCATTCTGCTGGCAGTAATTTGACAGGCACATTTTATTGATTTATTTTTTAAGTTTTAATAACGATCTATTAGTTTTCGTTTTCTTGCTAAAAAACTTTTGCGAAAGCGCGCCTTTTTGGCGCATTCTGTAAATATTTTGCATTCTTTTTTAGTCCGTTCCTGCTATTGTTAAATATTCTCTTTTCTTGAAGATGGTGTTCAAAGTTACAAACGAAATAAAAAGGAAATTGTGAATTAAAAAAGACTGTTTTTTACAGTCACTAAGTTATTAACTAAATGAACAATCTTGTAACATTAAAGACGTAGACTTTTAAAAAAAGAATAAATTTGCATAAAAACTGGCCGAAATTGGCTGAAGTTTTAAATTATTTGAATTTTTGTGTATTTAGTAAGTGTAAAAAGGGCAAAACTTATTCGTTTAAAATCCCACCTAATCGACCTTTTTTATACTAAACATTTTTTCAGGAAATTCTAATTTAAGTTATAATTAGAAGGGGGTAACTGCGACGGTGGGTTATTAGAACATTCTATTTTTGAAACTAAAGTTATTACTCAGGCAAAAAGTTCTTATTTATTTTAAGGACTTCCCTTTTTTCTAATTAATGTGCCTGTAGACGCTCTCGGTTAAAAGATAATTAATTGGTAACTCATCAAAACTTTTAATTGTGATTATTCACGACGCCTGTTTTTGGCAACTAATTTCACAGCCTAACACGAAAAATATATTTACCAAAAATTAATTTGCACGATCCAATTTTGCTTTAATACGAATTTCGCATGTAACGATTGTACATTATTTTTTCCTGTGTGTGCTCAAGGCAATGGAGGATTTCGATTTTAAAATTTATCCATTTATTACTGCCAGATTCACCAAAAAAAGTTAAAGTTTTAAATCAAGTGATATTTTTTAGTTGGCTAGTTTAGTTTTGTTTGTGATACTGTTAAAATTTGGCTGCCATTTTTTTGTGCTTCTACAAATGATACTGAAACTTTATACTAACTATCAAAAAGATAATTTTGAGCCAACTGCTGATTTTGCGACACTTCTGTATATTTTTATTATTATGAAATTTGGATACTATTCTACTTATGTCTGTCACATTTTGTAAACGATTTTTCCCATTTAAATTTTGCAAATCTGATTTGTACCTTCGGTTTGTCTTAAAAACTTCACTTTAAAGATCTTTTATTTTGATAATATTTTGTTATCAACGATTTTAAACTTTGTAAAAGTAATAGAAAGAGAGCAGTACAAAATGAGGTCCCAGAGCTGTATTTTTTTATCTATCGTCTGCGTATCTTATGTTATTAATACATTCGCCATTGATAATCACCCCGTCGGAGGTATTTTCCAGGGCTTCTCGAAATATGTATTCTGAATATATGTTGAATATCAATGGCGTAAGTACACATCCCTGTCGAACTCCTCTCTTTATCATAACTTCCTCGGATTCCTCACTTTCTATTCTGAAGAAGTCTGGTTCCAATAAAGATTTGCTATAATTCTTAGGTCTTGTTTTTCTAATCCAGCTGATTCAAGAACTTCCATCATCTTATTATGCTGAACCTTATCAAATGCTTTTTGATAATCAATAAAGCTCGCGAAAATATCATGATTAACATTCCGCGCTCTTTGAAACAAGACTTGGATACTAAAAAGTGCCTCCCTAGTACCTAGGGCATTTCTAAACCCAAACTGGGTACAACTAATCTGTTCTTCGCAAATCCTATATATTCTTTGATGAATTAATTTCAAGAAAAGTTTAAGAGAGTGACTCATAAGGCTAATCGTGCGAAAGTCTTCACAGTTTTTTGCACTTGATTTTTTAGGTAGCGTTATAAATGTACTTTTGAGCCATATTTCAGGTATAATTCCCGTGGAGTATATTTCACTAAATATATCTGTAAGCCATCTGATATCTTCTTCATTTAATAGTTTTAAGAATTTATTCCGGATATTATCTGGCCCTGGTGCTTTCCCATTTTTCAACCCCACTATGGTTCGAGTAACCTCATCAACGGTAATCGGCATGAAATTTGGTACCCGGTAAGGGGGAGGATTTTCCGATCTGCTTGGGTCTTCGAACAACTGGTTTATGTATTCTTTCCAAATTTTTATTTTCCCTAAGCGATCTACAATGATGTTACCTTTGTTATCCTGAATTTTTCCGCTTACATTGAATTTATTCAGATCCGATGTCTCTTTTATTTTCTTGTGCATGTTGAAAGTATCGTGTTTCTTCTCAAGTTCTTCTATTTCTGCACACTGTCTTTCTATCCATTCTTGTTTTGCATACCTTATCTTACGTTGGATTAATCTTTGCATATTTCGGTACTCCATTTTACCTCTTTCCAATAATCTCCTCGCATTCATCAACTCTAATATTTCATCTGTTATCCATAGTTGTTTTTTATCTCTTTGTGCTACCAGAAATTCATTACCAATACTTTGAAATTTTTCAGCCATTTTGGGAAGAGTCGATTCTACGCTGTGTGGGATTTCTTTGAGTTTTCGACATTCTTCAGTTATTCTTTCAGTTACTACTTGGCGTGTTTGTTCATTCTTTCTGAGTTTCCTTATATTCCATTTTTTTCCTGTCTATCCTTTTCTTTACCTTTTTAAGCTTGATTTTAAATTTGCCGCAGAGAAGAGCATGATCTGAAAGCACGTCAGCTCCTGGGTATGTTTTAGCCACTATGCAACTGTTACGGTACCTTTTATTTATTAGTAAATAGTCTATCTGGTTTCTTACAATATGACTTTCTTCATCCTGAGGTGAAGTCCATGTATATAATCTTCGAGGTGGTTGTTTGAAAAGGGTGTTCAGGATAACAAATTGTTCCTTTGTCACAAACTCCTTTAGCCTCTCGCCTCGTTCGTTTCTAGTACCTAGTCCAAACCCGCCAATCAGTTCCGAGTTGTCGCCTTTGCCAATTTTGGCATTGAAATCTCCCATAATGATAGTTAGGTCTTCTTTCTTAACTTGTTTTAATATGTTAGATACTGCTGAATATACAATTTCCACTTCTTCATCGGGTTTTTCGGAAGTGGGTGAATATATTTCTATTAAGTTCAATTTGATAGGTGTGCTCTTCACTTCAATAAAAATTATTCTATCAGTAATTGGAGTAAAACTCATATCATACTGAGAGAGTTTAGGTGAGAATATGATTCCTACATCACTAGTGTGTTGGTTATTTTCACTGCCAGAATAGTACACTTTATGATCTTTTACAGTACAATGACCACTTCCGGGCCACCTCATTTCACTAATTCCGAGGATGTCGATGTTTAGTCTGTCCATTTCGAGAATTGTATTATGTATTTTCCCGGCTTGAAACATAGTTTTTACGTTCCATGTGCCCACAATGAGTGTTTCTTTTGATATCTTTAGTCGTGTTTCTCTTTCTTTTTCATTGGGTATTCGCTGGATGACGACCGGAGAAGCCCAATCTCTTCTCATGCCGGATCTTAGCCTCGGTAAACTATGATCAGTAGTGTTTTCACTTACTCGTTCATTTTCCATCATGCTTGTACTAGGGATATCCTTAGGGATCTTTAATGTGGTAGTCCTCCCGTGGCTTTCCACATCCGTATATCGTTAAATTACTTATTTCTAATTCCTCCGCCTTTGGGGTCGATTTCTCAACCCTAGGGCAATAGGGTGCCCTTACTCTTGTTAGCTCCTCCACCCGTAGCTGTTGGCTTACAAGAGGGGATTACTTATACCGGTAATCTTCCGGTCGACAGAGCCTCGTTGGTTATCTAGCAGGGTGCACCACGTGCAGGTGAGGTTGTCATTTGGGTCGGCTTATCTTCGTCGCCTTCACCCTTTACACCCTGATTAAAGGACACAGATAATCTATTAAATGACCAAACAGATATTAACCGCACCCCTGCTAAATATCTTTTACCAAAAACCAGTGTGGATTTCCCAATAATTTAAATAATAGGCAATAAAATGTAAATTAGGGTATTGCACTTATACATTATTGTACATCTAGGTATAAGTTTTTCAAGTAACCAAATATTTTGTCATTTAAAATAGAACTTCTGATGAAGCTGCAGTGTTAGTGAAACGCGTCAAGTTTTTTAGTTAAATATAGTGGAAATTTGACAAATATTCGTCTTTTATTCATCGTTGAATTTGGATTCCCATCAAGTAAAAGCCAGCAACCTACTTAATTATTTTAAGCATTGAATAATAAAAATACACTCCACAGGTGATTTAAGCATAAAACAAAAATTTTATATAGTTTTGCTTAAATTCGAATTACCCAAAAATGAAATAGGCCAAAGAATGGAAAAAATGAAAATTATATTACAGTGTTAAAAATTGACTTTAAGATAAAAGATTAATAAAAATAAACAACTTTCTTTAAAAATTTTTAGATCTGACAGTTACAAGAAAGCGCGTGATAACTTATATGCATATTACGATTATTTTCCTTTTTTTAAAGTAAAAGCTATTTAAACCAATTTAAAAAAATTTCCATATGAAACAGACTTTATGTGAGACGGTGTATAAAATATTCTGGCTAAAATTTCGTATTGCATTAAAGATAAGGTTCAAACATTTGTTTTGATGACCTGTTTTTCTGTTATTCTTAAAATATTTTTCCTACTCACATCCAATTATATCGCATTAATCCCAATCTATCGTTCCTTGCGACATTTGGTGCTCTTCTGCCTCCAGCTTTTCGATAAATATGTCATACGTGATAACATCGTTGGAATTTCATTTTGATACATAATCGATTCTTGTTCTTTTCCTTTTATTTTTAATGGTATGTGTCTGGCATATTATAGGTTGTATATTCTGTTGTACTGTGTGTTCCAGGAATAATATTGTAACTAGATTAATTCATATTTAACGGTTGCGAATTATATAAAGTCCGTAAAGTGTTTATTCATATTTTATGTTAAATGGGTCACTTTTGCAGTTTAGCCCTCCAAAGCACTTAGAGTTATAATATCTTTATTCATAGGAGGTAGATTTCTCATTTTATCGAGTATTGAAATAACAAATTTGACAACAAGAAAATTTATTTTTCTGTTAAAAAGTAACATATACTTAGAGTTGCGTTATGGCAGGATCGACAAATTTAGCTTTCGGCCATGTCCATTTTTTTGATAAGATATTTCAAAGAGGAGTATCTCACGAGAATATTTGTTACCACTTGAAGGTCCTCACAGGGTGATTGAGGAGTTCTTTTGCATTTTTTAGTATTGGATGTATCAATCTTTTCGCTTGGCAGTAACATTATCAATTTCTAGGTTCTGCATAGCAGATTTCGCCATGTCCATCCCTATGTGTGTCACAGATTTATAAATTTGTCAGTTTTTGATCTATTGCAATAAAATTTGGCAGCAACATATTCTATATATGGGAGATCTCAGGGATATGAAAAAAAAACGTGAAAGGAATACTGCAGGTTCGTATAAACTTTTTTCGTTTAGGCCTCCTTTTCGGATACATGGGCTCCCAAAAAGCTGAAATGGTTTGAAGTTTTTACATATAATTATCGAACCATCAGGTACATTTCAATTTTTTTAATACGGATTCTATTCAAGAAGATATCTCTATACGACAGGTGCAGCAATTCTCGATATGATCAATGGCAATATTGGGAGAAATTAAATAAATCGGTCTCTTTTTTTAGCTCTGTGCACTGATGATGCAAAATCAATGACCAGAATATTTTCTGGTCTTGTGGTGTGGGTAAAGAAGATCAATGAGATTATTGAATGAACTCATTGCTGTATTTATAGACAATTACTGGCATGTAAGCGCATTCCTGCAGTGTGATCTAGTACTTTAAACGACGCTGTAAAAATTGTAAATTTTATAAAATCGAGCTCTACAAACTCTCGTCAATTCTATGCGCTTTGTAAGGACATCAGAAGTCTTCACGTTTCTTTACTACTCTATACAAAAGCTAGATAGCTTTGGCAAATTTTTGACCCGCCTGTTTGAATTAAAGCCTGAAGTTCAAGCATTTTTTGTCTTTGTCATTTATCCTCTTCTGTATTTGATATTCTTTGGCTGCAAAAACATACTTACTCAATCCACATTTTTTCTAAATTAAATGATTTAAATCTGTCTTTACAAGACCCAGGTATTGCCATTTTCAACATGCATGATAGAATAGCAACCATGCTAAAGAAGCTTAACTTTTGGATTCAATGTCTGCAGTATGAATGAATGAGTACGAATATTTTGGTTCTCTCAGCACCATTTTATTAATAAACCTATTATATGTAGATCGAACAACTGGATAAACAAACCTTTCAAGGAGATATAACTTCGGATAATGCTCTAATTTTAGTGGAAGAAGAAAAGCTCATTGATTTATCCTCTGACAATTTCCTATAAACTGTTTTTTGAGATCATTCTTTACTTTAATTGATTTTTGGCTCAGTGTAGGAAATAAATATTCTATTTTTACGCAAAAGGCCAGTAAAGTTTTATTGCTCTTTTGTAAAATATATCTAAGTGGGAAAGGATTTCAACATACATTTATCTGAAAGATAAGCACAAAAACAGGTTAAATTCAGAACCTGAACTTCTAAAAGTTTGAAGATGTCTAAACATCGAATCAAATTTTGAATATCTTTGTTCTACCAAACAGGTACAAATATCCCAATGAGGGTATTTTTCAAGTTCTGTGTCATGGTATCTATTTTGTGTTAATTTTTTTTTGTAGGTTATCAGTTTATTTTTAATAATGTTTTTCTATAAATGTTTTTTGTTATAAACTGTTATTCAGTATGAAAAATAATTTTTTAAAAACCAGTTTTTCTATTTCATTTATTATTCCTAATGATTTCACAGTGGGTTCGCTAACTTATTCCGGTTTTTAAAGGGGGTTCACAAGAAGAAAAAGTGTACTAGGGGAATAAGATCAGGACACATATAAGTTAATTTCGCTCATTCGAATTAATGTGAAGCACAGTGATAAAAGAACATTCATAATTTTGTCAACAAATCGAGTTTTTGCTGTCAGTTTATTCTTCTAATCTGGAAGTAGCTATCAAAATAAAATGTATACAATCTTTCCCACAATTTTCTTATATAAAATCTTTACGTTGCCATCTACCATTAATCCTGAACGGCGCTTGACGTCGCTGTGTGAAACGATTTATTAAATTTATAGTTTAGTTACTTTTCCAAATAACAGGTGGTCCAAAAAGTCCCGAAATTAACATATAAAGACCCAATTTCTAGGCAAAGTTCGACTTTATTAATTAACATAGTCTCCTTCAATTCGACGATCACCTTTCTATCGGAGCTCTATTTCTTTCCGGCCAGAATTTTTTTCAAGATTCGCGAACAGTCGCTGGGGGTCGAATCTAGAGAATACCGTGGATACTGAAGTAATTCGAAGTGTAATGCATGTTGTTTTGATATTGTTGCGATCGAATTATGACACCGTACATTGTCTTGGTGAAACAAAATGCTGTTTCATCCTCTCTCAACATAGTCTATATCCCCATTGTGTGTAGATGTTCCCATCAAGCTGTACGCTTAATTTGCTGAATAGTTTGCTCAAAAATTATTGTGCCTGTTGTTACTCACAATATGGTTTCAGTGGCTTAGGTGTTGATGGTTTATCCACCAGAATAATCACTCACGCTTTAGAAATTCCAAATACTGGTTCCTGTCTAATAAATGTGGTAGCAGATCCATATCTTGCTTCATTACTTAGAATGTATTTGTGTTTTGATACCCAAGCAAGAGTAACTTTGTTGAATGGTTTTGAAGACAATCCCAGACTTATTATGATGTTATTTGATAACATGCAAGAGCTTTCAGCACAGACCGAGAAAACGAGCATGGTTCAGTCCTGATTCCTCGTCAGATTCTCCTGAAGTCAAGCATTAATAGCATATATTTCTGGCTGAAATATCGTAGTGTGCGTCGTGTGGCAATGTCGTTATAGTGCTTGTGATTTATTGTGCTATCTGAACTTAAAATGGACAGTGAACACGACTTAATAAAAAAAATGAGTTAATGATGTCAATTTTAAAAGAGACGTTGTTGTGCGACGTCATGTGGATATCGAAAAAAAAACAATCGATGTCGTCCTATTTTTAGGATCTATTTTAGAACAACTCTGACAGTTTGACCTTTATACTTTATACAATTGCATAAAAGTAGTCTTAGTTGTTCATACATTTTTGCGGTTACTTTCTTAACTGGACTAAAGGCCTTCACCAGGGATGTTTTCTATCACCAACTCTCTTTAAAATCTACCTCAATGAAGCTTTAAAGAATTGGAGAAGATCATGCAGTAGAATGGGAATAGAATTAAATAATGACACCCATTTATATACGCTTCATTTTGCAGATGACCAAGTGATAGTGATCCAAGCTAAAGAAAACCTCGAATTTATAACGAGGAAACTATTTAAAGAATACGCAGAGTGGGGATTAACGGTCAAATGCAATGAAACTAAATATATGTGTATCGGTGGAGAATAAACAGATTTGGAAGTGGATGGATAATACCATAGTAAAATCTTGTTCTGATTATACCTACCTTGGAACAAAGATCAGTCAAAGTGGACAAACTGAAGAAGAAATATTGGAGCGAATAACTAAAGGGAAAAAAGCTATCGAATGCCTAAACTCACTATTATGGTCAACAAACATCTCCAAGGAAAGAAAACATCTTTTATACAATGCAATATTTAAAAGCGTTGTATTGTATGGATGTGAAACATGGCAGATAAATAAAACTTTAGAACGTAAACTGCTGGTTCTTGAAATGGACTTTTGGCGAAGATCTGCCGGAAAGTCAAGGTTCGAACGGATAATCAACGAGAGAATTAGAGAGATTATGGGCGTAAAGAAAACTATTCTCGATGAAATCGAACAACATCAGCTGGTATGGTATGGACATGTCTACCAAAGCAAATCCTAAAATGGACACCAAATGAAAAAATAAAAAGAGGAAGACGAAAAGTTACCTGGATTAAAGGCATTAGCCGAGCCATGTCCGAAAGAAACTTACTTCCAGGGGATTGGGAAGACCGAAAACAATGGAGACTGGGAACCGGAAGGCGTAGAACGCTATGAAACTGGATATATATATATATATATATATATATATATATATATATATATATATATATACTTTCCTAACTCATTAAACTGTTGCATACTTTTCTTCATGGTTTCTTTTCAAACATACATTTATCGAATTTTTTATTCTTTTATTCATCAATAAATATTTTAAACAAGTATTTCTAAGGAGTTTTAGGCCTTCTAATTCACTTTAAGTTCTGATTAAATGCAACAAATTGCAAGCAGTATAACCACGTAGTGCGACTGTCTGTCGTACAATATCGTACGACAAAAAATCACGCGGATCCACATCCAATACAACTACATACTTAGATGTGTAGCTTATCGGTCTGCTATCAAGAATGTTCTACTTAAGTTTCTTAAATCACGAAAAAATGATTCTCCAAATAAAAAGTATGAACTAAATGCAATATGTTCAATGCTAATACGTCGTATTTTACAACATGGTTCTAATTTATTACCGCAAATATTGCTTAAGTAAAACAAACCTTGAGCAGATAAAAAGGATCTGATAATTACAAATAATAATTTGTTTTCTTTAGTTTACTTTGATCCTTTTTATATTAAGTCATGAGTTCCATATTTTAACCAGAAGAGAATATTTAAGTTTTAAAAAGAAAGAGATCGGTTACTCTAAATAAATATTTCCAATTCAGGACGGCCAACGATAGGGGAATGAAAGATTACATGAATACGTTAAAACCTGAGAGAAGTTATTATATTTGATGAGATGTAGAATCAGAAGAGGCACATGTAAAAATATTTATTACACTTATGTTATTCATAAAAAAGATTTTTAATGAATTCCTTTTAATTTCATTATTTTTAGAATTAAATGCCTGGAGGCGAAACATCCATAGTTTTAATTAATTTTAAGTTTCCTTTGTAAAAATATTTTAATTAGAATTAGAGATCTTAAAAAAAATGTTTTTGTGGCTAAACATTAGGGGCGGCTTTCACCCCATTAAGATTAGTTTCCACCCATAAAATCGGAACTGAACACTTCGGATACCTGTATTGGAAGTACGAAGAAATAATTCTAAAGATTTTTGGTAAACAAAAAAAATATAACTTATATAAAAAATAACCCAAATTAAACTTTGACAATAGTGAAAAGCAGTGTTAAAGTACAATAATTTTTTTAGTCTAGATACTTTAAATCACTTCATCTGTGACTTGTTTACAAATTTGTTAATTGTTGTTGTATTAATTTAATTCAGCTATTCTCAAATAAACATTCACTGTGGTTTCGAATAGATATGTAGTAAAATATGGAGTTATTTTTTAAATACTCGTAAAGAAACTCTGAACAATTCCCTAAAACAAATCGTTATTTTCCTCGCTTCTTTATATTCTCTCAACAAATTACTGATGCTACAATTTACAAGAAAAGTGAATCAGCTGAACAATCTGACTTTTTACGAATGACTTAATAAAACGAAGGTATTTTTCTGTTATTTCCTAGTTTCCTTCATTCTAGGATCAGATATTACGTTTTCTGGAATATCTTAAATCAGAAGGGATGATACGGAATTATTTGGAAATGTATTTGAAATTCTTTCTAGTTTCGCTTTATATATGTTTTTAACCTTGTTTAGTTATAGAACTTTTATTCATTCACATAATTTTTCCATTAAAGTGTTTTGTCTATTTTGTTTAAAAAGGTTAATAAAAAACTTCATTTTGATTGTTTTGGACTTATGAGCTGAAAAAACAGATGCACATTAAAGCCTTCATAAACTCTAAATTTTCACAATTAGAACTAAAATGGTTTAAGTTACAAACTGCATCTACTTTTCATGGACCTTAGATCGTCTGATTGGTAAGCTTTGTTTTGATTTATTATACCTTTTAGTATATGTTACCAACATGGGAAAATTAAAGAAAAATTCAGTAATAAATGCCGAAAATAAACGAAATTTTCCATTTTTCATGCGTGTTTCTGCCGGATCAACTTTTTTTTTTATAAATCGCAATATTAATATAGTTTGAATGAATTTAAGATTCATTATATTTTTGTGTAGGAGTTAAGAATTGAATAATTTTTGAGGTTATTTGCAAGAAAATTATAGTTAATTATTACGAGTTTCTAGTTTTTTTTCCATAATTTAACAAATAACGATTCCTTTAATTAGATTTTAAATTTAAAGGAATGACATTATATTGTTAGACATATACCTCCTAACTTACTAACATAGTCTAACTTTAAAAACAGTCTAAACTGACAGTAGAGGGTTTAAAATGACAAGGACAATAATGTAACAAGTTTTGAACCTTAAAAATGTAAGTAAAAAAAATATTTTACCTTATTATCGAACTGGCAAAAGTAGAAAATTTTCTTCATATCCCCATATTCGTATTTATTTGTTGAGATATGTAATATAAATTATAACAATATTATAAGCGAAACAAAACTGACCAACTAGAAGATTTAACTTCCATGGCAACTAGACTGGGTTTAAGTATTAAAACTTCTTAAATCTGACTGAAAATCTTTTTTCTATTAAAGAGATTTTTCTTACCTTATTTCGTTAATTTATAACTACTGGTTTATTTAATCGGTTTACGTAAGATATATTCTATCATTTGCTGTACTGTAAAATAAACTCTAAATTTAATATACATTCATTAATTAAATTTAATGATTTTGTACCTTAAATGGTGAATAAGCTACATGTACTTTGAAATTAAAGCTTTATATCTTAAATTTAATTGAATATTACCTTAAATTTCAATAAAGTAACTAAAATTTAATGTGTAATTACATCAGATTTAATGAAAAAATTATTAAATTTAATGCATTAACAATAAATGCATTTAATAAAAGGTTTGTGAAATTTACTTCCAATACATTAAATTAAAATCAATGTAAAGATTTTTACAGTGTGGTATTGGTCTTAAGCAAGCTAGTGTTATTTAACTACGCCAGCTTTTATGATTTTAGTAAAACATCGCAGTAAAAAATGACTGTTTAACGTTTTTTCTTTGTTTCAGGTAAGTGTTTTATTCTTCAACATCCAGAGTCATGTTCAAAAATATTAATGCTGATAATATGATCGTAAGTAGGAACATGAAAAGTAAAAGTAAAGAGTAAATGAAAATTTTATTGTCTAAGCATAAGATTCGTGTAGGTAACCGTCAATAGACCCACAATTTATATTTATCATGCCTCAAGATAATATATTTTAAAAGAAGGTTGATGTAGGATCTGGAAAAATTGTGCTAATACAATTATTCCAGTCGGGTAGACGTGTCTTTTGTCTGAACTCTTCGATTTGAACTTTTCGTTTACTATAGCTGTTAAGTTAGTTATAAAGCAAGGCCTTACTATCTAAATAATTTTTTATTTAGTGGCATTATTACTCAACATATAAGTTTCCAAAGTAGTTTTCAAATTGTTCCGTCTAATTTGCTAGCCACAAATTTTAGAAACCTAAAAAAATTCCATACCCATAGGAGCTCCCTTGACTTGTTTATATTGCCGGCCTTCATAAGGTAAATAGGTGTTATCGAGACAGTGTCTAGCTAATTCGATGATACATTTTTGCAGATTGGGTTTCGATCGAAATTCCTTACAGATCAAGAAAATTACCACGAAGAGATGAACATACTGCCAGACGCTTTAACAAAAAATGGTTATAAAAGAGAACATAAAGACAAGGGTCTAAAAAACAAACGCTTGGCCCAGAAAAATTGCGAAAACCAAGAGAACTGCTCCAAAATTTTTGTTCCTTATGTCAGTGGCACCACAGACAAAATCGAAAAATTCTCAAGTGACACAACATTGAAACCATTTTCACCACAGAGCGTAAAGTAAAAAATCTCTTGCCAACACCTAAAGAAAGAATCCCTCCATAAAACCAGGGAGTGTACGAAATTCCATGCAGAGAATGTAGCTCATCTTACATAGGCCAAACCAATCGTAAAATAAGCGCCAGAAGAAACGAACATATAACCGCTGTTAAGCAAAAAACAACTTCTTCGGCACTGGCCCAATACTAGTTAAACACAGGATATAAGACAAATTTCTCAGGAACAAAAATGCTATCGAGATGTGAAAACCTGTCCACAATAGTTATAAGGGAAGCCATCGAAATTGCCAACAGGCCCAACAACTTAAATAGCAGAGATGATAGCCAGCGATTGCCTAATACTTGGAAAAATCTGCTTACAAAACATCAACCAGGTAGTAACGAAACAAATTACAACTCGACAATGCGACCCCAAACACTGGCAAAGATATATATATATATATATATATATATATATATATATATATATATATATATATATATATATATATCTTCAACAAAAATTATTAGGTTTGTTACGTCTAACTTTTATGAGAGAAATGATTTAAAATGTAATGGTGTGACTATTTAGTAAATACGTGCGACATACAATAGTGCTGCAATCACATTTTATATAAAGAAAATATTTTCGAGAAAAAATCTTGTTTAACTACTTATTTATATTTAAAAATCCAAGCAAATCAAGCATTTAGGTTGGAGGTGCGTGACAGATTTAATATCATTGATACTGTTAGGAAGAAGCAAGGAGAAGGTAGGTCAAGGTTAACGAATGCTAGAGAAAACGTTACTAGTGAGAGGAGTTAGAATAGAGACTACAAGAAACTGCACGTTGTTTATCCAGGATATTTTTGTTTCCAGTTGAATTCGTATCGTTTACAATAATTTAGGCTTATAAGGTACCATTAGTTGATTACAAACCACAGAGCTCATTTAATTTGTCCTCTTGTGTATTTGATATTCTGATGGCATTCCTGTTACTAATTACTATACAGGGAGTTCTCCAGAAGAAAAAGGTTAGCAACTGCTGATCTAGAAAATAGACTCTTCAACCTGATTAAAGCATCCAAACTGTACACATAGAACAGATTTATCAGATAACATGTTAAGTCCCCAGGCTACAATGTAAGGGCTTCAGAACCCTAAAATAGTCTGAATCATACAGGGTAGTTAAAATTAATAAAACGTTAAATTGGACAGACTCAACTATAACTTTAATTTTTGAGGGAAATAATAAGTGAAAAAGTTAATCACAATATGATACAGTCTCGAAATCCACAATTTCAATCACATTAAAAAAAATGAACAACAAGGGAAATGAATGATGTGGAATTAGACTTAGTTAATGAAAATCTATTACTTTCTCTAGTAATACGTTCGTTAGGTTTAGAAAGTATTATTTTTAAAAGTCATATTGAAAGAATACTCGAGTAAATTAAATATGCCCATTCAATCCCACTTTCAATAAATATTTGGATGAAGGAGATGATGCTAAACACCTGGATTTGCGTCTTGTTAGGGAAAAAACTGGATATAATTAAACTTTTCACAAGTTGATTCTATTTTTGGATAAAGCCGCATTCGACACAAAAAGAAACTTTTCCCGCCAACACTTACGATACCGGAGTAATAAAAATCAGCATTCAAATTTCTATCTAGGCGGCAATATTCATTTATTTATTTATTTATTTACACTGCCCTACAGGACCAAAGCCCCCATTGTTAGGCAGAAAAAAGAATAGAGTTACATAAATCCTGAAGTTATATACATAATACAGACAGTACAATAAGTATAACATAGCCTATAAATCAATCACAGATAATTGCAAATAAACGATTTGACAACAGAATAATTGAAGTAAAATATATCAAATTTTTCTTTCAGGCGATCATAAAGGGAACACATCGAGTATAATGGGGAGAATTGTAATACATTAATTCTAGGTTTCGATAAATAGAAAAATACTGGAGATCTTGTTATCCCTGGAACATGAAAATTAACTCTCGCGAGCCAAAATCTTGTTATTAACCAGTTTATACAAAGAAAGTACACGAGCTCCGTTACTGCGCTTCTCTAGAGTTGCGAAATAAAATCTTGTCAATAGGCTTTCGTGAGGTGTAGTAGGCAGCGAATAACATACATCCGATTTAAAGTTTAATAATCTTAAGAAACAACACTGAATTTTTTCTAATTTATCAGAGAGTACATCGTAATACGGATGCCAGATAACTGAGGCATATTCCAATCTACTTCGTACAAGAGAATAATATGACCCGTAGTGAGTGAAATTCATGACTAGATCTCACTAGAAAGCCCAATGTTCGGTAAGATCTCGATACTGTATCATTAATATGATTGACAAATGCGAGTCTGCAGTCAAACGGGCCTCCCAGGTCCTTAATGCAGAGAACTCGCCTTAGAAAAGCATCGTTGATTCCATAATCATGCAGCAGAGACATTCAACCTCTTTAGAATGATATAACATTGCACTTGTATACGTTCAGAAGCAGTTCGTTTTTTAGACACCAAGCATTTAATTTCATGAGATCCAGTTCAAGGCTCAAGCAATCGCCCGGATTCCGTATGTCCCGGAATATCTTTAAATCGTCTGCATAAAATAGGCAGCTGTTCTTCAACCCCCAGATATACCACCATAATAAAAACGTTAAAAAGTAAGGGACTCAAAACAGAACTTTGAAGAACACCTGACGTTACTACAAAATTACGAGATTTGTAACCACGGTATTCAATATAATGAGAGCAGTTTAATAGGTAACTTTCAAAAAATCTAATTAGATTGTCATTAAAACCAAAGTCCGACAATTTGGAAAGTAAAACACCTTGATCAAGTCAATCAAACGCTTTGGAAAAATCTGTGTAAACGACATCGACCTGAGTGCCAGAATTAATACGCTCTGAGACATACTGTGCAATAGTATAAAGATTGGTCATGGTTGACTTTCCAGAAGCAAAAGCATGCTGCTGATCGATCATGAGAGGCATTATGTAAAAGAATAATTTATTCCTGAGGAACCCTTTACCTTTGCAAAATTGCACATTCTCGATATGGGGTGACAATTTCGACTCTGGTTCTATCATTCTTTTTAAGAACAGGACAAATTTTTGATTCCTACCATAGATCAGGAAAAATACATTTTTGAATGTATAAATTAAAAATTATAGACAATGGCTAAGCAAACGCCCAAGCACAATCCCTTACGACAAACGAAGGAATGGAATCAGGAATTTGTTTTTCAATTTTTTAAAAGCTTTCTCAATGTCTTTGGGCATTATTTCAAATAATGAGGTAAGGTAAGAATTGCAACCATGACTAAAAGTAGGTACATAAGGATTAGAAACAATTGAGGATTCATTGAATAATTTTGCAAATAAATTTTCGATGGCAAAGTCCCATTAGACTTCCTAAGATTGATGTAGGACCAGAACGATCGGGGTTCTTTTGAAATTTCGCTTTAACATTTGCAAGATAAGTATTGTAGAATGTACGGATAAGATTTTTTACAACTGTCCTAGCATTCCTGAAAGATAAATAATCACAAGTCTCATTAGATCTTTTATATTTCCGCCATAGCAACTCTTTATTTTTTAATAAGCGAATTACCTCCTTAGTGAATCAAGGTGGGTACTTGCTATGCCTGAACAAGGTCTTTGCTACCCTCTCATTAAGAATTTCATCTATATGCTGATAAAATGCCGCTACAGCCTCTTCAACAGCATACCCTCACGCAAAAAAGACCAGCCACTGTCGAGCAGGGGCTGGTACATCCTAGGAAAATCAGTCTTTCTAAAATTATATCTGTACCGTTCTTTTAATTTAAATTTTGTTTGCACGCTCGATAAGACCGTGTTATCAACCATGAAGTATGATGCACATTCACAGGTAACATTGCCGACCCAAAATCAATAACTCTGCAAGAGTTCAGTGGGCCAAACACCAAGTCAAGAAGCCGCTTACTGTGATTTTTTACATTATTGAATTAGAAAATAAATGTTTGGTGTGCTCTGTGTTATCATGGTATTATTGGACTGTACTTTTTCTGTGCTACCTGTAACTAAAATAATTATTTAGAATTATTGGAAACCTATTCTTATGCCCTCCTGGAACTTCTTTCACTGGATTATGGAAAGCAATGAATGGCACTTTAAACATGATGGGTGTCCAGCACAGCAACTAAGTTACTGAATGACTTCATAATCATATTGGTGAAAGATTATTTGATCGAAATGTTTCAGTAAGATGGCCGTTAAGGAGTCCCGACGTAAAAATATTTCTGGGGAAGTCTTAAACAAATTTTTAATGATAGCTCTGTAGAACATTATATTACCGTATTGAAAAAAGCCATACGAATTTTTCGTGAATTATTAAATTCTGACGAAATATATAATAGTAATAAAAAAAAAGCAAAGCAACGTTTTTTATAAATAAGTAATTTTTTATCTTCATTATTTTCTTAGAAACTTGAAAAACGAGAAGCAAAATTAATGCCATTACGCAAAGCAGTAAGTTTTTTGTTGTTTTAACTCATTTTTTGTTTTGTTATCTTTAAGACAAGAATGGTGAATTATGGGTGATAAACGGCCGCAAAGAAGGCAAAATGTGTAATCCCTTTTAAAAGTAAAATCACCCGCCTTTTCTGTAAAGTAACACAACACAAAGATGAAAATAAGGTCATTTGGATTTAACCAAATTAGAAGCGTAGAGAGTTATTGCAATAACGGAGATAAATAGTAAAGTAAAGTGTAAAGAATTAGAATATAAACGAAAATTAATTGTCTTGAACAGCCTTATTAGCTTGTTTATTTAAATATCGTAATAATATGTATTGTTACGATTTTGTCTCTTTAAAATCGCTCACTGGGTTCGCAGAATAAAAAACAACACCTTTCAATAATACTTTCAATACTTCACTACAATACACCACTATAAAACTCTTAACTATACAACTATATGACTCCTATACGACTGCCTCTACTACGCTAATCATATCTCTATTTATATACCTATGGAAAATTTTGTATAAATCTAGGGCATAAAAGTTGGGATCTATCTAGAATTATGAATCATTGATACACTATTCCTTTTGGCACATTATAATAACGCGTCGGAATATTTGTATATACGAGGGCGTATAAGTTCCTTCCACTTGTTCATAGCACTGCTCCCCTCCTAATTCTGATCGTTCCGATATGACTTTAATCTTTGCAGATGTACTACTTTCATTTTGGTCTTAGAACTTCGTTGAACTAATCGATCGTTATTTTCAAAAAGCTCGTCTATTCTTCTGTAAATGATTTTCTTCTTACTTCTCCTTATTCTGGTTGTTTGTTCCGCAGTGCCTCTGATTGGTTCGCTATCATGGTTCTGGGATAGAATAAATTCGTCGGTGCCAAACTTTATAATGTTAAGCTTATCGTCAAAGGAAAATCCATGTTGACGAATCAGGTCCATTCACAGTAAAAACTCATCTTCTGTTTCGGCAATTATTACTAACTGGTTTAATTTTAGACTTCCAAGTTGAAGCTCAACTTGCATTTCTCCAATCACATCAGCTGCTTCTCCAGTTACAATTCTAAACATTACTTTTCTAGACAATAATAGAATTCTAAATTTATCAACAAAGATAGACTTTATCAGATATACTGCAGCACCAGTATCAACAGTTTATGATAATAGGAGTAGCATTGACTTATTCTTTAAGTTGAAGTTGATCGTTTCTCATCTGAGCTTTGAATCAACGTCATAAGTGAGTCTCCGAATAGGAAACTCTTCTTTTTCTAACATTTTGCTGCATTGCTTGTATTCTTCCTTACATGGTCTTCTTGAAATGACATCTGCGTTGTTATGCAGTTTCCCTGGTCTATATTTGATGTTAAAATTATAGTGTTACAATCCTTGTTCTCTTCTGTGCGGTCTCTGGATGACGTACTAGACCTTAAATGCACCTGACAGTCCCATCTTATGTGTCCAGTTTGTCCACATATGTAGCACTTTATGTGCCTTCTTAACTCTACCCGACAGTCTTTTCTCATATGTCCATTTCGTTCACATCTGTAGCATTTTATCTGCTCTGTTAATTGCATTTGTCCAGTTCTTCCACATTTGTAGTATTCGATCTATTTTCGGCTATAAAGTGAAGTACTCATTCTACATTTGGTTTTAGAATTGGATTGTTGCGTTTTTCCCGCTTCCCTTCTATGTGGTCTCTGGATGGTAAGCTAGACCTTAGCTGCACTTGACAGTTCCATGTCATGTGTCCGGTCCGACCTCATCTGTAGCACTCCATCTAATTTCTGCTATAACGTGGAATATCATCTATTGTGTTCAGTTCTTCCTGATTTCTTTTGTATCGTGAAGTATCATCTCTCTCGCCTAGTTTCATAAGAATTTCAGACAACGTTGTTTCCATGGTTTTATTCGATAAGTCCTTGTTTTTCTCTATGGTAACAGTTCTTATTTTTGGCCTTGACACATTATAAGCTGCCTTTATCTCCAAAGCCCTATCCAACGCTTCACTACAGTAATTAAACTTTCTTATACGCAACATAAGCTGGATTTCCCAAATAAAGTCACTTTTTTTAAACTGAAAAATGTAATTTTCTCATATTGGAGTTGACTGTAGTTTATAGATGTTAATCGAACTTTGAATGGCTGCAAGCAGAAAACATTTATTCAGTTAAAAGTTATTTAAGTCCAAAAGTTGGAAAATCCAGTTTTGTAAATGTTAATATTAACCTGAACTAAGTGTAGTAGGAAAAAATTAGTGGAAAACTTCTTTGTTTAAAACCGCTTTCAAATGCTTCAACAACTATTTGTTTATAATAATATTATTCCCACGTGGAAGAACTTAAACCTTAAAAATCTTGCTCAGTCACTCAAAATACATAAAAAACTCTAATGGGTTCATCTACATTAAAGAAGCAATTTGATCCCTTCTAGCTTTCGATGACTCGATGGCGGGCCAGTAAGAATTTTTTTTTTCGGAATAGAGTCGTTTCAGGACAAGTGGCGTAATACATTGAAATTAGGAGAGATTATGTTCTTCATTTTTAAGGATAAAACTTATCTAGTATCCCCTGTACTATAAACAAATGTTAATAAGGGTTCGAGCTACAAAAGAAGAAAGTGTTTGACTGGCAGCAATTTTTCTGAAAATAGTTTCAGTATTCCGTTATATTTTAACTTTTAAAAAATTTAAAATTCTATAATTATATATTATGGAAAACAGTAGCTCATTAACTATGAAGTTCAAAAAATCTACCTTTAAACAAGGCATGAACAGAGATGCCATTTGTAGCCGGTATCTCCTCATACCTCTACGGTTCGGTTAGCTAGTAAAACAATAATTTGAACTGCTTGTTTTACCCTCTTATCTAATAAATTGCTTCGTGAAAAGGGCAATTCTTTTATTTGCTCTTCCTATTGTATCAGAAAATTGTAAACTTTTGTTGTAATTATATTTCTTTTGTTGACTAGAATCTAACCGTACATTGTACTTTTTTATTTTCGAAAACAGTCGGAAGGTTTGATGATGTTAAGGTTTTTCTTACAAAAATGGCAAACAAAAAGAGACAATCCATTAAGTTTTTTTTTTGTGGGTTTATAACAAGCACTGCAAAAAGCCTTGAAGGCGATCTGAGAGCCGAGCTGTATTTAACCGAAATGGTGGCGTTAAATCCCTTAAGATCGTACTTATGGTTTGGAAAATACAAACTCAAAAAGGTTATTTCAGAATATCGAAATACTTTAAATAAAATATGAGAATAAGTATGATTGTCGGCCTTGCATTGTCTTTATTTTTACGACGTTTCGATTAGGTTGTATCTTTAATCGTTATCAAGTGTAAATTGAATGTTTAGTCTTAAAACTATGAGCCTATATAGGGACTGTGTCCACTGAAGCGCAAAGTTTCGCTTCACTGTACACACCTCAATAATTTGATATTACAAAGCAGTGATTGCCAAAGATTAGGTATCTCAACACTGGGTTTACTGAAGATTCCATTATTATTTTTAATGTAAGCTGCTTCTATAAATTTTTCTTTCTTTTTCATGTTGGGTTCCATACAGGCGCGGATCCAAGGGGGAGGGCGGTGGGGGCGATCGCTCCCCCCCCCCAAGAGCCTTGAGTTTAGGAAAATGGACCCAATGTTTCCTCTTATACTGCAGTTTATTTAAGAACTAGAGAGAGTAATAAATCATTTTTTATCCTTTTTCTCTTCGCAAACTACCTGTGTTCTTTAGTCCGGTGTCTTTAGCAAAATCAGTTAGACACATATATTTTTCATAGGAATGGGTTAGAAATTTTATAATCAAAAATACCAATCTATAATAATGGATTAAACGTAGCCTTATTTCCTCAAAAAATTCGAAGTTATAATTTAAATTCTTACAAAGTATCCATTGTCAAAAATACAAAAAGGTAAACATATATAAAAAAATAAATTCGTCCTTATAATATTAAAATATTTTTGGGGCTATCGGTCATTTTATTATTAATTAAAAACATTTTTAGGGTATTTGACGTTTCAGTTTATTTATTTCTTAAATCATCTGCAGAATTACAATTAAACACTAAAAAGGGATTCAAATGTAATTACTTTTTTATGTTGTAATTAAAATTAGACTTACTTATTTTTATTTCTATTGTACTGATATCTTAATTTAATTTACTTTATTATATGGAAAAATAAGATACACATGGTAATTCTACACGCTTAAGAAAAAGATACAAATACAATAATAAAATAATAATAAACTTACGGCTAATTGGAATTAAATATATATAAAATTAAAGAGTTGGACATACTAAAATAAAAATATATAAAAAAAACAAATAAACAACATTAAACAATAAAATACAACAAAAACAAAAATTTAAATAATAAATTGAGTTTACACTAATTAACATTACGTATATAATTCCTAATCAAAGTCAGTGAAACTATATTCGCTCAAATTAATTATAATTGGTTCCTCTATCTCACCGATCATGAGATCGAGTTCTCCCATTTCGTTTTATTCTTTTATTATATGGATTTTTTCCAATTTTCCGCAGTAACTTTATTCAAAAAAATCTTTCAAAAGTTTAGTTAAATTACTAATTTTGTTAATTGTGTTATTTCTAGCAACTCAACCTTTTAATTGAGAGAGATATTTACTTCTCCAACGGACAGTTTCCGGACTATCTATAGGAACAGATTTTCTATCTGGTTTTTCTCAACAAAAATTAAGTTCTCTGAGCAATTTCCAGAGATCAGTTCTTTTAATTTCAGGTAAATCGCGATCTTCATTGATTTTAGTTAGAATTTTGTCGACCGTTGGGATCTGCTTCTCATAATAAAATGTATATACAACCCCTTTAATTGCAGTTTTCATTTCTTCTCCCAACGAGGTTTTTCATCTGCTTGTGATTGATTGTGGCTTGGGAGTACTAACAATTCCAGTCGTTTTTTCTCCATCAGTATTCGGTACATAGTAGATTTTCCAACTCCTGTCATGTTGGAGCACATCTCAATAGAGCTTTTAACATTATTATCTAGATATATAATATATAAAAGCAAACGCAAATAAGATAAATCACTAAGAACAAACTGTAAGGTGTACTTTGCTCACTGACAGAAATTAAATTAAACTATCAGAATTTTTATGTTGCAGTAATATAATGAAATATAATTAGATTTACGGCAGTTCTTAGTTACCTGGAGCAGGTACGTTGGAGGTTTCGGTAACAGTTTTATTACTCTCTCTAGTTCTTGAATAGAGTATAGGAATGTGTGTACTTGCGATCGCACCCCCCCCCCCCTCCGTCCCAAGGTCTTTGAGCTCAGGAAAATAGAACCCATTCTGCCTTTTATATTAGGAATGAGTATGCTGCTAAATATATATATATATATATATATATATATATATATATATATATATATATATATATATATATATATATTGCCGCAGCTTTAGACCATTTTATATTGTGTTGTTTATCCCAGGCGCGTTCTGCAATACCTGATCTCGAAGTTTCCCTTTTCGTGTATGAGTTTTATGTTCCTTAATTCTAACTTCTAGTGGTCATCTGGTTTCTCCAATATACATTTCACCACACTCATATGGAACTTTGTAAACACATTTTTTCTAATCGGTAGATTTTTGTTTTATTTTTGTTAAATTAGCTCTAAGTGTATTTCCTGATTTAAAGGCTGTTTTTATATTATAACTGCTGGTAATTTGTCTTATTTTCTCCGAGGTTCCTTTAATGAACGGAATTGTGAAGAAGAAATGTGTTTCTTGGTGGTCGTTGTTCTAAAGTTATTTACAACATGGTCAATTAACTTAATGAATAACCATTCTGCTGTAAATCGGATTTATTATTTGCTACCTCTTTTTCCAATGAATCGGCATTATTGCGTATAGATATAGCGCGATTATTGAGGTTGCAAATAATTCCCCGTTTTGTTTCAACGGAATGATTAGAACTATGATTAAGATATTGTCCAGTATGTGTTGGCTTTCTGCATACTGAAGTTTTAATAATTTCGTATGAACGGTTCACCATGACATCTAGGAAGGGCAATTGATTATATACCTCTTTTTCCATGGAAATCTAATTGCAGATCGAATGGTGTTTATATGTTCCAAGAAATCAATAAATGTTAGACCATGTTAATGAATTGGAATGTGAAAGTTTAAATAAAATAATCAAAATTGCACTTGATTTCTCTGCGCATGCGTTATCAAAGTTATATGTCCAATCCAGTCCTTGAATTTTCTAAATCACATAATGTTCGCTTTCTTTTTTCCAAAATAATATTTAGAAAACATTTACTTTAACTAAGCATTCGTTGCTTACAGGTAAAAATGTATAAGAAATGTAATTTATTGGTAAAATTAACATACGAAATAAATGTAACATTTAATTACATTTATTTCTGGAGATACAAAAGTGGATCAAAGTGCCTAATACAGTACAGAATTTTTAAACCTTTTTTTTTTCAAATTTAAGTATCATCACTACGGATATAAAAAATGCATATAAAAAATTGTATTTATTTTAGTATTTTGTGTTAATTCTTATGTTTATATGGGATGTCATTAAAGGGTTTTTACAAAATGCGCAAATTTGTGAAACTAAAATATAAAGATCTAGAACAATTTATCTTAGTCAAAAAGTTGAGAGTTTCCGAAATATAGGGTGATAAGGTTATAATTTTTAAGAATGTTTTGCCATGGTCGAACATTAAACTAACCCAAGAATAACTGAAGAAGGCTTATGTCAAATTGACATAATGAATAATGTTTATGCTGCCAAAAACCCCTGTGCAATAAAGGTTGTGCATTATCAACATAAATTTAAAATTCATTCACGACGGTGTAACCTAACTTCACATTAAGTGTTAGAAATCATTTAAATGAGAATTTTCAGAATCGATGGATCGTTAGAGAAAATTATGCTTGTGCAAATTGGACACCCCATTTACCGGGCTTAACGCGTGTGGATTCCTTTTTATGGAGAACTCTTAAATACGGAAGAAGAATCGTGGGCAGGAATACAAATTTTTTTTTCCGTAGAATTAATCTCTGTGTACACGAAAATGGAAGCCATTTAGAATATGGATAATACTTTGTTACCCTGTATTTTGGAAACTATCAACTTATAATCTATGGTAAATTGAGACTAAAATAGGAGAGATCTTCATATTTTAGCCTTAGGAATTTGCGCGAGGATTTTTGTACAGACCGTTTAGAGACATCCTATATGTGTAACGTACATGATTTTTCTTGAAAAGAAGGTTGATGTCAGCGTCGATGGTTATTTTTAACCAAATCAAACTGGAAATGGGCTGTTTATCACCAGCGTTAATTGGATAGCATTTGTCTTGTATGTATTAGAATTTCTTCGTATAGTTACAACCATACTAAATGCATCTACGAACTATGGGTGAAATATACCATTCAGTGAAGGTTTGATTTTCGATGTTGTTCCATTGAAAATGTATTGAAATTTTTTCTTAAAATAAAAAAAGAAATCTTCGGTAACTTTGAAAAATCCTTAAAAAATGTTAATCTCTTTAAAATACTTTATTTCTGAATATAAAGTGGAGTTTTGCTAAAATTATAATAAATAATAGACGTTTCCCACAAATATCTCATTTGCTTGTAAAAAATATTTTTAAAACTCATGCATAAAGTATCATTTTCCTTTACTCATGAGATTACCGTGTGCGCTTCATCTCGGCATTCTGGATTCGTAAAAAAGTACTACTTTATTCACTTGTTATATAAATTATTATTCTTTCCAGTCGGTCGTTAGGTTTGTAGTTTGTGGTACGCAGGGGTATTCTTTTAATTAAACTGCTTCTGTCTGACTGACCTATATTGCTGTAAAAAAACATTTTGTTTCGTCGTGTTTTTATCAGCTAAAATTAAATTATCTGAAACATTTTAACATAAAGGGCACAATTAACTTACATTTTCGGAGATATATAATACAGGGTGTCCAGAAAATACGTGTGCAACATTTGATGACAGTTATATTCGATACTGCTTTGTTTAGGCAGTAGAAGACGTTGAAGTTTTTTTTTTCAATTTGCTTATAAAATTTTGTGTTTTAAATAAATAAGTTATTAACAGGTTGCACACCGAAGAAATCAAGAAATAGACGGGTTTTGTATTTCAGTGTATGTTTTATTAATATTTGCCAAGCGCTTTCGGTCTAACCTAGACCATCCTCAGGGCTCAGACCTCGTCAAAGGGCACACCTTAACCCTGCCAGTTTGAGAGCAGTCGCCAGCGTAGCCTCCACACAGAACAAAACGTATACAATTAAAAAATTTTTAAAAAATGTTGTCACAAATTAAAATTAAAACTAAAACATTCAATACACTAGTACACTGATATTATTAAAACAATAAACCTTTTTAATAAAAACCCCAAAAGAGTGAGGTTATGCCACCCAGTCATAACATAGTATGTCTATTAACAAAATAAATAGAATAAAAACGAACTATTTACAATGAGAAACTTAAAACTAATAACAATTACGAAAAACTAATATAATTGCTCTTCTTGGCCGTGATTTTAACCAAAAATATAAAACCCAATTTTGAAAAACACGTATAAATAGCTTAATAAGATATTAAACAAAAAAAAAAGAAATAAAACGCTAGAAAGCAGCTATTTATATTAGTTAATCGAACCGTACGAAAATCGCGAAATGCCCCACTAAAATAACACACGATAATCCCTTAATTTCTTAAATTAAACAAAGATAACCTTCTTTCCCGACGATTATACCCGTGACGTAATTATTCTACGGCACTGGTACTCACGGTACCGTTCTAACGACATTCAAATTATGACTGACTTTTACAATTCCTTAAAAGAGTGTCTTCGAATCTTATACCCCTCGACACCCCTCTGTTTCCCGTTTGTACCCATATTACCCAATGGAACCCGGTAAACGTCAATTTCTTTCCCTTAAAGTTCGAAGGTTTCGGTCGTTACGTGCTGAGGGCGTTAGCTATTCTATACCGGATGCTTGATTCATGAATTGGCCTGTGAGTATCTTACTCTTAATTTTTATTTAAACACAATTAATAAAACTATTCTATTTCTTTCTATAACTAAAGGAATAAGATAGTATAACGTTTGTGAAAAAACCTGAGTGCCCTTTTATTCGTAATGCTGGTATTTGAATCATTCTTTCTTGCAATCAGGAAAAACAGACGCTACATACCTCCTTTCA
Organism: Diaprepes abbreviatus; assembly: GCA_034092305.1. Lineage (NCBI taxonomy): Eukaryota > Metazoa > Arthropoda > Insecta > Coleoptera > Curculionidae > Diaprepes > Diaprepes abbreviatus. The sequence continues at coordinate 28,434,215 of JASJET010000122.1, read as the reverse complement.
CAGATCAAACGCTATATTACAGTATAATGAGTTTATTTGATTATTCTTTTGTTTCCTAATAATGGGAAAATCGTTCAATATTTTAATACATTTTAACGGTATTTTATGTACCATATGTTAAAAACTACCCTTCACACATCTGGTTTTACTTACATAATCAGAGTAGTATTATTTCAACAGATTTATAGCCAAATCTTAGAAAGGGTCTTTTACTTTTATGACTTCATAAATTTGCTGAGTTTATATATTTTTAAGAAAACATTTAAACGACAAAGATAATAAAAGTTAAGTTCGATAACTGATTTATTTTTCCTTTAGATTTTTGTGGATAGTGATAAAAAATATAACTACCCTATTCCCACGGGATATCTATTCACAGAGTAATTATTTAATTATTTATTTTGACAAAATATAGTTGACATTGAACAATGAAAAAATAATTAACATTTGTTCCATTACATATAGATACAGCAGAACTATCAAATTTAGAAGAATAACTGGTAGAACTCACAACTTACGAGGTTTTAAAGTGAAAGTCACAAATTTACATCAAGAGTTCTGGTCTCAAAAATCAGTACTTGATTATCTACAATAGTCCAAAAATTTTTAATTGTATTTCCGTCATCATATATGATTGAGCGTCGGTTCAGTATAATTACATATTTACCATCCAGAATATAAAGACCACACTGCAAATCACCGAGCATGGCGATTTGCGACTGTTGCTGTCAAAATTGGATCCCGATATTAACAAATTATGAGAACTCCACCAGATTTAACCTTTTCATTATTTTTTTTATTACTTATTGGTTTGTGTCAATTTGTTTTAATTTTTTATACGATATTTTGTTTAAGTACAGCTATTAAGAAGGAGGAGGGAGTTTGATTTAGTTATATCTGCAAAAGGCGCAGTACTTTAGAAAAGGATAGGAATCTATGATCTAGTATTTTCATAAAAATATGTTAAAATTTACAAAGTATATTTGTCATTTCACCTAATTTTAGTTCCACAAACTTATAGCAAATTATTGGCATTGACGGACCACAAAATTAGGCTAATAAAAATTGTATTCGAGCAACCAGAGTGAAATATTATTTTTAAAATTAAAAAATCCTGCTAACTGACTGTAAAAACGCATTACTAATTCAACAAAGTTCCAAAAACAACAAATTAATTTGATCTTGCACATCACAAACAAAATTAATTAAAACTGGATATGTTGCCAAGCCGTTGGAATCTGGAGCATTGAAATAATAAGGCATAGTAGAAAATTTGTATAATTATCTTTTCAGTTTATTTAACATAAAACACTTATTAAGTTAAAAAAAAATCTATGTAAGTTTTCAAAGAATTAACTTAAAATTAAACTACTAAAACTATAGAATAGTGGGTGGCATTATATTAATAAATACAGAGTTGGCAACCTACTGTGAACCTAGTTATGTCCCATGTCAAACTATCGCGATCGATTTCTCGGCAAATGGACTTGGAAAATTTTTTAAAATTTGGCAGTTTACTCAAGTTGATGGGGAAAATATTTTCAGGATAATGGTACTACCGGTTCTACACGAAGTTGACACCTTCTTGCTTATTTTCAATGGAACACCCAATATGTTATTACATTTTTAGATTCTATGCTAAACTATAGACAAATTTCATGTACAATGTCCTTTACTAAAGTCTAACTCTTTATGCGATATTTTAAATTTTATGAAAGCTTTTATTATTTAATTTGGGTTGGTTTCCTTCTAGAAGGGGATCTACTTTAGTAAACCGTGTTGATATTTTGATAATAAACAAAAGTAATGTGAATAAAAGCTAACGTTAAATATTAACTTATAAAACCTTTAAGAGTTTTTTTTAGGGGGTTTACCCCCTATTTTTATAATGTTATCTTATATAGCATTAAAAATAACGGTGACTTTGAACAAGGTTGTCTATTCGAAAAATTTGTAGTTTTTGAAATATTGGCAATTTAATATTTTTGAAAACACTATATGACTTTTAAGTTTTGTTTTTACCTGGCTATGACGGCGAAACGCGACGAAAGAAATGTAACAAAGTTTTATCAAGAACATGTCAGACATTTGCTGATAGATATCCAGATCCATGTTATACGAATATTGGAAAGTTTCAAAAATTTTTTCGCTCTTAAAGCAAAAATGCATAAAAGGAAACATTGATGAAAATGTCGAAATTGCAGTTCTGGGATATTTTTCAGCATATCCTATGAAATTGTTAAGGCAAGTAGCTCTACAAAAAAGAATCACGAAGAACTCAGTACATAGTTGTGTGTTGCGTGTTGAAACACAACTTCCACATTTGAATAATATCTTTGGTTCAACACCTAAAAGATACTGATTTGCCGCAGAGTGCAATTTTACCGATTTTTATAAGCGGTGATATAAGGCGACCCTCGATTTTTTGACAACATAATTTGGACTGATGAAGAAAAATTTACGAAAGATGGATTTTTTAATAGACACAATTCGCATTTTTGGAGTGAAGTCAAGAAACTTGAAAATTTAACGTGTTTTGTGCTGAAAAAAAAAATGATGGAATAGTAAAACAATATTTTTATGAAGAAAACTTAAGTGGTAATTCATTAAATATTACAAAACAAATTATGCCTTTATTTTAAATTATGTGATAATTTTTGTGAGAGAAAGATATTTGAGAATTCTCGAAGAATTAGACAATCAATATTTAAGCAATTTTTCTGTGGCGGAAAATAGGAACATTTTTTTCATAATGGCGTCTCACCACACAAAACCGTTCCAGTTACCAACTTCCTACAAGTAACATTTTATGACATGTGGGTTACCGCCAACAATAGATCTTTTCTGTGGCCTCCTCGTTCTCCTGATTTCGATGTCTTAGATTATTTTATATTGGGAACGATAAAAAACATCGTTTATGGTAATTCAGTAACAACAATACCGTACTGTATGATAAGGGTAAGGGACGTGTTTGAAAATTTATCGATTAGAGCTGCCACCCATGACGAACTAACTCGTAGATGGGAAAGATGTTTAGAAGTTCAGGGTGGAGATTTTGAATATTTATAATAATAGGTTGTTTTCCTGTGTGAATAAGCCGTTTTACCATACAAAAATGTTAAATTGCAAATATATCAAAAACTGCAAATTTTTGGAATAGACAACTATATATAAAGGCATCCTCATTTTTAATGCTAAATAAGATAATATTAAAAAATACTTTTCACGATTTTTTCAAGTTAATATTTAATGTTAGTTTTTGATCACCCTGTATTTATTTATTATCAAAATATCAACACATTTCACTAAAGCAAATCCCTTCTACCAGAAAACCAAGCCCAATTAAATAATAAAGGCTTTTATTTAGGAGAAATTGATAGTTATGTTTAGGTCTGCAAGCACCACTTTTGAAATAAAATTTAAAATATATTAAAAACAAACCTAGGTATAGGACATTATAAATGAAATATGTATATAGTTTTGCGTAGAATCTAAAAATAAAATAACTTATAGGGTATTCAATTTAAAATAAGCAAGAAAATCTCAACTGTCGGTATAATCGGAAGTGCCACCACCATCTTAAAAATATTTTAGGAGAATTTCCAACATCAACTTATTTAACTGTCAAATTTTTAAAAAATCCAAAGTGTATTTTCCAAGATATTGATTGCGGCATTTCCTCGTGAGATACCCTGTATATATCTACTATTTTACGACAGTGGATTCACCACTAATGACGATGCTGTGTTTTCGACTTTGTCCTGATTGACCCCATCTGGATGCAGCTCATGAAGTAGCTTCCGCAGCCGGGTTATAACTTCTTTTGGTCGGTCTGATGGTGAGAAGCAATATCTTATTTCCTCAGCTGGGCATTGAATCGTCGGCCTTGCATATTGCTCGATGGAGGGTGGAAGAGTCCGATAACCTGTGGAAATATGAACGTAAATTTATTATTTGTTGATCGAGCTGTTTACCAATATCCACCAATACTTTTCCTCCTTGGTATCTTGGAAGCATTGTACGTTCAATAGCACTTCGAGGATGGTGTTTGTGTGGTTTTGTTAAAAGTATTTTTATTTTTCGTTGCAGGCTTTCAATGTCCATCCTGCTCCATTCCACAACAGAGTAGGCGTACATGTTGAGCGCCTTGAACAAATTTCTATTATTTAAGTTAGTTCGTAATACCCGCCTTACCCGTCCAACGAATTTGGTTGTCAATTCAGTCTAGACAGTGGGATGGTCAATTCTTTTAGTCTGTTTTGCACCTATCTATTTGTATATTTGTTTTGCTTCTATTACAGCTATAGGTTCACCAGTCTACATTTCAAATGCTCCCGGTTGTACCTTCCCTTTAACAATATTTAAAATACGGCACTTGATAAGTCCAAATTGCATTCCGATATCCCCGGAGAACTCCTCTACAATTTTAAGCATTTGTTCCAGCTGGTTCCTGATAGCAGCCATCAGTTTAAGATCATCAATGTATAGAAGATGATTCACTCTTACTACCTCTTCGTTGTTATTCCTAATACTAAACCCGTATCTGGTGGAGTTTAAACGGCATGAAAGTGGGTTCAATGTGCATAGATGCTTTGTGTCAAGCAGGAGGCTATTACCTTATATGTGGGGGAAGGCAGGTGATTGATCTATATTTAGCTGGGTCATGTGTACTATGTTGGTCCTTTGGCAAGAGAGACGCAATTTTGCTGGATTAAGAAAAAATCATTAATAAGATTAGCCAGAACATCTTGAGCTAGTAGTTCTAGACCCTATCAAGACCTGCAGCTTTTCAGTTATGAAATTCCTTGATTATTCCTGAGACTTTCTCGGTGGTAAATGACTCGAATTGCATCTGACTATAGTCTTGGCAGATTTGGAATTCTTCATTGATCCAGCCGGCTCCGATATTACAATTGGCGGGTGTAGAAAGTTGGTTTCTCCAAAGCTCTTCTACCTGCTCTCTGTTTGGATATCTATTATCTGTCATGTTAGGTGAAGAGTTTAGCTTACGGTAGAAAATCTTTTCTGATCGTAGAAACAGCACATTGTCTCCTTTTTGGTTATAACTGGTCTTGTATCTCTTAAGCTGTCCTACAGTAGCAGAGAGCTTCTGTTTCAGTGTTGCATTGCTGAGTCGTACTATTAGCTCGATCCATTATTTCTTCAATTCGTCGTTAAAGTTTACTTGGTCTCATGCATACTTCGTCAGCTGTCCTATATCTTTTCAAAGATTTTCAATTTTGTTATTTAGACGTTTCTCCCATGGTGGTGTGTTGGGTTCCGTTCTTGCTGATCGGAGCTTTGTTGAAATTTTAATTTCTAAAGTTCTAGCTATTGCAGTCGCAGCACAATAGAGTGTGGTATGTAAGGACACCAGAGTATAGGCCTCTGAAACATAAGGTAAAATTCGATTGTTCATGATGTCCAATATGATACTTTTTTTTAGATGAATTAATTTTTAGCAGTGCCGGTTTGCATAACGGATTGGTTCCATTATAATTCAACACCGTAGCACTATATTCTGTTGATCGTTTCTGATAAAGGAGTTCAGCGTTGTCCTGTTGAGTATCGTCATTCAGCTGCTCTCACTGGTTCTGCGATCTGAGGTTCCGGCTCTGGCTCAGGTTCAGCAATCGGATCGTTGTTATTGTCAGTGCTCCTGATCTCACGTTTAACTTTCGCTTTGATGATTTAACGCCGTGTTACAGGAATTAGGCTGTTCCGGAGAATAACTCTCTATTGGTCAGCTATTCTCTATTGTGAATATTTCCTGCAGAATTCGGCGTGAAGTTGTTGCCTGAAGCCGATCATTTCTCGTCCTAGATGAGTTATCATGTATAAAATGCGCATTATTGGCTCATTTACGGGTACAGTCCATTTCTTGCTTTAGTAATTTCCAGTTGAGGTTCCCGCGCAGCATATTTGGCGGATGGAGCTCTTGGAGTTATTTGGCTATCATACTGATGTAGTTGTTGTTGCCGTTGGTCTTCAACGATGTCCTCTTCGATTATTCATTATTATTACTATTGTATTTATTTTTTCAATTTTGTGTTGGATGGGGTTTTCTTTTGTAACACTGATATAAATATTTTTAGCTGTATCCTCCTGATGATGCCATGAATAAATGGCGAAAAAGGGTAGTAGAAAATAGAAGAAACATTTATTTCAAACCGTAATTCAGACGTTTGAGTTTCCATAAAGAGCTGCAATTTTCCACAAAACTTTGCAAACTCCGAGCAGGGTTTGTTTCTTAGGTAATACTATGAAGAATAATTAGTTGAAATTTCAAAAAGATATATATATATATATATATATATATATATATATATATATATATATATATATATATATATATATATATATATATATATATATATTAGTACCTGAGCCTCAACGACTTGATGATAATTTCTTTTTCCTATTTTTCACCAAATTATCTGTTTTCCAACTTAATATTCATGTTCAGCAATCTATAAAATATAAAAAATTAGTGCTAAGTACTAGAACGCTGATGTTCATTACCCGGTCATTTTAGGGGTGAGTTCCGCCTACCTGAAACAATAGGTGGCGCACTATATTATTAACAGCAAAACTCTGAACATAATTAAATATTTTTTACCTCAAATAGGCTCGATCTCCAAATTTTAGGTAGTTAAAAAACACAAAAATGAGAATTTTAACTTTGACATTCTGTATCTTAGTATTAACTTTTGGCTTGAAATGAGTTTGACTAAATTTCAATTTCTGTTATTTGCTGTTACTCTGTCTACCATTACTTATATGACCCTGTATGAATAAATTAGGACCTAGAATAGAAATTTAAATTAAAGCTGGTAAAAATAATTTAAATAAGCTCGAGAAGCGCAGGTTTTTACTTGTAATGGCCTTTGGGTTTTTAAACTTTAAAGACTTTGTACTAAACTTTACAGCTTAACAGGGTTTTCTGAACAAAGAATGTGTTTTTATCTTTTTGGTCGTATTCGCGTAATTTATGGGCAAGTTGTGTTTAACTGTATAACATGACGTGAGTAAATACCGTCTTTTTCCCATTAGAATATGTAAATTAATTATTTTTGCATATTGTAGGCTTGTTTTTTTTTTTAATTATACGGTCCTTTAAGCATTATAAATCTACTTGTTTGCAAAAATTTGTTGTATAGCAGAATAATTAAATATTTTTTGTTTTCAAAGTAAAGATAAAAATCAGAATGGGAATCCGCGATAAAAATATATTCAAGGAACGTCAGATATCTTGAATTTATTTTTATTTGATTCACTACGGTGTTCGTTTTTTTTTTCTTTAAAATACGTTTCAAGTAAAGATGGTAAGAGGAGTGAAAGGTTTCTATACTTTGTATATTAAAAATAGCTACAATGAATTATGCAGATGTTGTTGGGAAGCAAGTGATGGAAAAAATGACGTATTTGTAGAAAAATTATTTCTATTTTACTTTAGTTATTCAAATTTACATTTATTAATATCTACGTAATTTTTCTCTTTTTATTACAGATTTTCAATATTTTCCGTTCTCCTTCCACTCCACTATCTCTGAGTTAGCTTTCTGTTACTCTCCCCTAAACTATCCATTTCTCAACAGCCTGGTTAAGTTCTAATTAACCCGTGTCTAGTAATCGGTACTACCATTGACATCCACGCATTTCAAAATCGAGTTACTAAATAAATAGATTAATCAGATGCGATAAAAGGTGTTCTCAACAAAACCAAATTTCTTTCCGCATTGGGTTAATGGAGGGTCTTTCCATCAATTTTTGGCCTGATTCAGTTTATTGGATTGAACTAAAACTTAACGATAAGCGATTAATTGATAACTGGTGAGATATCAGTAGTGATTCATTTATCGCCGTGATTTTTGACAGGGATTTTTCGCTGCAGTGACTATTACTTCCAATGCAGTGCGAGATGGCAAGTGTAGAAGATGTTTGGGTTTTGAAAGAAGACCACTGTAGCTCTCGTCTAATGCGAGATTGTGCATCTAGGAAATCCTTAGGATTACCCGCTCGAATTATTTGGTTTAGTCTGGGTTCAAAATCAGTCAGGAAAGTGTTTTTTGGTCATTATATCAATTAAGGCGGATTAAGCCACCTTTTGCTCATGTATTAAGATTGATTTTTGAACATTCGCAAGCATTTTGGCGTTGAGTGTAGTCAATTTACATATGTTAGGGGCAAATTATTGGGAAGCTGTCTTAACCTCTGCAAATCTTGAATAGTGGACGAAAGAGCCCTAGAGTCGACAAAAATGAAGGTTTAAAGTTGTCTGATGTCATTCTACGTCGACGGATTTCGAGAAATAATTCGCTGTGCTGCACCACCTTTTAACTTATTTTTTTATGTGAATCACTAATAGAACCTGTTGGTTTGTTGTTGCCATCTTGTATTCAAAATCGCACGGGATTAAAAATATATGGAAAGAGATTTGGTATCTCTTGAATCTGGGAACGATTGAAAAAATTTCAGAAAGTCTTTTCAGACATGGCTTTCTTTTTTGAAATTTTGGATTAAGTTAATTTAAAATTATTTAAGAAGGACTTTAAGTTTCGTTTCAAAAAATTACTCTATTTCCTTTAAAAAATTGAACAGTATTGGTAAAAATACAAAACGTGAGGATCAATATTATACTTACAAAACTAGTATCTACTCTTGTTGTCCCAGTTGGTTGTCAAGGGCTTTATCAGGTGTTCCTTCCAAAACTTCTAGGAGTGAGGATGCCGTTGAGGTTATTTTCTGCCGTTAAGGAATGGGAATCCGCTGCCAATTAGAACTTTCTTGTTTTGCTGACATTGATGGATCCTACCGAGTGCACCCATGATTATCTTGATAAACTCACTATGAACTTTTTTTGAACAATCCATTTATTTAACGCCTTTACTTTTAAAATTTAATATTAAACCTTTAATACTTCAGTATATTTAAGCTGACAGAGTAACGACTTACAATTCAAGTATAAGTGTCTTGAAAAATGTGCCATATAAATATGTATATATATATATATATATATATATATATATATATATATATATATATATATATATATATATATATGTTTGACATTAAGAATAATATGTACTAACTTGCTTCTATACATAATTGTCCAGATCAAGAAAGATAGCACGATCTCCGTATTAGTCTTCTCTCTATTTCTCTACCGCATAATGCGCGCGGATCATTGCATGCTATCGTCAGTAGTATATATTCAAATAAAACAACCTAAAAATATTCTCTTTTATATCCTACCTAAGGCTTATTTACCCGATGAGTTAATGTTTTATCCTTTATTACTGGTTATATTAGTAAAGGATAGAAATAAATTAACCAAACGCAAAAAACATCGACGAGAAAGTTAGAAAAAGAAAAACGGCAATAATAACCCAAGTCCAAGCTACATTAATTTATTTAACGACAATATGATGTCAGAGGGGTGGAGTACGCAGTACTGCAGTTTTCCGGTGACTGAATTACGGCAATCGATATATCGGCCAGCTCTAGATTGAACTTAACCTAATTTTTTATTTTTTTATACTATACTTGTCCTATCGTTCTATTTTCGTATTTTATGCCAACTGTGTGTTTACTGTGTAAAATTATCAAATTATAATAAATATTCCTGCGTAAAAATGGTATGCGGAACTTCCTGCGCTGGCCGTAACTACACGTTGAACACTGGAGAATTCTCTAAAAATCCCCTAGGGTAAGAATTAGAATATTTTTTAACAGAATTAATAAGGAGAATAAAAAACTCTTTCCCAGTGTAATATAGAAGGTTGCGAGGTAAGTAAGGTCTTAAAAATTGTACCCTTTAAATTTCAAGGCATCGCTAAAGCTGTCGCATCTGATTAAACCCTGCTATATGTAAGACAAGTTCATGCTAATTGCAAAACAGTTAGATCAATATTAAAAGAAACAGGTTTATAGCTAAGACGGTCAAAGTTCAAAGTCAAAAGTCGTTGGTTGAAATTGGCCATTAAAAATTGGAATAACATTCTGTTTATGTTTGAGACCAGATATGATATCTATTGAAGCGTTGGCGAACGTTAAGCCTGCTGTAATCTCATACTGAGCGTTAGTTTTGGAGGGCTGATATAATGTTTTCAGAAGGTGTTTAGTCGAGGGGGAAGTATTAATTGGAAGGGACGGACCGAATTCGTGAATGGGGCTGGACGAAAAAATGATTACTTTTATGCTGAAAACATGCTGCAAGATCTTGTTTTGCCCTATGTCGATATATTGGCCATACTGAGTACGATAAATTTGTATCAAAGCATAATAACGCTCGACTATATCCAAATGGCATCATGATTAATTTCGTTATATGACTTCACTTTCATAGAAACTCCATGTTGCTCAATAAGTTGTCAAATAAACTGTTCTTCCTAGGATAAACTGTTTAAAGACTTATTTCATTAAGTTTTCTTTGAAATTAGAAAAATTTAAAATATTTCCAAAATTTTGTCTATGAGTAAAATGGCAAATAAAATAACTTTTTCTTATTTTCACATTTTTATTTGAAGTAAATTTACGGAAAGAATTTGGACTAAAGTAGCTTCGATAACGGAGATCATTTGGCGATTAGACCTACAGTTTGACGTGGATTATGAATGATGGCCATGCTTTCTTTCCAGGTGGTTCTCCATTCAAGTTCTAATTGCATCCGGCACCGGTTCACTTCAGTGATCACGCGGGAAATGTCCTGGCCACCGACCCACATACATTTTAAGTAAAGCCTTTTAACATATATTTCTTAATGAAGAAAATCCGCTTTAAAATTATGATAATAAAACGATATATCAAAAAAGCTTTAAGTTCAAACTTAACATGCAAAAGAGGCTAAAAAGGATACGCCACAGAGAATATTGTTAAGCTGTGTTTTATACATAACTTTAAAAAAAAGTCCCTATGGAAAGGATTAACATTGTAAATAAATGTCACAATTCTCATAGTCGGAGAGTCCAGTGAGTTTTTGTAGCTGATTAAAAAAGATGTGCCTCCACAAAAGTTTTTTATATGTATTTTGATCATAACCCATAAAAAATCCTTATTATGAATATTGAGGGTGGATTCCCAAAAAATGGTCAGATAATTTATTATGAAGAAAAAAATTTTCGGATTCCTTGGCCGATTCTAAGCAAAAAGTGTCTCCTGTGATTTTTCCGTCCGACGTATAGTGTTTGAGTTAAAATCGTTAAACATTTAAAAAATAGCATTTTTTGCAACTTTGATTAAATGAATATTTTCTAATTCTGTGTTCAGCATTTAACAGGTCAAGTTAAGAACTACCAGCAGGTATTAATTGTAGTATGAAAATGTATTGCTTTTATTGCTTTTTAATACTATAAACATATAGCGTTTACGAAGGGAAGTGGAAATCTACTTGCAGGTGCTCACCTAGTACACACAATCCATTATAGCTTTCGCTGATCGTTGCATTAATACCTTAAACACACACACACCCATATATATATATATATATATATATATATATATATATATATATATATATATATATCGGGGCTCCCTCAATTTGTTTATATCGTCGGCCTTCATAAGTAAAATACGTGTTATCAAGACAGTGTCTAGCTAATTCGATGATATATTTTGGCAGATTGTATTTGTTTTCTATTACAGAAAGAGCCTCTTTAACTGGTATTTATGTGAAAAGTGATGTTACGTCAAAACTAACTAGACATTCTTTTTCTTGTAAACGTATGTTTTTGATTATTTCACAAAAATGTTGCGAGTTTTTAACGTAGGAGGCCGTTTTTTCGACGAAGGGTTGGAGAATGGTGGCTAGATGTTTTGCTAGGGCCTGAGTTGGAGAGCCAACAGAGCTTACAATTGGTTTCAAAGGAGCTCCGGGCTTGTGTATCTTGGGCAAGCCATAAAGTTTAGGACATATGGAAGATTTTTCTCTTGGTGTGATCTTCTTCTTTATTTCTTCGGTAAGTGGAGATGCCCTGATCAATGTTTTGGTGGTCTTTTCTAGATAAGTGGTATGATCTCTGTTTATCGGCTTGTAGGCAGGATCGTTTAACAGGGCGATAATCTTGTCATGATAGTCTGTTTTGTTTAGGACCACTGTTGAATTTCCTTTGTCCGCCGGAAGTATTACGATCGAGGTATCTTTGCGCAGGTCTTGTAAGGCTCGACGTTCTTCTGCAGATAGATTACTTTTTGGAGGTTTTGCTTTGCGCAAAACGGCTGAAATTTCTTGGCGGATCGTTTCTGCTGTGTCGTTGTTTATGTTGTTTAGAGCTGTTTCAACTCCACATATTATGTTATCGGTTGGGATACGTGATGGTGCTATCGCGAAATTAAAACCTTTGGTTAAAACACTTTTGGCGGCAGGTGTCAAAACTTTGTCAGATAAGTTGTGTACGACTTCTGGCTCCTCCGTTTGTTGTTTCTTTAAAGGTGCCCTTGATGACTCTTTTAATCGGATAATTTTCCTTTTCTGTCTCTCTGTTCTTATTGAGAAATCTGTTTCGGCCCCGAATTCTGCTAGAGTGTCTATAGTAGACCCTAGTGACACCTGTATAGTGTTGCTTAAGCGGAGCCGTAATCTATATAACTGACAGTCGATAGAATTTAGACTTGTTTTTGTCTGTTGTATTCTTTCTCGAAGCAGGGCTAGACTGGTGTTCTTTAGTATTCTGTCTGTTTTAGAGTTTTTTATGTGATATTTAATCTTGCAGCAGGTCGGTATGAGGTGTTGATCTCGGCAGTTGCGTAAAAAGGCGAGATCGCAAAGCAGTCTCGATTTCTTCGTCCATAGCTTTCCCGTAAAGGTAAATTATGTTATGTCGGATATTCTCACGGGTGTGATGTGTAATCGAAGGTTTTCGGGCATCCCGTGTATGTGCTGAGTCCGTTTCAGGACTGTAAGGCAGCTGACGTTTCGGTAAAATCTCATTCACCATTTTCAAAGCTCACTGTATGGCGTCTACGAGCGAGCTGACGCCTGCGACCTCGGTGTTGTCGGTACCGTGTGCGCGTCGGACGTGTTCGTTTTCCGAATGGTTCCGAACCAGGTGGCGTGACCTGCTGCGCGTCATCGGCCCTGTTGCCAGTGTTTGTGGTTGCGTTGCCGAGTTGTATTCTCTTTCGTTACTGAGTGGTACTGGTTGATGTTTTGTAAGCAGATTTTTCCAAGTATTAGGCACACGTTGGCTGTCATCTCTGCTATTTAAGTTGTTGGGCCTCTTTGCAATTTCAGTAGCCTCCCTTATAACCCTTGTGGACAGGTTTTCACATCTCGATAGCATTTTTGTTCCCGAGAAATTTATCTTATGTCCTGTGTTTAACCAGTGTTGAGCCAGAGCCGAAGAAGTTGTTTTTTGCTTGACAGCGTTTATATGTTCGTCTCTTCTGGCGCTTATTTTACGGTTGGTTTGGCCTACGTAAGATGAGCTGCACTCTCCGCATGGAATTTCGTACACTCCCTGGTTTTCTAGAGGGATTCTTTCTTTAGGTGTTGGCAAGAGATCTTTTACTTTACGGTCTGTGGTGAAAATGGTTTCAATGTTGTGTCTCCTGAGAATTCTTGCGATCTTGTCTATATGTTCTTTTTTATAACCGTTCTTTGTTAGGGTTTCCTGCAGTATGTTCATCTCTTTGTGATAATTTTCTGGATCTGTAAGGGACTGCGATCGAAACGCAAGTGATTTCACTACTGCAAATAATTGGGCGGGGTGGTGATGTGAATCGGCTTTGAAAATGGTGAATGAGATTTCACCGAAACGTCAGCTGCCTTATAGTCCTGAAATAACATATATATATATATATATATATATATATATATATATATATATATAAGGCAGGCGCGGATCCAAGGGGGGGCGATCGCCCCTCCCCAAGAGCCTTGAGTTCAGGAAAATATATCCGATTTTGCCTCTTATACTATAGTTTATTCAAGAACTAGAGAGCGTAATAAATCATTTTTTACCCTTTTCTTTCTTCGCAAACCACTTGTGCTCTTTAGTCCGGTGTCTTTGACAAAATCTGTTAGACACATATATTTTTCATAGAAATGAGTTAGAAATTTTATAATCAAAAATACGGATCTATAATAGTGGACTATTTGGGTTAAATAGCAATAGATATTTGGATGTGTGAAGTGTTAAAAAGGATTTTAATCCTTGTCATAGGCGTCGGAAGGAGGTTTATTTTATCAGTAAGTATTATTGGCATATAACATTATTTCGGTAATAAATTTAAAATAAAAAGGTTTTATAATATTATTTTATTTCTTATGATTTCTTAATATTTCACATACATTAGAAAATATAGACAATTTTGACAGATTTAACACAAATCATAACTGTATTTTTATTATTTTTAATTTTGGCATAAAAACCGTTTTAGGCACATTCAGACTAAAACGTAGCCTTTTTCTCTCAAAAAGTTATAATTTAAATACTTACAAAATACCCATTGTCAAATTTTACGTTACAGCTTATTTCTTTGTTAAATCATCTGCAGAATTACAATTAAATACTAAAAAAGAATTCAAATGTAATTAATTTTTATACGTTACAGAAATTTTTAATAATAAATTGTGTTTACGCTGGTAAACATTACGTATCTAATTTATAATCAAAGTCAGTGACGCTATCTTCTCTCAAATTAATTATAATTGGTTCCTTTATCTCACCGATCATTAGATCAAGTTATGGATTTTTCCCAATTTTCTACTGTAACTTTCTTCAAAAAGATCTTTCAAAAGGTCAGTTAAATTATTAGTTTTGTAAGTTGTTTTATTTCTAGCAACTCTACCTTTTACTTGAGAGAGATATTTCCTTCTCCAACGGACATTTTCCGGACGATCTATAAGAACAGATTTCCTATCTGGTTTTTCCCAGCAGAAATTAAGTACTCTGAGCAGTTTTCAAAGCTCAGTTCTTTTAATTTGAGGTAAATCCAGATCTTCATTGATTTTAGTTAGAATTTTGTCGACGGTTGGGATCTGCTTCTCATAATAAAATGTATGCACAACTCCTTTTATGGCAATTTATATCTCTTCTTCCAACGAGGTTTTTCGTCTGCCTGTGATGGAATGGGAGTACTAACAATTCCAGTCGTTTTTTCCTCCTTCAGTATTCGGTACATTTTAGATTTTCCAACTCCTGTCATGTTGGAACAGATCTCAACAAAGCTTTTAACATTATTATCTAAACATTGATATCTTAAGGCATCATAAACATTCATCGTAATAAGTTTTTCGTTGTGGAAAAAATGCCCTAGTTTAACGATTTTAGAATAAAAATAGAGGTGGAAGCCATATCTTTTGGGTATCTCACTTAATTCAAATAATATATGAAAATAAGCACAAATAAGATAAATCGTCAAGGACACACTGTAAGGTGTACTTTGCTCGCTGCAGTAAATTTATAAAAGTTTATAATATCTAGATATACTTATATATAATTAGATTTACGGCAGTCCTCAGTTACCTGCATCACAGTTTTATTACTCTCTCTAGTTCTTAAATAGAGTATAGAAATGTGTATGCTTGCGATCGTTTCCCCCCTTCCCAAGAGCTTTGAGTTCAGGAAATAGAACCGAATTTGCCTTTTATACTAGGAATGTGTATGCAGCTCGCATCCTTCACCCTGTCGACAACTTGTTTTTTCTTGTGATCGCCCCCCCTCTTCAAGAGCTTCAAATTTAGAAAAATAAACCCGATCTTGCCTTTTACACTAGAAATGGGAACGTTGCTGGTATCCCCCCCCCCCTTGTCGACAACTTGCCTTACTGTACTATTGTGATATCACCGTCCCCCTAAAGAGAGAGGCTGGATCCGCCCCTGTATAGAAGGGGGAAGTAGTCGCGACTGACCAGTTAAGTAACAATATTCCGAACTACGTTTATTGAGAATACAATCTATTTGAATTTTTTAATACTCACTCTTTAAGTATAACTAACACTACTTCACTAAATCCCATTTAAAGCTATGGTTTAAAGTTAAAAAAGAAAAGTATTTGTGCCTTCTGGACAGATCTACAGATCAACAAGCTTTTTTCAATTGTTTGCTCTTATATCATGCAAAAAATATCAAACAATTTTTTTTTGCTAAAGTTCACACTTGGCTACGCCACTGTTCTACGGATTCTTCTTCCTTTAACTAGTTAGGCTATCCACGCCACCGTTCTCGGTTGACATCTAACATTTGTCACTACAAAATGAAGAATTAGTCGAGTGATATGTTTTGCTGTTTGCGATTTTTGAAAATTTAATCAAATTCTAACAATCCTATCATATTATGCCTTTAAATTTAATTAAAAAGTTTTAATGGTGGGTTTTTCCCCCTGTTTTCTACATATCCACTTACTTGTTTCATATTCAAACCACATTGGTGAGTTTTTTATAATTATAGGTTAGGTTTAATATTCTAATTTTGTAATTAATATTGTACAGATATTCTGAAGAAGAGAAAAATAAATTCTCAGACAGAGTCAAAAAAGGGTTTGGTCCTTATATAAAGAGAGAAGTTGTCGTTTAACATGAGAATAATATTTATCAACGGTCTTTGTCCGCATAGCCGAGAATTTTCTATTATTATATATATATATATATATATATATATATATATATATATATATATATATATATATAATAATAATAATAAAAAAGAAAATTCTCTGCTGTGCCGATGTAGATTCCTACATCCATATTATTGTATTAAGAAATCCGTAAAATACCAAGACAATAGACGCGCTCTGGGTCCGAAAAATGACGACAGCGCTGTTTCATCCTGATTTGGGACTCATAGATAACTGCTTGTTTCTGCTTAAACTTCCTGTTTACAGTATACGAATAAAATAAAATATCTATAACTAGAAATAAAAGAATATTGAATTTTGGCCAAGTTCTTGAGGAAATTATTTCCCTCTGTGGAGCCTTTTGTTCGCTTTCTGTGTACTACATACCAGCTAGAGTTATTCATAACTTTAACTTTTATTCTCAGCCCGATAAATTTTATGGTCGTGTAGATAAAGATATTTCTTGCTTAATGATATGTGTGCAAGATCGTGCATGAAGGCTTTATATTTTAAAGTTTCAAGCGAAGTCTAATTTGCCATAAAAATTTTTTATTCTTTGTAGTTTGTTTTCGTCAACGTATAAACAGGGTGGTATAAAAATAGCGGAACGGTCGAATAATTCAAAGACGAAGGGTTATGGAGACAAATTTTAAATACGAAAATCTAAGATAGCATGTTAAGATGACCCCGACTTTGACCTTGAGACTGACCTTCAAGGTAATTTAAAGGAGAAATTAATTTTTTTATTTATATATAACTTCTGGTCTTCTTCAATAGCCTTGTCTCCCTTGTCTTCTTCCATCCTCTCCGTTGTAATGCAATTTGGCGACGGTTCCTCCCTTTTTCGGACTTTATGGTATCTATTCAACGGGTTGGGTTGTTTCTCCTGGAATCTTGGTCTTTATTGTACTATTCACTTACACCATTCATATTTTTCTTGTCTAGTGTCCTACATCGTTTGATATTTTTCTAATATCTCCATTACAAATATGATGCTTAATATTTATTACCAGCGTTCAACTGCTATTAGAGTCGTCCTCAATGTGTTGGCTGATTTTATGGTTAGGTACATTATTTCCATGCCAAATATATTAAGGTATACAGGTGTAAAAGACCTATTTTTTAAATTGAATGCGACGTTGGAACTTTTTAAGATCCATAAATTCGAGCGTTTTCTTCAAGTTTGATTTCCCATAGAGAATATCATTTTAAGGTCAAGAACATTCGTGAACGTATTCAGTTGGGTGTTTTTCAATTTGCTGTGTTAGGTTAGTTCTCTGAATACACAACTTTGTTTTTTTTTTCTAAGTTCTTTGTTAAGTGCATTTCTTTTAATGCAGGAATTAATTATGACGACATTGCTTCCAGTTCTTCTAGGTTGTTATTTATAAGTAATAAATCGTCAGCAAAGCAGATAGCAGCTATCTATGTTAATGGATATTTGGTCCTAATCCAATTTAATGGAAACATCCTTTATGGCTAGTATAAATAATTTGGGGAAATTGGAGTTCGATCCTTCTTAATTTGAGCTAGAATATCTTCAATCTCGCTATTGGTGATGTCAGGTATTTCCTCTCAGCCTACAGTCAAAATCTCTCATTGTTGTAAATTTTTCCTGAGGAATTGAGATTACAATAGAAATCTGCTGTTATTTTTATATTATCTATGTTTTTTCGAATTTGACAAATCTCTCATTATTTTTGAGCGTCCTTTTACTGTTAATATTTTTAGGACTTATGTGTTTGTTGTTCAGGTTTCTTAATTTTTTCATCACTTTTCTGATATCTTAATTTAAAAGGTAGAGATTTAATTACACTGTATTATTATATTGCATGAGTCTGAGTAGATTTTTGTAATCATATATATATATATATATATATATATATATATATATATATATATATATATAAATATGGTTCATTTATATTGAAACTACTTATATAAAGTAGTCATACTTATTGTATTTTTGTTTTTCAGGACGTTTCAATTTTTTCGAATCTTTTTCAACTGACGGTTTCGGCGAATGCTACCAAAATGTACATTTTTAATATTATTATATATGGAATAGGAGGTTAAAAACTTACCATTAAGAACAGAGATTTTTGTTATTAATTACATCATAAACCAATTATAATCACTCACTCTTTTGTGTATTCACTTTTCAAAAGTATTTTTAACAGTCCAGTTAGAAGAATGGACACTACATTTTTAACCCTATAACTGCCTTGACTTGACTGAATGTGGAACTCAGATGGTGTATGTTTTAGGTACTTTAAGTGGCGTAAAAAGTTTGGGTCTTTTAATTGAAGTGATTTTTTTCTGAAAAAATATCGTGATTCAATTTAGGAGAATTGAAGGCGGAGAATTATTCTTATTTATTGTTTTATTTATTTTAGAAATTCCCTTATATTGGTTTATTTTAATATGTTAAAATAAATTTGATTTAGATTATTGATGTCTGTTTTATCGTTTACGGCGTTCGGATTTTTTTTTATTGCAATCATTTCGTAAAATTCTCGTTTTCCTTTGTTAATTTCAGTTTTCAAGATTTTTGTATTTTCATAATCAAAGGTGTGCTTGTGTTTCATTTCGTGTTTTTTTAGGGCTGTAATATTTTTTTTGTCATATTTATGTCCATTTAGACGATTTTGCAGATACTGACTAGTTTGGCCGATATAATTCGATGGACAATCCTTGCAGGGTATTTGGTAGACAACATTTGATTTTCTGTTTTTTTGGAATGTCACTTTTTAATTTGCTGAAATTGCTTTTAAGTAAGTTATGGCTCTTATGACTAGTGCTTATATTATGTTTTTTAAAAAAAGTTTGAAAGTTTTCGGAAAGTTTTGGTATGTATGGCAAGGAAATATATTGTTTTTTAGTTTTATTGTGTTCTAAATTTTCTGTTCTAGTGTTTCCATGTTTGTATTTTTCTAGCCTTTCTTTAAAAATTTTATTAATTAGTTTATTTGGGTAAGAGTTTGTCGTAAGGACCTCTTTTGCTTTTTTGATGCAGTTGCTTCTGAATTCGGGACTACTAAGGATGATGGCTCTATCGGCTATTCCAATTATTACTGATTTTTTTTGGGCCATGTGGTGTTGGGAATTGTAGTTGAGGTAGCGACCAGACCATGTAGATTTTGTGTACCACTCAGTTAGTATTATATTATTTTTGTGATGCAATGTCATATCTAGGAAATTTATGTGTTTATTATTTTCAAATTCTATGGTAAATTGTAATTTTTCATGATAGCTGTTAAATTTGTTTAAAATATATGAATCTTGATTTTTTGGTATAGCCGTTATGCAGTCATCTACATATCTGTAAAAGAAAGGTAGTTTGAATTTTAAGCTGTTGATAACTTCAGTTTCTAGGTCTTCTAACACTAGTTGAGCAATAACACTTGATATGGATGCACTCATCGCGCAACCCTCAATTTGCTTAAAGAATAAATTTTTGTATTTGAAGTATGTAGAAGTTAGGCAGATTTCTACAGCTTCAAGAAAATCATCTAATGGTATATCAGTGTATTTCTTTAGTTCTGACCATTTTTTTCTGATTATGTGTAAGGACACATTTATGGGTATATTTGTGTAAAAAGATACAACGTCTAATGAGATCAATACGTGGTTTTCTGGGATTTTAACATTTTGTATTTTTTCTTTAAAGCTCCATGAGTCTTTAATGTAAAAATTATTTTGGCCAGTGACATTTGCTAAGATATTTTTGAGATATTTTGAGAGTGCATTAATATATATATATATATATATATATATATATATATATATATATATATATATATATATGTTGCTTTATTATTTGGATATAATATATTTTTATTTCATAAAATTCTACAATGTTTCATTTAATCTTTTTAACTTCTTGATCATGTATTCCTAGATGGTCGCTGGATGGCATTTTACTAAAGTTGAATGTGGCTATATTGGCCGATCAGAAGAGATTTTTTCATTACAAAAGATTAGAGTATCGATTGTGCATGCACTTAGTAAAATTATGTTGTTTTCCACTCTCTTCTACGATCCATTAAATTGTTTATTTTGCTTATAAAATGATAACGAAATGTAAAGAATACAAATTTCAATAAAATTATTCCTATTCGACTTACTTCGATCATTAGTAACGAAGAAGAAAGGGAAAAACAGGAAAATTTAGGGTTTTTACAAAAATGTATATCGCCGTCATTTAATAATAGTAATTTATATATAATCTACGCATGCTAAAACCAGTAGTCGGTTTATTAGTTTTTGTACAATTGTAATTTAAAATTTTTAGTGCGCCTGGATCCGTCATGGATAGTTCGATATTAATTTGGAAAAATATTTTGAAAGTAGGAGTGTCATTCTATAAGCCTGTATTTTAATTTTGGATCAAAAAGTCTGCGAAATACGTGAAAAATGCTAGTAAACATGACCGAAAACGGCCAGGCGCGTGAAAGTACAATTGTAGAAGGGAGTCGTATGGTCTATACAGGGAGTCTGGTAGATACCTCCTAATTTCTCGGGAACATGCAGAGGATGTTAAAATACCGCTACTTTGTCATAGAAAAACCGTTCCTGAAGTGCCCCTTAAAGGAGATACAGAGCCCTAAAAGAATACCCAGCGATTTAACTTATCGGCTCTAAGTTTGGAACCGACTTGTACAATTTAATGAAATTCTAATATTTTATAGAGGCTATAAAGACTCATTAAACCATATTACAGTAGATGTTTTAGATCATCAGAGAAGTCAGGTACGGACTTTCAGCCACACACGTTAGGCTTAAGTTTTGACAGGTTTCACTTAACAGAGCTGAAAACTGATTTATTTCGATACAACTGACGGTGTTCAAGGTAAATCGGTTTTTATGCGAAACACTCAAAAGCTATTAATGATAAACACAAACGCAGGTTTGCTTTGTGCTTTAATTTATGGAGATGCGCTGTCTCACTCTTCAAAGGCTGGAAGATATTATGTTGAAAGATTTCCAGCTGACACATTATCTAGTCCAGAAAACTTTCAAAGGGTTGTTCAGGGCTCAATTAATTTACAATCCTATTAAAATGCAAAAGTAGTGAAAACGTTTAAATGTTATTTTGGCAAATGTTCAATATGAGCTCCACGTACTTCAACAAATTTCCTTATTCTTTGAATATTTTCCCGCAGCACTGCAAATAATATTCCGGTTAGAATGCTGTGCTATTCTCGCTTGTAGTTTTTCTCTAGTATTTACTGGTGTTGAATAAACTAGGTCTTTTATATGTGTCCAGAAGTGAAAGTCTAAGGGATTTAGGTCTGGAAACCTTGGTGGCAATAAAACGGGTCTATCTTGACCTCGATGCCCTCGATGTGGCCAGAAACGTTAGTTGTGTTGATGTACTGTTAAAATGAGATAGAGCACCATCATACATGTACCACATTTATATTCTTCTATCAAAAGGTACATCTTCCAATAAATTACTTAAATTTTGTTGCAAACATTGTAAATAAATCTCACCATTCGGTCTTCCTTCCAAAACAAATGACCTATAAGATTACTTTCGATGATGCCAGTCCATATATTTACACTAAAACTTTGTTGATGTTTGTTTTGAATTATAGCGTGCTGGTTTTTATCAGCCCAAAAATGTAAATTGTGTGAGTTTATTATGCCATCTCTTGTAAGACCGGCCTCATCGTTAAGCAAAATAAGGTTAGAAAAATTTAGATTTAGGTAATGTTGCTGTATAAATCAGTTGGATTATTAAAATCTTGCAGGATAATCCTCCGAAGACATAGCGTGTCTTGTTCATTGGCATTAAAATGTGAAATTCCGTTTAACCTCTAATTATCATAATTAAGGAAAACAAAATAATTTCCTCCACGATGATGCATTTTATATAATTTTTATTTATTTTTACATTTGTCTGTAGAAGAAACCGCCAACGAAACATGAGCCTTACCCTAATATATTACGAATATGTTAAATAACAACAAAAAAGGTCTGTGTAGGCTATTAGCCGACAAAACAAAAACAGGGTAATGTGTTTGCCTAAAAGGATATTTTATTGCAGCCGTATCCGTAGGCGTGTAAAACTGACAATTATTTTTAAATGGAACCCAAGATTTATATGTATAACACTCGTTTTATTTTTAATAGCTGTTGCAAGCAATTTAATGAAAACCGCAAATGAAATTTAAAAATAAAAATAAAACAAATTATTCAGCTTATTCTAAAACTCTTACATGTAACATATAACGTACATATTAAGCTTTTGGGAATCAACATTCGATTACTGCATAATTTACTTTATTTAGGTCTCCCAGAAGAACTAGATAGACTTATTTCTTTAAATTAATACCATTTTTATTAAAAAATTAAATCCATTTCACAAGCACAAAAAATCCACTAATAACAATACATAATTTTACATGAAATTGAAATTTTTAAAGTCGGTGCCAAATTAGTATCTGACAAAATGTGATTTATATAAAACGATTGAGAAATACGTATTTGTAATTGCTTTCTTACCATGGGTTTTAGTAATAATTTAGCACCGATTTCAAACATAAATATTATAAATAAAAGTTCGTTATTTGCACTCTCAGAAACAAGCCAGCAACAAATTTTGAAGATAATCGAGAGATGTTAAATTTTTGGTTCGCCGTACTGGAGCGGCCCTATTGAATTTTTTAAAAATATTTTTAGATTCATTGAGAACTATCAAAAATTAAATATAAAAGTGCTCTAAGAAACTTGAAACAAGCATTAATGAATTTCATTTTTGAAGCACAAAAAGAGAAAGAAGAGAAGCAAGTTCCTTCTTTTTTATTTCTAGAAATAAAACAGTTTCAAACATATATTGATTTATTTCTCAATATACTTCAATTAACAATGTCACAATATACAAATGCTGGCGAAATATACATTAAGTAGTAAAACCACTGGCATATACAGGTTTTTTCTTATATTTAACATCATTCCTAAGGCTTTATTATAAATAATTGAAAAAAAACTTTAAATACAGAAGGTGTTTTATTTCTTCAGTGCTATATTTAGATCTGAAAAAACAATGACACATCATGAAGTGGAAAATTTTAATTCTTTAAATGGGACATCTTGTATGTTATCTGCTAAAATGAAAGCCATTTTCACCAGATTTCAAAAATGCATAATAGTTGGTGTGTAGACTAGCCATTATTTAAATTTCAATGAAAAATAAATTAGTTAAAAATAGAAACAAGACACAAATCTTAAATACCCAGGCTCAGGTATTATACGCAGTAAAAAATGCATGTAAATCTACATCTAAATACTTTTACTGCTATTGAAATTTTACCAAGGGTACAATGTACTTTTTCCCATTACATATGCTTTCAAGTATGATTACATAAAAACAATAAATTAATGTGCAATAGTGTAAAATAATATAAAATAATGTAAAATAATGTAAAATAATCTAAAATAATGTAAAATAATGTAAAATAATGTAAAATAATGTAAAATAATGTAAAATAGTGTAAAATAGTGTAAAATAATGTAAAATATTGTAAGATAATGTAAAATAATGTAAAATAATATAAAATAATGTTGAATCGCCCATGACGCTTCCCCCACTCATCTCCCAAGAGCATCGAGACGTGGCAGTCGGCCATTATTTTAATACTAACTGCATAGATAACACGTTTGGTGCAATAGTTTCTTTTTATAAATATTGTATTTTAGTTACAAGTGGATATTGGCAAGCAAGTCGAGAAAAACATTTCAGTATCCATTTAGGTGTAAATCTGAAATGATTTTTAGTAATAAAAACACATTAAGGGTCCATTTTTGCAGAGAGCATTTAGAAAACTGCAAAAATTCTGCTGATAGTAACATTAATAGAGAAAATGTTGAATCTATAGAAAAAAGTATCACATATTTAAATAACGGCAATACCATACCGTCAAATGAAGAAAGTAAAGAGGGCCTATTTATTAAGCAAATCTTCAGTACAATTTTTAGTTTCAGCAATCTTTGATATTGGTTAAAATATAAGTTAAACACAGAATTTATAGTTAGTATTTTAAATGCACATGTCAGCTTTTATTTCTTTATCCACCGATCATTACAATAATAAACGTTTCGTTAACAGCAACTGTCCGTTGTTTTATTCAGAAGATGAATGAAAGTCCCTACCTACTGACGTACCTATATGTCTAATTCACGAATTCTTTTAACAACAGATAGGTAAGGAGCCCTGCACATTTTTTATGGCTAAGTATTCCTGGTCAAACGTATTCAATTCTTAATATGATGTAATTTATATCCTATTTTCAGTTACTTCTGTTAAAATTCAATATACTGTGTAGTTTTCATGTTCTCGCTTATCAGAAATAAAATTGAATTTTCTCATTTAATCAGTACGGAAGTAGACTGAATTTTTCCATGATCTATTTTTTATGAAATATGTATTTTTTATTATAGATCTTCTAAAGATTATTTGAGAAAACATCAAAATTATCGAGTTGTGACAAGGATAATTTTTAGTCAGGATGACATAAATTGCATCATATTAAAAATTAAATTTGTTTAATCAGGGTCACTTTTTCATAAGAAGAATGTGGGGGCCCTTTTTACTGATGATTTAAATTTTCTAACATATATTATAATGTATTTTCACGTAATCTCACATGGTGGAATACGTATTTTTACATAATCTGACATGATGGAATACGTATTTTTACATGATGTGTTGATTACACTACATCTAACAACAAGTAAATCGACACGGAAAAACAACAAAAATTACATGATACAAATACGAAAATTACTTAATGATTCATGAATATTTCTTACATTGAAATGCAAGTAAGTTTTTACCTAGATACACAAGGCAATATATTACCAATGAAAGTTGTGGTAATTTTACATAAAATTTTTTTACTGTGTAGCTGATATAGTTGAACGATCAACTGAAAATGACTACTGCAGGCCTTGCAAGATATCCAAGGCCTCTCTCAAGTTGAAATTGTTCCTCTAAAAAAGGTGTTATTGAATATTTCAGTTTTTTGTTAATTACTTTTTATGGCGGCTGCAAATCTGACAATTCAGCCAGAATATTTTGAGTTAAATTCTCCTAAGCAAATTTTCAAATGTAACTTTATCTATACGCTAAATGCATTTGTCAGGACCATCATCTTATTCATCATTTATTAGAGACAAATTTCCTTTGTTTTTCTACAGTGGCAAAGAATTAATCACTACAAGCGTTACTTAGGTTAGAAAAGAACTGTTGTTCACAAATAATTGATACAAGCACTAATTCTTCTAGGCCCATTTATTTTTGAAAGTAACATTAACATTACATAGTTAAATATTAAAACAGATCAAAAATATAGACAGAAAACAAATATTTCGTCCTTGCAGCAGTGAGTAATTCACAACCCTTTCTTGGATAGTAATTTGAAAGGTCTTACCTGGTATTTCATTGCAGCTCTTTGGGAGCGCTTATCTCCGAAGAGGAGGCCTATACGAAAAAAGTGTATATGAACTTGTAGTATTCCTTTCGTGTCTTTTTTTCATATCCGGGAGTTTTCTTACATTTTCCCGGACACCCTGTATTTTCAATACTTGTGAAACGTAATTATTATTTTAAAATAATAATATTAAATTACATTATGTTGATCTTGAATTAATTTATATTCAAATAATTTTAATGTAAAAAGTTTAATTGCGTATTCCTAATTTTAATAATAAGAATATTTTTTTAACTTTCTTTCACTGATGTTTTGTGATTAAAATCATAATTATTTTTCAAATATTTTAAGTTGAAAAGAATTAAAAATTTTGTTATTACATTTTTAGTTAGGTTGCCAACATTGCTATAGTCAACTTTTTAAATCGGAAAATCTACAAAAACTAATAAGAAGAATAATACTTAGGCATGATTTTCTATATCGCTAAATTTTATAGATAGGCTAAAAATGATATTTATTTAAATAGTGTGCGCCACGGAAAACTTTTATTTACTTTTTTGTTTGAAATGGCGTCGCGACGCCTTTATCATGTCTGATATCAAATGGAAGAGACTAAACCATGAATTTATAGGTTTATTTATATCAAGTTTTTATAGTTTAGAAAGCAAACTTTAATATATAATTTTTAAGGAGAAACGACTTTTAAAAGACTAAAAGAAAATAAAAAAAAAGTATTAGATAAGATATTCACATGAATTGGCTGTTTATATTATTGCACTCATTGTTTCATATATTTTTCACTCTCAGAAGAAAAGCTTTATTTGGCTACAAATTATATAAGTATTCTCGAACGATTCGCAACTGCAAGCTAGTTAATACAAAGGTACTCAAACTCTTATAAAAACACCATTTATTATATTATGAATTCCGATATATCAAAATTTAGAAAATTGAAATAAGTTCATTGAAAACATGTCTATTGCTCATAATTTCTTCACATTAATTAATTGAGGCAGCCAGTCTATTTCTTAAATTTTAAATAATGTAACTTTTTTATTTATAATCCGATTTTATAAAATATAGTGTTTTCCACTTTTAGTTTTTCTTTGCCCCTTAATTTTGAAAAACCTCCATAACAAATAATTTTGAAACATCCTGTATAATGAAAATAAATATATATATTTTTTAATTAACATTCATTATAAAATTATGATTTATATTTAGACGTACTTTAAACATGAAGAAGCAGTGCAAGCCAAGAATCTAAAAATGCTTATATGCTATTAAAACAGTGCCAGATTTACATAAAAGTGCTCGTCCAAGGCTCCCACATTTTACCACATTTCGAGTCCCCCTCCCCTCGCAATCTTGAATCGAACGTTAAGTATTCATTCTTTAATTTTTTTTCTAAACAATATTAATTTTTATTAAAATAACAATTCGAAGAATTTTGATTTCCTTAAGTGGGCATCGACATCATGTTTGCTTTGAACTTCATAACTTTTCGGATTCAACATGCTCTGTATATCATTAAGTGTTAGATACCTTGTAAATGGGTATTTAGGAATATGTAAACAAGCACAAATCATGCTATAGACATGTGTTCAATGAACTAGTTTTATTTTAGATAGCAGTGTAGCTAAAATGGAACTAAATCGTGTTTATGTATAGTTTGAGAAATTTTTCCTTAACTAATGTATGACAATTTCATTGTTTAATCATTATACCGGCCAACAAAATTTGACTGATGTTTAGTAACAGAAACACTGGTACACATTGTCCAAAGACTTTGATACCCTAAATCCGAATCTGCCTTCAGAATTGCTCCATCAAGTCAGGTTTTTGGGATATCCTAACCTAAAAAAAAACATTTTTCGACATATTTGAGGTTATGTAAAATCAAAATGTATGTTTTTTCCACAAAACTAGTAGGAGCACCTGAAGGTATGATCTTTTCTCTTTAAAATCAATTTTGAAATATCTAGATATCTTTTCTTTTTACCGAGATATGCTAATTTGAAGTTTGCATCTCGCCAATCTGTGAATGCAAGCCAAATAGTACTTATCACAATTCTGTTATTTTCATGAAAATAACTGTATACGTATTCTAGGGGTCGCTGATTAAAAATCCACTGTCGAATCTTTAAAATTAAATATGGCAGCTCCAATATGAAAATATCAGAAATATTGAAATTATAAAGAGCTGTGAAATTTATCGGCTATATAGAATCTGTTGTTTCAGTCTTTTAAAATTTCCTGTTCTATCGATTGCTTACGCCAAAAAAGGGTTTTAATTAGAAATAAAATGATAACCTTGAATTAACAACAAAAGTCATTGGGAGGTTAAAATTAACGTTACCATTGACTGATTTTCTTAAAATCTGACCTGACTCGTAATCAGCCATCTCCAGAAATCTATCCGTAAATTTTCTTTAAAATTTAAAACCTTTTGAAACTTTTGTCCGCCATATTGGATCCACCATTTTGAATTTTCAAAATCTGACCATGGATTTGTAAACAGCAACCCCTAAAATACCTATATAGCATTTTTCGTTAAAATAATAGAATATCGAAAAGTATACTCAAAGAGGTAGCTTATACTATCTTGTTATTTTACGTAACCTCAAATATGGCAAAAACCAGTGTTTTTTGCACTTTTAGGTTTGGATATCTCACCTGACATAATGGAACAATTCTGAAGATTCGGAAAGTATACTAGAGTTTCTGTTACTTGACACTTGTTCGCCTGTGTTATTGGATGAGATAAAAAAGAAGGCAACACTTTAGGAAATTATTCATCGTTTTCTATAAATTTTAAGATGCAGTTTCTATTATAGGTTTCCATAAATACGAACAATCGATAGTGATACTAATTTATAAGAACAAAACATTAATTATTTTTACGTCATTTAAATGCCATAAAAAATATGCCATAACGTATTCTTAATACGAAACACTCATAAGAAAAGTCAAATACTTATTTTGAGGTTTTATAAAAACAGAAAAAGGAGATAATATGTTAAGCGGATATTAAAACTAACTTTAATTTTTTTCCGTAGGGTCAAGCATGATTAAGAAACACGATATTTTATTTGGGATATATTGGATTTTATATATTATTTCATTTTCGTTGCCAGGTAGAACAAGAAATAGAATCTGAGAGTTATCAGACTGAAGAAGATGTTTCAAAACATAATTAATCTCATTCCTCCTTGGATTATTATCAGCCAAATATTATATTTAGGAAGATTTGAAACGCCATTTGTAACAGTTTATTTGTTATTTGGAAATACTTAAGCTATGTAGAATTCAAAATATGAAGAGTCATTTTCAAATCATGATTAAAAGTTTTCACAATTTATTTTATATTCGTGTCACATCCCTAATTTGTTAATTTTATCTTTCTTTTTAACTAATATACTACCTATATTTTCTTTCTTTGTCTTTATTGTTTTACACCCTCAATAATTTAACTTATTACAGATTAGTATTAGAAATATAATTTACTGATTTAAAATTCTTGCCGTTCAGTGCATTTAAGCTATGTAATCCATTAGATTATTTCTTTTTGCGATATCGGAAAAATCTAGTTTTCAACTCTGAAATAAGGGAAAAAAATCATTTGCGACAACGTATTTTTGTTGCTGCCGACCATGTTACGAATGGAAAGAGTTTATTAACGTATTCATGAAAATCAGTTAGGATGCTGCTAGGTTTTCAAAGACTTAAATGATGACATGAACATTTAATTTAATAATAACAAAAACTTCTGTGACGTGAATCGTTTAAAATATGTTATGGTGTAAAAAATTAGTTCTAGTAATTTTAACTATAAATGACAATAATGGGTAAGTATGTTTTTACAAAACGAACTAAGTTTATACTGAAGCGTATAGAATGAATACTCATAAAATATATGAAAGTTCAAATATATTTTATTTGCAAAAAAGGACTAATATGAAATTTCAGTCAATAAATGCGACCATGTCAGTTTTTAAGACAACTTAAAATGTTCTGACCTGTTTTTCGGGGCAATGGTTGAATTTTGAATACGAGTTTTAAGCAACTTTTTTATTCCAAATAACATGTTGGTTAGAGTTACGAAAGTTACTTCCCTATCACTCTGTATTTATATAAAATGTAATGCATAGAGTGTGCGTGCATTTTTTTAATAAGGTTTCATTTTTTACCTTTTTTAGGTCACTTTTATATAAGAATTTATCATAAAAGAATGCTCTAGGACCTATAGGATTAAAGGTTACTGTTAAATTCTCGAACTTAAAGATCACCCTCTATGAGACTATTTTTCGAACTAAGTAGACAGTATTACAAAATGCAACATTTCGATAAATATTAGAAGCTATAATTTATCACCCATCTGATTTATTTCTAGAATTCTCCATTTAATAAAACCGACTCAACTTATACTACTAACAAATGAAAAAACCTTTTCATTCATAAATTATCGGGTAACATCTGTTAGAAATTGTTTTAAAAATTATACCTCGTGGAGAATTTTAGCTTTAAAAGTTTCTTTTAAAAATGGAACTTACTTAGCATTTCTTTGGGTATTACATGCAATTTTTACCACGTAATGTGTATTAAGGGACTCGCACAGTTCTTTTGAACTTATTTTGTTGGGCTTTTCAGTATATCATTTCTTTCTTAAGATAATTTTCCGTGAAATAAAATTGTCTGGTACCAAATGATAGTAATCCGTTTTGTCACAAAATGCGTGAGTAAATAAACACTTTTTTGTATCAGATTATGTATACAGGTCACATTAGAATATCAAAACATGATGAAATCCCTTTTCACCCGACTACGACAAAGTCAAAGGAGGATAATACTATTCTTTTATGAGTTAGTTACAAAAATATATATTTTGGTCTCGCCATAAATAATATCTGCCACATTCTTTTAGAAAAATAGTCTACTTTTGAACGTCAATTTCTCAATTTAGTATGGACGAAATTAAACAGAAATAAGTTAAGTATTAAATGGGGAATTCTAGAAATAAATCAAATGGGTAATAAATTATAACGTCTAATCTTTATTGAAAAGTTACATTTTGTAATAGTGTCTACTTAGTGTAAAAAATAGTCTCATAGAGGGTGATCTTTTAGTTTGAGAATTTAACAGTAACCTTTAATCCTATAGGTCCTACAGCATTCTTTAATGATAAATTCGGATATTTATTTATTTATTTATTTATTTATTTATTTATTTATTTATAAACTCTACAGACATATGTCCAGTTACAGAGTAGGAAGGTTTACAAAATCACTTAATACAAGTACACAACAACTACAAATTACAGGAAAAATAAAGTAAAATTACAATATTTCTTTGAGCAAATTTTTAAAAATATTGAGACTTATACTGAATATATCACATTGTTGCCCTATTTCATTATACAATTTACACATATTTATAATAGGAGAATTTAAATAATAGTTAGTACGTGCTCCATCCACATACAAAACCACAGGATATCTTGTTGGGTAAGCCGGTACATGAAAATTTATCAAAGCTAGCAAATCAGGGTCGTCAATATTACCATTAATAATTTTATGCAAGAATAATAAACATGCCATAGTTCGGCGACTCTCTAATGTCTTTAAGTTGTATGTTTTCATAATATCGAATTTTGGAATGTGTAGCTGATAAGTGTCAGTTTGCTTGTAATACATGTATCTCAATAGTTTATTTTGAATTTTTTCTATGGCATGTTTATGATTAGAGCAATAGGGGTTCCATATAATAGAACAATATTCTAGGGTGGTTCTAACATAGGAAACATAAAGCGTTGAAATACATTTTAAATTATTAAAGTTCTTGCAGTTTCTTATTATAAATCCATACATTTTATATGCTTTGTTAACAATTTCACTGATATGCGTTTTAAAATCAAGTTGTGAATCAAAAACAACACCAAGATCCCGCATCTCACCAACTCGAGACAGAACTTCTCCATTAATTCTATAATCATAATCAATTTTACTTTTTTTTCTTGTGAAGCTGAGTACATTACATTTGCTGATATTAAAGTGTAGACCATATTTTAGTGACCCACGATAAATTCTGTTCAAATCGTCCTGAAGGTTTTCACAGTCTTGTATATTTTCAATTTTTTTGTATAATTTTAAGTCATCAGCAAACAATAAAGAATTTGAATTATTAATCTCTCTAGTTAGATTATTGATAAATAAAAGAAACAGTAGTGGTCCCAGATTGGATCCTTGCGGGACACCTGATGTTGCAATAAAATAATTTGACCTATATCCTCTAACAAAAATTTTTTGCTGTCTATGCTTTAAATAAGATTGAAAAAACTGAAGTAAATTACTGTCAAAGCCAAATTCTATATCCAACTTATCCAAAAGAATACTGTGTGGGATCTTGTCAAAAGCCTTTGTAAAATCTGTGTATACAACATCTATTTGGAATTTCTTATCCAGATTATCCGCTATATATTGAGTAATATTACATAAATTTGTAGAAGTTGATTCATTTTTAAGAAATCCATGTTGTCTATCAGTTATTTTGTTACGAACATAAGCATAAATGTGCTTGTATATAATTGACTCAAAAATTTTTGCTGGACATGATAAAATAGCTATTGGTCTATAATTCTGGATATTTGCTGAATCGCCTTTTTTAAACACTGGACAAATCTTGACTTCTTTCCATTTTTTTGGAAAAGTTTTAGTATTCAAAGACATATTAAATAATATTCTCAGTGGTTCTGCAAAAAATCCTATCATATCCTTTATGATGTAAGATGGTATATTATCAGGTCCCACAGCTTTATTGATGTTAAGGTTTTTGACTGCCTCGCACACATCACTGTAATCAATATGATGGAAAGAAGAAATCTCAGTAGTTTCATAAAGCTGAGTACGCTCAACATGGCGCAGGTCACTCTCAACATATACAGATCTAAAATAAGATGCAAATGCATGATATAAAAGTGATCTAAAAAAGGTAAAAAATGACACCTTATTAAAAAACGTACACTCTAAACACTATATTTTGTACAAATACAAGGTGATAGGGAAATAACTTTCCTAACTCTAACTAACATATTATTTGTAATAAAAAAGTTGCTTAAATTCAAATAAAACCATTTCCCCGAAAAACAGTTCAGAACATTTTAAATTGTATTATTTACAAATAATAATTCAATTCATCGCTTTTCCAAAGAACACGTAATACTTTTGTGAAAACAAAGAAATAAATGACTAATTTAGTTAAATAGTTCGCGTTAACGCTGCCAAATTTATTGACTATCAAAGTACAAATCATTAAACTGATTTGCTGAAAGAAACACTGGCGTTACTTCACTTGTATAAAAAATTCTCGTTACGTTGTCGCATCTTTTTGATGGATATAGAAAGTTTTTTTGTTAAAAAAAACTGTTTTAATAATATGAATTAATTTGTTTGTAATTTGTTTTCTTAAATAACAACTAATTTTTATTTGCCCAGTATGCTTTTAGATATATTTGCGTAAGGTATTAACTATTATTATAACTTTCCGATTATCTCGTAAGAAATATTTTTCTTTAAAATTATGTACAGAACCGTTGGTTCAATTTAAAAAAAAACTAATGAACATGGAAACTTTAGTGCATTATATTTTCAACGATACAAAAATGAAAAAAATATGTTCTAAGAGAGATGTATACACAGTTCATTCAAAAAGTACGGGGTTTAATTTTTTTTACGAATGAAAAAAAGAGTTTAGAAAACAGATTTTATTTGTTTTTCAACACAATCCCCTCCTTGTTCTATACAAATTTTGCTGCACCCATATAGCCTCTGGAACGACTTGGACAACTCCTGTTTTGGAATAGCTTTCAGAACCCTGGTCACGTTCCTTTGAATCGCCTCAACGTCTTTAAAACGTTCTCTCTTCATCGCCATTTTTAATTTAGGGAATAAAAAAAAGTCTGGGGAATAAGGCGGGTGATGAATCATGGAGACCGACTTTTGGGCCAAAAATTGTGTGATGAGTGTTGAAGAATGGGCTGGCGCATTATTGTGCAACAGAAATAGTCACCGGAGCGGTTAAAGTTCGGTCTCATGCGACGAATCCGCTTCAAAAGTCGATCCAGGATACTTTTGTAAAAAATAAATTACCATTGTTTTGATTTTCGACTTTGTGGCCCCTTACCTCGCCACTCAGCGGTTTGGCGTTTAGTCGATGGATTGTACTGAAAATACCATGATTCGTTGCCGGTTACAATTTTATTTAAAAAATGTTCATGCGTATCTACCCATTTAAGCAAATCGCGTGAAGCTTCCACAAGGCGCTCTTTCAGCTCTTCCATTAACAAATGCAGAATGAATTTCGCTCACACTTTTTTCCCGACAACATCATGCCAGATATGGTACACGCTTCCTACACAGATGTTCCTCTGACAACATTTCAACTGTAATTCGTCGATTTCGAATGCGATGCGCACACGTTAGATATTCTCATCGGTAGTAGAGGTTAAAGGGCGCCCCTCTTCCGGGGATTGTCTTCCAGCTACTGTCGACCGTTCTTGAACAGCACATACCACTCGAAAACCTTGCCGCGGTTTAAATAATCCTCATCATACGTGGTTTTCAATAATTGGAATGTTTCAGAACACTTTTTCCCAATTTGAAACAAAATTTAATTGCGGCCCGTTGCTCCAAAGCAAAAATTGTGACGCATTGGCAAAAACACGTCTATTTCAAATGAACACAGCTAGCTAATAAATTCGCGCGTTACAGCGCTCACATTTCCACTGTGGATAACTAAGGCATGATATCACATAGTTCTGCCGTCGGGTAACAGATAGCGTTAGTTGTAAATTTTATACAAAATTAGTCCCAGAACTTTTTGAATGAACTGTGCATATTGTGACGCGTTTTTTTACGTAGGCGGGGAGCGGGGGAGCAAGATCGTGCTCTGCGGCTCTTCTTCGTTCACAGCAGCGGAACATCGGTCAGTGGATATTTCTCGTGCAGACAGTCATCGGTCAAATGCTCAGCGCAGGGGTATCGGGTCAGCGGCATCTACGTATATTCGGAATATCCCTGCTCTCTCAACTGATCAACGGTTTGACTGCCTGAAAGTCAAAATATCCACTCGGTGGTCGGTTCTCGGGCGTCACCCTCGGGATTTAATGTGGTCGAGGGCCCACTTTATGCACCGGGCAGCTTGTTACAGTGGAGAAACGGCAAGCCAGGGGTCAATTGCGTGTATTAGTGCTGGCTGCCGGCTGCCAATTGTTACATGTAATGGTAAAAATGGGACTAGGTAATAAAACAAACGGTTATAAAACATCCTGTATCCTGTATTCCATTTTTTTATACAAAGACATGGCCTAAAACTAACTTACAAACTAAGATGGACAAATAATATAAACAATTACACGGTCTGGAGGGCAAGATTATGTTTTAGAGCTGTTTACGGTAGCTCATACTGGTCGGTTGCGCTAAAGACGGTAACCCGGCGGTATTATTTACGACGCTTTTCATGTACCTCGGACTATACGGTTTCGACGCTATTCACGACGGCTCGTACGCAAATTATCGCGTTTTGTATCTAAAATCCGCGTTCAAGGTTCACGGCGCTTCGTATTAAAATTCGACAGACGGCGGTATACGCGGTATGTAACAATAACACGGCATCGATCGGCGATAGGCGGCGTCTCTACACGTCGACGGTCTTTACACGCGGCGGCGGCGATAAGCGTCGGGACGACAGTTGTTTAGCGCCCTTGTCAACGGACGTCGGAGGGCACCTGGCGGTAAACACATTCCTGGTCATTACGGAAACAATAACAAACTTACGGCATCGGTGCGTGTGTGTATCGGTGACAGTAGGAAGGAAAGAAAGGAACTGACGCTGCCCGTTCTTATAAGGGTCCTCGACAGCGTCAGCAGGATGGAGCGACATTGCCCGTTCTTATAAGGGTCCTCGACAATGCCGACCAATAGCGGTAGGAAATTAGGAAAGGAACCGTCACTGCCCGTTCTTATAAGGGTCCTCGACAGTGACGGTAGGATGACACAACATTGCCCGTTCTTATAAGGGTTCTCGGCAATGTTGGCTATTAGAGGGGTAGGACGTAAGGAAGGAAGTGTATGGTAAACACCATATACACACAAGCCTAGCCTCACCTACATTACTAGACCAGGAAGGCGCGGTCCAGCAGGCGACTCAGTCCAGTCCATTTGGACTGATCAATATTTACACCGACTGTATATTCACTCATAAGCTTTGCCATATTTACAGCTAATCGGTTGAGAAGTGTTGATCCTTTAGCTGTTTCTTCATATAAGAGAAAAGTGTGAAGTTATATCGTGTCAAATGTGGACTGTATGCAGATAGAATGGTAGTAATTTGAATAATGTTTTCATTATATGATCCATTTGAATGAAAAACCATATATCAAAGGAGACCTTCATCAGGAAGATTGTCACTGTGGTGACAACATCACTTAATTCTGTTCTGTCTTATAATCTTAAATTTTAGACTCTTTTAGACACTTCTTATTTTGAGTTTTGAATATGAAAATTACGCACGATTCTAAATACAAGTTTTTGTGAAATGACTATACTGTTTTGCATCCATGGAGTATTCTATCATATTTTACTACAACGAATATCTAAAACTAACAATCTTAATGCTATTGAATGTAAATATTAAATACTTTTTAATAATACCCTTTTAAATCCTGGAAATGATATCTTTAACAATTTTAAAAATATTTTTGCTTTACAAGTATGTCGTCAAGAGGACGAGCTTCCTTCCTTTTATTAACAATTTTATAATATGGCATTGTAAAACCAACAAATATATTCCTTGTCCACTCGGCAGACGAACGAAACCTTTAGGCTAAAGATGCACTATAAACCTATTTACGGTGGTCCTCTGGAAGTCATAGTTCAGTTCTAGGAAAAAATACTGTTTTATTTGATTTTATCTCACATCAGTAACAATATTGTAGAATAGAGTAAAAGTTTTCGCTAAATGAAACAAAAAATCTGTTACATTAAAGTGCTCAGCTCATAAAGGTTCTTTTAAAAATGCAAGATCGTTCTATGCCATTTAATACTAAGAGTGCTTCTCGAAAATAACCTGAGTTGTTACCACTACGGAAATATTGATCTTTTATAGAAAGCATCGGGTCTTCATACAGGGTTGCGCTTATTTTGTGTGCATGTATAGAGTTTTAAGTTTATTAAAATTTATTTTGCTGATGAAAATAGCACTAGTATTTATTGGAGAGGTTTACTTTCCAATTTTTACTGATCTTATTATATGAAAATCATCCCAAGATTTTCTAAAATCTCCTAAAGTCAGCAAAAATGGTATAAAAAGACTATAAACATCTATTTCTTCATTTATAATCAGTTGATTCTTGATGGTTTTGAAGTTCGTTCTACAAAACTCTCTTAGAAAAGTAATTTCAACGACCCAAGGTCATAGGGTATTGCTTATACGAACAATTATAAATATAGCATCTGGCTAATGGGGATAAACAATCTCACATTATCAACAGTGCTTTACAATAAAAATCCATAATAATCACTTGGTTTAGGACCAGCATTTCCAACTCGAAGACATACAATTTGGGCTTCGAATGTGCATAAAATAGACTACAGTATCGTATATCTTTACATGTTGGGTATCATATAACTGTTACATAATTTATCTACCAATTAGAGTTTTATTTATTACCAGTTAACTAAAAAAAACGTGTCTAATGTTTAATAATTATTTAAATCAGAAATAATTTCTCATACAGATTTATAACTACGTACAGATTAACAATCCCATACAAATTTTCCTGAAAATTTGCGATTCTATAAATTTGATAGTTATGAAAATACTTGTAGGATTAAAAACGAAAGACGTAGGATGTATATAATTGATAATAGTAAGGGGTGTAGAAAGTAACTGTCGTTGAGAATACTCACATAACAGTTATTGTCTCCCGCACCCACAAATAAACAGACAGACAAGAAAGCGAGTTAAAATTACATTACAATCCAGTTCTGAGCTATGTCTAAAGTTTCAAGTTTCTAGCTCATCGAAAAATTAGTTTAAAATCGGTTAAAACATTTGTATCGAACAGACGAACAAATCGTCAAACAAGAAAGCAAGTTAATATTCCATTGTCCCCCAGTTCTGAGCTATGTTTAGAGTTTCAAATCTGTAGCTCATTGGAAACTTAGTTTAAAATCGATTTCAAAATTTGTACCGAACAATCAAATATACAAAACAAAAGAAAGCGAATTAATAAAAAGATGTTTTGAATTGAGCAAAATTTATATTGTTCATAAATATGTGGAAATATACTGTGGTGTTCTTAAATTCTGAAGAATTAATGCTAGTAAACTTCAGAAACAAAAATACTGAAATATGTATCATAAGTTTTACTGACAATGCAAATTTTACTCTATTTACGTCGCTTTTTGTAACAAAATGCAGAACAAATAAATGGGGATGGATATTTAAATTTCTTGCCTAGTATAGTATGCAAATAATTAGTAGATGGCGTTTTTTGATTAAAAACCTTTAAGGTTACAGTTGCCTTTCTAAAGTTTGTATGTTCGTTCAATGAATTTGGAAGGATACCAATATAAAATTATGAAAACAAAACCCAAAAATACTGCTTATAAAATAAACAACAAATTTTGAAAATAAATTTCTTGCAATGTATTTTTGTTGACCCGGTTCGCTTCCTTATAAGTAAATTTATGCCTTTTGCGATATTGAACAATCTTTTAAGTAGTTTCCTGGAAAAGCTTTAAATAAATATGAGATATTTTGTTTTATCTTTTTGGGCAACCACACGCAACGTGTTAGGAGAAGATAACGACAAATATACCTTCTCCATGTAAAATGACAGAAAAAGGATCTTTTATTTACCCTCGGCATTTTGACACTGTAAGGGGTGTCTAAAATATGTTTCGTCTATTTATTGTAACATTAAGTTAGTTAAGATTTATGGAAAATTTTATTAAGCAAAATGTTTTTGCGTATAAAATTTGAACTTCGCCCTAATAACCATTTATTTTATGTTGTGTTGTGTAATTAAAGGTTGTGTTTATCTTAAACAATAAAAGCAACTCATTTAATTTTAATTCCTTTAATTAACTAAATTATCAATTTATCAATCAATTGTCAAAAATGTGTTTAATAATGTACAATTATTAGGCTGAATGGAATTTTCTCACAACGGCATTATTAGAGTTTTTTTCTAAAGTATAAGCATTATGAGTAGGCCTAGAATGAAAACACCTAACAGAAACTCCGTGATTTGCAGTTTCAAGGTATATTTCAAATCACTTTCTCAGCATTCTTTTAATAGCATCACATTCAAGCTTAGTTACAAAACACAAACTTCGACAAAAATTGCATCACCTTGTCGTTCCTGATTCTATGAACCAAAAAACAGAACAGGCTTGTATTAAGTCAACCGTATTGACTAAAGAATAAAACTACTCGTTCCTAGATAACACAGTTCTCTTCGTAACTTCATTCTCTTAAATTATTTCAATGTTATAGATATATTCGAACACGCTGTATATGTTTGAAATTCATCAAACTATGGCGAGAATAACGATAAACAGCCCACA
The DNA here is from genome assembly GCA_034092305.1 of Diaprepes abbreviatus. Taxonomy (NCBI): domain Eukaryota; kingdom Metazoa; phylum Arthropoda; class Insecta; order Coleoptera; family Curculionidae; genus Diaprepes; species Diaprepes abbreviatus. The sequence continues at coordinate 28,394,594 of JASJET010000122.1, read as the reverse complement.
TAATATAAAATATGATATCTACCTATCAGATGTCCTTTTACATTTCGTTTTCCGTTCTTCGACACTGGAAAGTATGTTTAGCGACACCATTTCTGTCAGCCATTTATCAGTGCCACTAGCCGAGCAAGGAAAATATATCGTTGATTATTGCGCTTGGTAGTTATTGTGAATAAGATTTTTTCTTAAATTATTAATAAGATATATTTTATTTAAAAATGTAAATAAAATTTTAAAAATGTGTCTTCAATAACAATAAATAACAAATTAGCACTTTTTATTGCGGTGAAATGAGTGAGATTAACTTTGTAAAAGCATAAATAATGAAGACGATTGTGATTTGTTCTTTTTCATGGTTAAAATTTTGATTGTGTATAAAAAAGGACACTTAAATATGAACGGATCAATTGCTGTGTCTTTTGTAACTGGTATCCACAAAGCATACCTTATAGAGTGCTAACAGACAATACATTGCTTGTTTCCATTATTAGCGCCGATGTGGATGGACTCGCAACTAAATATTAAAGGTGGACTATGTAATCTTTGGGTAATACATAAATTTGAAATATAAAAATACATTTTTAATTTGCAAGTATAAAAATCTGTTATATATACATTAAATAACCTCTTTTATATAGGAATTTAAAATAGAGTTATTAGAAACGTATATAGAACAGATTCTTATACCAGCGAATTAAAAAGTTGATGCCGTTACTATGTGGTAGTTAACCATTTTTAGGAAATGTTTAAAAAGGAACTACTATGTTTTATACCACTAAATTTATTTAGAAAACAGTGATAGCAGTTTCAACTCACAGAGTCATTTTCAAACTGAATTACAAAAGTATTCAATACAGAAACATGAGAAAATTTAACAATAAATAAAAACTATCTGAGCAATTACATTATTACAAAGGAGAGGTACTAAATTTTGGGAACTAATTATTATTTGGCAACAACTAATAACAGGGAAAACCCAAGTTCTGTCTGGCCATTAAGCAAATTTACATTTTTATTTTTACTATGTTCATATAGTTCTAAAGATTTAAGAATATTTAACTTTTGGCCCTTTGTTGAATAATGTAAGATGTCAGTGTTGCATAAATTAGGAAAACTGTGGTTGTGTTTTAAGCAATGGTTGGCAAAGCTCGAGTCTGTTTTTTGTAGTCTATATGATCGGTGGTGTTCTGAAAAGCGAGTTTTAAAGCTTCTACCACTTTGTCCAATATACAAGCTATTACACTCTAAACATTTTAACTTATGAACTCCTGATTTATCAAATTTATTAATTGTATCTTTAGCATTGTAAAGGATAGTGGACAGATTGTGTTGAGATTTAAAGGCTACTTTTATGTTATGTTTGGAAAGAATATTAGCTATGTTTTCTGATAGGGTACCACAGTATGACAAAGATATATAAGATGAACTATCTTTATCATTTTTTATTTTGGGATATATTGAATTAAAAGCTAATTGTTTTTATTTTTTAGTTGTTAATTTCTTTATGGTTTGTTGGGAGAAATTGTTTGATATTGCAATCCTTTCAATGATATTTAGTTCCTCTTGAAGATCTTCTTCAGAGAGAATCTTTAGAAATATATAAACATAGTAAAAATAAAAATGTAAATTGGCTTAATGACCAGACAGAACTTGAGTTTTCCCCGTTATTTGTTGTTGTCAAATAATAATTAGTTCCCAAAATTCAGTACCTCCCCTTTGTAATAATCTAATTTCTCAGGTAGTTTTTATTTATTGTTAAATTTTCTCATGTTTTTGTATTGAATACTTAGTCTACCTTTGTAATTCAGTTTGAAAATGACTCTGTGAGTTGAAAATGCAGTTACTGTTTTCTAAATAAATTTAGTGGTATAAAACATAATAGTTCCTTTTTAAACATTTCCCGAAAATGTACAATATTCTTACAGAGGGAGAAAAGAAACATAATATGCCTACGTATTTGTATTTTTACAAAGAAACTTTATAAATTATGTATTTATTACTTTTATTTTACAGCATTTTCAAGTAGACACATAATCTTAATTCTACAAACTAGTTTAATCTTATTCGTTTCGCACTAATTTTTAATTTATTCTGATTATGACTAAAAATGCCCTAAATATCGTAATATTTACTTATATTTGCACACATTCTATTTTTTAGAGTATATAAAAAGTACTGTTTTACAATAGAAAATCGGCAGAAAAGTTTGACGTATTTAATGCATAGGAACATAAAAGTTAAAAACGTAAAGGCAATCTAGACATTTACTAAAATTGTTAATGTTTAATGTAAAACAAACACCTTAGTATTCCCTTCAGCTTGCAAGAAATGTTAAATCTCAGTATGATATAGTTTGATCTTCATTCTGACCAATGTCATCGACTCATATTTTGTTTTACAAGATAATATATCATAAAACTATTAGTAGATATAATTGGAATATGAATCCTTTTACTTAAATTAATTCACTTTCTGTCGACTACAGTATTTGAATAAAATATTGCATTCAAAAATTACTTGTTAAACTGTCTGTACCATTTCTGATTGTTTAAATATTTTTTCAATGCCTTTAGTTTTATAGAACGTGTATTTTCTGGCTTTTAGTGGTTGGGTTTAGTTTCTAATCTAGCACAAAATAAAGTTATATTACAGATTCATTGACCATTTACATTCTTTTCTGAAGAAGAGGAAGCCTTTGCTGTTATGATGTAACCCATTTCTGCAGGTTAGAAACTCTTGAAGACCAAGTAATTATTTCAGTGCGTATGTGTGGCTTTTGGTGTAAATTTGGCTTGCCTGGTGACTTCTACTTGTGCCAAAACTGATTTGAAGGCTCGTAAACCTGAAATAACAAAGAAATAATATATTAAAAAAATCTTATAAAATATGAAATTATACTTATATTTCTAAACTAATAAAAATTACACGCTTTTACCAATCAACAGATTGGATAACAGCGTTAAACTGTTATGGTAACTTAGAAGAATTTATTTATTTACGTAAATAGAATTAACAAATAAATTCAAATTTGATTTGTTTACATAATAAATTTATAGGTACTCAAAAAATTATGAATTTTTTGTACCTAAAGCTCTTCTTTCTCTAAGTTTTTTTTAACGAGCTCTCCGCCAAGGTTGATGTATATGTTCTAATACTTTTAGGACATTCGGTTTCCTCCGTGATAGTCCTAGATGTCGATGGCTGGGACAAATCATCTATGGTTTCCCCAGAATGAAATACTTCGTGAAATTGAACATCTAAAGCATGGTTTTAAATATTTTTATACTTATAAAAGCTATAAAACTTAATAGAGAAACCTATTTAAATTTATTAAATATCAAATTATTTTAACAAAATTTCCAGATTTTTTATTAACCATTAGTTTTATTATCTAAATTAGGTTACTTACCAGGCAAATATAATGTTGGAGTAGAAATTCGTTTTAAGCCCCTTGTTGTTCCTTCTACAAAATAATCTAGAGTAAAATGTTTATCATACTCTGTAGCAGTTATAAATTGTGGAAGGTTCTATTGATAATAGCTGTTTTTTTATCCACTGTTCTTGATCCGATTTAGGAAAATGATGTTCTTAAAATAATCATCAGTAGTGCATTCAGGCACATAACATATGTTTCCAGGCATAATTGAAACAAATATGAACAAAAGAGGCAAGCAAACTTAATTTCGCGAATCTAAACATAGCTAAACACACAACTAAAATCAAATATGGCTACCGAGGTTATGCTTTGTGCAGTTTAACAAAAGCATAGATCAGATTCTGTTCAGAAATACGGGTACGGTTGTTTTCCAAGTAACGTCAATCACTCTATAGGTTATTCGTTATGTTGGAATCTATATATTTTCTCTTTTTGGTTTAGCAATAATTTGTCCATTTCCATTTCAGGTTCCATTTTTCTTGATATCGCTGTTCTATGCCCAATCTTTTGATAGAAGTGCTCTCCGTGTTCGTTGCTAACATCCTTCAAACTTGTAATTTGATGTATATTTTATATCCGAGAACATGCAAGACCTGAATCATATGATTTACTAATGATTTAACTTCTTTTCTTCCCCAAAAAGTTTTGAAAAACTTGTATCATGAATTTTCGGGCATCTTTTTTACTCAATTAACTTTAGTCCAAGCCATAGGTAAAAATTAATGCAGTTTTTGATGAAAATTCCGAAGTGAGAGCTATACAGGCGTGTTGGAGGTAATCTAAGAACAAGACCTACATAAAACGTAACAGCAAAAAATAGGCTGGGGCCAAGAGGCGGTCAATTTTTGACTCTACAAGTCAAGGAACGCATTTTGGAAAAAAAATTCAAATAAAAGTTGTAGAGATTGTAAAAACCTACAGTTTGAGGTTATGTGTGAATATTTTCGTCAATTTGGTTGTGCAAAAATGCTGAAAAAAACATTAAAATTGGCTATTTTTTGCGTATCGATTATTTCTTGCAAAATTAACTTTTTTTGTACTTTTTTGCTTTTGAATGGAAGCCCTCGTCATTTTGAACCAAATGATATTTTATAATAGTAAATAGGATAATTTGGTGCAGAGCTATTGCTATTTGTTTATTGAAGACGTTGTAACTTTTTTTGGGGGAACATTGTGACCCATAAAAAGACAACTTCTACATGAAGGCATAAATTTTCGTATCTTGTTAGAGGCAAATGAAAAAATTGATTTTCAACCACTTAGATATCGCTTTAAAAAAGGGGGTGTTTTTTTTTTTATTAAGACGTAGATCTGGAGCCTCTCCCTTATATGTTACATATTTTTAATTTGAAAATTTAAATAGTTGAGTCCGAGACGAAGACTGAAAAAAAAAACTTTTTTGGATCAATAGGAGTGGAGTTTTTTTTTCAAAAAATTGAAGCCCTTTTGTTTATAATAATTAAGGAATAAATTCAACAACGTTTGATACTGAGAGAATCATATTTTCAAAATCTGTGATCGAATTTTACAAAGTCTCGCTTTTCGTTTTTAAAAATCATACGTAAAGGAGACTGTTCGAAAAGCCACTGGCCGACCGGGGTGATAGAGGGAGCCTGCCGCCATACTCATAATTTTTCGAGTTAGCCCATATTAAAAAAAAAACAGAAATTGGTCCATTCGTAGCTGAGTGAAATAATTCAGTTTTCTTTCAGATCTTGCTAAAAGTTGACAAAATTTCTTATATTATAAATCCTTACTAGTTGGATTTTACGCAATAAAGCGTATCTTCCATGAAGTTTATTTTCTACTCATTGCTACTAAAACAGAAACTTTTACACCAGTGTGTTTGAGGTTTTTGAGCAGATATTATACAAAAACAACTGTATTTGCTTTTTTTACTAGAGTTGACTGTTGAATTGTATTGTCAAACAGAGGTAACAATTTTCATAGTGATCGGCTTTTCTTCTTATTTCCTTGATTTTGCAACAAATATACTGAATCAATCAACTGATAGCCAACGTCGCAAATTTCTTCCATAACTTGAACACATTACGTGCTGAAAGTAAGAAACTTTATCGGTAAACTTTTCACTCTTTTCTTCCATTGTTAAGTTGCAATACACATAAGAATTGCCCGGGTTGCTAATGCAAATGCGAGGCATTGTTATATCGAAAATTTTACAAATCTGTTTAAAAGTCCCTTGCAAATTAAGTAATAAAACCGATATAAAAAAAAGTGTAAACTGATACAGTGGCAGCTCGTAGGGTAGTGCCACGGTACCATGACATTTTTTCTAATTTTTTTTTTCTTATTTTCTTTAAAATTCTCCAAAAATTTTCAATCTTTCCATATTAATTATTTCGACGTCTGACAGCTTAATATGCGCGGGTTTTTTATAATCGGCAACATAACATACCATTTATTGATACGACACAGTCCAAAGATGAAAAACTCAAGCAAAGAAAAATGGAACTATATATGTATATTAAAATTTTGCGTACTCAGCTATGTTTAAAGGTAAGCAAAACTTGTGCCAGGCGTTAAATGATAGGAATGCTATTAAATAAATTAAATAAGATACATACTTCTTACCGGGTGACAAGTGACATTAGTTTTTTGTTTCATGTATTATGTATTAAAAGTTATTTTGAAGTTTAAGTTATTTATTGTATATTTACCGAGGTATTTATTTAATATTTATTGTTCTACGTCATGTCTGTTTGTTTTGTTACTGAGAATCGTGGGGGAAGTGGAGAAAGGTCTGGCTGCCGCAAATTTGATGTGATAAAAATAGTTGGCTGTGCGGATGTAAGCAGACAAAACATTTATATGCCGGTTAATATATACATAAAATACAGTTAAATATTTCTTTCCGTTGATATGGTTAAAGAAATTGTTATTTTAGGTGTTTTATAATGATTCTATATTTTGTCCCACGTATTAGCTCTACCTGGCTAAACAGCCACGGGCCGCTCCTCAGTTATTAACATTTCATTTATATTAACCTATAGGTTCAAAGTTAACAATAAAAGGGATTAGCGCGCTTCACTGTAATATGGAGATTTTAAACAATTCTGATTAAGTATTAATTCTGAGAATCTAACTGAACCGGCTGTAACACGCATGTCATTAGTAAGTACTTACAGTGTACTTTGAGTTTATTTCTAATATTTTTTTACTTGTGCATATTTTTTTGTGCGTTAAATAGACCCATATGTGTTGTAGGTATATTTCCAATTAACTTTGCCAAGTCTACACTGAGTTTGATGAGGGTCAGTGATTACATTAAATTTTCAAAAAGACAAATTGATATGGGTCATTTTAGGTATAGCGATTTTTTCATGTCAAGTGGGATTTCAAATTAACAAAAATTAATTAGATTATCACATACATGTCCTCTTTTATACTTAAAGAGAACTTTTTAGTTGAAAACTAAATAAGCATCAAATTGATAACAACAACAAAAAGTATTTCTTCATTTTTTTTTTTTTTGGGAAAGTTGGTATGCAGTTATTTCTGATGGTGGTCTTTGGGAGCGAGAAATTTTAAAAATGTTGTGCTGTCGATTGTTTTGTCAAATTACGTGTCATTGCTATTTAGTAATTATGGAACAGTTCGATGTGAAACTTGTTTTTGTGAATAAATCGTACTACACAAATATTAATTTTGTAGTTTTCATGCAGCGACATTTTCGAATTTATTTCCAAATTCGTCGATATGGCAGAGTTTCCTCGGCTTGTGCCATATTAATAAAATAAATGGATTTAGCTAACAATGTCAAACGTAAGAAAACAAAGGTAAATGATAGAACACCGAATTCTGAAGTTAAATCATCTGTCGAATGAAGCCAAAGGGTTTAGTCCAAAAACGTTATTAGCTCATTCAGTATCGAAACAAAAATTTTCCCAGTACCATAATTTTGGGAGGAAAAAATACAAAAAATATTTTTTTATCATTTCAGACCAATATTTATTTTTTTTTAAATATAGAAATTTATTATTTTCAATATAGTAAAAATGTGACAGTTGCTTGCTTGGTTCTTCTGACGTATTGAGGTAATCTCACAAATTAATTTATCTCGTTTTTTAAATCTTACAGAATTTCAATTCAAACTTATTATTATATGTTAAATTTTATGGCAGAGAATAAGCAGTATGTAATCATGCCTATTTCCACAAGAAAACACCACGAAAATGGGCATGGATTAGTCTACATTATGATAGATCTTCATACCAGAGTCGAGGATGTTCCAGCACTAAATCACTTTAATATGGGCAGTGACCATCGAATGGTGAGAGCAAGAATAGACCTTAATAAAAAATTAGAAACAAAGTATACATGCGTAAACAAGAGAGACAAAAAATTAATACGCAGTTATTAAAAGGTAATAGTGAATAGTACAAGAAACAACTAAACAAGGAACTCAATAAGCATGTGAAAGACAGTTTAGATTTGGGGAAAATGACTAAATGTCTTATTTCGGCTTTAGTATCAACATCAAGGAAAGTGTCACCATTTTTGAAAAATAAGGACAAAATCTCCGGTGAAACAAAATGTGGAATAGAAAAAAGAAAAATAACGTTTCAGGATGGACAGCATCGAATACAATAATATTAAAAAAATAAAGAAAATAACGAGGAAATAAATCAGAGAATATCTACGGGTATATTACGAAAAATTAAAAGAAAAAACGATAGAAGAAAACAGAACTAAAGCAATATACTAAAGCAACCAAACAAACAGCATCGGATCATTTTCTTCAAAGAAAAGCTTGGAAACAGAAAAAAAAAACATAAACAATATAATGGGTATAACAGAGGACTTTACAGTTCAGAGATAGAGAAACCAAACGGTTAGTAGAGAACACAACAAAATGTTAAATGTAGGTTTAAAAGGAATATCGAATACCCAAAAAACGTGCTATACATCAAATTAAAAATAACAAAACACCGGAAGACGACAACCTTCTCATCAAAATGTTGAAGGAGCGAGGAGATATAGTACTCTAGAAACAAAAATAATATGCAACGAATGTCTCCAATAGCAGAGAATACCTGAAAATTGTAATAATGCCATAATGGTGTCACTTTTTAAAAAAGGAGACAATACTAACCTACAAATCTACCATCATATTGCTTGCCTTCTCAGCATTTTAAACGAAAATAGTTTTTAGCAGATTAATGACCAAACTTGACAACTGTTAACCGGTTGAACAGAATTGCTTTAGAAAAGATTTTAGTACGTATGACTTACCTTCAATATTATAATAGCGAACGAATATAATTTTCCTTTAGGTAAGACTTTCATAAACTCCAAAAAGGCTTTCGATGCAATCGAACTCGAACGGATATTCAAAAAATTCAACTTGGATAACAAAGGCATTCAAATAAAAGGATTAAACAATTTCGGCTTTACAGATTACATAGTGCCCATGGCAAGCAATAATGAAGATCTAAAGAATGTGGTCGATGACTTAAAATAATAGACAAAACAAATTGGACTGGAAATTAATATCAATAAAACAAAAGTTATTTGCAAGGAAAATCCAAAAATTGTACTAAACGAATAAACAACTGGAATATATAACTGAATATGTATATCTCAGATAATTTCCAAAACTAGATAAAACGAATAAAACAAAAGAATCCAAATTCAGTTGGTCTGTTTTTGGAAGACTATCATATATTCTTAAAAATTGAAACATGCCTTTGCAACTAAGATCTAGAGTTCTCAATCAGTGCGAAAGAAATAATATTAAAACTTAGGGTACACAAGGAGAAACTCCCAATGCTGGGTATTTCGATACAAGGCAAAAAGAGAAATGACTGGATAAGGAGAAGAACAGAAGTGACAGACAGTCGAAATGATCACCAGGCTGAAGTTGCTGGACACATGGCACGACAACAGGATGATAAGTGGAGTAGAAGGGTGATCACATGGCGGTCTTAAACTGAAAAGAGAGGCACAGAAAGACCACAAACACAGTGTACAATGACTTAAGAAAAATTACGGATCGGCATTGGGTGACGGAAGCCCAAAGCAGATATTACTGGGAATCAAGGAAGGAGGCCTCTATCCAATCTAGATAGGAGAACACTGAAAAGGGATAAGAAAAAGATAAAAAACTGATCAAGCTTTTATATGGAACATCATTTATTTGCTTAAAAATCGTTCGGACTCGTCAATTTTATTTTTTTGAAATGTATTTTTTTAGAAAATAAAATATTTTATAAAATGATTAAGGAAACTGCTTGTTTAATGAAATGCATTATATATCATTTTATTCTTAGATTCTACCATACATTCTGGACATTTTTCCAAAAATATGCACTGTATCTATTTTCAACTGTTTTCGAAATATTTTTGCTTTTTAAACAAAATAGGCAAACAACAAACTTTAAAAATTATAAGGTATTGAAATGCCCTCTGGCAACGGACCTGCAGTAGTCGATCTAAAAATCATTTTGAACATTTTAAACTACTTCTGGCGAAATTTCTTTCACTCCGTGAATCTACCGTGTATCTACCGAGTCGGGTTTAGATTTATAAATAAAATTTTTGTTGTGATCCAATAAAAAAAGTCCAGCGGGTTAATTGGGCGATCTGGGTAACCATTCTATTGCCTCCCCTCTACCCAGCCATCGCACCGGAAAAATACATGAGCAGAATAATGCAGAGGAGCACTATTCTGTTGAAACAATAAAGCTAAACTTGGTATTAACTAGAAATAGAGTTTTTAGAGCTACAATTAGACCATTTTGAAGATAATATCTGTTTCCAGTCAAGCTTTCATACAAAAATTGTCCGATTACCCTATTTTTAACAATGACTGCCCAGACATTAACTTTTTCAATCTATTTTTGTCTGATTTTCTTCGATCTAGTGCGGATTTTTCTATACGCAGTACTTGTAGTTTTGTTTGTTGATCTGACCATTTAAAAAAGTAGTTTTATCTTAATAACAAATTCCTTGGACAAATTTTACCTTATTATTTATTGACAGGTTCTACTTTTAATAACTCTTAGAGAAACACTGGTTTAGAGATATCTCAGTTTTCTTTATATTTTTTTATTTTTAAATTCAGTAACGGCGGTGTGGTGAATATCATTGTCACGTCCAACTTGACTACTAGAGCTATGACGACACAATCACATTTAACAGAACAGGAAGTTCCTCACTTTATTAGTACCATAAATACTGTCGCTAATCGATGGACGATTTGGATATTTATTATTGAAGATATTTTAGATGTAGTAGCAGCACAAAATTCTTATTTGAGTAATAATTTAAAAACATTGATATTTTTACACCCTAGACTGTGATAAATACCGGTAAATCAGTATATAGCTTTAAAAGCTAAAATTATAAATATTTCGAAAATAATTGAAGATAGATTTAAGCCGTATTTTATGAAAAATATTTAGAATTTATGTAGAATCTAGAAATAAAGGGTGTTTTTTATAGAGGTATAGAACTTTTAAATGGAATAAAACAAAGATGAATTTTTAAATTGACATGAAATTTACTTTATGCGAAAGATAACCTTCTGGCTTTATAATTTAAATATGACTTCTGGGATATGACCGCCACGGCTGGCTCGGACGTAGTCTAATCTGGAGGTCCAATTTTCGATGACTTTTTCCAACATTTGTGACCGTATATCGGCAATAACGCGCCGAATGTTGTCCTCCAAGTAATCAATCGTTTCGGGCTTATCGGCGTAGACCAGCGACTTCACATATCCCCACAGAAAATAGTCTAGCGGCGTTAAGTCGCACGATCTTGGAGGCCAATTCACGGGTCCGAAACGTGAAACTATGCGGTTACCAAACGTTTCCTTCAATAAATCAATTATGGCACGAGCTGTGTGACATGTTGCGCCATCCTGTTGAAACCACAGCTCCTGCATATCATGGTTGTTCAATTGATGAACAAAAAAGTTAGTAATCATGGCTCTATAGCGGTCACCATTGACTGTAACGTTCTGACCAGCATCGTTTTTAAAGAAGTACGGACCAACGATTCCACCAGCCCATAAAGCACACTAAACAGTCAGTTTTTCTGGATTTAACGGTGTCTCAACATACACTTAAGGATTATCATCACTCCAAATACGGCAGTTTTGTTTACTGACGTATTCATTCAAACAAAAGTGAGCTTCATCGCTAAATAAAATTCGCTTATGAAAATCGGGATCAACGGCAATCTTATTTTGGGCCCATTCACCGAATCTACGCCTTGCTAGGTGATCGTGTGGCTTCAATTCTTGCACGAGTTGGATTTTGTAAGCACGCAAACCAAGATCTTTCCGCAAAATCTTCCATAAAGTGAATGGACATATATCCAATTCCTGTGCACGATGGTGGATAGACTGATTCGGGTCTTCCTCTACGCTACGCTCTACAGCAGCAATGACTTCTTCTGTACGCACTGTACGACGTCTTTGTGGATGCGTATTATCTTTTAGAGTAAACGTGGTGCGAAAACGTTCTATAGTTAATCGAATTAATTGCTCTGATGGACGATTATGTTGACCGTAAAATGGACGTAGTGCGCGAAACGTATTTCGAACAGAACCATGATTTTCAAAATAAATTTGCACAATTTGGAAGCATTGTTCAGGCGTCAGTCTATTCATGTTGAAATGTCAAACCAAACTAAACATAAATCACTTGACAGCTGACAAAATGGCCGCCAGTTAAAAAAGTGTTGCCAACTTAAAGTTTTATACTTCTATAAAAACACCCTTTATAATGATATACAATGTGTTTCATTAGACAAATTTAAGTTGATAGACGTAATAACTTTCTGATCTGCCCTGTATAGTATTTTCTTTTCTAAAAAAATGCATTTCAAAAAAATTTATTTTTTTTTCAAATAAATAATGTACTATATAAAGGGCTAGTCCGTTTTTTTTTTATCACAACTCTGTTTATGTGTATTTAATATGTGCTAACAAGCACTTATCAAACATTTTTTAGAAACTATTAAAGTAAATAACTGTTATCAGTTATTTTTATGTTAATCCCATCTCCGATTTCGATTCCGATTATCTGTAAACCCTAATATGGTCTGTTAATGTTACAAAAAATATTTCTAATTTTTATACTGATCTTAAATTATCCACGGGTCATAAGAGAGAGGATCTATATCTTATTAGTGTTACTTGAGACATTATAAGAACATTTTTATTAAAAACAATTTGACATCGATTTCTAAGTATTTTATTTCTCGTTTTAGCGAATTCGATATGTATTATTGTTTTAATGGATAACACTTCTTGAGCATTTCGATTGAAAACGAGCTGAGTCGCTGACTGTCATCAAATTTCTCCATGTAGAATATTTTATTTTCATTTTCTTTACTTACAGAATCTCATATCACAAAAGTGCACGTGTACTATATAATATTCAGTTTTTATTGAGTTTTCCAAGATAGACGGCATCGCAGAGATTCTTGAAATTATCATGGATAAAATTGAAGGTAGCTGACTATGAATTTTGCTATGTAATATTTTATATACGTATATATACAGGGTTATTCACCCTATACGGCACGGAATATTGCGGCCAAAATATGTGACTTTCAAAAAATTTTACTTTCGAAATATATGGGGATCTAATATAGTTACTTTTTTAAAATTATATTCATAATATACAGTGTATCCCAAAGGCTCAGAAAGTATCAAAGTTTTGTTTTTTTAAACAGAACCCCTTGTATATATTGCATTTTTGGATTCTCCGATCAAGATAAGTGCCTATTTTAATAAGGTTTATAGTACCTAAACCTTAAGGGTTTTAAATAATTTGAATTTTGGCAAAATCCAATCTAATTTTCGTGTTTGCCTGTTGCTTTAATAGCGGTATTATTTTTTGTAACTGTGAAACTTTATTTATTGAATTGAATTATTTGAACATTGTTGTGTTATTGCTTTGTCAAAATGAAGATTTATCCAAAGGAAGAGCGTATGGATATGATTTTTATCCTTGGAGAATGTCATTAAAATTGTTGGTTGGCTTCTCGAGTCTATGCTCAAAGGTCTCCTGAAAGAAACCATCTTAAATCAGCCATTTTTGTGAGACTATTAAACCAGTTTCGGAAAAGTGGAAATGTCAGTTATAAAAAACCTGTTATATGGAAACTTGTCACTGAGGATGAAGCGTATGTTTTTACGGTACTCGGTTTCAGTGATCGAAAGTCCCAATATCAGTCAGAATGATATATCCGAAAATACTAACATTGGCCAAGCAAGTGTTTTAAGGATTCTTAACAAATACAGATTTCATCCTTATAAAATCCAGCTTTGTCAAGAGCTTCACGGAAATAATTTTGACAACCGAACTGAATTCTGCATGTGGGTGTTAGATACAGTGGCAGAAAATGAAAACTTTTTTGATAATGTGTTGTTGAGTGATGAATGTACTTTTTATAACAATGGTTTCGTGAATAGACACAACTTCCATTCCTATTCTGATTCAAATCTGCATGAATACAGAGTTATGAGAGACCAGAATGGATGGTCGGTTCATATGTGGGGAGGAATACTGGGTCCATACTTAATTGAACCTTACTTTTTTGAAAGGTCTTTAAATGGTTTGATGCTTCGCGATTTTCTTTGCACGAACTTCCAGTCAGGGGCGGATCCAGCCTCTTTGGGGGGGGGGGGCGGTGACATCACAAAAGTACGGTATGGCAAGCGAACGCAAGTTATCAACGGGGGGAGGGGGAAGATCACAAGAAAAAACAAGTTGTCGACAGGGGGAAAGATGCGGACAGCATACACATAGTATCAGAGGCAGAATCGTGTCTATTTTCCTAAACTTACAGCTCTTGGAGGGAGTGGCCAGCGCAAGAAAAACAAGTTGTCAACGGGAGAAGAGTGCTAGCAGTATACACATTACTAATATAAAAGGCAGAATCGGTTCTATTTTCCTGAACTCAAAGATCTTGGGATCGAGAAGGGCGATCGCAAGCATACACATTCCTACATTCTATTCAAGAGAGTAATAAAACTGTTACCGGAACCTCCAGCTTATCTGCACCAGTGCCGCAGGTAACTGAGAACTGCCTTGAATCTAAATATATATAATTATATTTAAACATTATAAGGTTTTATAAATTTACTGCAACAATAGAGTTTCTGATTATTCAATTTAAGTTCTGTCAGTGAGCAAAGTACACCTTACAGGGTCCTTAGGGATTTATCTTGTTTGTGCTAGTTTTTATATATTATATGAGATTAGTGAGATACCCAAAAGATATGGCTTCCACGTCTATATTTATTCTAAAATCGTTAAACCAGGGCATTTTTTCTTCAACGAAAAACTTATTACGATGAATGTTTATACTGCCTTAAAATATCAATATCTAGATAATAATGTTAAAAGTTTTGTTGAGATGTCTTCTAACATGATAGGAGTTGAAAAATGTACCGAATACTGAAGGAGAAAAAACGACTGGAATTGTTAGTACTCCCAAGTCACATTGATCACAGGCAGACGAAAAACCTCGTTGGAAGAAGAGATGTAAACTGCAATAAAAGGAGCAACCCTCGACAAAATTCTAACTAAAATCAATGAAGATCGGGATTTACCTGAAATTAAAAGAACTGAGCTCTGTAAATTACTCAGAGAACTTAATTTTTGCTGGGAAAAACCAGATAGGAAATCTGTTTTTATAGATCGTCCGGAAAAGTCCGTTATTGAAGGAAATATCTCGCTTGCTAAAAATAACACAACTTACAAAATTAGTAATGTAACAGAACTTTTGAAAGATTTTTTGGAATAAAGTTACTGCAGAAAATTTGGAAAAATCCATATAATAAAAGAATAAAAGAAAATTTGGAAACTCGATCTCATGATCCGTGAGATAGAGGAACCAATTATAATTAATTTGGGCGAAGATAGCTTCACTGACTTGGATTACGAACTAGATACGTAATGTTTACTTGCGTAAACACAATTTATTATTTAAATATTTTTAACACTTAAAAATTAATTACATTTGAATCCCTTTTTAGTGTTTAATTGATATTCTACAGATGGTTTAAGAAATAAATAAGCGGAAACGTCAAATGTTCTAAAAATGTTTTTAATTAATAATTAAATGACCGATAGCCCCAAAAAAATTTTCACATTATACGGACGGATTTTTTTTTATATATATGCTTAACTTCTTATATTTTTGAGAATGGGTATTTTGTAAGTATTTAAATTATAACTTCGAATTTTTTGAGAGAAAAAGTCTACGTTTTATTCTGAATGTGCCTAAAATGGTTTCTATGCCAAAATTAAAAATAATAAAAATACAGTTATGATTTTTGTTAAATATGTCAAAATGATCTATATTTTCTAATGTATGTGAATTATTAAAAAATCATAAGAAATAAAATATTATTATAAAAACTTTTTATTTTAAGTTTATTACCGAAATAATATTCTATGCCATAAATACTTAGTGATAAAATAAACCTCCTTCCGACGCCTACGACAAGGATTAAAATCCTTTTCAAGACTTCACACATCCAAATATCTATTGTTATCCAACCCAAGTAACCCATTATTATAGACCGGTATTTTTGTTTATAAAATTTTTAACCCATTCCTATGAAAAATAAATTTTTTTGCCAAAGACATCGGACTAAAGGACACAGGTATTTTGCGAAGAAAAAAAAAAGGTAAAAAATGATGATAAACTATAGTATAAGAGGCAAAATCGGGTCTAGTTTACTGAACTCAAAACTTTTGGGGGGAGGCGATCGCCCCCACCGCCCCCCCTTGGATCCGCGCCTGCTTCCAGTGTTATTAGAAGATGTCCTTTTAACTATTAGAACAACTATGTGGCTTCAACTAGATGGAGCTCCGCCTTATTATCATTCCGAGGTTCGGCAATTTTTTAATGTCAACTTTCGAAACAGGTGGATTGGGAGAGACGCGCCCCTGACAACACCACAAGATATGAAAAAATGCATAAGAGATGCTTTTCAAACTGTAACCCCGCAAATGTTATCCATAGTTAGCAGTGGTTTCGAAAAAAATAATATGTAAGTGTTTGGAAATGGATGGTCGACATCGACATCTACTATAAATATTTTGCTTCTATTTTGTGCTATCGTTAATATGTTATTATCATTATTGCTGTTATAGCTTGTTGGATGACTATAAATCGCGTTCCGAGTTTCTGAATATTTGTAAAGATATTCCTGGTTATTATTCTTATAGTGGTAAATTACCTGTCATTTCCAAATGCCATAGGCAACTAGATACATTATAACATCTATTAAAAAAAAACAAAACAAAATGGTGCAGAAAATGATTATTTGGCTTATTCTGTGAAAAGGTGAAGACTTTGTTATAGAACACTTACAAAATTCAATAGGTATTTAAAAGGTACATTTTCTGGTAAGTTAAAAAGTTCTGTTTAAACTAATCAAGTTATAGACACTTAAAGTTTTTATTTGATTAGTTTTAATTTTTGGACACCCTGTATAATATAGCAAGTTTATAATAATTGGGATATAAAATATGATTTATTGTTAGAGTTCGCTGTAAATTTCGAGTACATGACTGAAATACTTCTTAAGTCTTTGAAACATGAAAATTAGCTTAGATTTTGTCAAAATTCAAATTATTTAAAAACCTTTAAGGTACTATAAACCTTATTAAAATAGACACTTATCTTGATAGGAGAATCAAAAATGTAATAATATACAGGGGGCTCCACTTAAAAACACACAACTTTGTATTATATGAAAATAGTTTTAAAAAGTAACTATATTAGACTCCCATATATTCCGAAAGTAAAACTTTTTGAAAGTCACGTATTTTGGAAGCAATATTTTGTGACGTACATGGTGAATAACCCTGTATATTATTTTATTTTACATAAGAATATTTACGAGGCATCGAGAAACCAAATATTGTGATTTTCTTACAATATCCTCATTTTAAAGAATGCAACTAAAAGTTTTAATTGATAGACTTTTATTAGAAACCTACTCTGTGTAGAAGAAGTAGTGCTTGAAATGCACTTGAGTGTATCATCATATAATTTTTAAATAGATCTATGGGGTAAAATATTTCGGTTGTTAAAAAAATTAACGTCAGATATCAATGTTAACTTTTAACCAGAATCAATATTAACTAATTTATAATGAGTTCAACAGACCTTAAGCTTTAAGGTGTAAGGTCATATAATAGAAACACAGGTCCTAAATTAAAATTTAGGTTATCAAAATATATGTTTAAGTTAGTGCTGGTATTTTGTAGTTAATAAAGGTAGTTATATATTCCTTTATGCCCCTTATTTCGGGAATTTATGGGCTGAAAATTACGGAATAATTTACTCTGATAAAACATTATAGAAATAATAAAACGAATGGTTTTGGAGAAAAAAAAAAACGCTGAACGAGAATTCGAGAACATTTGGTTCATTATCTTTGTTTATATTATTTAATTTCAAAGGAAGTAAAGCACTCGTTTCAAGTGTTATACTCTGGCGTTTGGTTTTCGGATTGCACTCAAACACCCAACACTCATACATATATAAAAATACGTTCCAGAAAATGACAATCATTTTCAATCGATTCAAAAAAGTCGAGACATCTTCCTTCCTTTGGGTCTTATGAAGTGTTTTTTGAAGCTATTTTACGGAAAATCTGATGAACGTTTATGTGAGTCAAATTAAACTCATTTCTGAACATTCTGACTATTAACTGATGATCTAAATGCGCGAGATCCATTATCTTTATTTTCTTTTTCTAATCCTGCAACCACTATAGCAAATAATCGTCAAGAATTCGCAAAGGACAACCAAAAAACTTTTTTATAAGCTTTGACGTGGAGATCCTATACACCAAGGTTCCCGTTAAATAGTCACTAAAGATTATAAGGAAGAAACTTGAAGAAGATCAGACATTGACAGAAAAAACATGCAATATTGTTTGACCAACTCCTATTTTCAAGAAAAGGAAAAGTCCTTCATCCAAGGTGATGGACTACCAATGGTCTCTTCGACCTTACCGGTAGTCGCAAAAATTTTCAAGGAATCATTCAAGACGTTTGTAATTGAATTTACAAATAGAAAGCCATATTATGGATTAGATGTGTAGACGACAGCTTGATTATTTGGAATGAAAATGACGAAGAAACTTTCAAACTTTCTTTCTCAGCTGAACAGTATTAGTCTAACCATTAAACTCACTGTGGAGAAAGAATTACAAAATAAATAACCATTCTTAGATGTTTTGGTTGAAAGAAGTGGAAGACAAATTCGAATCTCAGTTTACAGAAAATCCGCACATACGGAATAATACCTAAACTATTTATCTAATCACCCCAAAAACACCAAACATGAAATTGTAAGAAACTTCTTTGCAACTGCAACAATAATTTGATGAAAGAAATGAATCACATTAAAAGTGATCTGATAGACCACGGATATCCAGTAAATTTGGTGCATAAGATTCTAAAACAACGCACAAATAGATCTACAACGGACGAGGAACGAAAACCAATGTTGAATTTAAAAACTTAGATGAAGAGGAAAACGATACAATATGAACATGGTCTTCAATTCAAATAATTTTTTAAGAAGCCAGCTCACTAGGTTTAAGTCAACAACTCAAAAGAACATGAAGAACTTTGTGTATCAGATACTACATAAATGTGGCAAGTCCTATGTTGGCGAAATAAAGATAATCTTTGAAGTAAGAATCAGAAACCATCAAAAGAATATATCTCGTGGAGAAACAGAAAAATTTGGCACCGCTAACCACGTTTCGATTCATGGACACCATCGAAAATGGTCTGAAGCTAGAAACCTACAGCGAGAACAGCACTGAAGAAAACGGAAATTCAAAGAAGAAGCAGTTATACATCAGAACCTAAATTGCTTTAGTAAACCATCTTTAGATGTAAGAGAAGTGTGGAAACCACTTCCTAGTAATTGCAAATTAAAACTAAGTGCAGCATAAATGCATGATTGCACTTATCTCCACTGCATTTACTTTTAGTAAAGTGGTGTAAATTAAGACTTTGTTTAGTTTCACTTGAGAACGGCCAGAAGCAAATACTAGCCGAAACGTCGTGATAATCAACAAAAAATAAAGACAGTGGAAGTCTAACAGATATCTAATACTTCGCATGAAGACCCTCTGCTACGTATTTCATCTTCAATCTACTCTTTTCCTTCTGAAAATGCTTTAAGCCACCGAAAAGCCTCGGTTTTTGACAAAACACTGTCTCGTAAAGTTTTTCTAAAGTTTACATTAAACGGTGTCCAAGTCTGAAGCAAAACCCGATCGCACATCATTAGTCGAAATTGACTGTACCCATTTTTAGAAGGCATTTGAAAGAACTGTTTCCCGAAAAAAAATCGCTACGTGTAACTGAATGACTCTAGCGAAATCAAACTTCTACTGAAAGCGTATGACATATTCACTTGTCGCCCCTCCAATTCAGGTGACCCAAATGTTACCAGATCCAACGTTACGTTATCAGTCTCATTACTTAATTTACATACCTCGTAGATGAATTTACTTGTAAGAAAGTAAGATAACAAGAAATCTAGTTGTCTTTTTCCCCTCCTTGTCTTATGAAAAGGTATATCTAAGTTTAAAAACATTACTGTGTTATTTTTAAAACAGATAAAACAAAAATTAAAAATGTTGTTATATGTTACATCGCTTTACTGTTGTTAGTTAATATTATATTATTGTTATTAATTACACAGGTCTACAAAAAATGGGCTCATGATTGTTGGATAGCTGGGATCATTTCCGAAATAATTTGCTTTGTAGAATCCGAATCCGAATTTAGAATTAACCTATGACGTCAGGATTTTGAGATACTTACTCGATACTCGAAAAAATGTCTTTTTTGGCTATTTTTGAGGTTATGTGCAGGATGCACAAAATTTTTTTGTATTTTGTATAGTTGCATCATTTAATAGTACTCATACCCTTCAAAATAAGCTAACGAGCGGTCACCTACGATGTTTTTAGTAAAATTACGATCTAACTGAGTTATGGTAGTTGTAAAGCATCATCGCCTTTGCCTGACTGACGTGATTGTCATCAGTTGTTGTTGATGGCCGTCATGGATGCGAATCACTTTCCACGAATTCATGACCCTCAGTGAATTTCTTATGCCACTCAAAAACCGTTGTACCAGATATAAGTCCTTTAAATAGGCCTTATTTTACATTTTCAATACTTGCGTAAAGTGAATTTTGTTGAAAATGCAAAATTTGATGCACATTCTTTGTTCAATTAATTTTTGTGTAGCTAAACTCGACACGAAGCACAAACAGCTTCTTTTCAAAACTACCGTAAATTGTTTACTAACGTACGTAGAGTCAAGAAATTTCACTTAACTGTCACTTGCTGTTGTATCAACTTAAAAAAATGATACATGTGATTCTACAAACGCATGTCATTTGGACTGGTCTTCTAAGTATGTCTTAAATAGACACTGTTTGTTGTTTCTGTTAATTTTCTTCCTACGCCAGCTCTTCGTTGAACTTATTATTTGTTATGCGAACAATCGACGGAATGTCCACAGTTCAATAGCTTCGATTCGATTTTGTGTCCTAACTTTAATTACCCAAGTATTGATATCATACAGTTCAATAGGCCATACATAATATTGAACTACACGTATTAGAGTATGTAGTGGATATTTCTGGGAAGGAGATTCTTAAGTTTAAAATTATTGCAGGACCAATTCTTCCATTCACTTCTTTATCACATTCCTACTTTGATTTTCAGTAGCGCCAAGATACATAAATGTTGTAACGGGTACATAGGAGCATTAATATGTAGCCAGAATTGTTCACCGCACTCAGTGAGCTTTTTTAATATTGACTGTAGATCCACAAAGTTGCTAGCTATGCAGTATCATCTTCATAGCGAATATTTTTTATTGGGATTCTATTGATACGATACCTCGTGTTTAATTTTCTAATTTTAACTAAAATATTTTCTGAACGTAAATATTCAACAGAATAGGTGGCAGTTAACTTCCGTGCAAGATATCTTTTAGTATGCCGAGTTGACAGATCGCCATCAATAAGAATTTTAGCCAACTGTTGTCTATTTAATTATTTTATTATTCTAATTGATGTTGTACACCGATCTTCTGTAATCTTTCCAACAGCGGCTCGTACTTTAAGTTGCTAAAAACTTTCTGGTAGTCAATAAAGCAAATAAAAACATCTTGTCTTTAGTCGAAGCATTTTTGCAAGAGTAATTTTATTAAGAAGATAGCTTCGTTAGTGCCAAGGCTATTAATAAATCCGAAACTGTGCATCCCCACTCACATCTTCACACTTTTTGCTTTAAGCGCGTCGCTGATCAAACTTATGAGTCTGCAGTCTTCGCAGTTTTTGGGATTTCTTTTCTTTAAAATGGCAAGAAATGCAGATTTTAACCAATCCATTGGCATTTTCCCACAGTCATATGAAGCACGTTAAAGAGATACGTATGTTGTTTAATAGCAACTTGTTTTAAAACTTCTGCCTATAAATTTAAAAGGGTAACAAATCACAAATTATGTGTTTGTATTTACGATTATGTTAAAAAATGAATTAATTAAATTAAAAAAAAATCAAGATGACAAATTTGTGTAATACTGCTTTTATAAAGCAAAGTAAGATTTGCCTAATTTTTTATACGAGTATGCGTTATTTTTTTTTTTTAAGTTATTCATCAGAAAAAAATCTTAAATATTTTATTTACCCCATATTTGGGATTCCTTATCTTATAGAGAAATATACTTATCCGAGAATTCTCTCTGAGGACTTTAATAATTAAGTAGGTTTAACACTTGACCCTAAGTAAAACATCCCTTTAACATCTTCCGGGAGCAATCCATTGTTCTGGCATCGCAAGGAAACTTGGATGCTATCCAGATTAAAAGGCTAAATTAATAATATAGAATTAAAGCTTTTGAAACATTATAAAAAAATCAGTTGATACAATTTTTTACTATAGTCTTCTTTTACGATGTAATTTCAGATTTTCATTCTTTTAAGCATATTTATAAATGAAAAAAAATCATTTATTAAATAGACCTTGTTATTTTAATAGCCTATACTGTACTATCGAATAAGCACAGTACACTAAACAACATTATAATGTTACAATATTTTAGCTTAAAGTTATATGAAAGGATCATCAAACCGGTGGTCACATATGCCTTCTTAGCATGGTGGCGAAAGACACAGCAAGCAGTAGTTCAAAGAAAGCTGCAAAAAATAGAAAGGTGAGTTTGTGCAGAAGTCACAGGGGTTATGCCATTATCATCCACAGCGGCAATAAAGGCAATGCTGAACCTCCCTCTATTGCACATAGTTGTGATAAGGGCAGCAGCAAAAAATGCTCTTAAGCGGTTTCAAAGAAAAAAACCTCAAACTTGGTTTTGTTGGGAATATGAAGATTCTGGATATAATGTGAGTAGATCCATATCAAAACTGGCAGACATCCTGTTTATAAGGTATGACTTTGACAACAAAAGGCCAAAATATGCATATTGTTAGCTGTGCTAAAAGCTCTCAGATTCGGTATCTACAAGTCAAAGTTTACTTAGGAATGTTGGTAAGCCCTAAAGTAATTGGCAAGGAAAAACAGGGCAACCCTGATGCGGGTTCCAGGGCACCAGGAAGTCAAAGTAAATAAGGAAGCGAACGGCCACGGAAAAGAAAGAACGAAAGCTCCTTTTTTGGCCCAGAAACATTCTCTGGATTTCCAAAAAGCCACATAAAAGAGGAGCTTAGGAGCTGAAACTAAAATCAGATAAAATTAAAGTAACGAATAAATATTTGAATAACAAATGAATATCTTCACATGATACTGCCCTCTGATATACCATCTTAAAAAGATGAACAAATTTGCTTACCAGATTTGCCAGTTCTGCGATAGGAGGCCGAAACAGCTATACGAAAAATGATAGAGTTTCTGAAAAGTGTAAATATCCGGAGCTTAAATTACATTAGGGTAACGTATAAAAGATCTTATAAGTCAAAGTGCTTTAGAGGGGCTAGAAAAAAAGTCTTCCAACTTTCACAACTATTTTGGTTCATTGACAAAATTTTCCTGTTCGTTGAAAGATTGATTTATGTATTTTATTCTTGGTGTGTATAATAAATATATATATATATATATATATATATATATATATATATATATATATATATATATATATATATATATATAAAAAGTGGGGAGAACTCCAAAAGGGATTGTCGTCATTTTCTGGAACAAGAGTCTATCCTTTGTCTTGGAGTCCTTTGCACTTTCTAACACCAAAATAATATTCATTCACCAAAATATGATTAACTTTTACCGTGATTAAAATATGCTTTGAAATTAATATTTAACAGGTGTTGAATGTTATTTTTAGAATGATTGTGTTTATTTTCTGTCCGGCAATAAAACAAACTTTTGAATTTAAACCGCGTGTGCATGTAAAATCTCATATCGGTTTATTTTACGTTACAATAATTGCAAGTGACTATTTTTGACGCTACACATATTAGTAGTAAAGTTATAGTGGTTTTGGTTTGACGTTGTTTGGCGTTTTTTATTATGCCAAAATCATTTGAACTAAGAATTTGCATGAATTTTTATGTTTGAAGCAAAATTAAACTTTATGCAAACAAGATTCATCTGGAGGATTGCATGTCGCGTACAAAAGTTTTATATGGCGTTCAATGAAGGTCATTAGGACGTCAAAAGAGATCCTGGATGAACATCAACCGCCGATGATCCCGTCCCTCAGTTAAAGGCTATGATTCTCAAAAATCGTCGTCTCTTGATTAGAGAATACCAAAGCAAGTCAAAAATCATGTTTACTGGTATCTTTGATTTTCTATCCGTTGTTTACTGAGAATTCCTCCCAGCGCACGAAATAATTCATTAGGAAGCAATTATGCTTCATGGACGTGAGGTTATCAGCAAAAACTGGCTCTTGCACTACGATAATGTAGAAAAAATTATACGTGTATTGCCTCAGTTGGGGAATTTTGGAAGGGTAAAAATAAATATTGAGATTTATTAAAATAACATTTTATGTATTTTTTGCTTCGTTTATTTCCAGACAGAACGTACACAATAAATCCTTTGGTTTTATAAAGTAAAATAATATTATTTTTTGCTCTTTATACAAGTCTGTTGTTTATTGAATAGATAATTGTTTTCGATATATGTATTTGATGCTAGAAATGTAGTAGATTTTAAAGATTATCTTTTCTTCTTCCTCCTTTATAAGGCGATTCGGCTATTTAACTCGAGTTTTTGGAATAGTTTCTATGATGTTGTTGGCCACTTGTCTAGCCAACGTTTTGGTGATCTGCCGATTCTATCCAGTATAATTCTGTTTATATGCTGGTTCGACTTTCTTCTTCTTTTTAACCGACTTATTAAAAAAGGAGGTTTTAAATTTGACCACTATGTTTTTTTTATGTATGTATTTATTAGGCGAATCCAATATGGCGTTCTAAAAATTTCACGTCTACGATTTTTTGTCGAAAACTAGTAAAAACAGATTTTTAAGAATGCATATTACCAATTTGAAATTATTGTAAAAAAATTCATATCGCGGATCTAATATCGCGGACTAAAGATTTTACATATCTCGATTTTGTCCAGATTTGGTGTGGGGAATTTTTGGGGGTGTAAATTAGGAATTTAAAATTTATTTATGAAAATTTAGTATTGCAGACTTAAAAAAAAACTTAGAGTTATAGGCTGAAACTGTAGAAATCTCAGCAATATGGCGGATTTAAAATTTTATATCTCTCGATTTTGTACAAACTTCGTACTAGGAAGTTCCTGAGGGTGTAAATAATAAATTTAAAATTATTTTATAAAATTCAATACGGCAAATCCAATATGGTGGTTTAAAAATTTTACGATTTCGGATAATGCAAAAAATTGATACCAGAGGGTAGTTTAAGATTAGATTAAGAGTTTAAAATAATTTTTTTGTAATTCAGTTTGGCAGGTCCAATATAGTGGATTGAAAATTTTACGTCCTTTGCATTTTATAAAAATTGGTATGGAAGGGTTTTCGGAGTAGAAGGTTGTGAATTTGAAGTTAATTTTTTACAATTTAATATGACTGATACAAAGTGGGGGATTTAAAATTTTGCATTTTTCTGATTTTGCCCAAAAATTTATATTGTTGCACATATTAAGGATCATAAGTTAAATTCTTCAAATTCAATATGCCGGATAAAATATGTCGGTCTGAAAAATGTATAAGTTTCGAGTTCTTAAAATACCGCTATTGGGGGTTTTGGAGACTTAGATTACGAATCTAAAATTAATTTCGTAAATTTCAAGATAGCAGACTTACTATAGCAGACTGTTTGGTACAATTTCATTCAAAACTGATATTTGGAGAATTCTCAGAATCAAAGAATTTTTTGTTGTTCAATTTAGTTTGATTCATAACTTTAGATAAAGTGGGTACTTCTTTGCGACCTTGGAAATATTGCGAGGTATACTATACATCTCGCTTCGTACTTAGTTCAAATAATTTAGAGATATCATAACTGGTTCAAAATTAAAAATCGAAAAATAATTTGGGATAAAAAGCAAAAAATAACAATACAAATTTTTATGTGCAATTAAAATATTTGAAGTTGGCGTAAAATTGTTGCTAAATGATCCAAATAACTATCAACACAAGATACATACCAGCTATGGTAAGAAAACAAATTACTTATTAATCTTCTTATGTGAATCTCATTTGAAGAGGTATAATTTTGACGCCAAATTCAAAAATTTCGATTTCATGTAAAAATTTAAATTGTTATTTTTTGCTCTCTAGCGCACTCTTAGAAGTCGCTTAATTTTTTTATAAAAATTTTGTTCTTGCTTATCTCACACTCCATCTGTTTGGTGTTTATTTCTGATGTATGTATTTCTCTGTCTGGCTCTTAATATGAAATTCTTTATTAATCTAATAGTCTTCATTTTATTGTAAACGAGACCGCAGCCGTGTCGAAGCGATCGGTTCGTCACAATCTAATTTTAGACCCTAAAAGAGGTGTTTCGTCCTAAATACCGACCGTGGACTCATCAGTGGGTCTATCGGAGCTTTCTCCAGACACCTTTGGTACACTTTCTACATCTGCATACTCATATTTAAACCTTTTTGCGTCGGAACCTATAAACCAGATTCCGAGTGTGCCGCCATCTGCGACATCACCCCGCCAAGGCCAATACTTTATATGCAGACGAGATCGTTAGATCCCGTATGTATAGAAAGTGCTTCCTGATAAAACTGCAGATGCGGATGCTTTTAGGGTCTTACAGGCCCATTGATATAACCCAGCAATCCAGGCAACCCTTGCTGCCTTAGATCCTGTCACGGTCGCCATGTTGTAAACGAGACCGCACTCGTGTCGAAGCGATCGGTTCGTCACAATCTAATTTTAGATTCTAAGAGAGGTGTTTCGTCCTAGCTACCGACGGTGGACTCATCAGTGGGTCCGTCGGAGCTTTCCCCAGACACCTTTGGTACACTTTCTACATCTGCATACTCATATTTAAACCTTTCTGCATCGGAACCTATAAACCAGATTCCGAGTGTGCCGCCATCTGCGACAATTTCTACTGTTCTCAACAGTTGTTTGATTACTGCTGTTTCAGCTCATACCTGGTATCACATATATTTTATAAATTTTCGAGTTACAGTTGACACTAAGGTACTTGTTTTTCCATATTGTTTATTTGTCTTCCCACTTCTTCAAGAAACTCCAAAGTCAGTCCTGTTCAATTAAAACAATTTCGTTTTTGTTTAATATAGGATGTTATTCTTGATCTAAACTATTCTAAGTTTTCTTTTATTTTTAAGATAACAATTTCTATCACTGCGTAACTATTGTCATTTATTACGCTTGTTGGAAGGTAGATTAATACATTTTATTTGGACGGTGTTGGGGATGATCTTCAGTGGGACAAGAACACCGTTCTTGGTTTGTTTATTTGTGTAATAAAATAAAATGAAACAGCCCTAAAGAGTGTATGTGCTATAAACTCCACGACCGCCTTAACGGCATTTTACAAACCAAATGGGAATCTTTAAAATAACGGTCATAAATTGGGCCATTAGGCCAAAGTGTTTTAGAGTTGTAAAATACATGTTAACATAGTAAAATGTAGCGAATATGTAGATATGCAGTTATATGTAGTTTTCCTATATATGTGTTAACATCAATATATATATATATATATATATATATATATATATATATATATATATATATATATATATATATATATATATATATATATATATATATATAAGTAAAATGCGAACAGTAAATACAAACTTCTCTCCATCATATCCTGTCTGTGTTAGAGGTTGCACAGTTAGAATAAATTGTTATAGAACGCAATTTATCCTATTCCACTACCATCGAGATGATGGCCTACCTGTACCACCATACCGAGAAGAAAGTCAAAACTTACCCTCCCCGCCATTTCAGCACTACAACGGCATAATGTGGATATATCCACTGCTATTGCATCTCACACGGAGGAATCCGTGAAAGCCGCATAAACATATATATATATATATATATATATATATATATATATATATATATATATATATATATATATATATATATATATATATATATACGAAGTTTGTCCCAAAAGTATCGAGCCTACCTTCATATCTCCACATTGGTGTTCTTATTGACGAATTATACAAGGCGACTCATTCTTATGGGAGGATTGGAAGCGCTAAATATTAAAACTCGGTCATTGATAAAAGGTAGTTTTTACTGTAAGTAGTAAAACGGCAAGGAATAATGTATAGGCAGTTGCCGTGTTGGATAGTTGATCTAAACTACTGGTACAAGTTTTTTTTTGGTTTATTATATTTGTTTAAGTTTACAAAGGGAAAGCTGTAATCATCAAACCTTTCAGTAAAACTTCGATAGGCTGCGGCAACCTTGCATTTAAATCGATAAAAAGGTGGAGCTTACCTCTCTTAGTCGGTAGCAAGTGATATGCAGTATTGCCACGTTTTCAACATAAATCCGAAAATTTAAATCTTTTATACTTTTTTCTAACAAAATCAAGTATATCACATTAAAATACTGATATCTAATCATTGACAATATTGTAAATTGCTTTTTATGAATGAGATGGCGTACCAGTTTGGCGTACCATTTAGGGGCGTCAAAATTATAGCACAGAATAGGAATTCTTGGTATATTTCTTCTATGGTGTTATTCTTTATCATCCGGTGAGTGACATCCTTCAAAATAGTCCCCATTTAATTGAATAACACGTTCCCAGCGGTGTTTCTACTTCCTGAAGCAGTCCTGGAAGTCAGTTTTCGAAATTGCATTCGTCGCATTAGTTTCAACCGTCTCTTTGTCATCGAACCGGTGTCCTTTGAGCAGCATTTTTAATCTGGGAAAGAGCTAAAAGTCGCAGGGTGCTTCGTCGGAACTGTACGGAGGCTGGCGAAGCTGTACGACTTGGTGCTTTGTTAAATATTGCTGCACAAGGTTCGATGAATGCGCTGGCGCATTGTCGTGGTAAAGCAGCCAATCACCGCTTGTTCAAAGCTGTGGCCGTCATGTAATCTTTTCAATACTTCAACGTAATATTTTTTAGTGATCTTGTGACCTCTCGGAGCATATTTGTGGTGTACAACACCTTCATAATGAAAGAAAACAGCCAACAATGTCGTCACTTTGCTCCGACTTTGACGTGCTTTTTTTGGTCTTGGCGATTCACAAGGCTTCCACTGTGAAGACTGTCGCTTTGTTTCTCTAAATGCCTTATTCATCATATTAATTGTTTCCGAGCAAATTTTTCCAAGATTAAAGCAAAACTTCATGCAAATTCGTTGATCGAATTTCTCCGTCATTTTGTACAATAACAAAATGCGACGAACGAAAAAAAACCACTGTAAACAAATGCATACCGTTCACGAACTAACATGTCCAGTCGGTAGTAGTGGGAATAGGGGGCTCCTAGTTGACCCCCCCACCACTTTTTTGATTGGTCAGCCAAGAATGACCTTGTTTCTGATTGGCTGCCCAAGTTCGCCCCCTATTCCGATTGGTTACGTAAACTCCACCTGTTTTTTCTTTAGCTCCGCCCATCAAAATTTTTCTCTGCAACACCATCATGTATGCACTTCAGTTCGAACAGCGAACCGGTGTAGACGTCTTCTATGGAGCCGAATTGTCTTAGAATTTAAATTTAAATAATGGGTACGATTGAAACATTTTCAGATTTTGAGAAGGCCACAGACTGAATAGACGCGATGTAGAATCGAGAAACTCTATGAAAATTTGTGTTTTCGGGGTGGAATTGTTAAAAGACTCGCGAAAATGAATGCAATTTAAGATTTTCGTAAGAAAATCAGGGAACTTGCGCATTGAACCAGGGTGTACAAGGAAGATTACGTAATCTAAAGTTATGCTCTTGCCTTTGAACTTTGCAAATTTGGTAATATCCCTGCATAGGGTTGAAAACAGCAGGACATAAATAAGATATTCAAAGTGCAGGATGTATAGTCCATAGGTCAAATATTATAAAGACATTGTGAATTAAAACAGCATTTATAGCTGTCTTTTGTATGGGTCAGGATTAAAAAAGTTTTAAAAATTTTGTGTGGCCATTTTTTTTATTTTTTTTAGGGTGAAATTCGCCCGTTTCAAATTTTCGATTATCAGGAATACAGAAGTTAATGAAGATATATCAGAACCTGACATTGATGGTATGCTGTTACTATCCTTAGTGGTGGAAGCCCTACATCGATATGTTACGTTCTCCTTCTTACTCTTCTTCTTTCTTTAGCTCCGCCCCTCATCTTTTTTCAATCCATCGCTACTACATATGCACTTTAGTTTGAATAGCGAAGCCGTGCGGACGTCTCTTATGTGGCGGTGAACTGTCTTGGAATGGAAATTTAATTAATGGATTTCAGATCTTGAGAAGACCACAGACTGAATAAGTGCGGTACAAAATCGGAAAACTATGAGTTTTTGTATCTTTTTGGTGTGAAATTGTTAAAAAACTCACGAAAATGAATGTCATTTAAGGAAATTAGGGAACTTGCACCTTGGACCAGCATGTACAAGAAAGATTTCGTGACCTATTGTTATACTCTTGTCTCTGAACTTGGCATATTTGGGACTATCCCTGTGTAGGGTTCCAGACAAAAGAATATAAACAAGGTATTCAAAGTGCAGGATATATAGGCCATAGGTCAAATATTATAAATACATTATGAATTAAAACAACATTTATCTGGCTGTTTTCTACGGGTGACTGAAAAAGTGTTAAAAAATTTGTGTGGTCTTTTTTTTAGGGTAACATTACAGTGTTTAAAATTGTTTTAAATTTTCGATTATTAAGAGTACAGAAATTAGTGAAGGTATATCAGAAAAAGATATAGATTGTATTCTGCAACTCTTCTTAGTCGTGGAAGTCCTATATCGATTGGTTACGTAAACTACACCTTTTTTCTTTGGCTCTGCCCCTCGTCTTTTTTCTCTTTAACACTATTATGTAAGCACTTCAGTTCGAACAGCGAAGCCGTGCAGACATATTTTTGAGAGCTGAATGGTCTTGGAATTTAAATTTAATTAATGGATTTTAGATCATAATAATACCACAGACTGAATAAGTACGGTGTAAAATCGGAAAACTACGAATTTTTGTGTCTTTTCTGGGTGAAATTGTTAGAAAACTCGCGAAAATTAAGATTTTCGTAAGTAAATTAGGATACTTGCACCAGGGTGTACAAGGAAGATTATATAAACTAAAGTAATATCCCTGCATAGGGTTAAAAACAAAAGTAATATCCCTGCATAGGGTTAAAAACAAAAGAACATAAACAAGATATTCAAAGTGCAATTTGAATATTCTATAGGCCAAATATTAAAAGACATTGTGAATAAAAAACAATATTTATGGAATTTTTAGCGTAAAATAAAGGCTGTTTCAATTTTTCGATTATCAGGAGTACAGAAGTTAGTTAAGGTTTATTCCAACGAGATATTGATGGTTTCGTGCGACTATTCATAATAGTGAAAGTGCAGGTTTGCCTCCTATATTGATTGGTTACATAAACTACACCTGTTATTTATTTAGCTCCGCCCCTCATCTCGTTCCACTCCAGCATCGTTATGCATGCACTTTACTTTGAGCAGCGAAGCCGTTCGGTCTTAGGCAGGCTATCGAGTAGGTATATAGAGACTTTTCGAAACAACGTTATAAATAATGTACGATAATTCGAAAAAATTTAATAATTTCCTAATCGGAACGAAATTTTGGGGTTAGATTTTTATGTATGTGGGCGATCATTGTTGAAATATTACAGGCTTAAATTGCAAACCCTTCGTGTAAGGGTAACTACCCTCAATTTAGTATGTGGTTTTCCGATTCTTTTTAGTAGTGTTCTATTTTAAGGGTATACGGAGACGTTAAATCAGTAAATAACGATTGGGGTAGTTTCAACCCCTAATTTTATTTTTTGAACTGTGCGATAGGGAGTTAACCTTTTCGATTGATTCTCTGGGGTTGAACAGAGAGGTTCTTCAGCCATCGTGGTTGGTGGTTTTAAAGATGATCATTATATTCCTAGAGGGTAGTTTTTGTGTATAACTGAAAAGAGTTGCGGGCTGCACTGAGAGAATTTAAGTGTGTGCATTAGGAGGCATTTTCACCCAACCACTTAATAGTAACAAGAATTTTGGGTTGGGGTAGTTTTTACCCCTATTTTTGATGCCGTATTTTGAGCTTATTACTTGATGCCTTTTAACGAAGTTTTGGGGTTAGATTCCTATGTATGTGCGCGATCATTGTTGAGATATTACAGGCTTAAATTGCAAACCCTTCGTGTAAGGGTGACTACCCCCAATTTAGTATGTGGTTTTCCGATTCTTTTTAGTAGTGTTCTATTTTAAGGGTATACGGAGACGTTAAATCAGTAAATAACGATTGGGGTAGTTTCAACCCTTAATTTTATTTTTTGAACTGTGCGACAGGGAGTGAACCTTTTCGACTGATTCTCTGGAGTTGAACAGAGAGATTCTTCAGCCATCGTAGTTGGAGGTTTTGAAGATGATCATTATATTCCTAGAGGGTAGTTTTTGTGTATAACTGAAAAGAGTTGCGGGCTGCACTGAGAGAATTTAAGTGTGTGCGTTAGGGGGCATTTTCACCCAACCACTTAATAGTAACAAGAATTTTGGGTTGGGGTAGTTTTTACCCCTATTTTTGATGCCGTATTTTGAGCTTATTACTTGATGCCTTTTAACGAAGTTTTGGGTTTAGATTCCTATGTATGTGGGCGATCATTGTTGAAATATTACAGGCTTAAATTGCAAACCCTTCGTGTAAGGGTAACTACCCCCAATTTAGTATGTGGTTTTCCGATTCTTTTTAGTAGTGTTCTATTTTAAGCGTGTGCGGAGACGTTAAATCAGTGAATAACGATTGGGGTAGTTTCAACCCTTAATTTTATTTTTTGAACTGTGCGACAGGGAGTGAACCTTTTCTATTGATTCTCTGGGGTTGAACAGAGAGGTTCTTCAGCCATCGTGGTTGGAGGTTTTGAAGATGATCATTATATTCCTAGAGGGTAGTTTTTGTGTATAACTGAAAATAGTTGCGGGCTGCACTGAGAGAATTTAAGTGTGTGCATTAGGAGGCATTTTCACCTAACCACTTAATAGTAACAAGAATTTTGGGTTGGGGTAGTTTTCACCCCTATTTTTGATGCCGTATTTTGAGCTTATTACTTGATGCCTTTTAACGAAGTTTTGGGGTTAGATTCCTATGTATGTGGGCGATCATTGTTGAAATATTACAGGCTTAAATTGCAAACCCTTCGTGTAAGGGTAACTACCCCCAATTTAGTATGTGGTTTTCCGATTCTTTTTAGTAGTGTTCTGTTTTAAGGGTGTGCGGAGAAGTTAAATCAACAAATAACGATTGAAGTAGTTTCAACCTCTAATTTTAATTTTTGAACTGCGCGACAACGAGTGGACCTTTTGGTCGAAACTCTGAGATTAAACAGAGAGGTTCTATAGCCATCGTGGTTGGAACAGCAAGCAGAGCTACAGCAACAGAGCTACAGCAAGCAGAGCTACAGCAGGCGGAGCGACAGCAGGCAGAGCTACAGCAAGCAGAACGACAGCAGGCAGAGCTACAGCAAGCAGAACGACAGCAAGCAGAACGACCGCAGGCAGAGCTACAGCAAGCAGAGCGAGAGCAGGCGGAGCGACAGCAGGCAGAGCTACAGCAAGCAGAACGACAGCAGGCAGAACGACAGCAGTCAGAGCGACAGCTGGCGGCCAATAAGAGTGAATTAGATAAATTTATTCGCATGAAATCTAAGCCGAGCTTAAATAGGAATGAAACAAGGTGTGCCGCATCTAGATTTAAGTCAATGGTTTATTCCTATTTAAACTTAGATAATATATGTAATAATTTATCTAATTCGACTTTAAAAGACGTTAAAAATTGTATTCAACGACAAGGCGATCTTCTTTTAAATTTGGGAAATATATTTTTTAAAAAAAATCCATGTTTTTCTTCAAGTTAAAAAGTGAATCCAAAAGTTAATTCAAAAGTAAATCCAAAAGTTTTCTAAATTGCGCGAGCTGAAAAAATTGCTAATTATTCTATGTCATTGGGTCTTGATAGATCAAAATTGTATTTATTTAAAAGCGACACGGCCCTAACCGATTCCATTTTAAAATGACTCTCCTTTGCACACACTGCTTAAGAGAATTTAAAAGAAAATCACATATTGTACGCCACCTTCGAGAAAATTTTGTTAATAACGAAAACACCTTTAACTTGGAAGATTATATAATTAATCGTAAGTATTTTTTTATAACATATTTAGCTATAATTTTCCTTTTAATTTTTCTTTTTATTATTAATAAAGGTTTACAGAGGAATTAAAAAATAATAATTGTTTCAGTTGATGAACTACTTTCAAGGCCTCCAATGCGATTTTGCCAAGATTGTGAAGTAAATGTCAAATCTAATTCCTGGAGCACACACTTGAGGACAAATATTCATAAAAACAGGAGCTGCATAAAATATGGAAATGGAATTGACATTATCAGGAGTGCATTTAAATGTCGAATAGCTTCCTACAGAATATATTCGCAGAATTATCACATCGACATCAAAAAGTTTCAGCAAGATATTGGTAATAAAGTGCAAACATTAATACGCCAGCGTCAACAAGAATTTACATGTGCTAAAGTAAATTTGGAATTATTTGGAATATATTATTCTCCAACTTTAACCTCTACTTCAATTAAGTCATTTAATACACCGTTCTTCATTGTAACCCATACAACTGATCTACAACAGCTTTACGATGATTTATTCAAGATTATTGAAACCAAAGCAGATGAATTGCCGGAAAGAGACTCAGGTAATTATTATTTAATCTCAAGAGCTAAGTTTTCTTAATCTCAAGAGCTAAGTTTTCTTAATATCACTTGTACATCTCTAACAAATATTATTCAGAACTAATTTTTTAATTCCTATTACAGGGTGGGCTCTACAAAGAATTCTGCATTTGGAAGTCAACATCAATAAGTACAACCCATTGAATGCCTCCTCCTACATTAAGATGCATCACTTTTCTAAATCAATAGTGAATGTGATGAATGAGGACAATTGCTGTTTCGCCTGGGCAGTGGTTTCAGCAGCATACCAGCCAACCGGTAATCCTCGAAAGACCTCATCATATCCAGACTTCAGAGACGCTTTCGATTTTACAGGTATTGAATTTCCAGTAAAATTATTAGATATAAAAAAGTTTGAGGAAAAAAATAATTTGTCCATAAATGTATATGGAGTTGAAAAATTTTTAAGGGATAATAAAAAGGTATATGAGATTGTCGGTCCTTTACATTATAATAATGAAAAGAAAAAATTACATATTAATTTGCTTTTAATAAGTTCTGATGATGGAAATAACCACTACTGTTGGATAAAGGATTTAGGTTGCTTGGTATCCAAACAATTATCAAAAAAGAAAATAAAAAAATACTTATGTGATGGATGCCTTCAATATTTTGGAAAATATGAAAAACTTAACACACATTTAGAACGTGATTGTAGTTTTGTTCGAATTGAGCTTCCTTCAGATAATTTGATTTTGGATAAATTTGGCAATTATATTCCTGCAAATATATTAAAGTTTCAAAATATTCAGAAACAGTATAAAGCTCCTTTTGTTATTTATGCCGATTTTGAATGTTATTTGAAAAACATTGAGTGCCAACAATCTACACCTGATTCGACAACCTCATATACTATTAAAACTGCTGAACATATACCCTATTCATTTGCTTATTATATTAAATCATCATTTGATGAGAATGTTGTGTGTCTTAAACTTTATAGAGGTACAGATTGTGCTATAAAATTTATTGAATACATTGAAAATGATGTAAAAGAAATTTATAAAAAATATTTAAAATATCAAGTACCATTGAAAGATTTATCATCTGTGGAACAGATTGAATATGAAAATTCTAGCATTTGTTATGTATGTGAAAAACCTTTTTCAAAAGGAAATTTCATAAAGTGTAGGGATCATTGTCATATTACAGGTAAATATCGAGGAGCCGCCCACTCAATATGTAATTTGCATTTTAAACCTCCAAAATATATACCAATAGTATTGCATAATTTAAAAAACTATGATTCTCACCTATTTATTAAATCGCTTTGCTATAATAAAGAAAATATTAGTGTTATAGCTCAAAATAAAGAAAAGTATATTTCTTTTAGTAAGGAAATTTTCGTTGATGTGTCAGAAAAGCGGAAACCAGTTGCTTTGCGACTACGCTTTATAGATTCTTTTCAATTTCTCCCAGAGTCTTTAGAGTCACTATCACAAACTCTACAAGATTCACAATGTTTTGAAATTAAAAAGTTTTTCTCAAATGCTGATGAATTTCGATAGAAAATGAAATAAAAAATGAAATTACTTCAATTAAATCAATAATTAAGGATACTTCAGCAATTGACAATGTCAAGAACAGTATTTCCAAGGAAATTACATCAAAGTTTCAAAATTTTACTAATTTGCTTAATGATAGAGTAGCAGAAGAAGTAAGGAATTTTAAGAAAATACATGACGTTATGGATAAAAATACACAAAATCTTGAAAAATCAATGAACACTCATTTCCTAATTCACAAAAAAGATACCGACAAAGTTAATGAATTTAAAGAACAAATTAAAGAATTTGAAATTAAAATCAATGCATATAAATCAAATTTACAATATTTAGAAGACAAATTGAAGGAGGATTTTCAAAACGAAAATGAAAAAATTGAAACAAAATTCAAAGATCAAATTACAAAAGATAATGAAAAAATCGAGGATATACTAAAGCAATTAAACAATCTGAAAACCAAATCTGAAACGTCTTTTGACGAGGGAAATTTTACAAAGGCAATCGATGAGAAATTACAAAAACAATTAGAATCCTTACTAGAAGTAGTGCAAGCTATAATAGAAGTTTCTAAAAAGGATGTATTAATTAAAATTAAAAATAATAGTTCAAAAATCGAGGAGACTTCTTTACTCATAAAAGAACTTGAAACATCTTATACAGATATACTACACAAAGCTGAAAAGACAGCGTCAGACATAAAAAATATAGAAAAAAAAATTGTGAAAATGACATTAGATATTACAAATGCAGAATTTCAATTAGGAAAAGATATAAAAAATCTAGAAGATAAATTAACAAAAGAAATAAAATCTTTAAACGAATTAGTTCAAAGAGCTGCTGAAGTTTCTAGAAAAGAATTTAATGATACAATGAATTATGCAAGAGAAGAAATGAATTCAACATTAGGTGGTTTCAAAAAAGATTATACGTTATCAAATGTTCTTTTGGAAACTAAATTTAATGTAAAAATGTCTGATCTTAATAACAACATCACCCAAATAAATTCGTCAATAAAAGAAATTAGAAATGAAAATAACAAATCATTTGAAACAATGGAAAATAAATTTAATGTAAAAATTTCTGATCTTACTAACAACATCACCCAAATAAATTCGTCAATAAAAGAAATTATAAATGAAAATAAAAAATCATTTGAAGCAATGGAAAATAAAATTAAAGAACTTACTAAAAAAAACTGAGATGATTTTTTTTATATTTTACAACATCAGCGATAAAGGGCTTTTATAAACGGTTTAGAAGGAGGTAAAGTTATTTGTGGGATTTATTTTCGAGAGTAAGGTATAAATTAATAATGAGTAAAATTAAGCAAGACGTTGTAAATGAATTACATAAACCGGCGAGAAGGCGATATAGAAGGAGACGAACAATTGTAAAAGGGCTTAATGATCTATTTCAAGCTGATCTGATAGAAATGCAGCCATATGCGAAATTTAATAGGGGTTTAAGATATATTTTAATGGTAATAAATGTGTTTTCTAAATTTGTATGGGCAGAACCTGTAAAATCCAAAACTGGTAAAGATGTAGCAGCTGCAATGAAAAAAATTCTATTAACTTTAAAAACTCCCCCAACAAATCTGAATACTGATCAGGGTAAAGAATTCTTTAATCAAGACTTTCAGAAACTTATGGAGCAGTTCAAAATTAATCATTACAACACATTTTCTAATATAAAAGCTAGTATTGTAGAGAGAGTAAATAGAACGATAAAAAACAAAATGTGGAAAAAGTTTAGTTTACTAGGTAATTATAAATGGATCAGCTTTCTTAAAGAAATAATTACAGAATACAATAATACTAAGCATTCAACAATCGGAAAAAAACCAAACGAAGTTAACAAAAAGAATGAAATGGAAATCTTGAAATCAGCTTATACTCATAGGAAAACTGTGGATCCCAGATCACCAAAATTTCGTGTTAGTGATAGAGTACGAATAAGCAAGATTTGCGAACAATTTTCTAAAGGTTACACGCCCAACTGGTCAAACGAAATTTTTCAAATAAAAAAAATCCAGCTTACTAATCCAACAACGTATTTGATTCAAGATGGAAATGGGATAGATATTCAAGGAGGTTTCTATGAAGAAGAACTTCAAAAAGTAAGACACCCAAATGTATATCTGGTGGAAAAAGTGTTAAGAAAGAAAGGAAACAAAGTATTTGTAAAATGGTTAGGATTAGATAAATCTTATAACTCTTGGATCTTCAAGAGAGATGTGATGTAATAGTAATTAATGCTGTAATAATAATTGATGTTTGTAATAAAAAAAAATGATTTTTTATATATATTTGTTTTATTTAAAAATAAGCTTATTACATAAACATTTTTTTAAATACAATATTCCTATAATCAGAGTCTAATATGGGATTTAAAATTTCTTCAGTCAATTTAATCCTTCTTCTAAAATGTTTTTGATTTATAAACTCTTCAGAAGTCATACGAGCTTTTCTGTAGGCGAAGTTCCAAGCAACCATCAGATGAATTTGGTTTCTTGATTCATCAATAGATACTGTCTTCTTCATAATAGTGCTTAGACTTTAATTTTTGTTCTAGTTCTTCGGGATGATTCAACAGCAGTTCCAGCATGGAGCACACATTTTCACTATTTAGATTTTGTTTTGGAGAAAGGACATTATATATTTTGTCAAAAGAATCTCCGTCGTAAAAATTGTTATTTCTAAAAACGTTGAAATAACGTCGAAAGTTTTGTTTTTGTAAAACATTTAGTCTATATTCTATAAGTGGAATTTGTTCCCATAGTCTGCACACAGTTTCATTTCCATAGTAAATAAAATCACAGCTTTTCACAATCTTCACTATTGGTAATTCACCAATCTTTTCAAAATGAATAGATAAATTTTGCAAATATATCGGTTCATTGAAAACATTTGGTGAAAACATATAATTTGTTATAACTCCTTGATATTGCAATAAGTTCTTCCAATCATCTTCATTTAATATCACAGACTGACCATTTTTACCACCAAGTTCAATGCATGGTAGAAAATCACTTTCCACCCACAAACCAATCACAGCATATTTAGAGTTAGAATTATTTAAATTATATTTTGTAGAATTTATAATTGTTTTTTTTATTTTCTTTTTTAATGGTGAATTTTCAAATATATTTTTACTCTGATTACTGAACATTTTAAATGATGTATTTCAAAAACTAACTGGCTATCTGCTTGCTCTCAAAAAACTAACTATCAATCCGTTTGCTCCTAAATTTTATACATTTTCCCTCTCCTCTCAAGTGGAGGGGTAAACTTATTTTCCCTCTCCATTTAAGAGGAGGGGATAAACTTTAAATGTCTTTATACTAACGAGAATCAATAAAAAACAAAATTTATATTATTTTTTTAACATTTATTAAATATTTTTATAGATATTTTTTCATGAAATATAATAAAATTAAACATGTACAAATAAATATTGCTGCTGTAAATATAATAACAAATATATAACAACAGACACAATGACAAGATTCTTCTTTTTTATTATTGAAAGGAATCCAATCTGAATATTGTAATGGTTTGTTTGTCATGGAATATTTAATTTTTATGTATGTATTTTCACACAAAGCAGAATCAGTTACATTATAGGTAAAAAAGTGTGAATTTCCAACAAGATA
The DNA here is from genome assembly GCA_034092305.1 of Diaprepes abbreviatus. Classification (NCBI taxonomy): domain Eukaryota; kingdom Metazoa; phylum Arthropoda; class Insecta; order Coleoptera; family Curculionidae; genus Diaprepes; species Diaprepes abbreviatus. Next base: position 28,354,522 of record JASJET010000122.1, on the reverse strand, counting down.
TGTCATTTTCATCTGTTTGTAGCAGTCGGTTTCATTTTTGAGGGCATTTATACATATATCAGCCCTAACTGTATAAGGAATGTAATTTACATATATCACATTTCCAACAAGGGAAACTAAAACTATTAAAGATGCAGCAGTCATTGTTGTAATATTACTAACAAATAATGGTATTTCTATACAATATATATGTTTTTGGATTCAGTTCCCCCTCCAACTTTTAAAGCTTCAAAAACGACTTACATAATTTATCATCATATAAAATGATGTCTTTATAAAGATGAAAAATTACTAGGAGTAGTTAATTCTAATCGCGGTTTTTTATTTTTAGATCCATTTTCGTTTCCAGAACTTAAAAAAGTTAGAGTATCATACATCATTTTCATATCTTTATCAAAAAAATCTGTTTCCAAAATATCCTTATGTCCCCATGCAAGAGTTTTTGTGGAATTTGGTATACAATATCTTTTATCATCATGAGTTGTTAATGCCAATTTATTTAACAAATTAGTGTATATATTATGCATATCTGACTTGAATACATACATGGTGCAGAATATTTTGTCACCTTTCTCAACAACATCTTTATAATCTGATAATGTTAATTGATTTTTTATACATGATCTACTAACGCCTTTTGCTTTTTTATCTACACTATTTTTGGATTTTATACAATATGCTTTAGCACCAGTTCCATAAAAACTTTCAATGGGAATCCCTTTGTACTCATCTTTAAATTTACCAACAACTGATGTTGTAATAGGCATGCAATGAATATTTTGTTCAGAAAAATTAGAAGTATCAAATTTATCCAGATTTAGCTTCATATCTTCATAAAAGTTTTGGGTCTGAACTTCAAGAATTAAGGAATCAGTATCCGTATATAATAAATTTAAATTATTACCATATTTTACTTTTAAATACCCATAATAAAAATTATACATTACAGTTTTTGCAATATCCAGAATACTCATCCCAACATAAATTGGTTTATTGTATTCAATGCAAACCTGTTGAAGTTGAAGAGCAACTAGATTTTCAGAGAAAATTTTAAAATCCTTTAATTGAGGTTTAGAAATAAGTTTTTCGGCACTAAATTTATTACCCTGTCTTTCCCATTGAGATACTAATTTAATATCTGCTCGCCTATCAACATTTTCCATGGTTTTACCGAAAATTGAATTATTTGCCAATTTATAACAATTTTTATCAAATTTATTTTTAGATAAATTTCGTAAATTTGTATTTAAATCTATATATTCCGCTAACCATGGTGATTGTGTAAACTTAACTGCTCTGTGTATTTTTATGATTTTGAGTCCAAATTGTAGACATTGTTTCAGATATCGGTAGTGAATGATATAGTTATATTTATTATGTAAGTTTGGAATTAATTTTGAGTGGTTTGAAATTGGTGGTGTATATTGTTCAGGACAAAATGGGAAATCATTATGACTATCATGTAAATAATTTGGATATTCTAAATCAACTTCAAATATGTATCCTATAGATGATGTATCTGAAAGTTCGGATATATTTAAAGTTTCTATTTCGAGCTTAGGTACCCAAGCAAAATTTTTTTCAGGCAAATATTGTTTCATAGCATAACCATACAAATTTGTGGCGTCTAAGTAAGCGATATATGTTGTAGGTCTTTCAGGATTAAAATTTTCTAAGAATGGATTATTTGCTTCAGATTTGCGTTTGGAACAAGTGCTAACCCCACCACGAACACCTTTTTTGAAAAAATGAAGCATATCTGGTTCCGTTAATAATTCTAATTCTACATTAGTTAATTTCATCATTGCATCCCAGCACATAGAAGGGCTAGTGACATAATTAACAGGATCTAACTTATAGGTTTTAATACATGTGGATCTATAATTTTCAAAAACATCAGCCAAAAGTAAAACATCTGATTTTAAGTAAATATCGGAATAAGCCCCTATTGTAGAACACTTAAATAGATTCCACACTTCTACAGCACGACTGTAGTCTTGAGGAGAGATATTTTCATCGGTTAAGTTATTATAAAATTTATCAATCAATGGTAGAGATTTCTCATTTAATTTTTCGTTGGAATCTATGTAAGAGTATGGAAATACCCCTTTTTGTCTAATGTATCGAAATTCATCAGCATTTGAGAAAAACTTTTTAATTTCAAAACATTGTGAATCTTGTAGAGTTTGTGATAGTGACTCTAAAGACTCTGGGAGAAATTGAAAAGAATCTATAAAGCGTAGTCGCAAAGCAACTGGTTTCCGCTTTTCTGACACATCAACGAAAATTTCCTTACTAAAAGAAATATACTTTTCTTTATTTTGAGCTATAACACTAATATTTTCTTTATTATAGCAAAGCGATTTAATAAATAGGTGAGAATCATAGTTTTTTAAATTATGCAATACTATTGGTATATATTTTGGAGGTTTAAAATGCAAATTACATATTGAGTGGGCGGCTCCTCGATATTTACCTGTAATATGACAATGATCCCTACACTTTATGAAATTTCCTTTTGAAAAAGGTTTTTCACATACATAACAAATGCTAGAATTTTCATATTCAATCTGTTCCACAGATGATAAATCTTTCAATGGTACTTGATATTTTAAATATTTTTTATAAATTTCTTTTACATCATTTTCAATGTATTCAATAAATTTTATAGCACAATCTGTACCTCTATAAAGTTTAAGACACACAACATTCTCATCAAATGATGATTTAATATAATAAGCAAATGAATAGGGTATATGTTCAGCAGTTTTAATAGTATATGAGGTTGTCGAATCAGGTGTAGATTGTTGGCACTCAATGTTTTTCAAATAACATTCAAAATCGGCATAAATAACAAAAGGAGCTTTATACTGTTTCTGAATATTTTGAAACTTTAATATATTTGCAGGAATATAATTGCCAAATTTATCCAAAATCAAATTATCTGAAGGAAGCTCAATTCGAACAAAACTACAATCACGTTCTAAATGTGTGTTAAGTTTTTCATATGTTCCAAAATATTGAAGGCATCCATCACATAAGTATTTTTTTATTTTCTTTTTTGATAATTGTTTGGATACCAAGCAACCTAAATCCTTTATCCAACAGTAGTGGTTATTTCCATCATCAGAACTTATTAAAAGCAAATTAATATGTAATTTTTTCTTTTCATTATTATAATGTAAAGGACCGACAATCTCATATACCTTTTTATTATCCCTTAAAAATTTTTCAACTCCATATACATTTATGGACAAATTATTTTTTTCCTCAAACTTTTTTATATCTAATAATTTTACTGGAAATTCAATACCTGTAAAATCGAAAGCGTCTCTGAAGTCTGGATATGATGAGGTCTTTCGAGGATTACCGGTTGGCTGGTATGCTGCTGAAACCACTGCCCAGGCGAAACAGCAATTGTCCTCATTCATCACATTCACTATTGATTTAGAAAAGTGATGCATCTTAATGTAGGAGGAGGCATTCAATGGGTTGTACTTATTGATGTTGACTTCCAAATGCAGAATTCTTTGTAGAGCCCACCCTGTAATAGGAATTAAAAAATTAGTTCTGAATAATATTTGTTAGAGATGTACAAGTGATATTAAGAAAACTTAGCTCTTGAGATTAAGAAAACTTAGCTCTTGAGATTAAATAATAATTACCTGAGTCTCTTTCCGGCAATTCATCTGCTTTGGTTTCAATAATCTTGAATAAATCATCGTAAAGCTGTTGTAGATCAGTTGTATGGGTTACAATGAAGAACGGTGTATTAAATGACTTAATTGAAGTAGAGGTTAAAGTTGGAGAATAATATATTCCAAATAATTCCAAATTTACTTTAGCACATGTAAATTCTTGTTGACGCTGGCGTATTAATGTTTGCACTTTATTACCAATATCTTGCTGAAACTTTTTGATGTCGATGTGATAATTCTGCGAATATATTCTGTAGGAAGCTATTCGACATTTAAATGCACTCCTGATAATGTCAATTCCATTTCCATATTTTATGCAGCTCCTGTTTTTATGAATATTTGTCCTCAAGTGTGTGCTCCAGGAATTAGATTTGACATTTACTTCACAATCTTGGCAAAATCGCATTGGAGGCCTTGAAAGTAGTTCATCAACTGAAACAATTATTATTTTTTAATTCCTCTGTAAACCTTTATTAATAATAAAAAGAAAAATTAAAAGGAAAATTATAGCTAAATATGTTATAAAAAAATACTTACGATTAATTATATAATCTTCCAAGTTAAAGGTGTTTTCGTTATTAACAAAATTTTCTCGAAGGTGGCGTACAATATGTGATTTTCTTTTAAATTCTCTTAAGCAGTGTGTGCAAAGGAGAGTCATTTTAAAATGGAATCGGTTAGGGCCGTGTCGCTTTTAAATAAATACAATTTTGATCTATCAAGACCCAATGACATAGAATAATTAGCAATTTTTTCAGCTCGCGCAATTTAGAAAACTTTTGGATTTACTTTTGAATTAACTTTTGGATTCACTTTTTAACTTGAAGAAAAACATGGATTTTTTTAAAAAAATAAATTTCCCAAATTTAAAAGAAGATCGCCTTGTCGTTGAATACAATTTTTAACGTCTTTTAAAGTCGAATTAGATAAATTATTACATATATTATCTAAGTTTAAATAGGAATAAACCATTGACTTAAATCTAGATGCGGCACACCTTGTTTCATTCCTATTTAAGCTCGGCTTAGATTTCATGCGAATAAATTTATCTAATTCACTCTTATTGGCCGCCAGCTGTCGCTCTGACTGCTGTCGTTCTGCCTGCTGTCGTTCTGCTTGCTGTAGCTCTGCCTGCTGTCGCTCCGCCTGCTCTCGCTCTGCTTGCTGTAGCTCTGCCTGCGGTCGTTCTGCTTGCTGTCGTTCTGCTTGCTGTAGCTCTGCTTGCTGTCGTTCTGCTTGCTGTAGCTCTGCCTGCTGTCGTTCCGCCTGCTGTAGCTCTGCTTGCTGTAGCTCTGTTGCTGTAGCTCTGCTTGCTGTTCCAACCACGATGGCTATAGAACCTCTCTGTTTAATCTCAGAGTTTCGACCAAAAGGTCCACTCGTTGTCGCGCAGTTCAAAAATTAAAATTAGAGGTTGAAACTACTTCAATCGTTATTTGTTGATTTAACTTCTCCGCACACCCTTAAAACAGAACACTACTAAAAAGAATCGGAAAACCACATACTAAATTGGGGGTAGTTACCCTTACACGAAGGGTTTGCAATTTAAGCCTGTAATATTTCAACAATGATCGCCCACATACATAGGAATCTAACCCCAAAACTTCGTTAAAAGGCATCAAGTAATAAGCTCAAAATACGGCATCAAAAATAGGGGTGAAAACTACCCCAACCCAAAATTCTTGTTACTATTAAGTGGTTAGGTGAAAATGCCTCCTAATGCACACACTTAAATTCTCTCAGTGCAGCCCGCAACTATTTTCAGTTATACACAAAAACTACCCTCTAGGAATATAATGATCATCTTCAAAACCTCCAACCACGATGGCTGAAGAACCTCTCTGTTCAACCCCAGAGAATCAATAGAAAAGGTTCACTCCCTGTCGCACAGTTCAAAAAATAAAATTAAGGGTTGAAACTACCCCAATCGTTATTCACTGATTTAACGTCTCCGCACACGCTTAAAATAGAACACTACTAAAAAGAATCGGAAAACCACATACTAAATTGGGGGTAGTTACCCTTACACGAAGGGTTTGCAATTTAAGCCTGTAATATTTCAACAATGATCGCCCACATACATAGGAATCTAAACCCAAAACTTCGTTAAAAGGCATCAAGTAATAAGCTCAAAATACGGCATCAAAAATAGGGGTAAAAACTACCCCAACCCAAAATTCTTGTTACTATTAAGTGGTTGGGTGAAAATGCCCCCTAACGCACACACTTAAATTCTCTCAGTGCAGCCCGCAACTCTTTTCAGTTATACACAAAAACTACCCTCTAGGAATATAATGATCATCTTCAAAACCTCCAACTACGATGGCTGAAGAATCTCTCTGTTCAACTCCAGAGAATCAGTCGAAAAGGTTCACTCCCTGTCGCACAGTTCAAAAAATAAAATTAAGGGTTGAAACTACCCCAATCGTTATTTACTGATTTAACGTCTCCGTATACCCTTAAAATAGAACACTACTAAAAAGAATCGGAAAACCACATACTAAATTGGGGGTAGTCACCCTTACACGAAGGGTTTGCAATTTAAGCCTGTAATATCTCAACAATGATCGCGCACATACATAGGAATCTAACCCCAAAACTTCGTTAAAAGGCATCAAGTAATAAGCTCAAAATACGGCATCAAAAATAGGGGTAAAAACTACCCCAACCCAAAATTCTTGTTACTATTAAGTGGTTGGGTGAAAATGCCTCCTAATGCACACACTTAAATTCTCTCAGTGCAGCCCGCAACTCTTTTCAGTTATACACAAAAACTACCCTCTAGGAATATAATGATCATCTTTAAAACCACCAACCACGATGGCTGAAGAACCTCTCTGTTCAACCCCAGAGAATCAATCGAAAAGGTTAACTCCCTATCGCACAGTTCAAAAAATAAAATTAGGGGTTGAAACTACCCCAATCGTTATTTACTGATTTAACGTCTCCGTATACCCTTAAAATAGAACACTACTAAAAAGAATCGGAAAACCACATACTAAATTGAGGGTAGTTACCCTTACACGAAGGGTTTGCAATTTAAGCCTGTAATATTTCAACAATGATCGCCCACATACATAAAAATCTAACCCCAAAATTTCGTTCCGATTAGGAAATTATTAAATTTTTTCGAATTATCGTACATTATTTATAACGTTGTTTCGAAAAGTCTCTATATACCTACTCGATAGCCTGCCTAAGACCGAACGGCTTCGCTGCTCAAAGTAAAGTGCATGCATAACGATGCTGGAGTGGAACGAGATGAGGGGCGGAGCTAAATAAATAACAGGTGTAGTTTATGTAACCAATCAATATAGGAGGCAAACCTGCACTTTCACTATTATGAATAGTCGCACGAAACCATCAATATCTCGTTGGAATAAACCTTAACTAACTTCTGTACTCCTGATAATCGAAAAATTGAAACAGCCTTTATTTTACGCTAAAAATTCCATAAATATTGTTTTTTATTCACAATGTCTTTTAATATTTGGCCTATAGAATATTCAAATTGCACTTTGAATATCTTGTTTATGTTCTTTTGTTTTTAACCCTATGCAGGGATATTACTTTTGTTTTTAACCCTATGCAGGGATATTACTTTAGTTTATATAATCTTCCTTGTACACCCTGGTGCAAGTATCCTAATTTACTTACGAAAATCTTAATTTTCGCGAGTTTTCTAACAATTTCACCCAGAAAAGACACAAAAATTCGTAGTTTTCCGATTTTACACCGTACTTATTCAGTCTGTGGTATTATTATGATCTAAAATCCATTAATTAAATTTAAATTCCAAGACCATTCAGCTCTCAAAAATATGTCTGCACGGCTTCGCTGTTCGAACTGAAGTGCTTACATAATAGTGTTAAAGAGAAAAAAGACGAGGGGCAGAGCCAAAGAAAAAAGGTGTAGTTTACGTAACCAATCGATATAGGACTTCCACGACTAAGAAGAGTTGCAGAATACAATCTATATCTTTTTCTGATATACCTTCACTAATTTCTGTACTCTTAATAATCGAAAATTTAAAACAATTTTAAACACTGTAATGTTACCCTAAAAAAAAGACCACACAAATTTTTTAACACTTTTTCAGTCACCCGTAGAAAACAGCCAGATAAATGTTGTTTTAATTCATAATGTATTTATAATATTTGACCTATGGCCTATATATCCTGCACTTTGAATACCTTGTTTATATTCTTTTGTCTGGAACCCTACACAGGGATAGTCCCAAATATGCCAAGTTCAGAGACAAGAGTATAACAATAGGTCACGAAATCTTTCTTGTACATGCTGGTCCAAGGTGCAAGTTCCCTAATTTCCTTAAATGACATTCATTTTCGTGAGTTTTTTAACAATTTCACACCAAAAAGATACAAAAACTCATAGTTTTCCGATTTTGTACCGCACTTATTCAGTCTGTGGTCTTCTCAAGATCTGAAATCCATTAATTAAATTTCCATTCCAAGACAGTTCACCGCCACATAAGAGACGTCCGCACGGCTTCGCTATTCAAACTAAAGTGCATATGTAGTAGCGATGGATTGAAAAAAGATGAGGGGCGGAGCTAAAGAAAGAAGAAGAGTAAGAAGGAGAACGTAACATATCGATGTAGGGCTTCCACCACTAAGGATAGTAACAGCATACCATCAATGTCAGGTTCTGATATATCTTCATTAACTTCTGTATTCCTGATAATCGAAAATTTGAAACGGGCGAATTTCACCCTAAAAAAAATAAAAAAAATGGCCACACAAAATTTTTAAAACTTTTTTAATCCTGACCCATACAAAAGACAGCTATAAATGCTGTTTTAATTCACAATGTCTTTATAATATTTGACCTATGGACTATACATCCTGCACTTTGAATATCTTATTTATGTCCTGCTGTTTTCAACCCTATGCAGGGATATTACCAAATTTGCAAAGTTCAAAGGCAAGAGCATAACTTTAGATTACGTAATCTTCCTTGTACACCCTGGTTCAATGCGCAAGTTCCCTGATTTTCTTACGAAAATCTTAAATTGCATTCATTTTCGCGAGTCTTTTAACAATTCCACCCCGAAAACACAAATTTTCATAGAGTTTCTCGATTCTACATCGCGTCTATTCAGTCTGTGGCCTTCTCAAAATCTGAAAATGTTTCAATCGTACCCATTATTTAAATTTAAATTCTAAGACAATTCGGCTCCATAGAAGACGTCTACACCGGTTCGCTGTTCGAACTGAAGTGCATACATGATGGTGTTGCAGAGAAAAATTTTGATGGGCGGAGCTAAAGAAAAAACAGGTGGAGTTTACGTAACCAATCGGAATAGGGGGCGAACTTGGGCAGCCAATCAGAAACAAGGTCATTCTTGGCTGACCAATCAAAAAAGTGGTGGGGGGGTCAACTAGGAGCCCCCTATTCCCACTACTGTCGGTAACTGCGCATATCAACGAGTTCGTGAAGACTTACTGGTGACACCCATGCCCCACAGAGGTCGCTCGGAAGTTTTGACGCAGAGATATGAATGCAGGCTCGATACTTTTGAGACAAACCTCATATATATATATATATATATATATATATATATATATATATATATATATATATATATATATATATATATATATATATATATACAGGGTGTCCAAGATAAGGATCCTAACCATGGGGATCTCGGAAACAGTTGGAGATACGAGGTCGGTTAAATTAGAGAAAAGTTGCGCAATTTAGTGCTAAATTAAACGCAATTTAAAAATTTTAAAAATTCAAAATACTTCCGGAGATTTCCGGAAAAAACCGAATTTTGGCAAAATCGTTTTTAATTTTTGTAGGCTTTATTTAAAGAGATATCAAAAAATAAAAGGTAGATTCTTCTTGCCACTTTTTATTTTTTATAATTTGGTCTAAACAAAATTTAAATCCGACGTTTCGTTTCTGAGATACCATCATGAACTTTCATTTTTTATATGGAACAAAAAAAAGTATCCCATGTATTTGATAGCATTTTTTATTACAAATTCAACGGTGTATCACACTTGCATATCAAGTGTGTAGTTCATTGGCTTTTATAAAACTGATATACCTTTCTCTCTCGCTCTCATGGAGCTCTTATGGAAAGTACTTGAACTACGTATTCGATATGCAAGGGTGATACATCGTTGAATTTGTAATAAAAAATGCTATCAAATACATGGGATACTTTTTTTTGTTCCATATAAAAAATGAAAGTTCATGATGGTATCTCAGAAACGAAACGTCGGATTTAAATTTTGTTTAGACCATATTATAAAAAATAAAAAGTGGCAATGAGAATCTACCTTTTATTTTCTGATATCTCTTTAAATAAAGCCTGCAAAAATTAAAAACGATTTTGCCAAATTTCGTTTTTTTCCGGAAATCTCCGGAAGTGTTTGAAATTTTTAAATTTTTTTAACTGCGTTTAATTTAGCACTAAATTGCGCAACTTTTCTCTAATTTAACCGACCTCGTATCTCCAACTGTTTTCGAGATCCCCATGCTTAGGATCCTTATCTTGGACACCCTGTATATATATATATATATATATATATATATATATATATATATATATATATATATATATATGTATATATATATATATATATATATATATATATATATATATATATATATATATGTATATATATATAGTGGGCTGATAAGTCCCGGGCCTGATAATGAAAACAATATTTTTTATTTTTTTTTTCTCAACGTAATTTCCATTTTTAAAAACCGGTACTGTAATTTAGTTTTATCAACTTCAAAATACGAAATATCAAGTTCCTAAAAAAAGTTATTTACATCATTGCTCTGGAATCTTTATCTAGCATGTCATTTTTGAGGTTAGGAGCTAGATGGTAGTTGCTGAGTGCTAAATCAGGTGAATAAGGTGAATGAGCAAACAATTTGAACTTCCCAAAAAATTATTTAAAATGTTATTTGCGCGTTCTTTTGATATTTTTACAGTCTTCGCTTTCTCGGACAATTTTAATTTGCGGTCCTCCAGCATTATTTTATGGATGAATTGAGGAGTTGTCTCTTCTATGGGGTGTTTGGAGCGTACCTCATTTTTACTGATCGTATGACCATTTTTCAATTCACAAACTCACCTTGTCACTGTTATACATAACGGTAAATAATCTTTTATTGTTGTCCATTTCCTCTTTGATTTGAGAAGGCGTTAAACCTTTTAAATAAATATATTTTATAACTGAGCAGTTTTCTAAATTTTACGTTTTTTGTAGCGCCTTGATCAAAAGACTGCCAAACAAAACTGATCAAGGTACTGACCTGGAATTTTATATATAAGCTAATTAAGGAGATTGGAATACAATGCCAGCACAAAATTTCAATTTAGTTTTGTTGGTTGTTACTTGGCGGACATCCATACTAGTTTACGGTTGTGATAAAACACATTCTCGCTAAATTTCCACTTGTATTTTTTGACGATTTGGCAGTTTCTTCAGGTACTGTATATAATACAGGTGGTGCTATGCAATTGAAACTATCAATTACAGCAATAAAAACGCGATGTTTATCTTTAACCACTGGGTCATTAAATTTTATGATTTTAGGAAATACTAATGAATTATACTTTGTTATAAGATACTTTTACTTAAAATAGGTTTAATAAATTTGAGCTATTTAAATCTATTTGATTGCTTAATAATACATTTTTAGTTTTAAGTTTGTTTGTTTCCAGCGATTGAAGAATATTTAATTTGGATTCTTTAGCTTCGATGTGTAAAATTTTAAAATCCTGATTAAAACTATAATTTGACTCTATTAAATGGGTAAATCATTTTTACTATTTATCATGGTATTAAAATGTCCCTTGATTCTTCTTGAAAAGGTTAGTTTATAAATGAATGATTTTTCTCAAATTTAAACCAAATGAAAAAATATTTCATTTTAAAGACACAAAAAAACTAATAAAAGTTGACAATATATTTTTAAAAACAACAAGGAATGTTTAGAAATTAATGGAGGTCATTCTGAAAATGTACTATAATTAATTTTTTTTTGTAAATATTAATTTAAAAAAAAATTTTTTGCATAAATAAAATGAATAAAAATAATTATTTAACTGTTATCGTTGTTTTAATTAGCAGATCATCTTTCAGATATCTAATTGCCAGATTTAACTAAATTTGAAACATGGTAACTTGATTTTGGCTTCCTTGGAAAACTAATTTTATTGGAAATAAAACTTTAATTTCAATTTGCGCTTAAACGGTGTGGTTTATCGTCTCGAATGAAGAGTACCCTTTTTATTAGGTACTATCTTTAAAATGAAGTCTTTTTTACAATAACTGACAAAACAAAAGAGATATGTGAAAAAAAATATTGGAGTTTTTGATTAAGTAACCTCTGGTGGTAGACTACGAAAATATTTTTACAACAGAGAGATAGATGTCGTTAGGCGTAATCCCTGTGTTAATTTTAATACTCAAAAATCTCGGAAACTGAGCGTTTCTTTATTTTAAGGGCGCTAAAAGTTGGTTACCTTGAAACTGACCTTATACTTTTATTTCAGGGTCATTTCAAGGTCAGATTTGTTTTTTTTTAATAGAAACTTCAATTTATTATTTCCGAAATAGAAAGTTGGAGAAATTCTCGTCCAACGATATAAATATGGCTTATGTTCCTTTCACATATAGAGGTCAATCGCACTTGTTTTTCTGAAGAATACAAAAAAGCTTAGAAATCAAACGATTGAATTTCAAACACAACTTTGGTTTTTTCGAATAGAAACTTCTAATTTTTATTGCAGAAATAGGAATTAGAGAAAATTCCCCTTCCTACTATGTAAATATTTCATTTCAGTTCACATCTAGAGGTCATTTGAAGGTCAATCGCATTTATCTAATAGAAAGTGTTTCCTCCTCGAAAGAAAAAAGTTGACCTTGAAATTACTTTGAAACACACGTCCAAGGTTAGTTTCAAGGCTATAAATCTTAAGCCTTTTCAACATAAAGAAACTTATATCTGTTGTCATTAAACCCCTTGATTTATAAACATTTTTGCCTTTTTCTGAAGTGTGATTGGCAAACGACCTCTAGATGTGAAAAAAGCATATGACATATTTATTTATTTAGTCTTCAAATCAAAAAAACAAAGTTGAGTTCATTCAAGTATAACATGATATTAGAAACTCTGAAGTGCATTCAAAATTAAAGAAGTATTTTGGAAAGTGTGTCGATATACTACTATTTAAATAATCGCATCAAAAGTATTGAAGAGGTCCATAGATAATCTAAATTTGTACTTGTTATTTTCTTATATCTTTTACAAATAACAGAAAAATAATATACCTATAGGAAAATCCTGAACCAGTTTTTATCGCAAAAAGAACAATATTTAACTAAATTTAAAGATGTTTGTTTTTTAAACCTGACGATACTGTGGCAAAGCGAAGTCATTTTTATCCAAGATTTTTAAAACCAATCTTGGAAAGTACGCTATAGGCCATCCTAAGTATATTATTTCGTATGGACCCTAAAATGAAATTATGTGAGCAAACAGAAAAGAGAAATTGGAAAAATATTATGTTAGGAAAAAGTGCTGATGATGACCTAAACCAGTTTGTTTAGGAGCGAGTGTCCAATTTTTTACATTTGTTTATAGCTAGATAGTAAGTTGTTACTTTAGGACATATTGAAGAAAAAAGACAAGCATTTTATTCAAGAACTTGTTGTAGAACAGACATCTTTGGTTTAGTTGTAATGAATGAAGTATCATTGAGATATAACAGTTTTGAAAGCTATACGTTTCTCTACATGTACAATTTTTTATTACTCTTGCTATAAAACTATTAGTCAAAATAGACTGAAATAATCTTATATATTAAAATATTATATTAACCTCAGCAGTTTTTAATGTGTCTATTTAAGTTGAATGCATATAAAAAGCTTTTTATTATTGATTTTATGGTAAAAAGTTACTAATTGTGGCATAGTCAAACCCTTTTAAACTAAATAAGTTTTAAAACATAATTACCTTTACAAGATGAATAAACTACGTCGATTTGCGATCGGTAATCATCACTTGAATTATCAATTGATCATACAGCTCGTACTACGAGGCTACAAAAAATAGAGTAACTGAATTACAACAATTCTGTAACACTTCGCATACGTAACTGTTTCTTTTAATTAAATTTTTCGTTAAATGTGTGGGCTGGTATTATTGGAGATACACTAGTTAATCCATTATAACTTAAATCTGCCTAATAACTTAAAGCCACTTCTGGATCTGAAAAGTAAGGAGGGTGAGCTAGGTTCGACAGCATGTAGGCCTCATTAGCTTCGCTACGCATCTATCTATTGGGGTTTGTCAAGCTCACTCCGTCACTCAGCCTCTAAAATTAAAGTAGGTGGCGACGTTGCCAAGCAGCACTGCTCTTATGTCGGCCAAAGTGAACTCATATTCACTCTATATGGATTTTTATTTTAGGGAAAGAACGGGATAGTCACATAGAACATTTTCTATAATATCACCTTCTTTTACACAACCCTGACATACGGGAGTATAGAATAATTTAAAAAAATATAAGTGTTTTTTTAGCTGGCAGTGCCCTGTGAGATTCCATGCGACGTATCCTAGCTTTCCTATGGACATCACCAGATATATTTTGTTGATTTCTGGGTGAGTTCACAGTTTATGGTTTTATCCCATTGAATATTAAACAGATGATGGGAATCTGAGCTGCTTGTTTGGTTAGAGAATCAGCAATCGTGTCCTTTGATCCAGTTCAGAATTTCAACATTTTCAGTTACCGCAATGGTAAGGGCTTCATATTAAATGAAATTATTTTTTTGCTAAAGTCTCCAAGTCCTTTCTGAGCCGTTGGCCATTCGACATAATATGTAGTTTAAAAACGATAGCTTAACTGTTCATTTCCAAGGAGGTGCGAAAGATTTCTTAACTGAACAATTCGAGGAAAAATGGATCATTAAGTGTTGACCTCACTTGTGGCTCCTTAGGACGCCCTCTTAAAACCAACTGACTTTTTCATATGGGCATATGAAACCCTTAGTATCTGATACCATTCTTGAGACTGAGGAAAGTTTGATAGCAAGAATTCAGAGTGCAGCAACAATAATTCACTCTATTCCTGTGATCTTTCTAAACACACGTTTTGAAATGAGAAGGTATTGCAGATTATATCAACAAGTTAATGGATCCTTCAGTGGTAAAAAAATTCGATGAAGATAAGGAACTGCCTTTCGTTGTAGCATTTTAGGCCAGGAGTGATTTTTTGATCAGATTTGAGGTTATATATATATATATATATATATATATATATATATATATATATATATATATATATATATATATATATATATAACATTACTTTATAACGTTCTACGCCGTCTTCTGATTTCCAGTCTCCATTGATCTCGGTTTATCCATAGGTTTTCATCCATTCCTCTTTTCCTTATATCTCTATTCACTCCTTCTCTTCAACTTAGTCTGGGTTTACTTCTCTTTCTTCTTCCCTGTGGTGCCCAATTTAAAACTTTTTTTGGAAGTCTAATATCGTCCATTCGTTGAACATGTCCGTACCATCTAAGTTGGTTGATTTTAATATCTTCTGTTATCTTGTGCTTAACGCCCATAACTTCTTGGATTCTTTCATTTCTGACTCTGTCCATTCTGGATTTTCCAGCCGCTCTTCTCCAATAATCCATTTCTGTAGCTTCCAGTGTTCTTAGAGTTCTTTCTTTCAATGGCCATACTTCACGTCCATAGGTGACAATGCTTTTAACAATACTATTAAAGATTTTGTGTTTGTTTTCTTTGGATATTGTTTTATCCCACAATATGCTGTTCAACTGTCTAATAGCTTGTCGTTCCTGGTTGTTTCTATGCTTGATTTCTTCGTCAAGTTTGCCGTCGTTGGTTATATACATTCCGAGATACTTGTATTTCTCACAATGATTTATTTCCTGCTGCGGTTGTTTCAGAATCAAGTTTTGTTGCTGTCCCCCAATACACATGTATTCCGTTTTTTTTTTATGTTAACTTCTAGCCCCCATTTTTGATATTCTTCTATTAGCTTACGAGCCATGTATTCTAGATCTTCGTAGTCTTGTGCCAGAACTATTTGGTCGTCTGCGAAACACAATGTGTATAATATGAATTCGTTTGGTGGAATGCCCATATTTTCGCACTTTCTTTTCCATGTTTTTAACGCTTGTTCCAAGTAGATTTTAAATAAGGTTGGAGACAAACAACATCCCTGCTTGAGCCCTTTGCTAACTGTGAATCCTTTTGAAATGTTATGCTCTTTCTTTATTTTGCTTGTATTATTTGAATAGAGCTCTTGAACAGCCTTGATAAGTATTATATTTATATTTGTTTTTTCTAGGGCTTTCCAGAGTTTTTGTTGTGGTACGCTGTCATAGGCTTTTTTGAGATCCACGTAGAGCAGGTGTATTTCTTGGTTCCGTGCTGATTTTTTCTCAATGAGATGGGTTATTGTAAAGAGATGGTCAACAGTAGATCTACCTGCTCTAAATCCAGCCTGTTCTTCGGCCTCCATATCTGAGTATTCGCTCTCAATCCTCTTTTTGACTAGTTTCCCATACACTCTCGAGATTCTGCAGAGAACTGCATTTCCTCCATAGTTATCACAGACGTATTTACTTCCTTTTTTGTGTATCGTGATAATATAGGATGTTTTCCACTTTTCGGGTATCTTTTCTCCGTTTATACATTTTTGGTAGAGGTTTGCCAATTGTCTGTATAACTTCTCTGTGCCGTATTTAAGTAGCTTAGGTGGGATATTTCCGGAACCTGGTGATTTTTGGTTTTTTAATGTTTGGCATATTTGCTTGACTTTTTTGCAATCTATCCTTAGTGGAGATGCTATGGTGCATACGTGCACGCCGGAATAAACTTGTATTGTTTGTTGGTATTCTGCTCTTTTTTCTGCTGGCAATTTTGAAAAGTATTCATCCCATTGAGTTAAACCAGTGGGTGAAATGATATCTTTAGATTTTTCTTGTTGAAGAGATCTCAGTATTTTCCAGCTTTCGGTATTTCTGCTACCCCCCAAATGTGCGTTTATTCTGGTACAGGTTCTTTCCCAGGTTTTGTTTTTCTTTTGGGCTATTGCGTTTTGCACTGCCCTTTGGTCCGTTATGTATTCACTTCTACTTTCATCCGTCTTTAAGCTTTAATATTTACTGTATCTTTCTCGTTTATTATATATCATATCTTCGATTTCTTCATCCCACCAGTTTTCCCGTACCAGTTTATCATCAAGTCGCTTTTTGTATAGTTTTTTAACGCTTTCGTGATTGAAGCTATCTAAGTTGTACTTGATTTCAGTAGTTTCTTGTTTCTAATCTTCAGTGCCTCCTTTACTTTTAGCTGGGCGGAAGGGCAGTATTTTGGCTTTAACCGGGTGGTGATCACTTCCACACGCGATTCCTCTATAGGCTCGCACATCTTGAATTTTAAGCCTTGTACTTTGACGCGCTATTACATAATCTATGACGGATTTTCAAATTTTTTGTTTGTTGTACCCAGGTAAAGTTATGTATTTCGTGGTGTTGGTAGCAGCCATTTAGGATGCGAAGTCTATTTTGGTCGCACATATTAATTAGTCTGTCGCCATTGTCGTTCAATATATCTTCTCCAAATCGTCCTACTATTTTGTCGTTCACTTTTTTTCCAGTTCTTGCATTTAGGTCTCCTAATAAAAGTAGCTCTCTGGAGGTCCCTAGGTCCCTATTTTTGAGATTCCATATGATAGTTGTTCGAAAAACTCTTCTTTCTCCCTTACTAAAGCGTCCTTGTTTACACCGTATACTCCCATAATAGTGACTTCATTTCCATGCAAGCTTAGATTTACTTTTATGATGCGTTGGTTTATTGGTTCCCAAGATGTTATGCTTCGTCGTAGACTTTTTCGGATAAGTACAGACACTCCTTGTTGGGCTCTTTTATCCTTTGGTATTCCGGAAAAGAGATGATCATATTCGCCTAGGTTTTCTGACCCTTGCCCTTTCTTTTTTGTCCCGGTTAATACTAGGATGTCTAAGTTGGCCATTTTTGTTTCTGAAATTATGTCGTTAATTTTTTAGGATAGGCCTTGGACGTTCCAAGTGTCAATATTCATAGTCGGTTTTCTAAGCGTAAGTCGTCTTCGTTTCTTCATCCGATTCCGAAGCTGGTTACTGAAACTTTTAACCTTTATTGTCTTTCACGAGTGCCGAGGGGTTAGCCCGATGTCTCAACCCCCAACCTGGAGGACCAGAGTTTTGATTTTGGAGTGTCTCTCTCCTAGAGGGGTTGCCTTTTCTACGGCTTTAGGAGACATGTCTTCCCTCTTCGACCGTCATCCTGGCCAAGGAGTCCTCACAGGGTGCTATCAGCCAGGCCAGCTGAACCCTGGTTTTTTTTACGAGGTTGTTACTCCTCTCCCTCCTCCTTTTCCTGGATGGGACCCCAGGCTTGGAACTGGTGTAGCGGAGTTATTTAAGGTTACTTACCAATATAAAAAAAAAATTCACGAATTCTTAAAAAACACATACCTATTTATAAGCTTTAGCACCTGTATCTTCAAAATTAAGGACACATCGGTCAAATATTTAGACACACTGTATGTGGTCGGACTTGTATAATCTTTATTTTTATTTATTTTTATTTTTACGACGTTTCGATTAGGTTGTATCTCTAATCGTTATCAAGTATAAACATTTTTTATCCATAAGAATGCATTTATACAACAAATTGACTTAAGATATTATGAACACTTATTTATAACACAATATTTTTCCAAGTTCTTCATTTTGTTTGTTCATATAATTCGATATTATGTAGGTGCACGACTGGCTTTATTATATTTTCCCAAGCGACGCGGCGGATCTTAAAAATTCCTGGCAAAAATAAGGTCGTTTTACCAAACTCTGAAAGTTAAGAAAAAAAACCCATGTTAGAATGGGTTTGTAAACTGAAATTTTCCACTTAGCAAATGTTTGTAAAGGATAATTCAGAAAAATGATACCGCCTTACAATTCCTTTATACATTTAAGATTTGTTTGTTTGTTTCTTGAATTTCCTGCGTAGAATAATTAGAACGGTATAAACTTTCATAAAAATTAGTCAAAAATAAATCTTTGTCATTAGTTTCGACAATTAAGTAATGTTTATAACAAGTGTATTTAACATTGCCGGAATATTGTTATGCATCATTCTGTATTGGTTTTAACAATTAAATATTAATATGTAGTGTGTTATGAGCAATTAAAAATAGTTTCTACTGACGAGATGAAATGTTATGATTAAGATCGCAGAAAGCTCTTTTATTAGTTTTAACAATTAAATAATATATATAACAATTTAGTTTGTAATAAACAATGGAAACCTGATGATACCAATTAGATAAAACTTGAGAACTCTCATAACTCAACAAACTTCTATTTCCTAAGTTTCGCTCTAACGAAGTCGCGGATAAAAGCTAGTATACGAATGTAACGAGATGCTAACTTTGGTTGGATATTTGAAAGACAATTTAGGAGGTAAGTTTAATATTGTATTGCCTGATTAGTCTTTTATATGACAAACTATTATATTATCTTTTCGATGATGTCGAAACATGCTAAGCAAATCTAATATACAGGGTGTCCAGTAAGTATCTTCTAACTTCTCGGGGCATACGGGGGAGGTCAAAATAACCTTACTTTGTCATATAAAAAAAATCTTTAAGTGATGTTATGAACGGACTTGCAGCCACACTCGTTGGCCCTAATCTTTGATAAGTGTCATTTTACAGAGCTGAAAACTGATTTTTAAATACTTTGGATATTCCTCTTCAAAAAAGATACTCTTAATTTATGTCGATAAAACTGGCGGTTTTCAAGATAAAACGGCTTTTATGCGAAAAACTCAAAAATTAGTAATGCTAAAGATAAACAAGTAAAAATCAGGTTGTTATTGTTAATACCTACGTCAAATTTACTATAGACGCAACTTGTCAAAACCGCATTTAATTTACGGTGAAGCGCTGTCAAATTCTTGGAAGACATAATGCTTGAAGATTTCCAGTTCGAACATTGCAAAGTCCACAAACCTTTCAAAGGGTCGAAGCCTAAGGGAAACAATTAGAGTTAACGGATTAATTTTTTACATGTTGTATTCAGGGTCAATTTTGCCGCGATCTATCGGTGAGGGCCCTCCCAGGAGAGCACGAGACCCCCAGATATTGCTGACAACTCTTCAAATAGCATAAAAAAGCTCGCGACAAAAAACAATGTTACAGTGTACACGCAATGTCTCCGGATGATTATCCCGCAAGACTTCTATACTCCAATTGGTTTATACAGCAACATAACCTAAATCTAAATTTTCCTAACCTTATTTTGTTTACCGATGATGCCAGATGACATAATAAATTTACACAACCTACATTTTTTTTGATGAAAACCCGTTATAATAATTCAAAGCAAACACTAATAAAGGTCTATTGTGTGGGCTGGCATCATCGGAAATAACCTTATAGGTTCATTTGTTTTGAAAGGAAAACTCAATGGTGAGATTACAATTTTTGTAGCAAAATTTAAATAAATTATTGGAAGACCTACCTCTTGATAGAAAAATGGAAATGTGGTACACGCATGATGGTGCTCCACCTCACTTTAACCATATAGTGTGTCAACATTTAACAAACGGTTTTGGCCCTCTATGGATAGGTCGAGGTTGACCTGTTTTATGGACACCAAGGTCTCCAGATCTGAATCTCTTAGACTTTTATTTCTGGGGACATCCAAAAGAACTAGTTTATTCAACATCAGTAAATACTATTTGCAATACAGCGCGGAAGTATTCGAAGAATAAGAAAATGTATTGAACTACGTGGAGCTCATATTAAACATTTGCTAAAATAACATTTAAACGTTTTCAATATTTTTGAATTTTAATAACATTGTAAATTAATTGAACTCCGATCAACACTTTGAAAGGTTTCTGGACTTGACAATGTTTCAGCTGGAAATTTATTTATTTATTTATTTATTTATTTAAATCAATTTCACAGTTACAAAAAACCAATTAACAAATGGGTACAACAGAAAAAAAACTTAAATATTTACAATGACAAATCAAATAAAAAAAAGAAGAAAAAATAAGCAAACACAAAATACCAGAAATAAAACTACAAAATATTACATACTTAATTATTTTTTATCTGTGTCAATCCGCAGCTAAATATGTCGAATTTATTTTGATTTTCGTTGTAGATTCTGCACATCCTATATAAAGGAGAGTAGTTACACACATTTGTACGAGATGTAGGACAATAGAATGTGGCAGATTGACGAGCTGAAGTCCTAGGTACAAGAAAACTTATTTTTTCCAGTATATCACTACATTCCACTCTGTTATGCAAAACTTTATAAAGAAATTTGAGGTCTGTGACAATGCGTTTATGTTCTAGAGAACAAAAAAAATGCCGCTGAAGTAAGATTTCATGCGGAAACTCTGTTTCAGGATAATGTCCATTAATCCGAAAGCTTAGGTATTTTAAGAAACGCAGCTGAACTCTTTCAAGGTCATTAATATGATTTTGATAATAAGGAGACCATATTATGGAAGCATATTCCAATTTAGATCTTAGAAAAGCGTAATAAAGTAAAATGAGCGTACTTTGATTAGAAAATGTTTTTGAGTTTCTGATAATAAAGCCTAATGATTTAAAACACACCTGTATAAGATCATTTGTATGAGAAACAAATGAAAATCTGCTATCAAATGTCACACTCAGATCCCTAAAGCATTCCACTCGTGAATCTGATGTTCCATCAATTTTATAATCATACACCTGTACGTTTTTCTTTAATGTGAAAGTCATGACTTTGCATTTACTAACGTTTAGAGGCAGTCTTGTTTTCGCTACACCAATCGGTGACGGTATTTATTGCTATTTGTAGTCTTTGACAATCAGCATCGTTTATTACAGAAGTAAAAATTTTAGCGTCATCCGCATAGAATAGCATTGTACAGTCACCCACAATTCCATTAATAAATATATTAAATAATAAAGGACCGAGTATTGACCCTTGAGGAACTCCCGAAGTCACACACAATGGTTCCGAGGACTGACCACAGCATTCTACTATTTGCTGCCTATCGCAGAGATATGATTTAAAAAATATAATTAATTTTTGCGAAAATCCCAAACAATTCAGTTTATCAAGCAAAATGCCGTGATCAAGCCTATCAAACGCCTTTGAAAAGCCTGTGTAGATTGTGTCTACTTGACCACCCTTGTCCAAGACATCAGTCACAAACTGAATAAAACAGAAAAGATTGGACGCTGTGGACATATCCTTTATAAAACCGTGTTGGGAACCACTAAATAGGTGTTTCAGCTTGAAAAATAGATGTTTATACAGAAACATTTCAAAACATTTAGAAAAATTATTTATTATACAGACTGATCTGTAGTTTACTATATTTTGTTTGTCTCCTTTTTTAAACACTGGAGAAACTCTGGAAATATTCCATTTCAGGAAACTGTAAATTATTTCGGCAAAGATTAAAGATAATGGAAAGAGGTTTTGCTAATACGCATGACTGTGCACGCAGGAAAAAGGATGGAATTTTATCCTGACCTACTGTTCCCTTTGGTTTTTTTTTAAAGCAAGATAGTACTTCATTTTCACTAACCTTACAAATTTGAATAGTTTTAGTGACAGAACTTTGAATATCTTTATTAAAAGCATTGTTCGATGAGATATGCGAAGATTTAAAAAAGTCAGCAAATGCATTTGCAATATCTGCATTGTTTTTATAAGTATCTTCCCCACAAATCATATTTTCAGGTAATTCTTTATTATTTCTTTTACTATTTATAAATAGCCAGAAGTTTGATGGGCAATGCGGAAATCTTTCAGTATATCATCTTGTTGCACACCCTGCGTATTTTATTTTTACCCGTTCATGTTTAGCACTAGTAACTTTCAAATTTTTCGCATAAAAAGGAGAAAGAATGACCAAAGTATTCAAGAAATCAGTTTTCAGCTCTGTAAACAGACGCCTATCAAAAATTAGGCCCAACGAGTGTGGCTGTAAGTCCATTCCTGACTTACCTGATGATCTAAAACATCTACTGTAGTATAGTCTCTTGAGTCTTTACGGATTCTATAAAATAACAAAATTTCATTAAATTATACAAGTCGGTTCATAAGAGCCGATAAGGTAAGTCGCTAGGTACCTCTCTAGGGCTCTGTATCTCCGTTAAGGAGCACTTCAGGAATTTTTTTCTTATGATAAAGTAGGGTTATTTTGACCTCCCCTGTATGTTTTTGAGAAATTAGGAAGTGGTTACAGGACACCCTATATACTGTATTAAACTTGTTTGAGAATTATTGTACGAAATATAATTTTTCCTTCGATAGTAGTGGATAATGTTTATATTATTGTAATAAAATTATTTTTTTTTAAATTACTTTTTGATTAGCGTGTTTATCTGTAGTTATTATCCAGTGAAAACTAAAATTTTTAGAGTAAATTTTAAAATATTATTACTCTTAAACGCTTATAACTACCCTTGTTACATCAGATTTAAACAAATTTTCCTTTACCATTCACCAAAAACTTTATTTTAAATTCTTTGTTAACTATTCTGTTTGATACGAAACGTTAAATCTACTTCCATTCTCTCCAGACTAGGTGGATCTTCTGTTACTATCGTTTTATAAAATATATTTGTCTGTTCTTGCAGTTTGAAGGCTCAAGAGCTAGCTTTCAAAAATAGAAGCCATTATCGGTATTACCCATAATGGGGATTTCCAAAGTTGTCTATTTTTATAAAAAAATATTCACTTTCGAATACAAATTTTCAAATAGAAAAAAACTTCGTTAACCACTTTACAGAAACAAAAGAAAATAGATAAAATAGAACTTTTTACATAAGAAATATTTAAAGGAAACGCTGAGCACTATTAAGTAATAAAGGGTAACTAAGTACATGTTACTTTTCAATTTTTTTAAACCAATTTTGTACGTGAATAATATTCATCATTGATTTCACGCCTTAAGAATATTATTACGATTTTTAACATTTAACTATTTCATTTTCTTGACGATAGATGGGACATGGTTAGTTATAAACGTGTGCCGCTTATTGGTGGAAAACTATTGTGTTTCTGGTGAATTGATGTTTTTTAAAAGCTAAGAAAATTGTTTTCCTTGGTTATTACTGGGCAATAAGGGGGTCCTGTTTGTAAGGGTTTATATAATCCGGGTCAGAGAATTTTATGTTTTTTGATTTTTGCCACGGTGCTGCTAAGGAATGACATTAACGATACTCGAAAAACTAGGTTATGTTTTCCGAGAAAATCGAAAATTTTGAAAGTAATATTATTCTATTACAACAAGCAATGGAAACCCTTACTCCTTAAAGCTAAAGTTAGATTCTTAAGAGCAACAACATACGAATATTTGGACTTAACCATGAAAAAAAATTAAGATATTTTAAAAACTCTTATTCCAAAATAAATTGAAAACTACTGTAAACAGGTCTGACATTAAAGACGCTCATTGGGTTGAAGCAAAAAATTCTAGTGGCAGCAGTTTTGGTATAGTTTCGTGAAGTTATCAAACATACAATATTATTAGAACAGTTGGGCATTTTTTTGCCCGAAAATTTAGCATGATTTGATAAAAATGGCGTTGAGTTTTCTGAAAAAAATGTGTGGTAACTGCATGTAAAATATCTACCTGAATGCTGTGTATCATGTAGGAGGTGAAGCGGATTTGGGACAAATGTATATATATATATATATATATATATATATATATATATATATATATATATATATATATACACACAGGGGCGGATCCAGCCTCTCTCTTTGGGGGGGGGGGCGGTGATATCACAAAAGTACAGTATGGCAAGAAAAACAAGTTGTCAACGGGGGGGGGGGGGGGGTGAGTGCAAGCAGCATACTCATTCCTAATATAAAAGGCAGAATGGGTTCTATTTTCCTGAACTTAAAACTTTTGGGAGGGGGGGGGGCGATCGCAAGCATACAGACTCCTATACTCTATTCAAGAACTGGAGAGAGTAATAAAACTGTTACCGAAACCTCTAACGTACCTGTTCCAGTGCCGCAGGTAACTGGGAACTGCCGTAAATCTAATTATATTTCATTATCTTTAAATATATTTTATAAATTTACTGCAACATAGAATTTCTGATAGTTTAATTTAATTTCTGTCAGTGAGCAAAGTACAACTTACAGTTTTTTCTTAGTGATTTATCTTGTTTGCGCTTGTTTTTATATATTATTTGAGATTAGTGAGATACTCAAAAGATATGGCTTTCACCTCTATATTTATTCCAAAATCGTTAAACCAGGGCATTTTTTCCTCAACGAAAAACTGATTACGATGAAGGTTTATGATGCCTTAAGATATCAATATCTAGATAATAATGTTAAAAGCTCTGTTGAGATATGTTCCAACATGACAGGATTTGGAAAAACTACTATGTACCGAATACTGAAGGAGAAAAAATGACTGGAATTGTTAGTACTCCAAAGCCACATTCGATCACAGCCAAACGAAAAACCTCGTTGGAAGAAGAGATGAAAAATGCAATTAAAGGGGTTGTATATACATTTTATTATGAGAAACAGATCCCAAACATCTACAAAATTCTAACTAAAATTATTGAAGATCGCGATTTACCTGAAATTAAAAGAACTTATCTCTGGAAATTGCTCAGAGAACTTAATTTTTGCTGGGAAAAACCAGATAGAAAATCTGTTCTTATAAATCGTCCGGAAACTGTCCGTTGGAGACGTAAATATCTCTCTCAAGTAAAAGGTAGAGTTGCTAGAAATAAAACAATTAATAAAATTAGTAATTTAACTAAACTTTTGAAAGATTTTTTTGAATATAGTTACTGCGGAAAATTGGGAAAAATCCATATAATAAAAGAATAAAACAAAATGTGAGAACTCGATCTCATAATCGGTGAGATAGAGGAACCAATTATAATCAATTTTAGCGAAGATAGTTTCACTGACTTTGATTAAGAATTAGATACGTAATGTTTACTAGTGTAAACACAATTTATTATTTAAATTTTTGTTTTTGTTGTATTTTATTGTTTAATGTTGTTTATATGTTTTTTTATTTTTTTATATATTTTTATTTTAGTGTGTCCCACTCTTTAATTTTATATATATTTAATTCTAATTAGCCGTAAGTTTTTTATTATTTTATTTTTGTGTTTGTGTCTTTTTCTTAAGTGAGTAGAATTAACATGTTTATCTTATTTTTTGGAGCTATCGTATTTCCATATATAAAAGTAAATTAAATTAAGATATCAGTACAATAGAAATAAAAATAAGTTGGTCTAATTTTAATTACAACATAAAAAAAAGTAATTACATTTGAATGCCTTTATAGTGTTTAATTGTAATTCTGCAGATGGTTTAAGAAATAAATAAACTGAAACGTCAAATACCCTAAAAATGTTTTTAATTAATAATAAAATGACCGATAGCCCCAAAAATATTTTATTATTATATGGACGAATTTATTTTTTTAAATATGTTTAACTTTTTGTATTTTTGACAATGGATATTTTGTAAGTATTTAAATTATAACTTAGAATTTTTTGAGAGAATAATCCTACGTTTTAGTCTGTTATTATAGACCGGTATTTTTGATTATAAAATTTCTTACCCATTCCTATGAAAAATATATGTGTCTAACAAATTTTGCTAAAAACACCGGACTAAAGAACACAGGTAGTTTGCGAAGAGAAAAAGGGTAAAAAATGATTTATTACTCTCTTTAGTTCTTGAATAAACTATAGTATAAGAAAAAAAATCGGGTCCATTTTCCTAAACTCAAAGCTCTCCCCCTCGCCCCCCTTGGATCCGCGCCTGTATATATATATATATATATATATATATATATATATATATATATATATATATATATATATATATATATATATATATATATGGGAAGATTTTTCGTGGCAACTGTTTATTTTCCTTGAAATTATTTTTAGTTTTTAATTTGCACCAGGATAATGTAATGTTTCTATTATTTGTTTAGTGGTACATTATTTATTTATTTTTTAATCCTTCGTTGTTGAGAAATACCTATTTGTTACTATTATATATAGAGTGGTTTCGTAAAGTAGCGGATAAATGCAGTATACTCTAACTGGATACTTGTATAGAAACACGCTCGGACTCGTCTAACTTGCATGGTACCGAAATATACAGGAAAACTCAAGAAGGGGCAATGACGTCATCAATATATATTTTTTTAAATTGTAAATCCAATTTTTTATTCCAGAATCAGAGAGGGCGCATTTTCTACATATCGGCAGAAAAATTTACCGGAAAACTTTAAAATAAAAAATCAAATTGGTACCACCTAAATTAAATGCTCAAACTGGGACTCGGTAACAGTCTAACAATTGCTAAGTCGACGAATAAATTCTTTTTGAACATTGCCGATGACATCTGAGCTTATATTTCTTATTTTTGGCTACTTAATTATCTCTCTGCCAGCCAAATCACCAAATTTGACCCGCTTTAATCATTCCTTGTGGGGAGTACTTAAAAACTTAAGTATACTTGACCCAACTTCACATTTTGGAAGTACTAAAAATCGAATACGCCAAGAAGTATGAAACATAATCACAAATCTCAACGACAAAGTTCATAAAGACTTCTTCATCGAGTGGACTATATTCAGATTTTTAACTGGGCTCATTTTGAACATTTAATTTTCTTGACAATTTCCTTATGTAACCAACATCGGTATTTACTTTGTCGTATATAAAAAATGTGAACTTTCTGTTTCTGAAATAAAAACTGGGGTTTACAATTTTAAAAAATATATCAATGACATCTTAGCTCCTACTTGAGTTACCGTGTATATTCCGGTATTACGCTCTAAACTAAAAATAAAATCCGACGGGTTCGAAAGGCGCTAATTGTTTTATTTGTGACTGAAAATTAAATTATCTACTTATATAATAATAATTTGTAACATATATCGTCTGTTTAGTTCAAATATTTCCATATTGAAGATATCGTGTCTCATTGTTACTAAATAATATGAATATATAATATGCATAGACCATTTTAATATTGATATGTTTGATATGAACTCAAATGACATTTAGCGGTTGGAGTCTATTTTTTTCAATTTTATCAGGCATCAAATAACAAAGGAACCCACCCTTATATCTTGTCGTAAAATATTTCATCTAGATTTATTGTTCACAAATATCCGTAATACAACTGACTTCGGACTGAAACTTTTTTATTTGTATGAAAGTGAATATTGAAAACATCAATTCTAATAATACGGTTAGCTTTTTTTCTAGATCTATAGGAAATATTGATTTGGAGTAATTTTAACTTGACCTGCAACATGCTAATCTTAAATATTCGCAATATCATCTGGGAAATTTTTAGTTTTATGCCACAATTTATAGAACTTACAACTATTTACCTTGGATTACAGAAAATATCAATCTTATTCTGAAGTTAATAAACAAAGCGCTTAAAAAGCCTAAAAGAACAAAACTCCCGGCATATAAACAGTTAACAAATTACATTCTCCCGTGAAACGTGTAGAAATAAAAATACAATTTCTTCTTATAAAGAAAAGTGACAGAAGCTACAACTAATATAATATAAATACAAAAATTTACCTTGCAATTTAAGAAACCTGAATAACATAAACATTCTTTTATAAATCCTGTGCAAAATAATAACCGCTGGGATATATAGAAGGAGAAGATCAGGCGTATTGGTCAACCAAGACAACCAGATAGTTCTTGATAGCATAGAAAAAAATAATGTGTGGGAAAAGTATGTAGAAGCACTCTTCTATGACGACAGACCTCTGGAAGCGGGTAATAGGAGCGACTGTTTAACGGGCCCATCAGTCACCAAAGAAGAGATAGAAAAAGCTATACAAAAATCAAAAAACAACAAGACGACTGGCCCAGACGAGATACCGTCTGAGATATTGAAACTTCTGGATGAAAGAGGCATCGTGGCGCTTCATAAAATATTTAACATGATTTACGAAACGGGTTGCTACCACAAACAATGGCTATGCACTACCTTCATTCCCTTGCCTAAGAAGACCAACGCAAGAAAATGTGAAGATCATAGACTAATTAATTTGATGAATCATACACTAAAAATATTTCTAAAAATAATACATCAAAGAATATATAATAAATGTGAAAGAGACATAAGCGACTCACAGTTTGGGTTTAGGCGGGGCCTAGGTATGAGAGAAGCGATAGTCGCTTGTTCAGAACTGTTACGATCAGAAAAAAGATGTGTGCCTATGCTTCATAGATTACGAAAAAGCATTCGATCGTGTACAACATTATATACTAATCCTGCTTCTTAGAAAACTCGACATAGACCAGAAAAACATCTGATGCATTGAAAGCTTATACTGGGGTCAAACCGCGCGGATAAAATCAGACAATAATGTATCAAACCCGATACAAATCCGAAGAGTAGTGCGACAAGGGTGTGTGCTGTCCCCTCTCCTGTTTAACCTTTATTCGGAAACAATTTTCCAGGAGGCTTTGGAAGATATTGAAATGGGAATTAAAGTTAACGGAATATGGATTAATAACATCCGTTATGCGGATGACGCAGTTCTAATCGCCGACAATATAAACGACCTCTAAAAACTCATCAACATATAGAAGAGCGTAGTAAATCAATGGGCTTGGACATCAATACAAGAAAAACAAAATTCATGATTATCTCAAGGAATCCCAATTTATTCCAAAACGCCAACATAAGATTCAACGCAGTACTCATAGAAAGAGTAACCAAATTTAAATATCTGGGCACATGGATATTCGAAGAATGGACTTCTGACAATGAAGTAAAATGTCGCATTGAACAGGTGCGAAAGGCTTTTGTAAAACTCAGGTGAGTGCTTACGCGTTCGAATTTTGACTTGAAATTAACACTGTGGTTCATAAAAGGTTACGTATAGTCAATACTTATTTATGGTGTGGAGGGTTGGACATTAAAGACAAGCGCTATCAATAAATTAGAGGCTTTCGGGATGTGGATATACAGAAGAATCCTTAAGATATTATGGACAGCGAGAATGACCAATGAAGAGGTTCTTTCACGTATTGAGAAAGAACGTGAACTATTAAACATAATCAAGAAAAGAAAGACGGCCTATCTTGGGCACATCACGCGAAATGAGAGATATCAATTTCTACAGTTGATGATTGAAGGCATGATCGAGGGCAAAAGAGGAATTGGAAGAATATCAGACAGTGGACGGGGTTGCACGATATTCAGACACTGATACACACCGCAAGAAGTAGGGAAGAAATGGAAACTGTAATCACAAACATCCATTAGTGGATATGCCTTTGAAGAAGAAGAAAATAATAACCAAAATCGAGAAATTTTAGAATTTTATAATAACATCATCAAAATAAAAAATATAAAAAACAATCTCTTTCTTCTAAAGTAAGTAATGGGAATGAAATTTTGCAAAGTTTGGGATATTCAAAGTGCAAGATTTCTGGTGCAGATTCTCTAAATATTACTATTAACTTTGTTGCCCTTTTATAATTCCTTACATTAAACATTTAATTAATTAATGCTTATCAGCATCTTATGTTCCGACAGCATGGCAACAAGCACATGCATAAAGGAAATGATTTGCTTGAGTATGGACAGCTGCGTTGTATAAGTATTTCATCAATACTTTCAAAAATATTTTTAAAAAATATTGAGAAACAAATAATGTCGTTTTTAAACCAAATTAACATTTTACCTTAGACACAATCCGGGTTTAGATAGAACCATAGTTGTCAAACAGCTCTGGCACATACATCGGATGGTATCCTTAGAGCCATGAATGGAAACAAGATCATTCCTTGATGTCCATTGATTTTTAACAAAGAATTTGATATGCTTGATCATAAAATTCTGTTTTCTGTTGTTCAATTCATAGGTTTTGAGAGTAATGCATGTGTTTTTTGTGATAGAACGCAAAGGGTAGTTTATAAAAAACAACATTCAACGCCACTTGATTTTATAATATAGTTGAAAATTATTATGTAAAGCGGTCGTACTTATAAGGAAGGTATCAGTAGTGTCCGGCCCCGATTTTAATGAACTCCAATATGTTGTAAAGGGTACAAAAATAAGAGACATGTATTTTTTTGTCTGTGGAGATTTGTTTTAACGGAGTGAAAACCGCCCCTAAAAATAATATTTTTGAGATATTTGAAGTTCTAAGTGAGATATCTTTACAAAACAAAATGAAAATTATTTGTTGTTCGAAATGATGTTAAACTATGGTTTTTTTCAGCATTTTTTTATATCATTCCTTATTTTTATAAGGGTTAACTATCTATTCGCGCTCGTAATTTAATTATAAAAATTACGAAATTGAATATAATTATTTGAAAATATTTTTTTACGAATACCACGAGTAACTTAAGTTGGCGGATTTCGGTGTTTCTAAAAATAACGAGTAAAAGAGGGTAAGCCACCCCCAAATACTTTTTTTGTTAAACCTCAAGTTCTAATTGAGAAATATTTACAAAACAAAATGGAAATTATTTGTTATTTAAAATGATTTTGAACTA
Organism: Diaprepes abbreviatus; assembly: GCA_034092305.1. Classification (NCBI taxonomy): domain Eukaryota; kingdom Metazoa; phylum Arthropoda; class Insecta; order Coleoptera; family Curculionidae; genus Diaprepes; species Diaprepes abbreviatus. The sequence continues at coordinate 28,323,154 of JASJET010000122.1, read as the reverse complement.
GAGTATTTTCATCCACAATAATATTCCTTATTTTTTACAAGGGTAAACCACCTATTCTCACACGTAACTTAATTCTAAAAATTACGAATTATTAATAAAATTGTTTGAAAATATTTTTCTAGGAATACGATAATTAACTTAAGTTGCTATCTTTTGAAGTTTCCAAAAATAATTTAGTGAAAGAGGGTGAGTCACCCCCGAATATTTTTTTTATTATTTCAAGTTCTAATTAAGATAACTTTGCAAAACAAAATGAAAATTATTTGTTATTCGAAATGATATTAAACTATGGTATTTTGACCCCCAAGGATATCATCCCTTATTTTTTATTAAACTAAAACCTATATTTGAGCACGTAATTTAATTGTAAAAATTACCAAATTTAATAAAATTGTTTAAAAAAATTTTTTCCATGAATAGCACAAGTCACTTAAGTTGTTGTGTTTCTGGGTTTCTAAAAATATACTAGTAAAAGAGGGTAAGCCACCCCCAAAAACTTTTTTTTACATCTCAAGTTCTAATTGAGATAACTTTACGAAACCAGTTGGAAATTGGAACCTGCTAGTTGAAAAGAAGTTAAACTATAGTGTGACAGAAAATGATCATAGACTCTTGCAAATGATATATTGTGGTAGCGTTAACCATTTCATCTATAATCATTTTTCTGCCTCATATTAATTAGTAGCTATTTTGATAACCTATAATCAAATTTTTACAGTAATAAAGACACTCTGGAAGTCCGGACGTTCATCTTCTCTCTTGCAGCTTTAGTTCCAAACTGTGTGTAAATGGTTATTTAAGCTTACCAAAACCATAACTCAGAACTTCAGGATCCAGGCAACGCTGCTAATTAGCCAGACAGATGTCATCTTTTGTTTACAGCTCATACAGCAGTACGTCCGCGAGTTTGGTTGCGTGAAAGTTTTTGATTAAAATTAAACTATACAAGTTTCTCAAAACACTTAGTCTATTAATAAAAATAAATATAATAAACGAACTATTTACAATGAGAAACTTAAACTAAAACAATTACGAAGGAAAACTAACATAATTGCTCTTACTGGCCGTTCTATTAACCAAAAATGTAAAATCCAATTTTGAAAAAAACACGTTTAAATAGCTTACTAAAACACTAAACAGAAAAAGAAATAAAACTCGAAAAAAAAACAACTATTTATCTTCCTTAATCAAACACTATTAAAATCGCGAAATGCTCGACCAAAATAACACAGAATATTCCCTTAATTTCCCAGATTAACAAAACAAAGAAAACCTTCTTTCCCGACGATTATACCCGTTACGTAAATTTTGGCACGGCACTGGACGGCGGTACCGAATCTAACGAACTCCAGATTGGAATTGAAGTTTAGTACTCCTTAAAGGGCCAAACTGGTACGCCCTGTACCCCTTACGTCCCTGTAACTGTAAATATCATTCCCTAATAGTTCGAATAGTTTGTCCCAGAGGGCGTCAGCCCTTCTATACTGGATAATTCCCGAATTGACCTCTGAGCGTCTTAATCTTAATTTTTATATAAACACCGTTAATAAAACTATTCTATTTCTTTCTATAACTAAAGGAATAAGATAATATAACGTCTGTGAAAAAACCTGAGTGCTCTTTTATTCATATTGCTGCTATTTAAATCATTTTTTTCTTGAAATTCACATGTCTTTATTCTTTTGTTTCCTAATAATCGTTCAATATTTTAATACATCTTAACGGTATTTGCATATATCATATGTTAAAAAATCACCCATATCACGTCGGTTTTATATACATAACTAGCGTAGGATTATCTCTACAGATTTATAGGCAAATCTTAGAGAGGGTTTTTTACTTTATGTTTTCATAAATTGACTGAGTTTATGTATTTTTAAGAAAACATTCAAACGACAAAGATAATAAAAGTTAAACTCGATAACTGATTTATGTTTTCCTTTAGACTTTCTTGAGTAGTAATAAAAAAAAATATGTACTAAACTATTCCCACGGAAAATCTATTCACAAAGTGATTATTTAATTATTCATTTTAATAGAATATAGTTCACATTGAACAGTGTGAAATAATTAATATTTGTTCCTTTACAATAGTAGTTTCATCTTTTAGGATATCATTTGAAAGATGTATTTTCATACATGTATAATTATTCTTAAAATTGACAAATTTCAGTTGAGAGGAATGTTACAGAGCTTACTGAAATTTTATCTTTTAATTAATAAGAAAATATAAACCCATTTCATTGGGTAAGCATTCATTCAGTTTTCAAATTATTATAATTCATTATAAATAGTGATTTCTAATTCTGTCACGTATATTTAAATTAAAATTTGACTTTAAAAATAATAATGATGGTTCACCCCGAAACATGTCAATTTAAGTTACTTATTGTATTCGTCAAAAATTTGTATTAACAAATTTGGTTTAATTTCGTAATGTCCAAAATTAAATTATCTAAATGAATTACAAGATTATTCCTCATAAATAGTGAAGAATGATATCTGTGGGCTAAAACAAAATGGTATAACCTCACTTTAACAAATAATTAATTTCTACTTTGTTTTGTAAAGATATCTGAATCAGAATTTGAGATTTGAAAAAAATATACTGACTGACCCTCTGTTACTACTTCATTTTTTGAAACCCCAAAATATGTCTACTTGAATTAGTTATGGTATTCGTGAAAAATTTCAATAAATTTCGTATTTTTTAGAATTAAATTATGTGCGCTAATAGATGGTTTATCGTAATAAGAAATAAGGGATGATATCTTTGGGGATGAAAATACCATAATTCAACGTCATTTCAAATAACAAGTTATTTCCATTTTGTTTTGTAAAGATATCTCAATTAGAACTTGAAATTTAAAAAAAAAACATTTTTGGTTGTGGCTCACCCCCCCCCCCCCTTACTGGTTTATTTTTAGAAACCCCAAAAACCGTGAACTTGTTACTTATGATATTGGTGAAAAAATATTTTCAGATAATTCCATTAAATTTTGTAATTTTTAGAATTAAATTACGTGCATAAATATATGGTTTACCCTAATAAAAAATAAGAAATGATATCATTGGGAGTGAATTAACATCATTTCGAATAACAACTAACTTTCATTTTGTTTTGTAAAAATATCTTATTTAGAACCTGAGATATAAATAAAAATATTGTTTTTAGGGGTAACTTTAGTGGCGGTTTTCATCCCGTTATAATGAATATCCACAAAAATATGTATCTCTTATATTTGTACCCTCTACAACATATTGAATTTTCATTAAAATTGGAGCCGGACACATCGGGTATGTTCCTTGTTAGTCAATTTGATCACCGCAATTGTGTATTTTCCTTATCCTAATGCTTTTCATCGGTATAGAATACGGACAGTTTAAAATTCATGTTTAGGACTTATTTACAGCGTGCAAAGAAGAAATCACATATCACTTTACCTTATTAGATCTGATTAAGTAAATATGCTTACCAGATGCAAACTGTATATGTACAGTTTAGACTTTGGAATTTTAAAACATGAAGTGCCAACTTATATTTTTAATAAATTGATTTTTGGTACTGATATTCATAACTTATATTTTTGCACGCACCATACTTTAACTATGTCAAAACATAAAAAAGAGCTGTTCAAGAGATAAGTTTCTTATAATGCACCAGCCTTATTTAATGATTTAAATAATAATGATTTATCTATATGTCTCATGATTTTTAAACATAATATCAGAAAGTTGCTGTTTCATTCTCAGTAAGTATCCTCGCTTGTGCTGCTCTTTTCTGTCTCGGTCTCCTCTACACAGCGTCGCATCGCTTGTTGACCTTGATTTTAATATTTAGGTAACAGGCTCAAATTGTTTATGAAACTTTTACGTTTCGCATTAAAACTTGTCTTGATTTGACTTATTTTCCTAATTAATATTTGTAGTATAGTTTAGGTTAGAGCTTGAAGAGTATTCGATTTTATTTAAGATCGGATGTCTACACTTTTCGATTGCCTATTGCATCATCTAATAAATATTTATGATATAAATTGTTAACGATATTTGGTTGTTACGATAAATCAATTTTATTTATTTTTTTATTATTTTTGCGAAAGGTTCTTACTTGTATAAAGTTAATGAATATATTTACTTAATTTGATGTAATTTGGGAAAACATTTTTCAGTGGTATTAGATAATCTTAATAATGTAACAACAAATAGTCAGGGTTAGTCAGTGTACGCAATTTCAATGTTATGCGTTTACTAACAATATGATCTTAACCTTTTGCTAAAAAACATAGACGTCTATTTGGCTGTATTCCAAAATGTTAAACTTGATAATGGAGGCACTACGCATTTGCTTAGCTTTCTATTAATGAAATTTATTTTACGCCGTTTTAAAATTTATTTCTAAATAAAATACTTAAAGAATCGAAGTATTTTATACCCGTGGTCAATATTACAGCAGTGCTATGAATTCTGGTTTTCTTTCGCCTTCCTCTAAGATTTTCCCTCCATTTATTGTTTCTCACCCTATTTTGACTTGTCGTTTTTCGTCAATTCCGATCAGGTGTTCAGCCCATTTTATTTTTTTTAGTCTATTATTTGTTTTAATGATTCAATCTTAAGTTTACTTCTGATATTCTCCTTTCACTTTTTTTTCTATTATTTTCTTAATCTCTAGATAGTGCTTTATAAGTATGTCACCGTTGGAATTTCATCTTAAGTTCACTGTGGCTAATTTGGTTATTTACGTTATTTTTGCAAATTCTCACGTTTTGGGCAACACAGTATCATTTTCTTTTAGCGTTTTTCATAAATCCTTCAAATGAAAACATTCTATTCGATGCATTTTTAGTCTTACTATATTACTAGCTCTCCTAGTTTTACTTCCTTGCAAATTTTCTTCCCAACTCGATTATTTTCTTTATTATTCTGTATAAGTTTGCTTATACTCATATAGTACAAATACGATATTAAGTTAATTTTATTTTTAGTTTGACCGTTATGCCGATATTCCATTGCACTGTGCTAGGTTGTTTTTTATTTATATAAGGAATTTACTGTTACTTTTTTTTTTAGATAGATCTCGGTTTTTCCTGCCAACTATTTGAATGTAATTCTTACTTTTATCCTTTCTTAGAGCAGATTTCCTGAAATTATTTTGAATATTTCCATAGAGTTCATTGCTGCTTTGGTTAGGTTATATTATCTGTCATTTTTGAATTGACATATAGGCAACTTGACTCCACTAACTGAATCCTCTTTTAGGCAGTTTTATGCTGAGCTGTAATTTCTGTTTCGTAATCTTTTGAAGGAAGTTTGGACGAGCAACTTATTCTATATATATATATATATATATATATATATATATATATATATATATATATATATATATATAAATAATCGACGGGTTTCTTATACCATGTTGAATCGAAAATGTTAACGATAGTTGAACGTAGCAAATCTATTTCTGGTCACTCTTTTTTGTCCGAGTTATATTGTTCCAGGTCAATTTTGTACTGTTATTTCTGTTAAGTTGGTACCCTTTTGAAATTATGAAAATCTGGAAAGAAGAAGCGTGTTGAGCAAGTTTGGGGCTTATATATAAAATGGCCTTTTACTTTTTCCTGTTAGAATCTGTGAAAGAAGATTGAAGATTTCCATCCCGTTTCATTTGCATCATCCTGCTGGATTTGGGGCTGGAATTTTGTTTAAATTATCATGGTAACTGTGTAGTTTTGTTGGAGTTTAGTATCTTATTGGCAGCTTGGTGTTTTTTTGAAGTTTTACCGAAATAACCTGAAAACAGGAATTCTAACAGACCTCACACGTTTTTGACAAGGAATTCGTCTAGCCTTAAAATCACGGGGTCCACCCTAGTGGTGGTATCCACCTTACCGGTTATATCACTGTTGGTTGTTCTGCAGTTGGTTGTCTTGTGACTGTTGCCCCTTGAGTTCCGTCCTGCATGTTCCTGTCGGAGCCTACAGGGTAACAGAGAAATTAAAAAACTGGCAGACTCACCATTTCTCAGGCAAACCTTTGTATTGCTTTTATTTATTAATAACGACCTCTTATGGAATTTATTCTTTATTACTGTAAGGTGTTGCGCAATAATCCGACACATTAATCTGTGATCGTTTTTAACACCAGTAGACTCTATTGTATTTAATGTTAAATGATTAGATTTATTTTTTTTTTGTGAATTTATTAGATATCGATTTTTTAAATTTTCCTGTTAGTATAATACATTTAGCTTACAATACAGCTTAATCATTTAATTAAAGATATTTACTATTACTTTCACTATCGAATTTTATTTGTCCCACATGCTACTTGTGCTTGTATTTTTTTTTTTGTTTGTTATTGATTTTTAATTTTTAGGGAGTAAAGTTGGAAGCTAGTTCCTAACAACATCGTGGAGGTTTTCTGCATTCAGCCTGGCTTTTGATGCAGTGGCACCCTTAATAATCCACCCCTATTCTCCGGCATAAGGGTTAGTTCGGGCAATTTTGCTCGCTGGTGTTGCTACTAGCTTTCCACTATACTCTGTTGATTTAATACAACTAATCAATTTTTATTTTCATTTTATTGTAAGGTATTGTGCCCATATTGCCAGTATAGCAGGTTCTTGTTGCTGGTGCGCTATTCATTCTAGCATTTTCCTTACAATCTTTTTATTCATATTACAGTTTTCATTGGTTATTGCCATTACTTATCTGTGTTTTCCTTGAATTTATCGATAGACTATATTTCCTGAAGTTTAATTTCTCTATTTATATATGTCACTTATCTCAGTTATAGCCACTTTTGCAGGTCATAACTTACTCTATAGCGATTTCGTCGCGCGACATTAGTTTTATGACTATTTTTTCTTTATTTCTCTTTAATTTAACACAAAAGAACACTTGTCACGAAAAGTGATATGTTGCGTTCTTTAACGGCGCCATTTATAACAAGGTAGTTTTATTTCTTTTGGGGTTGAATTTTAAGATGCTAGTTTTCACTGGCCTTTTATTATAAATGAAAAATTTACTCTCTAAATTTCACATCCTCAGTTTTAGTGAAAAAGATGATGGTATTATTCCTTTTGAAACAATTGATTTTACCTTCTTGTTGTTTAATTATTTATCAAGTGCGATATTGAATAAGAAAGTATCATTTTCAACGACATACTATTTAGTATGGATTTTCGAAAAACGCAAAATTGTATATTGGTGTATTTTTTATGAGGAAGTTCAGAGACAAATTTTGTAATTTTGGCTTTAGTATGTTTAGAAAATATCTTACTCTATTCTTACCCTTTTAGGATTGATTCTAGATAACTCCATTGTTTTAGGAAGTAGCTTAGACCACGCGTTAAATAAGTAATTTATCATTTTTACGTCTGGCCGGTCTATCATTCTTTCCTTTTTGGATGTACATTTTGATGTATGTGAGTGCGATCACGTCCTGTATCACCATAAAAACGGTGTTTGCATTGTAGTCATATCCTATATAAAAATAATGCTTGATAATATAAATCATTAAGAAAACGCAATACAAATTTATCTCTTCATTGACATTCTTATCATAAGTTGCACTCTTCTGACATTAGTGTGGGATACTCGTTCGGCGGTAAGCTATTTCCGTTTGTATGTATATAAGTCAGTATATTCAATTTATACTAATTATTGAAAAATTTGTTACATATATATTTGGTTAAAGTTTATATACTCAATAAGACGAATTCAAAGATTTTGTAATTTAGAAAAGTAAGCTGTTCTTTTTCAGCTAGGAAACGGTATCCTTTTTTCTCCTCCTTCCTACAGAACTGATAAACATTAGACATTTGCCGTTGTAACGTAACGGTTATTAGGAAAATAATCGATATAGTCGATTAGTTGATGATTATCAAATGCCATAATGTTACATATCTGTTATTGAGTAACTTGTCTTTTAATTTTTAGTTTTCTGTTATATTCATGCAGTGCTAAAAGATAATCTATAAAATCTTACTATAATTTTACTTAAAAATTAAGGTGATATGCTATGTTATCACATTTATGATCAATAAAATCCAAGATTACCCATCTGACACGACATTTTCTTCAAGTAAAACATAAATTTATTTATTTTAAACTCATTTTCCAAACAAATTGTTTCAGGCCATTATCGGCACTTTTTCTTAGCACCTTGTTTCTTTTTGAACATTATTTATGTTATAAAAAGATATTTCCTCGGAAAAACATATCATACAGGACCTTTTACCCATCATTTCTGATACAAAATCAGTTTCAGATCATTTTGTGTCATCAAATTTAATTAGTGAAATACCAAGATAGTTTTTTGTTAACTTGACAAGATACAATATTTTGTTAAATCTACAAAAAAAGCTTGTTCGGGTTAATCACATAAATTGTTGAGGAAATTATTTTTATCAGGGTTGAATTTTTAATTTATTGTCAGTTTAAAAAGTCACAAATAAAAACTCCCTCAGGAAATAATATCTACTATCGATTTCACCTCATTTTGGAAAATTACAAAACAAAAATTATAAGTTTTAAATTCAGCTGTAGACATAAATATTAGCACATAACACATTTTTTAAAGTGCAGTAGTGTATCTTAGAAAAAATAATACAAATAGTAACTACTTCACTCAAAACATTAAATTTTAGAATAATAAAAATAATTTTTATATCTTCTTCTTCTTCTTCTTCTAACTTCTATAATAGGTCCCTGACCTGTTCCTTCTTCAATTTTCTTCATTCTGGACTACCACTAGGCGATATATCTCGTGCGATCCTTACCAGTCTATCCTCTGTCATTCGGCTTATGTGTTTGTTCCATTGTGTCTTACGTTGTAGGACCCACTCATTAATGCAGTCTGTGTTGCATGATTGCCTGATGTTATCGCTTCTTCCTCTGTCTAGTAGCTTTTTTCCTGTTATTCGTCGAAGTATTCTCATTTCTGTAGTCTCCAATAGTTGTTTCGTTTTTGTCGTCTCTGGCCGTGTTTCTGAGGTGTATGTCATAATAGGTCTAATTGTGGTTTTGTAGATCCGAACCTTTGTTTCTTGTTGTAAGTGTTTGTTTCGCCAGATCACGTCGTTGAGGCAACCCGCCACTTTGTTTGCTTTGGCCATAACTAGTTATGTCGATTCCTAGATATTTGAAACTCATTTCTTGTTGTATTATTCGACCGTCTAGTTCTAGTTTGCATCGGAGGGGTTCTTTTGAGGTTGTCATACATTTAGTTTTTTCGGCTGAGATAATCATATTATATTTTCTTCCCGTAAGATTAAAGGTATTTAACAATCTCTGGAGGTCGTCTTCATTTTATGCACATATCACAGCGTCATCAGCGTAACAGAGAATTTTTATTTCTGTATCATCCATTTTATATCCTCTACCAAGTCGCACCTCCTTTATTATTTCGTCCATTATCATGTTAAACAACAAAGGACTCAGCGAGTCTCCCTGTCTAATACCGCTGTTGACTGGTATGGGTCTAGATAATTTACCGTTAGTGCGAATCTGAACTTTATTGTTTGCGTATATGTTTTCGATGGTCTGAATTATATTGATAGGAATATTTCTCTTATATAACAGGTGGATTACATCATCTAACTTTATGCGATCGAATGCTTTTGTTAGATCTATAAAGCATAAAAATGTTGGTTTATTGTATTCTAGAGATTTTTCGACTATCTGTCGTAGAATAAATACTGCATCCACGCAAGACCTTCCTGATCTAAATCCCTGCTGTTCGTCTTCCAGTGTTGTAACCGAATTAATTTTATTTTTGATAACTTGCGTAACGAGTTTCAGAGTTGTGTCCAGTAGATTAATACCCCTGTAGTTCCCTGGTTCTTGTTTGTCACCTTTCTAAAACATAAGCATTATTGTGCTGGTTCTCCACCTATCTGGTACTTTGCATTATGTCAGGATTTTTCGAATGAAGCTTGTGAATTCCTGTGTTAGTCGCTGTCCTCCGTATTTCAACAATTCGTTATGAATTCCGTCTTGTCCGGGAGAATTTCTATTTTTTAAGGATTTTATAGCTTTCTCTACTTCTTGAATGGTGACTTCCACATTATTCCTTATTGCTGGTATGTTGTTTTTTCTAATGTTAGCATCTCCCTCAAATAATTTTGTTAGGTAGTCTATCCATTTCTCCTCTGATATTTTGTTTGTTTCGGAGAGTTCAGATATTTCTTTGCGCTGTTGTGTTATCAGTCGCCACATTTGTTTTTGTACACTATAGAAGTCTCCTTCCATTCTTTTAGAGAACTGCTCCCAATGTTCACTTTTTAGTTGCCTGACTAGTAGATTAGTTTCGTTTTTATATGAAGTGGGAAAAAGTAAGTATTCTTAATGTTTCCTAAATATTTTGTTATTACCATTGAGACTCAGTGGTATGCGATAAAAGATGTTTACTACTCAGATAGTAACCGTACTAAGCAGTACGATATTTGTACATAGATCCGTATAAAATATAATGAAAGATTGTTAAGTATATTCAATTAAAACCTCACACTTCAGTACACGTAATTAGTTTTACATTAAAGAAATGTGATAATGAAGAAGTTAGTGCATAAAACAGTGTGCAGAGAACTGCATAAGGCAGATGATAGGGCTTACGATTTCTTAAAAAAACCATATATTGGAAATTGGATATTTCAAACCAGTTATAATTGCACCATTTTTTAACGGTATCCTAAGTTTAAATTAGTCTCGAAATTATTAGAGATACACTTGCGAATACGTATACTGCGTTGCGCCGATGTTACATGGTGCCTCCGTATGGCAGAGCTCTCTACAAGTATGAATCGTTGAACAGATGAGGCAGTTAAGCATGGTGGCGGCAGCGACCTATTTTGGGAGTGTATGGTATCAGGTGAAACCGGTAATCTGGTTTTTATCGACAAAATTGTTGATAACACCGTTTATTTAAATATTTAGAAGAACAATTTAAGGCAAAATACACACATGTTACGGTGTTAAACAATGATTAGTTTATTATACATCCCTTTAAATAACTACACCTCCACAATCATTATACCTAAACCCCATTGAAAATTTATTAAACGAATTGGAGAACGCATTTGGAATCATAATATTTTGAGTTAAAGTCAACTTAAAGATATTATTCTTTAAAAATAAAATGTGGTGAAGGATTGATCCAAATTTGGTTTGCTCCTTGGAAAAGAGCTTACTGAAGTCATGAAAAGAAAGGGACTCCTTACTAAGAATTATTATTTTTGAGGGGCATGCTTTCAGCTGTGTCAATACTTTTAACCACCTAAGTATAGGAAGCAATTTTATTTTTGTAAAACTTTATTTTCCATATTTTCCACGTTTTTTTTTTATTTGTGGAAGAAATTGGCGTTTTTTAAGAGCATTATGTAATTATATATATATATATATATATATATATATATATATATATATATATATATATATATATATATATAAGGTAAATTATGTTATGTTGGATGTTCTCACGGGTGTGATGTATAATCGAGGGTTTTCGGGTATTCCATGTGTGTGCTGAGTCCTTCTCAAAACTGTAAGGCAGCTAATGTTTCGGTGATATCGCATTCATCAAAGCTCACTGCAGGGCGTCAGTGAGCGAACTGACGCTTGCGCTTCGGGTACTGTCGGTTCCGTGTGTACGGGGGAGAGTTCGTTGGCTAGATGGTTGCGAGCCCTGCTGCATGTCATCGGCCCTGTTGTCAGTGTTTGGGGTGCCGAGTTGTGATCCGTTTTTTTACTATCTACTAGTGGTTGATGTTTTGTGAGCAGGTTTTTCCAAATATTAGGTAATCTCTGCTATTTAAGTTGTTGAGCTTCTTTGCAATATCGATGGCTTCCCTTATATCTCTTGTGGACAGATTGTTATATCTCGATTGCATTTATATTCCTGAGAAGTGTATCTTATGTCCTGTGTTTAACAAGTGTTGGGCCAGTGCAGAAGAACCTGTTTTTTGCTTGACAACGGCAAGTAGTTGGGCGGAGTGGTGATGTAAATTGACGTTTTCTACTGGTCCTTTTTGCTGTTTTTTTTTCTACTCCTTTTCCTTGTTGGTTTCTTTCTACTTTTCTTGTTTTTGTTTATCTTTTGCGTTTACTTTTGTGACAAGAACGTTCAATTATGAGTTGATGAATACTAATGTTTCACTAGCACCTACATACCATTACGCAGTAGATCAGTGTTGCAGCCTAATTTGTTCGAGATCACACAGCTAGCAGTCTAACCGTTAGAATAACAGGCAGACCTAGTATTATATTTTTTTGCGTTTTAATGATAACAATCCAATTAGTTTTGTAAATTGAAGTTTCTTCCATTTTTTTTGTAATACGTTGCGCAATTTTTCGGCGTTCTATTCCATGATTATGGAATGCACAGAGCGTGCGATATGTTTTGACGCCAGTAGGTACTAGAGTTTTTAATGTGTTAAATTTAATTTGATTTTTTTATAGTATAACATAATCTGATTAATATTTATTGAATTTATTTTACTTTTATAACTATAAATTACAACTTTAAACCATCTCAAATATTGTAATTATTTAAATCCCAAAATTTTGTGATTATTTAAATTTGATAATTTTATTTATAGCATATCTAGCTTTACGCTAGAGCAACATCGCTAGATATTTGATTAGAATATTTATTAATATTTATTCTTCTTCTTCTGTTGGTGCCTATCCTCTGTGGATGTTGGCAATCACATTGGCCCATATGACTTTATTGACAGCTGTTCTAAATAAATGTACCGTCGTCATTCCTGTCCATTGTCTGATATTCCTCAGCCATGATGTTCGTCGGCGACCCTGAGTTCTTTTACCCTCTATCTTACCTTGCAAAATTAACAGAATTAGTTGGTATTTCTCATTGCGCAATACATGCCCTAAGTATGATATCTTTCTGATTTTCACATTGCGCATAATTTCTGTTTTTTTTTTCATACGTTGCATCACGGTGTTATTTGTGACATGATGGATTTATGAAATTCTGAGCATGCGGCGGTAACACCACATTTCGAAGGCTTCCAGTCGTTTAGATGTTGTTTCTGTCAAAGTCCAGGCTTCCACTCCATATAGAAGAGTTGAAAATACATAACATCTCAAGACTCGTGTTCTTATATCAATGTTCAGGTGCATATTGCACAAGATCTTTCTGAGGCGGTTGAAGACAGCTCTCGCCTTCTCTACGCGGCATCTAATCTCCTGTGAGTGGTCCCATTCTCTGTTCAGACTGCATCCTAGATACGTAACTTTGTCAACAGTTTCCAAAGTTTCATTATTTGGTCTAAATTTGTGGTGTATTTCGTCATTTTTGCTTACTATAAGGATTTTTGTCTTTTTACAGTTTAATTTCATGCCGTATCTTTCACAGTTTTGCTTACTATAAGGATTTTTGTCTTTTTACAGTTTAATTTCATGCCGTATCTTTCACAGGCTTCCACTACGCGGTCTATTAGTGTTTGCAGATCCTCTGCATTATCGGCCAACAGAACTGTGTCGTCTACATATCTTGAGTTGTTAATGCTTTCACCATTAATTCTTATGCCCTCTCTCATTCCACTGATAGCTTCCCTGAACAGCATTTCCGAGTACGTATTAAATAACGTCGGCGATAAAATACAGCCCTGACGAACTCCCCGTTTTATTGTAAATTCTTGTGATATTTCGTTGCCTACACGTACAGTCGCCCTTTGCTGTGAGTAAGGGTTTCTAATAAGGCGTAAATCCTTGTCATCGATACTAGATTCATTTAATATTTGAAGCAGTTTGTGATGTTGCACTTTGTCGAATGCTTTCTCGAAATCGATAAAACATGCATAGACATTGCAGTTTACGTCCCGAGCTCTTTGTATCAAAATTTGAATAGAAATAGAGCTTCTCGTGTTCCAAGTCCATTTCTAAAGCCAAACTGAACATTGCTAACGTTTTCTTCAAGTTTTCTATATATTCGAGAGTAAATGGTACTGAGAAGGATTTTCAGCGCATGGCTTATTAAGCTTATAATTCTGTAATCAGAGCATCTGGTAGCATTTATTTTTTTAAGAAGAGGAATGAAGGTGGAAACTAGCCAATCTCCAGGCAATTCGCCAGTTTCGTAAATTTTATTAAGTAGACTTGTTAGGAGTTTAAGTTGGTCATCTTCAAATAGTTTTAGTATATTATCCGGCCCAGGTGACTTATTGTTTTTTAGTCGTTTTATTGCATATGTTATTTCGCTGAGTGTTATTTCTGGTCCGGAAAATCCAAGGACATCTGTTTCTGTCTGCTGTTCTTCATAGAATAATTCTCCCATATATTCCTCCCATCTTTCAAGTATTTTTTCATTCTCGTACAGCAGATTGTTGTGTTTGTCCAGTACTGAATTATTGCTGCGTGAGTTGTTTCCTCTGGTTAGGGCCTTGATTTTCTTATGCAAGTTAAAAATGTCATGTTTTTGTTCTAAGGATTCGATTTCTTTACATTCGTTTTGTAGCCACAACAATATTTATTAACGAGTGTTGTTTGACCTATATGCTACATGCGTATATATTTTTTTGTACTCTCGTATATAGAAGTGAAGTTGAAAGCTAGTTATTAATGACATCGCGGAAGGTTTCTGTATTCAATCAGGCTGCAAATGCAGTTGCACCTTGAATAACCCATCCCTACTCTTTAGCGTAGGGGCATATTTTCTGTTGGCGCAGCTACTAACTTTCAATTTAACCCTAGTAATTTTGCTTTAGTATTTATAAATTTTGTAATACTCTATTATTTAACTTCTTCTTACTTAACGGCGAGGTTTTGGCATAGAAATAGCAGCGTGTAGCGACAATGGAAAAGAAACAATTTGTTTTTAAAGTTATTGGTGAAAATATGGTCGGAATAGAAAAAATAATCAGATTTTTATATGATTTCTTCGAACGTAACTCCAAAAACGGCATAAAAATAAGTTAGCTGTAAGTTACTGTACTCCAATATACAATTGAACAGTTGTTTTACGAAAAGTTAGGCGATACATGAAAACAATTAAGGTTTACAATCATGTGAGTTTACATCGATCAAAAATCGCAACATGAACTCTAACAGCTAATCATATTAGAAGTTTTTATTAATTATTGAAGAACGACGTTTTAGAAAATGGTGGATTCATTTACCGAAATAGTTTCAAAAATAGCAATGTTAACCTTTAATAAACTTTACATCATACTATTCAATCCAATCAAAATCCTTAAACATTCTTGCTTATCACAGCCTCTTATAGCCAAACTGTTTTAATTTATTATATACCAAAAATCTGAAAAGCCCTCTTCTTTAAATAAATATTTTGAAAGAAAGGTAAAAGTCTTAAAATATAATCGAATGCCTTATTTTGTTAAACGAATACTCCGAATGCAGTTAAGTATTAACGCTCTTGGTTTCACTTTGTAGAACAAAATAATAACCAATTAAAGAGATTCGCAAAAAAAAAATAAAGAACCCATGAACAGAATGAAGAAGAGTAAAGCTTTTCTCTTTGCTCATATAGTGAAAAATAATGTTCGCTACCAAAACTTGCAGTTGAAGGCTAAGGCGCTGATATAACGGGGGGAGGGGGGGGCGATTGTCCACCCAAAAGCATTAAATTAAACAAATTGGCGCTCCCCCCAGTCAACAACGCTCTTGCCATACTGTGCGATCACCCCCTCTTAAAAGCTTCCAATTCAGAAAAATAGTCTCACCTTTGTCTGCTACATTCGGAACGTGAATGTGACTGACATCCTCCCCCCGCTCAACAGCTCGCTTTTGATTACCTTACTGTACTCTTGTCAAGGCTCCTTAAAAAGTGAACCAAAGAAAAGTTGCAACATAATATATGTATAGACAATTTTGTTGAACATCCCATGAACTTTTTACAAGCATTGTCAATAAAAATAAATCGGTTCAAGTGATTGCCTACATCTTACAAAGGAATTGTATACCTTATAAACTAAAACGTAACTCCTCAGTTAATATGTTACAATTTAACAAATTAGAAACTATATATTTTAATAATATTTCGGTATTTTCTTCAATAATTAATATTTAGGAAATACTTTTCTTGGCTCATTTACTGACTATTGCTTTTAACATTTATCAACTTTCGTAATGTTATATACTTCTTTAAATATTTTCTTAATTGTAAATTATAAAACGAAGGTTTTCCTTATTCGTGAAAAATTGCATTTTAAAATTGGAATAACGTACTGTAAATTTATTGTGTTGTATGAGCAATAAAGACAACCGGAAAAACATTTTCTCCAGGTAAATTTCGTTATCCTAAACTCATTCTAAGAAGAAATTGATTCAGGCCATTATTGGCACATTTTCTTTGTTGGTTGGTTCACGACATAATTTTTATGAAAGTGCATTCTCTGTCGTAGCCTTTATTATATTTTTAAAGCAAGGTATCTTAAGCATAATAAGCAACTTTTACAAAACTGTCAAAGTGTTTTAAAAACATTTTTAATCGATTTTCACACTAATGTTAGGGAGGAAAGTATAACATTTTCTCCCGATTATATAATTTAATGCGTCATGCGGACCGGAGAACTGTAGTCATCCAGAAGATTATTTTCCCTCTGAAATGTATTTTTTTCTGTTTTCCTAAACGCAAAATAAAGATACAGAATAATAGTGATTTTTATCATTTTATTTTTTTGCCATTATTTGATTTTTTAGCTATACCATCGTTATTTGAAATCATCGATTTTTATATATAAATGTTAAAAAAAGCAACAATAAAATTCAATTTTAATTCCAATTTATTCATTACGTTATGTGTTATGAAATTTTTGCAACAAAAATAAGATTTGAAAGCGTGGTGTATAACAAAGGAACATAATTGTTAAAACATTCACGCACGAATAGTTACCGTATACACGATGTCTCTAACAGGTGTGTAGAAAAAGCTAGCGAAAATTCCTCTGGTTAAAATAGGAAGAGCTACCCTAATTTAAATTACTTCAAAAGTTGATAGTTTTTATAATACAGGGTATCAAAGTTATTATTTTTTTTTAACTTTTTTGTACATATTTATTTTAATAATAGCTTGATTTGAATTAAATTTGGTATGTTAACTTTTTTAGAATGAGACATCAAGGTTTAATTACAGATTCCATGTACATTGCAGAGTGCGCCTTCAGCAGCACTTCGTCTAGATCTAAAGCTTAATAATTTTTTGTACCTCGGAATATTAAATTTCTAATCAAAAGTGATTATTCTTTGACATCCTTTATCTAAGAAAGTTTTGAGTAGTTATGTAGTTAAGTAGGTGTCGCTTCCAGCAGCCGTTCCCTTTCACACTTTTTCCAGGTCTAGGACTGGTCCAAGAAGTTTGAGGCGTGTTTGTGGGCCGACAGATCAGCAACAGTAAAATTTACATGACAACAAGCTAACATTGATAATAATATAAGAAGAAAATTAGAAAAAACACAAAGAATAACACGCAAAGTCAAAAACAAACCAAGATAGAAGAATTTTATTTATCTAGGTTACTAATTAAGCTAGTAAATGTTCAAAATGTCCTCCATTTTCATATAAACAAAGATGAATTCTAGGAAGAAAGTTGAACTGCACCCTTTCTATCATCTCTGCATCTAAATATAAACTGTTTACTGAATTTTCTATTCGTGGTCAAAATTCTTCTTCGGTGTTTACAGGTCTACAGTACACCATAGGTTTAAGAGTTTTCCATAAAATAATAAATTGGCGTTAAATTCAGTGAGTGAGATGGTCAATTTACCGGAGCATTATTTCCTCTGCTGATCCATCGATTTTGAATATTTTCATTTAAATGATTTCTGACATTTAATGTGAAGCGTGGCTGCACCGTCGTGCATGATCCTCATATTTTATCTGGTAGCCAATGGAATATCATCCAATAGATCTGACAAATTTACTAGATATTCCAGGTAAGTCAAACCACTTGAACTAGTTGATAAGATGACAGAATCAATCAGCCAATGATCCCAGTCAGTACAATTATCTAATGATCCCGGCCAATACGTTAATTTTAAATTCATGTTGATAATACACAACCTTTATTCGTCGAAAGTAAAAGTTCTTATACTGTATGGGGATGGAATTTTGTCACGGATTCGGATTTTCTTCAATCCTTCCTAAAATTTCTTTTTCAACATTCGGTTCTTAGTCGTAAGATTCCGTTCATAATCATTCGTTGCAGGAGCAAATCTACCAGTTTCTCGAAAATGTCTTTCAACAGCGGCAAATATCTAGTGGTTTGGTTCGCGCCTATTTGGAAATCTTTCTCTGTTTACTTTCACCGACTACCAACTATTTTCCGGACGTCTGCATAGGTATCCAGGATATTCGAAACATTTGCCTATGCAATTCCATCTCAAATACCTTCAAATGGTTAATCGTGGCAGCGTTCAGTGTCCACACCTCCGCTCTATACAACAACACTGACGAGACGTAACATTTAACCAACCTTTGGTGAAGTTTTAAATTTAGATTGTCATTGCAGACAAGCGATCTCATTTTTAGAAAAGTTGTGTAGGCTGGTTCGATTTTGCATATAACTTCTTTATCTGGATGAAGCTATTCCGTAATATAACATCCAATGTATTTTCCACCTCTTTTAACGATTTGTCTACTTATTAGCAGTGAAGCGTTGCGATATGGTAAACGACTGAAAACCATAAATTTTGTTTCCCATTTCCTTCCCAACCCTATTGCCAGAATCTAAGAGTTGTTGTAGACCCTGACCTGAAGTCTATCACTTATGATGGCCGTATCATCGGTGTAATGAATCGTGTTTATTAGCTCGCAGTTTATTTTAATCCCAAATACTTTGTTATATAGGGCTTCCTTAAAAACTTTATCCCAATATAAATAAAACAGCAGTGAAAAGAGAATACATCTCTGTCTAATGCCTTGTTGAATTTGGCATTCTTTGGTAAGCCTTCTGACACCAATACAGATTCTCTATAATCCGTACATCCTTGCTATCCACACCAGCCTTCTTTAGTATATCTATGAGCTTCTAATGCTGACTTCAGAATTCCCGGTATTTCAGCGCCATGCAAATCGTCTGATATGTTTGGTCTTTGGTCTTCAAATAATTCAGTTATGTAGAACCTCCAGGTGTTAAAGATGCCTTGTTCATCAATGAGAAGTATACCTGTTGTATCTACTAGTATATTAGGGTTCCTCCGGTTGAACAATCTTCTCTAACCTTCTTATACATGTTGAAAGTATCATATTTTCTCACTAGTTTCTCCATTTCTCGAAATCTGTCTCCCATGCACTTCTCCTTAGCTGCACGAATCTTTTGTTTGGTCTCTTTTTGCTTCTTTTTATATTTCTCTATGTTGTTCTTATACTTTCTCCTTTCCTCCAGGCCTAGTATTTCTTCAGTCATCCATCGTTGTTTATTATGTTTGGTATGTTTCTCCATTTATCTTTAGATTAAATCGTGAAATAATTTCTACATTTAGTTTACATTTTTGGCAAAATTCATCTATTTCATGTGGTTATTGATGTCAGTTTCTATCTGATCTTTTCTTATATCTGCTATATTAAACTTTTTCAGCTGAGTAGCTTCCTTTATCTTTTTTAACTTAAAATTAATCCAATTAACCCAATATCAGCACCTGAATATGTTGTAACTTTTCTTATGCAGCAACAAGATACTCTGATATTTTTTTTTTCGTAAACTAAGTGATTTAGTAGACAACTCCAAAGTACTATTTTAGATATATTCAACTTGACTAATTACTATTGGATTATGTATGTCATATTTGTTAATCGAAAAGAGTTGACTGTGGTAATTTGAAAATTGAAAATAAAGAATTTTTTTATCGAAATAAAATCACTTAAAATTTTCCTGTTTGTAACGTTTAAGATATTTTTTTTGCAATATCTAATTCATAATACACAAATTTTTTCCTCAGAAACTGAATATTATATCAGAAAAGTCATTGGATTTAAAAACTGGATTCAAAAGTATTAATAAGCGGCCTCGAAATCTCACTAGTAAGCCATTTTGCATGAAATTTGATCAAGAACGAAAACTTTGGTTAAGTTAAAAAACATAGTTCTTGGGTTTAGACCGTGTCAAATTGGAATTGTTATCCGAAGTTTTGCGTACGATTGCACGAGAGATCTTCAGGGATCTTAACTCCACGAGATTAGAACACTGAACACACGGTCTAAACCCAAGAACCATGATTTTCGAAATTTAATCATTGTGCAATGCATTTCCTGCGAATTTTAGGAATTTGTGACCTTTATGGGCACAATATTATAGCCGCTATTTTGACATTCAATAAGTTAGTTCTAGAATATTGATTAGTAGTTGATTAATATTATAAAATTAACATTGATTTATGTTAAAATGCAGAATTGATGAAAGAGTTAATTAATTTTTCGCTGTTAACCTTTATTAAGAGATATAAGAGAATTCTGTTGCAGAGTGAATTAAGCCATAAGAATTCGTTTTTTATTAATGTTAGAAAGCCCTAAATATAAATGATAACGTTCCATTTTTCTATTTATTGTTTATTTTTCCCTTGTTTTCAAAGATAGATCGCATCAGGATTTTTGTTGTGGCGTGTCTTTTGTGTAAAATCCCACTTTAAGTGTTAAATAAGTAGATTTAGCACTCAACCCACGGCAAAGTGTTTCTTAAACCTCTGGAAAGAGTTATTCATTCTTTTATACTATTGTACGGCAACTTGGCCTTCATCCAGATAGTAAGATCTCATGTTTATTGTAATGCGCATACTTTGATATAAAATGGAAATGTAAGAACGTGTTTAGCATACTGAAGTGAAAAGATAATTATTATATTACAGAGTTAATAATGGGTTTATTACTAAACCATTAGCTTGCAAATTAAGTAAAATAGTCAGGAACTAATAACTTTAATGACTAAAGAGATCTATTAAATAAATATTTTATAAATTTAATAGTGTAATTAAGCTAGATATAATCTTTCACTGCATTTTATTTCTTGCATTTATATAGCAGTATTTTTTCCTTTATTACTTTATGCACTACATGATCACCAAGAATCTATATATTTTTTTTACTGTTCGGAGGGTGAGGAAGATGACTTTAGCAATTTTTTTATTCCGTATTTCCGAGAGTTTATATACATATAACAAAATAAGTTTAGGTTTAAGCCACAACAAAACATTCCTAAAAAAAAGGTTGAAACAAATAAAGTTAAATTTTTATTGAAAATACCGCTCTTGCGGTCTCTAAAACAATAAAAGTTGCCTTTTTTTGAAGTATGATTAAGATATGTTACCGGAGTTATAAAATTTTTAGGTATGTTTATATTGGAAAAAATGTAAATAACAGTATCGACGAATTTTTTTAATAATTAAAAAACAGTTGAAAAATGTTATTATTTTTTCATTTCAACAAAAAATACTAATTTTTTTTATCATGGTTGTCTTAATGTTGCCACAAGCAATTTATTTTAACTTATTAAATAATTTTAAAATTTCAAATAAATTTTATGCTTGTTTTCTAGTTGTATTTGAAAACTGAATTGATATTTTCTATAAAACGTCGACAAGTAAGAGAGAAAGAGGGCAAAAACACTTTCTATACAAAGTTTATGGCACTAAATTATATTTAATTGTTGTGATGGTGTTTTTACTTTAGAGTAGTAATCCACAGACGTCTTCCTGTTGCGGCAGCGAAACAATGGTAAGTGGATATCTATCCTGCAGACAGCCATCGGTCAAACAGTCATCAGTCAAACGATCCCTACAGTAAGGATATTCTATTCTAACACTAAATATTCTCGGTCGATCCCCTCAGGGTCAAGATATACCTATCAGTGCCGCAAACCATCCTCTAACCTGTGCAACAGTTTCACTGTCCGGTGGTCAAGACATCTACCCGGTTATCGGTCTCGGACGCCACCCTCTGGATTAATATGGTAGGGGGCAGACTTGCGCTGGGCAGCTTGTTACAGCAGGGTAAGACAGAGGTTATTTGCGCATATTAGTTTCTGGCTGCCGGCTGCCAATTATTACCTGAAATATGAAAATGGGAAATAGGTAATGAAACAAATGGTTTTAAAATATCCTCTATTCCATGTTCTATAATATGGTCTAAAACTAACTTGCAACCTAATATGAACAACAACATAAAGAAATAGACGGTATGGATGGCAAGAGTATATAGGATATATACATATATATATATATATATATATATATATATATATATATATATATATATCGTCTCGTCTCGTTGTTACTCGATGAGAACCGCACTTGAAATTGCCAAATAAGATTTTGGCGAAACGTCGTGAAAACGATTTTTTGAACGAACAGATTGAGACTCGGAATAACCAAACCATTCATTCTACCATCCGTGAAAACCTACGATATAACGTGTATATATATATATATATATATATATATATATATATATATATATATATATATACAGGGTGTCCAAGATAAGGATCCTAACCATGGGGATCTCGGAAACAGTTGGATATACGAGGTCGGTTAAATTAGAGAAAAGTTGCGCAATTTAGTGCTAAATTAAACGCAATTTAAAAATTTTAAAAATTCAAAATACTTCCGGAGATTTCCGGAAAAAACCGAATTTTGGCAAAATCGTTTTTAATTTTTGTAGGCTTTATTTAAAGAGATATCAAAAAATAAAAGGTAGGTTCTTCTTGCCACTTTTTATTTTTTATAATTTGGTCTAAACAAAATTTAAATCCGACGTTTCGTTTCTGAGATACCATCATGAACTTTCATTTTTTATATGGAACAAAAAAAAGTATCCCATGTATTTGATAGCATTTTTTATTACAAATTCAACGGTGTATCACACTTGCATATCAAGTGTGTAGTTCATTGGCTTTTATAAAACTGATATACCTTTCTCTCTCGCTCTCATGGAGCTCTTATGGAAAGTACTTGAACTACGTATTCGATATGCAAGGGTGATACATCGTTGAATTTGTAATAAAAAATGCTATCAAATACATGGGATACTTTTTTTTGTTCCATATAAAAAATGAAAGTTCATGATGGTATCTCAGAAACGAAACGTCGGATTTAAATTTTGTTTAGACCATATTATAAAAAATAAAAAGTAGCAATGAGAATCTACCTTTTATTTTCTGATATCTCTTTAAATAAAGCCTGCAAAAATTAAAAACGATTTTGCCAAATTTCGTTTTTTTCCGGAAATCTCCGGAAGTGTTTGAAATTTTTAAATTTTTTTAACTGCGTTTAATTTAGCACTAAATTGCGCAACTTTTCTCTAATTTAACCGACCTCGTATCTCCAACTGTTTCCGAGATCCCCATGCTTAGGATCCTTATCTTGGACACCCTGTATATATATACTATATATAAAATGAATATATTTTAAATATTTTCAACTCTTACCATCCAAAACTCCAATTTACAACAGAGACAGAGTATAACAACAAAATAAACTTTCTTGATATGATACTACACCATAATAAAAACAAAATAGACGCAAACCTGGTCTGGCAGATACCTAAATTACTTTTTACAGCATTCCATGCCCCAAGAAAAATCTGCTGTGGTTGATTTGGCAGATCGTTCGATATGATTAAGTGACCCTCTATATGTGAATGCAGCAATACAATAAGCAAAAAAAAAAAATTTTTTTAAAAATAGTTATCCATCAAAACTTATTAACACATTATTTAATTCAAGACAGCAACATATTTTATCCACAAAAAGAAATCCACAAGAAATAAAAGATAAACAGAAAAATAAATATTTAACTCTACTATATATGAGTTATCTGAAAATTTGCAAAGTTATTTCAAAACACATAACATCTCAGTTGCCCATAAAGGTGAAAATTTGTTAAGACAATTTTTTGGTTCTTAAAAGAGCAAACTACCAAAAAATCGACAGACACAGTTAATATATGAAATACCTAACGAATGTCACGGAGTTTACACAGGGCAAACCACCCAATATTTACTAAACCGTTAAAATGGACACCGATATGACAAGAAGAACACCACAGTCCTAACTAAACACCAAAATTAAAAAACACATACTTTCAATTTTCAGGACATGAAGATTCTTAAAATCGAATCAAATCAAAAAAAAAGAGAGTTTCAGGAAATTATTTTTCCTTAAGAACAGTCCTAACGTAGTGAATGATAAAACGGACATAAAAAACCTCATTAAAATATGTTTTAGCATTTTAAATTGAAAAAGTCTTTTTTACATGTCCCCGTAAGATAATAAAAAACTATAAAAAATACATATACTCACAGACAAACACCGCCGAAAATAGATTTATTTGTATACTGAACGCGGTTATTCCTGGTCTTAACATGGTAATACGTGTTTAATTATTATATTTTGGTTTTGGTTTTCGACAGCGTCGGTAGGATGGAACATTACCCTTGCTTATTCAATGCACAAATTACGGGTTTAGCATACTTTTTTGGGTGCACAATATCTATATTTTTCTTAAATTTTAAGACGATAACTCGTAAAAAAACTAATGGCGCCATTTATAAGTTTAATTATCCCAATCGATTGGCTTTTCAGTTATCTATAACTTTTGTATTGAACAATTTTTCACACAACCTTTAGTTTACGAATAAACTGGAAAAACTGAATAAAGAGGCCATTTTTGAGCCCCCATTTTGTTAGCAGGAAGTTACCGATCTTACCATCGATGTATGTTATAAAGGATACCAAAATGAATACTTTATAACAATAAAATCGCAGGCCGAATTTTTTTCTAAAAATGGGTAATTCTTTGTCTACTTTCCATGGGCTAAATGCAAAACTGATAAATATGTTATAAACTGCTTAATACCGTTACCGTTAAAGATAAACACCAAAACCAAATCTTGTTAATAATAGAAGTAATCCTTACAAAGATAACACGTCTCGAAATAATTCCCATCTCGAGGAAAAAATAAATATGTTTATCTTAAATGCGTTTCTAAACAAACCGTTCTTGGCCATTATCCGTATTTTTCCTTCGCCTTTTTCAAGTTTTTCTTTTGCTTGTTTACTTAATCGCATATTATGGAATTGCGCTAAGGAGTGGACATAAAATATACGGTACGACTGCTTTTATTGCATTTTCCGTAGTTGACGGCGAATTCTTTAACGTTTCGAGTTGCAGCCATAAGCTTATTGTGTGAAAATTGGATGTTGCACCAAGAAGAAATTTTTTATCTTTTTACGTAATCCAGGAACAACAAACTATTATGTTGTGATTGTGACTAACCGATGTTGAATTTTAATTTGTGTTTGTGGGAACGATAGTTTTATTAAAAGGGATGAAAGGTTTCATCAAAAATACACAATTTTTGTTACAAATGTAATATTAAGAAAAGCCCTACAACTTTTACATTAAATAATTTCTTGATGTCTCATAATTTGATAACAAAGATATTTTTTATTTTATTTTCACTTTATTTCCTTTAAATTAAATGTTCAAAGTTTTCAATTGAACCCATTTTATTCTAAAACACGTTCTGATTCCTGTGAAATATGGTCCTTCTTATTTCTCATCTCAAGGATTTTTTGCGCTTACCCTACCTAGGGTTTTTTAAATAATATTTTATCTTTTCCGACAATACAATCATATTTCTCCGAATATAGAAATATTGAATTAGGGGGACAAACAAACAGTAGAAACATGTTAGAATAGAGATATATTTTCCCTGCATTCGCTTTTACTTTCCACTTTTATCGCGACAGAATTTAAAAAATAAATATTTTAGACAGTGGCAGCTAGCGAAATAATAAAAATTGTGTTTCTGTAGGTACATAATAATTGAAATAAAATAAATTCAATGATTTATTTAGTTGTTTATTTACTTATTTACCTCTGCATTTGTTAATTTAATACTGCATAAAAATATACGTGATAAATGAGTATAATATCGATATTTTGTAGTGAATAAATCAATGACTAAATCAAAAACAATAAATTAAAATAGACAATATGTTATAAACATTTGTCGACAATGCAGAGAGTGTTGGTTGTTATCAGCACAATAGACCCTATTTCGATGTACATTTTAGAAATGCCAAAAGAAATTCCACAGCATGTTTAGATTGGTTTCTATAGATCTTTCAAAAGTTAAAGAACAAAAGAGAGAGAATTCTATAAATACCATTCTTAGATTGAACCAAACAAAAATTTAGTCCGCCCTGGTAAATCTGCTATCTTAAATTTTAAGAAATTGATTTTAGATTCGTAATCTACGCGCCAAAAGCTCCACAATATCGATTTTGAAAAACCTTGAGAGATGTAAAGTTTTTCGTCATATATTGAATTCGCCATATTGAATTTAAAAAAAAAATTTAAACTCCTAATTTGACAGACAAAATCGGAAAATGTAAAATTTTCAGTTCATCATATTAAATCTTCCATACCAAATTTTTCAAAAAAAGTCTTAATTCACTCATCTTAAAAATCCTTAAAATTAATTTCGGAAAAATTTTAGAGATGTAAGAGTCCGCTACATTGGATTCGTCATATTGAAGTTTTTACAAATAATTTAAAATTTACATTTTACAACCACCTCAATGCCAATTTTGGACAAAATCGAGATATATAAAATTTCGATTCCGATATCTTGACTTAAAAAAAAAATTAATTCGTAATTTACACCTAAAAATTCTCTGTACCAATTTTGGACAAAAATATTGTAGTTATTGGCAAGATTTGCAAACCAGAAAACAAATTTTTAGTATTTTTTGTGGTGTTTGTTGAAAAACAAGTCGTAACCATTGATTTTAAATTTTTTTTTACCACAAGTTTTGGAATTTTTCTAATGTTAACGTATAGGCAACATATTATACTTATCTCTAGACAAATTTTTGTAAAAGTCAGGTGACCAGTTCGCGACGAACGCTTTTATTTTTTCTGTAGCCCTTTGAAGAAGTCATCTCGCAGTTGGTTTTTTTGACAAATGGCTCTTTCACACAGGTTAATTCCAAATTTTTGTCATCCCAATATTAAGTCTAACAGATCTTGACATACTTTTTCTCAGTTTTAGCAAACATACATATTTGCAAATGCAGTCTTAGTAACAATTTAAATTATTTTTTGGAAAAGAAGAGTTGTATTTTAAATTATGTAAATTTAAGCATTTATTAAATGTTTTATAAAAAATTATCTGTTGTAAAAAATTAAAATTTCAATAAGAAATAAATAAGTCTTTTACAGCCGTGTTTAAATAGTTGCCTATACTTATTCTCCTTTCAGGCAGTGTCGTAGCTAAGATCATGGGTGTCCAGGGTAAGATTTGAATTTTGCTCCACCAAAACTTATTCCGTAAGAAGAGAAGCAACATAATAACTTTACAGTTTGTCTGCGAGGGCGCCCCCTTGAGGTTTGCGCCCCTGGCAGCCACCCCTGCAGCCGGCTCTTAGATATACCACTGGTTAAAGGAAATAATATATACGGTTTATTTCCTGCCAATACAAATCTGGTT
The DNA here is from genome assembly GCA_034092305.1 of Diaprepes abbreviatus. Taxonomy (NCBI): domain Eukaryota; kingdom Metazoa; phylum Arthropoda; class Insecta; order Coleoptera; family Curculionidae; genus Diaprepes; species Diaprepes abbreviatus. The sequence goes on along the minus strand of JASJET010000122.1, from coordinate 28,295,690 downwards.
CTCTTTACATACTCGTTTCGACTACCTAATGGTGTCATCAGTGGAGCTGAGACCAACATTCATGGGAAACAACTGTCCATATAAAAGAAAAAAAAAATTGAAAAGCACAACACGATGTGCGAAACGTCGTAAGTAAATACAGGAAGGAAAAAATGAACTTCTGAAATTTATTTTACAACCTATTATCCAAGAAGATAGCCAAATAAAATAAATAAATAAATAAATAAATATATATATATATATATATATATATATATATATATATATATATATATATATATACATATATATATATATATATATATATATATATATATATACATATATATATATATATATATATATATATATATATATATATATATATATAATAAAATAGAATAAAATATTGGCGAAGCGGACGTGAAAATTTGTCAATCTACATGATTCTCGTATTAAAAAGTGCGGAGCACTCCAAAGTATGGAATAACTCCGGGTCCGACAGATGGCGACAGCGCTGTTTCGTCCTAATATGGGACTCGTCAGGCCACCGCAGTCGGTACAAACCATCATCTCGCCTTTGCATCGTATAAGCCATACTTATAATCAAAATACGGCAAATAAGACGACAAAGGCGATATCTCGATGGTCCACTTGATAATACAAGAACCATACAGATTAACAAAGTTTGTAAGAGAACCGTCATATGGTGGCGCGACGGTGAATTAAAACAGAAATATGTAAAATCGAGTACACGAAACGCGCTGCCCAAAAGATAGGGGTCGCATTTTTCGGTACTGGCAAGCAAGCATACCGCTATTTAAGCAGCCAAAGCCACGTGCCGCACCAAACGATCCCACCATGAGAGCATCGTTTAGCGTGTTTCAAAGCCAAACAAGTAAATAAATATGTAGATAAGTTTTTGTCCGTGTAATTTAAAATAAAATAGATTGGCGAAGCGGACGTGAAAATTTGTCAATCTACATGATTCTCGTATTAAAAAGTGCGGAGCACTCCAAAGTATGGAATAACTCCGGGGGATCGTTTGGTGCGGCACGTGGCTTTGGCTGCTTAAATAGCGGTATGCTTGCTTGCCAGTACCGAAAAATGCGACCCCTATCTTTTGGGCAGCGCGTTTCGTGTACTCGATTTTTCATATTTCTGTTTTAATTCACCGTCGCGCCACCATATGATGGTTCTCTTACAAACTTTGTTAATCTGTATGGTTCTTGTATTATCAAGTGGACCATCGAGATATCGCCTTTGTCGTCTTATTTGCCGTATTTTGATTATAAGTATGGCTTATACGATGCAAAGGCGAGATGATGGTTTGTACCGACTGCGGTGGCCTGACGAGTCCCATATTAGGACGAAACAGCGCTGTCGCCATCTGTCGGACCCGGAGTTATTCCATACTTTGGAGTGCTCCGCACTTTTTAATACGAGAATCATGTAGATTGACAAATTTTCACGTCCGCTTCGCCAATCTATTTTATTTTAAATTACACGGACAAAAACTTATCTACATATTTATTTACTTGTTTGGCTTTGAAACACGCTAAACGATGCTCTCATGGTGGGATCGTTTGGTGCGGCACGTGGCTTTGGCTGCTTAAATAGCGGTATGCTTGCTTGCCAGTACCGAAAAATGCGACCCCTATCTTTTGGGCAGCGCGTTTCGTGTACTCGATTTTACATATTTCTGTTTTAATTCACCGTCGCGCCACCATATGACGGTTCTCTTACAAACTTTGTTAATCTGTATGGTTCTTGTATTATCAAGTGGACCATCGAGATATCGCCTTTGTCGTCTTATTTGCCGTATTTTGATTATAAGTATGGCTTATACGATGCAAAGGCGAGATGATGGTTTGTACCGACTGCGGTGGCCTGACGAGTCCCATATTAGGACGAAACAGCGCTGTCGCCATCTGTCGGACCCGGAGTTATTCCATACTTTGGAGTGCTCCGCACTTTTTAATACGAGAATCATGTAGATTGACAAATTTTCACGTCCGCTTCGCCAATATTTTATTCTATTTTATTTTAAATTACACGGACAAAAACTTATCTACATATTTATATATATATATATATATATATATATATATATATATATATATATATATATATATATATATATATAGAGGGTGACCCATTTTAAAAGACGCCTTCAAATAACTCTAACGGGATGGTCCAAATCAAAAAAAGTGTTAGAACAAAAGTTTTTTATTTTCGAAGGAGAAATCAGAAAATATTTAAGTATGCCTTCTTATCTAACAATCGAATATTAAAGGAAAAACTTCCTTCTAATAATTTTCTTTAAAGGTAATTTAATTAAGACGAGATCATAAGCTAGAACGAATAGGCAATGTTTTTTTGGGTCCTACCAAACACATATATCTATCAGCCAAACTTTGAGATGAAATTCATTTCTTTCTCTACTTTTACATAGAAACTAACTCAATATTTGTGTCTTGAATCAAAGTTAATTTATCTTCTCTAGGTATAAAAATAAATTGATAAATACATATGAACTAAATGGATTTTGTTTAAAAAAAAGGTCACATAACACTCAAAAATATAATTAAATTGATTAATTCTTTTGAAACGAAATAATCAACACTTTTTAATTTACTGGAAAATTAGGGTCTTTTTGGTCCAATAAAAGAAGTTGAAGGGGTGTGAAACAGAAACTCAATTAGTTTCTGGGAAAATTATAAAAATTAGTATTCTCTTTGAAGTTGATTAAAAACTGTCATTAAATTAAACTTCAGTTTAAAATTAATGCTGTAAAAATAAAATGGACATTTAAAAAAGTTGTAAGCGTAATTAGTAGAAAAAATTGTAGTTGTTAAACCTACTATAATAATTTAGAAATATTTTATATGTTTATTTATTTATTTTTGTGAACACTGGTTTAGTTTAGTTCAGATTAGTTCAAGTCAGTTCAGGTTTAATTTTTTTTTAGACCGACGAAGCTTACTGAATGATTTGTTTATGTTCATTATCCCGATTTGGCACGCTTACCGACATTTTATGCTACAATACAGGAAATACCACAATTAATTGCAACTTAGATATCAAGTTTTCCATTCTAATGAAATTTAAAGTCCACGTCAACGCAACAACAACGCATTTTAAATGACGTGTTTCGGTCTAAATAGATCACACGTCTAAATCTGACAATTTTTCTTAATTAATATGGAAAAATCAAATTTTTCGGTATATTTATGTAAATTTTGTTAAAAAAATTATTACATGTTGTATTATGTTTGTGAATTTAACTAGAAGAGGCAAAATTTGAAGCTAGAGATCGGAAAATATTACTAAAATGTGTGAAAGAGAAAAAAATTGGGTTGAAAAAACATATAAGATCGCAAATAAAAACTTTGGATGGGAAAATTCGGTATTTCTGCTATTCCGAGTAATTAGCAAACTTTTTTAGCGTTGTGGATAATATACAGCCATTAGTATTTACAGTTTTATAAATTAAAAATTAATAAATTTAAAATCCTACAACTCAAACAGGATCTATTCATTCGTAGTTTGACTTTTTTTATTCTAAATGGAATATTGTTCTACAGCGACCGACAAAGATGTTGCACCATTTTTTATTAAGCCTGTTAAAAAAATCAAAATCCCATAATCTGTGCACATTTTGAAACTACAACATGAATAAAAAAATTGAAAAATCGCACCGTATCTTAGCTACCCTTATTTAAAAAAAATACAAATATTGTTAAGAAAAGTTATTTAGAATTAGCTTTTATTTCTGAATGTAAAATTTTCTTTATCTATAACAAAAATAAAATTGAAAATTCCTGATGTTTCAGTTAAGTCCTCATTAGGAAAACACATGTGTGAATAGAAGTTTGATGTGCTATTCGTATATAAAATTAATTATTTCATTGTTGCAGTTAAATATTTAAATTTTAAAATACAAATGTGGTGCATAAAGTCCATTTAGAATATTTCTTGTAAAATAATCTGTACCTACAGTGAAGCGTCAATTATTGCATCAAAAATATACAAACGGAAGTCTTCACTATAATATCAATATTTGAATAAATTGTCGAAGGATTTAAAAAGTTCATTGTAAAAGTTTTTCACAGAAACATTTGTTTAATTTTAAATTTCGAAATAAATACTGGTAATTTCTATTTTTTTAAATAACTTTAATAAAATACAGTACAAGAAAACATATATAATTAAATATTTCACTATATCTATTTATATATAATTTATGTACATTATTTGTTAAATATTAATTCACTTACTTCGAAATTATATTTATATATACTTCAAACCTTTATTATTAGAGACTGAAATATAAAAAACCGTTAATTATTATTTATCGTTGACACCTAATATTTTATATTTAGGCATAAAAATGAACTCTAAATAATTTTTCTTAGTAATATATTTTTTTATTTTTCAAAATAAGAGTACTTCATTTTTAATTTAAAAAAGGAATTTAAAAAATTTAACTAACCTTTCTAAAATGGGGTAACAAATCAAAATCATTAAATTATAAAAGTTTTTTCCGATAGCCTCTGATCACTGGTGGTCAATTCGTTTCTAAATTCGCTGAAAATTATGATCGATTCATACAAGAATTAACAACTAATACTAAATAATTCCACTAAATTAATACTTTCACCACAGGATAAAAATATGTGTTCATTCTTCAAAATTTAACAATTAGTTAAAATTAAGGATGACCAATCAAAATCGTCCATAGACATTCTTATTAAAAAGTAGAAAATAAATTCTTTGCCGTTCAATTATGGTTAAGTATTTTTTTTTAAATGTCTGAATTATTAAGCTTCATTTGTTTCTATTGTTATTTTTTTTAATTTTGATGTTCCAGCCGAAAACATCCGAAAACCAACGCGAATTAGGCCTAAATTTAAAAACCTGAACTATGACGTGAAATGTTTGTCAACGTCTTAATTGTTAATTGTTAATTTTTAATTGAGATTATAAACAAATGAAAGTAAAGTGTATCATTTAACTTCCAAGTGCCAATTATTAATGTAAAGTTTTAGTTTTAGTTATTATTTTTTGAAATATGAATAAATCATAACTTCTTATCAATGTTACATTACTTCTTCCTCTAAAATTGGACCATACCATCCTCGGTCCCATTAACCCGTTTCTTATGCTAAAAATAAAATATCCACATTTGAACATATTAACTTTATGATGAGATACAAAATACAAAACAAATGTTAAATCTATCGACCTGCAAAAAAATTACTTAACATTATCACCCTTACTTTTTTTTTCAGATTTTGTTTTATATGTATTTCAGTTTCAGGAGGTGTATGTGCCATTTTTTAATTTTTTTTTAAATGCTTTACAGAAATATTTTCCATAAGATCCAATGACTCTGCATATTATTATATTTTGCTGGAACTCAACAAGAGTAAAAATAATTGAATACAGTTTCTAAAGACAATACGTTCAAAAATACTTTTAGTTGATTATTTTAAATATATAAGTAAAATTCGGTAATATATTTTCAGAATAATAATTTAGTCCTTTGATTAATTTTAGAAATAATTTTTGCGATCTGCCTGGTGCATTGCATTTTTCTACCAGTTTTTAAAATTTAATCTATTTGAAAGAAACCACAATTTTATTCTTATTTTCGTTTATTTTTCAGGATCTATTAAATTTAAAACATAATACAACAAATATAAAATCTGTTATTTCTAGATTTTAACAACTTTTAAAATATTATGATACAATTGCAATTTTTAACATCTACAATCAACTAATACTAAAAATCATTATGTAATTTTTAAGAAACTTTTTTGCATGTATTAAAATATCAAACTAATTTATTACCCAGAACAAGAAGAGGAAATATTTTATATTTAAATATAGCTAAATAATAAAGCATGCTCACGCATTTCCTTTTCGGGTTAATCCGGGTTTTCGTTTTATGTTTGTTTTAATCTTTGGTGTTTTTAAATGTGATAAAAATACAAAGCAATCATCCATTTTATTTAATTACTCCGTGGGAACGAAAATGCTTTTCAAAATATGAATTTTTAGAGCACTAAAATTACAGTCTTCTTTTACTACGGACTTTTAAGCCCGAATTCAATTTGTCTTCCACGAAATTTATTAGAGGACTAGCTTACAATAGCTTAACTAAAAGCTCTAGTTTTAAATTACTAAATTTATAAAAGTTAAGTAGAAATTTTCCAAGATTACAATTTAATTAAATTTTGGTTTAAATAGAAAATAAAATTCAATGCCAAATATATTAGTATATGCAAAACGTGACTTAGAAATTATACTGGAGTTTATAATATGTATATATATATATATATATATATATATATATATATATATATATATATATATGACAAATCATAATTTGTGTGCTTAAAAATATTTAGTCTCGTTATTTTTTCTTGTAATTAAAATATTGAAACCTTGTGCTCTTTAGTGCAGATCTTACGATGAAGTACAGTTATAGCTTCAGTTTTTACGAAATTGTTGGAGGGACGCTTGTTTATCAAAAAAACTGAAAATTGAAGTAAAGGTAATTTTTTCATCTGTGCTACAAGAATATAGCAAATTATATCAATTAAATTGTTCGAGGTCTATTTGAAAGAAATTAGGATTTGTATTTCTGAGACATCGATAAAAAACTGACCGATGATACATTCACAAAAACCCACCTTTGTGAAGGTTAAGAAATGATCAGTAGTTTTTGAGTCAACTACACCCGAATCTATAAAAGTTTGCCTGTCTATATGTGTGAGTTCTTTAGTAGTTCGCTACAGTTTGCTGAAAGGAAAAAAGACAGATTTTAGTTGCTTACAAGAAGTCGAATTTATATTCAAAATATCGATACTAAATTCTACTAAGCAGATAATCTTGTCATATTTTGAATAAAGGTTTGATAATATATCTTCTCAATAAATTAAAAATTGACTTTGGCAACAATTTCTGCTTCGATCGAGATGAAAATTAACAAAAAAATAGTAGTTACGTGATTAGCATTATCAGTCAAATTTTAATTTTTTTCCAAAAAAAATTCAAAAGTGGGGTTATATCTCAAAATATCGAAAAAAGTTATTGGCAATGCAATTTTTAGCCCATGTGAAAAATTTCAGCTATATAAGATAATTTAGATTTTTTGCCCATTTTTTGTAAATTGCACCACTGTTGAGAAATAAGACTCAACGCAATCTACATAAAACTTCTTAGTTTTGACAATGCTTCATCCCCGACATGTGATTCTAAGTTTATTTGGGTTTGACTCTGTATAAGGCAACTTCACAAAATAACTATTTTTGATAACGTTGTTTGTGTTTTAAAGTAATACATATTAATATTTTGAAAATAGTTTAATTGAAAAGACTCAAATTTTTTAATAAAGAAATCGTAATATAAAAATTAAACGCATTTAAAATTCCACCTTTCTAATTGATAACAAAGTATTTTTGGTATTTGAATATTAAACTAAAAACAATTGAAAGACTTAAAATTACATTTCTGTGTGCGTTCCATTGCGTTCAATACAAACAATTGTTCTTCTTGATACATCTTTAATGGAGTTTCTGATGCTAAGTGACCTTATTTCTAAAATACAGTTTTGAATCACCTAATGCAGATTTTACTGATGATACTGTGTACTTACTTGTTAAAATTACAATGTGTATAACTTTTAAACACAAACTACGTTTTCAAAAATAGTTATTTTCCGAAGTTACCTTATACAGGGTGAAAATGAACCATTTTACTGTCTGATGTTGAATGTAAAGTTAAAAGGAGGATAAGTTGGTATTTTCGAATTTGAAATTACACTGTGATAATTTGATTCCAGATTTACAGCTTTAAAGATAATAATTAATAAAATTTTCAAGATCACCCTTGAATGTCCTTTTTTGAATCCATCTTTATATATATATATATATATATATATATATATATATATATATTCATGCATATTTTCATTAGGTAAAATCACGTCTTATACTACGAAAAAGAAATTGCCTCTAAAATAAATATTGATTGGAGAAAATAAACGGTAGATTTTACTTTTTCAAATAAAGAATAGACCTAAAATAAAGGAGCTACTATAAAAATACTTAGATTTAGCATTGAAAATAGTACTTTAAAAATGTATATTATATTCATTTACAGTGTTGGTTTGTGTATCTTTGTTTTTTATGGCTATATATATATATATATATATATATATATATATATATATATATAATTTGATTCCAGATTTACAGCTTTAAAAATAATAATTAATAAAATTTTCAAGATCACCCTTGAATGTCCTTTTTTTAAATTCATCTTTTTATATATATATATATATATATATATATATATATATATATATATATATATATTTATAGAAGAAAAATAAAAAAAAGTAAATAAATCGAAATATTTCTAAACCTTTTAGGAATAATTTTTGAGCATATTGAACAAAAGTTGTAGGATTTTTATTAGTCTTTAAAACAAAATAAAAATAAAATACCATTTGAAAAAGGTGATATATTTCAATTTAAAATTTTTCTAATTTAGCTTTTATTGCAAATATTTATTAAAATTATTAGTTTTGGTATTTTTTGATAATAAATTTGAATGTATTATATTTAAAATGTGACTTTATTTTCCTAAACACAATTATTTCAAAAAATATAAAATTAAAGTATATAAAATCTATAATAAAAAAGTTTCAAATTTATAGGTTAAATCAAAAAAATGAATCGTATCCAGGGTGGTCTTTTTAATAAAACACAACTGTATGCTATCTTCGTTTTTTGTTATACCCTGTAGAGCCCCCAATATTTTTAAAATATGCCTATAAGTTAACCATATTACGCAGTAAATATAGTTTCTACGTAAATTTGTATAAACTTACATTATCAAAGCGTTTACTCACCATGTACAGCCCAATATCGAAGTCATCTATTTTGTAAAAACGAATTTTTTTAATAAAAAGAAGTCAAAGAGCTAGCTTAGAGCTTAATCTCTGCAGGCCTGAAGTCCCGATTCCTATTTGTCCCTAGTCACACCCAAAACTGGTTGTGAAAATATTAGTACAAAAATATTTGGGGCACAATAAACGAATGTGATTAGTTTTGCCATGGTTCTTTCAGAAGTCGTAGAAAATCAGGGCCAATGATTAACTCAAGGTTTTAGTTATTTTTTCAATATAATTTTGCGGCTGTATTCTTTGTATTTAATTTAATTATGACCACTTCATTAAGTAAAATGTTCGAGAGAAGGATATTAGACTTATAACCGTATACTATACAAGAATTAATGTTCAAAACTAAATTACGCTAAAAATGACAAAAATTCAATTATATTTGTTTTCCAACCAGCTTTTCAATTACCCTAGATTCCAGAAATATACTTTATGAACAATATTGCATCGTTTACTTTAATCTTAATCCCTGCACTTTATAGGCACCAGAGCGGCACAAAACCTATTTTCTCGTTACGATTTAAAGCATATAAATATAAGAAAGTCAAGGTAAAATCCTAGCAAAATAAATGGATTTGCTCGCTATAAAACGGTAAACCATCATATAATAGGAATAAAGAATTATTTTTCATTTATTTGTAACATAGAATGAAAGTTTTTAAGGTCTTGTATATAGTTACACTTGATGAGGATGTCTAAGATTTTTTAATCTTACAATATTCACAAAGCATGACCAAAAACTTGAACTGTTATCACTACAAGCGCTGATGTGGATGGAGTCGCAATTAAATATTAGAGACGGGCTATTTAAACATTGGGTAATAAATAAATTAACAATTTAAAACTAAATTATTCATTTGTAAGTATAAAAATCTGTTAAATAACCTCGTCTACATAAAAATGCAAAATACGGTTATTAGAAACATTCAATTTTACATTCATTCGACAACATTTTTTATTATTTTTATATATTTTTTTTTAAAGATGTAAGAATTAGCACAAGTGAACCATAGAGTTTTTGAATATTTTCCAATGGGCTTACTGCTACAGAGTAAGAAGTGACCTTAACACATATAGAACGAATGCGCAAAACCATAAAACATACAAATGTGGGTTGCAAATTCATTAAAAGTCTTGACGAAACCATAAGTAATATAAAAAAATATTATTTATTTTTGTATTATTAAATGTATATTTGGTCATCACTAATGTTCAATAGTTTTATTTCTGCAGACGCTATTCTAAAATTTCTCTTTCGGGAGGCTTATTGTTGTCTATAAGGGAAATGCCTGCACCAAACTGAGTCTTTTATTTTGATTTAAACTTTGTGGTGAAAGCGGATATATCGGGATGAATATGCCATCAAACATTTTAGATAGTTGAATGGCAGATGTTGGAACTATCACGATGGCAAAAAGTTCTAAAAAGAAAATAGAGGTAACTGTATAAGTATTTTAGACACTTTAATTAAGCTTAAAAAAATAATACTGTTAAATGTGCCTTTTATTATAATGTTTCACTGTACCAATCTTCCTGATCATTCTGTTAATAGTGCACCATAATGTTTAGTTTCAAGAATAAAAATATATTTCTTATACATCATATTCACGCCTGCTGATGGGGAAATAATATATTAGCGAAAAAATATTTCTCTGTAATAAAATTTTAAGTAAATGCCCAGAATCAAAGTTTAGGAGAAAGAGGTCTTCTCTCTATCTGTGTTTATTTTTTAATTCTCAATGGTTGGTTATATGGAAGTGATTTTTTATTGCAGTATTTTTTTCTTATTAGATAATTTGATTATCGATCAAATGTCCACATAGAAAAATCTATTGTATACGCGATCAATATCAGCATATCGATATCTTCTCAACTAGACAGGCTTTTTGAAGGACAGTAGAAGATTTTAGGCACATATTCGTTAGATGCAAAATAAAATAAAAAAGTAGTAGCACTCTCAAAATCATCATTGGAGCCCATTAAAAGCAAGCAAGTACTTATATTGCAAAACTCTTATCTGTGCAGTTGATGCAAAATCCTGATTAAAAATATATATTAGTCTAAAAGCTCATCTCATTGGATGATTTTCTCGAGAGATTGAATAATAGTTTAAATATAAATGACTGAATATAAAAATATTTTGATTGTAATAGTTTTATAATGTGTCTGTATAAACAATTGTATAATGTATTTTTGTATTAGTGTTTTGTCCTATTTGTTATCTAAGTTAATAGAATGTTCAGTAGAAATAAAAATACAAGTGTTTATTAAACATACGGCAGAAATACAAGGGGCAATTCCTTGGACTATTCTAAGGATATTTTGTTCTTTGATAATTTGTGAAAAGGCTGTTTGTTTAGAACATACGGGGCGAAACAAATTTTCGTCAATAAAAACAATTTATTACCAAAAATTACATGTAACGTTTCTAATCTACAAGAACTATTCAAAATGACTACCTCCAGCTTTGATGCATGAATCTAATCTTCTTCTAAGTGACCGTCGAATTCTTTAAAAAACACCAGGGTCATTTCTTATTGAATTACACCCAGCAATGATACGATTTCCTAAATCTTTTACATCTTCCACTGGAATAGTATAAGCTAATGACTTTAGATGGACAAATACGAAATAATTCAGGGGGTTTAAGCGAGATCCACCTTGACCAATCCAGCGATTTCCATATGTTACTATGAGGTAACAACGCTAAAATGCACTGGTGCACCATAGTGCATAAACTACATTGCATTTCTTGTAGCCAATGGTAGGTAGCGCTTGTTCCAAAAAGTTGCAGTATACCTTTCAATTTTCGCCGTATGTTTAATAAACACCCTGTATATAAATATATATATATATATATATATATATATATATATATATATATATATATATATATATATATATATACATATATATATATATATATATATATATATATATATATATATATATATATATATAAATATACATATACATATTTATAAATAATAATTCTTGATAAAGCTATCGTCTAACGCAACATGTTGAATATCTTTTTATTCAAGTTTCAATTAGAGTAGAATTTTTAAGTAAAAATCGAGTTTTACCACGTTATCCTCAATATATTTTCTAGTCAAGATTTTGCATGAACTGCAGAGCTAAGAGGTTTGCAATATAATTTTTTGCTTCTAATGACCTCCAAGGATAATAGATAACCCCTTTGATGCAAAAAGTAGTCAATCGGATAAATTTTTATTGTGTTAAACTTACAAGTTTAGGCTTTTAATAAGCATCGCCAGTCTTGGAGTTCAGTAGTTTCATTTCTGCAGGTGCTATTCTAAAATTTATTTGAGGCAAAGATGTTGAGAATCTTATTGTTATCTATAAAGGGAATGTCTACACCAAACTGAGTATTTTAAGACATAAGAAATAAATTCAGTGGAAATTTTGATTTAAATTCTGTGGTGAAAGCTGGCATAATGAGGTGAATTATGCTATTAAATATTTTAGATAGGTGAGAGGCAGATGTGGTTGGAAATATCAAGAATGGCAAAAGTGATAGAAAAGAAATAAAGGTAGCTGTATAATCATTTGAGAAACTTTTATTAAGCTTGAAAAAACAAATACTTTAAATGTTATTTAATACTTGAATAAAATAACTATTGTCAGAATTTTGATCAAAACTTTTTTAACCTGGAAAAAGTGATTATAACAAGGAATTTGGAAATAATAATATCTAAGCAGCTTTCAAGCTTTACAAACGAAACATATATTTATTTAGATGTCACTCTCACCTTTTATTACAATGTTTGATTTTATAAATCTTTTGAGTCATTTTGTTAATTGTGAAGATGCACCCTAATATTTAGTTTCAAAAATAAAAAGATATTACTTATACATTATATTCACGCCAGCGGATGGGAAAATAATATATTAGCGAAAAAATATTTCTGTGTAATAAAACTTCAAATAAATGCCCAGAAGTAAAGTTTAGAAGAATGAGGTTTTCTGCCTATCTGTGTTTATTTTTTAAATCTTAATTATTGGTTACATAAAAGTGTTTTTTATTGTAGTATTTTTTCTTATTAGATAATTTGATTATCGATCAAATATCCACATAGAAGAATCTAAAAATATTGTATATGCAGTCAATCTCAGCAGATCGACATCTTCCCAATTAGACAGACTTTTAGAAGGGAAGTGAGAGATTTTAGGTAAAAATTCGTTAGCAGAAGCGGATTAAAATGAAAAAAATAGTAGTACTCTTAAAATTATCATTGGAGGCCAATAGAAGCAAATATATTGCAAACCTCCTATCTGTGCAGTTGATGCAATATCTTGATTAAAAATGCATATTCGAATGAAAGCTCATCTTATTGAATGGTTTTCTTGAGAGATTGAATAAGAGTTTAAATATAAATGATTGAATATTAACATTGTAATAATTTTTTAATGTACCGGTATAAATAATGTATTTATTTTATTTATAATTCTATAATGTACCTGTGTAAATAATATATTTAATAGAATTATTGAATGTATATATATATATATATATATATATATATATATATATATATATATATATATATATATATATACTAATGTTAAGGTCACTCCTTACTCTGTAGCAGTACGTTCACTGGAAAACATTAAAAACTCTATGCTTCGTTTGTGCTAATTCTTCCCACTTCTCTAAAAAAAAATTAAAAAAATGTGTATAAAAGAATTCGTTTTAAGATTTAGCTTCTTTTCAATCTGGACATGTTAGTTTTCCAAGCACTCTTAAATTAATCAAGTTGACAAAATTAGCACTACATTTATTGTATGGATGTTGCCACTCCGTGTTGATTCTTAACCGTAAGGGTGAGTATTTTTAATTTTCCAAAAACCAAACAGGATTATTTTACAGTGCTCGATGTTATGTTTTCAAGGATAAAACATAAAACACCTACCCGAATATTTCTTTCTTATGTGAGCCCTTTTGTTTGAATATTCAGAAGAATTCATCTTACATTCTCCAAGACTGGCGATGCTCAATAAAAGCCTAAACTTATAAGTTTAACACAATAAAAAATTCACCCAATTGAATACCTTTTACATGAAAGGGGTTATCTATTATCTTTGGAGGCCATTAGAAGCAAAAAAGTGTATTGCAAATCTCTTAGCTATGCAGTTGATGCAAAACCTTAATTAAAAAATATATTAAAGATAACGTAGTAAAACTCGATTCTTAATTAAAAATTATACTTTAATTCAGACTTGAATAAAAAGATATTCAACATGTTTTACTACACGATAGCTTTATCAAGAATTCAATATAAATGTATTGTTAGTAATAATTTTGTAATGTAACTGTATACATTATGTATTGTTGTATTAAGGCTTTGCCAGAAATATTTATTATTTGGCGAGTTAAAGCAAGAAGAAAATAAAAAATCATAAAAAGTTTCTTCCCAGTTTTCACCTAAAGTTGATGTTATTTCAACATTAAAAGAAAGTAAACTTAACATTTTCGTTCAGCACCCTCGAAAATTTGAAGATCGACTATTATTAGCAGCTACAATGAATCTAGTCCACACTTTCCTATTTTTAAACATATTTTAGAAGGTTTGTCACACGCCTATTTGGTTCCGAAAATAGTTGATATATTATGAGGCTTCTATATTTTTTCTAATCGCTGAACTGATAATAACTAACTAATCTACTTATGTTCAGGGTTTATAGATGTTTTACCTCTTATTGAAGCAAATTAGGATAATATGGAAAATAAGTCAAATATGTTTATATAAATAGTGGATAAATTCAAGACTAAAATTTATTTAGATAAGATAGACTTTGAGATATAGTGACCAAAAAAAAGCGACATATATAGTAAAATTTTTCAGTACTATATAGATTTTCTCATTTGATTTTATGTTTTCAATTGATCCTCAGAGTGGTCATTATCAAAGCCTATTTAACTTTTAGAAACTTCTTTCTATTTCTCTCTAAAATACACAAAATGCAAACTTCATAAGAATAAATCCATAGCGTTTCGGTTCATCTGACATTTTACTGCCAGTGACTGAATTTGTTTTGTTCGAATTTTTATGGTGGGACTGGTTTTATGTTAAAGCTTTAAATCGTAAGGAGATGCAGGATTTTTGTAATATTGGTATCCCAAAGTGCGGTTATAGAGAATATTAAACTTTATGTTAAGAACTTCAAAGAGAGAAGTTCATACAGCTGAAAATAAGAAGGAACCTTGTACGGATATTTAAATTATTTGAGTTATTCCATAAACTTAAAATAAAATCATTTCAAATTAAATAATATTCTGCGTACCATAAATATGATGTATTAACTGATAATTCACGTTAGTGTATAGTGAATAGGAGACCGTGGGGTATTACTGCGAAATGAGGTTATATCGCGTACCCAATAATATAAATAATATGGTGCAAGAATTTGAACGGACCCCAATAATATAAGTAATATGGTGCAAGAATTTGAACGGACCCCATTATACTTTACTAAATAGAGAAGGCAGTTATTGATTCAGAGCATTAAGTTGGATGTGGTAATTTAAGCTGCGTCTTTGTACGTGAGTATTATAATTTTTTTAATAGTATCCAAATTATTCTATGTAATAGAATGTTCTGCTGTATTATTTATTCTTGCTTTATTTCATCAGGTTTTCATTTTTTTTGATACACAGGAAAATTATTTAGGACAGCCGACTAAAGTGAATACGGGGCAGGCGCGGATCCAAGGGGGGGGCGATCGCCCCCCCCCCCCCAAGAGCTTCGAGTTTAGGAAAATGGACCCGATTTTTCCTCTTATACTACAGTTTATTTAAGAACTAGAGAGAGTAATAAATCATTTTTTACATATGTATTTAACGTTTCAGTTTATTTATTTCTTAAACCATCTGCAGAATTACAATTAAACACTAAAAAGGGATTCAAATGTAATTACTTTTTATTTGTTGTAATTAAAATTAGACCTACTTATTTTTATTTCTATTGTACTGATATCTTAATTTAATTTACTTTATTATATGGAAATATAGCCCCAAAAAAATAAAATAAACATGATAATTCTACACGCTTAAGAAAAAGACACAAATACAATAATAAAATAATAAAAAACTTACGGCTAATTAGAATTAAATATATATAAACTTAAAAAGTGGGTCGCATTAAAATAAAAATATATAAAAAAATTAAAAAACATATAAACAACATTAAACAATAAAATACAACAAAAATTTAAATAATAAATTGTGTTTACACTAGTAAACATTACGTATTTAATTCCTAATCAAAGTCAGTGAAACTATCTTCGCTCAAATTAATTATAACTGGTTCCTCTTTCTCACCGATCATGAGATCGAGTTCTCATATTTTGTTTTATTCATTTATTATATGGATTTTTCCCAATTTTCCGCAGTAACTTTATTCATAAACATCTTTCAAAAGTTTAGTTAAATTACTAATTGTGTTATTTCTAGCAACTCTACCTTTTACTTGAGAGAGATATTTACTTCTCCAACGGACAGTTTCCAACTCCTGTCATGTTGGAACACATCTCAACAGAGCTTTTACCATTATTATCTAGATATTGATAGCTTACGGCATCATAAACATTTAACGTAATAAGTTTTTCGTTGAGGAAAAAAAACAAGATAAATCACTAAGAACAAACTGTAAGGTGTACTTTGCTCACTGACAGAAATTAAATTAAACTATCATAAATTTTATGTTGCAGTAAATTTATAAAATATATTTAAATATTATGAAATATAATTAGATTTACGGCAGTTCTCAGTTACCTGCGGCACTGGAGCAGGTACGTTGGAGGTTTCGGTAACAGTTTTATTACTCTCTCTAATTCTTGAATAGAGTATAGGAATGTGTATGCTTGCGATCCCCCCGCCCCCCTCCCAAGAGCTTTGAGTTCAGGAAAATAGAACCCATTCTGCCTTTTATATTAGGAATGAGTATGCTGCTTCCACTCTCCCCCCCCCGTTGTCAACTTGTTTTTCTTGCCATACTGTACTTTTGTGATATCACCCCCCCCCCCAAAGAGAGAGGCTGGATCCGCCCCTGATACGGGGTAATAAGGTGCACAAATTTACGATGTTACCCTATATTGATTTTGATATAAAAAAGTATACTTTAGCAGTTTTTAATATCTTTTTCATCAAATGTCGTATGGGCAAAATAGAATATTGAATTTTAGGACAAGATGGAACGAAAATGGAAAATCTTGCTTGCATGTTATCCTTTTCCGTTTTTTATTTTAACTGAAAATTTCTTTTCTTTCTAGATAGTGTTCAAACATAAAACGAATTGATGCGAAATGCAATGAATGAAGCTAAAAAGCTACATCTATAAGCTCAACATCAATAAACTCTAAAATTTCGTTCACGACATTGCACCACCATATCAAAAAAAATGACTCGTGCAAGAAACTAGCTAAGTTTCAGCCTGTTTTTTCAAAAAAGTTGATCAGAAGTTCTATGGTCTAGCTATTAAACGAGATAAGCTGTTTTATAGTCTATCAAGCTTACAGGAATTAGTTTACCAGATGGCGACAGAAAATAACATTCCGCATCCTTTTACATGTGAAAAAGCAAGGAGAACTTGGATTGAAAACGTAATGAACCCAGGAGCTTACACCCCTATTTCATTGCTCTACTTTAATCGCAAACAAGTAGGCCTTATCTACGATAATCTAAGGAGCGTTATTTCTCAACATCAGTTCCTGATGGGACCACACGACCTCTCTAACATGAGTCTGGTGTTAAGACTAACGCTTTCAGACCCCTCTAAGTAAATTCTGTAAAAAGAAAAAGGCAGGTAGGGTAGAAAAGGGGCAACTCAGCACTGTGATATGTCCTTGCAGTGCTGTTGGATGCTTTATCACTCCTTGTATACAAAGAAAGAGAACCACTAAGGTATTGGAGACAATCTCTAACCAGATCCTCCAACATATAGTTAATCAAAATAGGGAAAATTTTTGAGCTAACTGATGTTTCAATAATCTGTTTTTAATAATTGTCATTAAATACTAATACGTTGGAATCGAAAACAAATTCCATGGGTTGTTTAAAGAAGTTATAATCGATTCCATAATGCTGTGATATGTCATCCCATTTATCATGAAGGCTGTAGCCTCAAAAGGTAAATTGGAAAAAGGGAAACAACATCAAAACCAACAATCCCATAGTGGTTAGGCAATTGAAGCAGTGAGAATGTTAGTAAGCTATTCTGCTATAGAACTATTTGGATAATAAATTCAAGAGACAGTGGGACACATTGACCTGATTGGTTTCTGAATTTTAGGTAATGTGTAAAATTTAGGACATAACTTGTTAATTTGGATTTATAATCCTGATCAATGACGGCCTTGTCATACAAGGATTTAACTAATTTATTAGCTTTCAGTTAAAGTGTATAAGTTGGTGTGTTATTTAGTTTTTTATAATAGCTGGTATCATCTAATAATGCTTGACTCTTTGACAAATATTCATTCTTTTGCATCGCTACAGTTAATTACCCTGATCACTATGTAATATAAAGAGTGGTTTTATAGAGGTATAGAACTTTTAAATGGAATAAAACAAAGATGAATTTTTTAAATTGACATAAAATTTACTTTATTCGAAAGATAATCTTCTGGCATTATAATTTAAATATGACTTCTGGCATATGACCGCCACGGCTGGCTCGGACGTAGTCTAATCTGGAGGTCCAATTTTCGATGACTTTTTCCAACATTCGTGGCCGTATATCGGCAATAACGCGGCGAATGTTGTCCTCCTAGTGATCAATTGTTTCGGGCTTATCGGCGTAGACTAGCGACTTCACATATCCCCACAGAAACTAGTCTAGCGGCGTTAAGTCGCACGATCTTGGAGGCCAATTCACGGGTTCGAAACGTGAAACTATGCGGTTACCAAACGTTTCCTTCAATAAATCAATCATGGCACGAGCTGTGTGACATGTTGCGCCGTCTTGTTGAAACCACAGCTCCTGCATATCATGGTTGTTCAATTGATGAACGAAAAAGTCAGTAATCATGGCTCTATAGCGGTCATCATCGACTGTACCGTTCTGACCAGCATCGTTTTTAAAGAAATACGGACCAATGATTCCACCAGCCCATAAAGCACCCCAAACAGTCAGTTTTTTTGGATATAACAGTGTCTCAACATACACTTGAGGATTATCATCACTCCAAATACGGCAGTTTTGTTTATTGACGTATCCATTCAAACAAAAGTGAGCTTCATCGCTAAACAAAATTCGCTTATGAAAATCGGGATCAACGGCAATCTTGTTTTGGGCCCATCTACGCCTTGCTAGGTGATCGTGTGGCTTCAATTCTTGCACGAGTTGGATTTTGTAAGAACGCAAACCAAGATCTTTCCGCAGAATCTTCCATAAAGTGAATGGACACATATCCAATTCCTGTGCACGATGGCGGATAGACTGATCAGGATCTTCCCCTACGCTACGCTCGACAGCAGCAATGACTTCTTCTGTACGCACTGTACGACATCTCTGTGGATGCGTATTATCATTTAGAGTAAACGTAGTGCGAAAACGTTCCATAGTTAATCGAATTAATTGCTCTGATGGACGATTATGTTGACCGTAAAATGAACGTAGTGCGCGATACGTATTTCGAACAGAACTATGATTTTCAAAATAAATTTGCACAATTTGGAAGCGTTGTTCAGGGGTCAGTCTATTCATGTTGAAATGCCAAACCAAACTAAACATAAATCACTTGACAGCTGACAAAATGGCCGCCAGATAAAAAAGTGTTGCCAACTTAAAGTTCTATACCTCTATAAAAAACACCCTTTATATATAAAACGGGGTAGTATATATATATATATATATATATATATATATATATATATATATATATATATAATGAAAAACATTGTCAGTTAGTGAACCTTTTTACGTACTACTTTTGAAAAGAGTGAGATGTTATGATTCGAGTTTCAAACAAAAAGTAATGAAATGAAAATAAAAGGCTTATTAAATAATGTATTATTAATGAAAATGGAGAAAATGCAAATCTATATAGAATTTCTTGAAATATTACCTCTTTAACTATTGCAGCGTCGTACTCGTTTCAAAACACTGCCAAATACATATACGGCGGCGGAGTTAGCCACATATGAAGTGATTTTGAAATTTATTGACTTCTGACTATGTAGGAACCTCCGAAATGATTATAGTAATTATATTGTACCTTATGTCTCATTTTCTTTCTTAGAAATTTTTTTTTATTTAACAGTTAAATTGTGAAAAAACAGTTTGTTCGAGTTCAAGGAAAAGCTATTGTTATTCAGTTAAAAAATTTCAAACAAAATTTGTATGCATTGAAAATACCTACAAAATGATCTGAATCGGATAATTTATTCATTGGTTATGGCAAAAAAACCTGCTAAAATGTCAGTTTATTCAATTGTTTATAAACAATATAAAAATATATTGCATTAACTTTATACCACAACTAAAGGAGCATCTTGCTGCATACAACAAATGTGCAAAATTTCAAGTAAAAATATTCAATAGTTTTTACACAGTGAATTTGTTTACAACTTTTTATGTTTTTTGTTTTGATTGTTTATTCTCAGCGATCTAGGGGTCGTACAGCAGTCTGCGGGTACGCAAATGAAAGCTCCAGAGTTATACTAACAATAAAGAAAAACAACCAAATTAATTGTTGATCTTAAATGGTTTAAACAGATTAACAAAATTGGGGTTCGTTTTTTCGTTATAAACAAATAGAATAACTCTTCGACAATTGTTGATATCGAAATGCCGATAAGTGTACACGATAGCTGAGATTTTGACGCACATTTTGAAAAAAAAAAATGTGTTCGACCACTAGAAGCGGAGTTGTTTATTAACATTAAGGGACTATTTAAGTGGAAATTCATAGAAAGATGGTTAAACTATTGTGGTTTTCAATTCAATTATTTCAACATTGTTGATGTAGCAATAGTTTAAATTTGCACCTACTCCGAGAGTCAGTAAGTGAGCAGTGGAGTGGAGCATTCTTTCAGCCTGCGGCGCGCGGAAAAAAACCTGTCTCGAACGCTTCAAACTCGAACAATGGATAATATGTTTTTGTAATCAAATTTTTTCAAACATAGCAATAAACAAATTGTTGCACTTTGATACGTTTTATTCATAATTATAATTGTACCTTACTTACGTGCTCTTCAAATTGCGAAAAAATTGTTACAGTGGTCAACATTATTAATTAGGAATATTTAGAATTAGATTGATTTTTAATGTACTATTCATATTATCGAGATATCGTATAAAACAAATAGCAACATTTGTTGATAGCATTATTATTTTTCGAGATGCAAAATAAATTACGTTTGACGATTATAATGTAAGCGATTATCCAATTATTGTAATATTACTTTCAAAGACGAAGAAAGTAATAGGGGTGAAAATGCTTATGATTATGATAATAATGATGATGTTGATGATGATGATAGTTATATCAATGACGATGACGATGAGAGTGATAATGAAATCGATAAGGGTTTCGAAAAAGAGTGTCCATCGATATCTAAGAAACGGAGAAGGGAATAAATATTTTGTATAGATTTAAGCAACAATTATATATATTAGCAAAAAATTTTGTATGTGAAAAATGTTTGTCCAATTAAATAAACTAAAAAGTTAACATGTGTTTTTCTTGTACAACCAATAATTTGGCGGCAAAGGACAGTAGCAATTTGTTTCATGCTATAACTCCATAAATACTAAAAGTACATTAAAAATCGATCTTATTTTTAATATTCCCAATTAGTAGTATACTGTTGACCACTATAACATTTTTTCGCAATTTGAAAAGCTCGTGCAACAATTTGTTTATTGCTATGTTTAACACTAATTTGATAACACATATCAACAATTATTCATATCTCGCCGAGAAACCACAACTTTAAAAAAATAAAGATTCTACGACCACTATTCGCCGAGATAATTTATATTTGTCCAGCGAAACGAATGTGAAGCGTCCGAGTTCCGTTTTTTTCCGTTCGCCGCAGGCTAAAAGAATTCCCCCCTCCACTACTTACTTTCTGACTCTCGGAGTAGGTGCCATTTTAAACAATTGTAACATCAACAATTTTGAAACAATTGAGTTGAAAACTGCTGCATTCAATAGTTTAACCATCTTCCCATGAGTTATGCCATTTTAACAGGTTTTTTTGCAATAATTAACAAATGAATTATCCGAATTGGATAAGCTTTAGATCATTTTGTAGATATTTTCAAAGCGCGCAACTTTTGCTTGAAACTTTTTTATTGAAAAACAATATCTTTACCTATAACTCGAAAAAACTATTTTTTTACATCTTAATTGTTAAATAAAAATTTTACCCAAAAAAAAAGAAGACATAATACTATATAATTAGTATATCATTCTGAAAGTTTCGGCGTAGTCAGAAGTCTAATAACAATAAATTTCAGATGCTAATTCTGTCGGCCTAATAAATAAGTCCACAGTTATTAAATCAACTGCAATATACAACAGTTATTAATTCATTGTAATAAGTTACCATTTTTTTCCTTCAGGCCGTTAAAGGAAAAAGGAAAAAAAGGTAAACAGTTTATTTCCTGCGAATCCAACTCTGATTCTCTCTCCATACTTTTTAATACTTCGGCGTATTTATAGATGTTGATATTTTACAGTCAGGCATCGAAAATGTCTTCATGTTTAATATCCTGCCGAAATGATTTGAAATTTAGATATACATATAGACAGCTATTTCTTGTAAATTTTGCTCTTAGATCGTTATAGCTCCACTGATGAGACCATTAGGTGATCGAAACTGGTATGCAGAGAGAACCAAAATTGGATTCGCAGGAAATAAACTTTTTAAACTAATTTTAGAATCGTAAAAATCTTTATATCTTATTGAAATTTTAATTTTTACATTGTAAATTTATTATTTACTTTTTATGCTTGCTCGGATACCTTACAAGGTTTAACTATTTTTACACCTAGTCTAAGTATTCTGTGATAATCGAGTAATTTATGTGATTTTTTTTAATTTCAGATATAATAAGTTTCATCATACGCTGTACATATGGTAAGTTTAGTTTTTAGTTAATATTAAAAAGGATTTTAATAATGCAGCCATTATATGCTTTTTTACTGCTGTGATGTATGCATGTAATATTCCAGCGTGGAAAAATACGAAAATGACTGTTTAGCCCACACGAAACATTCCGGATGCGAAATGTTTGTATCTTAAATTTTTGTCTGCGTTTTCGCTGAATGAATGAAATTGTAATTCTGCCAAAATACCGACATAAATAACACACTTCAGTAATTTCGCAGACGTAAAATGGAACGGTATGTTTCGGAGAATAGTAAGTATGAACAAACACGAAATAGGCGCTGACATATTTTTGATACCATAAAACTAATAATAATGATATATCTTCACTTTTCCAACAACTTATTGATGGGTTTTACCCATCGGCGTAGCTAGGGAGTTTTCCTAGGGGGGTAGCCGGTGAACCACCGCAAGTTTCAATTTCGGTAATCCGATTAGAGACAGGCACGGATCGAGGAGGGTGGGGTGATTGCCCACCCCCCGAGTCTGCCTGCTGTATTAGGAACGTGATTGTTGCTGATTCCTCCCTCCTCTCACTCGTCGTTTGTCATACTTTCATCATCATTATCAGCCCATTTCTGTCCACTGCTGAACATAGGCCTCCTGAAGAGATTTCCATCCTCCTCTATTCTGAGCCACTGCGATCCAGTTTGTTGCTATTCTTTTGAGGTCGTCTGTCCATTTGGTCGGTGGTTGTCCCTGACTGCGTTTGTCCGCTCTCGGTCGCCATTCCAAAACTCTTTTAATTTATCTGTTGTCCCCTATTCTCGCCACATATCCGACCCATCTCCACTTTAGCCTTGCAATACGCACAATGATATCATCTACCCCCGTTTTCCTCCTAACTTCCTCGTTTCGGACCCGATCTCTCAGGGACACCCCCAGCATGGATCTCTCCATTCTGCGTTGTGTTATTTGCTGTTCCTTAGCAGTTGTTTTCGTCAATGTTAGTGTCTCCGCTCCACATGTTAAGACTGGGAGAACATATTGGTTAAAGGCTTTCCGTTTCAGGTTTATGGGTATATCTGTCTTGAATATGCAGCCCATTCCAAAGCTATTCGTCTGGATAGCTCACACGTCTGGTTGTCCCTGTCAATCCGAACTTCGTGACCAAGGTAGTTATATTTCTCGATAATTTCGATTATTTCATTTTATATTTTTATTAGCTCACTTGGTACTAAATTTGTCATAATTTTTGTTTTGTTATAATTTATCTTCAAACCTGCTCTTTGTGTTGCCTCTTGTAGTTCTTCCAGCATTTCTCTGACTTCTTGTAGTCATCTGATCTTAGGAGTCGTCAGCGAATCTAAGATGACCCAGTCTTTCCTCATCTATAATAATACCTTACTCTTCCCAATCCAAAGCTTTAAACGCATGTTCTGGCACTGTCGTAAACAGTTTTGGGGATATTGTATCTCCCTGTCGAATTCCTCTTCTTATTTTTATTTTCTTCGTCATGGTGTGTAAGTTAAATGTTGTTGTTGTGTTTTTATAAATATTGTAGATGATGTTGGAATATCTTTGGAGCCCTGATTTGTGGTTCTTAGTGTTTCGTGTTCGTTGGGTTCAAGTATTAATTGGTTTTTGTACAATGTCTCGTAGAATCCTTCAACAATGTTTAATATTTCTTCTCTGTTAGATTTTATTTGCCCATTTTGTCCTTTAATTTTATTATGTCTTTCTTGCCTGGTGTTAGCCTTAGTCGAAGTACTTTCATACTTTTGTTCTCCTCTACAGTTTGCGTTATTTTTTCTTGTTTGTATTTTCTGACATCTTTCCTAATAGCTTTGGATATTTCTTTGTTCACATGGTTTATTTCTTGTTGGCTTGTATTACCATCTCTTAAAAGTTATCTCCGACTTTCTATTTTAAGTTTCGTCATGGGTCTAATTCTTTCTTCTCTTTCAGTTTGTGTGCAAAACCTCATTGGGGCCTCTGCGATTGTGTGTGTGTGTGTGTGTGTGTATGTTCGACAACTCACAAAATGTCATACTTTATTGTCTGTTAAATAGAGGTCGATCTTTTCTTTGCCTTTATGATATTGCCGCCCTCCTGAAAGAGAGGCCGAATCCACCCCTTATTAGACATCATTGTAATAATGGAGTTAATTGACTCCTCATTCAAATTGGCGCCTTCCTCAAATCTGCAGTAAAGCTGAAAGTTTGGAAATGCAGCTAAATTTAAAATAAAAAGTGACCGTTGCCTATAGAATAATTGATACTTAAAAAATAAATAAAGGAGCTATCAAAATTTAATATTTATGACACACATTAATAATACAAAATAAAAAACATAGTGACAAATATAGACATTTTACATTAACAAGAAATAATTTTGATTCGTTGATTACGTTTTAGTATTCATTGTCTTTCTCTGAACCGCTGCAAGACTGCTTCAGAAGTGATTGTATTTTTCACTATTTCATGCTATTGTATGCTAAATGTAGTGATTAAGATGGATTTAAGCGTAAGATTTGACTATGAATATCGGCCATAGATACTACATTGCGGGGAGAACCCGTGCGGTGGCGGCGGCCGGGGTGTGATATACAGGTTATGTGTAATCGCTAGGTAATATTAGCGTTTTTGGAAATGGCATTGCCTTAAACTCGCAAATTGTCAATGCCTATGGAAAGACAAATTTTTTTGATATACAATCGACAGTTCTCTTGATTTTTTTTAACTTGACATGAATCTCCTTGCATAAAAAGTTAATAAAATATTGACTCTTAAGTTTGAAATACGTTTTTGGCTCAAGAAGAAGAAGAAAAAAAAAGAATGTAGCCTTTTTGAAGCTCTACATTTTATCTGTTGATATCCACGACGTAGAACTTATATTCTGATTTTGCTATTTAACATGTATTTATAAACAAATCAAGCGCGCCCAATAGTTTAAACTGGAATCTCATATTATTCAGTATTGGTATTTCGGAAACAAAATTTTGCCATTAGTATCCAGTAAGATCCGTAAAACAGCTTAATTTTATCGGGCCACTAGAGGGTTCTATTGCATATGAAATATAAATATTTTTTTAATTTTAGAAATCTACCATTTTTGTATTTGTAAAAATGTCTGAATAATTGTCACTAAATTAATATTAAGTATACCAGGTTTGTCCCAAAAGTATCGAGCCTACCTTTATATCTCCGCATTGGTGTTATTCTTTATCATCCGGTGAGTGACATCCTTCAAAGTAGTCCCTATTTAATTGTATAAGATGTTCCCAGCGGTGTTTCTACTTCGTGAAGCAGTCCTGGAAGTCAGCTTTCGGAATTGCCTTCAATGTATTCGTCTCGTTAGTTTCAACCGTCTCTTTATCATCGAACCGGTGTCCTTTGAGTGGCATTTTTAATCTGGGAAGGAGCCAAAAGTCGCAGTGAGCTACGTGGGGACTGTATGAAGGCTGGCGAAGCTGTACGACTTGGTGTTTTGTTAAATATTGCTGCATGCGCTGACGCATTGTCGTGGTGAAGTTGCCAATCACCGCTTGTCCAAAGCTGTGGTCGTTAACTTCTGACTGCGTCTCGCAATCTTTTCAATACTTGAACGTGGTATTCTTTAGTGATCGTGTGACCTATCGGAGCATACTCGTGGTACACAACACATTCATAATCAAAGAAAACAGTCAATATTTTCTTCACTTTGCTCCGACTTTGACGTGCTTTTTTTGGTCTTGGTGATTCAGAATGCTTCCACTGTGAAGACTGTCACTAAGGGCCTTATTCAGCATATTAATTGTTTCCCAGCAAGTTTTTCCAAGATTAAAGCAAAACTTGATGCAAATTCGTTGACCTAATTTTTCCGTCATTTTTTACAATAACAAAATGCGACGAACGAAAAAAAGACACTGTAAACAAACGCACACTGTTCGCGCACACGTCCAGTCGGTAACTGCGCACACCAACGAGTTCGTGAAAACTTACTGGTGACGCCCATACCCCACAGAGGTCGCTCGGAAGTTTTGACGCGGAGATATAAATGTGGCTCGATACTTTTGGGACAAACTTCGTATATTATATTAATCGAAAAAAAATCTTTTTTTCAAGATAAAACCAATGAAAACAGTATATTTCTTCAATATTGTCGACTTTTCTAGAGTGGGCAATGAGTTTGGTAGGGTGTGCAGTGCCCATATTTGCTCCCCTCTAACTACGCCCATGGTTTTACCTTACTTTATCACTATCAGCCAGTGCATTCAATAGGCATGGAAACAAAAATACATTATATGCTAATATATTTTTTACTATTCTTATCAGTTTATTGTTGCTGGTCTTAATTTTTTATGCATTATACTTTTATATTTCGCGAATAATGTTTCCTATCGTCGTAAAGGAAAGCGTTATTCGCACCAGTAAATCACGGTCTTATCTTATTCTTATTGTACTTCGGATCTCAGAATTTATTTTTCCCTGAAACATGAAATATGGCACTGTCAGAAAACGAACTTCTTCAGGGCACTTGCGTTTATTAATTGCCCAAAGCCAATTATGCTGTCAAATCAATAATTTTATTTGATTCTAGAAGAAATATATCTTTAATATTTATACACAGAATCCGAATGTATAATGTAAAAAGATTTTCTCTTAAACAGAGAGTAAAATAAAGTAAAAGCAAATGAAAATCTTTATTTTCTTTTCATTCGAGCAACCCGTGCATTTTTAATATACCGGTTTACGACAACAATGTCTATAATTAAGATATATGGTTTTCAACATTTATACAGGGTGTCCGGAAAAATATGGGAAATCTCCCGGATATGAAAAAAAAAAACACGTGAAAGGAGTACTAAAAGTTCATATAAACGGGAATATGGGCTCCCAAAGAGCAACAATGGAATAAAGTTTTTTACCCATAATTATTGAACCACCAGATATATTTCAATTTTTTTTTTAACATGATGTATACGAGGTAAGGCACTTTAAATTACTATCCAAGAAAGTGTTGTGAATTACTGCAGGGACTAGCTGTGATACTCATGACCTCATTTTTTACTCCCTGTATGATAAGAATTGTGGAAAACGTTTCTTACATACCTTTAACTATTGACTAAAAATTAAGTACTCTTCGTTCATGTCGCTAGTCCTAACCGTTTTCAAAAAAATGTCATTTAATTTACATTATGTATTTGGCGTATTTCGATAAAAGATACATCTTTGTTCCTATCAAATGTTCAACCTTCAACCTTATAATAAAAAAATTCGATTTAAAGTTAGAGGGCGCTTCTTTAGTTAAAAACGTGTAATTCTGTGAAATGGAATTGGACCTAGGTCCGCAAAAAATGTGCGTTTTATTTTATCCGCACCAAAAACAAAGCATTGTTACAAAAGTTGCAAGGTACGAAAGAAATGCTTGCATTTTCTGTCAACTTTCACATCGCTGACACATTGATTTTTGACTTGGATATTAATTTACTGATTTTTGGGTTTCGTGGTAAAATTAATTGTGAAATAATTCGAAATATGGAATTCATATATATTGAGTATGCAGATATGCATCTCATGCATGGTCTTGCATCTTGCAATGCTTTGGAAGCCAGGAGGTTATATCACGACAGATATCCTAATCGTACTTTTCCAGACTAGAATACATTTCAAGGAGTTGACCAACGTCTAAGGGAGAATGGTAGGCGATTTCATTTAATAAGGTATTATTATTAAATTTCTTCATAATTTTAGGAAATTTTGGGAAAAGAATTGCCGATGCTGGTCGGGGAAGAACATTACGTACGCCGCAATTAGAGGAAAATATTTTGATGACTGTGGATGATTCTTCTTCAACGAGCACTCGAAACTTATCAGCGCAGAGGAATACGTCGAAACCAATAGTGTATGAAGTTCTTCAAGAACAGCTGTTATGTCAATATCATTTGAAAAAAGTGCATGAACTGATTCTTGAAGATTTTCCCGTAGAATGCCGTGTGCAGATTGGCCATTGGATCAGCAACGAAACAATGTAAACTTCATTAGCACTGCCCTCTTCACGGATAATGCACGGTTTGCCAAAAATGGCATCATAAATTAACACAACTCACATGTATGGGCTGATGAATATCCGTTCCAATCCATTAATGTCTGGGCAAGAATCATTGGCAATTTTTTGATTGGACTATTCGTATTTCCGGCACGAGTGAATGGAGAAATTTATTTAGAGTTTCTTCAGAACGCTTTTAAAGACTTAGTAGAGAACTTACCACTTGAAACCTGCCGAAACATGTACTACATGCACGATGAGGCATCACTTCATTTCCGCGTTGCTGTGTGAGAGCACCTGAATAACGTCTATCCAAACCGTTGGATGGATCGGGAAAGACCTATTGCCTGCCTACTTGATCTCCGGACCTTTGCATTTTTACCTGTGAGGACACCTCAAAATTTTGGTGTATTCCACTTCGGTCAATTGTAAAAAGGAACTTCTACGGAGAATCACATTTCATTGTAAACAAATAAGGAACAATGCTGAGTTAATGTGACGGGTACAGCAGTTCTCAATTTGTCGTGCCCGCGAGTGTATCAGACTTCACGGGGCCTATGGTGAACCCTCTTATGAAGTTCTTAACTAAGCAATTAGTTTAACTTTTTATTGAAACTATGGTGACAGAGGAAAATTCCTCTTTTTCATATTGAACCCGACAGAAGTTACGGGATGAACAGTGTAAATAAAATGACTTTTTTTCGAAAACGGTTAGGATTAGCGACATAATAAAGAGTACTTAATTTTTAGTCAATAATTAAGAGTGTGTAAAAAACGTTGTCCAAAGTTCTTATCATATAGGTCGTGAAAAAATGGGGTCATGAGTGCCACAGCTAGTGCGTCCCAGCAGCTGTGAATAGTTCACAACACTTGTTTGGATAGTAATCTGAAGGATCTTATTTGATAAACATCATATTAAAAAAAAAATTGCAATATACCTGGTAGTTCAATAATTATGTGTAAAAAACTTGTTTCCATTGCAGCTCTTTGGGAGCACATATCTCCGAAGAGAAAAAAGTTTATATGAATTTGTAGTATTCCTTTCACGTGTTTTTTTTTCTATCCCGGAGATTTTCCACATTTTTCCGGATACCCTGTAAGAAAAGAAATTTGCACATAGAAGGAGAAATCGAAAAGGATAACATGCAAGTAAGATTTTCCATCTTTGGTACAACTTGCCCTAAAATTCAATATTCTATCATGCCCCTAAGACACAGTCGCTAATGAGGATATTAAAAACTGCTAAAAATCTATAAAATATTTTCCTTAAATATCAATTAATAAAATTCATCTTTAACAGGTATTTACTATTTAAACTAAATAATATTATAACTTATCAGTACACCCAGTGAAACAAATAAAACATATGTACGCTTCACTGATTGGCGTAAGCCAAACTGGATTTTGCTCGTGAATTAGAGTGTTATAGGTATTTTCCATCTCATTTTGCCCTTCCTTCCCCTACTTAATTGAATAAACTAGAAAAAATTCTTATTTTTGTTTAGATCAGAGGTATATGTACAAGATATTATGAGTTATTAACACATAAAAATACAAAAATAAAGTAGAGCATATTTTAAAATAATATGGACTGAAAACGACTGCAATGTGCTATCTACCGAGAGGTGGCAAGCACTTTTGGCAACACTGAATTTCTCTGTCGCCAATATAAAAATTGCACATGCGGGACACAATCGGTTGACTTGAAATAACAAGAGAAGAACCGATTCGCCTAACTTTTCGAATTTTTATCGACATAAGTAGTAAAGTGGTATATATAGTAAAAATAAATAAAATAACAGTAATACTTTGCAAACTGACCCGGCTGATCCAATTCGTGTCAATCGATTATAATCTCACTGGTCGGTCGTAAAAATTTATAGATTATAAAAATTTATCTTGAAATAATATCAAAGCAAAGTACTGTTGTTAAAAATAATGGTTATTAAACAAAGCAGTATGTTGACCCCAGAACAAGAAAGTTAGATGTCGACAAATAATTTTTTTCAAAACATCTTATTTTTGCAAAAAATAGTTGAATTGTTAATGGGATGGTACCCCCGGCTCCGTTTTCTTAGGAGTGGTCTCTATTTTTTTTTTTTAATATCCTTAGAATGCTTAGAATGCCTCGCAAATTTCAAGTAAAATTGCTTTTAGAGAAATACAAAATTGTTACAGAAGGTTCTATTTAATCTTACTACTTTAAGCGTGCAATTTAAAAATGTTTTTTACAGCTAGTTGTAATTATGAATTGCGTCTATAACATCTTGTTCTAAATAGAGAGTTTTTGCTGGCAATTACCTTTATTAAAGGTGAAAATCGAAATATTCAACTTTACATGGCTTTCAGGAGTATTTGATCTTTCAGTCGGATCATAACTGGAAGCGAAA
Source organism: Diaprepes abbreviatus (assembly GCA_034092305.1). Lineage (NCBI taxonomy): Eukaryota > Metazoa > Arthropoda > Insecta > Coleoptera > Curculionidae > Diaprepes > Diaprepes abbreviatus. The sequence goes on along the minus strand of JASJET010000122.1, from coordinate 28,264,237 downwards.
AACAAAACTTGATATTATAAATTTATGATATTATAACATAAGAAAGATACGCCGTATCCTTGAAAAAGTCTTTTATTGCCAACATATGTAATTTTATACATTATTATTCATTAAATGATAGTGTATAATGGTTTTAAGTCAATTTATTGGTGAATATTTATATTCTTATCTTAGTTTCTTGTTGAGCGAAAATTCTTTGTTATGTATTAATCTATAAGTATGAGTAAATAAATAAATCTAAATCCTGTTTCCCTCCTACAAAATACCTCATAAAACATAATCGTTCGACATAATAATACAAGAGCAATAAAAAAAGGAAAATAATTTTATAAATAAGGAAATGTTTAAAAAGGAACTACTATGTTTTATACCACTAAATTTATTAAGAAAACAGTGACTGCAGTTTCAACTCACAGAGTCATTTTTGAAACTGAATTACAAAGGTAGACTAAGTATTCAATACAGAAACATGAGAAAATTTAACAATAAAAAACTACCTGAGAAATTACATTATTACAAAGGGGAGGTACTAAATTTTAGGAACTAATTATTATTTGGCGACAACAAATAACGGAGAAAACACAAGTTCTGTCTGGTCATTAAGCAAATTTACATTTTTATTTTTACTATGTTTATATATTTCTAAAGATTCAAGAATATTTAACTTTTGGCCCTTTGTTGAATAATGTAATATGTCAGTGTTGCTTAAATCAGGAAAACTGTGGCTATGTTCTAGGCAAAGCTCGAGTCTGTTTTTTGTAGTCTATATGATTGGTGGTGTTCTGAAAAGCGAGTTTTAAAGCTTCTACCACTTTGTCTAATAAACAAGCTATCACACTCTGAACATTTTAACCTATAACCTCCTGATTTATCAAATTTATTAATTATATCTTTAGCATTGTAAAGTATAGTGGATAGGTTATGTTGAGATTTAAAGGCTACTTTTATGTTATGTTTGGAAATAATATTAGCTATATTTTCTGATAGGGTACCACAGTATGACAAAGATATATAAGATGAACTATCTTTATAATTTTTTATTTTGGGATATATTGAATTAAAAGCTAGTTGTTTTTGTTTTTTAGTTATTAATTTCTTTATGGTTTGTTGGGAGAAATTGTGTGATATTCCAATCCTTTCAATGATATTTAGTTCATCTTGAAGATCTTCTTCAGAGGGAGGCAAAGAGAATGCTCTATGTATCATTGAATTGTATGCAGCCATTTTGTGTTGTAAGGGGTGTAACATTTCTCGAAGATGATTAACTACCACATAGTAACGGCTACCAGCATCAACTTTTTAATTTTATAAATACTTTATTTATTGATTTACATGGGAAATGCCCTCATGAGTAATTCCTGCAAATTTTTAAAATCTGAACTTCGAGAAAATGAAAAAAAAAACAAACAAATAATGGCACACTATCAGAAGTGAGTTTTTCTTTAGGTAAACGCATATTCTTACTGTAAAAAATTGCCGTTACTCGTTTTCTTATCAAGTGTTTTCGGAAAACTATTTTTTATCATTTTTTGCTAGTATAGGCAAATTAATTATTCCTTGTTGTATTATAGGAGTTCGTAAAAAGAAAAGAGTTAAGACCAGCGAAAGGGACTAATGTAAGCCTAGTATTTTTTCAAACTGAAATCAAATCTATGGTTCAAATTACAAGTACATCTCGAAAATCATCCCCTACATTAAAAAAAACCTCAAGTCTGAAAATGAGATTGAGCTTTTAGAATTGTTCTATCTCAGAGTCGAGTTGATTCTAAATTTGAAGGCATGTGTGAAATAATTAAGTACAAACGTACATACAACAAATTTATAACAAACTCAAAATATTGTGAAAAGTAGCCTTAATCACCAAAAAGTTTACGCAACTACTGAAAAAGCTCGGAACACAGTTCTTTTTTTGAGGTTAGAATGAACTACATTTCGGATGAATAAGTAGTAAAAAACTGCGGCAAAAAAAAAATAATAAGAAACACGACAAAAAGAATTAACGCTTTCTATTTTATAACGGTGGCTTTCAACTCTAAACTATATTTTGACAGTATTAGATCTACCTTTAAGCAGGTGAAAATGACCTTGCAAAGAAAGTAAAAAACCACCCCCTCTGTAAACACATAAGAAGGTTTGAAAAAAAGACCATTAATACTTGTCTTTTTTGACAAGCGATTACTCTCTTTTTTTTAAATACAGATCGATCATAATTAAAAAGAAAGCATTTGGATATCGTTACTTTTTATAGTCATTGGTTAAAACGTATTAAAATATTATGCAGTTTTTGGACTTAAGGATTGATGAAAAAAACATAGTTACATAAAATAATATAAAACTTGTTTGAAAAAATTATTTAATAAAGAAAAAAACACAACAAAAACTTTTATAACAAATAACACGATATTAAAAAAAACAGTACAGATACAAATTTAAGCTTTTTTTGATCTTCTCTTAATAACAGGCAAACTCCAACTTCTAAATAGGGAAAAATGCTTATTTTATTCAAATCGGTGCCGCCGTTCCAGAGTAATCGACTTACATACATGATTTTAGAAGTCGATTAGAAAAAAGTATATTAAACGCTGAGTTCTGCCAGTATCGTTAATGGATGCCTGGTAGCTGGCCTTCAGCTTCTGGTCATCATCGGATGAGTTTCCGGTTTTCTTTCAAACTTAGTTGTCAGGAAAGGAAATTTAACAGGAATGGGCTGGATTTTTATCACTAATAATATAATTGACTAGATGGTTTATATAGTGGATTGGTAGAATGAGGAATCTTAGATATACTACGTAGAGTGGCTGCTTCCGGTTTTGCAAGGATATTCAGTGCTGGCCTTACTCTACATAATGAACATGTCTCCCAATATATATCGGTATATTGCTTTGTATATATGTGCTGCTGCTTTCCTAGATATTAGACTCCTAAAATATTTAGCTTTTTGAATGTATTTTTATTGTCACAGTTTTAGAATGCAAATTTCAGTTAATTTTGTGGTTCTTATTTACACCTAAATACTTGACTGATAACTTGGCTTGTAATATTTGGTTGTTAAGTGATATGAAATAATCCAGAACAAAGATCTTAGTAGTAATCGAAAACTTCACATCTAATACAATGACAGCACATTTTAATTTTTGAAGGTTAATTTGATGCCAATCAGGATTATCAACAAAAGAAATAATGAAAATTCCATTGTTGTAAAGCTAATTTTCCACCGCCTGGCGATGAGGACACTACAGTTATTTTTAGCTTGACAGTTGAATTTAAATATATCATTCATATTATGTTAAGATATTCGTGGTCTTTTCGTGTCTCTTGTTTGTACTTTGACGCAGTTACAACATTTAGTTAGTCAATCAGTGATAAACATATCATAACACTGATTAAAAATGTACAGGATGTTCATTTAATGTGTGTAATCCATTGATCCAGCATAATTTGTTATATATATATATATATATATATATATATATATATATATATATATATATATATCAAATTATGCTGGTGCCCTCTATATATATATATATATATATATATATATATATATATATATATATATATAGGACAAAACTTTAAATACAACAATTTTTAGTTGAATATGTTTTAATTACACAGCGTAACTTAAATACTAAACTTGTTATAATTTAATTTAAAATGGTGAATTCGATATATTCTGAAATAACTGTATTCTAAAATTAGTTATATATATATATATATATATATATATATATATATATATATATATATATATATACTCTGATGCATTTTCGTAGGGGGGGGGGAGCAGGTCGTGCTCTACGGATTTACTTCATTCACGGCAGCGGAACATAGGTCAGTGGATATTTCTCTTGCAGACAGTCATCGGTCAAATGCTCAGCGCAGGGGTATCGGGTCGGCGATATTTATGTATATTCGGGATATCCCTGCTCTCTCAACTGATCAACGGTTTGACTGCCTGAAGGTCAAAACATCCATTCGGTGGTCGGTTCTCGGGCGCCACCCTCGGGATTCATGTGGTCGAGGGCCCACTTATGCACCGGGCAGCTTGTTACAGTGGAGAAACGGCAAGCCAGGGGTCAATTGTGCGTATTAATTCTAGCTGCCGGCTGCCAATTGTTATATGTAATGTTAAAAATGGGACTAGGTAAGAAAGCAAACGGTTATAAAACATCCTGTATCCTGTATTCCATTCTTTTATACAAAGACATGGCCTAAAACTAACTTACAATCTAAGATGGGCAATAATGTAAACAAATAAACGGCCTGGAGGGCAAAAGTATGTTTTGAGAGCTGTTTACGGTAGCTCATACTGATCGGTTGCGCTAAAGACGGTAACCCGGCGGTATCATTCACGACACTATTCACGTACCTCGTACTACACGGTTGCGATGCTATTCACGACGGCTCGTACGCAAATTATCGCGCTTCGTGTCTAAAATCCGCGTTTACGGTTCACGGCGCTTCGTATTAAAATTCGACCGACGGCGGTATACACGGTATGTAACAATAACTCGGCATCGTTCGGCGATAGCGGCGTCTTTACACGGCGATGGTGATCTCTCTCTCGGAGGGCACCTGGTGGTAAACACATTCCTGGTCATTACGGAAACAATAACAAACTTACGGCATCAGTGCGTGTGTGTATAGGTGACGGTAGGAAGGAAAGAAAGGAACTGACGCTGCCCGTTCTTATAAGAGTCCTCAACAGCGTCAGCAGGATTGAACGACATTGCCCGTTCTTATAAAGGTCCTCGACAATGTCGACCAGTGGCGGTAGGAAATTAGGAAAGGAACCGACACTGCCCGTTCTTATAAGGGTTCTCGGCAGTGACGGTAGGATGACACAACATTGCCCGTTCTTATAAGGGTCCTCGGCAATACTGGCCATTAGAGGGGTAGGACGTAAGGAAGGAAGTGTATGGTAAAACACCATATACACACAAGCCTAGCCTCATCTACATTGCTAGACCAGGAAGGCGCGGTCCGTTTGGACTGTTGACCCGGGTGGAGAACATGCAGTTCTCAGCGAAATAATGGTCTGCTCAGGCTTAAATAAACGGCCCGAGCTCCCACTACGGTGACGTGTGACGGCGTGCGGTGATCGCGCATACAATACTGCTGTATGTGGCGCGCGATTACTATGATCGGACGCTCTGAAAATCTCGGAAAATGATATTTCCCGGCATAGCGCGGTGAATCTAATTATATGTCAGTAATCTTGAAACTTTAAGCATTCGTTTCCCGCAAGAATCAGATTTTTCGGATGTAAAATAAATAAATTAAATCGCGGCGAACATACTCATGCCCAAAAAATTAGTAACTTCGTTACAATACATAAATATACATATATATATATATATATATATATATATATATATATATATATATATACATATATATAACTATATATTTTTATAGGTCGTCTATTTAATGGATATTATTATCTTTCACGTCAATCAACTGGCCTTTTTGCAACTTTTTCTCTTTCTGTCCTTTAAGAGGGGTTGCGGCACACTAAATGGACAACCCGTATATCAATGTAAAATATATCTAGATAATCAACAAAAATACACTCAGTATTAATAGGCAATGTATTTTTATTGATAGTTTCTTAATATAGTCAGCAGTGATAGATAAAACACTTATTTTAATAATATATTTTTAACACCAGTATAGTTATTAAAGCCTTGGCAACATTCTCTAAATAATCCATATCCTCATAAGTATAAAAATAATCCATTATCTTATATTATCTTTGCTTCTAATATTTCACGACATCGCTTTATGACGGTGATGATTCTGCGATCAACGATCTATAAAATTTGTATATTTTGGGGTTCTAATACTATAGGCAATTTATTTTACTCGAGAGTTTAAAGTTTAAAACCATAAACCATTTTTTAGGACTTATAGTTATGGAAGTTTCATAACGTAATAAAATGCTTGTTAAAATTTTAAATTCACTAAAATTTGTGTAAAAATTGATATGATGCAAGCATGATAGGAACATAATATATATTAAATAGACATTTATGTCTACGATTAAAAAGTGTACCAGATAATAATAATTATAGATCCGTAATTTTTAAAATACGGGTCTGTATATTTATTTTAAATTAAATCTAGCCCAGCCACAAGTTTTAAATAATAAAGTGATATTTAATTTAGATAGGTAAAAGCTAGACGTATTTTCACTTACTTGTTTCGCATCATTAACGTTATTTAATTTTATCAAAAGCCCACTACAAAGTTTTATAAACACTTTGTTAATTGTTGAGCTGTTGCGTAGTCCCCTCTATGTATAGGGTGTCCGGGAAAATGTAAGAAATTTCCCGGATATGAAAAAAAACACCTGAAAGGAATTCTAAAAGGTCATATAAACTTTTTTCGTATACGCCTCCTCTTCGGAGGTATGGGCTCCCAAAAAGCTCCAATGGAATCAAAGTTTTTACTCATAATTATGGAACAACCAGGTATATTTCAATTTGTTTTTAATATGATTTATACCAGGTAAGACTCTTCAAATTATTATCCAAGAAAACTGCACGGATGGACTAGCTGTGCACTCATGACCCCATATTTTTAAGCCCTGTATGATAAGAACTTTGGACAACGTTTTTACATATCTTTAACTATTGACTAAAGGTTAAGTACTCTTTATTTATTTTGCTAATCCTAACCCTTTTCAAAAAAACGTCATTTTATTTAGACTGTTAGTCCCCTAACTTCTGTCGGGTTGAATATGAAAAAGAGGAAATTTTCCCTGTTACCATAGCTTCAATAAAAGTTACTCTAACTGCTTAATTAAAAACTTTGTAGGATGGTTCACTATGGACTCCGTGAAGTCTGATATACTCGCGGGTTAGACGAATTGAGGATTGCTGTACCCGCTACATTAACTCAGCGTTGGTCCTTATTTGATCACAATGAAACGCGATTCTTCTTAGACGTTTCTTCTTACTATCGTTAGGAGTACTAAGGTTTTGAGGTGGCCCCACAAGTAAAAATCTAACGATGTTAGGTCGGGAGATCGAGAAAGCCCAAGGAAGTTTGAAGAGGTAAAAGGAAAGAGAATACCCTAAACTAAATTTGGTTCCTCATGTAACTCTGTACTCCCCTCAATGTGGCTACGCTGCACTTGCGCAGTAGGTCAAGGGACAGAACTGGATTTGAGAAACCTCTTATTTATGTTGTTATATTGAAAAATTACAATTTAAAGTTTAAGTTATAAAACGACTAATGAAATAAACACTGCCTAAAAAGAAATTTAAACATAATTCGAAATAAAATCTTATCTTATCTACAATGTTAAAAAGGATCTGGCCATAGAGATTAACTATATGTTACTCCTCTTTTATGTTATTATTAAGTAAATTGTTTTCCATGTACGTTCTAAACTTTAAAATAATTAATTTCTGATCAAAAAAAAAAAAAGAAATGAAAAAAGTGATAAAAACTACACGCAAACAAAACTTTAAAATCGTCGATCTATTAAAACATCTTCAGTATAATCTTACATATTGATGTAATACAAAAAACGTAGGTACTTACCGAAAATAATGAATTTCCGGGATCAAACCACGCGATTTATAAAACAATACTGTACACTGATACATTGTTATAAATTAAAGTCTATACAAATGTCTTGACAACATACACAAATATAAATTCCGGAATTTAACTAATGATACTGCACCGCACAACAAAGAAAATAAGCGTCGAGGACGATGGCAAACAACCGCATTAAACATAAAGAATACGCCAGGACGCCGATCGTGTCTCAAACCCAGCCCTGGTTTCCCGTTCTCACATTGCTAACTTCATGTAACAAATTTACTACGAAATTTCTTTTTGCGCTTGCTCCACATAGCCAATCGATGTCAATTTATGACATTTATTTTCTGCATGGTGGAACATTTTTTTACGCATTTAGCCTATTTTTGTAGTTTTCCTATCCCTTCCAAGTTCCTTGAGAAAGCCACGCAATAAATCTTCCTCTACCTATCCAACGGTTTGGATAGACGTCATTCAGGTGCTCCCGCATAGCACGCTGATATGAGGTGGTGCCCCATCGTGCATGTAGTACATATTTCGGCGGATTTCAAGTGATAAGTGCTCTACTAAATCGTGAAAAGCGTTCTAGAGGAACTTCAAATGAAGTTCTCCATTCATTCTTGCCGGCAATATAAATGAATAAGTTATTAACAGGTTGTGCACCGAAGAAATCAAGAAAAGAAGAGATATTGTTGTGTATTTCAGTGTATATTTTGAATTATCGGCCAAGCGCTTTCGGTCTTACTTAGACCATCCATGATAAAATTATATATTGTTAATGATGCAATACGAATGTCCAATCAAAAAACTGCAAATGATTCCTGCCCACACATTAATTAACTGAAACTGATGTTCATGATGCGAAACATTAGTTGCATGAGGATTTTCGTCAGCCCATACATGCGAGTTGTGTAAATTTATGATAGCATTTTTGGGAAACCCTGCTTCATCTTTGAAGGGAATAGCGCTAATGAAGTTTATATTATTTCGTTGCTGATCCAACAGCCAGTTTGCAAACTGCATTCTATATGGTAAATCTTCAGGAATCAGTTCATGCACTCTTTTCAAATGATAAGGATATAACAGCTGTTCTTGACGAACTTCACGTACTATTGTTTTCCACGTATTAAACTGCACTGATAATTTTAGACTGCCCGTTGAAGGAGTGTAATCTACAGCATTTAACAGATTTTCTCCGACCAACATCAATACTTCTTTTCACAAAATTTCCTAAAATTATGAAGAAATTTAATGTCGTGATATAACCTCCTCGCTTCCAAAGCATTACAAGATGCAAGACCATACATCAGGTGAATATCTGCATACTCAATAAACGGGTGTTACATATTTGGAATTATTTCACAGTTAATTTCACCAAGAAATCCAAAAATCAGAAAATTAATATCCAAGTAAAGAATCAATGTGTCAGCGATGTGAAAGTTGACAAGTTGTAAAATGCAAGATATTTATTTCTTTCGTACGATTGCAACAATACTTTGTTTTTGGTGCCGATAAAATAAAACATTTTTGGCGAACCAAGGTCAAGTTGCAATTCACACAATTAGACGTTTTAAACTAAAGAGGTAAACTCTAATTTTGGATCGAATTTTTTTTATCATAAAGTTGAAGGTTAAACATTTGATAGCAACAAAGATGCATCTTTTATCGAAATACGCCAAATACATAATGTAAATAAAATGACGTTTTTTTTCGAAAAAGGTTAGGATTAGCGACATGAATGAAAAGTATTTAATTTGCAGTCAATAGTTATAAATATGTAAAAAACGTTGTTCAAAGTCCTTATACAGGGCGGCGCAAAAAATGGGATCATGATTATTATAGCTAGTCCATCCCTACAGCTGCGAGTAATTCACAACACTTTCTTGGAGAGTAATTTGAAGGGTCTTACTTGGTATACATCGTATTAAAAAAAATTGAAATATACCGGGTGATTCAATAACTATGTGTGTAAAACTTGATTCCATTGCAGCTTTTTGGGAGCCCATGTCTCCGAAGAGGAGGCCTGTACGAAAATAGTTTATATGAACTTGTAGTATTCCTTTCATATGTTTTTTTCATATTCGGGAGATTTTCCATATTTTCCCGGACACCTTGTATATCAAGCCGTGAAATAAAAGATGTGGCAACACATCATGATTATCCATCAATGCCGGAATCGAAACCAATGTGTTATTCGTTGCCATTTTACCACGTTTTTATTAACTTGTATTCTTCGCTGTCTGTTTTTATTGTTTGTCTGTTCTGTACAAATGTTATAATCGATTTTAAACTAACTTCCTTCCTAGCTAGAGACTTGAAACGTTAAACATGGCTTAGAACTTAATGACAGTGCAATATTAACTTGTTTTCTTGTCTGTCTGTCTATTTGTTTATCTGTTCAGTGCAAATTTTACATTCGATGAGCTTCTTGAAACTTTAAACATAACTCAGATGTAGGTGATCAAGCAATATTGCCTGTCTGTTTGTTTCTTTGTCTATTCGGTACAAATTTTGCAATCGACTTTAAACTAAATTCCTGATGAGCTAGAGACTTGAAACTTTAAACATAGCTTAGAACTGAATGACAGTGTAATATTAACTCACTTTCTTGTCTGTATGTTTGTTTGTTTATCTGTTTGTTACAAATTTTGTAATCGATTTTAAACTAAATTCCAGATGATCTAGAGATTTGAAGCTTTAAATAGAGCTCAGAACCGGATAACAATGCAATATTAACTAGCTTTTCTGACTGTTTGTTTATTTTCTGGTTCGGTACAAATGTTGCAAATTGATTTTAAACTAAGGACTAAAAAACAGGAAATAATTATTTAATAATTTCTTTTCAATTTACTCCATTTTTAAAATAGACTTAAAAGTATAAAAAAATTTGTTGTATTCCCATGCAAATTTGTAACCATAAACAGATTTCCAACCCCATATATATTATCCCGAAAATTTGTGATTGTGAATTTTTAATAGTATTGAATATTTAAAACGAAAAACGTGGGATGCAATAGATAATAATTGTGTGAGTGTTTTCAATCATAGCTACTCTCTAAACTCATTACTATTATCTATTGCCTGCCCCCACGTTTTTCGTTTTAAATCTTATAAGTATTTTATAGCGATTAAAAATACTCAGTCACAAATTATCAGGACAATATGTATTGAGTTAGGAATTTGTATGGGGTTAGGGGAAATTATTTTATAATTTTTAGTCCGTTCTAAAAACGTGTTATAATAAAAAGAAATATTTAAATAATTATTATATTATAATTGTACCTATTTAATGAGAGTTTTTTAGTGATTACATAGTAGATTCTGTTTTAAGAGTCTTATATCTGTGTATAACATATTTAAATATTAATGGCAAAATTGGTATCAATAAATTTTTTTTCGGGCTTTTTAAAATTATGTAATAATCCTTTCGTTTCATTCGTTGGTTTATAAGTATATTTTATTGAGTTTAGGCTAATTTTAAGAAATTAGTAAGTGAAACTATTATTTATAAAATATATATTGTGATATAAATAATACCATAACAACTTAATCTTTAAGCTATGTCTTCCATTTAGCATAGCGCACAGCGTTATTCTTCATGTGCTGTGGTTACATACAACTTATTTCGTAGCACAACTTGTTATTCTAGATTTCAAATTTTACCACCAAAATGGCACATTTTGAAACTGTTCTGAGAGTATTCTAGAAGTCCAAGCCTATAAACTCTAGAAACAAGTTTTAAAGAAAGAATACTGATATCACTCTACTTTCTTCATAACTCCAACAGAGCTAAAATAACCCGTAAGTTTATTCGGCTTCGCGCTAGTCGAAGTTTTCGACTCCGAAATTACTTCTTGAACACAGGTCAATGTTGCCAAAATTATGGCAGAAGGTTCGATCTTTATATGGTGATAACACTATGAATCTCATATTTCTGATCGGTTGTATTTCTAATGAAAAAATAGAGCAGCCACAATTTTTACTCTTCTTCTTCTTCTTCTTCTTCTTCTTCTTCTTCTAGGTAGAACCAAGTTCTGTTATCTACACAATGCCTCATCGATCCTCGTTTGAGGTCGAAATCCCGCTGTCTCCCCACCTTTTGAGGGGCCGTCCAGGCGGCCGTTTCGTGTTTGGTTTCTCTCTCATTACGGTTTTTGCTAGTCTATCATCGTCCATTCGTTCCACGTGATCTCTCCACTGCCTACGACGGTTTCGAACCCACTTCACAACATTCCCCACTCCGCTGTCCTCGCGTATTTTTGCGTTTCTTATTCTATCTCTTAAACTTGTTCCCGTGATCATTCTCAGCATTTTCATTTCTGTGGTTCTCATAATTTGTTTTTTCTTTGTTGTTTCATTTCTTGTTTCTGCGCCGTAGGTCAGTATCGGTCTTACACAGACCTTGTATATTCTTGCTTTGCTCTCAACCGCCATATGTTTATTGTTCCAGATTATGTCTCTTACTTGGCCTGATATCATGGCCGATTTGTTGGCTTGTGTGCGCACTTCTTCCGTTACGGCCCTGTTACTTGTGATATGTGTTCCCAGGTATTTAAACTTCCCAACCTGTTCGATATGTTTGTCATCAACCATTAGTTTGCATCTTACCGGTTCTTTTGTTATTACCATTGCTTTGGTTTTCTCCACAGATATCTTCATATTATACTGTTTGGCTGTTCGATTGAGATGGAAAAGCATTCTTTGTAACTTGTCCTCGCTATCTGCTGTCAAGGCAACATCGTCTGCAAATCATATAATCTGAACGGTGTTGTGTCCCATTGGGTAGCCAATATTTGTGCTTTTTACTTCATCAATGAGTTCGTCCATGATTACATTGAAAAGTGTTGGACTTAGTCAATCACCGTGTCTTATTCCTATGGATAGTGGGATTTTCTCTGTTAGAGTGTTATTTATTTTAATTACCATGGTGTTTTTGGAATTCAGTTCGTATATTGTGCGTATGATTGCTTCGTCGACTTGTTTTCTTGGCAGTAGTTCTGTTATGTGTTCCAGTTTGACTCGGTCGAACGCTTGTGTAAAGTCCACAAAACAAATGAACAGCGGTTTATCGTATTCGATAGATTTTTCAACCAGCTGTCTGATAATAAATATACCGTCGATAGTAGAGCGGTTATTCCGGAAGCCCTGCTGTTCTTCGCACGCCTCTAACTTGTCTACGATCCGTTGTGACAGTATTTTGGTTAACAATTTGGCTGAACTGTTCAGTAGGCTGATTCCCCTGTAGTTTTCGGGTTGTTTTTTTTTGATCCTCTTTTGTGGATCGGAATTGTGATGCTTTTCCGCCATTCGTTGGGTACTGACGTTGTGGGAGTATTTTTTGAAATAGAACAGTGAGCTCTGTGACAAGGCTGGGGTCTCCGTACTTTAGCATCTCATTTGTAATTTGGTCGGTACCAGGTGACAATTTTTACATGTTCCTAAATATATACACAACTACGCTACTTATTTATTGATATTATTTTTAAAATTAGACGTATTATTTTGGAGAATGTATTCTAAAAATGGACGCGCATATGTTTTGGAGATATTTATTTAATTAAAACTTCCCACTTTAGCGATCAAGATGTTAACGCTTTATTTGCATTTTTGTTACTTCATTTTGACGTTCAGATTTCGAATTTCGTCTAGGTAATTAAAAAAATCCTTTTTAGTATTTAGAAAGTTAATAGATAATCTAAATTTGAAGGTATTTTTAGTGACCCTGGAATAATGAAAGTTGGCACATGAGTATGATTTAAGCATACAAATTATGAGAAATGATATTTTTCTTTGCAATAGTTAGGGAAAAATTTAAAAGCTTAAAGTAAAATTGTAAGATTTTAAATGTTGATAATAAATTTTACCGAAATTAAGTGTGTAAAGAACAGGAAAAAATAAAAGAATTGTTTCTGTGGAAGGACGAACGAAAACTGAAAAAATGACACACAATAGTTACAGAAAAATATAAATCCCAAGAAAAACTTTTCTTTAGTTAGTTTCCATGGAATATAATTACTGACCTTGAAAGTTGTTATGTCCGAAAGTAAGGACTTTTTATTTTTCAAAATAAGCAAGCTTTTAGAAGCAATAAGAAGTTCATTAAAACCTTGTCTTCTTGTCATATCATGTGATGAGCCGCACTACGGCTTTCAGTCTATCATATCTTAGGCATTTTATTTTCTAAAAATTGTGTCGACATATCTTGTTTCGCACTGGATCCTTAAGTTTCGAAGCCATTCATGTTGTTTATGCTTTAGGCATTGGTGCCCTCTATCTCACTTTGAAGTATTAGTTTACCTACTACTACTACTTACTCCGTGGCGTTGCAACCCTGGGTGGGTTTTAGCCGATTTTACGACATGCCTCCATTCATTTCGATCTCTCGCAACCTCCATCCAGTGTTCGATGCCCATAGTTTTGAGATCTTTTGTTATATTATCTCTCCACCGGAGTCGGGGTCGTCCCAGTGGCTTTCTCCCAGTCGGTGCTTCCTCCCAAGCTAGTCTTATTATTCTGTCGTCAGGAAGCCTTCTGATATATCCTGCCCACTGGAGTCTTCTGGCCTTTATTTTTTTTACTACATCTGTATCTGGGAATAGTTTTTCTAGTTCCTTGTTGGTTCTTATTCTGTATTGTCCTGTTGTTTCATTTATCGTTAGTCCCGAGATTTTCCTCAAGATTTTTCTTTCTAAGACTCGTAGTCTCTCTTCCTTCGCTACTATTAGCGTCCATGTTTCGCAACCATATATAACTATCGATATTATAACTATTTTGTATAGGTCCATCTTTGTTCGTCTTGTGAGGTGTTTCGATTTCATCAGATCTTACAGTGCGTACAGGCATTTATTTCCTGCTTGTATTCTATTGTTTATTTCCTGTGATTCGTTGTTATCTTCGCATATTGTTGTTCCTAGGTGACTCGCTCAAAGTTATATTCATCGATGGTGATGTTTTGACCTATTCCGTCTCTGTTTCGGCCATTCAGACTCATGAACATGTATTTAGTTTTGTCTTCGTTGATTTGAAGTCCCATCTTCTTTGCTTCCCTTTCGACCGGTATTAGAGTTTCTTTCATTTTTATTCTACTACTACCAATCATATCGACATCATCTGCAAATGCCAACAGTAGATTTGGTCCATCTTGATGGAATATAGATGTCGGTGCTTCAATTTTCGAATTTCTGATTATATATTCCAGCGCTATGTTAAAAAGTTGTGGTTAGAGCGCATCTCCCTGCTTAAGACCGTTGTTTATTTCAAACATTTCAGAGTAGTACTGTCTCATTTTCACTTTGCACTTCAACCCCTCCATACACATTCTTATTAGGCTGACCAGTTTTTTGGAAAAGCTAAGCTCCTACATTACTGTCCATAGTCTCGTTCTGCAGATTCTATCAAATGCCTGTTTAAAATCGATAAATATCTGATGTAATTCACTATCGAATTCCCAGCTTTTCTCCATTATCTGTTTTATGGCAAATATATGGTCAACAGTTGAGCGATTAGGTCTAAATCCGCATTGGTAGTCCCCTACGATATGTATATGTTTTGGTTCTTTCCAGCAGAATGTTCGAAAAGACTTTATAGGTTGTGTTTAGTAGGGTTATTCCCCGATAATTGCTGCATTGTTTCTTGTCGCCTTTCTTGTGGATTGGCACAATGACTCCCTCCTTTCATTCATCTGGAAGAATTTGTTCCTGCCAGACTGTATTAGTTTATGGATGGATCTGTGGAGTGCATCCCCTCCGTGCTTTAGACATTCCGCTGGTATATTATCACAGCCTGCGGCTTTATTGTTTCTCAATTTCTTGATAGCGCGCATCACCTCTTCGTATGAAGGGCATCTGTCTTCTATTTCGGCTGTATGGATCTCTGTGTTTGGCAGAGTGCTGTCAGATTTTTCGTTCAGCAGTTGGCTAAAGTATTGTTTCCAGGTTTCTAGTATTTCCTTCTCATTGGCGATAAGGTCTCCGTTCTCTCGTTCTAAGAAGTTTCCTGTCCTGGGCTGGTATCCTGCCTTGATACGTGATACTCCCCTGAAGTGTTGTTTTACTCTGTAGTTGATTCGACTCGATGAAGTATTAGTTTAGATATATAATATCTAGTGCTTTTTAGAATGTAATCAAGGTAGTAGCTCTCTTTTCCTTCAAGTTTTTCTCATCACTTCCTGGTGAGTCATTTAAACAGTCAAGAAATACAACGAATCTCCCGTACAGTTCAGATTTCCTCTATTGCAGATTCTTTAAGAAATCAATAAAAATTGTCACACATAATAATTGACCACTCGTAACCAAAGAGCAAATTCTGTTGAGAAAGATTTTTAGTTTTAAAAATGTGATTTTGGCATAGCCTGATCGAACTTTAATTCCTCACTGCAATCCTACTTCTGATTTAGTGTAGCGTTAGCTTGACATTTGTTTAATGGCCTTTCTACTGTTGCATTCAACCGTGGCTGACAGTTGTTACTATAGCCTAATATAGCATATTTTATTTACAGAATTATCTAAAAACACAGAGATAATTCAAAAACTTTTGATACCAAGTTGCAGCTAACTCCTGTTTGTGAATTTAAAAAAAAATAATTTAAATATATCATTTTAGATGACAATTTTGTGTCAAATAACAGCGTTCGATGGACTGGACTTTTTATTGCTCTGAATCATCTTATTAATCAGCCAAATCTGTCCTGTGATTTTGCTCAGTTGTATCCCATGGAAACAATTGTAGGGGAATTCGTTTAATAATTATTCCAAGTAGATCAGTATTTCGGATGATAAGTGGTAAATAATGGTTGATAAAAGTTCATATAGGTCATCAGAAAGGAATATTGATATTTATGTTGATGCTATTTTTAATTTCACAACATTTAATTACCGAAAAATCAATAGAATTTAGTTAGTTACGAAAGTATTTTTGTTGAGATAAAACATTCTTCATTTACATAAAAAATATTTTAATTTTGATGGCGAGGCTACTTATCAGAATAAAAGTCCAGTAGAGAAAGGATAAGCAAATGATTTACTGCTGCAATTAAAGCTGTTTCCGGCGTGATAATTGAAATGTCATCCCATTTTAAAAAGGTTTGAATTAATTTCTCACCGTCTCGTTTAGAAGTCTTCACGCTTCTTGAACGTTTTAAAAATAATAGCCTGTCACGAAGAAAAAATCAAAAGTAAAAACAACTGTTTTTTATGAAAAAATATATCACTAAGTTTTTGCAAATATAACGATATACTTCCAAATATTACTTTCCCCAGGCATATTTTATAAATTGAAATTTCGGAAAATGTCTACGTAAGATATCCCATACACTCTCACCTACAAACTTTCCGATATTAGGGGAGAGTCGGATATATTGTACCATTTTTCAGTTTTTGCAAAATATCTTTTTTTGATATTAATTAAAACAAGCTCTTTATCATGAGTCACATAGTTTAGAATCTCATTTAAGATGTGCTTTAACATCAACACCATACTCTTAACGGATTTCACAAAATATGCGATTTCCTAAAGGCTTTCCTTTGGAACAATTTACCCAACCAGTCGGTTTAATTGCACCACGGGTTAGGTAAATTGTACCACTAAGACTTAAGAGACTTCTAAACATTATAATAAAGTAAAATAAAATGGTTTTAATGATGCACAAAATGTATTGATTATATTTTTATTATTAATGAAAAACAAAAATTAAATATTTCTTCAGTAGAATCAATCATAATATGCCAAAAAAAAAAAAAACAAATGTATTAAAGTCTAAAAAAAAAATTTAACATTTATCAAACTTAAATACTTTCTTTCTAAAATTAAATGATATATGAAAATGGAATGAATCACTTTTACTTAAGAATATTATTTAGTCAGTCATTAATTATTTATCTACTAATGTACTGAGATCAAATTCTTTATTTTCTTTTACCCTGTTTTAGTTTAAACAATTATCGCAAATATCGGGATTCGATGTACACGTTTCGTGAACCCATCTATGGCAACGAACGTACTGTATCAAGTCAACGTATGGCCCAGTTTTGTCAAAGTAGTGAATCTCACATATTGCGCAAACATCTTCCTCGTCATCATGATTATCATTGTCGTCTGTCAGCTCTAGAACTACATCCCCACAGTCATCGCTGCTCGTCGATGAAGATCTTTGTCTTTTCTGAGTTTTCCTTATCTTTTTCTTTTTAAGTACGTTTCTATTATTTTGTGCTTGTCCTTTTTTTATTGCTTAATTTTTCCTACATTCACTTGTGCCTTCCTAACTTTTTCTAAAACAATATCTTCACTGCTTGTAGAAGAAGATCTGTTTCTCTTCTGAGTTTTAATAATCTTTTTCTTTCGTTCGTCGTTTTTAATATTTTGTGCTTTTTCTTTATTTATTAATGTAATATTAGTTAGTTCCGGGTATCTTCTTTAATTTCCTTGTGGTTTTTACTCGTTTAGCTGCAACTGATTCTTCCAGTTTATTTTTATAAGGGCTTGATGTAATTTCAACTGCTTTCTGAATAGTATTTTTTTTTGTGTTGTTTACTTTTGGGTATAGAGCACAAAGAATTTTACGATTTCCTAATATTTTTAGTGTTCAATCCTGAAGTCGATGGTTGTTGGTTTAGTGATGATGATGCTGGGGAGTTTTCCTTTCCTTTGATAATGTTGTCTTCTGTTCTTTCAACACTTTTTTCTGTTCGAGTTATGCTGCTTTTTTCCTGATTATTATTTGCTATCAAAGTCGTAGAATCCTGCAAAATCGATGTACTTTCATTGCTTAGATTTTTGGAACTATCAGCGTCCATATTGTCAGCAGCTTCGAACAAATGTTCTGGGAAGATATTTTTGTTCACTGGCCACACCCCAGATCTCTTAAATCCATTACAAATTATACCAATCACTGCAGCTCGTCCGTAAGCTTCCGCAAATAAACTAGCTACTTGATACTGAGTCACTTGGCGACCAGGATTTGTTCTGAACCATTTTTCTACGGCTTGTTTGTAATATGTGCTCATTGGCTTGAAAAAAGAAACGTCCAATGGTTGAAGCCGGTGAGTAGTGTGCCCAGGCAGTTGGAGCATTATAATCCCATTATCTTTGGCCAAGTTTAACGCTTCTAGATTTTTTGAGTGTGTTGTATGATCATCGAGCAGAAGCAAAAATTTGTTTGTAGGAAATGGTTGGACTACACTAATAAAATGCTTAATCCATTCGACAAACAGGACAGAATTTATGTAGCCAGATTCTGAAATGGTAACAACACTACCCTCAGGTGCGTCATTGCCCAACTCTGGATTTTGTTTAATTTTTTTGAAAATAAGCATTGGTGGTACAAATTATCCCGAGGCACTAGCACAGCAAACTGCAGTTGTATTAACCCCCTTTTCTCTACTTGTGATTGCGCCAACCTGTTTGTTGCCTTTTGTTGCCTTTTAAGCCAACTATTTTTTGCGATTTCTTTTGGACTGTGGAAAATCCGCTTTCATCTACATTAAATATACTTACAGCTGTTAGGCCATTTTCATCAATTATCTTTTCTAATAGATCATAGAAACCATAAACATTGTACCTGTTAAAGCCTTTTATTCTATTTATGGATGTGCTTTCAGGCTGCCTTACGCTCAGTTCTGTATGTCGGCCTTTAAAAGCGTAAAACCAAGCTTAGCCAGCCATTTTTCTACTTTTATTAAATTTGTGAGAGATATGATGTTTTTCTGTTATATCAAATGCGAATTTCCGAACGTCACTGATTGTCAGTCCAAACAAATTTTTTTCTAAGTCAAGAATGTGTCTGACTAGCATATTTTCCAATTACATATCAAAAGTAGTGAGTCTCCCTTTATGGATACTTTAATCATTGTCAACCTTATTTCGCTTTCTGGCATGACGTAAAATAGTTGCTTTTGAAATAGAATAAGTTGCAGATATCCGGTTCAAGCTCATCTCCTTCTTTGCCAGAGTCAACAATGCCCTTTCCAAATCCTCTTCCTTCCATTTATAATACTTTTTTTGGTCATCATTCATCTGGAAAAATACAAAATAATAAATTTTGCACCAAGTTAGGTAAATTGTACCAGTACAAATAAAACAACTGTTGGTGGTACAATTTACCAAACCGAAAGAGATTTGAAAAATAAATATTTGTCACAAAATAACCTCTAAACATAATACGTTCGCAACTTTATGGTTTAAGCGGTGATTATAGACCTAATCAATAAAAAATATAGCAAAATCGTAACTTACATTTTCACTGAATAATGTTCTTAGCTACACACGTCAACATTTATATGAAACACTTACAAAAACGTGTTTCTTCTCTAAAAATGAATACATTTGCCGGACGCCATTATAAAATGAGTTTAGGATAATTAGTTATTAACAAAAAAAAGTTTTAGTTACTGGAGATTTATTGATAAGTAACTTGTGGCTACCAGTATTAATATAATAATATTTTAAATTATTACTGCTAAATGCCGATTGTAGATGATACTCCAATTCCAAAATATTTAAATTACCGTAAACATTTTTTTTAATATTGGTAATTAGTAAAGGCTTGCAAACTTCTGAAAAAATAGTAAGTAAAATAAAAAACAGTCGGAAGGATGGAAGGTAAAAGACCCGTTAATTATGCGTTATATTTTTGAGGGCTGAAGTTTTAAAACCTCAATATATTTTTACAGCTTGGAGTAACTGCCGTTTTACTGCAATAAAAAATGTAATAATGCCTTTATTGCCTAATTCAAATTCTAGGGGCATGTTAATTTACATAGAAAATGCCAAAGGTGTGATTGCAAATCTGTTGGTGGGATCCTAAAAAGTACAGAATGTTTAAAATAATAGTTGTTTATGTTATGAGCAGGGCAACAGCTACAATTTTTGAAGGGGAGAGGAGGATACATATGTCGGGTTCAACAGTTATGAGAGTCCGGCGTCAGGAAAAATTGCGGGAGAAAAAAAAATCCATTCTATTTGTGTTTTTATCATTTATTTTACCTTTGCCATTTTCAGAATAAACCAGTGTTACCGATACAAAATTATTTTACCAAAAATCTACCTATTTTGACGCTGAAATAACAATTTTTTTATCGAGTGGATAAGTTGTAGATATATTGATTTCCCGTTATTTTTGATATCTATAGAACTTTCTGTTTATAAATTGTACCTATTGCGTTCTACACTAATATCAATTATATGATCTCACTATTATATAAAGAGGAAAAGTATGTTTCTACGTCGCAAAGGTCTCTAAACTACTAAACCAACCTAAACACAGTTTCGAAACAAATATTTCGTACAAAAGTTGTAGGTTTCGAAGGTAACCAGTTTGCAGTGACCTTGGACTTGACCTTGAGAGCGGCTTTAAAGGCATTTCAAAGTTAAGTCGGTTTCCTCAAACAGGAACGCCTATTTTTTATTTCACGAATGAAAACCGATATAAATAATGAGGGAGTTTTGTTATCATGAGGAACCTGTTTTCGAAAAAAAAATGTTCCATACAAAAATTGTAGAGGTCATTTAGCAGTAATCTTGGATTTAACCTTAAGAGTGATCCTAAAAATTGACCTCTAAACACTTAAACCCCCAAGTTATTTATATGGTTGGATGGAATATTTTTTCCGTTTTCCATTTCTGAAATAAAAATAGGTGTTCTCTTTAAAAAAAAAAACGACTGGCTTGAAATAACCTCGAGCTCCAATCCAAACGCACTGCTAAATGACCTCCTTCGAGCTCTCAAGCTTTTGTGTGAAACTTTTTTTTTTGAAAATGCGTTCCTGGCGAGACATTTTTGGGTATTAATGAAAGGTTGACCTTCAAATGACTTTTAGATGACGCCTAAATCCCCGCTTTTTTTAAATCGTTAGATGCAAAATGTTGTTCGCTATCTATTCTTGAAACAAAAAATGGGCTTTTCTATTTAAAAATCTACTTGACTTTTATATAATCGCCAAGGTCCCTCTCAAGGTCAAACACAGGTTTAGTGCTAAGTGGCTCCCTTCAATTTGAAGAGCTTTTGTAAATTTATTCGAAAATTCCTGGCTAGATATTTGATGAGATCAATTAAAATGCCTCGCCCTATATATTAAAGATAGTTGACCAATAATGTTATTATTTAAGAAACAATTTTGAAAGGGGATTTGTATTTTTATCATTTTTGTAGTTTTAAATATAAGTCTAGGAAGTAACACTTGACTTCAGGAACATATTTTCATTTTTGTAACCGCTAATGAACCCAAGGCTTTTTACATTTTCTAAATAATAATAGTAACATTATTGTGCTATGTGGACAATGCTATCAAGATATCATGGAGGATAAGAATAGGTGTACAACTAACAAATCTACGCTCATATGTTCAGTTGGGGGACCATGAGCTGACTTCTCGTCACCAATAAGACCAAGAGAAGTTTCAAGGCCTGACTACAGAAGTCCATTCATGGACAATACCTAAATGAGGTTAATCAAGAAAATGTCGACCAATTAGCTAAACTAGTAGTGGACGTCAAGCAAATCATTCCTAAAACTGAAGTTTTCTAATAGCTATACAGGGTGAGGTCATCCTAACTAAAGATTATCTGTAATACACAATTACAGAATCCTCGATCCAGAATGACCAATGCCGATATCGATGTTGAACATCAGCCACAATCCAGCATATAATAGGAGAGTAGCATGCCTTTGCCGCATCGGGGTACAAGAAAAAACACGATTAAGCCACCAAGTTTATCCAATTGGCAATGAAATTCAAACTGTTACATAGAGAAAAAGTACTCTACTATGAATACAGCCTAGAACATATACTGGATAGACGGGTTTAAGTGGTGTTGGGATCGAACTCTATGTACAGATAATACAGTTGCATATAACAGACCAGACCTCATTTTAGTAGATAAAACAGCGTTAACAGAAATCGTCATCTGAAACATTAGTAATCTAAGGGACAACCATAATGAGAAGATCGCCTGAAGGTACAAATATGTAAACAGAGGAATAAATAGCATCCAGACGATTTCCATAATTCTATCAACAGCCGGCGTACTACCGAATAATGTTGTGTTTGATGTCAAGGAATTGGTTGTTAGTAAACACCTGTATAAAGCTTTTCAACAAGCAATGCTACTTACGACTGCTCGAACTGTCTGGAAGTTTATGAGAATTGCAGAGGACTATAACATCATCTAGGGTCCGACAACATGAAAAGAGTTCCCACAGAGCTCCATCTTTTTAATATTTGAATAAATCTAGGCTGAGTGAATGTTCCTCGGAGGGAGTATGAAAGCCGTTGGGTTAAGTTTATATGTTTTTGTATTACGTCAATTCAATTGCTCATGCTTAATGAAGGCATTTCAACACACTATATGATCATTATGTATTTATTTTCTAGAAAAGGTACTTTTGATATGGAATAAATTTTCAACTTTGTTTTATTTTCGGCCTCTTCTTCCCAAAATTGGTTTCCTCTACGACCTTTTCAAACTTGTCTTCCTCTTTAAAGCCAGAAGCGTTCATACCTTCTTTTTTAAAAAGATCGGTCAGAAGAAAAAAACAATATTGATTTAAGGCGACAAGAAAGAATAGTATATATAATATTTTCACAAGTACTTCATAAACCTAACAAAAAAAATTGTGCTTCTGTTAGTTTGGTAACAAGATGGCTTCATCTTGTTATGGAAACTTTTTCTAAAGAACCACCTTAAAATTTTCAAAAAATCAATTTTTTTTTGGCTGGATAAATTGTTTATCCTTTTAGGAATACTTTCAGGATTTAACTATATAAAAATTTAAATTATTTTCGAAACTGTCGCCATTAAAAGTGTACGCGATAGTGCGTTGGCCCGAAATTCAAGTAGTGGGCTCACCGGTCTGAGCCTTGAGAAAGGGTATGTATGAATAATGTATTAGATGTTTAATAAGAATTATTTTGAAGAGTTTCAGACGGCGGAAATAACTCAGATGGATAAAATTTGAACTAGTTAAACTCTTTGAACATTCAACGCCATAGAATCAGTTTGCCTTGTGACGCAGCTATGTACAGATTTCTACGTTTATTATAAAAACATTCATTTTTAAATTTTTTATTAGAAAACAACTATTTAGGCTAGAAAATTGAAAAGGGTTGCTCCAAAGGAGTTGGAGAATATCGCGGTATCAATTGAAGGCCTCATATACGCTTGAGAAATCGAATGAAGATTATTTTAAAAACATATTTATTTCTGAAACCCTGACGCATTACTTTCTTTCTTTGCTTTTCAAAATAGTGGAGAAGATATCTCAAGATGTACTTAAGCGATTACAATAAAATTTAATCCTCATATTCTTTATATTATTATCCAGGATGTAACTTAATATTTTTTGATTAGATACCATGTTAATTTTTGAAAAATTATAAAACTCAGAATTCTAATAAAAATTAGATTTTTTTTAAACAACTCTATTTGTACAAAAAAAAAATAAAAAGAATCGCTCCACAATCTGCTACCAGCAAGGATTTTCAATGAAGGGTCCTACCCGACCGCCCATATCTACGTAATTTTTATTTTTTTTATTCGTTAATTTATTCAAATTATTCATAAAAGTTCAATCTATATGTGTAAAATAAAAATTTATTTAAATATTTAATACCTTCGTCAAAAAAAATTATTTTTATATTTTTCTGATCGCCACGGTGATGAAACTTCTTAAAATTACGAAAATGCAGTGATGTCCACTATGTTTATGCCAATTACTAATATATTTTGGAATTAATTTAAAATTAATATAATTTATGTCAATCTCGGTTGCCGTTCTAAATTTTACAATCTTCTTTTTTTAATAAATTGAATTTTCTACCGTATTATTTATTTTATATTGTTAATTATATTTCATTAATATTATGTATATTTTACCTTCCGAGTATTACCTAAAATGAAACCTAAAAAAATATCTTATTTTATGTAATTTTGTGCATGTCGTCTATTTTTTCACATTACAATTTCTTACCAAGGAGCCCTTAGGAGGGTTATAAATTGAAAACTCATAAAACTTTGATTTTTCCATGAAAACCTTTTCCAGAAAAGTCAAGATATACAATATATATAAAAACTTTATTTTTCAGTAATACTTCAAAAGAATTCTTTTGATACCAATGCTTGTGTAAAAATACCTATTTTGTTCATAGAAAATGAAAAACTGACTGAAAATAAATAGCTCAAAATATTTCCTAAAATTAAACGAAAATTGATATATACTTGTAATAATAATAATTCAAAATAAAACAATTTGTTAATCGCTATCTTTTGAGAGGTGATTTAAATTGATTACTATTTTTATTTTCAATATTAGTTCTTAGTTTCTAAAAGGAGTAGTTTTGGTGTAAATAAACTTGATATTTAAATTTTCAAAAAGTTTAAGTAAAACTTAGGTCAAGTATAGAGAACGTCACTTTTAAGACTACACAATCAAATCCATACGTGGTCCTAACAATTTAAATACTGTTGTTTTACCTATTGAAAATTTCTGAGGTAGTAACACAGTCAATTATTGAATGTCAAAATAAAATATGATCTTGGTCTTTTGGATATTCCGATAAACTTTCCGATGAAATATATTTAATTTGTCCTTGAGCTTTCCCAGGTTTTAAAAAGTAAGTAATCTGCAGTCAATAGTATCAACAAATCAACATTTGTTCTACTGAATTTTTCCATTGCTGCCTTAATTATGAAAACGTCGTCATTATCAGCTTGTTTCGTTAAAACGTTCGTAGTTGAAAGTTTTTCACATAATATTGAAATGAAGTGGAACTTGTTGTGAGTATTTACTAGAAATTGTTGTGAGTTTGTTGGATATCAGAAGATAAAGATATTTTTGTAGTCCGACGACTTTATTTCGTATATTCTTCAGAATCAAATAATCTATTTTATTGTGAGTCACACAAACGAATACTTCTACATTTTTACTTATATTGAACATCTGATGCCGTATATAGACCGAGTAAGAGTGCATGTTAGTATTTTCGATGTTTAAAATCACGATATCTTACTAATGGTGACTTGTAGGAAAATAGAGCAATAATTTTTTTGTAGAAAATTCTGTTTGACCTACTTTTAGGAAAACACTTACCGTTTACCAAAAAACTGCAAAAAATCGATAATTTTAACTTTCAAAAAATTTTTAGCAGAAGTAGGATCGATGGGGACTTTTGATATTTTATTTCTAATAGTGTATTTAATACCTATATCAATTTCAAGGTCAATGCGAATTTTTGCGAACTTAAATGTCTATTTTGACTGGATTTATACGTTATTATGCATATATAAAGCTCGGCATTACGAAAATCAATTAGACTGTTTCGTTTCTGATTTTTTTATTCACAAATATAATATATGCTTTTTGTTTTATTACCGTTTATAAATATTTTTTGCTTACAAGTCCACCTCTGTTTAAAATTTATTATTACTTTTTTTTTAATTCAGTTTTAAAGCTAAAAAGTATACATTTAAATTTGCAGACATTTTTACGTTTAGTTATTATATCAAATGTTTTAATATATTTTGCGAGTATAGCTTAGTTTATATCGAAAAGTATATTTATTCAGTTTTTGGGTTTAAAGAGTTTTAATTTAGTTTTGTGTTTACTTTTTTTAGGTTTTACTTCAAGCCTTTGCAAATATCAAAATGTTTTAATGGTTTCTAGGCATATGTCGGTAATTTTTTGTTCAAATTGTAAATCTAAATTTGTATTGTTGAACTTTCTTCAGAAATATGCATATTTGGTTTGAGAAAGAAAGTTGATTTACGATATTTCATAATCGGACCGTTATATAAATTGTAATGCAATTGAATTCACCACAAAATTGATTGAATGAATTCGAAACAAATTCTACAATTTATCACTAAGAAATAATTGATCATTCTAGTTCATAGAATCTTATTAGCTGTCACACCTTTTTCAACCGCAATTCAAAAGCAAAAGGATCCACATTATGTGTACAAAGTAATAAATATGATATACGGGGTGTCCGTATATCATATTTATTACTTTGTACACATTAATTTCTCTTAATTTCTCGGGAGCATACAGGGGAAGTCAAAATAACTTTATTTTGTCATAGAAAAAGGTTTCTAATGTGCCCCTTACGGAGATACAGAGCCCTAAATTGGTATACTAGCGATTTACCTTATCGGCTCGAAGTTTTGAAACGACTTGTATAATTTCATGAAATTTTACTATTTCATAGAGGCCATAAAGACTCATTAAATCATACTACAGTAGATATTTTAGATCATCAGAGAAGTCAGGAACGGACTTGCAGCCACACTGGTGGAGCCTAATATTTCACAGGTGTCATTTTACAGAGCTGAAAACTGATTTTTTAATACCTTGGTCATTTCTTTTGAAAAAAGAAACTCTTAATTTATTTTGATGAAACTGGCGATTTTCTAGATAAATTGGTTTTTGTGCGAAAATCTCAAAAGTTACTAATGCTAAACATCAACAGGTAAAAATAAAAATAAAATACACTGGGTGTGCTGATGTGTTTTGATTTGTGGGGAAGTATTGTCTCATTCTTCGAAAGCAAGAAGATGTTATGCTGAAAGATTTCCAGCTCGAACATTGTCAAGTCTAGAAACCTCCAAAGCGTTGATCTACTTCTTTACAATGTTATTAAAATACAAAAAAAGTGAAAACGCTTAAATGTTATTTTGGCAAATATTCAATATGGGCTTCACATGCTTCTATATATTTTCTTATTCTTCGAATATTTTCCCGCTGCATTGCAAATAATATTCCGGCATTATTACGGACTTTGTTAGAATGCTGTGCTGTCATCTCTTGTAAAGCCAGCCTCATCGGGAAACAAAATAAGGGTAGAAATATTTAGGTTTAAGTTATATTACTGTATAAACCAGTTGAAGTATTGAAGTCTTGCGGGATAATCATCCGGAGACATAGCGTGTACTTTTTCAACGTAGTAAGTGAAATAATAATGATAATAATAATGTATATTAACGGACCAGCCATTTTACAAATAATTAAAATTACATGAAAAACAGTAAAATTACTTAAAATAATACAAATCAATGTGTACACCACCAACGTTAATCAGTATAATAAAAATTAAAAGTAAAACTACATATAACCACTTAAACCCTAACACAATTTTAAAATACCGATGAGAATGCTAAAACAGATATTCTTTAACCTTTCCCTTAAAAGACCACAACCCATCAAAAAAGAAATCAATGTCAGTCTCCCTAGCCACTTTGTTAGCATTAATGCAACATCTAGTGACAGCAGACGAAACACCGTAATTTGTTCTATGGAACAGAACATGAAATAGATCACCGCCACGCAGAACTCTAGGCGGAACATGCAAAGAGATTGCATTCAGTAATTCGGAACAATCAATATGACAATTTATTACCTTAAACAATGTACAAACATCAATAAAGCTTCTTCTATTCTGTAAAGAGGGAAGTCTTAAGAGTTGCAATATCTCGTCATAAACAATATCCTCACTCAAAATACCCAACCTATAGCCTACAAACCTCAGAAATTTTCTCTGAACTTTTTCAATTTGATCAATATAAGTTTGGTAATATGGGGACCAAATGGGACAAGCATATTCGAAAATTGATCTTATATATGCGCAATACAACACTATAAAACACTCGACATTAGAAAAATCAGTTAGTGATCTCTTAATAAAGCCTAATAGTTTCAAAGCTTTGTTAGTTACGTAATTAATGTGATAATTAAAATTCAAATCTTTATCAAAGAAAACTCCAAGATCCTTTATGAAATTCATATACTCCAAAAGACTGTCACCGATCATGTAGTCATATTGTATAAAAATTTTTTTCCTGTAGAACTTCATTACTTTACACTTATCCGTATTCAGCTCCATACCATTCATTCTGCACCATTCGTTCAATCTCCTTAGATCCTCTTGCAATTCCTCGCAGTCACTTAACTTATTAATCACTTTATAAATTTTGAGATCATCAGCATATAATAAAAACTTAGAATCAGTAACAAAATTACTTGTGAGTGAAGTGAAGTAACTATTCTGTTAGAGTTTCATGTATAGTCCATTTTGTAACATTGTTTTGTGTCGTAAGCTTTCTTATGCTGCTTGAAGGATTGTCAACAATATATTGCAAAATTTGTCCCTCCACGTGATTAATATTTCCGTTTCTGTTAGTTTATGATCACCTTCGATAATTTTTGTTTTTCTTTGGGAATATACGGAAAGCTTAAATTTTTAAATTATATATTTCTTGATATTTTGGCGAAGCTTAATTAATATATTCATTTACTTTTAATTTAATTTTCATAGTAATCTGCGACACTTCTTTTTTGTAGGGTTTTACGGACGGGTTATTATCATTGGAATTCTTCCGACTGGTTGTTATTTACGTTCGGGTCCTCCCCACGGTTTTTTTACCCACGGATTTTGTTTGCGAGTTTGACCTACGGGTCAACATTGTTAGAACCCATTCTTTTTATATTTTAGTCTACTCTTTTGAAGTACCTGCACAGCACCAAACTAGCGGTCACACCATCAGTCAGGTAAACTTTTATTAATTTTTATGTTTTAATCTAAACTTATAAATTTAGAAAAAGGTATATTACCCTTTATTTCTTTGTGTAAGGCATTGCGCAACTTATCAACATTCTTGGATCGTGGAATATATAGAGATTGCGTTATTTTAGCGCCGTTAGGTAATAATGTGCGTTGTTTATAACTTTTGTTAGATCTCTTCCAATAATTGTGTAATTATTTGATACCGAACTTTCATTGAATCATATTTAGCCTTAAGCTGTTCATACTATTATTAAATTTTTAACAAACGATTTTTTTTACTACTACTACCTAAACTGAGTTTTATTTGTTCCAAATGCTAGTTGCGTTTGTTTTTTTTTCTTTATGTTTAATAATTATATGTTTTATAAAGAATGTTTTAGAAATTTAAAAAGTTATTATAAAAAGTATTAAACATACCTAACTTTTATTCATTTTAGCAAAATTAATTATCGCTGATTAAAATGAATTCACTAACTGCTTTTTTTGGATACTTCCGCTTCATACCTAATATCTTTTGAGGGAAGCACCCTTCTTGCTCATCAGTAATATCCCTTATATATTGGGGACAAAAACCTAAATGTGTATTTTTAGGGATATTTTACCTAAACCATATACTTTATTAGCGCTTTATAATTTTCTATTCTTTTCTTTCCTAAAAAGTTTTGGAAAACTTGTATCATGAATTTACAAGCTTCTTTTTTTCTTCCGTCTCAATTTAAATTAAAAGGTTTCTTCTTTCATCAATTCTCTTATTATAGGGTCTTATATATAATCCATTTCTGTGACTTTGCATCTGTCATTTTTAGAATTTTTTCTTTAAGACACTGAAAATCGTCACATTCACGGTTAAGTGATTTCACAAAGTTTTCGTTATTGCTAATCTTATATCCAGAGGCGGAACAATTATACCTTCCTTTTGTTATTATGGTTGATGAAGTGTTTTCCTAGTTCCTGTTGTAAAATTCTCTACTAAAGGCCATACTTCTTTATATAATATTTCTTTCTGTCAGGGCTGTTTCTAAGACATAAAACGCAATAGTTCCTCTAATATTTTTATAAATATTTTTTATATCGTCTTTTTTCAAGCAAAATTGAAAGATTCTCATATTTTTATTTTTTACGGTAAAATTTTAGAACAGAAACTTTTAAATAGCTTGCTTGTCATTGTAGTAAAGAAAATCATTATCCATGTTAAAAAATCCCAAAATAATGAATTTTGTGTTGTTATCTAAGCAGTTCTTTTATTCAAGACCCGAGCCTAGAAGATCGGCTTTGCTTTTTAATCGACTTCTAAAAGAAGGAGGTTCTCAATTCGTCGAGTATGTATGTTTTTTTTTTATGTATGTACACCGTTTACTCTGGAACGGCGGCACCGATTTTAATGAAATTTTTTACGTTATGTTCAGGCAGTTGCTGCAGTGGTCCCATATTTTTTCGGACGAAATTGGTACAGTAAATTTCAAGATGATGCTGACAATATGGCAGTCAAAAAAAATAGTTTTGCCCGATTTTCTCTAAAATTGGTGCGGGGGAATTTTTGGGGTTATACGCAAGGAATCTGAAATTATTTTTAAAAAATTCAATATGGCGTATCCAATACGGCGAATAAAAAATTAATTTCGTCCGATTTTTTTAAAAATTGATATGGGGGAGTTTTTGGGATCGCATATTACGAATCTGAAGTTATTTTTAAAAAAATTAAATATGGCGGATCCAAGATGGCGGATTAAAAATTTCACATCTCTCGATTTTGTCTAAAAAAAGGGAATTTATAATATTTTTTGAAAAACTCAATCTGGCGGATTTAATATAGCTTCCTGAAAATTTTACATTTCTTGATTTTCTCCAAAACTGATATAGGGGTTCTTGAGGGTGTAAATTATGAATTTAAAAGTATTTCTTCAGGATTCAATATAACGAATCCAATATAGCGGACTAAAGATTTTACCGATTTTGTTCAAAGGTGGGACTGAATCGTTTTAGGGGGTTTTTGGGGTATTGTATTACGAATTAACTTTTCACAACTATTAAGTTGATAAGATACAATATGAAGGACTGAAAATTTTACGATTTTGTCTAAAATTTATATTACGGGGTTCTTGGGGCGTACACAAACTCAACATGCAATATAAAATATATCGGGCTAAGAAATTTACGTCTTAAGTACTTTAAATCTGGATAGTGAAAGGTTTTGGGGTGTATATTACCAATCTAAAATTAATTTGAAATTTAAGATAGTGGGTTTTTTATGACAGACTAATTATTTGACACAATTTCACTGGTATTTGAAGAACTCTAAGAATCAAAGAATTTTTAGTGGTTCATTTTAGGATGATTTACAACTTTGGATAAAACGGGTAATTTTTTGCCACCTTGGAGTCATTGCGAGGTAAACTAATCTCGATTAGTACTTAGTTCAAATAATTTATGGATATCATAATGAATTCAAAACTAAAAATCGAAAAATAAAATTTTAATAAAAAAATTGAACCGACTTTAAAAAGTGCGCTAAAAAATGAAAAATAACTATAAATTTTTATATGAAATTGAAATTTTTGAAGTCGACGCCAAATTATTTCTAAATGAAATAAATAGCTACTAATATATAGAAATTATGGTAAGAAACTTCACATTTTATCAGATATTAATTTGGCGCCGACTTAAAAAATTTCAATTTAATATAAAAATTTATAGTTATTTTTTACTTTTTAGCGCACTTTTAGAAGTCGGTTCAATTTTTTTTATAAAAATTTTATTGAGAAATAAGATACGACTCGAGTAACTGGATCATAACAAAATCTACATTTATAGGGTTATCATCTCGAGTACAGGAATCGTCTGCATTTTCACCGATGGCATTGGAGAGACCCAAGGATTATCTAAATTTTTAACTGGGACATCAAAGTAAAATGCTACGTGCATTAGTTTCACTGTCCATCATGTTTTATTTTTGGTTTGTTTCTCTGATGGATTTTAGCTTTAACAAATAAGAAAATCGGGTCTACTCGCGTAAGCTTAAGTTTACCGGGAACTGCCGATAATCGATTAATTACGAGGGCTCTTGACATGGCACGACGCCTTGTTTATGGTCGTATATGATTATTTTAAGATAATTTTTAATGAATGAACAGTGATTCTCATAAATTTATAATTAATTGTTATTAAACTCCGAAACTGAGAGTGAATTTTGACGGGAAAATCGCTACCGTCAAGGCTTATTTTGCAAACTCTCACTTTACATGCATCAAAACCATCTGCAAGCTTAGCTCAGTAACGCATACATGTGAAGCCAACAATGCAGACGATCCATGAGAATATTCAGGATAAGTTCCATTTCCGACAAGCGGTAAAATCAAGCAAGCAATTCAATAGTGAAACAAGCGTCATTTCTCATATTTAGAGTAATTTGAAATTATGTATAAATATAGTATATTCATGTTACTAAAAAATAATATTTTCTAGCTTTAAAATGTTGAATATAGCTTAATAAAGGTTATCCTAACTATTTAGATAAAAAAATGAGTCAGTTAAAGCATTAACTGCTCCTATTCATAATGAATATATTTTTTAGACCTGCAAGGTTCACTTCAAAAAATCTAATTAATTTGTATAAAGAGAATTAAGCACATTGTTCTATCCTAGCAGCAGTAATTAAATAATGGAACAAAAATTAGTATTCAGGAATCCAATTAATAGTTCAAGAAATAAAGTTCAATTTCTACTGCTAGACAAAAGTTCCATTAGAGACGTTGATAAAAGTACAGAAGAATGCAATCTATTAATTAAGAAATAGCGTTTTTTCGATAATTGTTGCATTAAAAATGTACTATAGTGTTATTTTCAAAAAGTAATATCAATCTTTTTCCAAGGATATTGAATAATGATTAGGAAAGTTCAGATTACGAGATGGAAATTTGGTGGAGTATTTTTTATTAATAAACAGAATATAATTAAAAAATATTTGGTCAAAATTTTTTAATTATTTAAAAGTGACCTCCTGAGTTTTTTCCTTAAATGATTTATTATATTTTATCGAAAAATCAACACAGCGCAGTGGCACTTACATCAGATTTATTGACTGACAATATCTTGGGTAATAACCGTTTTCAAACACCTTAAAATCTTACTAAAAATCTGTACGGGAAAACTGTAACTTAAGTTACAGTAAAAGGCTAACTTTCAAATCCCTTTAAAACAAAGCTAGAGGCAGGATCGCGTTGTAAGTTTCATTCTTTTCATACAAGCATTCGTTCTTAAAGTACAATTAGCTGATGAATTTAACCTCGGCTTTTGATTTAGTAAAAGTTAGATACTCGTTATGTGGATAACATGCTTTTTTTTGTATTTTACACGCCAGAGTACGGCGAAAATATATTACTGTCTTTCTGTTTAGCCCAATTTTGTAATCGTTGATATTTGTTTCTCGACAATCCAATGTCAAATAGAAGAGCGGCTTACAAATATAACTGGGCGTGACGCAACCAAAACACTGTTGCCTTTGACCTTAGACGAAACTTTAGAAAGAAAAGACTGGCCGATCATATTACCGAAGTTTAATAGAAACGTTACTATAGCCAACCTTCTATTTTAAATTTCTTAACTAGCAATTATTTTGGCCGTTTTCTAAATTCTGACCCACTAAGCCCATCTAATTTCTTTCAGGTTAGTTCGGGACAGAAGATCGTAGGGAACGCCTACGCGCAATATTACCCCCGCTAACTTCCGTGCGACACGTGAGAGGGTGTATTTACTTTTCGTCTAAACTTATAACGTAATCGATGGAATTTGGAATATTTAATGACTATTTGATACATTGATTGTTTTAAATACATCAAATAGTAAAAATACAAAAAAAATTAGTTTTTGTTGGCCGTTGAGCGTAAAGAAAATTGATATTACAAAATAAACGTTTATTCTAATAAAAATACTAATGAAATGCAACGGTAATTTCTAAGTAAATAAGCTAATAGACCACTTTAAAATTAAAAATCATTCTCAAAAATAAACTTTTATTCTGGTAAAAAATAAAAGTAACACGTTCAGTAATTGTAAATAAATAAATAAATAATGAAATTCAATTTAAATCAATAAAAACACCTAAATGCCTACAAAAGGTGTTCAAACAGGCGTCCACTTTGAGCGAGACAGTAACCCAGTCTATTGTAAAATACGATTCGCGAATTTGCCAAAACTTCAGGGGTTATATACATGTTAGCCCTTTCTGTCATGTCCTCACAAAACACCATACGTGTTTCCTGGTCTTTCGGAAAAATTTCTTGAGTTATTCGCAATTTGTAACAGCAATATTTGTTCTGTTTTAATTCCGAACCGTTCGAGCGTTCATATCAAGTTCTTCGGCGATTACGGTACAATTGCAAGAAAAATTAATTTCTGCTAAATTACAAACGTCAGTCTCTCGATTTGCTCGCAAAACACGATACTTACGCCTCGATGGCCTGAATGAAAGCAAATAACTTGGAATCCTTCTGTTGTGCTAGGGCGTGGCGTATGCTGCCGCCCGCCTTTACCGCGCCAGCATTGTATTACCCCTCACTCTAGGGCCAAACTGCTAATTTACACGTATGTCGATGCTTATTACTGTCTCATTCTGATTTGATGAATAATATAGTATTTTCTATATCTTACTTAAGAAACGTCCAGGTTCCAGTTTGGATTTTCCAGACCTGTATACATACCTGCACTGTAAAAAAGGAAATGCATTAAATTTAATGCAAATGTGCTAGAAAAAAAATTCACAAATGTTTATTAAATTTATTTAATGTAATGCATTAAATTTAATAATTTAAATTAATCTAAATTATTCCATTAAATTTAATGTTATCATACATTAAATTTAAAGTTTGATCATTACTTTATAGCCAGTGTTCATTGAATTTGAAATAAGTTATCACATATTTAATGCACCAACATTAATATGAGTTCAAAAAATGCTGGAACTATCACGAAAAGATGGAGATTTTTCCGATTGGTAGTGTCCGCCATCTAGACCTCTTTCGAACTTATTGGTTCCCGTCAGTACGGGGCAGACATGTACACGTCACCATAATATCTTTGGATTTCATCTTAATTATAGTTATGTGAAATCAATCGTATTTTTTTATAACTGTTCGTATTCAAACGCAGAATTATTCTAGAAAATAAATATAAAAATTATGAATATTTTGCAACATTAGTTCTTACTATATTGTTTCTTTCCAATAATATACATTAAGAATATTAGGATAAAAATATCATTATCCTCTTATTCTTTGTTACTTTCTGACTTCATTTTACGATGGCAATCATTTTATGATTAACGGGCCATAAATCTTGTTCCGCGTTTCGTAAATTTACCAGTATTTATTTTCGTTAAAACTTAACGTTTTAAAGCGAGGCAATATTTATTAAACTAATGACCTTTTACTGACATCGGATATCTTTCTTTATCGCTTAATTAAAAATTAAACAATCAGATTCACTAAGGGGACTAAATATAGAACAACTCTAATTTAATTTTGAGAGGTCTAAATTAAAAGATGAATGAATAAGCTATAAATTGAGTTTCGACTCGGCAACTACGCTAAAAATAATACACAATGTTCATTTACTGGATAATCGTTTGATATCTTTTAGTTGTCGTACTGTAACTTGTTTTAGCGGCTGTTGTTCATTAAAAGTCACAGTGCGTAGGCTAAAAGATCGTGCGTCAAGCAAAAATAATTCAAATTATCTCTTTTTTTTTTGACAGATGGCGCCACTCAGTTTTGCAAGATTTAAAACTGATAAAGACATCAGTTAGTCATATGTTCGATGCTTTAATAAAACACAAGGATTATTGCTTCGTAACTAAAACTCTATTAACTTTTGTTATGATGTTAATTTTAATATGATATTGTAAGGTGTGAAATATTTAAATTAAAACAGTGTCCAAGCTTCTTTAGACCAAGTGATTAAATATCATGTCGAAAGAGCCTCACACCTATAAATAAGTTAAATTAATGTTATGAATATACTTACAATGACGTTAAAGGTACAGCTTTTTGTTACTTTTGATGTTAAAGAAGTTATACAGGAGTGTCTATCGATAGGGCTTAATTCTAGACCGCTGTCTTTTTCAAGCATGCCTTACTCCAGGTCCACCATAAAAATTTTGCTTACTCAGGTACTGATTGCACCATTAAAACAGGAAGTGAAACTGGGAGGTCACCCTAATGTAAATGATCAAAATTCGCACTAATTATATGCCTCATTTGATTTTAGACCCATTCTTTCCAATATTTTGTATTTTATTTGCCAGTTTAATATTTATCACAACTTTTTTACATTCTGTATTAAAACTTTGGATCACCAGACACAGACCAATCTTTTAAGAGTCTTATCTATATTAAAGGCACAAAAAAATAATCATTTTATTTTACTTGTCAAGTTTTATGACAGGTAGACAACGATGCGCAAAATATACAAATCGTTGCAGCTTCCATTTTTTCTTTCGACCCATGTGATAGTAAATTTTCAATATTTGGCTTCCAATTATCAGGTTTAATCCCAAATCTCGTTGAACAGCGATTCCCAATCTGTTTTTTTTTTTTTTTAAATATTTGGTAATTTCGCTAAAACTCTTTTCCATGAGGTAGGAAGATGGCAAAGTTATCAAAAACTTGCTTGCAATCGCTCATGATGTACAATAAGTAGCAGGTAGGTCTATTTGAAGCTAAAATTGCTAATATTCATTTTTAAACCGCACCTTAAGTTCTTCTTTGGTACTTATTCCGATCGGTTCTTTTTGTAATATGATATCCGATTTATCAATGTTACCATGTGGATTGATAATCCACTGTAGTATTTCCATGTTTAGAACCTCGTCAATCTGGACGAATCCAGCCTCTTTCTTTTGGGTGGGATGACGATATCGCAAGATTACAAGCGCAAACGAGTTGTTGAGGAGAGAGGGGAGGATGTGTCGGTGGGAGGACACTTGCTCCCATCGCTCCCCCCTTTGGATCCACCCCTGTGTACAGGGCATTTAAATGTTGAAGGTAAGCCGAAATGTTATCATCCTGGCAACATGTCTGTGACAAATTAGAGACCTGTAAAAAGTTTGCTGTCAAATATTTTGCTTCATAAGGTTAATTCTGGTGATGGACTGTGTTTTTATTAAATTCAGACAATACAATTGTAAAGTTAATCTTGTTAAAATTGATAAATAAATCTTCAGTATGAAGCAGTAATTGTTGTTTTCTTCAACACACACATTTGTGACAATAACCTAGAATTTAACTCGTAGTGAATTGCAAACACCTTGACTACATTTTGTTTTAAACGGCTTTAAAACGACGATAACGCTCAGTCCTGGAGGGTGCTCGTGAAGAGCAATTCTCGATCCATAACAAAGCGGACGTATGCCAATAACAATGCCTTATTACCATGTACAGTTGACTCGTTCAGATATATGAAGAACTGGGTCGTTCCTAAATAATTAGACAAGCCGTTAACATAATTATACACACATATATATATATATATATATATATATATATATATATATATATATATATATATATATATATATATATTTTCAGCTAAAAAGTCGATTGGGTGGAACAGAATAACTTTTTCTATAATTTTTGCGAGATAGGATAGTAGACTGATTGGTTGGTAGCTATTAATGCTGGTGACCGTTCTCTTTTCCCTCTGACAAGTATAATTTTTGCCACTTCCCAATCTGAGGGAAATTGACCACATTGCAATACGTTGAGGCTATATGAACAATAGCTGAAAGGGTCTTGTCCGGAGCTCTTTTCAGAATTGCGTTCGGCAGACCGTCCAGACATTCGAACATACCCCTATAGAATTAGCATAACGTCAGAACTAGGACCCGGTTGTTTGAACGCTGAATAAAGTAATATTTTTTTTTATTTATATTTGAAGAAGTATTGATATACAGTAGATATTTATTTCTTGGTATACACATACCAATTTTATGGTATCCTTTTCTAATTGCAAAAAAATAAAAGTATAAATATATGGTTGCCTAAATTGTTGTTATTTTCAATATATAAACAATATCTGATAATATTTATCAATAAAAATAGGTTTTTAAATCTTCTTTTTGTTAATAATAATTGTAAACTTCGCATTTATAGTAATTTCTAACACTTAAAAACACTGAAAAGAATCACGACAAGCAATTGAACTGAAAGAAAAGATAAGTAAACATGTTTATGTCTGTCAAACATCAAAAAAGCCTCTCCCCCACCGACCATAAACAGCCTTCAAACAAATCCATTGTTGCTTAAATTTATAGGGTATGATCGAAGATCCAGACCTAGCGCATAAATAACAGTAAATCGTATAGAACAATTTTAACAACTTCTTTATCGACTGGCTTTAGCTATTCTTTTATGGCATGTGGCTTTCTTGATTTTATTATCAGTAGAGAGATGTTGTAAGATATTCGCAACCAACATTGCCTCTTTTTCACCTTGAAGCGAACATACTCTATACCATGGGTCTCATTCGAAGTTTTTTTTTCAGTGGTTGCAAGTATTTTAAAACTTTACCTCTTTTGTCAGTATGTCACCTTCCTAGATGCTCTTCCAACTTGATGGGTTCATAGCATCATTGCTTAAAACTGTGTTGCATATAAGGCAGATAGGCAGATGTGTGTTCGACAGTGATGGAGTGAAATCGAGTTTCAAATAATCAAGGCTTTAATGCTTATATTTCCATTCAGATTTGGTCAGTTTAGCAGAGTGAACAAAAAGAAAGATATTCAAATATGACAAAACTTAGTAATTAGAAATTAATTCTCCATGTAAAGCCTTAATATAATCTTTATGGCGATCTCTGACCTTTTATATTTGTGTAAAGATGAACTATGCACCATTGAATTTTATCTGACAGAAAGAGAGAAGAAAATACACTAAATAATACTGAGTGCTTATTAAAATTCACAGAATAATTAATAAATTAAAGACAAATAAGCATAAGGTGACTGGTTGATTAGAATATTGAATGACCTTTAATTCAGGTCATGATTGACAATCGCACTATCGGTGGAATTAAAAAAGAATAATGTTATTTAAAAAAATACACATAATTATGTCTAGACTCCCGAAAAAGACAATTTTCGTTCACTTTAACTTGTAGTTCTATTTTTAATTTTGAAAATATTGAATTATCACTTTTTTACTCAAAACTGAATTCAGAAAACGAATGTACAGTGTTTGCCTCTGACAATCGTATTAATAATAGACGAATTAAACAAGACCGTGCCAATCTGCTTTTTTTGTAGCTGTAGTTTAAATCTAGACAAGTTTTTATAAGGTAGAAGTAGTGTGACCACAAAGCCAATAGTTACACAATAATTTATTAAAATGTAATTAATATATAAATCTGTAATTCCTTTTCCTCTTCTATTATAAGTATTATATAAGAACATAGATGCGATCTTTATTAGGTACATTATGACAGTAACGAAACGCCTATATTTTCGTGATAATCTGCCGAAATAGGATCCACTTTCTTTGACGCCATTTACATCTCATGAATCCCCATTTCCTTCCAGATGACAGGGACCCCTCACAGTCAAACCATGGGGGTCTATATTCACCACTTGTGGAATTAATGATGTAAATACTATTGGTCAGCTAATTTTTGTTAAAAGTAAGTGTCCATAGTATAAATCAAACTTCTTAAAGCAGCTACAACTACGATATCGCCACTTAAATATATACTTTTAAGGAATCCTCTTTTGCTTTTAGCTAAGGAAAAGTTTTAAAAGTCTGTCAAGAAACATGAAAATCCATTTCAAGTATTAAGAAGTTTATGCTTTAAAGCTCAAAGTTACTGTCATTGTCCTATAATAAAAAATATAATAAGTCTTTTGTCGTCTCCTTTAGAATCTAGAGGCGTGTTAATTTACATAAAAAAGGGTAAAGGTGTAGTTGTAAATTTGCTTATAAATTCTTGAAAAGTTTAAGTCAAAATTTATTTCAATACTTGTTGTTATTAAATTTTTATTAATTATAATTTAAATATGCTAAGAATATTATTATTTTAAGGTTAAAGGTAATTTTAAAATAAGATTGTTTTAAAACTTGTCTTGATTATTTTATAGCTGTCTATATCTGAAATTAAGTTATCGTAAAGTACATTCTGGATTGGAGAAATTTCAATTGGTTTCCTAGGATTCTGGAGAACAGAACTTAAAATTAAATATCTATACTATTATATGAAGAAGAAGAAGGTTTCTGTTTGTTACAGATGACCAAAAATTTACTTAATCAATCGGGATTGAAAGGGTTATAAGCTAGATTTTATCGCGAAAAAACATTATCTTTCATTAGAAATTACATATTAAAAGATAATGCTTTGAAATATAGTATGTTTGCTTACCGCTAGGTGACCGATAAGTTATGTCCTACATCAGTTCGAGGTCGAGATGACCTTATTATATGTATTGGTCTGTATCACTCACATCTGAAAAACCCATAGATAGAAATAGCATAGATAGGGTAAGTAGGTAGTAGGCAAATTTTAATCCTTTATGAGCAACGCTTTCTCACGAAACAATTTTGTTTCGAGAAATAAACCAATATGTCATTAAATAGGAAAATGGTATGGCCGCGAATATCTCAAGAACGACTAAATCAATTATCATCAAATTTTAACTGTATCTTCACTATGTATTCCGAAGTATCACAGATGGTATCAAGATGAACATTACTTATTGAAACGTGTATATAAGCAGGAAATAATAAACTCCAGCTACGAACTTCTCCTTCCATCCATAGAGTAATATTGAAAAAATATAGCATTTTATCATTCTCTACTTAAGGGTCATGCTGAGATCTCGATAGCAAAGAAAGTGCTTTATTTGTGTAAATATTGCTTTAGCTTTTTCTATTCTACACTTTATTTCTCCGGAGTAGTTCCACTAATCATTAATGTTACAATCAAGGTAAGTAAAACTGTCCACTCGCTCGATAGATGCGTTTTTACAGTATAGCACACCGTGTTGATAAGAGGACTTACTTATAATCACAGACTTCGTCTTATTAATATTTAATTCCAGCCCGTACTATTCACTTGTGTGTGTAACTCTGTAACAAGTTCTTGTAGCCCTGTTAAACTGTTAGCCAGTAAGACATCTGATATTTATTAGCTCACCATTTACCCCATTCACCACGGTCCGTAGTGTCTTCTAGTGCATTTCCAAATATTTTATCCGAGTAGAGGTTAAACAACAAGGGTGACAATATGCACCCCTGATGGACTCCACGCTTGATCTCCAAGGAGCTCGATTCGCTGTTTCTCAACTTTATGGTTGCTTCCTGATTACAATATAAATTGGTAATAACCCTTATGTCCTTTCTATTCAAACCAGTTTCATGTAGAATTTTTACCATTGTTTCGTGTTGACAACGGTCGAAAGCCTTAGCGTAGTCTATAAAACACACGTGAACGTCGCAGTTCGTATTCCTACAGTGCTGAGTATCAGGTGTTCTTCTCTGCAGAACTGTACAAGCTGCGTCCTCTTCCATTTCTTTGTCCCAGCCTAAAGTTACCCACGACGTCATCTTCCTTTCCTTGTCCAACGTTAGCCTTGAAGTTTCCCATTACTATGTTCAACTCTCTTGCTTTGACATTTTTAAGTGCCTCTCCTATTTGAGCATATAAGTCCTCTACCATTTCTTCACCTTTGCCCGTTGTTGGGGCTTATATTTGAAGTAGATTTCTATTCAAGGGAACGCCTCTAAGCTTTTGCAATATAACTCTGTCAGAGTGTGGCAGACAGCCAATAATGGAGGGTTTCAATTCTTTCCTTATGATAAAGTCAACTCCTTGTCGGTGGTTTCTATCTTCGTTTCCAGTATAATATATTATGTGGTCTTCTATTTGGCATTCTCCATTTCCTGGCCATTTCATTTCACTGATACTATCACGTCTTCACGCAATCTGTTTATTTCCTTTATTGTGTTATGAATTTCCCCTGTTTAAACATGCCTCTGATATTCCAAGTGCAAATTTTCAGTGCTGGCTGGGAGATTCTTCTCACCCTCTGACCACCAAAGGTCTGCCCAAGACTAAGGGCCATTTTTTTGGTTTCTCCTGGGAAGAGTGTAGTGATTTTCCATTGCCTTCTGTACTACTCTATAACCGCCGCTACAGTTGATACTACTTCGCCGTTTGCTGCTTGAA
This sequence comes from Diaprepes abbreviatus, assembly GCA_034092305.1. NCBI lineage: Eukaryota > Metazoa > Arthropoda > Insecta > Coleoptera > Curculionidae > Diaprepes > Diaprepes abbreviatus. Next base: position 28,221,929 of record JASJET010000122.1, on the reverse strand, counting down.
ACACAGCCAAAATCGTTTTAAAAAGTTTCGCCTGTGGACAGTTTTGAGGCATCTAGCTGCCGCTGCTCAGTGCTAGTTTTGGTTCGACACGAGTACTTTATTTCCTCGGTACCACCCATGTCTAGGGAAGCGCCCGATGGAGGACTAGCAACCTCACACGGAATTATGCATTTAAAAAGTAAAATATTTTTTTTTCCAAATTATGTAACAATTCAATACATCCGTTTTATAATGGAGCCCATTTCTCTAAAAACAAATAAATAAAAAACTAAATTAATTAAATAGTTCTCGTTAACTATCAAAGAACAAATCACGAATTTCATTTGCTGAAAAGAAATCATAATTTCCATTAAAATTGTTCTGCGGTCAGTAGCTGCTTACTATACGTATGATGCTCAACTAGTTTAAAATACAACTTTGTACCATTTCACTATGTTCGTTAGAACATAGAAAATAATCGGGCGTCTTGAAAAAAAAACGGTATTTTGACGTCAACATTTACAAACAAGCAACTTTTGTATTGTATTTAATTTATAGCCTGTTTATAATTATTAAAATGAATGCTATATCTCTGGGGCTAACTATACTTTCTAAATCAAAATTAAAAAATAGTAAAGCAAAAATTTCAATTAGCGTATGCGTTTCTATACTGAATTTAAATTTATAATTTTACTCGAAGAAAGAAAAATCTAGAAAAAATTCTAATCAGACTTTTTATTTTTCTTACCCATCCCCTTCCAACATTAAAATCACGAACCGCAACTGCCACTTTGTGAAAAACCCTGTATTTTAAAGGGAACAACGTAACGACCTTTATCCTCGTTACGATAAATATCATTAAGTGTTTTTTTATTAAGCTTTGATTATAAATTAATTAAAATCCTTAACACTACAACAGAAAGAACATCGGCAATTTTTTTTGTAGTAATTAACGTTTTTCTTTACGCAATAATTAAAAATTCCAGTGTTTTTAAAAAATGATGGATTTTTTTTTCCTGAAAAATTTAATTAATTCACTAATAAAGAGAGCTAAAAGCACTGTTTCGACAAAGCTTTGTGATTATAAAATAACTTAAATCTATATGTTTTGTAATTTAACTCTGTAAATAACAAAAATGAGATAAAATATTTTTGTTTCCCAGACTAGAAGATAAATAAATCATTAAGAAAAATATACAATAAATCTGAAAATAAAGAATGGATTACAATGTAGAAAATTAGCCTGTGGAACAAATATATTTAAGGTTACTTGGTAAGGTTTTTCCAATTGCCGCTTATTACTGATCATTTAATTCCTTTGAAGAAATAATTATGGGGATAATTGTGACTAAAGAACTTCCAATTGTAAGTAAGGTCATGTAGCATTTGAAAAGCATTTTAATTCTATAACAATGACTAATTTTCCAAAAAATTTTGTTTATTGCGCGTAAAATTACGGATGATATGTGTGTTTTTATATTTTGATAATCAATTGCTGGATTTTAAAAACAAGTCGGAATTATGTAGACAATTCGTTCGTTCACTTATATTTAAAAAACAAATACAGTTATTTAAATTAAGGATATGATCACCTGAAGTTCAAATGCCGCAGAAAGACCAAAATTATTATACGTGTTTAATAATTGGTTTTCAAAAATCACCTATATAGTGTGTCCCAAATTGGTAATGAACATACTGCCTCACTGGAAACTATAAGATAGAGAAAAATGTTGTAATGGGGAAAGCTTTAGGCCAATTTGTTAATAATTTACTCATGTTTACAGAATAGTTTAGGTTTTGTGATAAAAATTTTTCTTATTTTTGTAAACTTTTTATTTAAAAATATTGTAGTGGTAATTTTTACCAAGATTGCGTATCTTTACTCAAAGTTTAGTTTAAAAGTTTTTTTGAAAAGAGATTAAATTTACTCTTTTTTTTAGGACCAAAAACGTTTACATATTAAGTGTTGATGTACTATATCATGTAAATGAGGTGGAGTATTATCTTACAGAGGTACGTCTTCCAATAAATTATTTAAATTTTGCTGCAAAAATTTGCCAGCCCACATATTTATAATAAAACTTGTTTGGTGTTGTGTTTTGAATTACAGGGTGCGGTTTTTTAACAGCCCAAAAATATAAATTGTGTGAGTTTATTATGCCATCTCTTGTAAAATCGGCCTCATCGGTAAGCAAAATAAGATTAGAAAAAATTCAGACTTAGGTTATGTTGCTGTAAAAACCAGTTGGAGTATTTAACTTTTACGGGATAGTCATCCGAAGACGTTGCGTGTACTTTTTTTACCTTGGTACGAGTGAAGTACCTGTACTGTTAGAGTTTCTTGCTTAATCCATTTTGTAACATTGTTTAGTGTCGCGAGCTTTCTTATACTGTTTGAAGGGTTGTCAACAATATCTTGCAAAATTTGTTCCTCTACGTGAGGGTTTCGTGCTCTCCTGAAAGGGCCCTCACCGCCACGTCGCGATAAAAACGACCCTGAATAAAATATGTAAAAAATTGATTCGTTAACTCTAATAATTATTTTATAATCATCGTTTACCTATTTCGCTTAGGCTGCAATCAAACCTTTGAAAGGTTTTTGAACTTGGCAATGTTCGAGTTGGAAATCTTTCAACATGAAATCTTCTTGCTTTCGAAGAATTTGACAGCGATTCACCATAAATTAAATGCATATCAGTATACTCTACGTAAGAATATTTTTCCATTTCTTAAAATTATTTTTACTTGAAGGCGATTTTGAAAAGTTTCGTCAATAATAATTCATTATGTAGGTATTAACAATAACAACCTGATTTTTACCTGTTTGTTTTTAACATTAGTAACTTTTGAGTGTTTTGCATAAAAATCTATTTATCTCGAAAACTGACAGTTTTATCAAAATATTGACATTCTACAACAAAAAACGGTTTTTTGCACCTTTTACCACGCTATTCCGATTGCGCGGTTCAAATGTCTTGGGATGAAATTTCTGTTGTTTCCTAATTAATTCAAAATCTTCATCGCAGGGTTAATGCAGGTGTCTGCTTACCAAAAATTTATGATGCATTTTTTCGACTGAGATAGATGGATCAGAAACAATAAGATTGCACAATAAAGCTACTTTTATATTTCGGTTCTCTTCTCTGCACTGCTCTAATACATAATTAGTTTTTTTTGTTTCATCGAATTTCCTGTCGTTCCCTTGAAGTTATGAACTTATTCCACATAAATATGCATACTTTTTCTGTGCCCATATTGTGAATCCCAAAGCAGTATGAGTACAAATGACATTTATAAAAACATATTCCCGTCGTTAGAATTGTTCTTGTCACGGTTCGCATAAAATCGAAAGTAATTTTTGTCATAGATTCGTCATTCTTAGCTAAATCTAAACTAACTAACTAACTCTTTTTCTATTTTAACTTTTTCTAATTCCTTCGGGTTTTTGAATAATAACTTTATTTTCATTTCCGTCATATTGTATGTATAACAGGTATTCGATACAGGTGTATAAAATTTAAGTTAAATTTTTCATTAAATATTTCGGGAAAAACTTTGTATTTGGATGTTTAATGCAACTCACATGACGGAAGCTTATCTATAAACAACTTAACTTGGTTGGAGAATTACCAACCATCTTCTGACTAAGTGTTCTGATAATTCTTTCATCTAAAACTCTTAAAACATTTTTTAAAAAGGATTTGAATACTTTCAGGTCTTTATCGTTACCGGGGGCAGATCTGTGTAAGTTCTACTTTTGTTAATAATTTTAGCTTGTGAAAATAAATAAGTAGACTATAAATCATAGCTTTGAAGACTATAAAAATTGTTAAAAATTTCCTGAAGATGAAATTCAATCGCAACGATTAGTGCAAGAACAGATCACTAAAGATCATTTTTTAGAAAGGACTTCTTTACCTATGGCAAATAGATGGCTTTCTCCCTAGGTTATCCAGAGTTTTTTATGTTCTTTTTCCAGTAATTTATGTTTCCAACCTTCTTTCTCCTTTTCCTTCTTAGAATTTTTATTGTGACTATTTACAGAATATTTCACTTGATAATCTATATCTGTAGTTAGATTCTGCGTTTCATTTTCAGACGTAGACGAAGAACTCAACTATAACTCAAAAAAGTTTTTCTTCACTTTATACAAAATAACGTTAGTAGTATGTATGTAAAAACATAGCTTTAAAAATAAAGCACAAAAAAATAAAAACAAATAAGACAAAAATATTACTAATAACTATTATTTATATATACCACCAGTCAGGGGCGGATCCAGCCTCTCTCCTTGGGGGGGGGGGGGGTGATATCAGCAACATTCCCATTTCTAGTGTAAAAGGCAGGGTCGGGTCTATTTTTCAGGAATTTGAAGTTATTGGAGAGGGGGGGGGGCGATCACAAGAAAAAACAAGTTGCCGACAGGGAGGGAGGATGCGAGCAGCTTACACATTCCTAGTATAAGAGGCAGAATCGGGTCTATTTTCCTGAATTCAAAGCTCTGGGTGGGGGGGGGGGGCAATCGCAAGAAAAACAAGTTGTCAACGGGACTGCCAGCCGCATACACGTTCCTAATATAAATTGCAAAATCGGTTGTATTTTCCTGAACTCAAAGCTTTTGGGAAGGGGAGGGGCGATCGCAAGCATACACATTCCTATACTCTATTCAAGAACTAGAGAGAGTAATAAAACTCTCAACATCTCCAACGTACCTGCTCCAGTGCCGCAGATATCTGAGGACTGCCGTAAATCTAATTATATTTAATTATATTTAAACATTATAAACTTTTATAAATTTACTGCTACAATAAAATTTCTGGTAGTTCAATTTAATTTCTGTCAGTGAGCAAAGTACTCCTTACAGTGTGTCCTTAGTAATTTATCTTGTCTGTGCTTATTTTTACGTATTATTTGAGATTAGTGAGATACCCAAAAGATATGACTTCCAAAATCGTTAAAACCCGGGCATTTTTTCCTCAACGAAAAACTTATTACGACGAATGTTTATGATGCCTTAAGATTTCAATATCTAGATAACAATGTAAAAAACTCTGTTGAGTTGTGTTCCAACATGACAGGAGTTGGAAAATCTACTATGTGCCCAATACTGAAGGAAAAAAACGACTGGAATTGTTAGTACTCTCAAGCTACATTCGATCAGGGGCAGACGAAAAACCTCGTTGGAAGAAGAGATGTAAACTGCAATAAAAGAAGTTGCATACACATTTTATTATGAGAAGCAGATCCCAACCGTCGAGAAAATTCTAAGTAAAATTAATGAAGATCGGGATTTACCTGAAATTACCTGAGCTCTGGAAATTACTAAGAAAACTTAATTTTTGCTGGAAAAAAGCAGATAGGAAATCTGTTCTTATAGATCGTCTGGAATATGTCCGTTGGAGAAGGAAATATCTCTCTCAAGTAAAAGGTAGAGTTGCTAGAAATATTACAACTTACAAAATTAGTAATTTAACTGAACTTTTGAAAGATTTTTTGAACAAAGTTAGTGCAGAAAATTGGGAACAATCCATATAATAAAAACATAAAAAAAAAATGTGAAAACTCGATCTCATGATCGGTGAGATAGAAGATCCAATTATAATTAATTTGAGCCAAGATAAGTTCACTGACTTTGATTACGAATTAGATACGTAATGTTTACCAGCGTAAACACAATTTATTATTTAAATTTTCTGTAACTTATAAAAGTAAATTACATTTCAATCCCTTTTTAGTGTTTAATTTTAGTTCTGCAGATGGTTTCAGAAATAAATAAACTGGACCGTCAAATATCCTAAAAATGTTTTTAATTAATAATAAAATGACCGATAGCCCCAAAAAATTTTTAATATTATATGGACGAATTTATTTTTTTTATACATGTTTAACTTCTTATATTTTTGACAATGGATATTTTGTAAGTATTTAAATTATAACTTAGATTTTTTGAGGGAAAAAGGTTACATTTTAGTCGGAATGTGCATAAAACGATTTCTATGCAACAATTAAAAATAATAAAAATACAGTTGTGATTTGTGTGAAATATGTCAAAATTTTCTATATTTTCTAATGTATGTGAATTATTAAGAAATCATAAGAAATTAAATAAAATTATAAAAATTTTTTATTTCAGGTTTATTACCGAAATAATATTCTCTGCCATAAATACTTAGTGATAAAATAAACCTCCTTCCGACGCCTATGACAAGGTTTAAAATCCTTTTTAACATTTCACACATCCAAATACTTATTGTTATCCAACCAACTAGTCTATTATTATAGACCAGTATTTTTGATTCTAAAATTTCTAACCCATTTCTATGAATAATATATGCGTCTAACAGATGTTGCCAAAGAAATCGGACTAAAGAACAAAGGTAGTTTGCGAAGAAAAAAAGAGGGTAAAAAATGATTTATTACTCTCTCTAGTTCTTGAATAAACTATAGCATAAGAGGCAAAATTGGGTCTATTTTCCTGAACGCAAAGCTCTTGGGGGGGGGCGATCGCCCCCCCCCCCCTTGGATCCGCGCCTGCCACCAGTACAATACATATTTTTGTGTGTTCTTTTTAATGAATAAATTAAAATTTTTAAAATGTTGCAAAAGCCAACAATACAGAACAACCACGTGTTGTTTATCCAAGTTGATACTAGACTGGCGTAACTCACAACATTTTCAGTTGGGTCACTCTTGCTCGAGATCATGAATGCTAATTTGTGCTGCCATCTATGTACTGGTGTCAAAATGTGGGTATATTCATTTTGGTCCTACTAAATTGGATCTTCGACTTCCCAAATCAGCATAGAACTTAATTTTTGTAGATTTGGAGCTTGGTCCATTCTGATTCTGAACACCTCATATATAAATCAATAATTATTTATTCTAATTCAAGTGAAATTAATAACAATAAAATAAATTTAATTCCCTCTGAGATTATTCTCAATTCAAATGAACTGTCACTATTATACTCAGTAATGTCATTTATTTTGAAACTTTTGATAAAAATTTATTTTCCCCATTACCTGTATTAAAGCTTTAAAATTTAATAAATTTTATTAGTGAAAACGTATTTTAGATAAAGGCAGCTGGCTGTAAATTTTAAGACCATTCAAAAAACTTTCATTTCAAAAGTGCTACCAATCATGTTCATGTTCTTGAACAAAATGAAATAACAATTTTTTGGTTAAACTAAATGACAAATCAAATTACAGAGATTTTATTTCAGTGTGCTTTCGAACCATCATTGCCAAACGAGAAATTTGGAACGTTGAATTCTAAATTATTAAAGTCAGAAACAATAAGATAAATTTCAACGCTTTCCAAGTTATAATCAGTGAGAAATTACTCCTAAAATTAATAATTTTATTGTATAATACTGTTTCTCATTCTTTAAAAATAATTAATATATTTTATCAGATCTTGTTAGGAAATAATTAATTTAGATTTCTAGCTTTTTTCTTAACTTACAAAGACGAAATTAATTTAAAAAAAAGTTCATAATACAATACAAATCAAAGAGGATAATAACTTGCTGAAAAGATTAACATTTTTCTCAACTTGAAACTTAAAGGAGCGCACGTTTTAAAAAGGAAGAGATTTCTATAAAAATATAATTAATTTTTAACAAAGAATGTTAAGAAACTGTTTTGGCTGACTTGACACTTATAAATCTGATAATGATTTAATAACAATAAAAAGGAGGACTGGCACTGCAAATATTATATTGGATATACACTATAGTGATCCGCTGTATGATTACGTACTTCATTATTGTATGGTGCCCTAGTACAACAAAACACAAATATTGTCTTCAATTCCACAAAGTTCAAAGCATGGCTTGTGTGGGAATAATGTGTGCGATGAAGATTGCTCCTATTGGGGCTCTGGAGATCTTAATGATCCTACTTCCTCTCAACTTATATATAGAGAATGACGCCCTGAACGTTGTGTATAGTATCAAATGCCTTGGGCATTTTGAAACGGAAACGAGCGTCTACTCATATGACTAAATGGCGCCGGTTTTGTTGAGATACTTATGTCAAGTAGAAAAGGTTGGACGAAGGAGCAAAATCTTTTGAGAAATGGATCAAGGTGGCTTGCAGATAGATCTCGATGATATAAGAGCGTTAAAGCTGGAGTGAGTGTTCGATAGGAGCAAGGGAGTCAGAGAGTTTTACTCTCTCGAACACAATGCAGCGTTCTTTCAAGTAGAAATTTATGCTATTCTGCAATCTGGTCATTTGTGAGAGGGATATAAAGGGAAATAAGGCAATAAACACGTGCTCAGACAGTTAGGCTGTAATATTAGCACTGAAGCTAATGCCGTAGCTTCGCGACTGATGTCTGAGTGCAAGGGTGTAATGGATAGTCTGACAAGGAATGAGGAAGCGAATTGTCTGGCAAGGATGGGTTTCGCAATTGAACCATACAGATCCTAATCAGTTCTAGCTGTTTCAATTGCCGTTGGTAAGAAGGAATTAAAATTGGTGCTGGAAAGAAAATTTATTGAATCCTATAGGGAGGCTCCTGGAATAAGGTGTGCCCAGAAACATAAAACTGAACAATGACTTACTAGGGAACCCCACTTCTTAAAGAGGAAAGAAGTGCGTATCATTGTGGACTAATAAATGGACCCGATGTGCAAATGTACAAGAATGAAAGTCTTGATTAATCTCAGAGAGTGCCCAGCAATCAACGGACTAAGGTTCAGTTAACGAGGCGGCTTGGATTCGCAAAAGTGATGGGTCTTAAATGACGATAGGCATTGAAGATTAAGTGCCACCACTTTTTATTCATTCATTAAATAACAAATTTAATAGAATTGAAAATAGGACAAGATAAAGCAAATAAAAACATTTTTCGTATTTTTAATAACAATATATTACCACTAGTAAGTAAAAACCCAAGAAAGCCTTCCAGGTAATGCGGTACCCAGTATGGTATCTAGAAAATAAAGTTTATTTAGTTTAATATTAATTACATTATGAAAAGATAAATATATATATTTTTTTGAATTAAATATAAGTTTTGGAAAAATTATTTATCTATTGTCCATAATTTTCGTAAAAAAATAAAGCCATTTGTAGGACTTTTTTTCTTTTGACAGTCACATTTAGGCAACTTTATAAGCAACTTGTGCGTATTATTGTTTATAGCCGTTAGGTCTATTCCAACATGGAGTGCAGAAACCTACATTTTCGGCATTTTACTTTTTTATTTTCGTGAAGAAAGCTGTTGAGGCTTACAAAGGAATACGTGAAATTTATGGTGTTGATTTCATAACAAAACGCACGTGTCAGAACTGGTTTAAACAATTCTATTTTGGAATTTTTTCACTCAAAGGTGACCAACGTTTTGGTCGAACTACTGAATTTGGCGATGGCCAAATCAAAACCATAATTGAAGAGAATCATTATATAACTCTTTGAGAGATTGCAGAGAGCCTAAATGTACCATACACAATAACTGACAATCACTTAAAAAATCGAAACATATACGCAAACATATACGCAAACAATAAAGTTCAGATTCGCACTAACGGTAAATTATCAACACCCATACCAGTCAACAGCGGTATTAGACAGGGAGACTCGCTTAGTCCTTTGTTGTTTAACATCATAATGGACGAAATAATAAAGGAGGTGAGACTTGGTAGAGGATATAAAATGGGTGATACAGAAATAAAAATTCTCTGTTACGCTGATGACGCTGTAATATGTGCCGAAAATGAAGACGACCTCCAGAGATTGTTAAATACCTTTAATCTTACGGGAAGAAAATATAATATGATTATCTCAGCCGAAAAAACTAAATGTATGACAACCTCAAAAGAACCCCTCCGATGCAAACTAGAACTCGACGGTCCAATAATACAACAAGAAATGAGTTTCAAATATCTAGGAATCGACATAACTAGTTATGGCAACATCGAAGATGAAGTAAGAGGGCAGGTGGCCAAAGCAAATAAAGTGGCAGGTTGTCTCAACGACGTGATCTGGCGAAACAAACACTTACAACAAGAAACAAAGGTTCGGATCTACAAAACTACAATTAGACCTATTATGACATACACCTCAGAAACACGGCCAGAGACGACAAAAACGAAACAACTATTGGAGACTACAGAAATGAGAATACTTCGACGAATAACAGGAAAAACGCTACTAGACAGAGAAAGAAGCGATAACATTAGGCAATCATGCAACACAGACTGCTTTAATGAATGGGTCCTACAGCGTAAGACCCAATGGAACAAACACATAAGCCGAATGACAGAGGATAGACTGGTAAGGATCGCACGAGATAAATCGCCTAGTGGTACATGCAGTAGAGGTCGACCACGGAAAAGGTGGAGCGATAATTTAAGTCCAGAATGAGGAAAATCGAAGGAGGAATAGGTCAGGGAGCTATTATAGAAGGTAGAAGAAGAAGAAGAAGAAGAAGAAGACTTAAAAATTGTCTTGAACTCGCCAAAAAGTTCAATATTTGGGTTCTCCTTGAACTGAAATAAATTCACTTAATACAACGAATTAATATTTGTGTAAAGGTTGTAGACAATGTTGAAGATTAACTAAAATGTGGTTGCCGGACTTGCATTGAATCTATTTTTGTTTACTTTTACGATGTTTTGATTAGGTTTTATCTCTAAACATAAGTGTACTTAATATTTTGTCTTAAGGCTACGAACTTACATAGAGACTGTGTCCTTTGAAGCGCAAAGTTTCACTTCACTGTACATACCTCAATGATTTCATTTTAGAAAGTAGGGGTTGCCATAAACTATAAATTTTCTTTTCTTCATAGTGTTCCTTATCCCAGGCGTGTTCTGCATTACCTAATCTCGACATTTTCCCTTTTTTGTGTTTGAGTTTTATGTTTCTTAATTCTAACTTCTAGTCGTTGCTTGTTTCTCCAATATACATTTCACCATACTCACATGGAACTTTGTAAAGACAGTCTTTCTTATCGTTTTTTGTTTGGTTTTTGTTATATCTGCTCTAACTGTGTACAGCATACAGGAACCCAACACATACTGGGTAATATCACAACCATAGTTCTAATCATTTTGTTGTAACAAAACGGGGAATTATACGCAACTTCTCCAATCACGCTATATCTATATGCAATAATGCCGATCCAATGGAAAAAGACGTAGCAAACATTAAATCCGATTTACAACAGAATGGTTATCTTTTAAAATAATTGATGATGTATATAACTTTACAACGATGACCACTGGACAGCAAAAAATTCATACCTTCTTCAGAATTCCGTATATTAAGGGTACCTCGGAGAAAATAACACGAATTGCCAGCAGTATAATATATTAAAACAGCCTTTAAATCAGAAAATACACTTAGAGCTCATTTAGCAAAAACAAGACCAAAATCAACCGATAAGAAAGAATGTGTTTACAAAGTTCCATGTAAGTGCAGTGAAATTTATATTGGAGAAACCAAGTGACCACTAGAAGTTAGAATTAATGAACATAGAACTCATACAAAAAGAGAGAAACGTCGAAATCAGGTATTGCATAACACGTCTGGGATAAATAACACCATATAAAATTGTCTGATGCTGCGGCAATGAATATGGAGCCCAGCATGATAAAAAGAAAATTTATAGGAGTAGTTTACACTAAAAATAATAATGAAATATTCAGTAAATCTAGTGTTGAGATACCTAATCTTTGACAACCGCTACTTTGTAACATCAAATCATTGAGGAGTGTAGATTGAAGTTAAACTTTGCGCTTCAATGTACACATCCCCTATATAAGCTAGTAGCCTTAAGACAAAACATTCTGTTTATGCTTGAAAACGATTAGATATACAACCTAATCGAAACATCATAACAATAAACAAAAATAAAGACAATGCAAATCCGACAGTCACATTTTAGTGAATCAATACTTGTCATATGCATCTCACGTGCAAAGAAATCGAGCCTTTTTTTGAAAAGAATATCACTGGTGGTGAAAAATGGGTCATCTACAGTAACATCATTTGAAAACAATCATGGTCTAAGCATAATGGACCTGAACATCTAAAGTTGAATTGTATTTAAGGTCATGCTGTCAATTTGGTGGGCCTACAAAGGTGTTCTATACTTCAGCTGCTTATAAGAGGCCGAATGATCAATTCAAATACTTAATGAAACATGAAGCTGAATAGTTCAGCCAAATTGTTAACCAAAATATTGTCACAACGGATCGTAGACAAGTTAGGGGCGTGCGAAGAACAGCAGGGCTTCCGGAATAACCGCTCTACTATCGACGGTATATTTATTATCAGACAGCTGGTTGAAAAATCTATCGAATACGATAAACCGCTGTTCATCTGTTTTGTGGACTTTACACAAGCGTTCGACCGAGTCAAACTGGAACACATAACAGAATTACTGCGAAGAAAACAAGTAGACGAAGCAATCATACGCACAATATACGAACTGAATTCCAAAAACACCATGGTAATTAAAACAAATGACACTCTAACAGAGGAAATCCCTCTATCCATAGGAATAAGACAGGATGATAGCCTAAATCCAACACTTTTCAATGTAATCATGGACGAAATCATTGATGAGGTAAAAAGCACAAATATTGGGTACCCAATGGGACACAACACCGTTCAGATTATATTCTTTGCAGACGATGTTGCCTTGACAGCATATAGCGAGGACAACTTACAAAGAATGCTTTTCCATCTCAATCGAACAGCCAAACAGTATAATATGAGGATATCTGTGGAGAAAACCAAAGCAATGGTAATAGCAAAAGAACCGGTAAGATGCAAACTAATGGTTGATGACAAACATATCGAACATGTTGGGAAGTTTAAATACCTAGGAGCACATATAACAAGTAACAGGGCAGTAACGGAAGAAGTACGCACACAGGCCAACAAAGCGGCCACGATATCAGGCCAACTAAGAGACATAATCTGGAACAATAAACATATGACGGTTGAGAGTAAAGCAAGAATTTACAAGGTCTGTGTAAGACCGATACTGACCTACGGCGCAGAAGTAACAAATGAAACCACAAAGACAAAACAAATTATGAGAACCACATAAATGAAAACGCTGAGAATGATCACGGGAACAAGTTTAAGAGATAGAATAAGAAACGCAAAAATACGCAAGGACAGCGGAGAGGGGGATGTTGTAAAGTGGGTTCGAACCCGTCGTAGGCAGTGGAGAGATCACGTGGAACGAATGGACGATGACAGACTAGAAAAACTGTGATGAGAGAGAAACCAAACACCTGCTGGACGGCCCCCCAAAAGGTGGAGAGACAGCTGGATTTCGACCTCAAACGAGTATCGATAAGGCATTGTATAGATAACAGAACCTGGTTCTACCTAGAAAAAGAAGAATGAAACATGATGAAGCAATCAAGGGAAAACGGCCGAAATTGAAAAATCGCAGAGAAATTGTGTTCCATCACTCATCTGTAGTAACTCGTGGGCGATTACTATAGCTTAGTTAGGAACTGATGTTGCATCAGCCATACAGCATTTATTTCGAAGTTAGCAAAAATCTTTAAATGGTAAAACTTTCACAAATCATCATGATCTTAAATCGTAGTCGGTTTTTCATGATAAGATTTTTTTACGGATGCCTGTTATATGCTCCATTATATAATTATTTTATTTGTATTTTTTTTTATATAGTTTATTCACGAAATGAAGTTTCTTACGAATATCAAAAACGTAGAATAACGTGACCAAATATTTGCAGGGAGCAACTTGTTTACGAAGTCGATTTTATCTACAACTTTAACATATTGAAATTGTACATAAAATCGACTTACTAAACAATATGTTACTTGCAAATATTTGCTCATATTATTCTACTTTTTTGATAATCGTCTGAAACCTTTTTGGACAAATAAATTATATAAAAAAATTACAAATATGGTAATTAAATAATGAAACATATAGCAGGCAACTGTAAAAAAGCTTCTTGATTTTATTCGAGAAAAGGGCACCATTTTGTTAATTTTGAAAATTTTTCTGTTTGCACTTTTTTTTAAGTTTATGACTCATGCAACCTCATTCAAAAGAGAAAAAATTAAATTTCGCCAGTTAATCGTAAAAATATAAAATTTTGAATAAAACATGGCTGTATTTTTCTTCACTGCAAAAGCATTAATCTCAACTTTAAAATCTCGATAACTTCGTTGAAGATGATTTTTTCGCAAAATGGCAAAATACGTGAACACTTTTTTTATTGATTTGATTTGATTATATTTGAGTAAGAACGTTTTCAATTCGACATCTACATTTTTTTATGTATGTACGTCGATTACTTCGAAACCGCTCCAACAACTGGAGCAAAATTTTTATACTGTTTTAGTTATCAAAAATATTTAAATTTTAATATAATTTTTTCTTAATATTTTGATTATTTTTTTTTAATTATTTGGTCTGTTTATTCATTTTTTTATTAGATTGTTCCTAAGCTGTCTACCCCTTTATTATTATTTGTTGCAATATTGTATATTAAAAAGCTCGATATACATAAAAAACTCTATTCAAAATTTGCCTTTATGATATTTATTTTAAATATTTTCAAACAAATATCTTAAAAAAAATAAGGCTGAAAACCATCATATCATTTTTAAAAACCTATAGAAATCACGTTCGCCTGTTTTATAACAATGTAAAAATTTTTATTGTTATTCCATTTTCACCGTTTTAGCAATTCTTTTGAAAAACTTTTATATATATGCTTTTAGTGCCGGGACTGCTGTAATAATTTTGAGATCAGTAGGTTATAAAACTTGGATCCATAGGGCTTTGATACGTTTTTATTTGTTTTTTGTAACATGGAAAGTTGGTAAATCTTTTTCCAATGACGGATAAATTTAATAACAAAAAATGTTTGTTAGTTTTTGATGGATCTGTGATAGTTATAAAACAGTAAAGTTTTGAAAATATTTTGAAAATTTATTTGGAAATACGAATATTATCTTTTATTTGCTTACCAAGGCTAAAAACCTACACATTTACCAGTGCTTTGTGTCAAAAATATTTGTGATAATTGGATTTTTTTTGTTATAACCTAATTTAAATGTCAAATAAAAGTTTAGGACACATCTGAAGGCGACTTCAACTTTAAGCCTCGGTCAGTTTTAGCCGTCAAATTTGTTTTTTGTTTAATATGAACCTCAATTTCTGGTTTGAAAAAAAAATTATAAAAAAATTAAACCGACTTATAAAAGTGCGCTGAAAAGTGAAAAATAACTATAAATATTTATATGAAATTGAACTATTTGAAGTCGGCGCCAAACTAATACCTGACAAAATGTGATTTGTGTAAACAGATTAAAAATACTTTATTTGTAATTACTTTCTTACCATAATTTATATATATATATATATATATATATATATATATATATATATATATATATATATATATATATATATATATTAGTAGTTATTTATTTCATTTACAAATAATTTGGCGCCAACGTCAAAAAGTTCAATTTCATATAAAATTTTATTACTATTTTTCACTTTTTAGCGCACTTTTAGAAGGCGGTTCAATTTTTTTTATAAAAATTTTATTTTTATATTTTTAGAATTTAGAATTCATTGTGATATCCATAAATTATTTGAACTAAGTAATAATCGAGATTAGTGTACCTTGCAATGACTCTAAGATGGCAAAAAGTACTCGTTTTATCTAAAGTTGTAAATCACCAGTACCAGTAAAATTGTGCCAAACAAATATTTAGTCTGTCATAGTAAATTTACTGTCTTAAATTTCAAATTAATTTTAGATTGGTAATATAGGCCCCAAAACCTTCCAATGTCGATGTTTAAAGAATCTGAGATATAAATTTCTTAGCTCGATATATTTTATACTGCATATTGAGTTTGTATACGCCTCAAGAACCCCACAATATCAATTTTAGACAAAATCGGTATAAGTAACATTTTTTGTCTCTCATATTGTATCTTATCAACCTAATAGTTGTAAAAAATTAACTTCATATTCGTAATACACGACCCCGAAAACCCTCTAATACCAAATCTGAAAAAATGCGAATAAGGTAAAATTTTCAACCCACCATATTGCATCCGCTATATTGAATTAAAAAAAAAGTTAAGTCTTAATCTAATCTAAATCTAAACCTTTCAAAGACTCCTAGTACCAATTTTGGATGAAATCCGGAAATTTAAACTTTCTAGACTTATATTCGCTATTTACATCCTCAAAAACGATTCAGTCCCACCTTTGAACAAAATCGAAAAATGTGTATCGTGGATTTGCCATACTGAATCCTGAAAAAATACCTTTAAGTTCATAATTTACACCCTCAAAAATCCCCTATATCAGTTTGGAAGAAAATCGAAAAATCTAAAATTTTTAGGACGTCATATTGAATCTGCCAGATTGAGTTTTTCAAAAAATATTTTAAATTCATAATTATCACTAACAAAAATACCCCAATACTGATTTTAGACAAAATCGGGAGATGTAGAGTCTTTAATCCGCCATCTTGAATCCGCCATATTGAATTTTTTGAAAATAATTTTAGATTAGTTATGTATGACCCAGGAAAGTCCGTCATACTAATTTTGGAGAAAATCGGACAAAATAGATTTTTTTGTCCGCCATATTGGATCCACCATATTGAATTTTTTAAAGATAATTTCAGATTCGTGGTGTGCAACCCCAAAAATTTCCCTATATCAAGTTTGGAGAAAATCAAACAAAATTAATTTTTTTCGCCGCCATATTGTTAGCGCCATCTTGGATATTACTGCACCAATTCCGTCCAAAAAAATATGGGACCACCGCAACAACTTCCTGAACATAACTTAATAAATTTCATTCAAATTGGTGCCGCCGTTCCGGAGTAATCGGTGTACATACATACTCGACGAATTGAGAACCTCCTTCTTTTAGAAGTCGGTTAATAAAAGAAAACTCCACAGTTAAAAATATTATTGTGTTATAAGATCAATATAATCCCCGTAAAAAAAACTGAATACACATATTTTGCGTGTCTGATTTTTACTGTGATAACAGGTGTTCACCCTGTTTTTAATAAAAACAGCCTTCAGAATAGTTTATTGAATAACCTGTAAGTATCTTCTTTCTGTAGATATTTTTAATAACTGCATGGGAATTATTTTTATTTCATTTAATTTTGCTCAACTAGAAAAGTCACAGTATAATATTGTTTAAAACTTGTTTGAATTTCTGTGACTTACTGAACAGTCTGACGAGAAACCACTGTACAATCAGACTCGTGTTGGACCCGGGTCACTCGGCTAGAGGCGGGAATCAGGAAGCGGACCGTCTGGCAAAGTTGGGTTCCGTAACTGAACCATATGGATCCCAACCAATTCTACCTGCCCAATTGCCGTTAGCAAAAGGGAATTGTTGGAGAGCAAATTTAATGAATCGTGGAGGAGAGCTTCTGGAATGATGTATACCAAGGAACATAGAACTGAACCTAGCAAACGCCTTATTAAGGAGCTTCTGTCCTTAGGAAGGAAAGAGCTGCGAATGGTGGTGGGATTGTTGACAGGACATTGTCACCTGAGGGGTCATCTTTATAAGATCAGTGTTGTAGACTATCCAACGTGCAGATGGCGTTTGGAGGAGGATAAAACTGTTTACCATGTCCTCAGAGTGCTCAGCACTCAATGGACTGAGATAGAGATATTTCAGAGATACAATTTTGCAGTTAGGCAAGTTCAATTAATGATTGGAGTAGCAAAGGCGATCGGCGTCGAATGACCCGCAGCTAGGGTTGATGTAAAGGGCTCAATAAGGCTCAGGCATCGATAATCAAATATCATCACCTTTGTTTCATTCATTCATTGCTAGCCAAGTTAAATTTAAAAGCAAAATTCCCTAATAAATAGGAACAGTGGTCCTGCCAACCCAAAAATGTTACAATAGATAAATTATATCCTACTTTTAGTTATTCAAGAGCCTAAACTAAATATGACAAAAGGAACTAATTTTTTTTGCCCCAGTCTATGTATTTCACCATACTTGTTCTTATATTTGGCTTTTATTAAAAATAATATATCACGTATATGTTTTATTAGAGTACACGTTCCATCAGCTAAGTGAAAAACAATGTCAAATATTTAGGTCAGATCTATATTTAGCAGTTTATTGTTCCTTTTTCTATAGATAGGTGTCTGGGCAATCTTTTACGGATAACAAAAAATATAAATAAAAACACATAGACTAAGAATTCGGTGGCTTTTTTTATTTACCGGATGTCATATTTCCAAGTTTCTGCTGAATTATCTTCTTAAGAAAGGGTTTAAGAAAACATTTTCTAGACAGAAGGTGTAAAAGTTTAGTGGGAAACATATAAAGTTGCCCTTGACTTTCACCTTGATATCAATGTTAACATTATTTTTTTAAATAATATTTTCGATTTTGGAAATATAAATAATGGAAAATTTTACATTTGGCCTCAATTCCTTTTAGTTATTGCTGTTGAACCCCATGACTCAATAATCACATAGCGGAACAACAAATCAGCGCTGTTGAACTCATAATTCCAATGATTTCAGCAATATCGTTATGGAGTTGTAGAGTCGTGGAGTTATGGAGTCATGGGGTTATGAGGTCTTTGGATTATAGGGTTCTTAGGGGTTTAAAGGCATTGGTTTTGAGCTAACAGTATTCCATAATACGTAATAGTGTGAGTTTTGGGTTTTTTGAGGTTATAGCAAAACCCTAACCTGGTGGGGTTTATTGGTCCGCAGATTGGGCGACCCAGAAAACGTATTGTAGACATAGAATCCCAGGTCAGAATTCTTTTTTGTGTAACTGTGTCTAAAACTGAGTTTTGCTATAATTTCAAAAAACCTCAAAACTCAGACTATATGTTTTCAATTTGGGCTATACACATTCCTCTCTTATCTGCTTTTTTTGTTTATGTCTTAGACATATGTATGGAAGCATTATTTATTCTGAGTATTTTTAAAATTTAAAATCATTGGATTAGTATTGTTGTGCCCCTGTTGTCACCAATACGGTATTAATAATGGGAAAAAATAAGTATTTGCCGAAATAGCTGCGACTTAGTTTTTGAGTTAAAAACACAAGGTGTAAAGCATTAAAAAAATAGCAACAAAATTAGGTTTAAGTGAAGTCTAAAGAAGTTTCGATTACGGGGAAATGTCAGTAATCTTCCAAAGTCAGATCATCTTATAAAAATGACCCTCTATGTTGAAAAGTGCATTAATAGAATTTCGATAACTAATCTGCATAAGTCATCCATCCAAATTAGTGTAGATATTTGCGAACATTTCAACACAGACTTAACGGTTCGAACTGTGAGAAGACGTCTTTCTGAAGTTACATTGTTTGGAAGAGTTTCTGTCAAAACTCCTTTACTATCAAAAAAAATAGAAAGCCCAAACTTCAGATTGCTTAGAGGCATTTAAATTGGACACCTTAAAACGGTACTTTGGAGTGAAAAGTAATTTTAAAGTATTTGGTTCAGATGGAAAGTTGTTTGTTCGAAGGCCTGTAGGAAAGAAAATGATATTAAATATCAAAATCCGACTGTGCAGCATGGGGGTGGTAGTATTATGGTCTGGAGATGCTTTTTCAGGTCTGGGACGGGCCCGATATTGAAAATAGTTGGGAAAATGGATCGATTTATGTACCGCGACATATTACAGAATACTATGTTGCCCTATGTCAAAGAAGAAATGCCACGTTTATGGAGATATCAACAAGAAAATGACTCCAAACACTCATCCCGTCTAGTAAAAAATTGTTTTTTAGAGGAAAGTGTTGATCTACTGGAATGGCCTTCTCAATCGCCGGACCTAAATCCAGTTGGGCACCTTTGGGAACACTTGGAACGAAAAATTAGAACAAGCATAATTCATAATGAAAACTATCTATGGAAAGTTTTACAAGATGAATGGCGGAAGATTCCAGTTGGCATATGTCAAAATCTTGTTGATTCAATGCCAAGAAGATGTAGTTAAATCATTAAGGCAAAGGGGTTTTCAACAAAATATTGAATTTTGCTTCTATCATTTGTACAGACTTAATTATTTTTTTCTGGAAACAATATTCTTTCCATTCTTTTGTTCAACGTGTTTTTTTTTTATTTATAATAGGAGAATTTTGTTTGATTTTGTATTTTCATTTGGTGAATAAAAAGTTATCAATTTAGTAGTGTATGTTTGTTTTTTTGATATATAATTAATTATGGGTAACCAAATATTAAGGATATAATCAGAGAACAAATCTTTCCATACTTTTGTCCATGACTGTATATAATACCTGTAAGAGCTACTCTAAGCGGAATATGGAGAGATATATCGTACCTAAAATGCCATAAATTTATAAATTTAAGACACTCGTAGTTTTACGGAAATTTTCATTTAAATTGTTTATGTATAGCAAATATTTGGTCTCTTATCTACTATTGAAGCTAAAGTGTTCTGCATATCTATTTTGCATAATCTGACAATATGTCACCTTAAAAAATAACTGAAACTTCAAAATATTTGTGTGCGGATCTTGATTTTTAAGCTGATTATTTAAACTTATCTAAACTTCTTAAAATTGATCTGATATTGACTAAACAATATTCATGCTTGATTTTGAACCATGTTTAATTAACAAAAAATCTTTATCGATTTTGATGTAGGTAAGTTAAACCAAATGTGAATACATTATCAAAAATAAACTATAGAATAATAAACATAGGAATGCTTGTATTAAATCACAAGAGAGTGAACTCAATCCTTGAGGTCACTTTTAGCAATTACCAAATTATAAAAAATATTTATTTTATCTTCTTTTAGCTCGTTTTTTAGTATTTCGATTTTTTAAAGAAATATCTTGTAAATGTTTAGGATGAGTGATCATTCATATTAAGTAAAGGAAGCGGTAATCGTCGCAATAAATCATTCTAACACCTTTTTCTTGTTGTTTCCTAAATCCTTGTATTTATCCTTTTCAGAAAGAAGAAATATGCTTTCTTAAAAACCCGATTTTTGGAAGCGATGGATTTAATTAAATTTTTTAAGCCGTTTATAATTTCATTTATTTTTTCATGTGCGATTAAGATTTTCCCCTGTGCAAGAAATAATTTAATAAATTGTAATAAAATTCGATTTTAAAATTTATATACGTATACACTTTAAATTCACGTACTAGAAAATAGTTGCATTTATAAGTGTTGCATTATTTAGTATTTATAACAGGGTAAAAATCTGTTGCCTATTACATGTCTCAAATTTAAATCATTAAAAAGAAAAAAAATCTCATCTCGGTATTTTAAACCTGCTTTTAGAATTTTTAAAAACACTATTTCCTTGTTACTGTCCTTATTTCCTAAGCTTTTTAGTCCACAATACCCGGGGACAGCGAGTTCCACAGAACAACGACTGCAAATAGGCAAGCTTTTAAACCTATGAAACCGGCGCATAGTAATAGACCAATCAGTAGAGAAAAAAATAAGTTTTTTGTGATAAAAATACTATCAGGATACTGACTGTGCATTCATACTAAAACAATTTGTAGTGATTTTTTGTTGTGTTTTCCACTCTCAACTAGGATCCATTAATTTGTTAGGAACAATTAAAAACAAAAAATTGGGTTTTGTTTTCGTTTTTCGTTTATGAAATCAAAACTAATGAAACAATCTCGAAAATGTAGATTGATTGATTTATATTAATTAAGGATACGTCAACACATGAAGGTTTTTTTTTGGTATCCAGGGAAGTGAAGAGTTAATGCGATACTGTGGTGTTTTTGACATGGACATACACTATTAAAGAAATAAATTAAAAAGAGGACTAGCACATATGGTAAGAACATGATAAAGACATTAACAGATAAACAGGCAGAATTAAAAAACACTTAAGGGACTAACACACACATAGATGGAGAGGTACGTTTGGGTTCTAGATGTGGGGCAACAGAGAGGTGTCTCGGAGAAAAAAGAATATTTTCATTGTGTTTCCATATGAGAGTTTTTCTTTGAGGGGGCTTTTGATGTCGTGGTCAATCGGATTACGAGAATATTTGGGGCAAGAATCCAAAATATGTTTAATTGAATGGGCAGATTTGCATGAGTTGCATATATGGGATCAGAGCTTTCAATCTGGTATGGCCAATAATGAGCCAGGGGGAGGGGTTGTCGGATAGCTCTTCTGGGCAATTTTAGTAAATATGACATCTTTTATCACATACAGTTTGTTATCTTTCACCTGGAAGTCCCATTCTAGCTGCCAAAGGGCTCTTACTTTATGTTTGGAGAACACACTCTTCTGGAGGTGAGGATTATGGGTAATGTTGAGGATCCTCACTTTGCCAATGTGTCAGCCTCCCCGTTGCCTCCGATATTTATAAAACGGTAACTTTCTTTTTTTGGATATTTATTTTTTCCAAATTGTATCTAATATTTGTTACCAACAATAAGTAGAATTGAAGGTTTTTAGAGATATGATGGAATTTAGGGAGTCCGTGGTAACAGTCCATAGTGAATAGAGTGTTGGCAAACGAATTGTAGAGAATAAAAATGCCAGCAAAATGGGCACTGGATCAACTAATCGGATCATTAGTAACGGGGAGAAATCGGCAAAACGGGATTAATCAGCGTTTTTCCAAAATTCATATTACCGTCATTTGTCAAGTTGTAGCGCCGGCGCCTATCTTTCGCGAAATAAGAGTAATTTATATGAAACTTATGCGTGCCAAAACCAGGTTCTGTCCGGTCATTAGTGTTTGCACAATTGCGATTTGAAATTTTAGGTGCACTATTTTTCAGCACATTCGGATTCGCCATGGATGGTTTTAATTTTGTAAAAAAATTTTGAAAGTAGAAGTAGCATTCTACAAGCTTGTAATGTCATTTCGCGTCAAAAAATCTGTGAAATACATGAATCAGACTAGCCAACATGACCGAAAACGGCCGAGACCGTGAAAGTAAAATTTAAATTCGGTTTTCTGTAGTTTTGGTTACAAAGAATTTACAGTCTGCCAGTTACATGTGGGTTAGGGAGCTCAAGCTGTACAGCTCTTTTATCGGCATACTAGATCACATAAATTTAACTGTCCTCCGGTTATGAGGGGTAGGGAGCAAAGTTTTAATAGTTATTGCGTTAATCTCCGATTATGTGTGTTAGCGACCATTAGATTAAGAGCTTGAATGTCCGTGATCTTATTTATATAAAACTCGCTCTTCTTCCGTTATGCTTGTTAGGAAGTATGGAATTCAATATTCGCTGCGTTAACTTGTCGGCAGTCTTGGTCCCTTGAAACTCGCTGTCCTTAAGTTATGTGAAGTCGAAAGTTTGGGTTTAAGGCCTGCTTATTCGCTATCTTTGTCACTATCTGACCCCAGGAAGTGTGGCTTAGAAATTTTGTAGATATGTAACTTGCCTGTCTGTAGTCTTGATCACTTAAAACTTGCGAAAAAAATGACTTTTTTTAAATTTTTAAACCTGTTTGTAGAATAGCGAGTTTCAAAGTTTTCTAAGTTTTCCAGAGAAAAGGTAACGATTTATCGAAGCGCATAATTTCTTTTTTCATATCTTTAAAAAGCTCAGAAACTCACAATTCTACAAGGTGCAATTTTTGTTTATAAATATTGTAACCGCAATTTTTCTGGATTTTCAAAAAATCAAATTTTTCTGGAATCGTAAATTTTGAACGTGCTAAATTTAAAATAATACGTCCTTTGTTGATACGCCTAGTGGAGTTATTAGAAACAGCAAAAGTTATTAATATCGAAAATTCATTTTTTTGGAACCTAATACGCTTATAGATTAGCGAGTTCTGAAGTTTTTTAGGAATTACGCGTCTTATTTCATAGTAAGTTTTAAAATTCGCGATTTTAGAGATAGTTAGGCTTAATAAAACAATATGTTGGTGACTTCTAATGCTTGTAGAATCGCGAATTTTAAAACACCAGATTTCCCTTAATTCTAAATCTTTTTTCAATTTCGAATGCTCCCTGGCTGATTTTTGAAGTACTTTTGTTTCAAGAAGTATTGCTTTTTGTCAGAAAATCTCTCAAGTTGGTTCACTGTGAGTTGCCCGCGCCTGCGTTATGCATGAGGTATGGTAGTGGGGATGGCTTGTATTATTGTATTGATAACGACAAAGGTTCTATGAACTAGACCCGACATAGTGGAAAATAATTGGATAATTACATCAAAAAATAATTAAATTACTAAAAGTAATGTCAATTAATGCGGCAACAATTAAGTTAGTAAAAAAAATTTAAAATTAACTACTAAATAAAATTATTTTACCTTTGTCACAGAAAGATCAATTAACTATTACCTTTTGGAAAAAGTAATTGGACTAAAATTAGGTTGAATACTTGCTGATAGGTGTGCAAATACATTTATATTAGAGAAACCTAGCGATCTAAACGAGAAAAATAGTAGCTTATGAAACTAATTCTAAAGCTGTGAAAATTTCTTTATGTCTTACTGAAATTTCAATATTTAATTAAAATTTACTCTGACGCAATTGTGTCAACCATTTTTTAACAGAGCTTAAGACAATTCATAATACTAGTACGATAGTATACTTTAATTGTATCAGTAAAACGTAATTTTTTCTTCTTAATTAAAACATCAAATATTTAACCGTTTCTTTAGAAAATCTCTTTAGGAACTGGAATTCAACCAAATTATTTTTAATATCTCTGTTAAACAGTTCCATTTTATTTTAACGACCTACCAGCAGATTTGCAATTACCTTTACTCTTTTTCTATGTAAATTTACACGCTTCAGAAGTTTAAATAGGACAGTAAAACCCTAATAAATTTTTTTATTACGCAAAACTGACAGTTCTGAAAAATATTATGAACCTTTGATTGTCCCTTAAAATTATAAAATAAATTCCTTCTACCAGCGTACGATGATCAATATCCGTAAGTTGGTGGTACTTAAATCTGTTTCAGTAAGCTAAAAATAGGTGAAAAAACCAATTCAGGACGATGTATCATTATCTCATTTGTTTTGCAATTATTAGTTTGGTAGATATGAGGCTCCATAGTTTATCTGTCAACGGTTTAGTTGGCATTTTATTTAATTTAAATGTTTTTAGCAGATATTCGAAATAAGTTTATGAGTGGTTATATAAGTATAATTATTTTGAGAAAAAAATGTGGTTTTAAAGAGGCTATGTACTTTTGATTGCTAAATTTATTTATTTATTTATTTCAACGGAAAATTCATTTTACAATTTTACAATATTTTACAGTAAAAGAGCGAGATAATATAAATAAAGGTAAGAACAATTGATACAGTAAATATAAATGATAAAATTAACATGTTACAAAGATGAAAGAAGACCAGAAAAATATACATAAAAGGAGATATATTAACCAAAGTTAAGCTAGTCAGTACGCATTTAGATCTTTTCTAAAAATAGACAAGCTTATTCCAAAGGAATCAACACTAAAGACATTTAATGAGTGAACCATACTTGAAAGAGGGCTCTATTAACCCTATTAGAATTAATATATAATAATAGTCTGTTGTATAAAAGCCAACAGAATAAGATGGGCAGGCCATGTAGTAAGATCAGGGGACCACAGATTATTGAAAACAGTATTCTTTGAGAGACCAGATGGTAGAAGATCAATAGGCCGTCCCAGGAAAAGATGGAAGGATGCCGTCGAAGCTGATTTGTATAGGATTGAAATCCAGCAGTGGGAAATGGAAGCACAAGACCGTAGGAGATGGAGGGCGATTGTGGATGCGGCTAAGACGCACCCAGAGTTGTAAGACCAGGAAAGAAAAAGAAGCAGAATAAACTGGCACTCTTAACAACTCTGTTTAAAATTTTAAACATGAATGCCTCATCCGTGCAATATCTTCGATCCCTCAGCGATCTCACGCTAAATGAGTTTATCACAATATCATAATTAATCCAGTAATCAAAATTGTTACAAACACTTATGTTTCTCTTGAAGGCCAATGTACGCAAGAGCTTATGTTGAATACTCTCAATGAACTAGACGTGACATTGATAAACATGATCAAATCACAGAGGCATATTCAAGACTAGAGAGAACGAATAAACAGTATAACAACCTAAATGAATCAGCAGTAAAATCTTTACGATATCTGTCAATCAATACCAACCTTTTAAAGTTCTACTGAACTATTAATATGATTTATAAAAGAAAGCCGAACATCAAATAATACACCCAAGTCACGAATTTCAAGGACTGATTCTAGAATTGTATCGTTCAGGATATATCTATTTAATTCTTCATTGTTTATGCAACTAAAAGTAATAGAAAAAAACTTCTTCACAATGAGATTTAAACCGTTCTTCACCGACCACAAAAACAAGCGATGCAGATCCAAAATATTTGTTTCAGACTCTATACTCTTAAAGAGCTTGAAATCTTCTGCAAACATTAGAAAGTTGAAATGAAGTATGGCATTACCGATATCATTAGTAATTAAATTAAAAGGCAAAGGGTCACAATGAGAACTCTCTGGCACTCCCGAAAGTACATATATATTTCATGTAGGTTAGAAGTATAATAATAAATAATTAAGAAATTTGTTATTTTAGATAGTTTTCATTTGTTTTAAATCGTTAACTAGCACTGAATGTTGGTCATCTAAGATAGAAGAAAGACTCATCATCTTTTGCCGATTATAGCTGAATAATTTTTTTTCTCAAAAATGACGTTTTTATCAAATATCAAGATTTTTTGGCTGTCTTGAAAGCGAACTGACTTATGAAGCCTAAATTAATTGAGAGCAAATTTTTATTACTTGCCTACATTTTAGGAGTAATGAGAAATAACCTAATTAACAGTTTTTACAAATATATTTCGAACTATTGGCAAAATGTTAATAGAACACAGCTGCACTATATCTATAACTTCGACATTGATAAAGCAGTTATCACCCCTGATACCAGATACCCTCTACATCTGGATAAGCGTATAAAGGACGCTCGGTAAAGAATTTTGATGAAATTTGAAACAAAACAAAACAAAGCATAGAACATTCAATCAAAAATTAAAGAAGAAATGTGTTTGGTTGCTTAAGTGAAGCTTCATTTTGAGGAAAAGCATATTATAGCAAACTTATTCCTAGACGTATCTTTGTCAATAGATATAGCCAGCCCATTACCAAAAAGAGAAAAAGTGGTAAGCATTGTCATTATTTACAAAATTACAACTGACCCAACATTTTGATGATTTTACCATTGTTATGATTTTCTGAATTCTAATTGGCCTAATTTGTCATACAGAGAAATATATAATTAGCATATTTTATAAACGGGCGTTACCGTATTTAATTAATAGTTTATTTTAAATTACAACAAAAACAAACCATGTTACCTTTAATTAATTTATAATCGTTCAATTATTAAACATTTTGTTTATTTACTTGTCGTCGATCATGCAGAGTCATCAACTCAGAAAGATCGCTTGTTAGGACTTATTAACTGATCAATGGCTTCAAACGGATTAACCATCCTCAGATTGACTAATTTTTATTTCAAGCCCATCTGCCGTTTTATTATTGAATTGTTTTTCCATTAAGTCAACAATTCGCATCCTTTAGCAAAGCTTAACTTAACTGACCCTGAAAGCGACCTTGCTGACTTGGTGAATTAGAACGAACGATGACCAGTAAATAAACATAATATTTCACAATTAGAAGGTTATAAAATAAGTGGTCAAACTATTAGGTGAAATATTTATGGGCTAAAATCACCCCCTTTTTTAAAATTTTCTCTGTTGGTACAAATATGTGGATGTGTTGACTTATTTATCGGTACCGAAAGGCAAGTAAACCAATTCCTAGAATTTATAATCTTCACCCAAACATCAAATTTGCAGTTTCTTGTAAAACGATCTTGTACTTTGTACCACTAAACTTAAAATAAGCCAAATAAATCCTGCTACATAATGGAATTTAAAATAAAACGGCGGACAAACTACTAAAACCGAGTTAGCGAGAGTGAGAGTAGATAATACCTTATAGCAGTTCTCTCTGTCATAGGTTAAATTAGGCAGCCACAATACATTGAAGAGATCTTAACCGAAGGAACGTGCAGTGTTGTCAAATTTTTAAGAAACGTCAAGAAATTAATATTTTATCGAATCATAAATGTAGCATTGTGAGCATTATTTTACCAACAGGCCGATATTTTATCTTTGTTTCAGGTTTTCTTTTTTCAAACAACAAATATACTTGGGTCACCTTCTAGTTTCTAGTTTTGTACTTATTTTTCTAGAAAAGCAGGTAGAATCTTATGACTGATATATAAGAATTAGCAACGTTGTAGTGATGGGTAATTTCAATAATAGGTGATTGGGAAGTGGCAACCATGCATTTTAGGACGGTAATAAGGAGGAACTTATCCCCTTCAGTCGATAAGAAGAGATATGCAACATTGCTACGTTTTGAACGGAAATCCAAAGATTTAAATTGTTTTTTACTTGTTTCAAAAGCATATATATATATATATATATATATATATATATATATATATATATATATATAACATTTTATTGCTGATATCGAATCAGCGAGTTGTGTCCCTTTTATAAATGTCAAAATTATAGCATTGGAGTAACAGTCTAGGGTTAATCTATGGCCCCATTTTAACATCCATGACAAACTAAATTGAAAAATAATTTAACTACAAAAGATTAGAAATTGTTAAAATCAAGTCAACCGAGATCATGTTTAATCTACTTACATGTGATTATACCAATTATGGAGCATTTTCCATTTTGTGATCAAGCACGCTTATTTCGGAATCTAAACATATTTTATCGGAAAATAAATAAAATACTTGTTTTTAATCTGATTAATGCGACAATTTGTAATATATTTTAAATAGAGTCAAATAGCCTATTAAGAGATTCAAAATTAAATCATAGAAAATGTCCAAGAGTACATCTATTTAGGCCACATCATGAAACTGGGCAAAGAAAATCAAACGGCGGAAATAACAAGGAGAATAGGGCTGACATGGGCTGCCTTTGGAAAGTTGCAGTACGTATTAAAAGATAGAAACACACCAGTCAATCTTAAACGGAAAGTGTATAACACGTGTGTCTTGCCTGTTGCTACTTACAGCATCGAAACGATAACACTAATCAAACAAAACGCAAATAGGCTCCGAGTCACTCAACGCTCCATGGAAAGACAAATGTTAGGAACCTCGTTACGGGATAAAATACGAAATCAAGTAATAAGATCAAGAACCAAAGTAGTTGACGTCATTGAACGCATATCACGACTAAAGTGGCAATGGGCGGGGCACATAGCTAGACAACAGCCCGATAGGTGGACGAGTAAATTACTGCAATGGCGACTGCAAGAAACGAACCGAAATCGTGGCAGACCACAACGCAGATGGGTAAATGATATGACAGGTTGCTGGAAAAGACTGGCTCCAGAAGGTGAGAGACAGATCTCAGTGGAGGACCATCGGAGAGGCTTATGTCCAGGAGTGGACGTCAATGAGCTGAGAAAGAAGAAGAAGAAGAAGCCTATTAAAGACCCGGGGAAAGAGTTTTCAATTAAAAAAAAAGTCTTATGTCAATCACGAAGTTTTTTTTTGTACGAATCGCTATTTGTACTAAAATATTTTTATTTCATTGTCTGAGAGGGGGCATTTTATAAGAATTACCTTTTTTCTTAAATTCTTATTCTAAAAAAATTTTACCCTATTTCGCATCTTTTAGAGAAAGTTTTTGCGGTTGTTTAGCTACGTGAACTTAAAATATATCAGAAGATTTGTGAACCCCAAGAAAACCTTAAGCTCCTTACTGAAAGCATAGTATTTGTGATTTTTTTTGTCTTAAGAAAAAGTTTTTTTCGATAAATCAGAATTTGGGATTTGGCCGCAGTTAGAAGTTTGTAAGTAGGTAGTTTTTAATAGCAGAAGAAATTTTGGATCATTTTAGGAAGTAGGATGTCTTAAAGCAGGGGCGTACCTTGAAATTTTTTCTATATTGTTTTTTTTGGCATTAATATGCCTACCAGCAAAATTTGCGTAAATCGCATTCAATTATTGTACCATTCTCGAGAAAACCACTGCACAATCATCTATATCCTAAGTCATTTAGAATGAATAGAACTTGATATATCAACTGTATATAATGAAAGAAACGGCTTTAAGACAACTACATTTTTCATCAAAGGTTTCATCTAAAAT
The DNA here is from genome assembly GCA_034092305.1 of Diaprepes abbreviatus. Classification (NCBI taxonomy): domain Eukaryota; kingdom Metazoa; phylum Arthropoda; class Insecta; order Coleoptera; family Curculionidae; genus Diaprepes; species Diaprepes abbreviatus. The sequence goes on along the minus strand of JASJET010000122.1, from coordinate 28,191,760 downwards.
GTTCTGTATATTCTGTAAATTAAAATGATCCAGAGTAAGCCTATGATTTTTGATATCAAGATTTTTGATCAGTTTTAAAAGTAAAGAAAGCTTAGAGGTCATTGACAAAGCTCAGTAACTTTACTGATAAATTGTTTCCTAACGTTTTAAATATATTTTTATAAGGATACTAAAATGTGAAATAAAGTTTTTGAATTGTCGTTGGTGGGTTAAATAAAAATGTTTATAAATAGAGGTGAAGGTTAATAAAAGATTCCAGAGCCCTAGAGGCAAGGCAAATGACGCCTCCTCTAACAAGATGGAATCAATCAATGCCAAAAAGCAGAATCATCACTTCATCTATCGGTAGAGAAGCGGCGTGAATCATTACAGACAAAAGATATTCCCAAGGGGAAGTTTTATCACCTCTACTATGATCCCTAGTCATGGAGGTTTGCTGAGTCAACTGAAAAATTGAGAGTTCACAACGCAAAGTTATGCTGATGAATTACTTGTCACTCTTAGAGGCAAGAATAAAGAAATTATTACAAGCCTTAAGCAAACTGTAACTGATACATAAAGGAAGGACTACACGTTGATCTCAACAATATAGTCTGCGGAGACGAAAACTGGACATTAACGATTCAAATTTCAATGGTACAACACTAATAAAAGACCAGAAACTGACATGAAACAACCATATTGACAAGATTCTACAGAAACAATAGTAGCAAGCTGGACATGCCGTAGAATATTTGGAAAAACCTTGGGTTTGTTGCCAAAAATGATCTTATGGCTTTATGAAACAATTATCAAACCTGTGGTCACGTGTTGCTCCTTAATATGGTTATGTGAGATACAACAAGTAGTTGCTCAATAAAAGCTGTAAAAAATTCAGAAGTTAGTTTGTGTAGGAGTTACGGGAACCATACCATCACGCCCGACTGCAACAATAGAGGAAATGCTGAACCTCCTTCCACTGCGTAAAGCTGTGATAAGGGTGACGGCGTCAAATGCTCTCAAGTTGTTCCAAACCGAAAGGTTTATTGGAAATACGAAAATTCTGGATATAATTACGACAGAATCCCTATCTAAACTAACATATATTTTGTCTATTAGGTACGATTTTGAGAGGAGTAATGCCTTGCTATTCCTAGCGATATGTCACTAGGAACAAGGACAATCGATGAACGAGAAAAATCTTGGAATGGAGACCAAGACAGGAGGCTTACCCAGGAAGAGGCCGCCCGCCTACCATATGGACTGACGACATAAGGAGCATAGAATCAAACTGGATGCAAGCGGCACGGGACAGAAATAAGTGGCAAAACTTACGAGAGGCCTATGTTCAACAGTGGAGAAGACTGGGCTAATTGATGAATACCTTGCTACTAAGCGAATGGAGAAGGATTACCTCGACTGGAAAAATATTTAATGATATGGTTCACTAACGGACCCAAGAAGAAACAAATGGTTGGAGTAAGAGTATCAGGATCAAATTTTGAGCTTGCGGAATCCCTAAAAGACACTCCCATCTTCCAAGTAGAAATGCATGCAATTGAAATCTGCCCTGACAAGTGTTTGAATAAGAACACCAAAAAAACTAAAATATACAAATTGTCAGATAACCAAGTAGCGCTAAAAGCTCTCAGCTCACATACATACGAGTCTCAGTTGATTTGACCTTAAAGAATTTGACAAGAAACAACAGGATAACCCTGATGTAGTTGCCAAGACACGAGGGAATTAATAAAAACGAGTAAGTGGACAGACTGGCAAAAGAAGGAACAAAAACTTCTTTTATTGGCTCGGAAACTTTCTTTGGACTACTAAAAAGCCACATAAAAGAAGAGCTTCGGAGCTGGCAACACAATCAGATAAAATTAATATGGAATAAAACGTCTAGTCTCAGACAAGCGAAAAAAATCATAAATTCATCGCCAAATAACGCAAATATGCTTCTCGATCTTCAAAAAGGGATATTTAAGTAATTACAAATATTTTTACAGGACGCTACCCTTTGAGATACTATCTCAAAAGGATCGCCAAAGTCAGAGCGATATTTGCCAGTAGAACATCTGCTATGTGAATGCATGGCATTGTCCTTCAAGAGACTTTAATTTTTGGAAGACGTCACTTTGATCTTGAAGAAGCAAAGCTCCTAATAATAGAATAATAGGCTTCATGAAAAATGTAAATATCCCAAGCTTATATTAAATCTGGGTAAAGCACAAAAGATTTTATAGGTTGAAGTGCTGTAGAGAGGCAATAAAAGCCTTATGACACAGTCGTTTTTAGATATTGCAATGAGCTACCATTTTAAACCAAAATCGAGTTTATATTTTTATTTAATCAAGAGATATTAGGAAATTTATTTAGTGATATATATCTCACCCAAAACAGCAGCCGAAAAGTTGGCGAAATAATTTATTTGTTTTTACGTGATAACTAGCAGCTGTAATCAATACAAATTAGAAACAAAATCCGATACTCTGCGAAAATATTCCTATTTCCTATCCTTATTATCATACATTGAGCTATCCTTCAAATAGTATTATATCCATTTATTATTGAAAATAAATTATGGGGTTAGAATAGCTGTTGCACGTATTTAAAAACAAACTGTTTCCGAAATTAAAAATGAAAAAAAAAACAAGTAAAATCAATATTTCTTATAGCGAAGATGAAAGTACATATACCCCCAAAAAAAATGGTTTCTTAAAAAATCAAAAGATATCCACATCAAAGAATAAAACAATATAATGAAATGGTGAATCAAAAAGGGGGTTAGTAGTTTGCAACTAAGTAACATTCACAATATAAAATTATATGATATACGGTTTTATATGCCTTCATTAATTTTGACATACTAATTTACACCTAAATGCAAAGTCCAAATTGTGTAATCCAGATAAGTTCACCTAACCTTTAATTTCCGAAAAATTTTGATATTCAGAATATTTTTAAATTTGTATTAACTTTAATACTGTAATAATGTTATATGAAACATGTGCATTAAGATTTTTTTTTCATTCATGGGAATACGGCCTCCCTTACGGGTTGTGCGTTTAATCTTCCCGTTAATAGAAATACTATTTAATGCATCTATTACATTAATGACTATTTTCTACAATTACTATATAAAATATAACATTTTTTATTGATTGGTGCTGTCAATATAAAGGTTTACTTTATGCATATCATAAAATATTCTTCCCCAGGAACCACACCCTACTGGGCTGTTGGCGACAAATAAGGGTTTTTGTGCCTAAGACCTCTCTTACGATATATATATATATATATATATATATATATATATATATATATATATATATATATATATATATATACCGCATTCGGTACAAACCATCATCTCGCGTTTGCCTCGTATAAAACTGAATTTAAAATCAAAAACAGCAAACAAGACGACAAAGGCGACATCTCGATGGTTCACTTGATAACACAAGAACCACTCAAAATAAAAAAGTTTGTAAAAACCGCCTTGTGGTAGCGTGACGGTGAATTTAAACAGAAATATATAAAATCGAGTACACGAAACGCGCTACCCAAATGATAGGGGTCGCATTATTCGGTACTAGGCAACCAGGCTTACTGCTAATTTTAGCAGCAAAAGCCACATGTCACACCATACGATTCCCCCATGAGAGCACCGTTTAGCCAAACAAATAAATAAATAGATAAGTTTCTGTCCGTGTAATTTAAAATAAAACAGAATAAAATCTTGGCTAAGCGGACGTGAAATTTGTCAATCCACATCATTCTCGTGTTAAAAAGTGCGGAGCATTCCAAAGTATGGAAAAACACCGGGCCCGAAAGATAGTGACAGCGCTGTTTCGTCCTAATATGGGACTCGTCAGGCCACCGTATTCGGTGCAAACCACCATCTCGCCTTTGCATCCTATATAACTGAATTAAAAATCAAAAACAGCAAACAAGTCAACAAAGGTGACATCTCGATGGTATATATATATATATATATATATATATATATATATATATATATATATATATATATATACACTGGACTAATACCTAATCCGCCATATTAGAGAATTGTGTTCCACGTAGCGCTTTCCCGTTACCTTCTATGGAGTTGTGTTCAGTGTTACCGTTTTGGTACGATTGTACTGAACTCAGTATAGATTTAAAGAACTCAGTACGTCAGTAAAATATTTCACAAAACAGTATAATACAACATAGTTATAGTCTTTTGAGTCATTATCACTTTCAGTTCTATCACTTTTATCACACTGAAGTAATCGTGATCACTTCAACAACACTAAAAGTGTATTCGAAATTCACTTCTATCACTTTAATCAATGATAATTGACTTCTCTTCAAGTCGTGCATGTAATTTCTCCATTCGTAAAAAAGGGACGACTTCAAATGTATTTTTTATACCTTTCACAAATAGTCTTATTGGAAGTACAGCCTATGTAATTAAAACTTTCTTGTAAATGATACATCAGCCTATTTATTTCTGGTATTAAGCAGGAACTTCTTTGTTACTTAAAACTTTTATTACTTTGTTTTGTTCCTTTCTATTGCGATAAAAAGCCAATTTGTTACTTTCAAGCTCGCCTCAAGAAAAAATATCTTTACGCGCCTATGGTTAAGGGTTTTCTTGTTTGGAGTTTTTATCTTCTTGAGGAAAATATAATAAAGTGTATAGGTTTTAAAGGTAAAAGCGCTTATACTTATAAAAGTTTTCAGAAGGAAAAGAAATGGACATTTTACGTATTTTCCCATATTCCCTGTACCCAATAGTGAATTTTGTGGCGAGAACTTTATGTTGAAATATCGTATTTTGTTAAAATATATACAAAATTTGAATCACTTGTTGAAGTCATCCAGACAAAAATAACCGTTTTCTATATGTTTAGAGTTAAACTGTATGATGTTTATAAATTTTCCGCAAGAATTTAAATTCATTTATTTTTATATTTTTCAAATTCACATGCACCTTTATTATTTTTGGTGGTACTGACGTTGATAGACCAACTCTGGGCTTAACTCCAAACATAACTTTGTAAGGAGATTGTTTTATGTCCCTGTTTTTCATAAATTGTACATACCTCAAGCCTTCTGACAATTTAGTCCAATGATTATCTTTTAGCCAACAACTAATCATGTTTTCGAAATCTTGGTTGGCTCTCTCAATGGAGCTTTGACTTTGGCTGTACTGTAGTTTTCCATGCACTAGCTTAAGTTCTGACCAAAGACTCGTCATTTCACATATAATACGATTGACGAATTCTCTTCCACTGTCTGAGTGCAAAATACATGGGGCACCTATCGTCGAAAATATGTATATCATTTAAATGGTAGATTACTTTTTTAGCTCATTTAGATTCCAAAACACGGAACAAAACAAACTTGGTCAAATGGTCTTGATAGACCATGATAAATTTAAACTTTTCACCAGATTCAGTCTGAAAATAAACTAAATCCACTTGGCGCTTGTTCATTTCAGAATGTAAAATTGGCTAAACCTTTCTTTTCTTACTTCTCCTTTTCTTGACACATAGACAAATACAGAGTCATCATCTGTTTAGTGACAGCATATTTTAAAGATCTCTCAATCAATAAGGCTTGATTCTCACTATAGGGCCGCTCTCGACATGCTCTCGGTGCGGTAAAATATTTTTATAGGAGAAACAATTAAACCCATTTGCACTTTCGGTGTCGCGGAGATTTCGATATCATAAATCTTTTTTCATTTAAAAATATTTTATCGAACCGAGAGCGTATCGAGAGTGGAACTACAGTGAGAATCCAGCCCAATCTATCGCCCATCGTGTTCGACAGCTCGGTGAGCTGGATCAATAGCATCATGCAATTCTTCAGTTCGAATATAATATTCTATGTTTCCTTCACTACGAGCAACAAGCTTTATTTAAACAGAACCAGTGGTAAAAATTACAAACCTTTTTAATTGCTTTTGATGAAGTGATGTCTTGATTTGAGCTTTTTCAGCTTCTTCCACTTGTGGGATAAGATCTAAGCATTTATCCTTTGTTAAAATATTAAAATGTGATTTCATATTTTCACTTTGCAAAATTTCTTTTAAAAACCGCTCTCTCTATTCTAACTGATCAACTTGCACACTAGACAATGGCTTGTGCATAATAACAATATAATAACAACACAAAGTGGTTTAACTACGATCAAAAATGAAACTAATACAGCTTCACAAATTGCATGTGTAGAAGTCACAACACGATTACGCGTAATGAGTGAATAAACAACGAAAGCATGATAAAAAGGGACGAAGGAGGGGAATCCTCCCGTTAGCAGGTTCCCACATCTTTATTTTGTCACTTGCAACGATTCAATCAGTTTAGCCTAGACTGATAAAGAGGTAATGACTAATTAAGAAAAAAAGAAAAAATATTCAATTGTTTATAAATTTGTAGGCCTTTACTGAATTTTATTGCTTTTACTACTTAAGTAATATACTCCACTGTCCCTAGTTCACACCTGACATCTGTAATTACAAATTTAAAAATAATCAAAGTCTTCCTGTTAAATTTGAACAATCCTATCATATTATGCCGTTAAATATACTTAAAAAGGTTCAATGGTGAGTTCGTTACCGTGTTTTTCATATATCTACTTGTTTTATATTCAAACCACATTGATGAGTTTCTTAATAATTATAGATTAGGTTAAATTATAACTTTGTAATTAATATTATAGAGATGTTCTGAAAAAAGAAAAAAATAAATTCTCGAAAGCTTGACTACTGAATCAAACAAGGATTTTTCCTTATCAAGCTTTACAAATTGTTGTTCATACTGAATCCCCAACAATTCTTATATATATAAATATATATAAAAGGGTTACTATATATATATATATATATATATATATATATATATATATATATATATATATATATACAAATGGGTTACTGCACTCTAGTAAACCTGATTTTTCAGAGAAAAGTCATTTTTGATCAGTTTTGCTTCAGATTTCAAAAACAGCGATAAAAGTCATGACAATACATAAAGGGTTTTCAACATATTCAAAAATGTAGAATTTATCCTAAATAACATACTGTTATTTATATTTTCTTAAAAAATTTTATTTAATTAATTTGTTCCGAAGTAGAAGCAAATACGTAGTTTAATGAAAAAACAAAAATAATAAAAATTTTTAACGTAAGTTATTATACACAGTAAAAAAATTTTATGTAAAATTACCATAACTTTCATTGATAATTTATTGCCTTGTGTATCTAGGTAAAAAATTACTTGCATTTCAAGGTAAAACATATCTATGAATCACTAAGTAATTTTCGTATTTATATCATGTAATTTTTGTTGTTTTTCCGTGTCGATTTACTTGTTGTTAGATGCAGTGTAACTAACATATCATGTAAAAATACGTATTCCACCATGTGAGATTACGTGAAAATACATTATAATATATGTTAGAAAATTTAAGTCATCAAGTAAAAAGGGCCCCCCACGCTCTTCTTATGAGAAAGTGACCCTGATTAAACAAATTTAATTTTTAATATGATGCAATTTATGTCATCCTGACTAAAAATTATCCTTGTCACAACTCGATAATTTTGATGTTTTCTCAAATAATCTTTAGACGACCTATATTAAAAAATACATATTTCACAAAAAATATATCACGGAAAAATTCAGCCTGCTTCCGTAGTGATTATATGAGAAAATTTAATTTTATTTCTGGTAAGCGAGAACATGAGAACTACACAGTATATTGAATTTTTACAATAGGATATAAATTACATCATATTAAGAATTGAATACGTTTGACCAGGAATATTTAACAATAAAAAATGTCGAGGGCTCCTTACCTATCTGTTGTTAAAATAATTCGAAGAATTAGACATATAGATACGTCAGTAGGTAGGGATTTTCATTCATCTTTTGAATAAAATAACGAACAGTTGCTGTTAACGAAGTTTTTGTTATTGTAATGATCTGTATATGAATAAAGAAATAAAAGCTGACATAATAACCATTTATTTATATTGAAACAACTAACCAATATTTCGAAAAACTAATAGGTACATATTGTAATTATTTTACAAGTACCAAACAAGACTGAGGCAGAACAAAAGTTAAACTTATACAGAAGGAGTCATGCTATAATGAGATTATTTAAAATAAAGTTTTTTCTTTAAATTTAAATACTTATTGTACATTATATATAAGAAATTGGCTCACAAAAACTTATAATTAAAAATTTATTTATAACAAAAAAAACTTAGCAGCTCAGATTAATAATAACAGGTACATTTAGACATAATTTTGTACGCATAGAGTGGGGATAAATTCAATGGATAATCAGAGAGACCCAGTAGCCTACTTATCTATTTTATTTGTGACTCATGTACTTAGCAGGTTTTGTGATTAGTAGATTTTTACTAGCTTTTAAAATGTATTAAAGATTAAAGCTTTTTATTTACTTTTAGGAATCGAGTACTTGGTCAAAAGGTTTATTTACTTCCCCCATGGCTACAATGTTTTCTTGACATTTTAGAAGTAACATTATAGTAAAAGTAAAGTACTACAAAGCATCCCCACTTATATATCTATTTTTTCGTATTACTATTTCAAACTTAAAAGATCTTGGCGCATACCGATACAAAATTTTTGAATGAGATGCTTTATCTGCTTTGTTCCACTTTCAGGATGAATATCAAAAAAGTACCTTTGAGTAAATTCTAATATAGAACTTATTTCGTTTGGGTATTGTAAATTAAATACACAGTAAAAACAAAAAGTGGTTACAAAAGCATCAGTAAATATTAAATATTCCTCTGCTACTATCTCCTTTTCCATGCAAATCTTAAAGAATAAATTTTCTTCAATATCTAAAAATTGAAAATTGTTGTACTAAATTTGTAGATACAGCATCAATCTGTAATTTTACAGAACTTTTGCTACAAAAATAGTTTTAAATATTTCCAATTTAAATATGCCAATTTTAACTTCATGACTTTTTAAAGAAAAAAAGATAGGTTAAATAATATTTTGGCCTTTGGTATACTAATTTAAAGAAAATAAATGTTAAAAAAAATTGTCTCTGGTCACATTTTTGTAGTCTTAATTGTTTCGGCAACGCCAGTGGTGCACTTGGAAATAAATGTCCAAATTTGTGTGGTACGCTTTTCTTTGTAACTTAAAAAACTGCAAATTTTAAATTAGCAAAATAAATTTAACAATGAGCAGCAAAAATAAAAATTTATTTCTTTTCTTTTTATTTTTTTTTTTCATCTGCTTTACACTTTTTTATATTCACTGACTTTCTTTCCAGTGCAACGTACCGATAGGATGAAATTTACCCGATGAAAATTGTTTAAAGTCAAATACTTTTACTAAAACAGTCCTACCCAATTCATTATTACCTATTTCAATTGATTACAATTAAATAAAGAAAGGAAATCAAAGAAAAATGCAAATTGTTTTTTTTTTCTATTCAAGACTTGATGTCTTCATTTTGAAGCACTACTTTAAGAGGGAGTACAAAATTTAGGTTGTTTTTGAGATACTCCTCTCATAAAAATGTAGTTCTTAAAATTCCACTATTTTGATTATGTAGTAGAAAAAATAAATATTTTTCAATTATTTCGGGAGCTACATTTAAACCTTGTGCATTTAAAATACTAACTATAAATTCTGTGTTTAACTTACCAGTATCAAAAATTGCTGATATTAAAAATTGTATTGAAGATTTACTTAATAAATACTTAGTTTCTAATGTTAAATAAAGATTAGTAAACAAATTTATTGCCAGTGATAGGCCCTCTTTACTTTCTTCATTTCACGGTATTTTATTGCCGTTATTTAAATATGTGATACTTTTTCTATAGATTCAACATTTCTCTATTAATTTTACTATCAGCAGAATTTTTGCAGTTTTCTAAATGCTCTCTGCAAAAATGAACCTATAATGTGTTTTTATTACTAAAAATCGTTTCAGATTTACACCTAAATGGACACTGAAATATTTCTCTCGCCTTACCTGCCAATATCCACTTGTAACTAAAACACAATATAACTTTATAAAAAGAAACTATTGCACCAAACGTGTTACCTATGCAGTTAGTATAAAAATAATGGTCAACTGCCACGTCTCGCTGCTGCTCTTGGGAGATGAGTGGGGGAAGCGTCATTATTTTACATTATTTTACATTATTTTACATTATTGTATATTATTTTACATTATCTTACATTACTTTACATTATTTTACACTATTTTACATTGTTTTACATTATTTTACATTGTTGTACATTATTTTACATTATTTTATATTATTTTACACCATTGCACATTAAATTACTGTTTTTATGTAATCATACTTGAAAGCATATCTAATGGGAAAAAATACATTGTACACTTAGTAAAATTTCAATAGCAGTAAAAGTATTTAGATGTAGATTTACATGCGTTTTTTACTGTGTAATAAGCCTTCCTATTTTTGGTTCAACAGGTGACCTAATTCGACAATGGATGCTTTTCTGTTAAAAAATAGATCCTAAATAACAAATTGACCATGCTAACCTCAGAACAACGTATTTTCCTAGTAAAATGTTATGGAATTAAAAATGTATCTTATCGATAAGTGATTGAAGTATTCAATAAAAAGTAATGAAATGTTTACATAACGCGTAAAGCCGATCGTAAATTAATTCAAAAATTTGAAGCTACTGAGTTATAAAAATATCAAAGTAAAAAAGCACTACAACCATGATGACGCTGCCACTTGAGTGCAACAAATCCTAAATTATTCTTAAGGAAAAGAGCCAACACCTTAGGAAGAGTTTAACAAGTCTCATATTCATAATATTTTAGTAAGCAACAATTTTCGGGCTTTCAAACCAAAATATATTAACAAACTGCCAGATGGAGATTATACTCGCCTGGAGTTTTGTTTGATAATGAGTGAAAAAATTTTAGTTAATACATAATTTTTAAGGAATATTTTATTTTCCTACGACGAAACTTTTACGAATAGTGAGGTGGTCTCTTGGCAAAATCATAGGCAGTGGGCAAAGAAATTTTAGAATTACCACTCATAGTAAAAAATTTTTAAAAGTTAATATTTTCATAATATATTATTGGATAATTGAACCAATGGCCTTGCCTGCTCGGTCGCCTGATCTAACCCTATTCGATTACTTTCTATAGGGTTATTTAAAGCTAAAGTTTTACACTGATTTTAATGAGATCATTGGCCTACTAAAAGAAAAAATTGTGCCACTGCAACTGTAAATTCAAATATGATTGTATCTGTGTACGAAGAATTTAGAAAAATATGTACTAGTAGAAGGTTAACATGTGAACTAGTTATTACTTGATTTCCATCTTATTACTAAAGTTTAATAACATTGCTTAAAAATGGAAGTCCAGGATAAAATTATTTTTTGTATTTTTTTTAATAAACTGTGCTCCTATTTTGGAATAATTTAGTTAAATAAAATTTTTACCAATATTTTATTTAAGGGTAATTCTACATTTTTAAATATTTGGAACATTCTGTATATATTATCATGGCTTTGATCACTATTTTTCCGAACGCAAGCAAAACTCTTTATCAAAAATGACTTTTCCTCGAAAAATCAAACATGTTGAAGTTTAATAGAGTGTGCTGCTCTATCCGTGGGAGCTTCGGTGAAACTGCTGAAGTAAAATATAAGAAAAAAATTCCTTAATGTTCTGATTTTAGTTTTTACAAATATAAAATATTGAAAAGTAACTGAATCTTATGAAAATAAATCTTAGAAATATTTATTTATCTGAAATGGAAAACATTACTTGAAACTAGAGTATAGTGAAATTTTTTTTCAGAACGAAAATAGTTAAAATTTTGTCGATAGAGTCAAGTAAAACATAATAACGGTAAAATATGAAAGTTATTTTTATTTAATTTTTTTCCCTGTGTTAATATTTTAAAATTTGCAATGGAATAGCTGAAAAACTAAAATGAAATTATCAGATAATTTTAATAATTGCAAAAAATATATTTCTCCACTAGATTTCGATCACATGATTGTTGGTTTTCCTGGCCTGGATGCCTTAGCAACTGGGTTAAGGAGAATCTAAATTTCATACTGCCAACTTTAGACCTTTTGATTTTAAGTTAATGTAAATGCATTGTGGTTTTTAACGACGGGGAATATTGTTTCGGAGTTGGAGTTTACAAAGAACTATTATTTACGGCTTGAAGAGACCAAAATATTTTTATGTACGTTGACAATGTGAAAAACTATATTTTAACCAGGCGCGGATCCAAGAGGGGGCGGGGGGGGGCCGATCGCCCCCCCCCCCTCAAGAGCTTTGAGTTTAGGAAAATGGACACGATTTTTCCTCTTATACTACAGTTTATTTAAGAACTAGAGAGAGTAATAAAATCATATTTTACCCTTTTTCTCTTCGCAAACTACCTGTGTTCCTTAGTCCGGTGTCTTTAGCAAAATCTGTTAGACACATATATTTTTCATGGCTTAGAAATTTTATAATCAAAAATCCCGGTCTGTAATAATGGACTAAAACATAGCCTTATTCTCTCAAAAAATTTTAAAAAATTCTTGCAAAATATCCATTGTCAAAAATACAAGAAGTTAAACATATATAAAAAAATAAATTCGTCCATATAGTATTAAAATATTTTTGGGGCTATTGGTCGTTTTATTATTAATTAAAAACATTTTCAGGGTATTTGACATTTCAGTTTATTTATGTCTTAAACCATCTGCAGAATTACAATTAAACACTAAAAAGAGATTCAAATGTAATTACTTTTTTATGTTGTTATTAAAATTAGACCCACTTCTTTTTATTTCTATTGTACTGATATCTTAATTTAATTTACTTTATTATATGGAAATACGATAGCCCCAAAAAATGAGATAAACATGTTAATTCTACACGCTTAAGAAAAAGACACAAATACAGTAATAAAATAACAAAAAACCTACGGCTAATTAGAATTAAATATATATATATATATATATATATATATATATATATATATATATATATATATATATATATATATATATATATATATAATTAAAGAGTGGGACACACCAAAATAAAAATATATAAAAAAATAGAAAAACATGTAAACAACATAAAAAATAAAATATAACAAAAACAAAAATTTAAATAATAAATTGTATTTACACTATTAAACATTACGTATCTAATTCCTAATCAAAGTCAGTGAAACTATCTTCGCTCAAATTAAATATAATTGGTTCCTCTATCTCACCATCATGAGATCGAGTTCTCACATGTTGTTTTATTCTTTTATTATATGGATTTTTCCCAATTTTCCGCGGTAACTTTATTCAAAAAAATCTTTCAAAAGTTTAGTTAAATTACCAATTTTGTCAATTCTGTTATTTCTAGCAACTCTACCTTTTAGTTGAGAGAGATATTTACTTCTCCAAGTTTTCTGAGCAATTTCCAAAGATTAGTTGTTTTAATTTCAGGTAAATCGCGATCTTCATTGATTTTAGTTAGAATTTTGTAGACGGTTGGGATCTGCTTCTCATAATAAAATGTATATACAACCCCTTTAATTGCAGTTTTCTTCTCTTCTTCCAACGAGGTTTTTCGTCTGCCTGTGATCGAATGTGGCTTGGGAGTACTAACAATTCCAGTCGTTTTTTCTTCTTCAGTATTCGGTGCATAGTAGATTTTCCAACTCCTGTCATGTTGGAACACATCTCAACACAGCTTTTAACATTATTACCTAGATATTGATATCTTAAAACATCATAAACATTCATCGTAAGTTTTTCGTTGAGGAAAAAATGCCCTGGTTCAACGATTTTGGCATAAATATAGAGGTGAAAGCTATATCTTTTGGATATCTCAGTAATCTCAAATAATATATAAAAACAAGCGCAAACAAGATAAATCACTATGAACAAACTGTAAGGTGTACTTTGCTCACTGACAGAAATTAAATTAAACTATCAGAAATTTTATGTTGCAGTAAATTTATAAAATACTAGCGACCCGCCCCGGCTTCGCACGGGTGCAATGCTGATACTAAATACACTACAGAAAAACTGTGACTATTTATTTTATTTTTACAACAATTATTATATCGGCCTCCGACGCGCTATTTATAGGCACGCTGCCGCCGCCCCGGTCGGCCAGTAATATCTTCGAAAATATTCATTTAAATCTTGTGCTCTAAAGGACCATATAGATCTATATTAAATCAACAATGTATTTAAGCTATTTAATTGGATAAGGATTAATGCTGTATTGGTTAAAATCGCTTCAAAATTTGCCATTATTTGTCGTAAAAAGTAAATGACAAAAAAATGTTATTGTGGGATATCCATGAGAGATAGACATATACCATCGCGGAGTTTTCTGTAGACCTTTTCAATGTGTACAAATAATTAGTACATTATTTTGATAAATCTCGTAGGGTTCAGCCTGCGTTTGCAATGTAAGCGGAAAAAAATATGATAATTAACGACATCACATTAGAAACCTCAAAAATAACAGTATTTCTCCACTATTTAATGGATGTTATTATACATATAAACCTTCCTCTTGAATCACTCTATCTATTGAAAAAAACCGCATCAAAATCCGGTGCGTAGTTTTAAAGATTTAAGCATACAAAGGGACATAGGGACAGAGAAAGCGACTTTGTTTTATACTATGTAGTGATATTTAAATATAATGAAATATAATTAGATTTACGGCAGTTCTCAGTTACCTGCGGCACTGGAGCAGGTACGTTGGGGGTTTCGGTAACAGTTTTATTACTCTCTCTAGTTCTTGAATAGAGTATAAGAATGTGTATCCTTGCGATCGCCCCCCCCCCCTCTCCCAAGAGCTTTGAGTTCAGGAAAATAGAACCCATTCTACCTTTTATATTAGGAATGAGTATGCTGCTTGCCATACTGTACTTTTGTGATATCACCGCCCCCCCCCCCCCCCAAAGAGAGAGGCTGGATCCGCCCCTGATTTTAACTATATTTATACACTCTTTACACCTAATGTAGACGAACTTTTATCAGTATAATGAAATTTTCAAAGTTGTCTTTCCATACATTTTAAGCATTTAACCGTTCTGTATGAATTAGTGGATTATTAATGAAAAATTACTATTTAAATTACTTTTTTCCTTTTTTATCTACCCAAGCTAATACTGAACTTTTTTCTGAAACAATTCGACTAAAACATAAAACAAAAGGATGAAAATGCTTTCACAAACAGTGATTAATGGTGAATATATGTATATAAAGGCAAATGTTTAATTTGGGCCTGTTATATTTTTTAGGAAACACATTAGTAAAAAGAAAAGATCGTGATACATGATACGCTATGCGAAAGAGATTAGCAAATTCAATATCCAATATTTTTTCAACCAAGGTTTAAAAATGAAAGAAATTATGAATTAGTCAAGTATTTATTTGTATTTTTACATCATCATATAACGATATTCAAAAGTTTAAGTTGTTTGAGTTCTCGACATTTTTCCAACTTCTTTTGTTTTAAACGGGACACTTTGTTTTCTTTTAAATATTTACAATTTCCCGTAATATATATTACACTAAATTAAATATTTTCTACTAAAAAAAATATTTTCTTCATTGTGTTTACAAGTATCTTTAGAAATGACAGGAAGTCCGAAATTACTTCAAGTTAATAACATAATAGAGATTAAAATTTCTAAATGGAATATGAAAAATTAATAAAGTAACGTTCAGATCAAAGAGATTTCGGAATAAAATAGAATTGTACAGATAAAAAAACCCTTTTTTAGGATTTAAAGAAATTTTATTTTTATTAATATTTTTTTATTATTTAAATATCATAAAATATTAAATAACCCAATTTCTGAAGTATTTTTCTACACATTAACAATAGGCATGATGACTGCAACGAAGAATCACTGAAATTATGACTTGAAGTAATTATATAGGATAGATTCTAAAAAAATACACTTATTTTTATATTACAAGCGATATTATATTTATTTTAGTAAAAATAAAAATACAAAATATAGAAATCGGCCATATTAGATCGAACACCAATTAGAAGCGCGTGACGTCACGCTTTCGTAAACATCACGTCAGTCATCATTGTTTATCGCCTTTATCGTTCGAACATGTCTTTATTTGCATCGTTAATCAGATATTTGGTGAAAAAAAACTATCAAGTATGTCAATTTTGTGCTTCCAAAGGTACAAAAACGTCATGGAATAAATATTTATCAAGGCCAGTAGCTCAAATTTGCCAAGAATCGACTCCTTGATGCTGGGAGCGAGGTTAATTGGTGCATTGTTTTAACTTCACTCTGGACAGCTTTACTTCTTAATTTGTATAATATATATACTTGTACTGATTTATCAGCTGATTTTGGAAAGGTGGTAGGTGCTTCTAGATCTTCAATTGTGTGCAAAGCTAAAAAATAAAAATAAGTACTTGTGAACAAATTGTACCTTTTTACACATTATTATGTACTATAACTTTTGCAACATACTATAATAATAATATTATACTACCTATAATGTTATGATTAAACGAGCAAACAGAAAAGATATACACTTGAATTCAATAAAACAGGTTACCGGTATAAAAAAGCAATTGGTACGTACCTGCACTTTCTGATGAAGTTCCTGTGAGTTCTAAATGTTCTGTAGGTGTTTTTTTGTACTACATCTTCTTCACTTTCTTCAGTTAGACACCTTTTTTTTTGTGAGAGACTAGGGACGCTCGGCGGTGTCGGAGGTTCGTTTGCTTCCGCCTGGTTAGCATTCAAATCTTGTGGATATACACCCTGACTTCATGCGCACTTGTAAAACTGAACCCATTACATGGTACTGTATATAATTTTCCATATCGTTTGGTAGCTGGAAAAACAAAAAGGTTTTAATTAGGAACTTTAAATCAGTTAGACACCTTTTTTTTTTGTGAGAGACTAGGGACGCTCGGCGGTGTCGGAGGTTCGTTTGCTTCCGCCTGGTTAGCATTCAAATCTTGTGGATATACACCCTGACTTCATGTGCACTTGTAAAACTGAACCCATTACATGGTACTGTATATAATTTTCCATATCGTTTGGTAGCTGGAAAAACAAAAAGGTTTTAATTAAGAACTTTAAATATAATACAGTAATAAAGAAATGAAACTTAACCTCAAACGGGATCGACAGTGTTATTGACAAATATTTACCTTACATATATTTTGTTTGCGAGCTTCGCCACTTATTTATATAAAATAAATACTTACATTAAAATGACCTTCGCAGAAATAAATTACCGAATTAACAGATACAAAAGCTGGGTCTCGCTTTGCAAGATTTAGCCACGTATTTCTGATATTTTTCTTCATTGGCATGTTAATAAATACCTTATTCGGAATTTTTATCGATGTATTATTATATCGAGGAACTGCACACCATCGATACACATTAGAATTCATGATTATCGCACAAAATAATGGAAAACACGAATCGAGACAAGCAATAAGATGCAACCTGTCAAGTGTTTACGAAATGGTGACGTCAGAGACGGACGCCATTACTATTCTAGCGTTTTGGTGCGAAATTTAAATTGTATTTTAAAAAGGTCAATTTTTCCTTAAAAACATAATTTTTTTGGGGAAATAAGATTTATTTTGTATAAAGTAGGTATGTGAAAACATCGTGGAGTATTTTTCCAAAATCAGTCATCATGCCTATTGCTTTGACGTAAAAGTTCTTGTCTTCTACTTCTTTTCAGATTAACTGCACAACTCGGCCATACTGCGTATCATTAGTCGCTTCTTCTATTTTCTTCACACGTAATTTCATTTTGATTTAATCGACCTTTAGTGAAATTTTAAAGATTTTGGTTTATTTTTGGGAAACAAAGTAAATTAAACTATCGTCCATGATAAAATACATAATATGGATCTATAATTTGCAAGAATAAAGAAATAAATAAACGTGTGGAGTTCATGCGTCTCTTAAAAAAAGACAAGGTATGTGATGAAGTATCAGACTTTGTTGTTCTTCTCGTATCCATAGCCATTTTGGTTCTAAACAATTGTATGGTTTAGAATAGACCTGAATATATTTCAATCTAAAGTTTATTCGGTGTGGATCAGCGTTTCGCGAGCTTTATGAAGGATATGTGCGAAAAAAAAAATTGTAATGACGGAATTTTTAATTAAATTTCACAACAAGCAACATTTGTAGCCCAACGACTTCTCTACGCCGCTGACGATGCAAGTAAATTCTCGAACGAGTCGGCAACTTCTACTTCGGCGAACCGAAGTTTTTCTCGAATACGCTCGAAAAAACGAAAATAACGTCTGTCGATATAAAAACACCGCAGTCACATAAAGAAGAGTAACTTTTTTCTGAAACAATTCGACTAAAACATAAAACAAAGGGATGAAAATGCTTTCAGAAACAGTGATTAATGGTGAATATATGTATATAAAGGCAAATGTTTAATTTGGACCTGTTATATTTTCTAGGAAACACATTAGTAAAAAGAAAAGATCGTGATACATAATACGCTATGCGAAAGAGATTAGCAAACTCAATATCCAATATTTTTTCAACCAAGGTTTAAAAATGAAAGAAATTATGAATTAGTCGAGTATTTATTTGTATTTTTACTTCATCATATAACGATATTCAAAAGTGTAAGTTGTTTGAGTTCTCGACATTTTCCATCTCCTTTTGTTTTAAACGGGACACTTTGTTTTCTTTTAAATATTTACAATTTCCCGTAATATACATTAAATTAAATATTTTCTACTAAAAAAATATTTTCTTCATTGTGTCTACAACTATCTTTAAAAATGACAGGAAGTCCGAAATTACTTCGAGTTAATAACATAACAGAGATTAAAATTTCTAAATGGAATATGAAAAATTAATAAAGTAACGTACAGATCAAAGAGATTTCGGACTTGTACAGATAAAAAAAAACCTCTCCAAATTCGCGACTTTTATAAATGTTTAGTGACTTTTTAGTACTCGGGTAGCTATGGCAACCTCTAGGTGATGATCTAGTCTATTTGAATATTGAAATAACAAGTTTTTAGGATTTAAAGAAATTTTATTTTTTATTAACATTTTTTAATTATTTAGATATCATAAAATATTAAATAACCCAATTTCTGGAATATTTTTCTACCCATCAACTATTGCTTTTACTTAAAAGTTTTTGTCTTCTACATTTTTTTAAATGCACAACCCGGCAATGCTGCGTATCATTAGTCGGTTCTTCTTTTTTCTTCACTCGTAATAGGCATGATGACTGTAACGAAGAATCACTGAAATTATGACTTGAAGTAATTATATAGGATAGACAGATTCAATAAAACACATTTATTTTTAGATTACAAGTGAGATTATATTTATTTTAGTAAAAATAAAAATACAAAATATGGAAATCGGCCATATTAGATTGAACACCAATCAGAAGCGCGTGACCTCAGGCTTTCGTAAACATCACAGCAGTCATAATTGTTTATCGCTTTTATCGTTCGAATTTGTCTTTATTTGCATCGTTAATCAGATATTTTGTGGATAAAACTATCAAGTGTGCCAGTTTCCTGCTATCAAAAGTACAACGTCATGGAACAAGGATTTGTCAAGGCCAATAGCTCAAATTTGCCAAGAGGTTAACTGGTGCACTGTTTTTTCAGTCAGGACAGCTTTACTTCTGAATTTGTATAATATATATATATATATATATATATATATATACTTGTACTGATTTATCAGCTGATTTTGGAAAAGTAGTAGGTGCTTCTAGATCTTCAATTGTGTGTAAAGCTAAAAAATAAAAATAAGTACTTGTGAACAAACTGTAACTATTTACATATTATTATGTACTATAATTTTGGCAACAGACTCTAATAATATTATAATAATAATAATAGGTACCACAAAGATTGTTTGAAATCATAACTACCTATAATGTTATGATTAAACGGGCTAACAGAAAAGATATACGCTTGAATTGACTAAAACAGGTTACCGGTGTAAAAAAGCAAAGGGTACGTACCTGAACTTTCTGATGAAGTTCCTGTGAGTTCTAAATGTTCTGTAGGTGTTTTTGTTTGTGCTACATCTTCCTTACTTTCTTCAATTAGACACCTTTTTTTGTGTGTGAGACTAGGGACGCTCAGCGGTGTCGGAGGTTCGTTTGCTTCCGCCTGGTTAACATTCAAATCTTGTGGATATTCATGCGCACTTGTAAAACTGAACCCATTACATGGTACTGTATATAATTTTGCATATCATTTGGTAGCTGGAAAAACAAAAAGGTTTTAATTAGGAACTTTAAATATAATACTGTAATAAAGAAATGAAACCTAACCTCAAACGGGATCGACAGTGTTATTGACAAATATTTACCGTACATATATTTTGTTTGCGAGCTTCGCCACTTATTTATATAAAATAAATACTTACATAAAAATGACCTTCGCAGAAATAAATTACCGAATTAACAGATACAAAAGCTGGGTCTCGCTTTGTAAGATTTAGCCACGTATTTATGATATTTTTCTTCATTGGCACGTTAGTAAATACCGTATTTGGAATTTTTATCGATGCATTATTATATCGAGGAACTGCATACCATCGATACACATTAGAATTCATGATTATCGCACAAAATAATGGAAAATACGAATCGAGACAAGCAATAAGATGCAACCTGTCAAGTGTTTACGAAATGGTGACGTCAGAGACGGACGCCATTACTATTCTAGCGTTTTGGTGCGAAATTTAAATTGTATTTTAAAAAGGTCAATTTTTCCTTAAAAACATAATTTTTTTGGGGAAATAAGATTTATTTTGTATAAAGTAGGTATGTGAAAACATCGTGGAGTATTTTTCCAAAATCAGTCATCATGCCTATTGCTTTGACGTAAAAGTTCTTGTCTTCTACTTCTTTTCAGATTAACTGCACAACTCGGCCATACTGCGTATCATTAGTCGCTTCTTCTATTTTCTTCACACGTAATTTCATTTTGATTTAATCGACCTTTAGTGAAATTTTAAAGATTTTGGTTTATTTTTGGGAAACAAAGTAAATTAAACTATCGTCCATGATAAAATACATAATATGGATCTATAATTTGCAAGAATAAAGAAATAAATAAACGTGTGGAGTTCATGCGTCTCTTAAAAAAAGACAAGGTATGTGATGAAGTATCAGACTTTGTTGTTCTTCTCGTATCCATAGCCATTTTGGTTCTAAACAATTGTATGGTTTAGAATAGACCTGAATATATTTCAATCTAAAGTTTATTCGGTGTGGATCAGCGTTTCGCGAGCTTTATGAAGGATATGTGCGAAAAAAAAAATTGTAATGACGGAATTTTTAATTAAATTTCACAACAAGCAACATTTGTAGCCCAACGACTTCTCTACGCCGCTGACGATGCAAGTAAATTCTCGAACGAGTCGGCAACTTCTACTTCGGCGAACCGAAGTTTTTCTCGAATACGCTCGAAAAAACGAAAATAACGTCTGTCGATATAAAAACACCGCAGTCACATAAAGAAGAGTAACTTTTTTCTGAAACAATTCGACTAAAACATAAAACAAAGGGATGAAAATGCTTTCAGAAACAGTGATTAATGGTGAATATATGTATATAAAGGCAAATGTTTAATTTGGACCTGTTATATTTTCTAGGAAACACATTAGTAAAAAGAAAAGATCGTGATACATAATACGCTATGCGAAAGAGATTAGCAAACTCAATATCCAATATTTTTTCAACCAAGGTTTAAAAATGAAAGAAATTATGAATTAGTCGAGTATTTATTTGTATTTTTACATCATCATATAACGATATTCAAAAGTGTAAGTTGTTTGAGTTCTCGACATTTTCCATCTTCTTTTGTTTTAAACGGGACACTTTGTTTTCTTTTAAATATTTACAATTTCCCGTAATATACATTAAATTAAATATTTTCTACTAAAAAAATATTTTCTTCATTGTGTCTACAACTATCTTTAAAAATGACAGGAAGTCCGAAATTACTTCGAGTTAATAACATAACAGAGATTAAAATTTCTAAATGGAATATGAAAAATTAATAAAGTAACGTACAGATCAAAGAGATTTCGGACTTGTACAGATAAAAAAAAACCTCTCCAAATTCGCGACTTTTATAAATGTTTAGTGACTTTTTAGTACTCGGGTAGCTATGGCAACCTCTAGGTGATGATCTAGTCTATTTGAATATTGAAATAACAAGTTTTTAGGATTTAAAGAAATTTTATTTTTTATTAACATTTTTTAATTATTTAGATATCATAAAATATTAAATAACCCAATTTCTGGAATATTTTTCTACCCATCAACTATTGCTTTTACTTAAAAGTTTTTGTCTTCTACATTTTTTTAAATGCACAACCCGGCAATGCTGCGTATCATTAGTCGGTTCTTCTTTTTTCTTCACTCGTAATAGGCATGATGACTGTAACGAAGAATCACTGAAATTATGACTTGAAGTAATTATATAGGATAGACAGATTCAATAAAACACATTTATTTTTAGATTACAAGTGAGATTATATTTATTTTAGTAAAAATAAAAATACAAAATATGGAAATCGGCCATATTAGATTGAACACCAATCAGAAGCGCGTGACCTCAGGCTTTCGTAAACATCACAGCAGTCATAATTGTTTATCGCTTTTATCGTTCGAATTTGTCTTTATTTGCATCGTTAATCAGATATTTTGTGGATAAAACTATCAAGTGTGCCAGTTTCCTGCTATCAAAAGTACAACGTCATGGAACAAGGATTTGTCAAGGCCAATAGCTCAAATTTGCCAAGAGGTTAACTGGTGCACTGTTTTTTCAGTCAGGACAGCTTTACTTCTGAATTTGTATAATATATATATATATATATATATATATATATATATATATATATATATATATATATATATATATATATACTTGTACTGATTTATCAGCTGATTTTGGAAAAGTAGTAGGTGCTTCTAGATCTTCAATTGTGTGTAAAGCTAAAAAATAAAAATAAGTACTTGTGAACAAACTGTAACTATTTACATATTATTATGTACTATAATTTTGGCAACAGACTCTAATAATATTATAATAATAATAATAGGTACCACAAAGATTGTTTGAAATCATAACTACCTATAATGTTATGATTAAACGGGCTAACAGAAAAGATATACGCTTGAATTGACTAAAACAGGTTACCGGTGTAAAAAAGCAAAGGGTACGTACCTGAACTTTCTGATGAAGTTCCTGTGAGTTCTAAATGTTCTGTAGGTGTTTTTGTTTGTGCTACATCTTCCTTACTTTCTTCAATTAGACACCTTTTTTTGTGTGTGAGACTAGGGACGCTCAGCGGTGTCGGAGGTTCGTTTGCTTCCGCCTGGTTAACATTCAAATCTTGTGGATATTCATGCGCACTTGTAAAACTGAACCCATTACATGGTACTGTATATAATTTTGCATATCATTTGGTAGCTGGAAAAACAAAAAGGTTTTAATTAGGAACTTTAAATATAATACTGTAATAAAGAAATGAAACCTAACCTCAAACGGGATCGACAGTGTTATTGACAAATATTTACCGTACATATATTTTGTTTGCGAGCTTCGCCACTTATTTATATAAAATAAATACTTACATAAAAATGACCTTCGCAGAAATAAATTACCGAATTAACAGATACAAAAGCTGGGTCTCGCTTTGTAAGATTTAGCCACGTATTTATGATATTTTTCTTCATTGGCACGTTAGTAAATACCGTATTTGGAATTTTTATCGATGCATTATTATATCGAGGAACTGCATACCATCGATACACATTAGAATTCATGATTATCGCACAAAATAATGGAAAATACGAATAGAGACAAGCAATAAGATGCAACCTGTCAAGTGTTTACGAAATGGTGACGTCAGAGACGGACGCCATTACTATTCTAGCGTTTTGGTGCGAAATTTAAATTGTATTTTAAAAAGGTCAATTTTTCCTTAAAAACATAATTTTTTTGCGGAAATAAGATTTATTTTGGATAAAGTAGGTATATAAAAACATCGTGGAGTATTTTTCCAAAATCAGTCATCATGCCTATTGCTTTGACGTAAAAGTTCTTGCCTTCTACTTCTTTTCAGATTAATTGCACAACTTGGCAATACTGCGTATTATTAGTCGCTTCTTCTATTTTCTTCACTCGTAATTTCATTTTGATTTAATGGATCTTTAGTGAAATTTTAAAGATCTTGGGAAACAAATTAAATTAAACTGTAGACCATGATACATAATATAGATATATAATTTGCAATAGTAAAGAAATAAATAAATGTGTGGAGTTCACGCGACAAGGTATGTGATGAAGTATCAGACTTTGTTGTTTTTCTCTTATCCATAGCCATTTTGGTTCTAAACAATTGTATGATTTAGAATAGACCTGATTATATTTCAATCTAAAGTTTATTCGGTGTGGATCAGCATTTCGCGAGCTTTATGAAGAAGATGTGCGAAAAAAAATTGTAATGACGGAATTTTAAATTAAACTTCACAACAAGCAACATTTGTAACGTAACGACTTCTCTACGCCGCTGACGATGCAAGTAAATTCTCGAACGAGCTGGCAACTTCTACTTCCGCGAACCGAGATTTTTCTCGAATACGCTCGAAAAAACGAAAATAACGTCTGCCGATATAAAAACACCGCAGTCACATATAAAGAAGAGTAAAGCCGAATTCAATCGTAAGACGACCCTAAGAACCTCGAGTAATTTTAAAAGATAAATGAGTTTGTAGTTAATGTATAATGTGTAGAAATATTAGTAGTGTAAACCACTTAAGTGATTTCTTCTTGTGTAAATAAATTACAACAAATACTCAAGCTTTACAAATCGAACGTGCGTACTTCGAACATGAAGTTAAATGTTTAATTCGCCGTAAATGTATGATGGATCGTTGGTTAAAAAGGGGTAGTTTTGTCAAGTGTGGCGAAAAGCTGGACGAGTAATCAATTGTTTCTTCTACTTTAGTTTCTGACTTGAAACCAACACAGAGCGGCAGTTGTCATAAGTTACCTTTTTCCAGACTTAAAGCAAAGAAAAAATAGGCTAACAGAGTGAGAAAAAAGGAAAGAAACGAAAATATGACAGTGACTATTTACAAATAGGTTTCTATTTTACCGGGAAGGAGTCAGCAGAAGCAGTGATAATATACCAGCGGAATGTCTAAAGCACGGAGGGGATGCACTCTACAGATCCATCCATAAACTAATACAAAGAGTCTGGCAGGAAGAAATTCTTCCAGATGAATGGAAGGAGGGAGTCATTGTGCCAATCCACAAGAAAGGCGACAAGAAACAATGCAGCAATTACCGGGGAATAACCCTACTGAACACAACCTATAAATTCCTTTCGACCATTCTGCTGGAAAGAACCAAAACATATATAAAAGAAATCGTAGGGGATTACCAATGCGGATTTAGACCTAATCGCTTAACTGTTGACCAGATATTTGCCATAAAACAGATAATGGAGAAAAGCTGGGAATTCGATCGTGAACTACATCAGATATTTATCGATTTTAAATAGGCATTTGATAGAGTCTGCAGAACGAGACAATGGACAGCAATGCAGGAGCTTGGCTTTCCCAAAAAACTGGTCAGCCTAATTAGAATGTGTATGGAGGGATTGAAGTGCAAAGTGAAAGTAGGACAGTACTACTCTGAAATGTTTGAAATAAACAAGGGTCTTAAGCAGGGAGATGCGCTCTCACCACAACTTTTTAACGTAGCGCTGGAATATATAATCAGAAATTCGAAAATTGAAACACCGACATTTATAGTCCATCAAGATGGACCAAATCTACTGTTGGCATTTGCAGATGATGTCGAAATGATTGGTAGCAGTAGAATAAAAATGAAAGAAACTCTAATACGGTTCGAAAGGGAAGCAAAGAAAATGGGACTTCAAATCAACGAAGACAAAACTAAATAGATGTTCATGAGTCGGAATGGCCGAAACAGAGACAGAATAGGTCAAAACATCACCATCGATGAATATAACTTTGAACGAGTCAAAGAATTTAAATACCTAGGAACAACAATATGCGAAGATAACAACGGATCACAGGAAATAAACAATAGAATGCAAGCAGGAAATAGATGCCTGTACGCACTGCAAGATCTGATGAAATCGAAACACATCACAAGACGAACAAAGATGGACCTATACAAAATAGTTATAAGATCGATAGTTATGTATGGTTGCGAAACATGGACGCTAACGGTAGTGCACGAAGAGAAACTACGAGTCCTTGAAAGAAAAATCTTAAGGAAAATCTCGGGACCAACGATAGATGAAACGGCAGGACAATACAGAACAAGAACCAACAAGGAACTAGAAGAACTATTCCCAGATACAGATGTAGTAAAAGAAATAAAGGCCAGAAAACTCCAGTGGGCAGGACATATCAGAAGGCTTCCTGACGACAAAATAATAAGACTCGCTTGGGAGGAAGCACCGACTGGGAGAAGGCCACTGGGACGACCCCGACTCCTGTGGAGAGATAATATAACAAAATATCTCCAAACTATGGGCATCGAACACTGGATGGAGGTTGCGAGAGATCGAAATGAATGAAGGCATGTCGTAAAGTCGGCTAAAACCCACCCAGGGTTGTAACGCCACGGAGTAAGTAAGTCAGAATTTAAACCTTTTTGTATAATTTGTAATAAAATCCAACAGCAATTTAAAACCATCTTTTTTTCGTAGACACCATGAAACAAGATCATAGGAATAAACCTGTTGAGTATTTTAAAAGAAAATTGGCATGTAATAAAAAGTCTACTGTTTCTTCTTTTCTAACAGATTTAAATGAAGATAACAAAATGGCAATATATTATTTGCAAAACTACTGAAAACCTATATGACAAATGCAGTAATTTTCGGTATGATCAATGAATATTTTGAAAAAAATTTAAATAAATTGGTGATTTTGTTTGTTGTGTGCACTGATGGTGCAAAATCAATGACCAGAACATTTTTTGGTCTTGTGGTGCGGGTAAAGAAGATCAACGTGAATATTGAATGGACTCATTGCTGTATTCATAGACAAGCACTGGCATGTAAATGCATTCCTGAGGAGTTATTCATTACTTTAAGCGACAAATCGCATGTTACAAACTGTCGTCTATTCTGTGCGTTTTGTATAGATTTTGGAAGCCTCCACGTTTCTTTACTACTTCATACCGAAGTTCGATTGTTTTCCTGTGGCAAGGTTTTGCACGGCTTGTTTGAATTGAAGTCTGAACTCCAAGCATATTT
This sequence comes from Diaprepes abbreviatus, assembly GCA_034092305.1. Classification (NCBI taxonomy): domain Eukaryota; kingdom Metazoa; phylum Arthropoda; class Insecta; order Coleoptera; family Curculionidae; genus Diaprepes; species Diaprepes abbreviatus. The sequence continues at coordinate 28,164,423 of JASJET010000122.1, read as the reverse complement.
TCTTCGCCATTTCATTTGCTCTCTTCTCTCTCTGATATTTATTATCTGCAAAAGTGACATTTTTTCTAAATTAAATGTTTTAATCTGCCTTATCAGGGCCCAGGTATCACTATTTCCAATGTGTATGATAGAATAGTAGTCATGCTAGGAAAGTTTAATTTTTGAATTCAATGTCTGCAGGTGAATGAGTACCAATGTTTTGATTCTCTCAGTAACATTTTATTAGAAAATGAAATTGAACTTAATGAAAATATTAATAGGAATATTACTAAACATCTCTAACAACTTCAATAACGTTCAAGGACTATTTTCCTAATAAACCTCTTATATCTGGATCGAACAACTGGATACTTTATTTATTTTTTTTTGGAAAAGAAAAGCTCACTGACTTATCCTCTGACCACTCCCTAAAAACTGTTTTTAAATATCACTCTTCAATAGATTTTTGGCTTAGTGTAAGAAATGGGTACCCTGTTCTGGCGGAAAAGGCTATTAAAGTTTTATTACCTTTTTGTACAAGATACCAATATGAGAAAGGATTTTTAGAGGTCGAACCAAAGGGGATTTTTCCAGTTTTGTAATAATACTTTCATTTTGTATTAATTCTTTTTTGTAGGTTAACTTATTTTAATAATGTTTGTCTGTAAATGTCTTACGATTGTGTTTTGGTTTTTTTTATCAACCGTTATTCAATATAGAAAATAAATTTTGATAACTCAATTTTATTATTTCATTTACTGTTGTTAATAATTACTCAGGGGGTTCGTCAATTTATTCCGCTTTTCAGAAGGGCTTCGCAAGAAGAAAATGGTTGGGAACCGCGGGTGCAGACCATTCTATTTAATGTTGTACTCGAAAACTAGTTAATTCATGTTTACGGTTTGTTATATAAATAAAATACTCCTAAAATTTAGTAGAATTTAAATTTTTACGGATATCCAAGGAATTCAGAGATTCCGATATTTAATCGTTCTTACTAAGGCTAATTCCCAAAACTAAAATTGAAAATTTTTTGATGGAGTTAAATGGATGTCAATAAGATAGGAAAGGAAAATTCAAAACTACAATATTTAGTATTATTTACCAAAGACGCTTCTTTGGTTGACGTAATTTTATTGCAGGCTTCTTGGATCCTACATTTAAGTATTATTAAGCTCCCCGAAATTTCTAGACCTACACATTTTACAAAGAATATTTGCATTTGGGTGCAGGTCTCGCAGTATAATTCTCTGGACTAGCGGCAGGGGTTTGCTATCAGCATCGTGAGAGCACAGAAGAACGGCGCAACAGGCAAGGCTCTTCGTAGAAATCATCTTTATTCTCATTTTCGCTGAAGTATTAGGTCTTTATGGTCTCATTGTAGCTATTTTCCTCTACAGTAAAAATTAAAACACTTTGTTCAAATCTTTCAAAATTTCCACATCCTTTTCCCGTAAATCTCCCTTTCATATTACCTTCCGTGGTCGACAGTCTTTTATTTTGAAAGTCAACTATGTAAAAATAAACTGTCGATTTTCTGAAAGTGTCACATCAGTCTATATTCCTCCAATTTCAAAAATTAGAGTTGAAATTAAATTAAAAGTATATCAATAGCAATATATCTTACTAATGCCTAAATATTGTAAAGAATACAAAATAAGTTCTTCTTTACAATTATCTTCTTTAAAGAAATTTTTTTAGCCTCTTTATCGTAAGTCCTAAAAATTAGTCAGTGATATAATTTAAAATTATTTATATATGTCAGGCATTTAGTCACCGGCAACAGATTTGAAGGTTAGAAATATTTGTGTTTAAATATAGGTTTTTAATAAAAACAATACATACTTATCGGTGTTAAAATATAAAACATTAATTGCCTTTTTACGAAATAAGCTTCTGTTTCAAATTCACCAAAATGTCCAAAATTACTCAAAAACAATATAAATAAAATCTGAACGAAAACTGTTAATAAAATAATGTTTTGACTGAAAAGTCAAAAGAACATTTGTAATCAGTCAACGAAATGACTCGTTTGCCTCGGTTGTCTCTTTTCATCTTGATTTTCCCATAATGTCAGATTTGTTGGGATGCAAGTCTTAGATTAAAATAATTATTTTTGTTATTTATGTTATTAAGCTGACATGTCTTGAAGCTGTCTTTGACATGTTCGCATATTGATGACCTATGGATATTCTTTCACTGAACCAACTTTCTCTCTTCGTTTTCTAATGATTAATTATTATTTTTTAGTTATTTGAAGTTGGCCCATTTTAATTTTTTTTAATATAAATTCAAATAAAGTTTAATATTATATAAAGAACGGAAAGTAGGAGTTCGTGGCAAAATAATCTTAGAAAGGTAACTATTTAATGATTCTTGTGTGAAATTATTGTCTTCATATTAACTTTTTTGTAAAAAAGACCTAAAATAATAAAAAATATTCAGTAATTTTCATTAAATTCAGCTAATTTCGTTTTCTTATTAATTATTATGTTATATCAGATTTTAAGAATATCGACGTAAAGAAAATACTCGATCAGACCAACTGAGAACTGTTTCTGACGTATTGTGATGATTTATTTCAGCAGCAAAAGAATTTTCTAATATTGAGCTCTTAATCTAAGACAATGGCAATTTGTCACAGATATTTCAGTTATTTCTCCTATAATCATTAATTATATATAGACTTTTATTCAAAAACTAGAGTAATACTAAAGTGCCACTATGAAATCAAGCGCTGTTAAATTTAACAAATAATAGACATTAATCTATTTGCCAATATTTTCTTTTTTTCTAATTACTTTAAAAGTAATATTTCTATAATTTTGTAGTAGCTTTTCGTTACATATACAAAAATGTACTTATGTACAAGAAATTGAATCAATAGGATCTCTTCGGTACAGTTCGAATATTACAAGAATTGATTACAACTAGAGCTAATTTTTACATTTTTCTATTTAAGGGAAAATAAATATTGTGTAATACAGGGTGTCCAAGATAAGGATCCTAACCATGGGGATCTCGGAAACAGTTGGAGATACGAGGTCGGTTAAATTAGAGAAAAGTTGCGCAATTTAGTGCTAAATTAAACGCAATTTAAAAATTTTAAAAATTCAAAATACTTCCGGAGATTTCCGGAAAAAACCGAATTTTGGCAAAATCGTTTTTAATTTTTGTAGGCTTTATTTAAAGAGATATCAAAAAATAAAAGGTAGATTCTTCTTACCACTTTTTATTTTTTATAATTTGGTCTAAACAAAATTTAAATCCGACGTTTCGTTTCTGAGATACCATCATGAACTTTCATTTTTTATATGGAACAAAAAAAAGTATCCCATGTATTTGATAGCATTTTTTATTACAAATTCAACGGTGTATCACACTTGCATATCAAGTGTGTAGTTCATTGGCTTTTATAAAACTGATATACCTTTCTCTCTCGCTCTCATGGAGCTCTTATGGAAAGTACTTGAACTATGTATTCGATATGCAAGGGTGATACATCGTTGAATTTGTAATAAAAAATGCTATCAAATACATGGGATACTTTTTTTTGTTCCATATAAAAAATGAAAGTTCATGATGGTATCTCAGAAACGAAACGTCGGATTTAAATTTTGTTTAGACTATATTATAAAAAATAAAAAGTGGCATTGAGAATCTACCTTTTATTTTCTGATATCTCTTTAAATAAAGCCTGCAAAAATTAAAAACGATTTTGCCAAATTTCATTTTTTTCCGGAAATCTCCGGAAGTGTTTGAAATTTTTAAATTTTTTTAACTGCGTTTAATTTAGCACTAAATTGCGCAACTTTTCTCTAATTTAACCGACTTCGTATCTCCAACTGTTTCCGAGATCCCCATGCTTAGGATCCTTATCTTGGACACCCTGTATACTGTCATAACAGACACAACAATACAGGGGCAGATTCTGGAGCACAATGTGAATTTATGACTGTAAATTTAGAAGAAAATGTAATGTAGGCGATTTGAATGATATTAATTGACGGAACAACACTAAAATGAATTTGTTATATATGTAATTCTCTTTTCAGGCAAAGAAAAGGAAAAATATATACAAACAGTTTATTTCCTGTAAATACCGTTCTAGTCTTCCCTCCATACGCGTTTCGACCACCATATGATCTCGTCAGTGGAGCTGTATCGGACCGGGAGCAACATTCGCAGGAAATAACTGATATATGAAATATAAATTTCAAAGTATGTTGGTAGAATATTGCAACCTGCCACCTACCAACCTCGATGTCAGACAGAAAAATATCGCCAGTCGAACGACATCTATGAATCACTGGAGTAGTGGGAATATTTTAAAAAAAATCAAAATTTCAATAAGAAATAAAGAAATCTATCTGTCGTATTTAAATAATTGTTATATATGTAATTCTCCTTTCAGCAGAGACACTGACGAGATCATAAACTGTTTGTATATATTTTTTCTTTTCTCTGCCTGAAAGGAGAATTACATATATAACAACTATGTAAATACGACAGATAGATTTCTTTATTTCTTACTGAAACTTTGATTTTATTAAAAATTTCTCACTACTCCATAGATCTCCATTCATAGATGTCGTTCGACGCGATATTTTTTAGTCTGACATCAAGGTCGATGGGTGGCAGGTTGCAATATTCTACCGACATGCCTTGAAATTTATATTTAATATATCAGTTATATCATTTATTTCCAGCTAACGTTGCTCTCGGTCCGATACAGCTACCCTGATGAGATCATAAGATAGTCGAAACGCATATGACCAGAGCGGTATTTACAGGAAATAAACTGTTTGTACATATTTTTCCTTTTCTCTGCCTGAAAGGCAAATTACATATATATCAACTATTTAAATACGGCAGATAGATTTCTTTATTTCTTACTGAAATTTTGATTTTTTCCAAAAAACTATAATGAATAAATACTACAGTTCTTTATTTAGCCACACTTGCAGAAAGTTCTTTCTAAAGGCCACAAATGTCCATTATGATGACAAAAAAGGGTACTGTGGGGATTAGAACTATATATTGTATAATGGCTTTATACTGTAGTAGTAGTAAGAATCATGACAACTTATAGCTTGGTTGTATGGTGGGCAAAAATTACTCAAAGGCGGCTCACCCTGGAGCTCTCCAAACTCTAGAGACTAGCCTGTCTTTGCTGGGCGGATGCCATGGGAAACACCCGAAAACCAGCTATGGAAACCGACCTAAACCTCCCCCTTTATATAACAATCAGAGCTGAGGAGGACTAAACAAGATCTAGTGGACTAGATATGCCCTCGAATACACCTGCATCAATGGCATGATGACAAACTCATTATTGGAAATGAGCAGTAATACCATACCAAGAACCTTTGACAGGTCCTACCCCATTCAGACTGGAAGGTAGATTCTGATTGATCAGTGAGTTAGCCAGGAAACCTCGTTTGATATACAGACGGATCCAAAACTGTCCATGGTACAGGTGTCGAAATACACGGGGGCACACCAGATTCAACATAAGTGAAGCACTGAAGCATATTATGGTGTTCCAGGCAGAAATACATGCTATTGATACCTGCCCTTGAGAGGATCTGAAGAGAGGTTACAAGGGCAGGACCGTTTTCATTTCCTTCGACAGTCAGGCAGCGCTGAAAGCTTTCGCACTTTATCTCGATTATCTTTAAAACCTTATTATCTTGGCAAACACAATAAGGTTATTCTTGAGTGCCATATCACAAGAGCATGTTGGTAAATGAAAAAGAAGACCAGCATGCAAGACAAAGATCTTCTACCACATTTATTGGACCGTATCCAGTATTTGAAATTATTGAAGCTGCTATTCGTGGGTTACTATCCTTGTGGATAAATCTTCAACACCTGATTCACTAAAACTACATTGCAAGCCACAGGCAAAGCAGATTATTGCTGAACAGACAATCTTGCAAATGAAGTCGCGAAATCTTGTATCTAAAGAGACAACAGATCAGGCTGGTGACAAGACTAATAACTGGCCATTGTAGCTTAAGGAAACATCTACACACGGAAGGCATCTTTAAAGATAAACCAATATGTAGACTATGTGACATAGAGGACGAGATGGCTTCATACATCATCTTCAAATGTGAAGCTTTAACGTACTGGAGACACTTTCAGGGATCGATCAATTCGGAAGGCTTGTATCTAGAAGACAAAAACTAATAAACAGGTTACTAAACCTGATGAAGGCAACAAACTTGTTCACATAGAACATATATTACAGGCAACATAATAAGTCTCGAAGCTGTAGTGTGAGGGCTCTTTAACCTTGGTCTGCTATATCGCTCAATCAATCAATTAATCAATCAATCGCTATGTATGAACTATATTAGGAGTGGAAATAAATTATGAGCAACTGTTAATCTAAATATTTTAAAGTCATACTTTTTATATTTTGTAAGGAATATTTTTCTTCCTACATAATCCGTCACTGGAATTAGTTATTGCCATTCTATGCCTCGTGCTAACAGAAGTCATGCTTTAGGAAAACTTTATTTCTCGAAGCCATTTATTCCACCTCCTAAACTAACCGTAACAAACTGATTTTAATAAACAGTATTTAAAAATAAATTAAATCTGTCTTAATATATAAAACATAAATTTGAATTAAAACATATACTCACATTCACTAATTTTGTTAATAGAAAGCATAAAATTAGTTATATAAGTTAGGCTGAAAAACCGAAAACTCTTACATTGAAAAGAACGACGAAGATGTGATTTAACTTTTCAGTTTTATCTAAAATGCGAAATTCATAACGTTTCACTTCCAAAAACGCTCATAGCCTGTTTTAGCAAATTAAAAAAGACCCTAAAGCAAAATTTATGTTGAGGATCTTTTATTCGACTGAAATGCGTTCTAGCAATGAATGACGATGATGTTAAAAACGAAATTGTTGTTTTTCATTTTGCCTGGAGAAAGAACTGGAATGAAATTCATGTAGGATAATTTTTCTTTCCCTTAGCAGACAAAAAGAAACTGACAAACAAAATGTTATTCATATCCAGTGTTCAATTATTCTTTAAGTTACGTATCGATTTTGATCATTTCGTGTCAATTTGTAGTCGTATCCATTTTGATCATTATCTTTTATTAAGTTTGCAAAAAGTTCTATTGAATATGGTGTAATGCAGGTTCGTACCAAAATTTTATTTTGCCCTAAATATCTGAATACTCGGTGGAAGCATTGAATGACACAACGCTTGCAAAATCAGTGAAAGATAATGATCAGGATTAAAGTGCCTACAACCTGATAAAAAAAAGATCAAAATAGATACAAAGCTTAAAAAGTTATTTAAAATTGAATTTCTCTTCAAGGAGTGTATTTATTTTGACCGAAAAAATTGTGTGTTTTTAATTTTAAGTATGCTATTTTATTTACTTATATTATATAATTATAATAAATTAAAAAAATACAATAAATCTCCAATCTCTGTAATGGAAATTGTTTTTGACAATATTAAATTACTAAGATAATTCTGTATTTTAAGCTCCCCTAAAATATTTAAAGTGGAATCGTTTGATGTCCACATAAACCTTTTCTGAAGGGTACTTTACTCGATCATCTTTTACATGCCCTTCAACATAAAAATCACTTGAGTTGAAGACCGCGTTTTAAAAAGGTGTATGTTTTTGACGTATCCTGATTTTATGTAAACATATTCATGTATACAGGCTGTTACAAATTTTATTTTTTTGCTATAGAGATCTGAAGTTAAAGATACAATTACAGTGATGTAAAGTAGATCATATTGAGGTCAGATTATTTAATTTCGTCTGGTTTATTGGAAGAAATACGAATTTCAGTGGTTCTTTTTATTTTTTTGTGACTCTATTTTCAACAAATTTAATCGAAAACTTTTGTGGCCAATTTTTATTTTCTACACCCTTTACCTCTTTAGGTAGCAGTACAAGTCCAACCAGAAGATCAATCATATAAATTAAATTTTTATCTAAAACCAAGTAAAATATGAATAAAAAATATTCAGATTAAAGGATAGTAGTGAGAATGAAAAATGTAAAAAGAGAAAAACAAAAATAGACTAAGAAAAAAAATATGCAGTACTTACACATATTCTTAGCAGAAATTAAAAAAGTTATCTATTTCCAAAATTTTTAAATCGAAAATTTAAAAAAATAGCATAGTTTAAGCTTTAAAATTTATAAGTGAGGTATAGGATTAACAACTTCTATTATAAACATCATTTTAAGAAAAGGTGTTTGTAACATTTTGCTGAATAATATGTAATATAATTAATTGTTTCATATTTTAATGAATATAAGTTTCGTATTCATTAAAAATATGATTCTATAACTTTAAATTCACCTATCATTAAAAAAATAACTAAGTTATTTAAATCTAATATTATTTCTTGCTTAACACTCTAGGCATTGGTTGACTTCACTTTTACTACTTTAAAATTATATACCAATAATGGATACAATATACTTGCAGTTGGGTGTATAAAATACAATTATATGAGAGAAACTTAGTTCTCAACCAACTGAAAAAACCTTATACTATAAGGACAAACATACTCTGTTCTAACACAGTTAGAGACAAGACATTGTCTCAGATTGCAAAAATTTCAGAAAAAGATGGAAGCTTTTCCCATGGTGGTGTACCGCCATCTGTATTCAGATTACGTGGAATGCTAGTAGATGGCGCTGCTTGTATTAAATTTCATATGATATAAGTTGCTTAAAGGATTTATTTCTCTAATGCTGAGGTGCGCTGGCCTATTCTGTACTGATGAGAACCAACAAGTTCAAAACCGGTCGATAGTGCTTTGTCTCTAACTGTGTTAGAACAGAGCATGTTTGTCATTATAGTATAAGGTTTTTTCAGTTGATTGAGAACTAAGTTTCCCTTATATAATTGAATTTTAAAATTATTTGCACCTGAACATTTATTCATTTTTAATTTATAATGGGGAATAAGTAAAATATCATAATAAGTTTTTAGTCTTTCTTGTTCTTATATGCATAGAACTGTTAAACAGAAAACATACACCAGCTTTAACATTAGTGTTTGATTCATCAAAAAAGTAGATACCAAAAATTTGGTCGGAGCAAAAAATAAACATTGTTTTAGGACTCCATTATAAACTATATTTTCTTACAATCCGTTTTAATGCGTCTTTTGCACCGCAGTGCAACCATCTAGTGCATTCAACCTGGGGGAGTACGTTATTATAGACTTTTATAGAATATTTAAAAGAAAGTCATAAATTTTCAAAACGCTGACAATGAAGCTGTTGTAGCCCGCGTGCAAAAAAACGCAAAAAAAAATTAGAATCTGTGCAAATAATATTTAATCAAAACTGAAAAACTGAAAAATAGTAAGAACAAAGTAATAGAAAAGACGTTAATTTTAGTAATAGGTGAACACACATAATTATTAAAATTGGGTTTGAAAGTATTACACACGAAACCCTGACCAAAGGAATACAGTTAGTACTATCAGAGCATGGTAGAGATGTTGAAGACTTTCGAAGGAACGGTATTAGTTATTTGATAAAAGCTCAAGTCATCAGGTAAATATTAGTAATATTAACACATTACAGCACTTATTTACATGTAAGTTAATCGCTCAAAATAATTTATAACTTTGAAAAATTTATTTTACATTAATGGCATATTTGTAATCCTTATCTCTTGAAGATAAATTATAAACGAGTTGTTATCCATGTTTATTGTAACTGCGTCTACGATCAAAGTATTATCAGAGCATGCTAGAGATGTTGAGGAAGGAACGGTATTAGTTATTTGATGAAAGCTCAAGTTATCAGGTAAATATTAATAATATTAACACATTACAGCACTTATTTACATGGAAGTTAATCGCTCAAAATAATTCATTACTTTGTAAAATTTATTTTACATTAATGGCATATTTGTAATCCTTATTTCTTCAAGATAAATTATAAACGAGTTGTTATCCATGTTTATTGTAACTGCGTCTACGATCAAAGTATTATCAGAGCATGCTAGAGATGTTGAGGAAGGAACGGTATTAGTTATTTGATGAAAGCTTAAGTTATCAGGTAAATATTAATAATATTAACACATTACAGCACTTATTTACATGGAAGTTTATCGCTCAAAATAATTCATTACTTTGTAAAATTTATTTTACATTAATGGCATATTTGTAATCCTTATTTCTTCAAGATAAATTATAAACGAGTTGTTATCCATGTTTATTGTAACTGCGTCTACGATCAAAGTATTATCAGAGCATGCTAGAGATGTTGAGGAAGGAACGGTATTAGTTATTTGATGAAAGCTCAAGTTATCAGGTAAATATTAGTAATGCAGCACTTATTTACATAGAAGTTAATCGCTCAAAATAATTCATTACTTTGTAAAATTTATTTTACATTAATGGCATATTTATAATCCTTATTTCTTCAAGATAAATTATAAACGAGTTGTTATCCATGTTTATTGGAACTGCGTCTACGATCAAAGTTGTAGATGCGACTATATCGGTGCTTGAGTACACTATATAAATAATATAGAAAATATAACGAAAACTAGTAATGAACGAAGATGTGTTAAACCAAGTGCACGTAAGTTTGTTAAAGACAAACATGCTAAAGAAAAAAAATTTTGTAAAATATTTCCTCCATATCAAACAGAAAATCATGATGCATATCCTGTCGATATTTCAGAATTAACAACAGATTGAGCATTGAAATTAGTAGTGAAATTTACCAGTCCCGACGAAAATGTCCATGAAATAAAAATTTTAGTTTCGAATTTGTTGAAGAAGGTTGAATTTAATTTAGATACAAAATATTGTAATTTGAACGTGAGAAATTTTTTAATATTTATAGATGAAAACTAAGTATATAAAAATGCTTACATGTTAAGATTGGAATTGATAAGTTTATGTTGTGACACATTGCGACAAACTCAACTCAGTGTAAAAAATGATTTGATGCAATATATGTCAGATTTTTATCAAGTGTAATAAAACGGTTGATACTAAATTATCCGAATTATTGCATCACAAAGCTATAGATGTTGCAGTCACAAGATACGGCTCAAAACATGAACATGATGCTAAATGTAAGTATCAAAAATTAAAGAAATGTGGAATTAAAAAAGTTGGTGTAAATACCAGCTTCGGCTTTGTGCCTTAATCGATAGAGAAATAGTGGAAGATGGGTGAATTATAAGAATAGTAGAATTTAAGTGTTCTATTTCATTCTAAAAATGATCTATAGTGGATGTGCGTCAGAAAATATGGAATGTTCATTATTTAGTATTTATTACATACAAGTACAAGTAAAATTGTACATGCCTAATTTGACTCTAGCAGATCAGTTGATTGATTACTTATCATATTTGAGGAATACCAGAGCGAGGTGATTTGAATTTTTTTTGAGGTTTAAGATGTTCCAAATGATGGACTTCCGTTACACGAAACAGACAGCCAGTGATGTAAATAAGAGTATGTTTGCCCCCCCCCCCCCTAGATTTTTTAATGCGATCTAGTATTTTGTACCCGTCTTGATCCTTTGTATTTACTCATTTTCATCAAGAGACTGGAGTGGCTGCGCCTTCCCCTCACCGTGGCATCTGCGGGGTCATTATTTACGTCACTGGTGATAGCACTTGATTATGGACTCCTGAAAATGAACTGTTTTGGTAGCGTATGGTCGTTTCGTTCACAATTTACTGCTGTCCCATATTAGTAGTTATCCTGTAAACCTATAAATAAATCCCAATGTGATAAAGGCACTCTGGAAATCTAGTCGATATTCTTGGCTTCTTACAGTTTAGGTGCTAAACAATTACAGGTAATTCGAGCTCCAAAACTCAGGAAAATCTGCTATCTAACTGGCCACATCAGGCTTGTTTTCGAACTCTCACGTCAATAACCCCACGAGGTTAAACACTTGAAAGTTTTGTTGAATTAAACGAAACAAATCTATTTAACAAACATAAATTATTTACAATGAGAAACTTAAAATTAACTCGATAGAACAATTCCCACGTAACTAAACTAAACGCTCTTATCGGCCAGTCTGACAGTTTCTTCACCATGTACCCTACATTAGATTTTTATATCACCTTCAACCGGATGCATCGTGAATGGGCTTTTTTTGTGGGAAATAGAAAACAAATGCCATGTAAAGCTTTTGTTTTTAATTTTTATAATAAACTGCAGAAAAAAGAGATTTTTTTTCTAGTTTCGGGCAGATCTAGTTAATGTATTGAATAAAATTTTTTTGGAATGAGTGGAATACCATAGTACTGTAAGTTAAACAATGCGTATTTTCAATATAAAGTCTAAGTGTTCACTAGTTTAAATAATGAAGCACTATTTGTATGACATTCAACGTATTATTTCAACTCTTTATTATGTCTTAACTAGAAGAGGAATCGATATGATGTTCTTAATTTGACCCTTAATTTAACAGGTATTTATATTTACAATACTGTCATTATATATTTAGCTACTCTGAGAGTAATTAGGTAAATGTAAAGCTTGTAATAATTGAAAAACAAATAAATTAAATTCAATATGCTTTAAGCACTAAAGGAATGAGAATAACAAAACGAATTTAATGAACATTTAACCTAAAGGTAAGAACCAGATTTTTTGACAGTTTGCAACTTTTATATAAATCTTGAAGCTGCGATTTTTTAAGTTTTTAAATTTTAAGTAAAATGTTTAATAGAACCGACTAATCACAGATTTTTTGGGGTCTGCAGGAATCCTAATAGTTTCGTCATGGCCATTCATTCGTCCTGCCGTATATGATTGCTGTCAGTTCTTAATCTTTTAAAATAAAATTTTGCAAGTACACCTTTTTCGTTGATACAAAAAATGGCCTGAGGTGAAATTTAAAAAAGTAGCCATCAATCCAGCGAGTGGAGTATCATTGAATAGTCAATATATATAATATAATCAAATTTTTCCCTTTAACCCAAAATACACCTATCGGGAAATTGAAGAAATAGGTAAGACAGGGGTAAAAAAGTATTTTCGTTCACCCTATCGAGCGAGATATCATTAGATGTCTTTAAAACTACAGGTAAATATTTTATATATATTTTTATTTAGACGCTTCATTCGCGAAATATAAGCTTCTAAAGTGACTTTTCAAATGTCTCCCTATCTAATTTTTCAACAGTAAATTTGTAAATTCTTAAAAAATTTTATATAATATCTTTTACTTAATATGGGCAATGAAAACTATCATGATTATTTTTCTTCTACCTCCAAGTTAACAACCTGTTCATTAAGTGAAATTAATAAGTTGAAGGTATGGTGAAAAGTAAGATCTGGCATGTATTTTCCTGGATGTCTTACAATATGACCGAAATACGATAATTTCGAAATTTTTACTGATTTTATAACTTCTACTTCCTTAATCAGTCTCCCTAGAACTTCCTCGTTACTTATTCGGTTCATCCAACTTATCCTTAACATTCTCCTGTATGTCCAGACTTCGAAGGCTTCTAGTTTCTTAACTGAACATTTCCTAAGTGTCCAAGCCTGAATATCATAGAAAACCAGAACATAGCAACGCAGAAGCCGGATTCTTAAATTTAGGCCTAGCTCGTGACTACAAAGTACACCCTTAAAACTTTTAAAAGGAGCTCTTGCGCATTCAATTCGATGTTTTATTTCTACCAAATGATCTCAATCACTATTGATTATGCTGCTCAAATATGTTATTCTATCAACTGTCTCGAGCTGAACGTTACTCATCAGAATTGCTGCATTAGGATGTTGTTTTGACACAAGCATGTATTTGGTTTCATTGATATTTAGAGATGGGCCATATTGCGCACATAAATCTATAATACTCTAAGACAGATGCTTGAGGCCTACTTGCTACAATGACAGTATCATCTGCATAACAACCCATTAATGGTGATGCCCTCCTCGATGCTATTAAGTGTCGCCGCAAAGATCTTTTCCGAGTACAAGTTAAAAATAAGCGGCTACAATATGCCGCCTTGACTTACTTCTCTTGCCATTTCAATCTCTTCTGAAACTCGCTTATCAATTCGGATGTGTGTTTTTGGTTGCCAGTACAGGTTGACTATAATCCTTAAATCATTCTAATCAATTCCAGTTTCTCCCAACATCTTTACCATTTTGTCGTGTTGAATTCAGTAAAAAGCTTTCTTGAAATCAATGAAACGTAGGTGAACGTCATAGTTTATATCTCTACATCTCTACATCTTTGTATTAAAACTTGAATAGTACAAAGCTCTTCTGCAAATAAATATATGTCACAAAATAATTTTTTATTTAATCCTCTTATTCTCGAAACATGATCCTTAAATTTACTTACAATTATCGTTCTGTTTTAGACACGTAACTTTTTGAAAATGCGCCGGAGGAGGAGTGAGGGTTTTACCGGTACTTCTACGAAGTTTGATTGTTTACTAAATATATATGCTATTATTTTTTAGCCCAGTTTTTACAGTATTCTGTTTTGTTTTTGATTAATTCAAAATGTCAACTGCTACGGTATCCTAACATAATGCGTATCCTATATGCACTGGACCATTTTAAATTGTATGTTAAGTAGACGTAATGTACAAAAAAATAGTTTATTGCACAAGTACCAGAGCTAGTCAAAAATCCACACAAAATAATAGAAAATAGAGTATTTCTAATGCATTTATACAAGAATAATATTTGATGACACACGATGACCAACATTTAGATATTTCTAATATAATGATATTGACAACGTATTACAATAGAGTTTAAAAATCACCTTTTCAGTTCTTCTACTAAAATCAAAATTGATGCAACTTTAGTTAGCAATTTCACGATTTCATATTTATAAGAGATGTCAATGCTTGACATCACATTGTATGATTTATGCTGCACATTGCATAGGTCTGTGTATTTACCTTTCTTAGTTGTTAAAATTTTTTTTGCAATTCCATTCTTTATATTTCTCTTGTAAACCCGCACGAGGGTATATAACCACTTCTAGTAGTTGAAGCGTTCCATAATCAGCTGATGTAATTAATATTCCGGGATGATTTTCAATCACAAGTTCATTGAATTGTTTTTTCATATTCATATATATATATATATATATATATATATATATATATATATATATATATATATATATATATGTTTAAAAGAGTTTTGGACTATTTTTGTTTGTTAAAATTTTTTTTGGTTTGTTGTTTACTGATAAAGATTGTATAATAAGTTTACCACGATTTGGATGTTATTAACTTTCTAGTATTTTATCATTTGTATACAATTATATATTTTTATTATTAAATAATTTTTTATTACTCTTTTTGACTTTTATTTTGCACATCCACTTTTTGCTTCTAACTCCATATTTCCTTAAACTAGATTGGAACCCCCGCTGAGCTTTACTATCAATAATTTGTAGGGGTGCAAATTTTAATATAATATCCCCCACACAATTCTGAACTTTGTTATATTAAGGGTAAAGTTTGGAATTGATAAGAACTAATTTGTTATTAAAATTATAAGATAAAAGTAACACAATTTAGTTGATCAAGTTTGAATGGCTTTTTGAGAATCATTTAACCCGATATTAAATACAAGAACCTGCCCTAAACGTGCATTAAAAATGGTTTTGCATGGCACCACTCCTGGTTAAGTTTTTGTTGTGAAACCTACTATAATAGCTTGTTTTACTTGCTGGGTCCCTCACGGTGGGCCTAAAGCCAACATAACATTTGTGAAAATAGTGACTCAAAAACCTTGAGGAAATCGATTACCTCAAGGTTTTTGCGAACCGATAAACTATCCACAAAATTTAAAATACTAGCTGACGATTTTTTAGTTATGAATTTTTTAAAAAATCAGTTAACACACGCACTAAACATATTAAAGTAGTAATTAGATTTATACATTTCTAACTATTTTTAGCGTTACCCAGGACCAATTACGGGGACGTAGTGGCTTCCTAGCCCCATATCAAAAGAAAAAAAAAATTCAATTTTAAATTATTGTTATTTAATGTTAAATAAAAACTTCGGACATATAATAAGCATTTAACTCAAAGTATCGTATAGTATCTAATGCAGGCGCGGATCCAAGGGGGGGGGCGGTGGGGGCGATCGCCACCCCCAAGAGCCTTAAGTTCAGGAAAATTTTCTCGATTTTGCCTCTTACACTATAGTTTATTCCAGAACTAGAGAGAGTAATAAATCATTTATTTTTTTTTCTTCGCAAACTACCTGTGCTCTTTAGTCCGGTGTCTTTGGCAAAATCTGTTAGACACACATATATTTTTCATAGAAATGGGTTAGAAATTTTATAATCAGAAATACCAATCTATAATAATGAACTATTTGGGTGAGATATTAAAAAGGATTTTAATCCTTATCATAGGCGTCGGAAGGAGGTTTATTTTATCACTAAATATTTATGGCATAGAATATTATTTCGGTAATAAACTTAAAATAAGAAATTATTGTAATATTATTTTATTTCTTAGGATTTCTTAATAATTCACATACATTAGACATTAGACAGTAATAATTTTGACATATTTAACAGAAAATACCGTTTTAGGCACATTCAAACTAAAACTTAGCCTTTTTCTCTTAAAAAATTATTACTACTATTATTTAAATACTTATAAAATACCCATTGTCAAAAATACAAGAAGTTAAATATCTATTAAAAAATAAATTCGTCCATATATATTAAAAATTTATTGGGGCTATCGGTCATTTTATTATTAATTAAAAACATTTTTAGGATATTTAATATTTCAGTTTATTTATTTCTTAAACCATCTGCAGAATTACAATTAAACACTAAAAAGGGATTCAAATATAATTAATTTTTAACATTACGTATCTAATTCGCAGTCAAAGTCAGAGAATCTCTCTTCGCTCAAATTAATTATAATTGGTTCCTCTATCTCACCGATGATGAGATCGAGTTTCCACATTTTCTTTTATTCTTTTATTATATGGATTTTTCCCAATTTTCAACAGTAACTTTATTCAAAAAAATCTTTTAAAAGTTCAGTTAAATTACTAATTTTGTAAGTTGTGTTATTTCTAGCAACTCTGCCTTTTACTTGAGAGAGATATTTCCTTCTCCAACGGACAGTTACCGGACGATCTTTAAGAACAGATTTTTCCAGCAAAAATTAAGTTTTCTGAGCAATTTCCAGAGCTCAGTTCTTTTAATTTCCGGTAAATCCCGATCTTCATTGATTTTAGTTAGAATTTTGTCGACGGTTGGGATTTGCTTCTCCTAATAAAATGTATGTACAACTTCTTTTATTGCAGTTTACATCTCTTCTTCCAACGAGGTTTTTTGTGTGCCTGTGATCGAATGTAGCTTGGGAGTACTAACAATTACAGTCGTTTTTTTCTCCTCCAGTATTCGGTACATAGTAGATTTTCCAACTCCTGTTATATTGGAACACATCTCAACAGAGCTTTTAACATTATTATCTAGATATTGATATCTTAAGGCATCATAAACATTCATCGTAATAAGTTTTTCGTTGAGGAAAAAATGCGCTGGTTTAACGATTTTGGAATAAATATAGATGTGGAATCCATATCTTTTGGGTATCTCACTAATTTCAAATAATATATAAAAACAAGCACAAACAAGATAAATCATTAAGGACACTCTGTAAGGTGTACTTTGCTCACTGACAGAAATTAAATTGAACTATCAGAAATTTTATTGTTGCAGTAAATTTATGAAAGCTTATATTATCTAAATATAATTAGATTTACGGCAGTCCTCAGTTACCTGCCACACTGGAGCAGGTACGTTGGAGGTTTTGATTTTATTATTCTCTCTAGTTCTTGAATAGAGTATAGGAATGAGTATGCTTGCGATCGCCCCTCTCCTTCCCATGAGCTTTGAGTTCATGAAAATAGAACCGATTCCGCCTTTTATATTAGGAAATATGTATGTTGGCAGCACTTCCCCTCCTCCCCGTTGTCAACTTGTTTTTCTTGCGATAGTCATCTCCCAAGAGATTTGAATTCAGGAAAATAGACCCGATTCTGCCTCTTATACTAAGATTGTGTATGCTACTCGCACTCTCCAACCCTGTTGACAACTTGTTTTTTCTTGTGATCGCTCCCCCCCTCTCCAAGACCTTCAAATTTAGAAAGAGAGACCCGACCCTGCCTTTTACACTAGAAATGGGAATGTTGCTGGTCTCTCGCCACTCCCCCCCCCCAGTCGACAACTTGCTTCCGCTTGTCATACTGTACTTTTGTGATATCACCGCCCCTACCAAAGAGAGAGGCAGAATCCGCCCCTGATCTGATGTAAGTAACTAAATATTCTTTATTTCAAATAAAAATAACTGTGTTTTGTCCTAATTCAGTTCAAATTTCCATTGAATTGATTTTATATTTCTCCCAATATTTATTAAATATATGATGAATGGACTCCCCGGGCTGTTCCAACCATACACCCAATCCTTCGTTGTTGATTAATTTTACCCATTTTTGAACATGATTTAACAAAATAAGTATTTTCAAGGTCTTCGAA
The DNA here is from genome assembly GCA_034092305.1 of Diaprepes abbreviatus. Taxonomy (NCBI): domain Eukaryota; kingdom Metazoa; phylum Arthropoda; class Insecta; order Coleoptera; family Curculionidae; genus Diaprepes; species Diaprepes abbreviatus. Next base: position 28,145,890 of record JASJET010000122.1, on the reverse strand, counting down.
ACATTTGGTATAGCATAGAAACATTTTTTTAATTAAGTAAGTAAGTGTAAATCCCCTGAAACTTGTTTTTCGAAAAACAGCCATCAACAACTTTGTTCATCGCTTTGAAAGCGCTGATATAGGGCTGAATTGTCAATTGATCATATGTTATTTCGAAATCATTGAGTTTATCAGACTCTTTAAGAAGTTGTCGGCAAGCATTGTTCCCAAAAACGTCACCATGGTAACTATTGTATATAATTAATCCCTCTCTCATCCAAAAAAAGGGTGATATTTACGTTCTTCAAATGCGTATGGTCCCCGAATGTCATTTGTTACCAGGATTTGTGAACCATCTTTCTGGAAGGAATTTGTATCATTAGTTGGAAAAGAAAAAGCTTTAATATGGCCCAAAAAATTAAAAGTTGTGGCCAAAAGTAACTATGGTGACTTTTGAGGGCAATGCGACAACGTCTTAAAGAAGCTGATAAACTGAATGATTCCGAAACAACCTGTGATCAATTAAAAATTCATCTTTATATCGGTGCTTTTAAAATAATGAACAAAGTTATTGATGGCTGTTTTTCTACAAACAAAGTTTTAGCGGATTTACAATTATATTTGAAGAATTAAAAAAATGTTTTACATATTGTTGTTTTATGTATACATTGTTGTACATATTTTTTAATAACGTTCAAGAATGAGTAAAATTAATCAACAACGAAGGATTGGGTCTATGGTTGGAACAGCTCAGGGAGTTTATTCATCATATATTAATAAATATTGAGAGAAACATAAAATCAATTCAGTGGAAAGCAGTAGTTATATTTTAAAATTAAAAAATGCTGTCGTGAAATGCTCATCAAAGCATATTTGAACTGAATTAGGACGAAACACAGTTATTTTTATTAGAAATAAAGAATATTTAGTTATTTACATCAGAACCTATACGCTATTTTGAGTTAATTACTTATTAATCGGAAATTATTGTTTACCGTGAAATATCAATAATTTAAAATTGAAATTTTTAAATCTTTTAATATAGAGCGAGAAAACCACCATGTCCCCGTCGTTGGTCCTGGGTCATGCTAAAAGTGGTTATATATGTTATAAATCTAATTACTACTTTAATAAGCTTAGCGTGTGTTATCTGTTTTTTTTTAAACTGGAAAAAAACTAAACATAACTGGAAAAAGGGATTAGCTAGGATTTTAATTTTTATGAATAATTTATCTATTTCGAATACGTAATCCATTCAAGCAAGTTTATTGCATCATGTTGGCGTCAGGCCGAGCGTGCCCTATTTTAGGTCATTTGATTTTATGCATGATTTTCGTGTCTCCGGTAAAATCCTTTTTAACTGTCAAAATATTTTTAATTTGGAAATTATTTTAACCACATTAGGTTACATGACGAGCGTTATTTTCAGTGATATTTTACCTGCTCTTTAACTATAAAAATTACCGAGATCCACGAGCTATATTTTAGAGAAGGCTCTGTTTCTGACACATAACTGAAACAAAAACATTTTCGAGTAGGCAACGTTAAACCAAGGGGTTTAGCAATTTCACACGAACCTACTGTTTCTTTTTTCAATCTAATAACCCTATTAATCATGTTTGAGTGATAAATGGCGGCTTTATCCGGCTTCTAAACACAGGCGGTCTGAACATCATCCAACATTATCTGATTATAGCCAAAGTTCGAGCCAATTTAATATAGTATACTTTTTCTGAAACTTATTTATAACAGAGCGACTTTTTTAAAAATGGTATGTAATGTTGCGTGTTTTTTATAGGTTTATAAAAAGGTAATTTTAAAATATAATTTTATAACCTCTCTAGGGTGTGATTTATTTCTGAGAATTGAACATTGCTCAACAAGTTTGTTCGCTCTTTATGAATATGAAAAAGAGGTACAAATGAAAAAATATAAATAAGTATATATGTATATATATATATATATATATATATATATATATATATATATATATATATATATATATATATATATATATATATTGTAATGTATCTTGCAGTCAGGTGAGCTCAAACTGATTGTTGATTTGAATTATCAGATTTTTTTATCATCAAAAAATTTCAAATTAACGGACGTTTTGTCTTTTGTTGATATAAGCAGCTTTTCTCCTCAAGGTCCAACAATAAGCTGCTAGTATAGCATCAAGCACGTTTCCATGATAGAGTCGTTTAATGCTCAACATCTCTTCAATGGAATGCTCTTCATGTTCTTCGATAACATCTCTTATATACTGGAGACAAATTTTAAATTTGAATCCAAAATCTGTATTTCAAGACACGAAAATCAAATGATTTACTAACGATTTATAATTTATTTCCTAAAAAACTTTGGAAAACTTGTATTATAGATTTCCAAGATTTTTCTTTTCTTCTCTTTCCGACTAAATTTAACTTCACACTCTCGTATTTGGGGTTATATAAAATGTTTCTTTAAGATACTAAAAAGGGTTACTTTCACGGTTAAGTGGTTTCACAAAATGTTTCGTTATTCCTAACTTTATATGCAGAGACGGTAAAATACTATCTTTTATTCATATCAATGTTGTATAAAATATATTTTTATTGCTGGTGAACAATTCCCTTGAAAGCTAAACTTTTTTATGAAATGATTTTCTCGACTGTTCTATAGATATGAAAAGCAACTTTACTTGATATAACCCTGCCTCATAACCACAGTTCTTGTAATAAGTATAAAGTCTGCTCTTATTTTTTCATAAATATAATTTGTATCTATTGTGGAATACGACAACAAAAAAGTTCTGCTTGTGTTTCTATTAAATTTAGGTCTCTAACTTAGTGCTTTACCAAAATACTGGGATTCTCTTGGTATTATATCGTATTGTCTTATAAAACTAAGACAAGAAGCGATAAAAGATAACTCTTAAGAATGTCAAAATGAAATCAAGATAAAGGTACAAATATTGCAATACTAATTTAATCATATTGCATTGGCCAAAAAATGTTTTTTCCTCGATTTGAAAACATTAACGTCATTAACTCGGCAATAATATATATATATATATATATATATATATATATATATATATATATATATATATATATATTACATATATATATATATATATATATATTTACATATATATATATATATATATATATATATATATATATATATATATATATATATATATATATATACCGCAGATGCCGTACAGTGAGTTTGAAAATGGTGAATGAGATTTCATTCATACAGGGACACACACGGCATACCCGAAAACCTTCTATCACACATAACACCCGTGAGAATATATATATATATATATATATATATATATATATATATATATATATATATATATATATATATATATTCTTCTTTTTCTTCTTCTTTCTCAGCCCATTGACGTCCACTCCTGGACATAGGCCTCTCCGATGGTCCTTTCCTAGGATCTGTCTCTCGCCCTCTGGAGCCAGTCTTTTCCAGCAAATTGTCTTATATTATCTACCCATCTGCGTTGTGGCCTGCCACGATTTCGGTTCGTTTCTCGCGGTCGCCGTTGCAGTAATTTACTCATCCACCTATCAGGCTGTTGTCTAGATATGTGCCCCGCCTATTGCCACTTTAGTCGTGATATGCGTTCAATGACGTCAACTACTTTGGTTCTTGATCTTATTACTTGATTTCGTATTTTGTCCCGTAACGAGATTCCTAACATTTGTCTCTCCATGGAGCGTTGAGTGACTCGGAGCCTATTTGCGTTTTGTTTGGTTGCTCAGTTTCATGACGTGGCCTAAATAGATGTACTCTTGGGTATTCTCTATGATTTCATTTTGAATCTCTATTTGTACATTTGCGTCAGGGCTCATTAACTTAGTTTTCCCCAAGTTCATCTTAAGTCCCTCTTTTCTCGCCTCTTCATTGAAATCTTGAAGCATTTGTTTTAGCTCTTCTGGGTTGCTAGACATGACGACAACATCGTCGGCGAAACGAAGATGACTAAGATAAGAATCGAATATTTAATCTTGGTTATTAGTTAGCCAAGCAATCTGTAATTCCGATTCTCTCTCTCTCTCTCTCTCTCTCTATATATATATATATATATATATATATATATATATATATATATATATATATATATATATATATATATATATATATATATATTCATTTAAAATCGCTCACTGGGTTCGCAAAATAAAACACTCTCTTATTACTACTCCTTAATCTTCACTATTCCAAAAACCACCATATAACTTTTAACTATATGACTGCATGATTCTTAACAATACACTATATGACTGACGAACTACGCTTATTCTATCTTTATTTATCTTCATCCAGCCCTTTACGTCCACTGCTGGACATAGGCCTCCCTCATTCTTGTCCATTATGCTCTATCTTGAGTGATTTGCATCCAATTTGTTGCAATTTTTTTGAGATCGTCACTCCAACGAGTAGGGGGTGTTCCTCTACTTCTTTTGCTAATCTCGGCCTCCACTCCCGTAATCTCTTCGTACACCTTGCATCACAGATTCGGGCGACATGTCCGGCCCAGTTCGATTCGAGTGTGGCAATTCGGAAAATTACGTCGGTAACTCCTGTCTTTCGTCTCAGGTTTTTATTTTTAACTCGGTCACGCAGCGATATACCTAGCATTGACCTTTCCATCTTTCTTTGAGCTATTTGCAGTGTTTTAGAAGTTGCAGTTGTCAATGTCAAAGTTTCGGCACCGTAGGTCATAACCGGTAACACACATTGGTCAAATGTTTTCCGTTTTAAAGAAATTGGTACATCTCTTTTAAAGATGTCTTTAAGTTTTCCATAGGCTGCCTATGTGAGATTTACTCTTCTCCGTAGCTCGCATGTTTGATTATCTCTTGTGATCTTTATTTCATGTCCAAGGTATATGTATTTTTCCACAAGCTCCACTTCGTTGTCTCCTTACAATATTGATATTTCCACTAGGTACCAGATTGGTCATAAATTTTGTTTTTGATATATTTATTTTAAGACCCACATTGGCGCACACTAGCTGAAGTTCTTGTAACATTGTACATATCTCCTTGAGATTATCGGAAAACAAAACTATGTCGTCCACGAACCTCAAATTTGTTAATTTTGGCCGTCTACATTCAGGCCTCTTTCTTCCCAGTTAAGTTTTTTGCAGGTGTATTCTAGTACTGCAGTAAACAGTTTAGGCGATAAGGTATCATCCTGTCCGACTCCTCTGCCAATTGGGATATGATCCGTGTTTCTGTGTAGTTTCACCGACATAGTTGCATTCCTGTATATATTGTAAATTAACTTTGTGTATCGATAGTCAATGCGGCATGTTTGTAATGCTTCCATATTTTGGCAAGCTCTACCGTATCAAAGGCCTTATGGAAATCTACAAAAACCAGAATGAGTGGTCGATTGTATTCGATAGTTTTTTCTATTACCGTTTTGATGCTCTGTAGGTGATCGTTTGTTCCAAACCTAGTAAGAAACCCCGCTTATTCTATTTGTTGCTAGTAATCAAGTTCTTTCTCAAGTCGATTCGTTACTATTCTTGTTAGCGTTTTTTAGTCACCTATATAAACTCCTAACAAGAATAATAACAATATCATTATTTATGTACCTATGGAAATTCCTAAATAAATCTAGACCATAAAAGTTGAGATTTATCTAGAAGTATGACGCATCGAAACAATATTTCTTTCTGCACATAATAAAGATAATTCATCACGTCGGAATATTTGTATATAGGAGGGTATACCAATAAGTTACTTCCAGTTATTCGTTACAATGCCCCCTTCCTAATTCTGATCGTCTCGATCAGCTTCCATATCTCCGTGGTATGGCTTTAACCTATGTAGATGTACTACTTTCATTTTGGTCTTAAAACTTCGTTGAATTCTATAAACAAGGTCATTAATTCTTTTCAGAAAAGTAAACGGTCCTTCCCATGCTTGCTGGAACCCTCCCGAGGTTGCCTTGATGTCATATCTTGTCTTGTAAAGCATCTACCCAGTCTTCAATCTCCATACATTCTTCAGTTAAGGAACCAAACATTATGTCGCAAGTCAATCTAAGTTCCTTTCCAAATAAGACCTTGGCTGACGTAATTCCAGTAGTTTTATGAACTGCGGCCACTAAGAAGATTAGCAAATATTTGTCCCAATATTTCTGATGTATGTCCACAACCTTTGAGAGGTGCTCTTCAATTATCAAATCAACTATTAAATCATTCAACCATGCCATCTGACTGAGGATGTAAAGCTGTTGTCCTAGTTTTACGGATGTTAAGAAGCTCGCAGAGCTTTTGAAAAAATTTGGATTCAAAGTTACGTCCTTGATCAGAATGTAGCTCCAAAGTAATTCCAAATCGACTGAACACATTGTCGACTAAGACTTCAGCTACTGTTGAGGTCTTCTGGCTAGGGATGGCAAATACCTCAGGCCATTTACTGAAATAAACAATAGCAACCAAGTTATATCACTAGCCATCCGTTCAAACGGTATTCCAACATTATACTTCTTCATTTTTCCCTTAGCACTAGTACTTGGACCTTGGCTAGTTGCACATTTAAGACACTGTCTACACCATGATTTTACATCTTGACAGTAGTTAACCCAGAAAAACCAGTTTGGCAACTCTTAAATAAGCACCAGACTTCCCATTATGAAATTCTTCTAAAACCACTGGAACTTTCTTTCTTGGTAACACTATCTGAGTTTTTATTTCCTTGTCATCGGCACTTTCCCAGGATCTCTTTAGTAACCGGTCTTCAATCAATAGCAAGTCCCACTGAGCCCAAAGTGCCTTTAAGTTTAAGGAATGGCACCAGATCATTATCTTCAAGCTGGTCTTTTCTCATCTGAGCTATACTCCAGTCTAGATAAACGTCAAAAGTGACTCCCTAATAGGGAGCCCTTCTTTCTGTTCTACTTTGCTTCAGTGCTTGCATTCTTCCTTACATGGTCTTCTTGACAAGGCATCTGCTTCGTTATGCAGTCTTCCTGGTCTATTTTTGATTTTAAAATTGTATTGTTGTAGCTTTTCAAGCAATCTTGCTACTTGTTATTCAAGCTGCTTCATATTTAGGAGCCATTTAAGAGCTGCGTGGTCTGTTCTTATTAAAAATTCTTGCCCGAAAAAATATTTATGAAAATGGTGGACTGGTTTGATTATGATCAGCAATTTTTTCCTCGTCACACAATAATTTCTTTCCGATTTCGAATGCACTCGGCTGAAATATTGAATAACTCGTTCTTGACCATCTTGTATCTGAGACAATACAGCTCCTATCCCTATATTACTGACATCCCTATCTAATATCAATTTTCCCTGATCTTGCAGGTAGCCTAAAATTGGACTGGAACATAAGGCAGCATTTAGTTTCCGAAACGCTTGATTATATTCAGGATTCCATTGATAAAGAATATTTTCTTCAGTAAGCTTATGCAAGGGTGAGGCAATATTGGCAAACCTTCCACGAATCTTCCATAGTATATACATAACCCGAGAAAGCTTCTCAACTCGCTTGTCACGTGATCAGGGTCAATCTTTTATTGTTTGAATTTTCTTTTCATCCCTGTGGATTCCCTCTAGTGATACTACATGTCTAAGAATTTCAACATTTTGTTGAAAGAGTATGCACTTTTTGGAATTAAGTCGAAGGTTAGCATTTTTAATTCTTGCCAAAACTTCCTGTAGATTTTGTAAGTACTTATCAAATGTTTTCTCAATAACCATAACCTCATCAACATAGACCAGGCGATCAAATATATATATATATATATATATATATATATATATATATATATATATATATATATATATATATATATATATATATATATATATATATATATATAAAACTTTGATAGAGCCATTCATTCGCTACGAAACCCACTCGGCACTCAGACTAAAACAAATCTAAACAAGCGTTCACTCCGAAACTCAAGCTAAACTAGGATGATATCATTATTAAGTACTTTTCATAAATATAACTATAAAAGAAAGAAACCTTGTTAATCAGTATTATTTTGACGGCACAAACATGTAGAAATTTATCCCGAATAAAGCCAAGTGAATATTTTCAAAATGATTTGGTGATCATAAAAGAGTTTCAAGCTAATAATTTAAGCACCTGAGAGTAAGAGCAAGAGCAAGAATTTATCACGTTTCAATTTCAAAATTAGTAACTACTAAAATATTGAAAATTCGGGTTTTACTAAAATTCTAGTTTTTCGATTTCATTGTAAATAGTTTTTACTTGTCCAGGGCAAAAATCATGCTATAATTTTTATATGCTTTAACTTTGTGACATTTTTGTATAATATAAATATATAGTAGAAAAAATTAAATATTTAAATTTTACGTGCTTATACAGTTTTTTAAATTATTAAACATGAAATATCTCGAGAATGGTTTAAAACACAAACTACGAATTAACACAGAAAAATGACCATAGAAACTATAATAATTTCATCGATTAGAATCAGATCTTTGACATATCTCAATTACACATTAGAAACAAAAACACATCGGAGTGGGAAGCGCTTAATCAAAGAGACGGGCAATTTCACAGAATTCTACCAATACTTTTTCCGAACTAATAACCTCATTAATCAAGTGAGGGTGATTAATAAGGGGTTTATCCGCACCTCGTGCAAAAGCTGTCATACTCGTCCAAAACATTATCAAATTACATTTTAGAGGAAAAAGTTTAGATCCAAAGGGGAAGTTTTTATAGTCCCATTTATAAAATTTTTTTATTGCTTACAGTCGTAATGTGAATTTTCTCGCTTTAATATTTTAGTCTCTATCCTAAACCATCGAGATACTAAAAATTAAACTGTATACGCAATGTAGAAAATGGCACATTTCGCAGTTTTAGTTTATAGACTTTTTTACTAACATGTACTCTGGTTAAGTAACGACAGGTGATGTTTCAGTATCGCTATTGATATTGCCAATAGTTTTATGCCTCTTTGTTGGTTGTAGGGCAATGTAGAAATTTACGATTTTTGATTTATTTTGTCGATATGTAGAGTGTTTTAATTTTGACTAGTGCATAAAATGAAGTTTGTCTAGTCGCTAATAATTTGCATCATTTTTATTATAAAACAAAGGAGACTCCATTTTTATATTTCCATTTTGAATTTTACTGTTGAAAAAATATCAGGGAGGATAAAAGAAGGAAGCAAGAAAGAAAGATAGACAGAGTAATTCAACAAAACAAGAACATGAAATGCCTGAAACCACAGTTAGGAAAAATGCAGATAAATATTATGAAAACAACGAAGAGATAGAAACTAGCGATATGGAGAAAATTATACGGATAACGCAGGAATATTACACACATCTTTATAATACAAACGAAAAACCACCAGAAGAAATTCTTAATCGATTAAACATTAAAATAAAAAACATCGACCCGAAATTAGTAAATATGAGATTACAAGGGCCCAGAAAGAAATGAAAAATAAGAAACCGCCAGGTAAAGATAGAATCACAGCAGAAATGGTGAAGTGTGGTGGAAAAACCACAAGAAGCGTTTTATACATCCTTCTAAACAAGTTACTTAGTACAAAACAGATACCAACCAGTTGGAACGAAGCTATGACCCTTTCACTATTTAAAAAAGGAGATCAAAAGAATTTGAAAAACTACAGACCAATAACGCTACTTAATATCATGTATATAAGCTGTTAACTAAAATACTAACAAATAGACTGACCCCCAAATTCGATGGTTACCAAACACGAGAACAGGCTGGATTTAGGAAAGACTTCAGTTAATGCGACCACCCACTGACAATAAAAATTCTAATTGAAAAGGCCAACAAATATCAGATTCCTCTATATATATATAGTATTGATAGATTTTGAAAAGGCCTTTGACAACGTTGAATATTGGACAGTTAAGAATTCGTTGCAAAATAGCAGGGTCGACCATAGATACACAGATTTAATTACAAACTTATATAACAATCACTATCAAAATAATGGAGGAACACCGCACTAAACCAATATAAATAGAATGAGGGGTCAGGCAGGGAGATACAGTGTCACCGAAACTATTCAACAAAGCTTTAGAGGATGTCTTTAAAAAATTACAATGGAACAATTATGGGATCAACATAAACGGAGAACTATTGAATCACGCGAGATACGCGGATAATATAGCTTTGATAACAGATAAGAAAGAAGAATTGCAGAAAATGATTCAAGAACTGGAAGCGTCAAAAATAGGATTAAAAATGAACTATGACAAAACGAAAGTAATGACAAATCAAACTGAAGAAATGGCTATAACGGTCGCACAAAGGAAATTGGAGGAAGTGTCAGAGTATGTATATCTATGTCAAATAACAAAACTAAATAAAGACAATTAAACTGAAAAAATAAAAAGAAGAGTCAGATTATCCTAGATATCATTTGGTAAACCCTCATACATCCTAAAAAACAAGAAGTATCCGCAGTATCGAGGAACTAGAGTGTTCAATCAATGCATACTACCCCGCATAATATATGGATCCCAAACATGGACATTTACCAAAGAGAATATAGATAGAATCGCCAAAATACAAAAAGCAATGGAGAGACAAATGCTAGGTATCAGACTTATAGATACAAAGAAGAACATATGGATACGAGATAAAACAAAAGTCTCGACACAAGTAGCCAAGCTTAAATGGAAATTCGCCGTTCACACTTTAAGACAGAAAGACAATAGATGGCACAAAATAATCCTATAATGGAGATCCCGGCAATATAAACAAAGAAGAGGAAGACCGCAAATGAGACGACTTAAAAAAGCAAGCCGGACAAAGATAGGTACAGACAGCTTAAGATAAAGAACAATGGAGAAGACAAGGGGAAGCCTATGTCCAAAGATGGATGATTGAGGCTTATTATATAGATAGATAGATTTTACTGCTGCATTTTCTTGAAAACCTTGTTCAAATATACTGATTAAATGATGATAGGCTATTGACTATAACTTTTTATAAGGAACAAATTAATAACAGTATTTTGATGATTGAATACATTTCTCTGGCACTCAAATATGATAAAATCACAAAGTGCTACTAAATTCAGGGATGCGTTTTTAAGAACGGGGGAAAATGGCACTTTTTTAATTTTTCAAAAATAACTCAAAAACTATGCATTTTCAGAGAGAATTGAATTTCTCTGCAAAATAAATGCAAAAAACAAAGGAGAAATAATCAAAAATTCGCAATATTTTTTTTTCAAACTTTTCTCCATGACTTTTTTGAGTAGATATAAGTATATGCATTGCTTCAGAGAAAAGAATGCTGATGTTTCATTCGTTAAAATAAGTTCTTAAAAAAATTTTTATCGATTTTTTTCGTCGCATTGTTAATTTAAAATATGTGTATTTATGCAATGAAAGTTAATGTATATTAAGACACCGAATTCTTCGATGATTTTTTATATACCTCCAATTTTGGAATTGTAGGGCACGATTAGGAAGTTTTTTTTTGCCAACCTAGCAAAATTTTTCCAAAAAAAAAAAAAAATTTCACTTTCACTAATATAGTTATTTTTTTAGATTACTACCTTTAAATTTTGGTCACTTCTGGTAGAATTTACAACAAAAATAATCTTTTTTAACAAAATTTACATAAATAACCGCGGAAAAATGAGAATTTTCCTTAAAAATAAGAAAGCCGTTGGCTTGTCGTTTGATCTTTTTCGGAAAATTTAGATCAAACCATGTAATTTCTATGTTAATGAGGATTCTAAATTTATCAGGATGGAAAACATCAAGTGTCTAAATACAATTAATTGTGGTTATTCCAGTATTGTAGCATAAAATGTAGATATACGTGCAGGATCGGAATTATAAAAATCAGCAGATCGTTCGGCCAACTACGATGGTCTAACAACCGAGACCAAATCTCAACTAACCCGAATTAAACTAAACTAACCAGAAATAACCGTGACAATCCACTAGAATAACTTGTACAACCTTTCCCAACTTTCATACCGACAGAGGGTGTTCCGCCTCCCTGTGGTCTTTGCTGTACAGTAACATTTTTTAATGAGCTTGAAAAAAAAATTAGAAAATGTTGTGTACTTAGTTGCAAAAAATGTAGTTAGCATTAACAGAGTCGGGATATCAAACATAAATTAATCACCGTTAGAGGCTTTAAAATTGTTTGCAAGAAGGGGACTTATGTGAAATACCATGTTTGCAAAAATCTAGTTTAGTTTAATTCAGATTAGTTCAGATTAGCGGAAGCCCTGGGATAGTAAAAACCAAGAAAAACATCAAAATTGGGAGACAGCGAAATAAAAGTAGAGATAGAAGAAAAGAGGGCAAAAAATCACAAATATCTAAATACAAACAATGATTCAAACAAAATTAAATACAAAGAAAGGCAAATGTCCGGTGAAAGATTAGCCAAAATAAACATGAAGTGTGGCAAACGAAATGTGATACACTAAATACATATTTAGGAGGAAGAAAAAAATACAGAAAGCTGGAGGTTCCTAAAGTCCATGAGACAGGAAAGGAAAAAAGATTTAATTTTAATCATCACACTCAGAAAATGGGATGAATATTTTAAAACACTTCTGAATGAAGATAGAACAGAATTTATGGGCAATCAGACCAATCAAGATATAAGCACGTCAGCTTCTCCCATACGAATAACAGCAATAGAGGTACAAAATAATAAATCGTCAGGACCAGGAAATGTACCGGCTGAATTAATAAAATACGGTCCTGAAAAACTATGGGAGAGTTTAACAAAACCTTTCCAAAACTGCATCAATGTAGAGGAATGGAAGGAAGACCTAATAGCAACCATATATAAAAAGGGAAGTCGAGAGGATTATAATAATTACAAGGGCATTGCTATTATAAGTACAGTCAGCAGAATATATGGTACCTTACTTAAAAAACGAATAGAAAGAAAATATAGCGACATGGCAGCAGAAGAGCAGGCGGAATTCAGGAAAGGAAGGTCATCGATGGCGTCACACAAATTATAGAGAAGAAAATGGCTGTAAATCAGGAAATACATTTTGTTTGTAGATCTGTGTTCCACAAAATAAACTATGGGAAGCGTTAGAGAACAGAAACCTGGACGTTAACCTAATTAAATCGGTGAAAAACTTATACGACAACTCTACAGCTATGATCAAAATTGGAAGCAGTACCTCAGAGGGTTTTAACATCACAAAGGGTCTCAAACAAGGATGTTGTCTATCTCCTATGTTATTTAAGATACACTCAAACAGACGCTAAAGAGCTGGAAAAGAAAATTAAAAAATATGGGCACACTACCATATATACACTGTCTTTTGCAGACGATCAAGTACTCATACCGCAAGATTACAAACTCAGCAGTTGAAATGGTATGGACACGTACAGCAAATATCAGAGGAGAGACTGCCGAAAAGGATCTTAGAGTGGGCACCCCATGCAAGACGGAAACGAGGAAGACAACATCTTAGTTGGAGAGATGGAATTGGCTGAGAGATGAGAGATAGAGAACTGGAAGAGAATCTCTGGACAGACCGAGATAGATGGCTATTGGATATCGGAAAAGGTCGAACGTTGTAAATATATATATATATATATATATATATATACGCCTAAAGATAAGACTATACCACAAATGACATTTTTTCTAAGTTTTTATGTAAAATTCACATTTTTCCGCGGTTCTTTATATACATTTTGATAAAAAAATTAAATATTTTTTGTGTCGTAAATCTTACTTGAAATGCCCAACATTTAAAAGTAGTGATCAGAAAATTCAAGTTATATGCACGAAAGTTAATTTTTTTTTGATAATCGGTGCGAGATCGGCAAAAAAAACTTTATTTTCATTTTCTATGACCCAAAAATATGAGATATGTAAAAAATCATTAAAAAACTCAGTCCATTTGTTAACTCTTATTACTTAACATTCTTTGAAAATTTTATGATTTTGATTTGTTCATAATAATTCAAATAATGAAACTTCTATATTTACAATAAATATTTTATCGCACAACCGGTTAAACTGTAAAATCTATAAATAATAAGACATATATGATTAGGTTATTGACTCCATTTAAAAACTCCTACGCTTGAATTGTAAATTTCTAGCTTTCGCTAAACTAAAATATTGTCAAAATGTGTGTTACGGATCCTCTTCTAATTTCTGTATAAAACTTTTTTTTTACTAATAGATTTTCTCATACAATAAATATTTGGAATGGATTACTAAATTTTTATTATTTTTTCCTTTTATGAAGATTAGTATTTGTAAATTACAGTACTGTATATTTTTAAGTTAGTTTAAATGTCAATAAAGCATTTATTTATTTGCTAAAAAGGGTGCCATTGAAGTAAGATCTAGTTGACCAGATTTATTTTGCTTATAATATTGTTTCAATTTGTATTATGTAGGCCCACCACATTTCCGATAATGGATATCTAGGTCTATTGGGACTACGTTTAAAAACTTAAAACACCAAAGTTATTAACATTTAAATGGAATGCCTTATATATTATTGCATATTTTGATAGCAGGAGCCAATGAAGGGTTACTATTATGTTTTATGTTGTACACTTAAGATAAGCCGTTCTTGAAATATTTAACCATTCTTTAAGGGATGTGCCTGCATTGCTTATTTAAGTTGGATATTTTAAATTGTATTGGTGTTTTAGTAAAGTTATACTGGATTGATAAAAATTTACATTTGATTTTTATTATCTTAAAACCATTTTGTGATTGTAAACGGAACACCCTAAATTTGATATTGAATTTACATTCTAATTTTAAGAGTCATTAAAATTGTATTAAGGTTTTTTTACCCATCTTTCATATTTTTTTTAGTGAGCATTTTCAATTTTAGATATAAATTCTATGCAATTTGTTTTTGAGAAGTAGGCATTGACTGAGCTGACATTTCTTGTTAGTTAAACCCATAGACGTAAGAGAAATTAAAATTTCTTAATATGGACTACGGATCCTATAGAAGAAAGTTATCTTACGCTTAAAAAGAGATAGAGCATTTTCGTGGAGTACTACCATTCTTTTTAATTTCGGTCAAGTGACTAGGATAGCAAATGAAGTTTGAAATATAGCGCTTAGCTCCGCCATTAAAATAAGAGGTCCTACTCTTCGAAAACACACTCTCTTTTAAAGTGTGAGTCAATTTTCTTTTCTAGGATCTACAGTCTACAGGGTGTCCGGAAAAATGTGGAAAATCTCCCAGGTACGAATATAACACGCGAAAGGGATACTGCAAGTTGTACCGGCCTCCTCTTCGGAGATATGAGCTCCCAAAGAGCTGCAATGGAATGAAGTTTTTTACACATAATTATTGAATCACCAGGTATATTTCAATTTTTTTTAATATGATATATATCAGGTAAGACCTTTCAAATTAATATCCAAGAAAGTGTTATAAATTACTCACAGCTGCAGGAACGGACTAGCTGTGATACTCATGACCGCATTTTTTTACGCCTTGTATGATGAGAACTTTGGACAATGTTTTTTATACACCTTTAACTACTAACTAAAAATTAAGTTCTTCATTCATGTCGCTAATCCTAACCATTTTCGTCATTCTATTTACATCTTGTATTTGGCGTATATCGATAAAAGATACAACTTTGTTCCTATCAGTGTTCAACCTTCAACTTTATAATAAAATAATTAAATTTCTTATTAATTTTAGGAAATTTTGGGACAACAAGTACTGATACTGGTCGGGAAGAAGAGTACTTATGCTGCAATTATAGGAAAATATTTTAAATGCTGTAGATAATGGGCACTCGAAAATGATCAGAGCAGCTTAATACGTCGAAAACAATAGTACACGAAGTTCTTTAAAAACAGATGTTATATCCATATCATTTGAAAAAAATGCGTGAACTGATTCCTGACGATTTTCTCCGTAGAATGTAATTTGCAAAGTGGCTATTGAATCAGTAACGAAATAATATATACTTCATTAGCACTATTCTCTTCACGGATGAGTCAGGGTTTACTAAAAATTGTATCACAAATTTACACAACTCACATGTATGGGCTGATGAAAATCCTTATGCAACTATTGTTCCACATCATCAATATCAGTTCCAATCAATTAATGTCTGGGTAGGCATCATAGGCAATTTTTTGACTGGACCATTCGGATTGCCGGCACGACTGAAAGGGAACGCTTTTCACGATGTATGTAAACATGTATTACACTTCATTTCAGCCTTGCTGTGCGGGAGCATCTGGATAACGCCTGTCCAAATCGTTGGATAGGTAGAGGAGGACCTATTGCCTGGTCTCCTCAATCTTCCAAAATAGCGCCGTTGGATTTTGATTCCGGTCGATAGGAAGGAACTTTACGGAGAATCGTGATCAAATAAGGAACAATGCTGAGTTAATGTGGCGGATACATCAGTCTTCAATTCGTCGAGCCCGCGAGTGTACCAGACTTCACGGAGCCCATGTTCAACCCTCTTACGAAGTTTTTAACTAAGCAGTTAGTTCAACTTTTTGTTAAAACTATGGTAATAGGTATTCGCATCTGTAAAGTTTCATTGAAATGAGTATAGCTGTTCCGAAGATTAACCTCAGCGGATAGACAGACAGCTCAAAAAAAGTAGTCTATATTACTCCTAACCTCTTTTCTATGTCTGTAAATTTTTATCGAAATCGGTTCAGACTTTTCAAAGATAAGCCTGTACAGATAGACAGACAGACAGAAAAAGGGACAAATAGACGGGAATATATCACTCCTGACAGCCTGTTTTTTATGCCTGTAAAATTTCGTCGAAATCGGTTCCGCTGTTTCGAAGATTAGCGCCTATTAACAGACATACAGAAGAAAACTGCCTATATCACTCTTGACAGCCTCTTCTTTGTAACTGTAAAGTTTCATCAAAATCACTTCAGCAGTTTCGAATATTAGCCCGGATAGACAGTCAGACACTTCAGTTTTATTTATAAGTGTAGGTATATAGATATGAACTAGACGATGCTCGTTTTTCGTCATCTCCAGACATAACACATAAAAAAACAAAACATGTGTTTTCTCACACCCGTACAGTCAACTATTTTTATCATATGAACATATTTTATTAAATTTGCTAAAACGAGGCTTTTCTTCACTTCCACTTTATTTTTCAGGTTTAAATCAGGCAATAACCTTCTTTTCTTTTACTTCAAATTTTTCTTTAAAAAAGAGCGAATTAAAATTGTTCTTTTAAAAACTAACTTTGTATGTAGTTATAGCGGCAACTAAAACGTCTTTTAGTAACAAAACAAAAACATCCACGGGCGTACAAAAGTAACTATTATGTAAATTTCTCAAATGTACATCCTACTAAAATTTTGTGTGCTGTAATTTTAAGCAAAGCAGGGATTAATTTTTATAGTTTTGATTATAACAAACCAAGAGTAAATCTGTTAAATCATATTTCTTAAACATCATTTCAAAATTTTAGGATGTTTTGGTGTATTTGTCACGTGGTAATATTCAGTGGCGGCTGGTGACTCTTTGGTCAAGTAGTTTCAATATGTGGAACCAAATATACCATTCTAAAAATATTTTAAAGAAATTTTCCCTTAACTATACTCACGGTAAGAACAATTAACTGTTTTTATGTTGATCTTATCAAGCATAGAAAAGTTGTTTTAGCTTTTTTACTTTATAATTTATAAAATTAATTTAAGTAACGAGCATGTGAGAGGGTCATAGTTACGATCGCACCTGGGGGTCAGGGGGGCCGGTAGGCCCCCTAGGATGCACAAATGGGACTTCGTTATCTAGAAACGGTGTAAACTCTACCCCATCGCATCTTTCATAGCTTTCTGCTACGGATTTGGCGCCCAGGGTGTTATTTGCGGTCGTCCTCAGTCTAGTCTGTAGATCCTCGAGCACTCCACCGTAGGATTCCCCTATTAAAACCAGTTTTTCTCCAGTGCATCATTTTGCGCCAGTGGCCCGGTATAGGAATACTTTGGTTTCCAGTCGAAATCAACTGAGGCATTATGACTAGTCTGTACAGTCCATACCCGGCTGTTAAAGTACGATGGCCAGTGGAGCTTCATCTCGGATACAAGAGTTTAGTCACTTGAACTACCGACACCTCAGAATAGGACGAACAGATAAACATCGTTGTGGATAGGGACGACAACTTAGCTAAGTTCGAATACTAGGCTGCCAGTGACGGCAGCACCAATATCTCATTGCTTGCCTTGGCGGAACCCCCCACTCTACAAGGGACGGCAACATGAATGAGTTCCAAGACACTCAATATCTAACCCAGAGGTCTATCAAAGAATTGCTACGGCCCTTGCGAAACCAACACCAAAGAAGGGAAGCATGTAATCAGCCATGCTTCATTTCCAGTAAAGTTTAGAATCGTGTGAAGGACATTATTTTTAAATTTGCGTTCCTTACAAATTATTGATGGTAAACTTCAGGGGGACTTCAATCTAAATTTAGAGAATGTTGGACTAGGAACAAGCAGTGTGTGTGCAAAATGAAAGTCGGAGAGAACAATAAACAATTTATTAACAATTGGTCTGAGAAATCATTATTAAAAATTAAAATGACATACTAAACGTTACCTTACTTAAACTATGATACCATACAAAAATTAAAAGTTTTTTAATGAAAAAAAAATCAAAAAATTCCTTTTTTACCGATTCTGTCAAATTAATAATATATTTAAAAATTAACATTCACTATATTGACAAGATATAAAGAAGAGAAGAAAATTGTAATAGTACAATAGTAATACAATAGAAAAAAGTTGGTCAAAGATTAACCAAAGATCACTACCAATGGTACGTTTATAATAAATACTTATATATAACAAGATAAAGCTTGTTGTTTTAAGGGACACTATGCTAAGATATTTTAAGAAAATTTGTCTTCTGTAAAGACACAATAAGATATGAAGAGAATTTATCTTCTGCAAAGACACGACAAGATAAGAAGAGATACAGCTCCTTGAATTTGGAACAGACTAGCAGGTCGAGTCAAGAATTTTACAAATAGGCTTCAAATCAGCCAAAGATTAGAAATTAATACTCACTCGTAGTCCTGACGAAGTAGGTTGGAACTAGAATATCCACCTACCTATGTTTTGGGCCCATCGTGCTTCGTGGAATGTTTGTTTGCCAAGTTCTTTCAGATAGAAATCCTACCATCTCAGGCGTCTTAAATGGCACAATGGCAAGTACGCTTTAAGTACATTTTTCCAAGGGGTGGTGCAAAAGAGCATCAAACTTGGCAGTAACACTCTTACCACAATATTAAGTTGCCAATTTTGCTGTAAAACTAATATTATGGCTGCTTACCAAATAAGTTTATGCTCTGCAGATACACTGAAACATGTTAACGTAAAAACAAAAGGTAATGGGTATCTCAGACATAATTATCTGCTAAATTTTGCAAAAAATCTTAAGTTAATAAATTGACGTACCTTGGTCTTTCATAGTTGGCAGGGAAAGACCTAGAATTTATGATACCGGTTCCCTAACGCAAGGAAAAAATTTCCAAACAAAAACGTTTGATATATTTTTGGTTAATTTGGCAGAACAATCCCACTGAATTAAAACGGTGACTAAACTAACAAGAATAATAAAAAAATCTTTTAAACTAAATAAGACATAAAAAAAAATTACCTTTTTATTTTCATCAAAACCATCTTTCTGGACACAAAACACTGACAAATACGAAAAATGTTTCAAATAAACTACGTCTGGAGTGACGGAATTACAAAAATTCCAAAATAAAGCTAAAAACATTATTCAACTTACCTTAAATATTAGAAGAGTCTTTCTTTATTCCATATAGGAACTAGACGAAGAGTTCGTTTTATCGTCGTCTATAAATAAAACACATATAGAACAACAAAAAAACAATTTATTTATTTTCTCACACCCACATTGCCAATTATCTTTATCACACCTACATATTTTATTAAACTTGCGACAACGAAACTTTTGCCCACTTCCACTTTATTCTTCAGGTTTTAAATAGCCAATTACCTTCCTTTTTCTTTTACTCCAAGTTTTTCCTTTAAAAATAGCGAATTAAAAAGCTCTTTCAAAAACTAACCTGGTATGTAGTTATAGCGGCAACTAAAACGTAATTTAGTAATAAAGCAAAAACACCCATGGATGCAGAAAAGTAAATGTTATGTAAATATTTCTGTAAATACACAGGAAATAAGTAAAAGTAAATTTAAAATTAAACAGTTTTTTAAAATCGACAAGTGCAAACAAAAAATACACTAACGCCGCAGAAAAAACTAATGTCACCTTTCACCTGGTAACAAACGTGTTCTCTTTTTGACTTATTTAATAGCATACCAGTCATTTAAGACCTGGGACAAATTTCGTCGCAGCTGCATACGGAGAATATTAATACATAGTTTCATTTTTCTTATGCACATATCTTCTTCAAGTGCCTTCTCCATTGCGGAGGTTGGCATTCATAATAGCTATTTTCATTTTTGAGGCAGTTGCTCTAAATAGTTGTTTTGAACTGCATCCAAACCATTCCCTTAGGTTTTTTAGCCATGAAATTCTTTGTCGTCCTACGCCTCTTCTGCCACTTATTTTGCCTTGGATTATGAGCCGTAAGATGCTGTACTTTTCACCCCGCATAATGTGTCCGAAATATTGCAGATTTCTCTGTTTTACTGTTATCTCGACTTCCTTTTCTTTCTCCATTCTTCTCAACACTTCGGCGTTCGTAACTCGATCCACCCACGAAATCCTCTGAATTCTTCTATATGTCCACATTTCAAAAAAGTTAAGTCTTCTCATTGTCTTTCGATTCAGTGTCCATGTTTCCATTCCATAATATAGAACACTGTATACGTAACATTTAGTCAGTTGTATTTTCAGGGCTAACGTTAGATCTTTGCTGCGGAAAACCTTTTTCATTCTAATAAAGTTGGCACGTGCTTTCTCGATTCTGGTTTTTATTTCGACGGTATAGTCATTATTTTTTGTTATTAGGGCTCCCAAATAAGTGTACTTCTTAACTCTTTCTATGTGCTGGCCTCCTACCATTAGGGTTTCATTATTATTGGTGTTGGTTTTACTAATTATCATGAACTTGGTCTTTTTCGTGTTAAGAGAGAGTCCATATTCTCCACTAACTCTTACTATTTTATTAATTATTTTTTTAGGTCTTTCAAACTATCAGCTATTATTACGGTGTTATCTACATACCTAATATTGTTGATTAAAACTCCGTTCACTTTTATCCCTGCTGTTTCAGATTCAAGACTCTCCAATATGATCTCTTCAGAATAAGCGTTAAATAGTATAGGTGACAATATACACCCTTGTCTGAATCCCCTTTGTATTTCTACATCTCCGAATATTTCCTGTCCAATTTTTACTGCCGCTCGCTGATTGTAATACAGATTTGATATCAACCTTAAATCTCTTTCATCCAAATTTTTGCTTCTGAGAATCTCTATCAGTTTGTCATGTTTGACCCTATCAAAAGCTTTGTTGTAATCTATGAAGCAGACATAGAGGTCCTGATTGATATATAAGCATCTTTGAGTAAGCACATTAAAAGCAAATAATGCTTTTCTTGTACCCACCCCGTTCCGGAAGCCAAACTGTGTGTCACTAATATCCAGCTCCAATTTGGAATGTATTCTAGCGTGTACAATTTTTAAAAGGATTTTCAAAGTATATGACATGAGATTGATTGTTCGATAGTCACTGCATTCTTTTGAATTTGCTTTTTTAGGTAAACATATGAATGTTGATGTTAACATTTCTCGGGGATAGTTCCTGTCGTGTAAATTGTATCTCGCAAATAAATTCAAATTTTTGTCATTGATCAGGTTCAACAACTCACCTGGCATTTCATCTGGACCAACAGCTTTATTAGTTTTTATCGACCTTAATGCATAAATGACCTCTGCTTTAGTAATTTCAGGCCCTATGTCACCGCTCAGACTGTTTATAGAAGAATTTTCGTGTCTTTGATCTTCAAATAGTTTTTCTATGCATTCTTTCCACCTGCATAATTTTTGTTGTGTTTCCATAATAATGTTTCCCTTTTTGTCTAGCAATACGTTTGAAGTTTTTCTCTTTTCTATTCCAGCTAGTTCTTTGAATTTTTTATGCAAGTTGAAGTTGTCGTACTTGTTTTGCAACTCCTTTATTTCTTTGCATTTTCCAGAAAGGTACTCTTCTTTTGCTGCTCTTATTTTTCTTCTAATTTGAATTTGCAACTGTTGATATCGGGTCTTGTTGGTCTTGTGTTTCCTTCTTTCATCCATCAACTTCAAAATATCATCTGTCATCCAATCTTCTTTTTTGTATCTTGATGTTGTAAGTACTTTCTTGCTTGGTCCCATAATTGACGTTTTGAAAAACTGCCACTGTTGTTCAACGTTATCATCGTTTAACCCAGGCTTGCCTTGTCTTCTTTCTAAGTTGCACATATAGACTCCGGTAAATCTTTGTGTTTTTCCTGTTCCCTTTCAAAAAATTATACAATCCTATATTGCCGATTATAGAAAATCAGCGCGTTTAAAGCTGTTTGTCTGTTGTCAGGTGTTAAAATTATTAATATGGAGAAGGAAAAAGTATTTGGGAAAGTTTAAAGCAAAAATTAAAAAAAAATATTTTAGAAAAAATTAAGAAGTACCATGGCACTGTGGTACTAGCTTATGAGCCGCCAGTGGCATCAGTCAGCTTCAAACATATTAATATTATTTTCCTCATTCATATTAGACCTAGGCCTATCTCTTTATGGATTTTCTCTTTTGTTGCATATGGTATTACCCAATTTATTCTCTATTAATTTAAATAAACAACGTTTTGTTGCGCTCAGTTTCAAACATTGTCGGAAACTAATAACCCTTAGCGTTTGTAATGCATATACATTGTCATGAAAACATATATGGTAAACATGTAAACCTAGCTTGGCTGTATTAAATAGTTATGTAACAATATTGCGTATTTTACAAATAATTTTAATTATTTCGTTAAATGAGAAGTCATGTTCGTCACAAAAATATTTTTGTTTTTAAACGTTTACATAAATCTTCACATAATCCACACAATATATTGGATATTAATACTAAACCTTGTATTTGCTAATTCCGGTTTCCGGTAGATCTAGAATCAATTTCGTTTGCCCTAAATCTACAAATTCTTTTTTCTTCTATTTAATCAATCGATCGATGCGCTGATAAATGGAAAGTATATCCTGCCTTCAGACAAAAGCTGTTATAACATTTCTAAACATCATCAGATTATACGTTCACTAAACAAAAAGTTATAGCCCGGGTTGGTAATATGTTTGGGAAATTATGGTTCGACGAAGAAATAAACATTTGTTATTAAGTCGATTTATTCTTTTGCTATTGATGTGGTCAGTTTGGAAAATATATATATTTTTTTATGTTTTGACCTTGACTTTTAAAATAAATCAAAATAACATTTATTCACATGCAAGTCTTTAAACCACATCACTAGAGTAAATAAAAATATCTGTGTTTATCAAATTTAAATGTGCCCCATCAAAAATATTTATATTTAATCATGATTTATATCTGAAGTTGAAAAGTTTTCGGTCAATGATTTTTATCTACGAGTGACTGACATACTTAGGCATACTCCAAACTATTTCAGTTAGAATCATGAAGTTTTGGGGAAGTGTTGCCGACACAATGTAGGCACCTACTAGAAAAGGACTTTAAGTGGACTAAAAAGGGATTAATTGTTATTTCATACTATAAACGAGTCCTTGTGATCCAATAGACATATAGATTTGACTTTTCTTTCTAAAAAAATAGCTGATAACAATATTTAAAAATAAATTGCTGGATGTATTTTTCAATAATTTATTTAAGGTTGGGGGGGGGGGGTGTCAGTTGGTTTTCGGTGCCGATGAAGAGACGCTTTAAACTGTTCTGGTCAGCTGAAATTTGTTGGGTTAGAAAACCAGTAAATGAAAGATCTATCCGAAGTATACGCGACTTACCATAAAACACGGTGGTGGTTGTGTCATGATTTGGGGTTGCTTTGGAAGATTTGATATAGGCCCATCTATTAAAATTGATGCAATTATGGATGGCTTTGTTTATCAAAATATTTTTGAAAACTAAATGCTACCTTGAGCAGAAGATAACATGAGCTTAAGTTGAGTTTTTCAACATAACAAAGACCAGAAGCATGTCTCAAAGCTAGTTATAGACTGGTTGATTTCTAATAAAGTCAGCGTTATAGTGTTTTCGCCCCAAAGCCTTGATCTTAAATCGACTGAAAATCTATGGGATGAAGTTGATAGAAGGATTCATGAAGAAAACTTGTCCAATCTAAGTGAACTGTAAGAAGAAATTCAAAGAATTTAGAAATCAATACCCGAGGACTACATCGAAAAACTTTTGAAATCTATGAAGAAAATATTTGAAGCAGTTATCAAGAGCAAAGGATATGCCACCAGATATTAAAAATGATTTTAAATATTCTTATGGAATGTTTTCTTTTATTTATCACAATATTATCGTATTTGTTGTTATCTGAGAGTTGCACAATTATTTTACGGGATAAAACTTATTACTTTAAATAAATTATTAAATTCTTTTTCCTTGACAACAACAAAAACACATATCCTCTTTTAAAACCAAAATTTTTAACTTTTGTTTTTCTGTAACGTAGGAAGACTTTTTTTTTAAACAATTGAAAATTTGAAGTTATGTAAATTTTCAGGAGCTCGAAAAACGCAGTGCTTCCAGCAAATTGATAAATTCAACTCTCAAATTTTCAATTGTTTAAAAAAAAAACAGAAGTCTTCCTTTGTCACAAGAAAACAAAAGTTAAACATTTTGGTTTTAAAAGAGGTTATGTGTATTTGTTGTCAAGTAAAAAGAATTTAATAATTTATTTAAAGTAATAAGTAAAAGTTCATAAGTTTTCTCCTGTAAAATAATTGTGTAACTCTCAGACAACAACCAATACGATAATATTGTGATTAGAAGAATAGACAAATTAATTTGAATTGAACTAAGAAGAACATAGCTGAACGATACTTTAAAAAAAATTGTCAGTTCCTTACTTTATAGGAAACGACAAAAAAAATATTTTTGGAAATTTAGAGGATTTTTAAAGAAGAAAATAAATAAAATTACTGAAATTCAGTTTAATAATATATTGAGACTAAACTAACAGTAGAAAGCTTTAATTTTTCGTAGGCATTGAAAAGTAGCATCCAATATTAACCTAACTTTTCTTAAAATAAAAATAATAAAATTAATAAAGCAGAGTTTGCAATACTAACCTGTTAGAATATAATAATATTTATCATCATAAATATTAGGTGTGAAACTATATTAACTACTTGTATTATAACACAGCACACGATAATTTGTTTAAAATAATATTATTTCTAAGAAATAAACGGCGCTTTCCATGTAAAACTGTACTATAGCCACCTAGTAATAATTAACAATATTGTAGCATTTTTTTTAGTGTTAAATAAAATTTATATTTTGTGTTTTAATCATTCTGTGTATTGATTGTCTGATTTATATCTGACAAACCACTGAACTCACCTGAGAAGGAGGCAATTTACAGGTAGGAAATATCTATATAGAAAATTTGAAAATTGAAAATACTTCAAACTGGTAAAGAATAGTTATAATTTATTATAATTATTTTTTACCTGGCGCTCAACAAATAAATATTAATATTTTAATTAAATTTACGGGCATCTTTGTGGTTTTATTATATATATTTTTATTATTATTATATATATATATATATATATATATATATATATATATATATATATATATATATATAAATTATAAGCAACTAGTCATAAAATAAACTATACAATAGCATAAGGAACTTCAATTAATATACCTATTTTGTACGTTTTTCTGCGCTGCTGCAGTTTCTTAAATTTTAATTATTTCCATATATTTTCTTTGAAGTGATATATCACATTCAGCTTAATACTTGATTTTTAAAATTAATAAACATTTTGGTAAAAAAATTAACACAGTTTTGTTGTAAATATGATCTTCAAATAATCGGGAAGCTGTATAAAATTTTTCAGAACGTGTTCATGATTCCATTTCATGTAGTTGAGGATTTCCTTTGTACGATGTTTTCTCGCAAGTAATACGTTTGTTGGTATATATCATATAAGTTTTAGATCGTCTCGTTGATAATTGCGTTGATATTGGTTCTTGACTAAGCTTAACTTTTTTACATTCCTTAATATTATCTTTACTTAGTTCACTATTTTGTATTTTTAGACTTTCATTTTTAACTCTTAAACTATTTAAGGTTTTTTTATTTGCATATTTTTTATAGCTGACGAATAGGTCATGTGATACTTGAACAAATCTAATAATTACCCCAATCGCAGTCAATAATCACATCTTATATGGAATTAATATTTCTTTAAAGTTGTTTGAGACTACATAAAATATTTAAAGCCTAGAATATATGCATAAAGTTTGTTAGAAACGAATTTTACTTTCTTTACATCCAGGCAACAAAACACAATTTCCCGATGGAAATGGACATTTACCTTGGTCAGTACTCGTTAAATTTATGCCTAGCTTGTAGCTCTTGAATTGAAATATCAATTATTGGGTGCAGAATATGATTATATTTATTTAATTAAAAGTTATTTAACAATTTGGTAATCAGGAGATCAAAATACATATAAAGACTTTGGTGAAGCCACCGGTCTCCCAGACTAGTTTTTAAGGGGGCAGAAAATAGTAATATGTAGATTTGACGGTTGCTAATTTAAATTTAATTTTCTCAGCTGAAAATGGCGACATGAACATGGTTCTGCTTCATCATACATATATCTAATAAGCAATTTATGTATATTACGAAAATAACTGTTTTATTTTTTTGTCGAATGACATTAAAAATATTGAATAGATTTTGCTTAAACACGAATTCGACAAAAATTAAAATAATTAATTCCATGTCTCTACTGGATCAAGAGAAGTGATAAATTTTATAAACTACAACTAATCCTTTTTCATCCATTTAAACTGGGATTTTTTAAAAACCCATTCTTAATTGGTACCTATATTGTATTGGCAACATTTTCACAAAATTAAAGAACTTTAACTGCAATAATTTGAACTGTGCGTTGATATGTTAGTCCAAACCATACCTCGTTGGAGAATAGATGGATTCGATTTTCCTTTCTATTTATGATTAACAACTTTTATATTCTACCCACTTAAATTTTTTAAACAAGGTATGATTTATACCAATAGTGGATACAATATACTTGCAGTTGGATGTATAAAATACAATTACATAAGAGACACTTAGTTCCGAAACAACTGAAAAAACCTAACAAAACCTGACAAATGTACTCTATTCTAACACAGTTAGAGACAAAGCATTATCTTAGATTGCAAGAACCAGGAAAGATAGGAAGCCTTTCCCATGACCATTTGTAGACCGGTTTCGAACTTGTTGGTTCTCGTCAGTACAGCATAGGTCAGCGCATCTCAGCATCGGAGAAATAAATCCTTTAAGTAACTTATATTAGACACAATATGAAATCTAATACAAGCAGCGTTATCTCCCAGCATTCCACGCAATCTGAATATATAATCTCGTAGAGATCTGTGTATATACCAATAGGGGATACATGGAATTGGATGTACAAAATACAATTACATAAGAGAAACTTAGTTATCAACCAACTAAAAAACCTTATACTGTAAGGACAAACGTACGCTGTTCTGACACAGTTAGACACAAAGCACTATCTCAAACACTTAACTGCGAGTATATTGTATAGTCAAATTGCGTGGAACGCTGGGAGATGGTGCTGCTTATATTAGATTTCATATTTTTTTCTAATACAAGTGGCTTAAAGGATTTATTTGTCCGATACAGAGGTGCGCTGGCCTATTCTGTACTGACCAGAACCAAGAGTTCAAAACCGATCTACAGATGGCGGTGCACTATCATGGAAAAAGCTTCCATCCTTTCTTACAATCTGAGATAGTGCTTTGTCTCTAACTGTGTCAGAACAGAGTACGTTTGTCCTTATAGTATAAGGTTTTTTCAGTTGGTTGAGAACCTTCTCTTATGTTATTTTAAGGTATGCTTTTAAAGACTCTTTTTCGTATTCATACATTCAGTTCTAATAATGAATTGATGTTTACTACAATTATTTATTAACAAATCTGGCAATATTGTAAAATATATAAATTTTGCTTTTAAGATTAGGTTATCGATGTAATTTAGGAACAACTAAGTTTGGATCGTTTCCTTGAAAGATTCCACAGAAACCTAAGGAAATGCGTTCCTGGTCAAATGGGCTCTAGGTCTAAAAAATTCTAGTTTTCTAGTACGCTAGATGAAGAAAATGTTTAATTTAAAGCTGTAAGGTTCGAAGCGAAATACTCAAGGTCATTGTCAAGGTTTTGAGTTCCTTTTACTACATCCTTCAACGTTTGTGTTTAAAGTTTTTTCATATCGCTGACCTGCATTTATTAATTGGAAAAGTGTATTTAACCTCTAAATAACCATGAGAATCCACGATAAAAGAATAATGGCATGTGGGGTCACTCCCTACAAAAAGGATAGAGACCGTACTGAAAATTGGTATAGATGCTGCATGTAACTACAGAGAGAATTGTGGTTATGCCTTTTGCTAAACATTATTTTATGGAACTTAAAAAATTGTCACCTACGTATTTGCATATTACAATTTTTTTTTGTTTTCGGACATTTTCTGTTAAGAGTAGGTCATTTCTGTAAAAGAGCCGTGATAAATACCCGATTATTATGCCTGGCAAATATCGGAGTTCTATAAAGGCTCCTAAAAGAGGCATTTGGAAATAAGAACAACTTAGTGAAGCTATTCAAAAAGTTAGGGATGAGTATGGAAAAAGAAATAGTTGAACTGGAAGGCAAGGATGGTATCTGCTGAGCTACATGATCACATATCGCATAGAAAAGACTACAAAATACTTGAAGTAGCTGACGAAAATGATATTGTCCTCTTGTACTTGCCCATTCATTGCATGTAGGCCCTTCAGCCGTAAGGAGCTTTTTTTGTTCTTTTAAAGCGTATTTGATTCAAGAAGCACAGCTGTGGATGAAGAATCATATTTGAAAAAAAATATCACGTTGGAACAGTTATCGGTAAAGCAAAGATAAGAGCAAACTATGTGGAAAATGCTGTTAAAGGATTTAAACCTCCGCGATATTTTCTTTCGATGCAAATGCACTTCTAGATCACTTTTTTCTATACTTGAGTCAACAACTGAAATTCTAAATGAGCGTTTGAAAATGCTTACACCTAAATTTATGCATCCTGAACCAGCCCCATATTTAGTCGATCAAAATAGAAGTTCAATTTCCCAGATTATACCCGCACACAACAATAGAGATACTATTATACCAAACCTATTTTCTTCAGTTCCTGGTATACCAATTTTCCTTAACAAAAGATTGTAGCAAAGTGCAACAGTTTTGAATTCTCCGCAAATTATTACAGACAAAAAAGAAAAACAGAAAAGGAAAGAGATAAGTAACTGCAGAATTGTCAAATAAAGATTGATTCGTTAAAATTAGATAAAAAAGAGGTTAAAACTTCAACCCTGAAAATATCAGAGGAAGACATCTATAGTGACGACGACGATGAACTTTTAATAAAAAACGTAAAGCTGTCGAACGTTTTGAGCATTATTTGTAGACGACGAAAAAAGTTGATTGGTTACATTGCATAAAGTGATAACAATAGCTTCATGTGATATGCACAATGTACGGCGATAAACTCCTTTTTGTCAATTTGGTTAAGATATAAAGTAAGATAGAGTATTTTAAATGTCTATGGAGTTTTTTCTGTGTGACAACTAGATTTACTAAAATGATTTAATGTTTAAAGTAAATTTAGTTGCAGTGAAAGTTATACCTTACAATAAACTAGTTTTGTTTCAATTATGATATCGTTTTAATTGGTAATATATATGTCAACAAACAAACCGTTAAATAGGAAAATTGGGGATAAAAACTCATTTACCTCAATTAACACACGTGTCATATTTTTTGAACGACTCGACAAAAAGTTGACCTTAGTTCAGTCAGTATCCGATAACAAGTCTAAAGGAATCTTTTAATAAAGTTTTGAATTTGGTTCCTGTCGAACTAAGTTTTGAGATTATTGTACCATTTTTTTTTTGGTTTTTTACTTTTAACAGAGTACGTTTTAAGAAGAAGATTCCGCTAATAAATTGGAAATGTCCAGGCTTTATTTCTATTAGTTGTATGATAATCAATTATTTATTGTTAGAATCGTATTGTTAAAAATGCCTTTCTGGTCCCATTTTATGCGTGGCCATTTTTCTGCTCGTCAGTATAAATGTAACAGATTCCACTTAAAAGAAAAAATATCGATAAGGGCAGCCTACACTTTAAATAATGTATGATTTCCCTTGAAATAAATTTTATGATCCATTGTCCAGATATCCAGATCCAATATCTTAAGCCTTTTCTTTTGTGCCACTAAAATAAATGGACCCTCAGGTTGAATACATTTTATAAGGTTATTTTTAACTTGAAAAATTAAAAAAATATATGAGTTTGGAAATGACATATTAGAGTTTAAGAAAATTATATTTTCTTTAAAGCTTTTTTATTTAAATATAGAATACTTATTACGAAATATATTTAGAATCGACCTCAAGGTTCAAATATTAATCAAATAAATAAAAAAAAATCTTTTAAAAGAAAAAGATTTTCTTTTTATGAAAGTCGTATAATAAACGATATAAAAATAATTGCCTATATAAAAATATATAATATCTGATATTATCAAACTACTAATTTAAAATATGAATCTATTGCATATCACTATTTTTCATATATGTTTTTTACCATATTTTTATGTAGAAAGTTATTTTATATCGTTTAGTGCACAACTTTCATGAAAATAAAATCGTTTTTTTTCTTTAATATAAAACTTTTTAGTTTTCGATTACGATTTTTGATTCTCAGTTAACAGACCATAGGACATAGGCAGCAGAGAAACCAAATAAAATCGTTTAAAAATGAAACATTTCATATGGAATAAACTTCAAACAAGATCAGTTTAAAGGTCATAATATTGCATTGTCATCGAGTTTGTAAATGTGTACTAAATTTCAGCTTAATTGGGTAAACGGAATTGAAGTTAACCTTCAAATAACCTTAAAAAATATGTTCAAAGTCAGTTTAAACGTCATAATATTACATTGTCATCAGATTTATATATGTGTACTAAATTTCAGCTTGATTGTTTAATCGAAAGTGAAGTTAACCTTGAAATGACCTTAAAATATACATTCAATGTCCGTTTCAAGATCATATTATTACACAAAAATTAGAAAGAAAAAAGAACTACGAGGGTTCGTAATATAGTAAAACCAAAAATGCCACCCACGAATGAAATGAAAGATGCGTGAAGAAAAGGTCATTGTGTTTGCCCATAACGCGAGTATTTGCAAAAATAAGGTAAAATTGACTGAATTAGCCTTAGTGAACCTAAGTTGAAATTTGAACCATGACAATCACTCCATAAGCCAGGAACTGAAATTGAGATGTCACCCCGATATTAAATTTTTCCTAAATTTTTTATGCTAGCCCCCCCATCTGCATATGAAAAAGATTAAAAACCAAAAAATCAAACGTGAGAAAACGAGGTATGTAAACACAGTCGTCAGCCTTAAAATGACCCTAATTAACTCCTAATAATTGCTTTTCATTCGCTATTGTGGGAGCACCAACTGTTTATAAACTGACATGTATATGATCCAAAATACAATACTTGGATAATTAATTGATGAAATCGCTGCTTGATGGAAATTCATTTTTCTTATGCTAGATAGTTTTCTACTTTTTATTAGTACACTGTAAGATATATATTTCACCATACCATAGCTTCTTCGGGCACTGTTTTTAAACTAAGAAGAAAAAATGGTCTAATATTAGTACCTACTTTTACGACTTAAAAAGGTTATTTGGTGTTCTACATGTTTAATGAAGGGGACAGGTTTGTTTCTAGTTGGCCGTTTAGGGAGTTCCCAGTATTTTTAATTCCATTTATTTCTAAACTTTCATAACCAGATATTTTTTTTTACTTTTATCTAATACATGTTAAATTTTAAACTTTTCATTAAAGTTATGTTTTTCTTGTGATAAATGCTAATGAGTTTTTTCTCGCTTAACAACCTTTTGTGTTCCAATTTTCGGGCTTTAAAATTTTTTCCTGTTTGACTTATATAATATTTACCACAAGAACCACAATTCAACAGACATACACCAAACTTTAAGTTTTTATCTACTCCATCTTTATTGTTCTTTATATACCTACCTAATTTGTTTACCGTTCCGTAAGCGATATTTATGTTTTCCCATTTAATATATTTTGAAACAATTTCTGGAGGTTTACCAAAGTATGTGATACATTTTTATTTTTATTTTTATTTTGTCGAAGGTAAATATCGTTTTTTGCTATTTTGTCTGTTATTTATGGCTGGAAACCGCTGTCAACTGTTATTTATTTAATGATGTTTAATTCTTTATTAAAATTCGTTTCGTTTAGTGGAACCGTATGAATTAATAAAACAAAGTGTGGTGATACTAGATCATTGATGCCTACACCACTATTAGTCCCTTTACATCCCACCATAGCTGCAGGTCATTCGAGGCCGATTGCCTTTGCGAATCCAAGCAACCTTGTTAGTTGAACTTGTCTAACTGCTTTCTGTAACAAAACTGTATCTCCCAAATATCTCTGTCTCAGTTTTTGAGGATATAGTCAACAGTTTTATCCTCCTCCAAACACCGTTTTCACGTCGGGTCATCTTCGACATCGATTTTATGAAGATGACCCCTCAGGTGACAATGTCCTCTTAACAATCCCACCACAATTCGCAGCTCTTTCCTTCCTAAAGAGAGAAGCTCATTAGGATGTCTTCCACTAGGTTCAGTTATATGTTTCTTAGCACACCTTATTCCAGAAGTTTCACTCCACGATTTAATAAATTTGCTTTTCCGCAACGATTTTAATTCTTTTTTGCCAACGGCAATTGGGACTGGTAGAATTGGTTGGAGTTCATATGGTTCAGTTTCCGAACCCAACTTTGACAGACGGTCTGCTTTCTCATTCCCTCGTATTCCCGAGTGACCCGGGACCATTAGTTTGATTGTGCAACCGTTCCCTGTTATACGATTCAGCATGTCCTTGCACACAGACACTAGTCGCGAAGTTACGATACTGGACTTCAGTGCCAATATCTCAGTCTTACTGTATGAGCATATATTTATTACCCTATTCCTGTCTATATCCCCTTATAGAGATGGGCACACTGCAGAATAGCATAAATTTTCGTTGGGAAGATCATCGCACGTTGTCCGAGAGGGTAGTACTCTCTGACTCCTATGTTCCTGCCGAACACTCCGGCTCCAGCTCTTTCATCTTGTCGAGATCCATCAGTATACCATCAGGATTCATTTCTTGGAAGATTTTGCTCTTTCTCTCCCAATCCTCTCAACTTGGCAGAAATATCTGCAGAGAGAGGTTGGATTTTAAAAGCAGCGTCATGTAATCAAGATAAAGCACAATGGACAAGAATGAGGGAGGTCTATGTCCATCAGTGAACGCAAAGGGCTGAATGAAGAAGTCATGTAATCTGTCAGCATGGGCAGTGATGGACACTTCTCCATTGTGCTTTCTCAGACACCTGAGTAGCCGCTCGTTCCAATTCCAAAATACCCTAACAAACTGAGACGATAAACAGTCTTCAGAGCCTCGTTTTCTATGTACAAATGAAGAGGAGGCAGGTTCATCAGGACTTCAAGGGCCCTAATGGGAGCAGTCCTCATCGCACTCAGTATTCCCACACACTCCATTCTTTGAACTTTGACAAGTTGAAGGCTGTTTGCACTTTATTGTACTACGCCATCAAACCATAGCGGCATAGGTTATCATGGGGTGGATCACCATAGTGTACATCCAAAATAGCACTCTAGGTGTCAGCCCCCATGTGCACCGAAAGGCTCGTTTACAAGCCCAAAATGCACATATGGCTTTCTTCATTGGAGCCTCAATATGATCATTCCAGCTCAGTCGTAAGTCCAAAATAATTTCCAGGAATTTAACTGTCCCCTTGTATTGAAGAGTCCTTCCTACCAATACAATTGTGGAAAGTCTCCCCATTTTTCTCGTTTTTTGTAAAGTGTACCAAATCGGCTTTGTTCAAGTTTATTCCGAGTCCCTCCCTGTGACACCACCGTTCCGCGATCCGGAAGGCTCGCATTATTGGTCCCTCCAGCATCATTCAGGGTGCGTTCCACTAAGCACCCACAACGATCACGCTCACGATAGCAGTTTTTCCCGTTCCACTAGCTTGTGAGCATTCTAATCATAAACCCAAGTGGAATGGGATTGTGGACGTCTTAAGCGTTGAGTTAAATATTACAAATGGCGGATTTGAAAATAAATCAGTAGCTCGAAAAGGTTATGTTACAATTTTTAAGCTTTAATATTAATAATTTGTTATAATTATTGGTTAACTTGCTTTATATTAAAGAAAAATACTATTTAGTTTCTTATATTTTATTTTAGTGGAATCTTTAAGTAATTTACGTTGAAAAATAATCAAAATGTCTTTTGTGGTGACAGTTGGATATTTAATGGTGGATCGTAATCATGCTTCAGAAAGTACTTCATCTAGTCCAGATGAAGAATGGAATGCGGTTTTACAAAGTCGGGAAAAGCGAAAACTTAGGCCACGTATTATTGATTATGAGAATGTTATTAATCGTTATTCAGATAAAGAATTCAAGTCATTTTAGGGTAAATTTTATATAATTACTACATTCTATAAATATGCTTGTATATAATTACTACATTTTTTAAATGTATTTTTCTGTAACACCTTTTGTGGATTGGACTACACCATCTAATTCAGTGTATTTTGAATCTAAATTAAATTATACTTATTTTTTTCTCATATGTTACACTGTAATTTTGAAACTCTTACATTCAATTGTCTTTAAATTTAAAAAACCGCGCCAAAATTCTGAACGTCCACTTTGACCCACCTTTTCAGATGGGTCGTTGTGAGCTTGGCGTGAGCGAGAAGAATGACGTCATTAATGACGTTTTCGCCGCGACCGCGACGACCGTAGTCGTTATGTGGAACGACTGAAGGAATATTTTGAGCGTTGTGAGCGCCTAGTGGAATGCACCCTCAGTTCACTCAATAGGCTATCCACCACAAGGCTCTACAGCAAAGGTGATAGAACTCTTCCCTGTTTACAGATAGTGGAACTTTAACCAGTCTATGTATCGTACTGTGGTAAGCTGTTTTTTTTTGGCTGTTAGGCTGTATCGAAAGTGAATGTGTGGTCATGTCTATCAAATAATGGTATATCGCAAACTCGTGTTTTTTTATTATTTTCAGTTATGAAGAGGTCTAAAAATTTATAATTATTATCTTCTATTTCTAGTATAAATTCGATTTTTTTGTAGTAGTGCCTGTGAATCAAACTAAGATGTCGTCATAATTTAAATAATAGATTTTTAGTTCATTTTATTGCCAATTTATTGATAATATAGGGCTTAAGGGATTTCCCATGGCTAGGCCATGCCGAGAGGAATAGATGTCGTTGAACTGAAAGTAGTTTCGATTTAAAAAACTCTAAGATTTCGGATATTACCACTAAGTTACAATTATTTTTGAAGAGTTTTTCAACTATGTCAATCGTTTCTTCAGTATGCTAGGAAATAAGTTTTTAACATCAAATGAGATTAATTTAAGGTTTTCCGGTAGCTGCAAGTCACGAATTTTGTCTATATTTTGTCTATTAATATTAAATAATAAACCCACAAGATTAGCAAATACCCTTGACAAAATAATAATAACGTTAAAACATTGAAGTGTATCACATACTTTGGTAAACCTTTAGAAATTCTCACCAAATATATTAAGTGGAAAATACAAATATCGCTTACAGAACAGTAAACAAATTAGGTAGTTATGTAAAGAACAATAAAGATATACCTAGTAGATAAAAACTAAGTCTGGTGTCTATCTGTTGAATTGTGGTTTTTGTGACAAATATTATATAGGGCAACCAGGAAGATGTTTTAAAACACGAATGTTGGGACACGAAAGGTCACTAAAAAGCAAAACAGAAGACTCTGCATATGCACAACATTTGTTACAAGAAAAACATTACTTTAATGATAAGTTTTATTTAGCAAAAATATAGTTTGAATTAAAGATTGTAGAATCCTCTAGTTTTTACATATAAAAACCCTATTAGAGCAATAGATTTTTTATGTTATAAACTCTACTGATAATATTATCAACATGTTCCACTTACAATATTTTTTTCAGCCTATTAATAAGAAAATATACAAAATACATACTTCTGTAGGCGTTTTTTTTCAATAGTCCTAGAATAGATAATTTATCATAAAATCCTATTTTGATTAAAAGTACAAAAATCGGGGAGGCATTTTATACTTTATCAAACTAATATATGATATCCTATCACATATATTTTATGTTCCGTAGCCCTAATCCTTTTTCTTAAACCTTTATCTTTTGTGTAACATAAAAACGTTTGAAGCCTACCCACGAAAGATTTGGAAGGGTCAGTTGTAATCAATAAATCAGGTGATTCGAGAAAACGTTCGTAAGGGTAGTTGTGAGTAAATTATGTTGAAACATAAATTAAAAAGCAATTAAGTGTATTTGAACAATCAGTTAGAACAAGAAAATAAATGCTAAAAACCTTACAAAATGAATTATTTATAAAATTATAATCTATATTATAGGATAGGCCCATCTAATGGCGCTAAAAAGGGTTTTAAAACGGCAAATTTGGTGTTACAGAGCGAAACGTTGTGCTTATTTGTTCTTTAATATTTTCGAATGTACCTAAATATCAACATAAGAACAAATCAGTACTTGCTTATGTATCTATTGGGATATTGAGTATCC
Organism: Diaprepes abbreviatus; assembly: GCA_034092305.1. Lineage (NCBI taxonomy): Eukaryota > Metazoa > Arthropoda > Insecta > Coleoptera > Curculionidae > Diaprepes > Diaprepes abbreviatus. The sequence continues at coordinate 28,108,893 of JASJET010000122.1, read as the reverse complement.
AACCCATTTATGATGTTAACCTCGAAGTGTGCAAGAGCACCGTCTTGTTGCAGCCACATTCTTTTTCGAATATTTAGTGGAACATTCTTCAAAATTACAGATAAATTGTGCCTAACAAATCTAAGAAGGCACCGTTTAGGTGGCCATCGAAAAAGTATGACCTACCATACGTGTTTCTGTTACTCTATACTACACATTGGTAGACCATCGGTTCTGGCGATCAGTGGTTCTAAATAAGTTGGAATTTTTATTGCTGTAATAATGGAAATTGTGCATGTTGACTAATCCGTTATTAAAGAAAGTGGTTTCATCCGGAAAAAGGACAAAATCAAAGAAATTTTCATCATCCTCTGACATTTTAAGAACTCGTAAACAAAATTCGAGTTCTCGGTCACAATGTCCTGTCCTGATGTAGTTTTTTATTATTCTTTCAATACTATCGCTACTTATTCCTGTAGATTCACAAATTTTTCGATGATTTATATTCGGATTTTCGACCAGAGATCGTATAACTAAAAATTCATTTTTTTTAATTACGTTAATTGGGTTCTGATCGACTCTTTTTTATAAGACACATTTGCTGTTCTTCGAAAAAACATGCAACAAATTTTCTCTTGAACATTTCGATGATCGACATAGAAATGGCAAGCTCAAGGTTAATAAATTAAAGAAAATAATATAAAAAAACTCCCCTCAAGAGCTTCGAATTCAGAAAAATAGACCAGACCCTGACTTTTACCCTAGAAATGGAAATGTTGCTGTCGTCTCCCCCGTCCGTCGACATTTGCTTTCGCTTGCCATACTGTACTTTTGCAATATCACCGCCTCCCCCCCCCCCCCAAAGAGAGGGGCTGGATCTGCCCCTGTATATATATATATATATATATATATATATATATATATATATATATATATATATATATATATATATATATATATATATATATATTCTAAATTTATAACCTACTTGTACAATTTAATGAAATTGTAGCATTTTATAGAGGCCATAAGGGCTCATTAAATAATACTCAGTAGATATTTTAGATCATCAGCAAAATCCTCACCACCACGTCGCGGCAAAAATGACCCTGAATAAAACATGTAAAAAATTAATTCGTTTACTCTAATAATCATTTTCTAATCATCGTTTACCTGTTTCCCTTAGGCTTCGATCAACCCTTTAAAAGTTTTTTTACTTGTCAATGTTCGAGCTGGAAGTCTTTCAGCATAAAGTTTTCTTGCCTTCGAAGAATTTCACACCGCTTCACCATATATTAAATGCATATCAGCATACTCTGCGTAAGAATATTCTTCCATTTTTTTTAAAATTATTTTTACATGAAGGCGGTTTTAACAAGTTCCGTCAATAGTATTTCATTACGTAGGAATTAACAATAATAACCTCATTTTTACCTGTTTGTATTTAGCATTAGTAACTTTTGAGTGTTTCGAACAAAAACTGATTTATCTCGAAAACCGCCAGATTTATCGAAATAAATTAAGAATAACTTTTTTTGAATAGTAATGACCAAAAGATCATTTTTTTTCTATAAAATGACACCTGTCAAAACATGGCTCAACGAGTGTGGCTGCAAGTCCGTTCCTGTCTTCTCTGATGAGCTCAATCATCTACTGTAGTATGGTTTAATGAGTCTTTATGGCCTCTATAAAATATTAAAATTCCATTAAGTTATACAAGTCGACTTAAAAATTAGAGCCGATAAAGTTAATAGATGGGCATCCCCTTAGGGCTCTGTATCTCCGTTAAGGGACACTTCAGGAATTTTTTTTCCAAGTCAAAGTACGTTATTTTGTTCTTCCCTATATATATAGATATATATATATATATATATATATATATATATATATATATATATATATATATATATATTATAGTAAGGTTTTTCTTTTTGTTGATGAGGTTTGGATATTTTGAATAGATACATAAATATTTTCTTGTACGAGGTCATTTATTTTTGCAGTTTAACCTAAATTTCGGAACTATCGAACGCTTTTTAGAAAAAAATGTATTGAAGCCCACTATCAAAATGAAGAAGTTTTTGATATCTTGTAATCAGCTTTGATTCTCGACTTTAAAAACACGTTGATAAACTATTAGAACAAAAAAGGGCTCAGTATTGATACTACTTGACAGCGTTGAAATACATTGATGAGATAGTAAAACAACGATTTTTATATATATTTATATTATATACACTCAGAGAAAAATATTTTTTGAAAATTGACATGGCCTGATATTTGTTGCGAAATTCCTGCATAGGTTATTGTAAGAAAAAAAAGTTTATTAACGTTTTTTCAACCTTTTCATATTTTTATTCACTTCTTTGTTAACTTTTAAAATATTTAATAGATTTGAACTTTTCTTGGATTTAAATTTTTCTTTTGAACAAAATTTGGAAATACAAACCTTTAAGCAGATAGTTAAATTATTTTTATTGTAGAGGCCGTATTATTTTGTAGATGAGAATTTTAATTAACAATTTTAGATATTTGGGAGTTGTGGCCTGGATGTCCAGAACTGTAACATATTTTAGTTCCAGTCCAGAAAAATTTATTGGGAACACATTCCCATAAGTTTCGAGCGGGGTCTTTTAAAAGTAAAAAAAAATTATATATCTAACAGAAATGTAGAATATGACGTGTTGACTTAACGGCCACCACGGCTACGCCAATGACTTCAAGAATCAGCGCTATGTCTTTATATTAAGGAGTTGTTATATAACAGCATGTACTAAATTCTGTTAACGAAAGTTGATACGTCTGTTTTACTTTTTTAATTTATAAAATACACAAGCAAATCATTAAAGTATTATATTCAATATTTCATTATAATTTACGATATTAAGGCCATCTTTTGTGATAAAAATTTGCTTGCATATGCTTTGCAACTCAAAGATAGAAGTGCAACGAGAATTGACAGAAAAACTAAAAACACTGGGAAGGGCTCAAAATAAACCCTTACAAGGCCGAGTTGGTACTCTTTACAAAAGAGAGGAAAATGGAAATACTTCTCACAATTACGTTGTTAGGAGGGACTCTTCCATTTAAGGAGACAGTTAAATGCCTGGGAGTAATTCTGGACTCAGGATTGAGCTGGAATAATGATATTGAGACTTGAACCAAGAAAGCCATGGATATACACTATGGTGATCCGCCCCATGGTAACGTACGCTGCTAATGTATGGTGGCGTAGTACAACAAAGCGCAAACATATTCTTCAACTTGACAATGTTCAAAGAATGGCTTGTGTGGGAATATTGAGTGCGATGGGGACTGCCCCTACCAGGGCTCTTTAAGTTCTGTTGAACCTGCCTCCTCTTCACTTATACACAGAAAACGAAGCCTTGAAGATTCTTTATTGTATCAGTTGCCTAGGACATTTTGGAACTGAAACGGGCGGCTACTCAGTTGTTTGGGCAAGTGCGGTGGAGAGGTGTCCATCACTCCCCATGCGGACAGATTACATGACACCGCTTTTAAAACTCAACTTCTCCTTAGAGATATTTTAGCCAAGTAGAGAGGATTGGGAGGGAGATTAAAATCTTCCAAAAAATGGATCCTGTTGGTATACTGATGGATCTCGACCAGATGAAAAAGCTGTTGTCGAAGTATTCGGCAGGAGCACAGAAGTCAGAGAGTACTACCCTCTCGGATAATGTGCGACAATCTTTACAGCGGAAATTTATGCTACTCTGCAGTGTTCCTATCTTTGTGAAAGGGATATAGACAGGAATAGGGTAATAATGATATGCTCAGACAGTAAGGCTGCGATATTGGCACTGAAGTCCAGAGTAGTACCTTCGCGACTGATGTCTGACTACAAGGACGTACGGAATGGTATGATAAGGAACGACTCCACAGTCAGATTCGTATGGATCCCAGGTCACTCGGGCATACGCGGGAATGAGGAAGCAGACCGTAGGGCAAAGTTGGGTTCGGCAACTGAACCGTATGGACCCCAACCAATACTTCCTGTCTCAACTTCTATTGGCAAAGGTGAATTAGAATCATTGCTGGAAAGCAAATTCATTAAATCGTGGATGGGAGATCTTGGAATGAGGTTTGTTAAGGAACATATAACTGGGCCTAGCGCACGGCGTACAAAGAAGCTTCTCTCCTTGGGAAGGAAAGAGCTGCGATTGTGGTGGGATTGTTGACAGAATATTGTCACCTCAGGGGTCATCAACTGACGAGGCTGCTTCGATTTGCAAAGGCGATCGGCCTCGAATGACCTGCAGTGGGATATAAAAGGCCCAATAAAGACCTAGAAATCGATGATCTAGTATCACCTTCCCTTTTTCATTCATTCATTTCAGTCAACTAAAAACGCTTATAACGCATACACTTTGCCAGTTTTTTCTTAATTAAATTTCACTTAAGATCTCTTTTCTCATTTAATTTAAAATGTTTCAGAATATTCTGTTAATCCCTATATAACAGGCTGCATTGTTTTTAAGGCTTTTATGATGTAAAAATATAAATTCTTTCCGACTATGGCATATTTTTTGCCAGTCACTGTATACTTAACAAACTAGTATTTATGATATCCATCCCCCCAAATATATTTTGTGTTCTGTGGCCGGAATTCTTTTCCTAAAACATTTATCTTTTGAGTTAGGTAACAACGGATTGAGACACACCCACAAAAGATTTGGACGGGTCACTTGTAATCAATAAATCAGATGAAATTTCCTGGCAAATAAAGACTAAGTGGTAAATTATGTATCCACACGATCTTCCTTGTACTGTTCGGTTGTTTGCGGGTATTTGGATCTGGGATTATTTGATGAAACCTTGTATACAGTGCGTTTCTGGTTAACTAAACCGCATTAGTGAGGTTAGTTTGATTTTGTTGACTGGTTATAATTTAGATTATTACAGCGTAACTGCAATCACCAAGCACAGACAATATATTACTTGAATAATTATTATCAATTTAGCGCCGACATGGATGGACTCGCATTTAAATATTATAGGCGAAATAATTAAATTTTGAGTAATATATAAATAAAAAATTTAAAAATCTTTTTTTAATTTGCAAGTACCAGAAATTATTATATGAATATATATATATATAATATATATATATATATATATATATATATATATATATATAATATATATATATATATATATATATATATATATATATATATATATATATAATAAATGAATAAGTTATTGTCCGTGTAATATAACAACAAAAATAAAATAAAATCTTGGCTTAGCGGACGTGAAATATACAATCTGCATTATTCTCGTGTTAAAAAGTGCGGAACATTCCAAAGTATGGAAAAACTCCGGGTCCGACAGATGGCGACAGCTCTGTTTCGTCCTAATATGGGACTCGTCAGGCCACCGCAGTCGTTACAAACCATCATCTCGCCTCTGTATCCTATAAAGCTGAATTTAAAATTAAAAACAACAAATAGGACGACAAAGGCGACATCTCGATGGTTTACTCGATAACACAAGAACCACACAGATTGACAAAACTTGTAAAAATCGCCATGTGGTGGCGCGTTTCGTGTACTCGATTGTATAGATTTCTGTTCTAATTCACCGTCGCGCCACCACATGGCGGTTTTTACAAGTTTTGTCAATCTGTGTGGTTCTTGTGTTATCGAGTGAACCATCGAGATGTCGCCTTTGTCGTCCAATTTGCTGCTTTTAATTTTAAATTCAGCTTTATAGGATACAGAGGCGAGATGATGGTTTGTACCGACTGCGGTGGCCTGACGATCCCCATATTAGGACGAAACAGCGCTGTCGCCATCTGTCGTACCCCGAGTTTTTCCATACTTTGGAATGCTCCGCACTTTTTAACACGAAAATAATGCAGATTGACACATTTCACGTCCGCGAAGCCAAGATTTTATTTTATCTTGTTGTTATATATATACATATATATATATATATATATATATATATATATATATATATATATATATATACATATATATATATATATATATATATATATATATATATATATATATATATATATATATAAGTAGAGTAGAATTGGGTTATTAAAATTTATTTTTCCATATTGAATAAAAGCTCACAACGAAAAACTAAAGCATAATCGTGAAACGAGTTTCTGTACTTATCTTTCAAGTAGTTGTATATTGAAAATCCTTTCTCACATAGCTATGTTGTACAAAAAGGCAATAAAACTTTAATGGTATTTTGCGCCCAAACCGGACACTCATTTCTTACACTTACCAATTACATAAGATTAATTAAAGAGTAATCTTTAAAAACAGTGTTAGGGCATTCCCTGAGGATAAATGATAGAATTTTTCTTTTCTAAATAAAGTTAACGAAGCATCCGAAGTTATATCTCAACCAAAACATTGGTACTTATTCACCTGCAGACATTAAATTCAAAACTTGGACTTCTTTAGCATGACTGCTATTCTATCATGTACATTGGCAATGGTGATCTGGACCTTGTAAAGATGGATCTAAATCATTTAATTTAAATATATATATATATATATATATATATATATATATATATATATATATATATATATATATATATATATATATACAGGGTGATTCTTCGACAAATTTATCGATCGATTGTGGGAAAACTATAATTTGAAAGAATCTGAAAATTTGACAGTGTACTAACTTGCATAGGGGACAGACGGCTAAAATATTTTGAAGATGGTGGTAATTTCGGTTAGTAGTAGTATATGTCAACTTGCTTATTTTAAATGGAATACTCTATATATTATTGCCTTTTTGATTTTTATGTAAAATTCTAGATATATTTCATGTGTAATGTTTTATACTTAAGTCTCGCTGTTTTAGACATATTTAAATTTGTCAAAAGTTACATTTGCTGACCAAAATTAACTATAAACTTTTCCTATAAGAAAGTCTTTATTATTTAATTTGGGTTGTTTTTCTTGTAGACGAAGATCGATTTTACTAGTCTTTTTATGATATTTTGAAAACTATTAGTACAGAGTGATCAAAAAAGAAGAATAAAAATTATATTTAAAAAATCGTCAAAAGTCAATTTTTCCAAATAGAAGGCACCTATTTTTATAATTTTATCGTATTAAGCATTAAAAATATGGGTAACTTGGTTTAAGATTGTTTATTCCAAAAATGTGCAGTTTTCAAAATATTGGCAATTCAACATTTTTCTACTGTAAAATGCTATACGGCTTTTAAGTTTTGTTATTAGTTAGCCATGACGATGAGGCGTGGCGAAAATAAAACAATCGAACCCTACAGAATTGTTACTATTTCTTGCCATTTGACATTCATTAATAATAATAATGTCGGGGCGATTAAATTACACGCACGAAGATTGTTTAAACTTATATAATAATTTATGAAGAATGTGATAGAGTTATTTGAAGAACCTGCGATACATTGTCGATCCGACATCCGAAGAAACGGAAAACAACACAACCGACTGTTAAAAAGATTATAAAAAACTTCAAGAACGTTGGATCTATAAAAGCTAAAAGAAATAGAAATGAACCAGTTGTTAATAAAATAAAGTTACACAAATTATTTGAGTAAATGTTGAAATTGGCGCCCTTGAACGTCCAAACATTTTTCGCACCTAAACAGGAAATCCTCATGGGTGGTTCTTCTTACTGACTGAGGATTGAGTTCCTAAAATGCTATTTTGATGCGCTGCATGCAATCTTCCATAGTGCTTAGTGGTTAATGCGGTGTTGTAAACTTTATTTTAATTGTCCCTCAAATAAAAAAATGAAGTACTGTTGGTTCGGTGAAGCGAGGTGGCCAAAGATGTGGCCCATTCTTGGCTATCCATCGATCATAAAACAAGTTTTGCAGATGAGTGTTAACTAAATGACTATTATGTGGAGACGCCCCATCATGTTGATAAAATAGATTTCTATGACCTAAATAGTTCACTTCCAAATCTCTCAAGATGACGAAGTAGCGCTTACCTATAAGTTAAAAAACGATTTTGTATTTAGAAGTCTTCAAAAATGGCTAAATTACCATTCAGATTATCTTGGTAGAATTCTAGGACGACGACGCCGTCATTTCTTATAGCACAATACAAGTTAATCTCCAAGACATGAAAATTTAATTCTCTAAATGGATGTACGTTTGAGTCACTCCAATAGTGGGAATTACGTCGATTAAACAATCCATTTTTTGTGAATTTGGCTTCGTCCGACCAAATAATATTATCCAAAAAACCAGCATTTTCTTGTGATGGAAATAAAATAAATTGACAGAACTCTACTCGTCGTGGAAAATCAGTGCTTTTTAAATGTGGGGATGAAAATTGTGAATTAATTGTTATTTATTATAATTATTTTTACCTGACGCTCAACAAATAAATATTAAAATTTTTAATTAAATTTTGGCAATATTTTGGAAAATTAAAAAAAAATTCAATAGTAAATAATAAATAAGTTTCCTAAATTTTTTTTAACCGGGCAATATTTTGTGCGGGTGCGTAGCATGCGCGTGCGCGACTGCCACAGTAATCATCACAATATATATATATATATATATATATATATATATATATATATATATATATATATATATGTATATATATATATATATATATATATATATATATATATATATATATATATATATATATATACATATGTTCTATGGTAGGATTTAAAATTATTTTTCGGTTTTTAGCTCTTTTTTAAAAGTAGTTTTTACTTTTTTATAAAAATTATATTTATTTAATTTGGATAATAAGAAAGACGTACTTTCCTCACTATGCCATATATTAAGGGAACCTTAGTGAAAGTAAGATGAATTATCAACAATTACATTATACATACCCTCAGAGTTCATTTAACAAAAACAAAACCAAAAAATACGGACATGAAAGAATGTGTTTACATAGTTCCATGTAAGCGTGGTGAAATGTGTAGCGTCCACTATAAGTTAGGATTGTGGACATAAAACTCATTTACAAAAAGGGAAAACGTTGGGATCTGATATGGCAGAATCTGGGATATAAATAATACCATACAAAATGATCTGAAGCTGCGGTGATATATATAGAACTTAACCTGACAAAGAAAAAAATTTTAAAAGCAGCTTACATTAAAAATAATAATCTTAAGTAAACTCAGTGTTAAGATATCTAATCTTTGACAACCACTACTTTGTAACAATCAATCATGTACAGTGATGCAAAACTTCGCGCTGCAATAAACACAATCCTTATGTAAGTTGGCCTTAAGACAAACCATTTAGTTTATACTTTATAACCATTAGAGATACAACCTAATCGTTGTATAAAAACACAGAAATAAAGACAACGCAAATCCGACACCAGATTTTAGTTTTTCTATTACAATTCAGAAAGCTTGAATAAATATATAAATAAAAACTAAATCCACAGAAAATGCTACTAATTGTAAAAAATATCAAATATTTTGCTAAATTTTTGTAAAACCTTATTAATTTCTTTCGTTTTCTACTGACTTTATTTCTTTCAGTGAAAACTTGGAATTTGCCCGTGTTTACGGTAAATAAACTCATAATCGCGGTCAGCAAAAGAAACTCGGAAAAGACCTTTACTTTGATTAATGACATTTCCAAGATGATATTGGTTGCGACATTTTCTAGACATCTTTTATTTGTGAATAAAACATGAAATATTAAACATTTTGGCCGGAGGCAAATAAATATCAAAAAACATACCCAGCAAGCTTATATAGAACAAAATTTTTAATAATAAAGAATTCCTCTAACAATGTTTTTTCTAATAATTGTTTATTATAAATAATATATTACTGCTTTTTATTATTTCTTGCTAGACAAGGAAAAATTTCTCCTGTGACGTTTACTGTGAGCGGCCATATTTACGACATGATTTTTCCCAGTTCTTTTACAAAAACAATTTTCAATTTTACCTTCATTCTACCTTTTCCTTCTTAGTTTACAAAGTCGCCAAGACAGAGTATGCTTGCAGTAAGTTAACTTGAAAATCGTGGTCAGCCAGGAAAATTCCCGGAGACGTTATCTCGGAATTCTCTTTCGGTATGCGTTCTCAGTCCAATTTGTTTAAAAGTTCTTTCTTCGTATATATAAAGAAAATATAATATTATCACGAAAGGAATTTTTTGGGACAAAGATCAATAAAAAATATTAAGAACGAATGAAAAAATACTTAGAAATCATATTACAGCCTAATTTTGTACGATATTCCTTAAAAATATTTGTGCAAACATTACATTTATCGTATAACTCCGGTTATACAACAAGAAATAATCGACTTAAATGTGAAAAAAATCAACTTATTTCACCGCATCTCTGGTTATTATCTTCGGTATTACTCGTATTAAATACAATTTTGAAAAAACAACTCAAAATATCTTATTAAATTTTTAAAGATAGGATGCAAAAATCTTCTAAAAATGATATGAAGACATCAAGAAAATAAGAAAAATTTACTGCAATTTATATTTCGGTGAAAGCTGATAAGAAAATTTACAATAAAATTTAAACAAGAGCCACACATTTTTTTTTATCAGTTCTATGAAAATTAATAATTATCCATATACCCATATCCAGACATTTTAGAATTTTATAATAATGGTATTACCATCAGTATAAATTAACAATAACTTATATTTTAATTTAATTAATGACAATAAAATTCTCCAAACTTTAAAAGTCCAAAACCATCGGAGCAGATTCTCTTAAAATCACTATGATTCAACTTTCTTGTCCTCTTACAATTCCTGACTTTACCAATATAACTAAATATATTTTTATAATCCTAGACAATTTTAGGCATTGTACTGTTCAATTATTTGTAAACTATTATAAAGGGTGTCCGGAAAATACGTGTACAATGTTTAATGACAGACTCTTAACGTCAAAATAGTTTTAAGAAGGCATTGATTTTTATCAAATTTCTTGAAAACATGGTAACTGAATTCAATGATTTTTGGGGTGTGGTATAACACTGTAATATGATGTTTTTTAGAGCTACACTGTAAAAATGGAATGCATTAAATTAAATGTAAATGTGCTGGAAGTAAATTTTATATGTTATCATATATTTAATGCACCAACATTAATATGAGTTCAAAAAATACTGAAACTACCAGGAAAAGGTGTACATTTTCCTTATAGGTAGTATCCGCCATCTAGACCGATTTCGAATTCATTGATTCAGTACGGGGCAGATATGTACACCTCACCATAAGAAAACTGAGCCCTTTAAGTAACTTATACCATACTAAACAAAAAGTTCAATACAAGTTGCGCCATCTCTCGGAATCTAATGCAATGTATATTGAATAATAATGTAAATTCCTTTAGTATTAGGGTATATGTGAATTAATTTTAATGTACAGAAGTTTAAATATCTTTTCAGTTACGAGGATGGTTCGATATGTTCTCGGCCTGATTAAGAAAACAAAAGATTTTTGAAAATGTTTTTATTTATTTTTCAACATAGTCTCCTTGTACTTCAATATATTTGGACCAACGATGTTCTAACATTTTAATACCCGTAGTATAATGCGATTTATCTAACTCTGCAAAATAAGTGGTTGTCGCTGTTCTGACCTCATTATTTGAAGGGAATTTTCATCTAGCGAGCCATTTTTTCAAGTTTGGGAAGAGAAATTAATCGCTGAGAGCCAGATCCGGCAAATATGGTGTATGTGGAAGCACTTCGAAACGTAGGTCATGGAGTTTTGCAGCAACAACAAGATGTGGACGTTGAGCCTTAATCACATGCTGCAAACGGTCGAGTAGTGAAGCGTGACACTCCCCGGTGATGGTCTTGCCTTATTCTAAATAATCTATAAGCACCATGCCATGTGAATCCCAAAAAAACTGTTGCCATGACTTTTCCTGCAGGCGGAACCGTTTTTGCTTTTTTTGCGGACTTTCACCTGCCCCCACCCACTGTTTAGACTGCTGCTATGTCTCTGGCGTGCAATGGTGAATCCATGTTTCATCTACAGTTATAAAACACACACACTCTTGTGAAGTGTTCATTCGAAGGCGTTTTTGGTCAACTGTTAACAAACGCGGCACCCATCGCGTAGAGAGCTTTTTCATGCCAAGAACATCATGTAAAATGTAGTGGACACGATCTATCGAGATATTTACTATACGAGCAAGCTCTCGTGCTTTCAGTTGGCGGTCATGAAGTATGACATTGTGAATTTTTGTGACAATTTCGTCAGTTGTAGCGGTTTTTGGGCGTCCCGCGCGCTCATCATCTTGAATTGATGTACGACCACGATTAAATTTAGCAGCCCATTTTTTTATTGTCGAAAACGAAGAAGAAGAATCCTTTAAAGTAGAATCTAACTCATTTTTGATGTCCGTAGGAGTTAAGCCCTTTAAATCAAAGTACTTTATAACCGCTCGAACTTCAATTTGATCCATCTTTCACAAAATATCGAACCTTATGTGTTCACGTGATTGCCACAAACAAACAACTGAGCGCAAACATCTAAAACTTTGCAGGGCGTCATCTCAAGGTTAATGCTTAAATTATTATAGTTATTTGATCCCACTAGCGCCCTCTCTGTTTCAGGCCGAGAACTGATGGAACCATCCTCGTACTTTTTTGAAATTTAAGATACCATTTAATCAAATTTAATATACAATGAACTGGTATTTTAATGAATTGCTTTAAATTCAAAGTAAATGTAAATTATTCACGATTTTAGGTACAAAATTATTAAATTTAATGTAGACTGAACATTAAATTTGCATTAAATTTAAGGTTATTTTTAACAGTGTAAATAACTGGTTGTAAAGTAGTGCAAGTGTTATAAAAGTGTCACTTGTAAAAATCGCTTCTGATTTTTTGTCATCAATGTTATGACAACCTAGATATTTCTATCGGATAATCGCATGTATTTGGAAGCTTACTAACTTTTGAAAACTTTTTATTGTGTGAACAATGTGGCCAGGAAAAAAATATTTTTAATTACATGCATACACCAATTTTCTGTAATAATAAAACAATTTTTAAAATAAATATTGGAAGTACATGTATTTATTTTTGAAAAATTGAATAAACTATCTAGAAAGAAAACACTAATTAAGCAAAGGTGCAAAATGACCGCCATTTTGCTGAATACACTAATACTTTTTAAAATATTAGACTCTATCTAATATTTCAGGATTATTAAAAAGATTTCCAGGGTTTAAAATGCTCATGCGCGGGTGTTCGCCGTAGTCTTATATATGACTGTTTTAAGAGCACTTTGCAAAAAAATACACATATTTAACTCTGGAGAACGTGGTAGCCATCTTACTGGTACATTATTGCCTCTTCGAATCCATCAGTTGGGATACTGATCATGTAAATATTGCCGAATAGTAACGGAAAAATGGGATGGGGCTCCATCATGCACCGAAGTAAAATAGGTAAATTTTCCAGAAAAACGTATAATGTGTTTTCCAAAAAATATTTCCATTGATCCTGTTTGGAATTACAACAAGATCAGTAAGGTAGCGATCAAGAATACCTGCCCAAACATTTATTTTAAAGTCATCTTGATGGTGAGCAACTTTAATGGAATATGGATTTTCCTCATAAACATGTTCGTTGCACAGATTGGTGATTCCTTTTAAAGAACACTTCGTGAGTAAACAAAATTTTTCCACCAAAATTTAAATCACGAATTCTTTTGTTTGGAATAAATTCAGAATATGTAAGGCGCATGGGGGCATTAATTGGTAAAAGTTCCCGAAACTTTTTGACGTAATATGGATGTAACAACTGTTCTTTTAAATTCAATTTACATTAGTTTCAGGGATATCCACCTCATGTTCTAAGCGGCGGGTACTAACAATTGGTTCGTTTACAACTCTTTCCAAAATTTCCTCTTCTTTTTCGAGCGTTGAGTTGTTCCAATACAATCCCTATCTTAATTTTTTTTTCTTAAAGCTGCCCATTTCTCGGAAATGACGCTTAATCTTGGTAAATGTTTGATGGTTTGATACTCAGTGGGTAGGAAATCTCTTCATGTAAACACTTCGACACCCATTTTTTTCACAAAACTCATACACCATAACCATATCAACCTTCTCAGAGGGCGTGTAGTTTTCCATATTTAATTGTAAAATAGGCTTAGAAATTTAGAATGTTGATCTTACTTTAGTCGACTTTTTAGGCAGTGATAGCAATTTGTCCAAAGGATAAATTATTAAATGCCATTGCAACAAAATTATTGGAAAAATAATTGAAAATATTTTTTTCTGGTGAAACCTCTCATCCAAGGAAAATTTTTCAAGAACTTAAAAAGCTTTCAAATACATGCGATTATCCGATAGAAATATCTAGGTTGTCATAACGTTGATGACATAAAAAATTAGAAGCGATGTTTGAAAGTGACGTCACTTTTATAATACACTATTTTATAGTCCTTCGCTATATCACTAAATAACATTATATTATATTGTTAGACCACACACACACCAAAAATCATCAAATTTAGTTACGGTGTCAAGAAATTTGGGACAATATTTTCTTAAAACTTTGACGTCTTCTACCGCGTAAACGAAGCATTATCGGATATAAACAAGTTGGCTTAAATAGACCTATTCTGACTTCATATATATATATATATATATATATATATATATATATATATATATATATATATATATATATATATATATTTACTAGAACATATGACAGTAGAGTAAAAAATAACACATTTTCAGACTTTATTGACTGCGTACTGAAATTGTTAAAATTCAACCAGTTTCCAATTATCGCATTAATTTCTCGATTTCTTATTTATTTTATTTTCATATTTTAACATTACGTATCGATGGTGGCTACAAAGAAAATTTCAACAAATTTATGTGCAAAGAAAAAAATTGCTTCGTGAAAAATTCGTGAGAGAAACTCTCTCCGTTAAAATTGCGGCGAAAAAATCCTTTCTTCTCAGTGTCGGATAAATAATTACACAGCAGTAAGAGTGGCATGAAAAGTCTCTCTTATATTGCCCTAAAAACATATAGGCTTATGGGGTTCACCACAATAGTCTAGGTTGGGATTTTTCAATTGTATTATGTACTATAACTGTATTATAATCTATAAATTATAATCTATATGTGTACGTAAAACAATTCTATTACACTGTTCAACTTTATTAATCATACTATAGTACATTATACCTATATTATATTATTGGGTAAGAGGTCTATCGGGCTCTGTATAAAGTTGATGAAAAGAATTTATATGAAAACATATTTATATTTTTGTCGTTGTATTCATATTTAAGGACGCTTCATTATAACGAGCCGTAGCTAGGTGGTATATTGAAAACAAGTTTGTACTATTTTTAAAAGTTTTATGCTGGTGTTGTGTTATTCCTTCAATTCGAAATGACAGGTCAGTTACTATTTATTTATCAATATTATATATAAGTTGCGTGTAGAAAAGTATTTTGAACAACCCGCAGTATAATTAGAATTGCTGTAAAGCATTTTCAAGGAATAAAATAATTATTATGAAAAAATCAACTTCTTCATTAAAAATTATTTTTATTTGCAACCAATAAAATAATTATCATAAAAAAGTCAACTTCTTGATTAAAAATTATCCTAGCATGTAGCATCATATTAGTATCAAAGTAGTGTTTGTATGTGCGTAGAATTGGGTAAATCTATTGTGTCCCCCTACTGCTGCCGAGTCGTAAGAGTTACCTTATTGGCTAGAGCTCTATTTCCCTCAGGAACCTTAAAATGTTGAAGGGTTTCAAGGTGGATCTGTATACTGCGACCTGGTAAATCTATTGTGTCCCCCTACTGTTGCCGAGTCGTAAGAGTTACCTTATTGGCTAAAGCTCTATTTCTCTCAGGAACCTTAAAATGTTGGAGGGTTTCAAGGTGGTCAGCTCCCCTTCTTTGATTTGGTGTGTTCCCAAAAACCTCATCCTAGGGTTTTCTAGAGCGCTGCACTCTGAAAGGATATGAATAGAGGTTTCGTCCTCCTCCTCTCAGAATCTGAACTCTTCTCCTTCTACCAGTCCCAATTTCTTGAGGTGTCTCTTCAGGTGGCAATGTCCCCTCAGGACCCATGTCAGAATTCTGAGCTAGTTTTTACTTAAGCATTCTTTGAATCTCTTCTGATCATAGTTGCCAATAAGTATCTTCGCTTGTCTCAATCCTTGCAGCTCCGTCTAATAATTGGATCTCCTGCTTAGACTGCTACTGATTCCACAGAACGGGTCTGGCCCCAGAAATGGTGTCTCAGCCCCTTTCCTCGAGAGCCCATCAACTATTTCATTCTCTTCTATTCTAGTGTGCCCCGGTACCTATACGAGGGTGACTTTATTATTCTTACTCAAATGATTTAATTCCTCTAGGTATTCCCAGACCATCTTAGAGTTGATAACTTGAGAGCTCAGTGCCCCGATGGCTGCTTGATAGTTTTTTTCTTTGTTGAATTGAATACATTTCCTAAAGGCATTTATTTCTGCCTGGAAAATGCTTGGTGACTTACCCAAGCTTTCGTAGTGTCTGGTGCCGAGATCCATACACTCTTATTCCAGTTCCCTCGGTTGTTTTGGAGCCACCTGTATATCCTAAAATGGATTTCTTGTTGAGTTTTTTAATGGTGTTTCTGTCCCATTCGCTTTTGCGATTCAATTTTGTGCTAAAGTTTTTCACAGAGCTGAATTTCTTTTTCATTTCATTTTGAGGCATGAACTAGTTTTGTTAATTTCTGGATGTTAGCGTCTTTTTACGGCACCTATTTAAGGAGGATTTTCTTCACCGCACAGGGATTTTTTACGCCAACACAGTAAGTGGAGTGATTTTCTTGACGGCTGTTTGTCTGGAAAGATTTTTTCGCCGCACTTATTCTGGAGAAATTTTATTCGCCGCAATTTCAGTCGTAATGTTTTTTTGTAACCATCATCGGTATGACCTTTATGAGAAAAAGGTTGGACTCATTTTTTTTTTCGAAAAAAAAACGGTGGTCGGCTGATCTAAATGTTTGGAATGAAGCTTATCTAAACAACTCTTTGACATAAATATATGAAATTATCCTTCATTCCAATAACTTGTTTTATTTTTAATTTGCGTAGAAAACCCTTTTGCAAATTTTTCCTTGATTGCTTTAGGAACAAATTAAGTTAATTAAGTCTTACTAAATTTTGATTATTCGTTTCCCTAAATGAATATTCACCCGCACTTTATCAAATATTCAATAAAACCTTAATTTTTAAATTTATTAACTATGTAAATTCAATTTCTCGTTTTCAAGTTTCCGAGATTGGCAATTCTCGAAAACGTATTTTATTAGAAAAGTTTTCCGCTTAGTTCCTTTTTAAGTCGATTTTTGCTTCTCAACATTAGCAATTGATTGATTATATTATACCAGATCCCTAAAACAGTATTATAGAGACTTATGGTTATACTTGTTACAAATTTCAATAAAGAACTGAATAATTAATTTTTATAGGGCTGGACAATTTTTAATTTTATATGTTTCCACGATAGCGTTATGTGTTTACTTGTTGGTAAGACTGACAAGTTAAAATATTTCAAAGAAGAATAAATTTTTAAATTGTTTGACTTAGTAAGGCTATAATTTTTACATAGTGGCGATAGTTTATGTTAGCGTTTTTGGGCATCCCTATATATATATATATATATATATATATATATATATATATATATATATATATATATATATATATATATATATATATATAAAATAGAATAAAATATTGGCGAAGCGGACGTGAAAATTTGTCAATCTACATGATTCTCATATTAAAAAGTGCGGAGCACTCCAAAGTATGGAATAACTCCGGGTCCGACAGATGGCGACAGCGCTGTTTCGTCCTAATATGGGACTCGTCAGGCCACCGCAGTCGGTACAAACCATCATCTCGCCTTTGCATCGTATAAGCCATACTTATAATCAAAATACGGCAAATAAGACGACAAAGGCGACATCTCGATGGTCCACTTGATAATACAAGAACCATACAGATTAACAAAGTTTGTAAGAGAACCGTCATATGGTGGCGCGACGGTGAATTAAAACAGAAATATGTAAAATCGAGTACACGAAACGCGCTGCCCAAAAGATAGGGGTCGCATTTTTCGGTACTGGCAAGCAAGCATACCACTATTTAAGCAGCCAAAGCCACGTGCCGCACCAAACGATCCCACCATGAGAGCATCGTTTAGCGTGTTTCAAAGCCAAACAAGTAAATAAATATGTAGATAAGTTTTTGTCCGTGTAATTTAAAATAAAATAGAATAAAATATTGGCGAAGCGGACGTGAAAATTTGTCAATCTACATGATTCTCATATTAAAAAGTGCGGAGCACTCCAAAGTATGGAATAACTCCGGGTCCGACAGATGGCGACTTTTGGGCAGCGCGTTTCGTGTACTCGATTTTACATATTTCTGTTTTAATTCACCGTCGCGCCACTATATGACGGTTCTCTTACAAACTTTGTTAATCTGTATGGTTCTTGTATTATCGAGTGGACCATCGAGATGTCGCCTTTGTCGTCTTATTTGCCGTATTTTGATTATAAGTATGGCTTATACGATGCAAAGGCGAGATGATGGTTTGTACCGACTGCGGTGGCCTGACGAGTCCCATATTAGGACGAAACAGCGCTGTCGCCATCTGTCGGACCCGGAGTTATTCCATACTTTGGAGTGCTCCGCACTTTTTAATATGAGAATCATGTAGATTGACAAATTTTCACGTCCGCTTCGCCAATATTTTATTCTATTTTATTTTAAATTACACGGACAAAAACTTATCTACATATTTATTTACTTGTTTGGCTTTGAAACACGCTAAACGATGCTCTCATGGTGGGATCGTTTGGTGCGGCACGTGGCTTTGGCTGCTTAAATAGCGGTATGCTTGCTTGCCAGTACCGAAAAATGCGACCCCTATCTTTTGGGCAGCGCGTTTCGTGTACTCGATTTTACATATTTCTGTTTTAATTCACCGTCGCGCCACCATATGACGGTTCTCTTACAAACTTTGTTAATCTGTATGGTTCTTGTATTATCGAGTGGACCATCGAGATGTCGCCTTTGTCGTCTTATTTGCCGTATTTTGATTATAAGTATGGCTTATACGATGCAAAGGCGAGATGATGGTTTGTACCGACTGCGGTGGCCTGACGAGTCCCATATTAGGACGAAACAGCGCTGTCGCCATCTGTCGGACCCGGAGTTATTCCATACTTTGGAGTGCTCCGCACTTTTTAATATGAGAATCATGTAGATTGACAAATTTTCACGTCCGCTTCGCCAATATTTTATTCTATTTTATTTTAAATTACACGGACAAAAACTTTTCTACATATTTATTTACTTGTTTGGCTTTGAAACACGCTAAA
The DNA here is from genome assembly GCA_034092305.1 of Diaprepes abbreviatus. Classification (NCBI taxonomy): domain Eukaryota; kingdom Metazoa; phylum Arthropoda; class Insecta; order Coleoptera; family Curculionidae; genus Diaprepes; species Diaprepes abbreviatus. Next base: position 28,089,503 of record JASJET010000122.1, on the reverse strand, counting down.
CGATGCTCTCATGGTGGGATCGTTTGGTGCGGCACGTGGCTTTGGCTGCTTAAATAGCGGTATGCTTGCTTGCCAGTACCGAAAAATGCGACCCCTATCTTTTGGGCAGCGCGTTTCGTGTACTCGATTTTACATATTTCTGTTTTAATTCACCGTCGCGCCACCATATGACGGTTCTCTTACAAACTTTGTTAATCTGTATGGTTTTTGTATTATCGAGTGGACCATCGAGATGTCGCCTTTGTCGTCTTATTTGCCGTATTTTGATTATAAGTATGGCTTATACGATGCAAAGGCGAGATGATGGTTTGTACCGACTGCGGTGGCCTGACGAGTCCCATATTAGGACGAAACAGTGCTGTCGCCATCTGTCGGACCCGGAGTTATTCCATACTTTGGAGTGCTCCGCACTTTTTAATATGAGAATCATGTAGATTGACAAATTTTCACGTCCGCTTCGCCAATATTTTATTCTATTTTATTTTAAATTACACGGACAAAAACTTATCTACATATTTATTTACTTGTTTGGCTTTGAAACACGCTAAACGATGCTCTCATGGTGGGATCGTTTGGTGCGGCACGTGGCTTTGGCTGCTTAAATAGCGGTATGCTTGCTTGCCAGTACCGAAAAATGCGACCCCTATCTTTTGGGCAGCGCGTTTCGTGTACTCGATTTTACATATTTCTGTTTTAATTCACCGTCGCGCCACCATATGACGGTTCTCTTACAAACTTTGTTAATCTGTATGGTTCTTGTATTATCAAGTGGACCATCGAGATGTCGCCTTTGTCGTCTTATTTGCCGTATTTTGATTATAAGTATGGCTTATACGATGCAAAGGCGAGATGATGGTTTGTACCGACTGCGGTGGCCTGACGAGTCCCATATTAGGACGAAACAGCGCTGTCGCCATCTGTCGGACCCGGAGTTATTCCATACTTTGGAGTGCTCCGCACTTTTTAATATGAGAATCATGTAGATTGACAAATTTTCACGTCCGCTTCGCCAATATTTTATTCTATTTTATTTTAAATTACACGGACAAAAACTTATCTACATATTTATTTACTTGTTTGGCTTTGAAACACGCTAAACGATGCTCTCATGGTGGGATCGTTTGGTGCGGCACGTGGCTTTGGCTGCTTAAATAGCGGTATGCTTGCTTGCCAGTACCGAAAAATGCGACCCCTATCTTTTGGGCAGCGCGTTTCGTGTACTCGATTTTACATATTTCTGTTTTAATTCACCGTCGCGCCACCATATGACGGTTCTCTTACAAACTTTGTTAATCTGTATGGTTCTTGTATTATCAAGTGGACCATCGAGATGTCGCCTTTGTCGTCTTATTTGCCGTATTTTGATTATAAGTATGGCTTATACGATGCAAAGGCGAGATGATGGTTTGTACCGACTGCGGTGGCCTGACGAGTCCCATATTAGGACGAAACAGCGCTGTCGCCATCTGTCGGACCCGGAGTTATTCCATACTTTGGAGTGCTCCGCACTTTTTAATATGAGAATCATGTAGATTGACAAATTTTCACGTCCGCTTCGCCAATATTTTATTCTATTTTATTTTAAATTACACGGACAAAAACTTATCTACATATTTATATATATATATATATATATATATATATATATATATATATATATATATATATATATATATATATATATATGTACAAACAGAGAAGTTTTCGCCCGGGTAATTTTAAAATAAAATAGAATAGAATAAATCTCGGTTAAGCGGACATAAGATTTGCAAATAAACGTTACTCTCGTGTTAAAAAGTGCGGATAACCCCAAAATAATGGAAAAACTTCGGATCAATGTTGCCAACCTATCTCGTACAAAAAATGGCAGATTTGCTAGATAGACATTAAATAAAACTTTACATGGGTTATAAAGTTTAATTTCATGTTTAAATTAACAGTTACAATATGTATGTATAGAATAAGTTAAATCTTACTATTTTCGTTATAAATTAGACATTAAATTACCATAAACTTAAGAAAATCAATAAGAATAAAAGTCGGTTTTATTCATTTTTTTATTAACTTGCCGATTTACATTATTGTCACTAATCTTGCTTTTATTTGTTTCTAAACGAAAAATAATAACTAAAAATATTAATTGCGGGATTTCTACCAACCTTTCTATAAACAAAATCTATTCTATATGTGAAAAGTCAGATTTGTATTTGTTCTTTTTTATTGTGGCACTGGTAAATAAGGATAGAATAACAACCGACTTACGTATGTGGCGTAGCGCCACCTACTGAGTTCAAGAAAAATTTTCGACCTTTAAGCATGAAATTGTTTAGATTCCGTAATGTACCAGTTTTATAATGAGTATAATAATAATATTACGTATTAATAAGATTTTTGTAATTATTTTAAATAAATATGTAATAAATTAAAACTCAAACCGTTAGCGAAAAAACGGTAGTTCTCATTGAAAACGGTAGATATACCGTTAAAATCGTACGGTGGGCAACATTGCTCCAGATTCGAAAAATGACGACAGGCTCTTTCATCCTAATATGAGACTCGTCAGTCCATTGCATTCGGTACGAACCATCAACTCGCATTTGTGTATTATAAGCTGATTTTAAAATTAAAAAACAGCAAACAAGAAAATAACATCGACATCTCGACGGTTCACTCCATAACAAAATAGTAATACATATCAACAATGTTGTATAAAACCGTCATGTGATAGTGCGATGGTGAATTAAAAAAGATTATATATATATATATATATATATATATATATATATATATATATATATATATATATATATATATATATATATTTCAAAACCCGATACACTTAAGGTATAGGTATCCGGATCAAAATCAGTCACCTCAGTTCTATTTTTTATTAAACCAATATTACGAAAAGAATTACGAATCGTTTCAGAAGAAAAGAATTCCCAAGCAGGAGCAGGTAAATTTACGGCGTCTAAAATGGTAACTACTTTGACAATTTTGACATTTTCTTGAAGTTCCATAACTTTTATCAGTATCTGCTTTCTGTAAATTTGTTTTAAACTCCAAATAACCACCTGGTCCATAAGTTGCAAAACCAATGTTATATTGGGTTAAAAGAATTGAAGTTTGATGTTATGTAGTGTAATATTTGGATTAGCGGGGCAGTTATCTATCAAGAGCAAAATTTTACGAATTTTTGAAATACGTTCACTGTCCCAATTTTTTATAATTTTCAAAAATTCATTAAGTCCGAAAACTGGGACCCTGGAGTCGCTGAACGTTCTAAAATCGAATTAATATTATTTATATAATTCAATTTTTCTTTGAAAATACAAAAAGATACATTCCTTTATTCGGAAAACAATTACAAAAAAAATAAAATTATAAGCATGTAATTTTTTAAATGTGTACTTTAAAATTCTGATATTATTTCATACTTTTTCGTCTCTGACGTACCAGTCTTTAATAGTGATTCAAAAATTCCCTATGCATCTAATAGTATGTACTAATATAATACAAAATATTTTTTGACATTTTACTCCCGAACCGAATTCGGTTTGATCACTATTATTAAAAGACATATACGTATAAATTTGAGGCTAATAAAGGAGTATCAAACCGAATACCATTTACTTTGTTTTGTAAAGACCTTTATCAAATATGACAACTTTTGTTGTACCCGTCCCCTCAATGACATAGGTGTTAGAAAGGTTCTAAGCCTTATGTTTTCTCCTCATCATTCATATTTAGAAAATATTTACATCAAACCGTTATCAAGGATATGCTAAATATTCATAGATGCGTTAGTTTTGTTTTAAAGCTTTTTATACATCATCATACATAACATTCATTTGAAAACATGCTACCTTGAATTTTTCGAAATTTAATAATCTTATAATTATTTCTTCCGGCAAACTGACAACAGAAATTTTAATTTTTTTTCTTTTAATAAAAATTGAATTCTAAAAAAGTTACCGCTGTGAAAATTTTTCGCTCATTGGAAAGAAAAAAACAAGCTTTGATGTTGTACGTACTTTGTTTTATAAAAATATCAAGTCCAAATTAAAATATGCTTTAATGTCCCATGAAAAAATATTCTCATTGACAACGCATTCATCCTAAAAATTACTTTAATATAAAATAATTACACGCATTTTAAAATGAAGTTATAATTATAATATTATATATTAATTAAACTTGTATTGGGCTTATAATAACCCATGTATACCTACACTGTAAAAAGGAAATGTTTTAAAGTAAAGCTAAATATGCTAGAAGCAAATTTCATAAAACTTTTTTAAATGCATTTAATGTAATACATAAAATTTAATAATTTTTATAATAATCTAAATTAATTTTTTCAATTAAATTTATTGTAATCATAGATTAAATTTAAAGTTTAATCATTACTTTTTAAGGTGACTCTGTATATTAAATATACAGCCAGTGTTCATTGAATTTGAGATATGTTAACACATATTTAATGCATCAACATGAATATGAGTTCAAAAATTTTGAATCTACCCGGAAAAGGTGGACATTGTTCCCATTTCGAGCTCATTGGTTCCCGTCAATACGAAGCAGACATATACACCTCACTAGAAGAAAATTGAGTCCTTTAAGCAACTTATATCATACTAAACAAGAAGTTCTATACAAGTTGCGCCATCTCCCGTAATCTCACGCAATGTATATTGAATAATAATGTAAATTTGGTTGGTATTATGGTATATGTGAATTAATTTTAATGTACAGAAGTTAATCATTTATTCCCGTTTCATTCTAAGGATTTTCGTGACCGTTTGAGGTCTATCGAATTTTATGATTGATTCTCATATGTTTTGAATTGCTGAATGCGAATCTTTTAACATGAAAAAGTAACGTGGTAAGGAATTTGATTTTTAACAATTTAATTTTTTATGGCGCTGTCAAATTGTTAATAAACGAGGTATCGATTTTGAACCCATGTCATTTTGTTTCAAATTTAGTGACAATTACGACAGTATTTTCAAAGTTGGAAACAGTTATTTAGAAGCCGAGTTTTTGTAACATTAGTGCAAAAAATTACTTTTGTAACATTAGTGCAAAAACACTTCTCTTATATCTAAAGAGGGTTTACTAAAGCAACTCGGGTTCTGACAACGGCAATCTAAAACAAGCCGCGGTTATACATCAGAACCCGAGTTCTCTAGTAAACCATGTTCAGATATAAGAGATGTGTGGAAACCATTTCTTAATAATTGTATATTAAAACTAAATGCAGCATAAATTGGACTTAGGTTGCGACTGTAACCATCTCAGTCACACTCCACTGCATTCACTTTTAATATAAATAGTTGTGTAGTTTAGGAATTTATTTAGTTTCATTTGAAAACGGCAAGATAATTACCAGACATCGTGATATTCAACAAAAAAAAATAAAGGCAATGGAAGTTCAACAGATATCTACTACTTTGCAGGAAACATCGTTGTCTGTGAACTTCAAACAAGTATAAAATTTATTTCGCATTGAGATCGTAAATAAAAGCATAATAATAGCGAAAAAAAGTAAATTAATTATTGCCACGTAATGTATTAGAAGGGTATTTAGTTATTGGATTCAACAGTTGCTGTTATCTAACTGAAATTTATTGGATCTTAAAAACTTAATATATTTAAGAGTTTAATTAGTATTGAATAGCAGTAAGTTGTATAACACCATTATCCTTGTAATGCTACCAAATAGTGTAACCATCAGCAAATATGGCTAAGATGAAACTGATGTCACATGTAGGTAAAAAATTTTTGATAAATTATGAATGCATGGTATTTCAGCATGGAATTCTGTAGTATATTTGCCGTTAGCATCATTAGCTGAAACATATTTTTCCAAATTTTAATTCTCTTAGAGTGTTATTATGAGTAAGACTGAAACCACTTAAGTATAGCACCACTAAATCTTTACTTTTCCACTTTATGTAGCAGTATCTATAAGTCATACAGTCCAAAGCCTTTGCTAAGTTACTAAACATCGCTGTGGTACTCACTGAATGCTGCAATCTAAATTACTCTCATCTCAGAATATTGTTTCTGTGAAAATAAAATCATTTTCTGATTAATTTTCCAATTATGTTATTAAGGGTACGAAGTAAGGAAAATAGGATAATAACACAGGCCAAGAAGGGTCAAGTAACAGAAACTGTATAATATTTTCCCTTAGGATTTTGGTGCGCTGAATTCGAATCTCGCTTCAGAATTACTCCATCATGTCAGTTTTTTGAGATATCCTAACCTAACAGTGTAACAAACACTGATTTTCACTATATTTGAGGTTACGTAAAATCACAAAGTAATTTCTGTTAACAAAACTAGTCAGAGTACCTGAAAATATGATTCTTTCTCTTTAAAATAAATTTTGAAATATCTAGAAAACTTTTTTCTTCACCGAGATATGCTAATTTGAAAATTGAGTTTCACCGATCAACTCAAATGAGGGCCAAAAACAGAGTGTACTTTTCTAAATTCTGCCATTTTAAAGAAAATTACTACATAAAAATTTTAGGGCTCGCTGACTAGTCAGATCTTAAAAATTCAAAATAGCGGATCCAGTATAGCGGACAAAATTTTAAAAAGTCTTAAACTTTAAAGAAAATTTATGTATACGTTTCTCGAGGTATTCTGGAAATTGCTGGTTATGAATCCAAGTTCAGATTTAAAAAAGTCTCTTAGTGATGACGTTAATTTTAACCTAACAAAGATCTTTATAGTTAATTTAATGTCATTTATTTTTAATAAAAACCCTTTCTTTTTGATGTAGGCAATCGATAGAGCATAAAATTCTAAAAAGCTGAAATAACAGATCCAGTAGGGCGGATAAATTTCCCTGCTGTTTATATTTTCAAAATCTGACCGTGGATTCGCAATCAGCAATGTCGAGAATACCTATATACACAAATTTTCACTAAAATTAAAAACTTTTTGAAATTTTCGACGGCCATATTGGATCCGCCATTTTGAATTTTTGAAATTCGACAGTGAATTTGTAATTAGCGACCCCTAGAATGTTCACCAAAACACCAGGAGTTAGAAAAGTACACTCAAAGAGGTAACTCGTATTATGTTTTTAGCTTGCATTCGAGTAGATTGGTAAGACAAAAAATTCAAATTAGCATATTTCGGTGAAAAAAAAAGATACCAGGACATTTAAAAATTAATTTTATAGAGAAAAGATGGTACTTTCAGGTGCTTTTCCTAATTTTGTGAAAAGAAATTATTTTGGGATTTGACATAACCTCAAATATGTCAAAAAACAATATTTTTGCACTCTTAGAATATCTCAGAAATTTGATCATGATGGAGTAAATCGGACTCAGTGCACCAAAATTCTTCGAAAAAGTCCTAGAGTTTCTGTTACTAAAAATCAATCAAATTTTGTTGGCCTATGTAATTCGAGAAAGACTCAGCATACTTCTTTCTAAAAAAGGAAGAATATGGGCTTTTTTGTCAAGATAGAAATATTCCAGCATAAAACATGACCTCACAAGATCGTAAATATGAAGCGAATGCTTAATTATTTATTCAGTTTATAGACCAGTATTGCAGCTAACTCTGTATCATCTATTTTTGATCAATCAAAATTTCAGTAAGAAACAAAGAAATCTTTCTGCCGTATTTAAATAGTTTGTTATATATGTAATTCTCCTTTCAGGCAGAGAATATGAAAAATATATGTACAAACAGTTTATTTCCTGCAAATATCGCTCTAGTCCTCTCTCCATACGCGTTTCGATGATCACCTCATGATCTCGTCAGTGGAGCTGTATCGGACCGAGAGCAACATTAGCAGGAAATAACTGATATATGAACCATAAATTTCAAGGTATGTCGGCAGGATATTACACCTGCCGTCTACCAACTTCGATGTCAGACTGAAAAATATCGCCAGTCGAACGACATATATGAATCAACGGAGTAACGTGAAATTTTTAAACAATCAAAACTTCAGTAAGAAATAAAGAAATCTTTCTGCCATATTTAAATACGGCTCCACTAACGAGATCATGAGGTGATAGAAACGCGTATGGAGAGAGGACCAGAGCGATATTTGCAGGAAATAAACTGTTTGTATATATATTTTTCATATTCTCTGCCTGAAAGGAGAATTACATATATAACAAACTATTTAAATACGGCAGAAAGATTTCTTTGTTTCTTACTGAAAGTTTGATTGTTTAAAAATTTCACGTTACTCCGTTGATTCATAGATGTCGTTCGACTGGCGATATTTTTCAGTCTGACATCGAAGTTGGTAGACGGCAGGTGTAATATCCTGCCGACATACCTTGAAATTTATGGTTCATATATCAGTTATTTCCTGCTAATGTTGCTCTCGGTCCGATACAGCTCCACTGACGAGATCATGAGGTGATCGAAACGCGTATGGAGAGAGGACCAGAGCGATATTTGCAGGAAATAAACTGTTTGTACATATATTTTTCATATTCTTTGCTTAAAAGAAGAATTACATATATAACAATCTATTTTTGATGTTGGACACATGAATAGATGTGCTTTTCTTCCTTTTAGGTAAATCTATGCTCTCGTTTATAATTTTCAATGTTCTTCAAATTTCAAGGTTCAATCAGAAATTGTTTCTGTTACAATTACTTTTATTTTAAAATTAATGTGTCTTGAAATAAATAATTTTTAAAATTTTTTAATAACCATTAAAGAACTTAACTTTTTTAAACAGTACAAAAGCATTTCAATTATAATGAGTACTTTCTAAAAGGGAAAATACCCATTATTTACTTTATATTGAAGTAAAATTTGAAGAAAACTACAAAGACCTAACAAATCTGGAGTTTGTCAGTAACGTTTTCTTAATATCTTAAGTCATTTTCTAGATATTGCTTCCGTCAACCTTATAATTTAATACCTTACCTAGTGATCCCAAGCCATTCCACTAGCTTATTATTGATTAGGAGGACTGACCCTTCCGAATTCCTTTCCTATACATATGCTTTTAGTTACACAAAAGATTAAGTTTTTGGGGAAAACGGATTTGGAACACGGCCCGTAAAATATAATATATGTCTGGGACAGATATCATATCCAAGTTGTTGGCATTAGGTAAAAGTGGATCCTATGCTGAAATTTTCTCTGTAAATCGTGTTTTACCCTCATTTAATATAAACTTTTACGACTCGATACTGACAGTTTAGTTCAGGTTAACTATTAGTTATTAAATTAAAATAATAGGTAAAGGAGGTTGAGTGAAACAAGAGTGATTTTGTAATGAGTTAAGCGTTTATAAGTTTAAAAGTTAAATATTCTGAATATACACTGCAGCCCATTATAATGGTAAATATAATAAGATATTAGAAACTGTAAGAGATAAAATATATTGCTTGGTAAGAAAGTCTTATGATTTTGAGTAGTTTAAACTTATTTGAATTTTTAATTACCAAAACTTAAATGTAGGATAACCAAAAACTATCTTGTGTTACTCTCAAATTTACCATCATTGTGATTATCTATGGGGCAAGTGTTTAGCCTTATTCGAGAAAATTACCTGAGATACCCGAGACACAACAAAATAAGCTTTGCTTTTAGAGTCTGCTTAACCTCATTAGTTTTACATAAGAAATATTAAATATAATCCTTAGAACTACCTTTGCATCGCTCCAATGCTGCTAGGGAAATGATATTGTTTAGTTTGAGAAACACTGTTTTAAGCCAAAATCTTTTCAGCATGTGTATTAGGAATCCAATGAAATTTTCGATACTTAATTTAAAAGTTATTTCAGTTTAAGGAGATCCATTCTCTACCATATGAGTCAAGTGAAGCGCAGTACCCAATATTTGACAAATTACATAAAAATAGTAACAAAAATAATATTATTTAAACCTAAATAATTTGTAAGGCAATTATCATTGAAATAGAAAATATTATAACAATAAAGCAAATAAATGATAACCGGACTTCGATTTATTTAAATCAGCTGGTCGTAACTAGTGTGTGATTTGGCAACGTTGTTTTTTTACTATTTATGTTTATATGCGGGACAACTTAACCTTACTCTTTCGTAATAAATAAGTTTACAAAATAGTAAAATGTTTACTCAAAATATTCAAATGTCTCATGGCAAATATGCCGGTAAATTTGTAAGTCTTAAACCTATACAATGGCGTGAGAATATGGTTAATTCAAAAAAATATATATATTACAAGAAAATTTCACTCCACAAGAAGTTTATGTTTATATCAATAACCGTTACGTTATGATTATATCACAATAATTAATTAATTTGTATTATTTCAAAATTTTAATGGATTATAGAGTTTTTATATTTAATGTATTCAAAGATCTGAAATGCTCGCTCATACAATGTTGCCAAATGTTTGTACTCCATAATAATGCAAGTTACTCTTAAATTTTATGTTATATCTTTTAACTGATATTTATATTGGTAAATTTTATGTTATTTCTTTTAATTTAATTAATATTTAATTGATATGTCACGATAGGCTTTATTTAAAAAAAATCTGTGTTTCAAAAAGATAATTTTAAATTTTTTTCAATCTAATCTAATCGACAAATGGTAGTAAAATTTTAAGAAAAACATACTGGAAATTGAATTTTCAAAAACTTACATGGTAAGGTTGATTGAAATACCGCGATAGCATAGATTATGACATAAACTATTATAAATAAATTGATTTTCATTATGGTTTAATATTTTGTATTTAACAAGGGGAGCGATTAGACATTTACAAGTCTTTTCCTTCTCTTAGTTAATATGTAAGTTAATGAATAAGTAAAAACGGACCATTGTAGAGTTTTTTACGTAAATTCCTTCAATGTGCTTAGTTTTTCTAAAGGATCAAATTTTGAGTTATTGATTAAACTTTTTTTTTGAAATGGAAAGCGCGATTTCAATTTTTTAAGCTTATCAACAATGCAGAATAGTTAATATTTGATGTCACTTAAATTTTGATTTTTTTGTAAAATTCAGATTTAAATTTGTGAATTAAATACATATTTATTAATCATAATACCTTCAATACAACCACTGAAATATTATTTAGAATAAGTTTTCAAAGTCCTTGTAATATAATATATTTAGTAGTTAAGAAAACTTTTATACTAGAGTTTATTCATTCTCAAAATACAAACAATGTCTAATCTTATTATGTAAAAAAAAACAGGTGAGTAAACTAAATGAAACACTAAATAAAACTTTTTATTTTAAATACTGTTGAAAATGGTTTTCGCATTAAGGCATTAAAATAATAATAGGTTTGTTTGGAAAAACTGAAAAGCCAAATTTGTCGCATTGCTGACTAAGTTCTTCTACCGAAAGTTGTTGAGTTCTGTAAATAACCAAATCCAGAATAGAGAGAACAGAGGGTAACAAAAGTGACCGATTTGAAAACGTACAAGTCCAATCTCATCAGAGAAGTTGAAGACCTCAACCCAAGACTTGAAACAAAAAAGGGAAATAGACTTAACATCTGGGGAGCTCACAAATGCTATAATAAAAGAATATGAAAGTAGCTGGGGATAACAGAACTTGCTCAAGTGATATCGGGTTCATTCAAAAACCGAACGGAGAGTATACAAAAAATCGGTAAAAAAACTTAAGAGTTTTTCCACAGACTCATTTTCCAGGATCCACTCTTGTAAATAAAGATAAACTGCAAAAAGCTCAAAGAAGAAAAGCTATAAATAGCTCGAACAACTCTAGCAGCTACCTAGCAGTACAAATCTTCGCTTTAAACAAAATAAAATGAGTGATTAAAAGCTTCAAACTTTCCAAACCTACCGGAAAATTTTTCCCTCCGAACTACAGAGTATTTTAGGAAGGAACTGTTTAAGTCCAGCTTTTCCTTAAATTGTGTACCTAAAGTGTAGAGAAAGATCAGAGTGACGTTCATACCGAAAACGAGAAGACACGCATCGGATCAACCAAAACAGTACCGCCCAATAAGTCTTACTTTACTCTCCCAAAAACAGAATAAAAATTTATAATTGGCGTCTAAGAAGCGAAGTACTCAGATAAAAACCGCTCCACAGAAACCATTTAGCATATCAAGCGGGCATTTCCACAGTGAATGTCCTACATTGTTTGGTGGGGAATCTAGAAAAAATACTGACGGTAAAAGAAAGCTCTTTGAGAGCTTTCACAGGCATAGAGGGAGTTTTTGATAACCCCTCACATTAATCCATGGTTAGGGCTTTAGATGCAACACAAATAGAGTCTCCTCTAATAAGATGGCTTCAATCAACGTTAAAAAAGTAAAATTATCACTTTTTTAATCGACAACGAAGCGGTTACAATTATCACGTTCCTAGGGTTTCCCCAAGTAGGAGCCTTATTTCCTCTGCTGATGTTCATGGTCGTGGTTAGCTTGCTGATCCGGTTTTTTGACTCCGGATTTATAGAATTATGCTGATGATCTAGTTGCTACTATCAAGGGTAAAATTAAAGGGACTATCACAAACCTTATGCCTTAAATCAAATTAGTAACTGAGTCATTGACAAGAGATGAAAACTAGAAATGAATATTTCAAATAGAAATGGAATGAAACTCAGCTTTTTCAATGAGGTTAAATATCAGGGAGTAATAATAGACCAAAAATTGACCTGGAATAGCAATAAAGAAAAGATTCTCTAAAAGGAAATAGCGGACTGCTGGACATGTCGGAGAATTTCTGGTTACACCCGGGGTTTATCAATTGATCGTTAAACCCATGGTCACAAAGACACGATTAAGAGCAGCCCAACGAAAGCTACAAAAACACGGAGGTTAGCCTACGTAAGCGTCACAGGGGTTATGCGTAGTTGCAATAGAGGCAATGCTGAATCTTCTTGTATTGCACCTAGCTATGAGCAGGGCAGCAGCAACAAATTCCCTTAAGTTGTTTCAATTAGAAAATTGAAACCTGTCCATAAGATATGATTTTGATGTGAACTGTGAAGTGTTAATAGACTACTACCAAGCGAACCTGGGCTAGAAAAGGATTCAGGGGTATGGTTTACTGATAGAACTAAGGGAGAAGAGTATCAGGCCCAGGCTTTAGGCTTGCAAAATCCTTAGAAAACATATCTTTCAAGCAGAAATACATGCAATTTAAATTTACGCCAATGAATTCCTGAATAGAAACACTAAAAATGTTAAAATAAACATATTAGCAGATAGCCAAGTGGCGAAAAAAGCTCATAAGTCAAACACATATGAATCTAATTTGACTTGAGACTGCAGGCAAACCCTAAAGCAACAGGCAAAGAACAACAGAGTAATGTTAATGTGAGTCCAGGACACAAGAAAATCAAAGGAAATAGGAACAACCTCGCAAAAGAAGGACTCCTTTTCTCGCCCCGGAGCCTTTTTGTGGATTATTAAAAAGCCACATAAAAAGGAGCTGGGAAGAAAATCTGATAGAATTAAAATGACACAATAGGGCAGGTCTCAAATAACTGAAAATATTTATAAACCAATCGCTCAATAAAGAGATGTTCAAGTAATAACGAACATCCTTGCAGTACACTTCCTTCTGAAATAACGAAACATCTGTTGTGCGAATGCATGGCACTATTCTGGAACAGATTTAAATTTTTAGAAGACGTCACCTTCAAGTTTAAAAAAACAAAGTCCTTACCCTCTGAAAAAAAAAATAGATTTCGTTGAAAGTCTAATTATACCGGGCTATTATTAGATTAGGGTAACGCATAAAAGTTCTTATGGGTCGAAGTGCTGTAGAGGTGCTAGAAAAGCCTTGCCAATCCACTCACAATCTACAATTTACAATCTGAATTCATTTGGGTATGCATTGACATTTGTTTATGATAAATAACTGGAAATTAAGATTTTATTTACCAATAACATAAATATCAAATTTCAGTTTTTTTGGTATATATGTAGACAGGGCTTCGTGAGTGAATAACTTGATTGGCACAAAGGATTCTACAACGTTTTAGAATAAAATTCGATATGACACACGGATACGATATACCTTTAGAATGCAAGAGATGGTGTTGCCAGAAATATCAGCTAATATGTACTACATATAATGTGTTTGGTATTAACTTCAATGAGTAACTTGAAAATTAAAGATCTGCCAATCATAGCAGAGGATTTTCAGAAAGTCGCTTTTGAGAAATGAGAGAAGATGCCATAGAAATTGATCAACATCCTCATAGACAGCATGCCTAAGAGAATAATAACATATTAGTTTAGAATAGTTGAGGTTTTGTAAAAGAAATTTGTAAAGAATTTAAATAAAACTTGTACAATAAGATTGACCAAAAAGTTTAAATTTTGAATCCGGTCTCGTTGCAACAGAAGTGAGATCTTCTAGTTGGTTAGTTTTGATTTGCTTATGATATCGTCATAATTTATATTATACGTTTTAACAAATAAATTTTTTATCCGGAAAAAAATCCTTGGAATATGGTGGAAGTATATCTTGAAATGGACAAAATTTTCCATTTTTGCTGCTTTGCTAATAAAAGAAAACGATTTCTTAATTGTTGCATTTTAAAAGCTCAAACTTGGTGGACTTATTATTCGATCAGTTTTAAAATTATTTCATAGTGGGGAATTAAGACTCATTTTTTAAAATTCTTCTTTAGGTAAATTAAAAACCTTCGAGTGAATTTAAGCAATTCCACATTATTTGTACAAAAACTTTATAAAACATAATTTATTAAGATTCCTCATTCTATAGAAGCTAATGTTGCGCATGAGTCTCTGTAGAATAGCACTGTATTTTTAAATATTTCAAAAACTTACTTTAAAGGACAAAATATGTTTTGCAAGTCTGCTCCTTGAAATACTTGCTAAACTAATTATTTTCCCAAAATCTTGTTAACAGCTCCAAATCTTGCATTACTCCTTTTTAGTCGCATGTTCTAACTCGCCAAGACCGAGAATTCGGTAGTTCTCATACTAAATTAGGGCACTACCGCGGTCAGCAGGGAAAATTCCGGGAAGGCGTTTCGCTTTGACTAATGGCTTCTTCGGTTTAATGCCCGCCCCAAACATATATTTTATGTTCCGTGGTCCGCAAGTTTTTTCGTAAGACATTATCTTTTGTGTTATATAAAAGAGAATTTGGAGAGGTCAGTTGTGGCTGATAAATTGATTAGTAGTTTCACCGTAATAAAGCAAGTATTAAATTATGCATATGATCGATGCTTTTTTACTTGCTATTTCGTGCGTCACTTCTTTGTTTCATTTTCTTGTAGGTGTATGTATATAGAAAAATGTTAAGAAAGGAAAGGTTCTTTAGTTATGTTAGTTGTCAATAAGTTCAACCAAATTATATATTTAACAATAACATGCTTCATTTAAATTGTTTCTAGAATATTTTGTTCCTTACATGTTTTCGCAAATGGACTTGAAAGGTTCTTTATGTCTTGCCTAATTTTGTTAATTTCGACAATTTTTTCAACTTCCTCTAATGACAATTATATGAAAATATACAAAAATGTAAAGTTTTTAATTTTTTAAATTTAATAATACATAAAATATTGTTTTAATTTTACAACGAATTATTTAAAAATTAAAAATTTTGAACCTCTTCTTCTTTTTAACTATAAATTATTCTTATTGTAACATTTGATGAACAAATGTGTTGAAACTTTTTAATATACAAATTATTTTAATATTTATATTGATCTACATGTATTCTTTATCATAAATTTGTGGTCTGTTTACATTGTGAATTATTGGTTTGTATACCACTAAATATAAATACTCATAGAAAACAGTGATTATAATTAGTAAACTAGTCATGTTAAAAAGAAATAATGGTGTCAGATTGACTGCTGCTACCCATAAACTAAAATATTAAATTAAAGTGAATATAACAATTCCAATAATTTTATTTTCTCAGTTAAATTTAAAATAAATTTTGTATTACAAATCTAGCCTTTATTATTTAATTTTTATATAAATAATTATGGACTGCAGTTTATGTGGGTATAAATATTTAAAGTAAAAAAATACATTATAGATATTACAATATCAGCTTGACACAAACCCTAAATCTTTCTAAAGCTTTCTTCTGAAAATCATTTTTGACGAATGACGAAAAATTTTCTATATATGTTACAATACATTAATAGTTTTAGAGAAAATTTGTGTTATGTGAGATGTGTTGGAAAGTCCAAAATAAAATGTTGTTTTATGAACATTGCTAGGCACACAAAAACTAAACCTTTACTTTGGAAAATGTAAATTTGAAGAATAATTGGGTTTAGGTTAAAATTATATAAAACAAACAAAAAAATTAACACTTAATTATACAAACTATCCACAGATCCTATTTTACCATTTGCAATTGTAACCAGATTATTTCTACCATATTAATGAGAACAAGAATCAACTGATAATCCTCTTAGATCATCTCAAAATACACTAGTGCCACCAAGACAATATTAAAAGTAGTAAGAAATGAATAGAGAAGATAACTGAATTAATTTTCATCACGTAAAAGAGATAATAAAATTTTGGGGACTGGGAATGGATCCAATAATTCAAGCCAATTCAGCCGATCATCCTTTACAATTAATTATTTATTTACGTGAATTCAGAAAAGAAAATCTAGAAAAAAAAAAGAAATTGAACTCGAAGAAACAAATTATTTCTTTTTGGTGGCTCTAGTATCACAAGAAAGGGGTGATTATACTTTATTCATGGTCGACATGATGTGTGGAATATTTAGTAACATTCCCATATTTAATTGGAGTTGACACGGTGCGATACCAATGAAATTATTTAATACTTTCTTTAAATAATATCATTTTGACTTAAAGGTACGGCTCAAGGGTCATAACTCTGGCTTGTTAATTGAAGCATTATTTCCCAAAATTATATATATCCATGTTTGCTCTGAACTAAATCCAAGCTACCTCCAAATTTCAAAAAGCCCAAAATTATTCTTGAAACCCGTAATTTATCAAGTAAAGCGATTGATTTTATCCACATAGAGGGTTCCAATAGGAGTCTAAATATGTTTTTCGTATATATTTTAACTCGTTAAATAAGAATATATTGCTGTTTGAGCTTTATCACCTACCAGTCCTGAGTAAATAGATGTTAATCGCTATGCATGGTGAAAATATCTCCTAATTGATGTCATCGAAAACTGAGATTATATAAGGATTTGAGTATGATAATTATTTCACAATAATATACAACAGAAATAACGTGATAGTAATGTACGAATTTTCATCCCGACGAAAATACGTTTATGAAAAGGCGATCTTTCATAACCAGTGGAATACTTTTTAATCACCATATTTTTTTTGTTGATTATTACAAAACAACGATTTATCAGAATCCCTTTTTGAGCAGCATCAAATCTTTTTTTTCGAAAATATACTCGTCTTTTGGTGCTTTTGTCATCGTAATACTTTATAAATTTTTCTGCGTTTTGAATTACTTTCTCGAATAAAAGCATTCCTATATGTTATTGTCCTTTCAATCAAAGAAAAATGAAAGAATATATAAAAACAGTTTATTTCCTTCAAATACAACTCTGGCCCTCTCTCCATAAGCTTTTCTAGCACTTCATGGTCTTGTTAGTGGAGCTGTATCGAACCTATAGCAACATTCGCAGGAAACAACTACTATAGAAATTATAAATTCCGAGGAATGCCGGCAAGATATTAAAAACTTGCCGACGTCGATGTCCGACTGAAAAATACCTCCAAGCAAAACGATATCTATACGTTCACCAAAGTACTGCGAAATTATAAAAAATCACAATTTTAGTAAGAAATAAATGAAATCTATGAGCTGTGTTTACATATCTACATCATGACGTTGTTGAAAGGAGTATGGAGAGAGGACCAGAGTTGTATTTGCGAGAAATAAACTGTTTCTAAATATTTTTTTTTCTCTGCTTGAAAGGAGAATAACATATAGGCAACTATTTATACAAAGCGGAGAGGTTTCATTTATTTCTTACTAAAATTTTGCTTTAAAGAATTAAGGATAGGATCATTCAGTTTCCAGAGAACGCTAGCTAGTTATTATTACGTCAATTTAGTCATATCTCATTGTAGAATAATTAACATACTGGAATACCTTAGATCAGGATAAAGTTAACATGAGGATTTATGTTGCCACATTTTTAACCGTTTTCAGCCATACATTGTAATTTACGGCTAATTCTTTAAAATGATAGTTGTTATAGAAAGACCACTATTACTTTTTTGAAATTTTGAGGAGTATCTGATGCTATTCAGTAATTTTATTATACACCATTCCTGTGAAAATTTTTAGATTGAATTAAGGCCATTCCTTTTTGTTAAGCCATTTTCCTTCCCGACATTTTTAATTTATAAATCGTATGTTTTGGACAGAACTTGCATATTAGCTTATATGCGATATGTCATTGAGAAGTTTGAAACATCAAAGTAGTAGTATTTTCACGTGAAATTTAAATATAAGTTGGAATAGATAATAAATTATCATATTAGTTTAATCAGCTGGGTAATAATTGTGGGTGAAAATATCGTCAGCTGAGTCCATTTGATAGGCGTAAGCTGCACGCAAACTCCATAAGGTGTGCCGCCTAGCCGTACTTTCGCAGAAATACCTGACTCTTTTTCAAACCTGAAAATGCCTGATTAATGTTTTTTAGTCTCATCAGTATGCCATACTTCGATTTTAGGCGTAAACACATAACTAAAATCAATATTTTAGATCCATTTTCTCAGGATCATATTGTAATAGAACAAATATTAATTATTTTGCACTGTTCAATGTGAACTATATTCCGTTAAAATGAATAATTAAATAATCACTCTGTGAATAGATTTGCCGTGGGAATAGGGTGGTTATATTTTTATCACTATCCAAGAAAGTATAATGGAAAAATAAATCAGTTGTCGAGCTTAACTTTTATGATCTTTGTCGTTTAAATGTTATCTTAAAAAAATACATAAAGTAAGTTAATTTATGAAAACGTAATAAGACCCTCTCTTAGAATTGCCTATAAATCTGTCTAAGTAATCCTGCCCTGGTTATGTAAATAAAACCGAAAGATAAGGGAGGTTTGTAACATATGGTATATGCACAAACCGTTAAAATGTCTTAGAATATTGAACGATTTTCCTATTATTAGGAAACAAAAGAATGATCAAATAAACTCACTATAATAGAAATATATTGTTTGGACGACATTTGTGAAAAGAATCTTGATTAATCACTGTTTTTTCTATTCACAGGAAATAACGAGTTAAGATGTTTATTGCCAAAACAGCCAAGAAAAGTGAATAGTTTTTTTTTACAGTCTTTAATATATATTCTTTTCGTTATAGGAAGACGTAGGTTAGTTTGTTTTACTATTCTGTTATATAAAAATTAGGATTTAGACTCTCAGAGGCCAATTCGGGAATCAAACATCCGGTATAGAATAGCTAACGCCCTCAGCACGTAACGATCGAAACCTTCGAACTTTAAGGGAAAGAAATTGACGTTTACAGGGTTTTATTGGCTAATATGGGTACAAAGAGGAATCAGAGGGGTGTCGAGGGGGTGTAAGATTCGAAGACACTCTTTTAAATAATAGTAAATTTCAGTCATATTTTGAATGTCGTTAGAAGTGTACCGTGAGTACCAGTGCTGTAGAATAATTACGACGCGGTTATAATCGTCGGGAAAGAAGGTTATCTTTGTTTAATTTGGGAAATTAAGGGTTTATCGTGTATTATTTTAGTGGGGCATTTCGCGATTTTCATACGGTTTGATTAAGTAATATAAATAGCTGTTTTTCGCGTTTTATCTCTTTTTTTTTCTGTTCAATATTTTAGTAAGCTATTTATACATTTTTTTTCTAAATTGGGTTTTATATTTTTGGTTATTAAATCGGTCAATAAGAGTAATTCTGTTAGTTTTTTTGAATTATTATTAGGTTGAAGTCTCTCATTGTAAATAGTTCATTTTTCTATTTATTTTTGTTAAATAGATTTAAGTGTTTTGAGAAACTTGTTTTATTCAATTTAATTAAAACCTTCACGCGAATTAACTTGCGGGCGCGCTGTTGCAAGACCTACAAAACAAGAGATGTCTTCTGACCAACTAATTAGAAGCCTTTCCTGAGTCCTGAAGTTCCGAGTTGTGGTTGGTAAGCTTAAATAACCGTAGTTGTTTGGAACTAAACTGCAAGAGAGAAGAGGAACGTCCAGTCTTCCAGAGTGTCTCTATTACGGTGAAATTTAATTATAGGTTATCAAAATAGTTACTAATTAATAGGGGGCAGAAAATGATTATAAATAAAAGGGTTAACAATATATCATTTGCAAGAGTCTATGATCAAATTCTGTCACAATAGGACTTGATCTTTTGTTACCTCAGCACTCGAATCATAATTATCCAATTGTCGATATTCCACTGAACATGAAATAACTAACAATTAAGAAAATTATATATATTTCGAAAAATTTTAACTATTTTTGTTTAAAATATTCTGGACACGCTAGCATGGATGCAATTGGTGAATGTATCAAAAACATCTTTGTACGACGAAAGATTTATAATGGTCACAGGTATTTCGAGGAAAACTGATTTAAAAAATTAATAAATAACGCTGTTTTTCATTTTCGATCGTGTTATTCATTGAATTGACAGTTAGGCTTATAAATGCTATTTAATACGATATTTTTTCTTTTTATTTGTACAAAATCGAGTATTATTTGGAATTTTTCAGGTTTATATTTTTTAAAACAAATTCCACCTAAATAAAACGAATTTAAATTTATGTTATAAAATTAACACGAATAAAAATTTACTAAGTTGCTTCCGTTGAATTAAAATTGGGAACATAAAAATTTACATTATAATTTTTAAAGAATTTGAATAATCCAAACTGCCCCAAGTTATATTATAAATATTCAAATTAGGTGAAAATATTGTGCTTTTTGTGCAGATATTCCTTTGCTGTAACTTAGGATCGACTAATTTAAATTTAAAATATGTATGTTTTAAACCCTTTTTGGATGCGCCAGGTAAAAGAAAGTGAAGCGTTTTTAAAATAAAAATATACTTTTTAAAAATATAATATAAACAAGATATATACTTTTATTTTTTTTGTCCCAAATATTAAAATACTTTGGCTTTATGACTTTTTGATTGTAACAACTATGATTTACAAACTCAGTTAATATTCGTACAGGATGTTCTCAAAATTTAGTCATTTATTCTAACAGCTTGTAGAACTCTAAAAAGAAATCGATATACCAAAAATCATTTATTAAAAAGTTGGCAAATAAATAAATTATTAACAATTGTCTGAAAAGTTTAAAAACTGTAATACGAACCTTATTTCATGATATGATAGGTATTAAAGAAAAAAACCAATAAATTCTTTTTCAGCGATTCAAAACAGATAAGAAAAATATACTTAGATCCCTATAGGCATCCTCTGACTGGATAAAATCAATCGATTTTTGCGAAAAGTTCCGTTTTTATCAATGTTTTACTTTTATATATATATATATATATATATATATATATATATATATATATATATATATATATATATATATATATATATATATATATATATATATATATATATTACCACTATACACAAAAAAGGAAGTAAAGACGTCTGTGATAACTATCAAGGAATTGAGGTTCTTTGCACAATCTCGAGAGTGTATGGGAAACTAGTCAAAAACAGGATTGAGAGCGAATACTCAGATATGAAGGCCGAAGAACAGGCTGGATTTAGAGCAGGTAGATCCATCTCTTTACAATAACCCAGCTCATTGAGAAAAAATCAACACCGAACCAAGAAATACACCTGCTCTACGTGGATCTTAAAAAAGCCTATGACAGCGTACCATAACAAAACCTCTGGGAAGCCCTAGAAGAAACAAATATAAATATAATACTTATCAAGGCTGTTCAAATAATACAAGCAAAATAAAGAAAGGGCATAATATTTCAAAAGGATTCACGGTTAGCAAAGGGCTCAAGCAGGGATGCTGTTTGTCTCCAACCTTGTTTAAAATCTACTTGGAACAAGTGTTAAAAACATGGAAAAGAAAGTGCGAAAATATGGGCATTCCACTAAACGATTCCATACTATACACATTGTGTTTCGCAAACGACCAAATAGTTCTGGCACAAGACTACAAAGATCTAGAATACATGGCTCATAAACTAATAGAAGAATATCAAAAGTGGGAGCTAGAAGTTGACATAAAAAAAAAACTGAATACATGTGTATTGGGGGACAGCAACAAAACCTGATTATGGAACAACAGCAGCAGGAAATAAATCACTGTGAGAAATACAAGTATCTCGAAATGCGTATAACCAACGACGGCAAACTTGACGAAGAAATCAAGCATAGAAACAACCAGGGGCGACAAGCTATTAGACAGTTGAACAGCATATTGTGGGATAAAACAATATCCAAAGAAAACAAATACAAAATCTTTAATAGTATTGTTTAAAGCATTGTCACCTATGGAAGTGAAGTATGGCTATTGAAAGAAAGAACTCTAAGAACACTGGAAGCTACAGAAATTGATTATTGGAAAAGAGCGTCTGGAAAATCCAGAATAGACAGAGCCAGAAATGAAAGAATCCAAGAAATTATGGGCGTTAAGCACAAGATAACAGAATATATTAAAATCAACCAACTTAGATGGTACGGGCATGTTCAACGAATGAACGATACTAGACTTCCAAAAAAAAGTTTTAAATTGGGCACCACAGGGAAGAAGAAAGAGAGGTAGACCCAGACTAAGTTGAAGAGAAGGAGTGGATAAAAATATAAAAACAAGAGGAATGGATGAAAACCTATGGACAAACCGAGATCAATGAAGACTGGAAATCAGAAGACGGCGTAGAACGTTATAAACTGATGTTATATATATATATATATATATATATATATATATATACTTTTTTTTTAGAAATTTTGAGGATATTTAGGAATTCTACTATACACCATTCCTGTAGAAATTTTTAGATTAAAAAAAGCCATTCCTTTCTGTTAAACCATTGTCCTCTCTGACATTTTTAATTTCTAAGCTTAAAAAAACTACATTACATCGGATTATTTTACAGGTTAAATAGTTGTTGTCTTTCATCCTAAAATTATATACAGGGTGTTCTTAAAGTTGAGTCATTTATTTTAACAACTTGTAGAACTCGTAAAGAGAAATCGATTTACCAAAATTCGTTTATATAAAAATTGGCAAATAAACAAATTATTAACAATTATTTAAAAAATTTTAGAAATTGTAATACAAATCTTATTTCATGATATTTTTAATCACTGCATTGTAAAAACTTTGTTTACTGCGCTGAACAGGTTACATCATGTTCTACAAAAAGTGCTTAAAATTGTCATCGTTTATTCAGTTAATGCAAAGTCTTGCTAGATGTATCCATGAGTGACTATACGTGTCAAAAATAAAATCCCGGTCTCCATAGATAACATCACAAGCATTTTTAATGCATTCTTGGAGTCCTTTCATAGTATTCACTTCCCCATCGTGATAAACTATCTGGTTTAAATAGCTCCATAGAAAAAAATTGCAGGGATTTAGATCCTGAGAACGTGCAGACCAAGAAATGGGTCCATTTCGCCCTATCTCTTTTAACGACCATCTAATAATTGTGGTAGATTGTTTTGAAGAGAGTCGAAATAATTTTCACCTGTCACCTGATTTGGAAAAAAGTACGCCAGCTCAAACATTTACTGAAAATCTACTGCCCAAACATGGTTGTTGTGAAAATTATTTACTCCATTTCTTGTAAAAGTGGCCTCATCGGTTGTCGAAACATATTTAGTAAATTTGTTATTTATGTTGTACTAATGTAAGAGCCAGTGACAAAATTCAACTCTTCTAGGATAATCTTCTGGTTACAACGCATGTACCCATTGATAATGATATGGAAAAAGTTGTTCTTGTCGTAAAGTTTTCCACATTTTACTATAAGCAATTTCTACTTAACCTGCTATTGACTTAATGCTCGTTGTTGGGTCGTTTTCGACAATTTATAACATTTCTTCCTCGATTTCGTGTGGAGAAGGTCTTGCAGCGTGACCTTCTCGTTAGTCCTCTAAATATCCGGTGGCGCGAAGTCTTATAACTAAATTTACAAACATTTGCGATTTCGTAAAGGAAATTTCTCCGCGTATAAATGACATGCTGTGGTTGCATTTTTTGACACTCTCCGTAAGTTACTGTTACATTCACTGGTTCATTGTTTTCATAAACGTGTGTCATTTTTATTGCACAAAACATCCACAAATGAAGAATAATATCTACTGTACGAAGGTCAAATCGTACTCAAAACCGTGAAACCATTACATAGAAAAAATAGGCATACTCAGTATAAGTAGTAAAGAAAGTTTTTACAATGCAGTTGTTGAAAATATCATGAAATAAGGTTTGTATTATAGTTTTTAAATTTTTTAAATAATTGTTATTAATTTCTTTCTTTGTCAACTTTGATGTAAACGATATTTCGTAAATCGATTTCTTTTCACGAGTTCTACAAGCTCTTAAAATAAATGATGCAACTTTGAAAATACCCTGTATATAATTTTAGGGCAAAAGACAACAACCATTTAACCTTTAAAATAATCCGATGTATTATAGTTTTTTTTAAGCTTAAGATAGATAGTTTTATTGGTTTACAATGCCTTTAATAATGGAGGAATTTCCCAGTTCTATGCATATATTTTAGCCTTAAGAATTTTTGCTAGCTTTTTGAACAGACCTTTTAGAGACACCCAATTTACTGATAAATTATTTAAAATTATTTTTATTCCAAAAAAAATTTCTTTGAAATATACTGCAATGAAATTAAAACTAAGGTTGATAAACTCGACCCAAGTTATTTTTATTTTTATTTTGAATCTACCTAAATTTATTTTTACAAACATATGTCACTCGCCTTTCGTTCTATATGCATACTCCGGCTGCTGCTGTAACTCTGTAACATACAATACGCGCATTACAAGCAACTAGATTACTAAAGTTGGATATTAATCTTCTAATAACTTTAAAATATGGAGTAATGTTGCGGCTAACTAAACGAGAAACTGCAGCGGCACCATATTTGATATTTACATGCATATGCCACCAAAATGAAACCAAGACTTGGCAGATTGTACCGAAATGAGGCAAACATTGCAATGATTTTGATTGAAGCATGATATTGCGGGATGCAATGTCAAGTATTCAACGTTACTTTTATTAGCAAAGGGTGGATGACAGCACTATGCTTTTTAGCCTTAATTTCAAATGCATTAAATATAATAAAAATTGTACTTATAGTTTAAGAGGACGAAGAACTAAGTTACCATTTTTGTATGAATTTTATTTTTAAAGAAATGTATTTGTATTAAGATGTGATTTATTCCCTGAAATATGAAGTTCATCATTCAAGAATATACCAAAATAAAGGGTGTTTTTTATAGAGTTATAGAAATTTTAAATGGAATAAAACAAAGATGAATTTTTTAAATTGACATGAAATTTACTTTATTCGAAAGATAACCTTCTGGCATTATAATTTAAATATGACTTCTGGCATATGACCGCCACGGCTGGCTCGGACGTAGTCTAATCTGGAGGTCCAATTTTCGATGACTTTTTCCAACATTTGTGGCCGTATATCGGCAATAACGTGGCGAATGTTGTCCTCCAAGTGATCAATCGTTTCGGGCTTATCGGCGTAGACTAGCGACTTCACATATCCCCACAGAAAATAGTCTAGCGGCGTTAAGTCGCACTATCTTGGAGGCCAATTCACGGGTCCGAAACGTAAAACTATGCGGTTACCAAACGTTTCCTCCAATAAATCAATTGTGGCACGAGCTGTGTGACATGTTGCGCCGTCTTGTTGAAACCACAGCTCCTGCACATCATGGTTGTTCAATTGATGAACGAAAAAGTCAGTAATCATGGCTCTATAGCGGTCATCATTGACTGAAACGTTCTGACCAGCATCGTTTTTAAAGAAGTATGGACCAATGATTCCACCAGCCCATAAAGCACACCAAACAGTCAGTTTTTCTGGATGTAACGGTGTCTCAACATACACTTGAGGATTATCATCACTCCAAATACGGCAGTTTTGTTTATTGACGTATCCATTCAAACAAAGGTGAGCTTCATCGCTAAACAAAATTCGCTTATGAAAATCGGGATCAACGGCAATCTTGTTTTGGGCCCATTCACGGAATCTACGCCTTGCTAGGTGATCGTGTGGCTTCAATTCTTCAAGTTGGATTTTGTAAGCACGCAAACCAAGATCTTTCCACAAAATTTTCCATAAAGTGAATGGACACATACCCAATTCCTGTGCACGATGGCGGATAGACTGATTCGGGTCTTCCTCTACGCTACGCTCTACAGTAGCAATGACTTCTTCTGTACGCACTGTACGACGTCTCTGTGGATGCGTATTATCATTTAGAGTAAACGTGGTGTGAAAATGTTCCATAGTTAATCGAATTAATTGCTCTGATGGACGATTATATTGACCGTAAAATGGACGTAGTGCGCGCTACGTATTTCGAACAGAACCATGACTTTCAAAATAAATTTGCACAATTTGGAAGCGTTGTTCAGGCGTCAGTCTATTCATGTTGAAATACCAAACCAACCTAAACATAAATCACTTGACAGCTGACAAAATGGCCGCCAGTTAAAAAAGTGTTGCCAACTTAAAGTTCTATATCTCTATAAGAAACACCCTTTATTATTGCAGGTCTCAGACTTCCATTTGAAAATGCGAAAAAATAGTCACTTTTGCCTAGTCACAGTAATATTTTTCATATTTGGGGGTGTAACCAAGCAACAACATTTAGTAAATATTAATGAAAATAATAAATAATTTTAAAATGATGTGGAAAAAATTGAGAGTTAAAAACTTTTTTCAGTTCAGTGCTTATCACCCTTTTTTAATAGTATCTCTTTTACGATTTTTTAAAAATATTCATGACTCCCATTCTTATTCGTCATATTTCAATAATAAAGCGAAAAATAAAATTTTTTTGAAAGATATATTATCACATAGGGAGAAATATAAAAATTTAACATTTCAAATTCAATTAATCTTTCATTTTAAATTAAAAAAAAAGTGTTAGCTCTAATTATTTTATAATCTATTAATTATTAATATTAGATTTATTTACTGGTAGTCGATCGTGCAAATTCAACTAATCAGCAAGGTTGCTTTCTTGCTCATGATGAATAAAGGTTTGCTAAAGGATGAGAATTGTTAACTTATTTAAAAACAATTGAATTATAAATAGAAGGGCACGTTTTGGATAGGGATTAGTCAATCTGAGGTTGGTTAGTCAATCTAATATTGATTAATCAATCTAAGGGTAGATCGTTTGAGGTCAATTAATAATCAGTCCTAAGCGAGTCGCTAGTCAAATAGCCGATCGACCATTAGTGGTCATAGTGTAGAATACTTGGCTTGAGTCTAACTTCAATGTAATTAGAAACCTATGTTTAAAAAATGTATAACCCAGTATGTCGGAGTTAACCGTCAATTTTTATAAACTATTTTGAATAAACCAAAGTCAGAGAGGTAGGTTAGAGTTTAATCTCTGTAGACTAAAGTTCCGAATTCATGAATGTTACTAGTCATACCCATAAATGGGACGTGACAATATTTTAAGACTTAACAAGTGATGATATTTGTTAGGGGTAATGTGGATTACGCTTGCATTTGCTTGCATTTGCTTAACAAATGTTATAGATCATGGTTGAGTTCTTGTCAAGGCTAATCTCGTGTCTACTGGAACATCCAGCTCATGTCTGGCTTTTCTTTTGATTTGCAGAAGAACTGTTTTATTTAATTTTTCAATTCATATGCTGCCAACAACATTTCCATTCAATAACCGGCAGTATAGAATAGAATACCTTCGTGATCAGGGTTTTTGGTTTTTGAATAATTCCTTGACCACTCAAGTGTTACGAGCACAAGATTTTATATGAGTGACAATTGTCTCCAAAGAGCCAAATACTTTTTGCAAAGGCTTTCTAGGAGTCTTGGTAGCAAGAACAAATCGATCCAAACATGGTTGCTGCTCAATCGGTTTACATTTTATACAAGTTTTTTCATCGTAGATTATCATTTTTAAAGAATAAAATTATCTTTATGATGTAACAGTTTTTAGTGCTTTACAAAACAGAGACTCTTCTGCTTTTGTTTTAGTTAATTTATTTTATAACATTTTTGAACATGTCTAAAATGCGCCTCCCTCTCTCTTTTTTTTTACAATAAGATTTTCGGTTTACCTAATAACATATTTTTGGCTAACTTTTAAGAAAAATTGTAGGCCTGGGATTTCGGTATGAAATATCATGACATTATCATACGTCTTCTTTATTAAGTCTCCTTTGAGAAGGTTGGCTATCATCACAGCTATTCTTATCTTTGATAATGCAGTTCTAAACAACTCAATGGAACTGCAGTTGAATCACTTTCTCAAGTTGTTCCACCATGAAATGGGTCGTCTTCCTATGTTCCTTTTTCCATGAATGATCAATTCTAAAAGAGCGTATTTTTCCCTTCTCATAACATAACTTAGATATTGTAATTTTTTTATTTTAATTGTGTTTAATTCCTATTTTTATTGTGTTTAGTTAAAGCGTCCAAGCTTCCATCCCATACAGCAACACCGAGAATACGTAACACCTTAACATCCTGATTTTGAGATGTAAGCTAATATCTTTACCACAAAATACTTTTCTAATCTTTTTGAATATATTTCCAGCTCATCCGATTCGTATCCGAATTTCTTCTGTATATTCATTAGTTTCATTAACAACTGTTCCCAGGTACTTATATTTCTTTACCTTTTCTACTGGTTGTTCAATTCAGTTTTTTTTGCATTCACACTGAGGCCACGTTCCTCACTGCTCACTACTACGTGATCTACTAATTTCTGTAGGTCTCCTAATAACTCTGCAATGAGAATGGTGTCATCTGCATATCTGATATTATTATTAACTCTTCTGTTTACCTTTATTGAAATTGTTGTTTCTGCTAGTACTTTCTGAATAATATCTTCCGAGTAAAAGTTAAATAATAATGGTGAAAGCACGCACCCTTGTCTTACACCACGCTTTATGTCTACTTCGTCCTGAAAGTACAAATGAGCTATTTTCTGTATATCCTTATTTTTAAGTAGCCGCATTAGGTTGTTATGTTGGATTTTATCAAAAGCTATATTATAGTCCAGAAAATAGACATATACGTGTTGATTGACATCCATAAATCTCTGAACCAACACGTTGTATTCATTGCGCTCCTGAATCCAAACTGGGGGTTACTATGGTCCCTTTCTACTTTTCCAAAGATTCTTTGATGTATGACTTTCAGAAATATTTTTAGAGTGTGACTTATTAGGCTGATCATCCGATGGTCATGTAGTCCTTTGGCTTTAGGTATTTTTGGTCGAATAATGAATGTTGATTTAAACCATTCTGTAGGTATACTTGTTAGATCTGTTCAAGACAGTATATAAAACGGGGAATATACCCAAAGAATGGTTACTTTCCACTTTATGCGCTATTCCAAAAAACAAAAATGTAAAAGACTGCAGCGAATATAGAACAATATCTTTGATAAGCCAGGTACTCAAGCTGTTTTTAAAAGTAATACACGGACGCATTTATAAAGAACTTGAAAAGGGGATAGATGATAGTCAGTTTGGATTCAGAAATGGTATAGGCACCAGAGACGCATTGTTTGCACTTAATGTGCTTTCACAGAGGTGAGAAGGCTTTTGATAAAATTAGACATGAAAAACTAGTCGAGATTCTAAGAAGAAAAAACATAGACAACAAAGATTTAAGAATAATAACTAACCTATATTGGAATCAATGCGCATAAATAATAGTGGATAACGAAACAAGTCCGGAAATTGAAATAGGAAGAGGAGTGAGACAAGGATGCATTTTGTCACCCCTACTATTCAATGTGTACAGTGAATCGATTTTCGAAGAAGCACTGGTAACGAGAAGTAAGGGCATAATAATAAATGGAAGAGCTGTAAATAACATAAAATTTGCAGACGACACTGCTATCATAGCTAGCTCCGCTGAAGAACTCCAAGAACTAGTGCACGAAACAGATAACGTTTGCGAGCAACACGGATTAAAAATGAACACCAAAAAGGCTAAATATATGGTAATAACTAAAAAACAAAACATGCAAACAAGCATAAAGTTGCGAGGTGTGAATTTAGAAAAAGTGCAAAAATACAAATACTTGGGCACATATATAACAGCAAATAATGAACAAACAACAGAAATAAGAACGAGAATAGAAATGGCAAGAAGTGCGTTTGTAAAACTGAAAACCATTTTTGTGCAGCAGAGACATCACTCTAGAACTAAGAATGAGAATTTCAACATGTTATGCATTTTCAGTGCTGCAGTATGGGTTGGAGGGCTGGACACTAAAACAAGAATAGATAAACTGCAAGCGTTTGAAATGTAGTGTTACAGAAGGATGTTAAAAATATCTTGGACGTAGAGAAAAACAAACGTAGAAGTATTGCTAGCGATGGACAAAAACTATGAGATAATTAACAACATAGAAATAAAGAAACTGCAATATCTTGGACATATAATGAGGGGCCAGCGATACGAGTTGCTTAGATTGATCATGCAGAGTAAAATAGAAGGAAGAAGAAATATCAGAAGAAGGATTTCATGATTGAGAAATTTGAGAGAGTGGTTCAATTGTAGCTCAGTAGAACTTTTTCGAGTAGTGGCAAATAGAGTGAGAGTGGCAATGATGATATCCAATCTCCGATAGGAGATGGCACCTGAAGAAGAAGTCATAAGAAGTAGGTATAATTCCCATGTTATTAACTTGATTAATTCAGCTGGAACTTCTCTAAGACCTGGGGCCTTATTGCTCTTTGATATTTTGATAGCGTAATTTACCTTTTCCCTTGTTATATTTAGACCTGTCTTACTATTACTTCCATCTGCCCCCATTCCTCTTATCATACGTAAAAAAGGTTATATGTCAAAAAACTTTTTATTCTTTTGGAATATTATATCACATTCAATCCTGAGGATGACATTAAATTATACTAAGAACCGAAAAATAGTCTTTAATTTGTTTCAGATACCTATTTTGGGGATACCAATTTCTAGTGATTTAGATAAGAACAAAATTTGTTATAGTTCCAGGAAATATGAAATATAAATATGTGAAATCCATCAGTCTTTTCTAAAAAAATACCATTACTACGTACTTTGATAAGGCAGCCCTAATCAATAACCAGTTAACTACAAAACGTAACAGCTACACCTCGAAATCTCTTTGGCTACCCGCATAAGTAGCTAACCTACCAATAATTTGGCCTTCCATTCTTTTTCTCTATAAAAGTCGTGCTTAAAAGCATTAATATTACTCTTTAAATAAGACAAATCAAATTACCTAAAAAGGGTCTATAAGTATCAGCCTGATAAACTGGCCAGATGATGAGAATTAATTTTTCATTTCGAGAATTAACTTAGACTATGTGAGACTTCTTTCTGTGATTTGTTATATTTAATATATGTATATGCATTTAATTGTGCACTGTTATTAATATACAGGTTTGATTTATCTCCTGAACGTTTTACGAAAAATGTCAATAAATGCTGTTGCAATATTCTATGACAAGCTCAATAATATATGTATAATGTGTATTTAATTTCTTTTAATAATATAGAAAATAATAATTTATTAATAAATATTAAATGCTTTTGAGTCATTGATTTCGTATAAAATAATAAAGGTAAAAGATATTAAAATTTAATAGCCTCTATAAATATTGTGTATACAGATAAATAAAATGGATGATTAATATTGGTATTTATAAAATAAAATAGTAAGAGTAAAAAAAATCCATTAATATAATAATGAATATTGACAGGACAATCTAGTTAGAGTGAGAAAATCTTTAGGTGACATTTCATTTTAATAATATGCAGTTGATTTAGAGCAAAAGCTTTTGCATACTGACGTAGTTTGATATTAATGTCTTCATCTCCAAACATTGTTTTTATTATCAATTTTTATTATTTTTTTAATACAGCAAAGTTTGAGAAAATTGTGTGTGATCTGATTGTTCTCATATGTAAACAGCAGGCCTATTTCTTCAACTATCTCACTCATATACAAGGTCCTGCAAGAGTGTGCCCCAAAACGGTTTGCCTATCCAAATTATTTTTTTGTAATGAAATACTCTGTATGTTCCTATATCTTCAAAATTTCTCTGAGATCTTAATTCATTCCTAAAATATTAAGGAATTTGAGTGTCTTCTTTAAGAGTTTTTTTTTTCAAAAATTTTGTAATTTACATGTTTTTTTAAAGAATTTGCGAGTTTTGCGGGTGAATATTTTAAAGAAAAATAAAAAATAATCTTATTAAAGACAGTCTAAAAATACTCAATTTAGGTTTTTAAAATTATCTTTTATACAATATTATTTAAAATTAATTTATGAATTTCAATATCATTTTGATTTTTTTTTTAAATACTCTGTCTAATTTTGGTTAAATTAATGAAAACTTATTAGTTGAATATTGTTTGAAATATCAGCTTATCATCGATTTTTAGATGATTTTAAAGTATTTACAGATATCAAAAATTCTGTATTTCATTTCAAAAATTTTAAAACAAATACATTATGAATAATAAATTGTAAACTGAATTAAATATTCAAAATATCTTTCATCTCGGTTTTGGTCTAAAATCACTCCAGTGAAAATATCTTTTAAGTTTTTTTTAATATATTCAGCGAAATACTAATAAACGCATGTCTCATTCTTTATTGCATATTAATGGCTGTTCGTAGCGCAAATTTTGAAAGTTTGTTTTACGTTGCTTTGCCAAAAAAAATCAAGTTTTTTAGATCAGATGATTTGGGCGTCGCCACTGAATAGGCTTATTCATCCAGATTGTTTCTTACATCCCGTGAAAAATGTGCCGGGGCGTCATCTTAGTTCTGGTTTGTATGAAAATATCCTTTTAGAATATAATAGAATAGAATAATTTATTCATATTAGTCACAACAAATGTATCATACGTCAAAAGTAGCTTAAAGTAAGTATAATAGAAATCTATATAAAAAGAAAAGTTAAAAAAGAGATATACATTTTAAGATGGTTAAAGAAAAGCATAAAAGATGCAACTGACGAAGGAAAAACATTAATAAAATAGACCCACATGGCACAAGGCATCGTGGATTCAAAGTAGTTTAGTCAAAGTGATAATTCAAAAATCCTTGTATAAAACGCATTTTGAACTAAACTACTCTTTATGATTTTTTCAAAGTCATGTTCGTCCATATATATAATTTTTTCCGGTAATATATTGATACTTTATTGCCTAGTATCCTGCTCCAGTTTGGCACCTCTTTAATTTTCACTAGGCAAGAAAAATATTTCGTTTGTGTGTGAATGTCATGGCGAGTTTAATAGGTCATAATATTTTTTTTTAAATGACGAAGGTTTCCAAAAATATACCGTGCTGAAACTGTCAAGATTTTAAGATTTTTAAATGTCTCACGACAGTCATCTCTAAACTCAAGATCTGCTAATACTCTTGCTGCCTTACGTTGAAGGACAAAGACTCGCTTGGCGTCTGCTGTGTGTCCCCATCCCAAAATAGAATGTGATAAGTGAGAGTGGAATAGAGAAAAATACGTAATCCTCAATGTCTCCCGAAACACACTTTTAGAGAGATTTCACAGAAAGAAAAGATACTTATTTAATTTTTTGCATAATAGCTCGACGTGAGATTTCTAAAGTAGTTTTGGGTCCAACTTCACTCCCAAAAACCTAATATCTTTCTCATCCTCTCCCTCATTCATATTTCCCAGATCTATTGGTGAGAAGATGACCCTGTTGGTTTTATTATTATTAAGGATAAGCCTGTTTGCTGCAAACCATTTTTCTGCTCTCTCTTGTGCCTCCACAATATCCTCAAGCACCTCCCCCGCCGTACCAGCCATACATGATATTGTAATGTCATCAGCAAAAGTGGGTATATCATTTATATACACCAGAAACAATATTGGTCCCAACACCGAGCCCTGACGAACTCCATTATTTAAAACACTTTCCACCAGAGACACCCCGCCAACCCGCACGATTTGGATTCTGTCTTTTAGATAAGATCTAATAAGGTTAATGCTGTTGAAAGAGAAGTTGTATTTTGTAAGTTTTTGCAGGAGAATATCATGGTCTACACAGTCAAAAGATTTACTAAGATCGCAGAGAAGGACTGAACTATATTGAATTCGGTGGAATGATTCCAGTATGTAGGATACAAGATCCGATATACGTAGCACAGTGTTCTTGCCCTTTCAGAAACCGAATTGTCATTCAGTAAAGTAATTATTCCCTTCCAAAAATCCGACTATTAGCAGTGTCATGCTTCTTTCCATAATTTTTGAGACAACAGGAAGCAAGAATATTAGTCTATAGTTCTTAGGCAAGTTTATGTCTCCCTTTTTAAATATCGGACATACAATAGCTTTTTTTAACAATTGAAGGGAAGGTGCCTTCTACTAAACATATGTTTGTTAGTTTCGTGAGAGGTACCATAATAAGATCTTTAACAGTTTTATTAAGTGTGATGTTCAGTCCAAATATGTCAGTGCTATTTTTAATATTAATACTATTAATCGTATTCCGTATGTTATTAAATGTAGTTTCCCTGAAGGAAAACTGATTTAGCGGTGTTGTACATTGAAAGTCCATTGGATTTAGGTTAGCATTGGGTATATCTTTAACGAAATTAGTGGTTATGTTTGAGAAAACATCATTAACCCTCCAATTATGCAGCAATACGTTATGTAAAGAATTTAAATACATAGATGACTATTGATATAGCCCTAAACATTCTCCGTAATAAATTGTCACCACGCGATCAGTTATTACTGGTGCTGCTGTTCAATTTGTCTCATAAATACCAGATTTTCTGTTAGGTAATAATAAAAATTATGTCTATCTACACAGTCACTGCTATAAAAGTTGCCTTGTTAGACAATAAAACATAATTGAAATATATACGATCCTCTTATTATTTAATTCTTGTCCAGACATATAATTCTAAACTATTTGGAAAGAATTTTCAGCAGTCTTTTAAAACTTTTTTCTTCCGAAAGTCTCCTATTTTAATAACGTGACGCATAAATTCTACTGGCTAGAAAACAATTTTTTTGGCTTTGCCTAAGTACAAATTAATTTTATTTTAATGCCGCTAAATTTAATATAAAAAGTAATATTGCATTAAATGTTGAATAATTATTTCTATTTTCAAAATTTGCCAAAACACATAAAAAGCCCAGTGTAAGATTAATTAACAGATACTTTTGTTAGCATCTCAAATGGTTGGGAAGGAAAAAAAGTATTTTGAAAAAGGACGTTTACTTCTTTCACGAATATATGTTTATTTTTAAATCTTATTTTAATATGCACCAAGGTTTAGGTGATTCTTTTAAAATTCTATACTGCAATAAAATTTTTATACTATTTTGTTATAAAATCCTTCCTTACGATAAGAGCAAATTTTTAAAGGAACGGATGTAAATTACAAAAGCTTTAATAAATGTTCCATTTAAAAAAATTAACACTAACTCGGCAAAAATCTTTGGGGCATCCTGTATACTAAAAACTACTTTCATGGAATGCACCTTTGTCAAATCTTGAGGTATGTACTTGAACAACATTCGCAACTTGCACAGTACAAGCATTATGAATGACTGAAGTACTGTTAAAAGTGTAAAAAGAAGCAAAGTCTGTTGACAAAAATTTCAACAAATGCTAAACTCATCATTACCAGTATGTAACTGTGGTTTTATTATTTATCCCCAAGTGTCATAGGCTATATAAAGATGAAGAACTACTTTCTAATAAGCAATTTAGTTAATATATAATAAAACAAAACTATAATAAACAGGAGTTTTTCTAACAAAAAAAATCCTTTCATTTTCATCCAAAGTTTCATGGTGTTGTTGAATTGACCTAATTCTGCGACAATATTTATTTTACCATTTTCATTTCTATATTGCAAATATTCTTTTTACATAATTTTCTTATGTACGATATAAAATATGTTATAAATCTAAGTTTCCTTAATAAGTCTTTCAATAATGATATGTAATAATAAATATTATATAAATTATTTAATTTTAAGCAAAGGATTATCTATAACATGATTACGTAAGTGCAATGAGCTTTTTTGTTCGATTTTATGAAGGTTATTTTAATATATTGCACCCTCCAAATTTTTAAACACACGTATTATAAGAAAGCTTATTGTACAAAAAATTTATATTCGAGGGAAAAGCGTGAAAATGCATATTTTGTCAAAACTAATACAGACACTTAATTCGTTATTTTATAATGTAAATAACAATATTCATATATTTATTTATCTAAATAGATAATTTATCGAAATGATAATTTCTTTCAACCAATAATTTAGCGATAAAAATACTTTTAGAAGAAAATTTGCCAGGAAATATGTTTCATAAACTTAAAAGGCCAATAACCTGATTCCGCATTTAACCGTATAAATGGATTTTCTGAAACGTTCTAGAATGAATTTCCCAATTGCATTGTAGTTAGCGTCAGGCCACTAATTGTAGTTGGAACCGCAACCGCATTGCTAGGTTTCTGACTTTTGAGGCCCAATTTTATGAAATTTAAAAATAAAAGTAATAATATAAGGAAGTTTAATTATAATAATAATTTATTTAAAATAAATATATGAATAGGTCTATATGAATTTAACAACAATACTGACATTTAATTGTATGCGTGTGAAAGATATAAGATATATAAAATTTGTATTTTTTAGATGTGCTTGTAATAAATAGTTCAGCGAAGAAAATTTTATAATTATATTTTACTTTGTAACTTTGTAATTACAATATATATATATATATATATATATATATATATATATATATATATATATATATATATATATAATATAGGTTCTTCCAATTCTTCTAAATTAAATCACGATATTTTTCAGAAAAATATCACTTCATTAAAAGACCCAAACTTTTTACGCCACTTAAAGTGCCTAAAAAACATACACCATCTGGATTCCGCATTCAGTCAAGTCAAGACAGTTATAGGGTTAAAAATGTAGTGCCCATTCTTCTAACTGGCCTTTTAAAAATACTTTTAAAAAGTGAATATACAAAACAGTGAGTGACTACAATTGGTTGGTGATGTAATTAACTATTGTTTAAAACAAAAATCTCTGTTCTGGTGAGTTTTTAACCTCTTTGTCCATATATAATAATATTAAAAATGTACATTTTTGTAGCATCCGCATCAGTTGAAAAAGATTCGAAAGAATTGAAACGTCCTTAGAAATAAAAATATATATACAATAAGTATGACTACTGTATATATGTAGTTTCAATATAAAAATGAACCATATTCCCAAGAAAATAACCAACTAAAAATATATATATGCAGATAAGTTTTTGTCCGTGTAATTTAAAATAAAATAGAATAAAATATTGGCGAAGCGGACGTGAAAATTTGTCAATCTACATGATTCTCGTATTAAAAAGTGCGGAGCACTCCAAAGTATGGAATAACTCCGGGTCCGACAGATGGCGACAGCGCTGTTTCGTCCTAATATGGGACTCGTCAGGCCACCGCAGTCGGTACAAACCATCATCTCGCCTTTGCGGATGATGGTTTGTACTGACTGCGGTGGCCTGACGAGTCCCATATTAGGACGAAACAGCGCTGTCGCCATCTGTCGGACCCGGAGTTATTCCATACTTTGGAGTGCTCCGCACTTTTTAATACGAGAATCATGTAGATTGACAAATTTTCACGTCCGCTTCGCCAATATTTTATTCTATTTTATTATATATATATATATATATATATATATATATATATATATATATATATATATATATATATATATACATATACAAAGTAAAATATAATTATAAAATTTTCTTCGCTGAACTATTTGTTACAAGCACATCTAAAAAATACAAATTTTATGTATATGTATATGTATATGTATATATATATATATATATATATATATATATATATATATATATATATATATATATATATATATATATATATATATATATATATGCTTTGTTGTTTATCCGGGAGTTCATCCGTTCGTCATTGTTTCCTGTTGAAGGATCTTGCAGACGTTTCGCCAAGGTCACACTTGGCATTTTCAATGCTTACTGATCGGAGTTTGGAAAGTGAACTGAGGTTCCTTAGATTGCGCAGGTTTTTTATACTTTTCGTGATCGTAAATTGTACCGAAGATTGTTCGGTGGTGACTCCTCCTTCGTGCCGCGTGTGCTTGCCGACGTTGCCGGTTGTACTTGTTTTACCGATGTTGATGTGGTGTTTTCTGTTCGTTTGATGATGGATTTCCATGTGACTGGCAAATTTGGTGCGTCGTCTCTTTTGTTTAGTTCGCCACTTTTTTCGATTTCTATTGCTTCGCGAACAAGTCTTGTTCTGAGGTTACTAACATTGACAATTTCTTTGCATAACCCAAAATCAACTTTATGTTTTGAAACACCACAGCCGACGTGGTTTGTTTGTTCTTAGTAGATAGCTTGTGTTCTTCGAGTCTAGCTGATATTCTTCTGTTTGTCTGTCCTATATATGATTTGTGGCAGGACCCGCAGGATATACTGTAGACCCCTGGATTCTCTAACTTAATTTTGTCCTTGGGGTTTTTAAGTGTCGATCTTATGGTTTGATGACGTTTGTAAGCTGTTTGGATATTGTTTCTTCTTAGAATCCGTCCTATTCTATCTGTGACCCCTTTTAAGTATGGCAGTGTGGTTTTTGCGATGTTGTCGATGGGCTCCTGTGTTTCGCGTGGTTTTTTGTGTTGTTTCATAGCCTTTTTAATTGTGTGTGATTTGTACCCGTTTTGTCTCAAAGCATTTGTGATTTTCTCCATTTCCTGTTGTTTATTTGTGGCGTCGGTTATCAATGTGTTCGCCACAGCTTGTATCTGGGATGGGTGATGGTGGGACTCCGCATTTAGATATCTGTCTGTGTGGGTTGGCTTTCTGTAGACTGTGTGTTCGAGACGTCCCTGTGCTGTTTTTGTGATGAGTATGTCCAGAAAGGGCAGTTGATCGTTAAAACAAGTACAACCGCAACGTCGGCAAGCACACGCGGCACGAAGGAGGAGTCACCACCGAACAATCTTCGGTACAATCTACGATCACGAAAAGTATAAAAAGCCTGCGCAATTTAAAGAACCTCACTTCACTTTCCAAA
The DNA here is from genome assembly GCA_034092305.1 of Diaprepes abbreviatus. Classification (NCBI taxonomy): domain Eukaryota; kingdom Metazoa; phylum Arthropoda; class Insecta; order Coleoptera; family Curculionidae; genus Diaprepes; species Diaprepes abbreviatus. The sequence goes on along the minus strand of JASJET010000122.1, from coordinate 28,050,184 downwards.
CTCCGATCAGTAAGCATTGAAAATGCCAAGTGCGACCTTGGCGAAACGTCTGCAAGATCCTTCAACAGGAAACAATGACGAACGGATGAACTCCCGGATAAACAACAAAGCACATTTATCCATCCGTGACACACTTCAAACAAACATATATATATATATATATATATATATATATATATATAATATTAAATCGATATTTTTTTATATCACAAGTAAATAGGTTTGGTACTAGACATACTTAAGACAACGAATACAGATCCTTATAAAGGCGCCATTCTCATGGGATTGTTTGGATCTCGAGTTGCGCTCTTTTGATGCTATCTCTCTCGCACGCTGATCTCACCACACCTATCTCTCCTCCGCAGTTCCTTTCCACCATAAATTCTCCTTCTAGATGATGAAGTGAATGAAATTTTACTATTTTATCCTAATGTATTCGTAGCTGAGTGGATAGCCGTTGTATATGGTATACTTTCAAATCCTGTCTTATGCATTTTTTCTTTTTATATAGAAAATATTTGTTGCATATATACAACAAATATTTCCGTAAGAACAATAAGATTTTTATTTTTGGTTGAACCCTTTCAGTCAATAAATAAAAAAATTGTTCGATTTTCTTCTTTTCATTATTAATCAGTTCGAGTAAAATTCAAATAGTTTGGAAAAAAATTCGTATTAATTTTAATAACATATTTTTATAGAAATATTAAAAAAAATTCTGCATGTATCGAGATTCGAACCTACACTCACATAAAAAGCAAAATATCATTTCTCTACACTCCTAACCTCTCAACCACGAAAACATTTAATATATATGGTTCATTTCTCACGTTAACTCATGTGGGAGAGGGGTACTTGAAAAAAAATGTCTGCGCCATCTGCTTTGTAGTCATCAGAGCTAATCTTTGTAAATATTGGTATCCACGACTTGCGATGCTTTCTAACCAAGAACGGCGCTTCTATATAGAATCTCTATTCATTACTCAGGAGTTTAATTTTGAATGACAGTCATAATACTTTAGAGTTAGAAGTATAATGATAACCTCAAATTATGAAACAGAGAGGATACCTCACATGTGATTGTTTTCGAGCGGCAGCCATTTTATATGTGGCAAACAAACGATTGGATCATAAGTGGTTTTTAGGGTTCGTCACGATTCAGCCGTCTAGATCATACATCAAGAGTTGGCAAAGAAATTGTTGTAGGTAGAGGAAGTGACAAACTATGAATATAACCCTACATTGAAGAACAACGAGTTCAAGCTGTATTGGTATTGAACTGTGCTTACGGATCATAGAGTTGCACATAACAGACCAGACCTTATTTTAGTGGATAAAATATCTAGCCGAGCAACACTAATAGAAGTCGCCATCTCCAACAACAACAATTTAAGGAATAAGCATATTGGAAAGATCGCCAAATACAGAGACATGAAGGTACAAATACGCTGACAGTGGGGAATGAGTGGCGTCTGGATGATTCCCTTAATTTTATCAACAACTGGTATCGTACCAAAGAGTCTTTTATTTAATATCAAGGGATATGGCTTTAGTAAGCACGATGCAAAAAGCAGTGCTACTTGGAACTGCTTGAATTGTCCGGAAATTATAGGAAATGCAGAGAACCGCAGCATGATTTGGGGCCCAACAGCATGCAAAGAGCCCTCCACAGATCTCCATCCTTATGATATCTGAGTATATCTGGAATGAGCGAATATTCCCTGAAAGGAGTGCAGAATCGGTTCGGCTAAGTGTTTGGGATAATAATAAAAAGACCCTTACAAATGACACAAAAGATAAATCTCACGTTTAATTATTAAAATATTAAAAGTAGAAAAATCGTACAAAAAAAGAGAATTCTATAAAAAAAATTGAAAGAAACTTAAACATTTTGGTATAAACATCGACACCAAACAATTAACTAAATACTTCGGTTTGTCTAAAAATGAAAAAGATATTAATTACAGACATTTGAAGATTTTAAATCATACGATAAATTTGTAGAGAGGTACTGTCAGATCGGCTCTGTTTTTTTTTTATAAATAACGGCCAGAATCGGAAAATTTAATTTTCTACCCGTAAAATTTTCCGATGACACTTTAGAGAAAAGTTATATTGGTGAAAGTTATAGATATTGAAAACATCTTTAATTTCATGTTTTATACATCAAAATCGATAAACAATTTATCGAAATAATATTGAAAAACCCCATTTTGTACTATTTTATAAATGTTAATAACTTTTACAATAATGGCCAAAAGTGACATATAAAACCTTGTTGATGAGGCCGTTATGGATCTTTGCAAGTGTGCGAAGGTTCTGCCAGATCGGTTGAATAGTTTATGATTAATGTAAACTTTTTATTAAAAACACCAAAAATTTAAACAATTGTGACTATAATGCTTCTAGAGATATTTTTGAAAGTGAATTGGATTCTTGAAAGGTTAAGCTACAAGGAAAGTAAAAAAAAAATAATATATTTATTCAAAAATTGTTGTTAAAAAATTGAGTTAAAGAAGAGGTGTTTTTTTTTGCTTATAAATAATTAGAATAACTTTGTTATTTTTCACGGTACAGACTTGATGACCAATAGGAAATAAAATAATATGTCTGTTGTTTATAAAAACAGATTTTAAACAAGGACCTATATTTTATTATGCAATGAATAAGTATACAATTTATGCATTGTGCATGAAGTTATAGCTCTTTAAATTGAAGGTATTTACAAAAATGAGCTATGCCTGGGGAAGCAGCGCGGAACTATTAAGATTTAGGAACTTCAAATTGGAGCGGCACTGCAAAATTTAATTTTGTATAAGGTTGTCTATTCGAAAAAATTATAATTTTGGAAATAGTGGCAATTAAACATTTTTGTATTGTAAAAACGCTATATGACTTTTAAGTTTTGTGGTTAGTTGTCCATGACAGCGAAACTAGATGCAGAAAAGCAATAAATCACTACAGAAATATCACTATTTCTGGCCATTTGACAATTATTAATAAAAACCATACCTGGGCTAATAAATTATACGCACGAAGATTATTTAAACTCTTTTATTATCTATGGGGAGATTAAAAGAGTTTTATCAAGAACATGCCAGACATTTGCTGATAGATATCTAGATAAACAAAAACCGTCACGAAACAGTTGTAAACGATATTGGAAAATTTAAAAAATTTTGGCATCGTTAAGGCAAAAATGCAAAAAAAAAACCTATTTTCAATGATGAAAATATCAAAATTGCAATTCTGGTATATTTTGCGGCATATCCTATGATATCGTAAAGACAAGTGGCTCTACAAACATGTAGCTCAATACGTAGAATTCTGTTGAAACACAACTTCCATCCTTATTTAATATCTTTGGTTCAACACGTAAGAGATTCTGATTTGCCCAAAAGAGTGTAATTTTGCAAATTTATATAATCGATGGTAAAAGACGTTCCGCGATTTTTGAATAATAAAATTTGGACTGATAAACCAACATCGACTATAGTACACTGCCAAATTTTTAAAATTTTACAAAGTCTATTTTTTGAAAAATCGATCGCGAAAGTTCGTCGAGGAACACACTGTATATGTAGTACTTAAATATTCACTCCTAATACACTAAGGTGGTCTCACTTTAAAGCTGGCTTTCGCTCACAATAATGGTTTTAAATTGGCAAGTCCAACAATAAGTTTAGAACCTTAAAGATGTAAGAATTAAAAAATCGTTTTCTTTTATTATCAAACCGTAAAAATTTTGTTTGTAATCGGGAGGAGCTATTGCTTTCAGCATTTCCAAGGCTTTATCTCCAGGTCATTATCCTTAATTTACTAATATAAAAGTATGTTATTTGTATATCATACAAGTTTTAACAATATCATAAACGAAACAAAACGACTTAATTAGTGATCTCGTAGTAAAATATTATTTTATTTATTACGATATTTTTCTTTGTTTGGTAGGCCCAGTGTTACCCTGCAGCTATTTTATGTTGAAATATATAAAAAACATAAATTAAATATAAAAAAAACATCTGCAATACGGTTATATTAATGCTGGTTATTTATTAGATATTTTTGCTCACCACTTTTTAGTGTTAAAAGTTAATATATTAAAGAATATGAATGGGAATTCATTTAAAAATTAAAATGAAAATAAAAACTGATGTAGCAATATATTTTTAAATATAGAGTACATAACAGTGGCCGCTTAGCAGCGCTGCTACAAACATTGATAGCTGTATTACAATAATCATTGACGTCTTTTATTATATAGGTTGAAAAGAATCGACAGGGTTCTTATTCCTATTAGCCATGTTTAGCAATACAAATTTGCAAATCTTTTATATTTCATTTGATAATTTTCAATAATATGTAGAGCAATTACCGCCAACAGTTACGCTACTACATATTAGTGTGGACTATTAGCAGCTCGGTATACTGAAATGTGGAAATAATATGGATAAGTAACCTGGTTGTCAACAAATGTAAAATTTTACATACAGTTAATTTTCGCTAAAGAAAAAATAACGCAAGCCAACCAATTTCAGAAACCAGACTATATTTTTTGGAAGGTTGGTGACACATTTTGATATGAATCTGAAATTATAATTGATCTGTTCGGCTTCGGGTTGTCGCTATATTCTAACCTAAAAGTACAAAAATCATAGTTTTTTGCTATTTTTGAATTTAGTCAATAGAGAAAATTTAATCTTCATCATTGAACTATATACGATAGTTAAAAGTACTAGTCTTTCCCTTTATAATCTACTTGGATTTATATTGATAAATTTTTTCATCTATAAAATATCTTCAAAACTATCGTAAATCTATTAACTCCAAGATGGCTGATTCAATATAGTGGACTAAAGTTTCATTAAAGCGCAACGTTTCGCTTCACTGTACACACCTCAATGATTTGATGTTACAAAGTAGTGGTTGTCAATGATTAGGTATCTCAACACTCGGTGTACTGAAGCTTCCATTGTTCATATTGGGTTCCATATATATTGTCGCCGCCTCAGACCATTTTATATGGTGTTGTTTATCCCAGGAGTGTTCTGCAATACCTGATCTCGACGTTTCCCCTTTTTGTGTATAAGTTTTATGTTCCTTAATTCTAACTTCTAGCGGTGGTTTGGTTTCTTCAATATAAATTTTACCACACTCACATGGAACTTTGTAAACACATTCTTTCTTATCGATAGTTTTAGGTTTTGTTTTTGTTAAATGAGCTCTAAGGGTATTTCCTGATGCAAAGGCTGTTATTATATTATAACTACTCGCAATTCGTCTTATTTTCTCCAATATTCCCTTAATGTATGGAATTGTCAAGAAGGAATGTGTTTCTTGCTGTCCAGTGTTCGTTGTTCTAAAATTATTTATAACATTATCAATTAGTTTTAAAGGATAACCATTCTGTTGTAAATCGGATTTAATATTTGCTACCTTTTTTCCAATGATTCGGCATTATTGCATATAGATATAGCGCGATTACAGAGGTTACGTATAATTCCTCGTTTTGTTACAACAGAATGATTAGAACTATGATTAAGATATTGTCCAGTATCTGTTGGCTTTCTGTATACTGAAGTTTTAATAGTTTCGTTTGAACGGTTCACCATGACATCTAGGAAGGGCAATTGATCATTTACCTCTTTTTCCATGGTAGACTTAATTGCAGGTCGAATGGTATTCAGATGTTTCAGGAAATAATTAAGTTCTTGATCATTGCCCTTCCATACGATGAAAGTATCATCGACATATCTCAACCAAACTTTCGGTTTTACTTTGCCGTTTCTATGGCATGAGTTTTGAACCATTCCATATATATATATATATATATATATATATATATATATATATATATATATATATATATATATATTTATATTGGCAAGTAGTCAAGGTTTTTAAGGTCGCTGAATATTGAAATCAATTAAAATTTTTTCAATTTTCATATTTGAGATTGCGTATTTACTCCAATTTTTAAATTGTTAGAAAAAACTAATACCATTGATTGAAAGATCATCTCTTAGAATAGTATATAAACGAGAAAACGTGAATTTAAAAAAAAATTAATCGGTCCAAGATTGGGCAGTTGGACGTTGATGGGTTTTTATGACAAACTAATAAATTTTAATTGACTATATTTTAGAGATAAAAAAAATATCTGTGTATAAGTTCTAGTCAATATGGAAGGGAAAAATTAATACTTTCAAATATTATATATTTTTTAGCTCTAAACTTGAAACTTATCCTGTTACATAACCTTAAAAATAGCGAAAAAAAGTGATTTTTGCAATTTTAGGTTAGAATTTGGCGAAAACCCGAAGCAGCAAAAGATTAATTCTGGCTTCAGACTCGGATTTAGCCTATCGAAAACTTTCGGAAAGTATAGTATTGTTTCTAGTTTTGAGGGTTGACGAAATTTTGCCGGCTTGTATGGGAGTTATTAATTGATAACGGTAGTATGGTTGAGTAAAATGTGGTTTTCGGACTTGCATTGTTTTTATTTTCGTTTATTTTTATGACGTTTGGATTAGGTTGTATCTCTAATCGTATCAAGTATAAACCGTAATATAATTAACACAACCCTGTTTTTATTTACTGTTGATTGCCTTCTCTTAAAAACGCTGAATTTTTGTATTATAGCGATAAAAATTTCTTTAGTGGTAACTAGATAGTGGATTGACTTTAGCTAAGAACAGCATCATCGCCTCAATATGATAGTAAGTTAACTATGGAATATCGTTTTCTTAATAAGTTCTACAAAGTTCCTTTACTGTACCTTATAACTATTGACTTTTGTAACAATATTCTATTTTATTGCAGGCTTTTTACCAAAAAAAAAAACACATCTTTTGGCTCAAAGTGATTAAGCACAAAGCAGACTTAAAATAGAGCTATTATATTGGATCTACCACTGATTTTTTAGCGATTATTTTATATTTGTTAGCTGGAATATTAAATACAGGTAATGAATAATACTAATTGGAATATTATTTTAATAAGTAATAATTTTATATAAAGTTCAATAAGGTCATTAATTTTCATGAAAATGTTTAAATATTAGCAGGGAATAAATTTAAATTTCAATTTTCCAGCTATTTTTCAAATATTAATTTTGGTAAATACTTGTTTTCAATAAAATAATTTATTTAAATGATTTTAAAATAATTAGTTGTTATAGATGACATGTTTTAATTTGATATCTGTATAAACTAATCAACTTCATTTCATTTTACAAAACAGATTACTTTTAAATTCAAAAATTCATTGAAGTGCTGACGAACAGGATAAAAGATGCTGGTACTTATGATAATATTGTTAATAACTTGAAGTCATGACAAGAAAAAACATACATGTCGATTACATTTTAAACATCAAGCCTCAATTTAAGTAGTTATACATAATCTTTGTAACTAACTCATATATAGTAGATTATGAAGTGATATATTTATAGTTGGTTTATGTAAATAAATGCATATCTAGGATAAACCAACTGAAAAAGCCTTATATTATAATGACAGGAGTGCTTTGTTCTAGTTATGAATCAAAAGCGCGACTTCAGATTGCAAGAAACTACTAGAACAAGTTGGCAACTTTTCCCGTTTGGTAGTGTCCCGCAACCTACAGACCGGTTTCGAATTCGTTACTTACAGTACAGGATAGGCAAATACACGTAAACATAAGGAAAGTGAATACTATAAGCAAGTTTTATCAAACGAAACAAAATTTCGATACAACTTGCGCCATCTGACGAGAACCAATAAGTTTGAAACCTGCCTGCATATGGAGGTACCTTTTTCTGGTAGTTACTTGCACTCTGAAGTACTGCTATTGATTCCTAAGTAGAACAAAGTATACCTGTAATATAAGGCTGTTCCAATAGATCGCTCCTCAATAGCTGTAAATATATCACTTCATCATCTAGTTTTAAATACGTCTCGCAAGTGGTTTTTCTGTTCATATTGCATGAAATTCTGGAAGATGGCGTAGCTTGTATCAAACCTTTTGTTTAGTTTAATATAAGTTGCTTAAAAGATTCATTTTTCTTATGTTGAAGTTCCTTTACTGACGAGAATAAATGACTTCGAAATCGGTCAACAGGTGGCGGTACATTACCAAATAAGAAAAGTTTTCATTAAACATACGTTTATTTATAACATATATATTTACCATCATCCACAAAAATTATTTCAAGAGACCCAAGATAATTTGACGCAAATTCGATATCTTATCTATTAGCGGCATTATTCTGACTGGCTGACACACCAACACATAGCTTAAAGTAATAAAAAGAATCATGTAATTTTTGAGAAATGTTATAATATGTTAAAAATATAATAATTTATAGTCAAGTGAATATTCGAGAAGTGAAATAATTAACGACTATAGTGAATTTCGAATGATGCTAGTCAGATTATTTTTGCATAAATGCTCATTTTTTTACATTTTTTTTTTATTCAAAGAAATTTGTTAGACGGGGTGCAATGAAAATTTTCTGCCGATTTTAAACGCATCATCACAAATATGCAACACAAGATATAATGCTCCAAGCCGATATAAAAAAGACACGTGGCAAAATAATCCTTTAATTTTTGTACGTATAATAAATATTTCATAGTATTATATGACAAATAGGAAAAAATATATAAAAAATTATCCCTCCTAATTATCCCATTGTCTTTAAAGTTTAACCATGGTTAAGTCAAAATTGATTTAAATTAAAAGCATTTAAATTGACAGGGACAACAATAAGTCAACAAGATATTGAACCTTAAAAATAAATTAATAAAAAAACAAGCGTCTAGGTTCACCCAATGAATATCGATTGAAAAATTTCTGGCATGCGCGATGTTTTATTTGACAGCTGATTTGCTGACAATGTAACTTCAACCGTTCTTAGTTTATTTAGTCAATTTAATTAACTATTTTGATTCTGAAATTGATTCTTTCGTCTTCATGTTTTTGCATAATTTTCTGTTGTGTTGGTTATCATTAATAACATTTTTTTTAATAGATAACTCCTCTGATGTAAGTAGTCATCAAGCAGCTGATTTTTTTTTGCTAAACTTATAAGTTTAGGCTTGAAATAAGAATCGCCAATTGTGGAGGATATGAGATAAATTTTAATAAAAATCCCACTGACCTCTAAGGTCAAAAACCAACTTGAACTCATACATGTACTGCACCTAATGCTAATTTTGCGAACTTGGCTAATTTAAGGAAGCTCGTTAAAGTAAAATATCAAGGTAGAAAAGGGGTTTAACCTTAAAATAAATTTTTTCGAACACATTTTCTATATTTTTTTAGAGAAGTTGGAAGCATTAGCATGAAAAAAGCATAGCGTTTTTGAATGTTTTCCAATGGGCTAGCTGCTATAGAGTAAGGAATGACCTAATATGCATATAGAAAGAATGCTCAGAACAATAAATCATCCATATACGAGTGGCAGGTTTATTCAAAATCTTATATGTTTATTTAATTAATAGCAGATATCAATTTCAGACACTATAATTACAATCTATATCAGAATAAGCTAGATACACAATATATAAAATACCAACAATAAAAACATAGTGAAAAATAATTGCAATTGCTAAAACATTGCTATATAATATAGTCATTTAAAATTTTATTTATATTTTTTGGATTTATTGCAAAGAGTCTAAGTTTCTTAAATACCTATTGGCTAAGTCATACATGCTGAACTATTCTTACACAAATTCGTTCTCGATATAGGCAGACAAAACAAATCCCTAAATCTGGTGTTAATCAGTGAACTTATTCTAAAAGGTAATTTTTCTAGAAAATTCACATAAAAGACAATTGTTATCAATACTGTAGGACATATTCGAATTTTTCTTACTTGAAGATTGCCAAAAGAAAATATTTTTAATAATTCCTCTAGGAGGATAAGTGCCAAATTTTTTGTAATATAGAAACTTTCTTTGGACCAATTCTAATTGAATTACCTTTTATGTATATTGAGGTGACCAAATAATACATGCGTACGACAATTAAGACTATACCAGTGACGTATCTTTTTACAAGAATGAATCACAAAACCCAATATTCTATAGATATCCGCCGTATTCCCCTCAATATGGGAATTAAATTTTAAATTAGGATCAAATATCACACCAACATCTCTGTGCGTCAATTCTTGATTCAATAACATACTGGTTATATTGTAAGGATAATCAGTAACATTTTTCTTACAAGAAACGGTATTACTGAACATTTGCTTACATTTAACTTAAATTTGGGCCCGTGGCACTGACTTACGACACTACTCAATTCATTTTGTAAGAGTTAGCAATATTGAATGGTGTTAATAAATAAAAATAATGTAAAATCACCTGCATATAAAAGCCTTGGTGCACCAACCAAATATCATCATATCCTATTTATTGGTATCAAAAACAGTAAGTGTCCCAAAATGGATCCCTGAGGAACTCCTGAAGTTGGAACAAATTCCACGTTTTAAAACCTTTTAATCTCCACAGACATTTTTCTTCCTCGCCAATAGGATGATACCAACTTAACAATGTTGTTATTCACACCGACATTCATTAAAGAATCAACCATCTCTCCTAAGCAAACTATGTCAAAGGCCTTCTCCAAATCATTGAAAATGCAATCTACCTATTTACTATCAAGAACTGCTTTATGATTATATTGAAATAAATCTAGTATCTTTATAACTGAACTACGTTTTGAAAAAAACCATGTTATTTATCGTCTACCATGTGCTCAGATCTATTAAATATTCTAATTCTATATAAGACTTTTGACAGAGCCAATCCAACAGCAATAGGCCTATAATTCTCCATGAAGCTCCTATTTCCTGATCTGAAAATTGGGATTACCTTATTAAATTTCCATTTAGCCTCATATACACACAGCTTTAATGACAAATTGAAAACATACTGTAGGTACGACAAATGTATCCACACATCCCTTCACAATATAAACTAGCACACTATCCGGTCCCACAGAACACTTCAACTTGGCTATAGCAATTCTTGTCTCCATCACAGTAAATTCGTCAAAACATAAAGTACTGAGACATTTCCTCTGTAGAGGCAAATTGTCAAACAGAATATTCCACAGATTTAAAATACTCCACAAACCCATCTGCTAACTGAAAAGTTTTCAGCTCAACCCCATTCAAAATGATATAACAAAGTATACCAATAGCTCTTTTTTGATTTTTAAAAAATGCTCTAAAGCTCTCAGGCTCGTTCTTTAAATACAGTTAAACTTGTTGAATATAATTACTACACTCAGCATGAGCCTGACTCTTAACGAAACATCTCATGTTTAAGTATTTATTATTTCATTGTAATCTTGACGAAGCCATAGGTAATATAAAAAAATCCTATTTATCTTAGTATTATAATACATTGCTGGACATCAATTTTCAGTAGTTTTATTTCTGCGTCGCCATTCTAAAATTTATTTGAGGCGAAGTTTTCGAGAGGCTTATTGTTGTCTATAAAGGGAAGGTCTGCACCAAACTGGGTATTTTTAGGCAGAGAAATAAATAAATTTAGATTTAAATTTTGTGGTAAAAGCTGATATAATGGGGTGAATTGTGCCATCAAATATTTTAGATAGTAGAAAAACAGATGTGTTTGGAAATATAAAGAATGTCAAAAAATGATAGAAAGAAAATGGAGGTAGCTCTGTAAATGTTTTTAAACACTTTTGTTAAGCTTGAAAAAAAAACATAATGTAGTTCAATGTCATGTAATAATTTTGATGAGATACCTATTGTCAAAATCTTTATTAAAAATATAGAGTTTCTTAACTGCAAACAATGAATATAATTAGTATATATTTCCGGTTTCATAGCGTTCTACGCCTTACGGTTCCCAGTCTCCCTTGTTTTCGGTCTTCCCAATCCCCTGGAAGTAAGTTTCTTTCGGACATGGCTCGGTTAATGCCCTTAATCCAGGTAACTTTTGGTCTACCTCTTTTTATTTTTCATTTGGTGTCCATTTTAGGATTTGCTTTGGTAGATGTTCGTCCGTCATTCTCTCCACATGTCCATCCATACCAGCTAACGTTGTTCGATTTCGAGAATAGTTTTCTGTACGCCCATAATCTCTCTAATTCGTTGGTTATCCGTTCGATCTTTGACTTTCCGGCAGATCTTCGCCAAAAGTCCATTTCAAGAGCCAGCAGTTTATGTTCTAAAGTTTTATTTATCTGCCATGTTTCACATCCATACAATACAACGCTTTTAAATATTGCATTGTATAAAAGATGATTTCTTTCCTTGGAGATGTTTGTTGATCATAATAGTCAGTTTAGGCATCCGATAGCTTTTTTCCCTTTAGTTATTCGCTCCAATATTTCTTCTTCAGTTCGTCCACTTTGACTGATTTTTGTTCCAAGGTAGGTATAATCAGAACAAGATTTTACTATGATATAATTAGTAACTTTGTAATAATACTGTCTAAGCACTTTTCTAGTTTTACAAACTTAACATTTCTTTATCTAGATATTCTAAAATGCCACTCTCACTTTTTATTACAATGTTTGACTGATACACATTTTTAATTCCCATTTTATTAATGGTGGAGGTGCACCATAATGTTTAGTTTTAAAGATCAAACATATTATTTATACATCACATTCAGGCCAGCTGACGGGAAAATAATGTTTTAGCGAAAAAATTTTAAAAATGTTTAAGACAGCAAGGTTGCTACTCTTTCCGTCTGTCTATGTTTATTTTTTAATTTTCAGTTATTGTCTGTGTGGAATAAAATAAAGAAAAAAATATTACGACTATTAAAAACACCATTGAAGACCCTCAGAAGCAAACAAGTATATTGCAAATCTCTTAGCTCTGCAGTTGATGCAAAATCCCGATGAAAAAAATATGTATTAGCCTCAATCCTCATTTCATTGAATTGTTTTGCTCGAGTGATTGAAAAATAATTTAAATATAAATGACTGAATTTAAAAATATATTATTTTTCATGATTTTTTTAATGTACCTGTATAAGTAATGTAGATGTTTGTATAAAAATTCGTTTTCTTTTGTTACATCTAAATAGAAAAATTTTGCCTGTGTTCGAGAGATAAATAATCCTGCGATTGATTTCAAGCTTTATCTGCAGAGTATTATTTTTAATTATTCTATATAAGGATACGTCGATTGGCCTATCTCTACTTATAAGCGCCGTTGTCATGAAAATTTCGGAGAAATATTGTCAATGCAATATAGATATTCATTAAGAAAGGATTTTTCGAAATTCGCACCTTAAAGGTCCGAAAAAATTATCATTTTATTAAATTACCGATATTTCTTGATCCAATAAAGAGAAATATTTGATTTTTATTCTGAAAGATAGTTTACATTACAATATCTAAAAGCTAATTTCCAGATTTTTCCATATTGCACTTTTGAAGAGGTAAATGGGTAGACTTAGCGGTTTTTAATAATTTAATTTATTTTTTAATAATTTAAAATTCAAAATTCCGTTTTCAAGAGTAATTCGTAGGTTTGACGGTTACTTATTGAAATTTTTCAGTAAAAAATTGCAGTATGAACATGACTTTTGCTTTCACCTATTCTTCATCTAATTATCTAAAAAGTCATATTTGTATTTTTCGAAATTCATCGTTTTAAGGTTGTAAAAAGTGGAAATGTGTTTTTACTATTTTGTCGAATAACTTAATGAGTCTTGAATACATCTTGTTCAAATTTCATTCACTCATTCCTGTTATTTAAATGAATGGTATAAAATTGATTTCACATCATTATCATAAATATAAGTTGAATATTAGGGTAGAAAGTCAGTTAATTAGTTACCCATTATGACAGCGAAAAGGGTAATGGGCAAAACTTGGGGATTAAAACCACATATTGTGCACACTGGCTGTATACTGCGGTGCTAAGGTTCATGATAACCTATGGTTCTGTTAATTCATTCCAGCTACATAAAGGAATGGTTTTTATCCTTAATTTTCCTCCATAAGAATTTATTGGTTGATATATATATATATATATATATATATATATATATATATATATATATATATATATATATATATATATATATATATATATACAAATTATAACAATTTCATAAGCTAAACAAAACTGGTAAGCTATAATCCAACTTCTTTGGCAACTAGATCGTATATAAACCTTTCTAAAGAATCTGGTTCTTTATATTTAATACTAAAATCCAAATTTTAAAATCTTAACTAGAAATTTTTTTGTAATATTTCAAAAATAATTCATTTCAAACTTTAACACAATTAAAAATCAAAAATACGGTCTGTAATTCAAAAATTAAAAATTTGCATGAAACATGTGATAAAAATGTCTGATATTATCTTTTATTATTAAAAACAAACTAAAAAATCAAAGCGTAAAATAAAAAAAAATATATAATTTAATAGTCTCGACAGTCTAATTGGAATGAAACTTGACAATCGCAGTATCTGATATCTTTTTAATGGAATCTAAATTAAACATGATAAAAATGGGAATAAAATGATTAGAATAAATTCTTCCTTATTTTATTTTACCGAAAAAATATACAAAAACTAAGAATTGGATTAATGACTAACATCATTATGCGGAAAATTAAAATTTAATTAACCGTAATTTTGTTAATGGGCAAGGAAATAAAACAAATTTAAGTATAGAAATAAAATACCTTTTTCCATTTATATACTACACTGCGCGACTTTTGAAGAGGATATTTTAATTTTTAGAATTATATTGCCGCAAAATATATTTAAAATTCTGTTAAAGGTCTTGTTTTGCTTACTGGAGACTTGTTTATCTCCACATATATATTTTACTTATCACAGATAACAAAACCGGTCACATTCAAATTTTTTTTCAAGCTATGAAAATTACTGGTGAATTTTAAATTTTCAGCACATTACATTTGGCTAAGATTAGTGACCACATGCACCACAGTGATACCGTGAAGTATTTTATATCTTGTTATACCACACAATGCCTATGCTATGCTATCGTAGCTTTTCTTCGACATGAAAACCGTACAGTCTAAAGTACAAGTACGCAAAGTGTGATAAGTCGGGCTTGGTATTGTTTTCAAGAAACTGAGAGTGCCAACATACGCCACAGCGGTGGCTGGCAACGTACTACAACCAGAAGAGAGGATCAGTTTTTGATTACTACTGCCCGGAGAAATCGAGTGTTTTCTGCCTCCAGGCTACGGACGCTTACCAGGATTAATGTAACTTTGGCAATCATCAGGAGATGGTCTTAGAACTGGAAGACCTGCTAGACATCTCCAATTAAACAGGGAACACCGCGTTGCACGCAAAACATGGGCAATTGAACACCGTAACTGGACTGCAGAGGAATGGTAAAACTGATTGTTTACGAATGAGTCATTTTCACATGGTTTGAATGAAGAGAGAGGTATATTAAACACACTATGGCTCCAACAGTTGCCCTTGGAGGTGGCTCTGTAATTGTTTGAGGTGGAAACTCTGTGAAGTCGTGCACTGAACTGCTAATTTTGAATAGACACAATATGACTTTTAAAGCTACCACGATTTAGATAACTCATTATTGTCTAACTTGCACGAGAATTTGGTCCTAATTTAATTTTTGTGGAGGACAAATCTCGGCCTCACCGTGCAAACATTATTAATTAGGCCTTACAAGAGTACGGCATTTTTCAAATAGACTGGCCCCCTCGCTCTCCTGACTGTAAACCAAAAGAACATGTTTGAGATCGACTCCAGACAAAATTGCATACCAGAAATCATCAACCATTGACACTTCACGAGTTGTGTGAAGCTTTAAGAGAAAAATGGCAAGCTTGGGAACAAGAATGTATTCGCTGATTAAGTTTAAGTATGCCAAGAAGGGTACAAGTAATTCATAGAGCTAGAGGAGGTCCTACAAAATATTGATTTTGAAACTGGCGATAGCAATATTGTTGTTTTCTTCGTTAGTGTTATTAGTTTATGAATGTTGTTTTTTTCTTAATAACTTCTTTATTAGTAAAACATTTTTTTTGGGTTGTAACATGAATTTGCACTACCCATTAATGTTTACGTTTTTAATAAAAAATTGATGAAATTTCTTGCTGATATTTTGTTTTCACTTTATAATTTATTATCCGCTTCAAAACACCTGCAGTGTATTTGATTTTAAAAATATCAGTTTGCTTAAACCACTGACCTCTACTATGGATCCCTACTCTTGTCGGCTGCTAAAGCCAAAAAAAGGGCAAACCATGGGCGAAAAAATGCGTTTCTGCACATCGGGCGGCAGTCATATTTTTGGATGCTGACCAGATAAGGGCATGCGCATAAGCGACTTCCTGTTATCGATCGGTTGTTTCGTAGTGCTGTCCGTAAACAGCACAGTATCGGCTTAACGCCATTTTTGTGTTTATTTTTGCTTTGTAAGTTACGTGCGATTTAAACGGATTTATAGCATTTTAAGTGATTTATTTTATTTGTTTTTGTATTTTTATTTAATATAATGGAATGTGTACATATTTTCTTTGTTTTATTTTCCTTTTTCTCTATAGGGTAAAAAACAGTGTTCCTTTACAACGTTTTTGGATTTATAGTGTTTTCGTATAACATTAAATTTCCAAAACATGTAGTATGATATATTTTCAGCATTTTACAAAAGATTACCAAAAGATAAACTGAACTTTTAAGCAATCAATTCTTAAAAAAAATCTGAAAATTCGCTCCAAACCATAGAATAATATGAAAAAGTACATTCATCAATATGTCAAGAAATGGTACAATTTCTCCATCTATTCCATTACTTACATAAATAGAAACATACATCCTCAAAATGAAGTTGGAATATTTTAAAACATACATATATAACTTACAATAATTATAATGCATTATTATTTTGTTACATACATAAAATATTTCAGTACAAGGTTTATATTTTAGCCAGAATCGGCTATTGGCCCTATAATTTCTAAGCTCTGTTTGAATTATTTTTCCAAATTGCCAACGACTTTTTTCCAGTTACTAATTTACACAATGACCATATTCTTGCATAACTTCATCCACCTTATATTTAACCGATGTTTCCAACCAGCTCAAATGTTTTTTTTTGTTCTGCAGCCAATCTGATTTATAATTTTGTATGTCTGAAGATTGAGGACATGACGTTAAAAAACGTTGTTCATTATTTATACTGGTTTTGGAAGTAAATTCAGATTAGTTATGTCCGTACTCATTTTATGACATTGTCATGAATCATGTTGTCATGGAAATCCTCACTTTGAAATCGTCAAATAAAAAATTCATTAATATGTTAACTGAAGCAAAATATTACGAAATAAGTTAGACAAATGTGAATTTCTTTTGTTGGTATATTTTTTTTTATTCACCTCCAGCAATGACCTAGTTCACTTATTTTATTTGAAATAACATTTTCATCATTTTGTCGAAAAAATTAATGAAATAAGAAAATATATGCTCCGTTCACCATTACGGCAGAAAAAATATTATATAAAATTATTTTCAAATCCTGCATATCCGTTAAAAAACCCATTTCGTATCAATATTTTCTTAAAAAATTTAAAAAAAAAAAGATAAGGAAAAGATGGTAATTATTTTTTCATAATTAGAGAATAAATTGCCGAACCTTAAAAATGTTAATTATTCACTCCTACCCCACAACAAGAAAGTTAACGCACACAGACGGAAACAATAGATTAGAGAAATAGTAAGATACATTTTTTTCACAATTTTACTTTCACAGTAAAATAAATGACTAAACTAACTCCCATCGGTACACTGATCGGATTATTCCCTTCTGCTTCAGATATTATTTGTGCCCATATGATATAACTCCCAGAACAAGAAAGTTACATGAGACTTCTTTACTAAAGATTGCAACTTTGATAACTTGCTTCATTTAGACACCATTTATGACTAATTGAACTAACTAAATAGATTTTCGAAGTTCGGTCCTGTCGATGGTCACCTGATCATTTTGTAGTGCGCATGCCGACATCTGTTCTAGGATGTTTACATTTTATTGTCGTAAATTTGCCGTTTTTGGAATTAAGCTTTGCGGATCTATAAATATTTTATCTATGGCTTAAACAGAGAAACTTCTTTAGATATACTATTGGCTTTGCGTTTAAGCACATCTGTTGAAATCAATTTTTTTTCTTGTGTGTAAGAAGTACCTGTAAAATAATTTAACTATACTATCAAAGTAGCAATCTAAAGCATTTGTCATGGTCAGCGCGCCAACAAGATAAGAATAACGTAATTTGGTAATGAAAGAATCTCAAGATAAACTACAATAGGCCATAATAAATCAAGCAAACTAATTCAATTTTTTGAAAGAAGGGGTGGTAAAAACCTTTTTATTATTGGGAAATTGAATTTTTGAGTTGCATAGAAATTTTTATTAATATTTTTTTGTGTAGAAAATTATGTGTATCGATGTACGGGAACTTTATTAGATGGATCAAGATTAAACAGTTAAAAGTTTTGTCTGATATTATTTATGAGTATAATTTGGGCTAAGTTGAGCTTGACTTCTCAATATATTTTTCTTGCATCATCTATTTCAGTTTACATTGAATATTATTCAACAATTTGTACGTTAAAGATTAATTGATTTTAAGAAAATTGTTGTGATATAATTTTTTAATATTTTGTTTTCTATTTTTTCCAGGTAAGTTCCTGTATAGTATCATCGGTCATGTATTCGTAAGTAAAATTTGCAATTATTCTTAAGAGGAGGATACAAATAGTAAAAATTATTCCTTGGGGCGATTAATCCTAAAAAAGTTTCCATTAATGTAGAACTAGAATTATTCTTTTTATTTACTCTCGACCGATTCCAGTTAGAGTCATGCAGTAAAAATAGTCAAAAAATAAAATACTTTTTCATTAAATACGCTATTATAGGACCGAAAAAAGTGTACACGTATTTTGTCGTTTTGCGAAAAAATAATTTTCAAGGAAGTTATAGATATTTTAAAGTTAAGCTTAGAGCTTTTGCAGTGAAGAACAATCAACGTCATTTTTTATTCAAAATTGTATATTTTTATAACTAATTTAAGTAATTGAGTTTTCTCTTTCGATTAAGGTCACATGAGTCATAAGGTTTTAGAAAAGAATTTGAATGCTGAAAATTTTTTTAAATTAACAAAATGGCGGCCGTTTTTCGAAAAATCAAATGCGATTTTCTCAAAAACTACATACGTACATTTACATATGATTTTTTTAAAGTTCTTTGTTGTACGTTTCTTTGATTACAATTGTTTTCTCCGTAAAATATACCATTAAAAAAATCAAAATAGTGTACACATATTTTGCCGATTTGCGAAAAAAATATTTTTAACGAAGTTATCGAGATTTTAAAGTTGAGGTTAGTGCTTTTGCAAGGAAGAAAAATGCTGCCATTGTTTTATTTAAAATTTTATATTTTTATGACTAATCAACTAATTTAATTTTCTTTTTTGATTTAAGTCACATGAGTCATAAACTTCAAGAAAGAAATTTGAAAGCTGCAAAATTTTCAAAACTAACAAAATGGCGGCCGTTTCTAGGTTTTATTATATAATTATCATTTTTGTAATTTTTTTATATATTTTATGTACCAAATAGCTTTCGTACATTTATCAAAAAAGTAAAATAATATGAGCAAATATTTGCAAGTAGCAGCTTGTTTACGAGGTTGATTTATTATACAATTTCAACATGCGTTCAAGAGATGAAAGATTACTCTCGAATTCCTGTTTTATGAATACCTGCACGGACTTGATTCGACAGCCATAAGTTTATTCTACAAGTCGATTTATCGAATACGTTACTCTGTTACAGTGATTAGATTGTAAAGGAAATCTTTCTTGTTAAATACTGTATTTCATATTGGATAGTTTTGATTACGATACAGCTATGAGTGACTCACGGAAAAGTGCATTTCGTTCGATGCGACTTATCGAATACGTTACTCTGTTACAGTGATTAGATTGTAAAGGAAATCTTTCTTGTTAAATACTGTATTTCATATTGGATAGTTTTGATTACGATACAGCTATGAGTGACTCACGGAAAAGTGCATTTCGTTCGATGCGACTTATCGAATACGTTACTCTGTTACAGTGATTAGATTGTAAAGGAAATCTTTCTTGTTAAATACTGTATTTCATATTGGATAGTTTTGATTACGATACAGCTATGAGTGACTCACGGAAAAGTGCATTTCGTTCGATGCGACTTATCGAATACGTTACTCTGTTACAGTGATTAGATTGTAAAGGAAATCTTTCTTGTTAAATACTGTATTTCATATTGGATAGTTTTGATTACGATACAGCTATGAGTGACTCACGGAAAAGTGCATTTCGTTCGATGCGACTTATCGAATACGTTACTCTGTTACAGTGATTAGATTGTAAAGGAAATCTTTCTTGTTAAATACTGTATTTCGTATAGGATAGTTTTGATTACGATACAGCCATGAGTGACTCAAGGAAAAGTGCATTTTGTTCGTTGTGAAAAAAATGTCCTGGGGGACAATCTAATCACTTTAACAAAATCAAGTACCATATTTGACAAGTGGACTTGTAATATAAATTTATTATGGATATTGAATCAAGTCCGTCAATTCCGTGCTGATATTTGTACTACAGGAATCATTTCGAGAGTAATCTCTCATTTCTTGAATATGTGTTGAAACTGAACAATAAATCAACTTCGTAAACAATTTGCTACTTGTAAATATTTTCTCATATTATTCTACTTTTTGATAATCGTACGAAACATATTTGGCAAAAAAATAAAAATAATAATTAAATAATAAAGCTGAAATTGCCGTCATTTTGAACTTTAAAAAATTTTTTGGCTTTTAAATATTTTTCTTGATATTTATAACCAGTGACCTTGATCACAAAAGAAAATTGAATTACGATGATTAGTCATGAAAATATAAAATTTTAAATAAAACATAGGCTGTATTTTCCTTCACTGCAAAAGCCCTAATATCAATTTAAAAACACCATTGAAAATATATGTACACTTTTAGGTTTCTAAAAGGATATATTTCACGGAGAATTTTTTTTTGTTTTGAGAAAATTTTATTGCATTTTATTTTGTCACCCCCTTTATTTTAACATCCATGAAAACAATTATAATTAAAGGAGCATATGTCAAGAAATCTTTGAAAAAAAAATCATCAAAAGAAGATGTAGTTTTTGGGAAAATCGCGTTTATTTCTTTTTTCGAAAAGCGGCAAATATTTCGTAAATTTGGAAAATTTTTCGACATTCAAATTTTTTTCTGAAAGTTTAGAATTCATGTGATTTAATCAAAAGACAAAAATTGAATTACGTCGATCAGTCATGAAAATACATAATTTTGAATAAAAAATTACTTTCATTGCAAACGCTCTAAGCTCAACTTAAAAGTCCCAATGACTTCCTTAAAAATGATTTTTTTCGCAAAACGGCAAATTACGTCGACACTTTTTTGGATCCTAGAATAATATAATTCACGGAAAAAGCATTTATTTTTTGACTATTTTTTCTGCATAATTTTGAATGGAATCGGTCTTTCCTATTTGAATCTCCTAATTTTAATAGGCTAAAATGGTTTATTTGGTAGGTGGAACGTTAAAAACCTATTAACTGTTGAATGAAATATAATATTTTTGCGGCTTTCAGGCCATATATTAAAATCGAAAAAGTTTTTATTTCTGTTGGGACTATAAGCTACGATCTTTTGCTTTCTGAGCAAACTCCTTAACATCTACAAATGTTTTCGGATTTTTTCTACTTATCTCGTCTTCAACTTTTTCAGTTTTATGTCAGAATTTTATATATTCCATTTTTCGGCAATTGCGAAGGAGAAAAGAATGGTAGAGGAAAATGTTATTCTATTTATAAAAACCTATACAGGTCGTTAGAAAAGACAATCTCAATCCTTAAAAAGGAGATGCGGGAGATCAAGTTGTTTAAATGTTAACCCCCTTATGTATACCCCACTCACGGTTATCGAAATAATCCCAATTTCTGTAAGTTTTCTAAATCTTGAATTGTTTTGAATGCAATAAAACACATGAGAAAAATTCTTTCTTGTTTTACTTGCATTTCTAGATATACCTCACTACTTACATGTTTAATTTAGTGTTTTGCATAATCATCTCACATGTTTTGTTAAGAGAAGTTTTTCGATTTAGAAGAAAAGTTGTTATTAAGAAAAATCTTAATTACTACCACATTCAATGTTTATTAAATTAATGTACGACATTTGCCTTTGTCTTTAAATTTGACGAATACAAAGGCACCAAACTCTGTAGTAGGAATAAAAGAATGAATGAATGACTAAAAGGTGGTGACACCTGATCTTCGACCCTCGGCCTCATCGGGCGCTTTACATTCCACCATTGCAGTAAGTTATTCGAGACCGATCGCCTTTGTGAATCCAAGTAACCTCGTTGATTGCACTTGCAATTCTCACAGGGGACAATATTGTATATTCGAAATGTTTCTGCCTCAGCTCATTGAGTATTGGGCACTCCCTGGGGATATGGTCAATATTTTCATCTTAATCTAGAGAGCATCGGGTCATCAATGGTGCCAATTTAATGAAGGCAGCCTCGCAGGTGCCAACGTCTTATCAGCAATCCTGCCACGATTTCCAGTTATTTTCCTTCCAAAGAAAGAAGTTTCCTAGTAAGTAGACCCAGTTATATATTTCTTGGCACACCTCATTCCAGAAGCCTTTTTCCATGATTCAATAAATTTATTTCTAGCAATAATTTCCAGCTAAAATACGTTTGGGTTCGTATGGTTCAATCACGGACCCCAGCTTTGCCACACGATCCACTTCCTCATTCCCATGTATATCGTGATAACCCGGGATCCTCACGTGACTTATTGTACAGCCATTCTATGTCATACTATTCACTAGATCCTTGCACTCAGGTACTAGGTTTCAAGGACAATATCACTGCCCTAATGTGTGTGTTATTATTTTATTTCTGTTTATGCCCCTCTCACAGAGATGGCCACATAAGTGAATTTCATAAATTTTTGCTGTACAGATCATCGCCGTTGTCCAAACGAGTTAGACTCTACAACTCCCGTCCTCTGCCGAACACTCTGGTCTTTTATATTCTCGGAAGATTTCTCTCCTCCTCCCAATCCTCTCTGCTTGGAAAAAGTATCTCAAGAATGGGATTTCCAAAACCGGCGCCATGTAATCTGTTTGCACGAGGAATGATAGCCACCTCTCCACCATGCTTTTCCAGACACATGAGTGGTTTACAGTTCCAGTTCCGAAATGCCCTAGGCAACTGAGACGATAAATAGCCTTCAGGAGTACGTTCTCTACTTATAAGTGGTGAGAAAGTGGGCTCATTAGAATTAGGACCCTAGTGGGGAGAGTTTTTAATGCACCCATTATTTCCAAATAAGCCTTTGTCACAAGAACTTTGTCAAGTTGCGTTTTGTTGTACTAGGCCACCATACAAAAGCGGCGTACCAAATCATAGGGCGAATCACCACGGTGTATATTCAATTCTTGCACCAGCAATAGTCCACAAACCTCCATATAACGTGAAATAGTCACAATATTACAAATAGGAGAACTATGAGGAGGAGAAAAATGATAAGGATGATAATGTACAAAACGATCCAGAAAGACTCTCAACCCGACACAAGTCACTGGTAGAAGGAAAAAATGTGTGTGATTTTATTATTTTCCTGTAATGATATGTAGAGTTGCCTGCCTTATTTGAACTAAACTAGGAATATTTTTAAAATCGTGAGGGGTTAAATAGGGTTCAAATTATTTGTTTTGATACTCAGCTTCTTTTCCTGTATAATATCCAGATTTATCGTTAATATAAATCAGTAGGAATAAGATGCAAATCTTAAACCGGTGATATTCAACTGGAATTACCAATTAAATGTAAATCCTGAGTTAGCGCCTTATTTTTTCAGACGTTTCAAAATATTCAGAAGTTCGCTTTTTTCTTCCTGTTACAATGGTAATATGGAACATAAATCAGCAGTCGTAAATGCAGTCTACTTTCGCTTCTAATATTCCCCCGAGTTAAAATTGCAATCCACTACGTGTATATTTTATAAGTTGGTAAATTAAATTAGAAACTTCTTTGGTCTAGTTGGTAAAACATTTATTCAGAAATCAAGAGGTACTCGGTTTAAGTTCCAGCGCAGGAATACAATTTTTTTCAAATTTAATAAAATTGTCTGAATATTGAAGAAATTATTTAGTTAATTGTTTTGTTCAAATTTAACTTTAAACAACTCTAAGTTTTGTATCGATTTTGATCATTTTTAGTCAAATTATTGGCAATTTCATCTTTATCATTATCTTATAATGAGTTTGCAAAAGTCAATTTGGTGTTATAAGGGTAAAAGAGAAAGCTGCATTTGCCGTAAATATCTGAAGACATTGTGATATCAGTGAACCACATAATTTTATGTCAATTTATTCGATTTTTAATAATTATTATTTTTAACATGTTTTTTTAGTTATACCAATATTTTTATTCAAAAGGAAAAAAAAATTAAGGAAAACTATGTACAATAATAAAAAAGTTAAAACATTACAGATAATTTAATAAACAAACACTACTATTTTATATTGTCTCCCCGTACTCTATTAACTGCTACCATGAGACGTGCGAACTCTAAACTTATCAGTTACCATTTGGGGTATACTTTCTCACGCTTTGTAAAGAGTCATCCGAAGATCTACAAGGGTTTTTTCTTACCGACTGCGAATTACCGTCTCTACAATCCAGAAATCGTCTCATTGCCGCTCATGTCATAATATTGTTAAAAGGCTCTGGATCACATTCCAATATTGCACAGTATGCTTTAACCATTCTTTTAATTCTTATAACCCTAATTTTAGATATATTATATTATTAATTATTTTGTCATTCTGTAGCTTCAGCGTTTCCAGTAACTTCTTTTCATTGTACTGACGATCCATACCAACAACTTCAACACAAGATCTTTTCTTTCTTGCAATAGTAGCTTCAAATGCTATTACACTTTCCAAATTATCTTTAGTTTTATTCCGTCAACATTATCCCTATACCTATCCATTATTTCACCATTCCTGGAATTCGGCCATACCATTTCTTAGTTCATCAGGTTTTATGTTTTCACGAATTTTCTGTTTAGTATTGTGCTCTTGATTAGATTTAGTTGGTTTTACAATTATTACTTCCTCTCTAAGGGTTTGTATGTTTTGTAATGATCAAATGCTTTTTCTTTTGAATCTGTAAACCTTTCAGTCCTACCACCAAGTGACATCCGTTCCACTAGAACATTAGTTTTTTTCTCCAATTGAGTTAATTTAGAGAAGATATTTAGCTTGTCAGAAACCACGCCAACACGTCCATGGCAATACCAAAATAAATTCCCATTATCAGCCACACACCTAGATATATTGTCTCTAAGTTCCGCGCACATATTACGATATTTATCCAGACATAGTCAGCAAGCAATAGTCTAATTATTTACAATAAATTTGTCATTGTATTTAGGACATGACATTATGCCGCTTTTAATTAAAGTTCACTGAATAAACTCACTAAAGATTTATTTAATAGAATTTATGTGGAAACAGTTCGAATCACAAAATACCGGCAAAAAAGAGCATCAGGAATTCGGCCCTGTTTACCGATAGTTATGCGATTATAAACGATTTTTTTTTGGAATAACAAAATAACTCACTTAGTTCCAATTATCGCAATTAAATTCAAATTTTTAAACAGGATATTTCGCTTGAAATTAGACTTGTCTTCTGGGACCGTCTATCTAGATGAGATATTTTATGATGTGGTGATGGGTGATGTAACTGTCAACTTGTCGTTGATACAAATGACTAGTTTTATAATCGACTCTCGCCATACTTATTCCAAAATATGTTATGGTGTAGTATGCGAGTTTATATAATCGCCAAACCAAAGTATGAAGTGTAGAAAATACTAATAAACGAATTCAAGAATTTATGTTAAAATATAATATTCAGAAAATTAAGTTTAACAGGTTTCAACACAATTTATCTTTAAAAAGCAAGCTTATGGTAATTTGATCGACAAAATTATGTCCATTATGATATAGGAAGTTTTTCTAAATTTTGCAATAATACTCCAAAAATTATATTATTTTTATTTTTACACGTCCATTTAGAAGTATAATTAACCTTTTGATGCATCAAATATAATTATAGTAGGCAGGAAAATTTCATTAAAACGCATTATTATTTTGATGGCGTAGCTGCGAACTTTTTAAGTTCATTATAACTTCCGATACAAATTGCATTAGAGTCTCGTTATGAGAATACGGCACCTTTTAGAATCCATATTTAATTATAATTGTAAAAGAGAACAGGCATTTATGGTAATAAAATGTAGACTTGTAGCTAAACTTTTGGGTTTAATTTTACTTGGGTCTAATCAAGTTTTGCATTCAATGATTCTTACAACAATATTTAATATAATAAGAAATTGTTAAGCGACATGATAGTTATACCGTTTGTAAGCGTATAAAGAAACTAAGGATGCAAATTGAAAAATATACTTTACATCCTATATATAGGGTGTTCGGTAAGTACCTCCTAATTTTTCGAGAGCATACAGGGGAGGTCAAATCTTTCTCATACAGCAGAGATACAGAGCCCTAAAGGAGTACCCAGGGATTTACCTTATTGGCTCTAAGTTTTAAACCTACTTGTATAATTTAATGAAATTTTAATATTTTACAGAGGCTTTAAAGACTCATTAAACCATATTACAGTAGATCATCAAAGAAGTCAGGAACGGATTTGCTGCCACACTCGTTGGTCCTAATTTTTGACAGGTGTCATTTTACAGAGTTGAAAACTGATGTTTTAAATACTTTCGTCATTCCTCTTCAAAAAAAGGTACTCTCAAAAGTTACTAATGCTAAATACGAACAGATAAAAATAAAATAAGCAGGGTGTGCTGATGTGCTTTAATTTATGCGAAAGCGCTGTCTCACTCTTCGAAGGCAAGCAGATATTGTACTGGAAGATTTCCAGCTCAGACATTGTCAAGTCCAGAAACCTTTCAAAGGGTTGATCGCAGCTCAATTAATTTAGAATGTTATTAAAATGCAAATATAGTGAAAACGTTTAAATGTTATTTTGGTAAATGTTCAAGCTTCACATGCTTCAATACATTTTCTTATTCTTCGAATATTTTCCCGCTGCACTGCAAATAATATTCGGGCATTATTACGAACTTCGTTAGAATGTTGTGCTATTCTCACTAGTAATTCTTCTCTAGTATTTACTGGTGTTGAATAAACTAGTTCTTTTAGGTGTCTCCGGAAGTAAAAGTCTAAGGGATTTAGGTTTGGGACCTTAGTGGCTATAAAACAGGCCCACTTCGACCTATCCATCGAGAGCCCAAAATGTTTGTTAAGTGTTGATGTACTATACGGTTAAAATGAGGTGTCATCATCATGCATGTACTACATTTGCGTTCTACTATCAAGAGGTACGTCTTCCAATAAATTATTTCGCTGCAAAAATTGTAAATAAATCTCACCATTGAGTCTTCTTTCCAAAACAAATGGACACATAAAGTAATTTCCGATGATGCCAGCCCTGAATTATAGCATTAGGGCTTTCATCAGTCCTAAAATATAAACTGTGTAAGTTTATTATACCACCTCTTGCAAAACCGGCTTCATCGATAAACAAAATAGGGTTAGAAAAATTTAGATTAAGGTTATGTTGCTGTATAAACCAGTTGGAGTATTGAAGTCTTCCAGGATAATCGTTCGGAGACATAGCATATATGTGGTGCGGGTGAAGTAACTGCTCTGTTAGGGTTTTATGTACAGTCCATTTTGTAACATTGTTTTGTGTCACGAGCTTTCTTATGCTGTTTGATGGGTTGTCAGCAATATCTTGTAAAATTTGTTCCTTTATGTGAGGGTCTCGTGCTCTCCTGGGGGGGCCTTACCGCCACATCGCGGCAAAAATGACTCTGAATTAAACATGTAAAAAATTAATTCATCAACTCTAATAATTATTTTCAAATCATCTTTTATCTCTTTCCCTTAGGCATCGATCAACCCTGTGAAAGGTTTTTGGACTTGGCAATGCTCGAGCTGGAAATCTTTCAGCATAAAGTCTTCTTGCCTTCGAAGAATTTGACAGCGCTTCACCATAAATTAAATGCATATCAGCATATTATGTAAGAATATTCTTCCATTTTTAAAATTATTTTTACTTGAAGGCGGTTTTGACTAGTTCCGTCAATAGTAATTCATTATGTAGGTATTAACAATAAAAACCAGATTTTTAACTGTTTGTATTTAGAATTAGTAATTTTTGAATATTTCGCATAAAAACCGATTTATCTCGAAAATCGCCAGCTTTATCGAAATAAATAAAAGGTACCTTTTTTAGAGAAGAATGATCAAAGTATTGAAAAAAATCAGTTTAGTTTTGCAAAATGACACCAGTAAAAAATTAGGGCCAACGAATGTAGCTGCATGTTCGTTCTTGACTTCTCTGATGATCTAAAACATCTACTGTAGTATAGTTTAATGAGTAAGAGTAACATAGAGCCGATAAGGTAAATCGCTGGGTACCCCTTTTGGGCTCTGTATCTCTGTTCAATTTAGGATTTTTTTTTATGACAAAGTAGGGTTATTTTGACCGCCTCTGTATACTACCAAGAAATTACTAGGTACTTACCCGACACCCTGCATAGCAATAAAGATACGTTAGTAACGACCACGACCGAAAAAAAGATAAGGAAAATTATATGAAGTAGAGAAGATTCAGAATAAAATTACCGTAAATGTTCAGATATCCTAAAGAGCGATCTATGAAAAGTTAAAGAATAATGACAATCCGGGATCAGATAAGGGTTACTTTGAGATCCTCAAGCTTATAGAAAAAGATAATATAGGTCTAGATCTACTACCAAATCTCTTCAATAAAATCTAAAATACTGGACAGAGTTTAAGAATATAAAGCAATTGTAAATTAATTAGTCTAATAAATTATACTTTAAAAATTTTACCGAATATAATAAATAACTGAATATATAAAAAAAGCGGAATCGAACGGTTTGACTCAAAGAAGGAAATATGGACTAAAAAAAATCTCATCTGTTTATAAATAGTGGCGCTTTAACCGAGTACGAGATAATTCACTCATCGAATTGCTGTATAATATAGGCCTAGATAGAAAGTACGTCAAATTCCTTAAGAATATCTGCTGACAACACATAGAAGAGCTCTTCATTGAGAGAAAATTGATACCAAGAAAGGCTCTATTTAATGTATATTTAGAAGCAACATTTCTAAAAGCATTAGAGAAAAATCAAAACCAATGGTGAAATCTTTAATAACATAAGGTTCGCCGATGATACGGTTTTCATATCAGAATTGTATTTAGGAATAAAGTACTTATTACAGAAATTACACATCACATGTTAATTTTATAAAAATCAATTTCAACAAATTAAAATAATGATATTCACAAAAAAAAACCTACTAATTCCATTAGGAATAGAACACAGCTACACAAAGTGAGATATCGCAGAAACAAAATTTTGACCAAGTTAGAATAGTATTCATAAATATGAGAATTTTTTTCTAGAATATGCATATCAAGATGGAAACACTTGACAGACTGGTATTACAGTGGTGCATTCTTTTGAATGGAGACAAAACACGGACTCTCAGAGTCGTCCCAATAAAAGATTTGGAAGCTTTTGAATGCTGGATTTTCTTCTGCCTACCAATTATCTATCCTTTGATTATAAACCTCTCTTATATTCTCCCAAGTTTCCCTTTTCTGTGCCACCCGATCAATCTCGCTGTCCTTTTGATGTTATTGCACGACTGTTGTTGTTGTCTTTTGGTATTTCTGTCACATTTCTATGGTCTCTATCCTGTCATTTTTCCACTCTAATTGTTTGTTTAACTGGTTGCATCCCCCCTCCCACTGTTTCATTCGTCTTTCTATGTCCCCATGGTATTTAAGTGTTATTCCTAGCATTCTTCTCTTTTTTTAAACTCATGTTTCGCTGCTATATGTTGTTACTGAAAGAAAATATACTCTGGTTTTTAGTTTTAGAAGGAGGTTGGAATTCAACACATGTTTCATTTTATCATATGCAGTCCTAAACATATTTTTAGCTGATTTCGAGCTATTGGCTATTATTTTTCTTGATCTAAATTAACATTAATTAACTTTGCAACTTGCTGTCAACCTATGTTTATCCTCTCTCTGTTTGTGAGTTTGTCATAAATTTGGTTTTTGTGACGTTCATTTTTAGGCTGGACTAACTTGTTTCCAGTTGTATTCCTCTAAGTATTCAAAGTCAAAAATAGCTGTATTGTCTGAAGAAATGTTCTCATTAATATATATATATATATATATATATATATATATATATATATATATATATATATATATATATATATATATAGTTATAAAGATCATCCTCCACGTACAAGAGAAAGAACATATACCCCAAAATCAAACCTTGGGAAAGCCACAATTGACTACTAATCTTCCAGGTGGAACTCCCTGAGGAAACTCTTTGAATTCTACCCGACAAATAAGACTTAAATTACTAAGGCCATACATTTTCAGCTTCTTTAGCAGAATTTAATTACTGACACAGTCAAAAGCTCTTGTCAGGTCATAAAACACTGCCGCGGTGGCATTCCTATTATTTAGGCTAAGATAGAGCTCCTCCAAAAATATAAATATGGCGTTATTTGTACATTTTGAGCTTTGAAATCCGAACTGAATAAGTTGTGACTATTCAAAAAGTTTATTACGCGTTTTTTAACTAGTTTTTTGACTATTTTTGATAGTGTTGGTAAAGAAGCCGCAGGTTTGTTTGAACATAAATATTGTATTTTTTACCAAGTTTTTATTAATTTTTTTACCATTTTTATAAGAGTAGTAGAGTTGGTATATTTATTTTCTATATTTTCTTTTAATTAAGTCCTACAAACTTTTAATTAGTGTTGATATAAAAATATGAAGTATAGATCGACATCCTTTCCATTTTCCACAGTAATATTTTTACTCGGCTTATAACGATGCTCAAAAAGATTTTCCTCTACTCAATATAATTAAAATTATGATTTTATTATAAATGTAAATTAAAAACGAAAAATAATTTAATTTTGGTTGCTTAATTTAGCAAAAAAGGTTTTTAGAAGGTCAGCAAGACTTAACAGTTTAATTTGATAAGTCTATTGAAGGAGTAATTCTGTGATAAAATTAATAAATAAACGCCTCTAGCAGTTTTATAATATTCTTTCAAATAAAATCAAGAATTTTACATTTTATTATTGTATGAGTTTAAGTCTATATCTCAAAATAAAAGGCTATTTTTAAATTTTATCAAAGTTAGGTTAAGTTCATTTAAAGAGTAAATCATGAACGCATTTATTTTTTAAGAAATATGTAGCGTTTTCTGTCAACTCTCGTAGCCCGTCACCCAAGCGCAAATCGTTCTGTTTTCTATTCGTGCATTTATAATAACTCAGTGTTACAAAACAGGTTACATCTCGAAGGGAGCATTTTTAAAAAAGCTAAGGTTTTTTAGGTCGATATGGGCACTATGGGTATTTTCGATAAACAAAACGATGAGCATTAGATGGTTTCCGAGTCAAAGCGACACATTCCTCCGCGGCTGCTGTTATGAACTACCCATGTTCGCGCGGAATTAACAAGCAGTCCAGTTTTTATCGCTTTATTTCTCTAAAATACCGAGAAAGTCCATTTTAGAAAGTGTCTTTATCGGTGCATTGACTAAATAAACACAAGACTTTCACCACTTATGGACGCCTTGGCAACTACTTTTGCTATTTTTGGCGAGAGTGCAAGATGAGAAATTTCTAAGTGATAAATCCAACTCATTCACACATTTTGTTATAGTAAATAATAGTATAAAAGCAATACATGAGACGATGCAGTGTTGCTGTGTTGGATAGTAAATCTAAAAAAGTTTTTAATCCCTCCATTTATAATTCATTTAAATTTACAAAGCCAATATTGTCAGATGATCATTTTATATTTATATTGATGAGATTTTATGGATATGAAATAGTACTATATATTATCCATTTAGATTTAACAAGTGATATATTTGAGTTTTTAGAAATGTAAAATATGAAAAGGAGTTTTTAAATATATTTCTTTATTTATTTACTTACTTATTTATTTATGTGGGCCGATTACTCCGGAACAGCTGTACCGATTTAAATAAAATTTTTTGCGTTATGTTAAGGAAGCTTCTGCAATAGTCGCATATTATTTTGGTCAAAATTAGTTCAGTAAAATTCAAGATGGCGCACAAAAAATTTGATTTTTTTTGATTTTCTCCAGACCTGACAAGATGAAAAAAATACTTATCGCTAATTTTTTAAAATACAACAACATATTACAGAAAAAGGAGAATGACTTTTCAAACTTTTTTACGGAAAGCTGCAAGTGGTAGATTTCCATTATATGCCACTCATACTTAATATACCTAATCTTTTGTGTTATTTCTCGTAATGAATTTCTTAGAAAAAAGAATGTACTTTTCATGTATTTTCAAAAAATATTAAAAAGTGGTAGTTAACCCCGTAATAAATAATTGTGGAAAAAGTAGATACCCCTCAAGTTAATTTTTGAAATTCGTTTACAACTAAGAGTCATTGATGGAATTAAGTAAGTTTAAACATTTACGAATAATAACAGCGAAAAGAAATAAGGTTTTTAGCCCTATAAGGAAATATAAAGCAAGCCAATACTGAAAAAATTATGTATATCAATTCCTTAATAATATGCATTTTTTTTTTTGAAAAAATCAGCCTTTTAAATTATACATTATATAAAAATGCAACTTGTAACGTAAAAAAATACGTTGGATATTTTTTGACATACACCAACATATTACAGAATGAAAGAAATCAAAGGCGGAGCCAAATGACCAATGAAAACTTTTCCTGTAAGGAAAATTTAAAAATATTTTTTAAAAGTAAGTATCAAAACTTACCTATATATAAAGCGCCCTAAAAAGGCAAAATTTATTTACTATACAAAAAAACTATATTATTGTTTATAATAAAAACTTTCTTTGCAATTCGATCTTTCACTTTGCACCACTGAACTCAAAAAACAAACGAAATAAATCCTGCTAGATAATCGAATTGAAACTAAAATGGCAGACAATCTACTAAAACCAAGTTTGTAAAATCGAGAGCAGACAATACCTTACACAAAATATACCTGATGTTTGGCGAGACCTTATAGCAGTGGTCTCGTCATAGGATAAATTAGGCAACCACAGTACATCGAAGAGGTATCTTTGCAAGGGCAGTGTTGTCATATTTCGAAGATACATTCAAAAACTAAGATTTTATCATATCCTAAATGTAGCACTGTGAGCATTATTTTAACAATAGCCATTATTATAGAGGTTTTCTTTTCTCAAAAAAAATATATTTAAGTCATCTTCTGCTTTGTAGTTTTGAACTTGTTTTTCTATAAAATCATGTAGCGTCTTATTAAGGATATTTAAGAATTAGCAACGTTGTGATTTCCATAAAAGGTCGCTAGGAAGTGGCAACCATGCATTTCCAATGATGAGTTTATCCTCTTTAGTTGGCAAGGAAAGGTATGCAACATTGTCACGTTTTGAACGGAAATTTAACAATTTAAATTCTTTTATACATGTTACAAATGCATGTATATAACATTTCATTACTGATATTAAATCATTAGCAATATTATAATGATGAATGAGATGTATCCTATCGTTGTGTCTAGTTAATAAGCGTCAAAATTATAGCATTGCAGTAACAGTCTTGTGTTTATTGAGTGAATGATCGGTGTAACAAAACAGCAGCTTATATATATATATATATATATATATATATATATATATATATATATATATATATATGTATATATATATATATATGTATATATATATATATATATATATATATATATATATATATATATGTATATATATAGGTATATATATATATATATATATATATATATATATGTATATATATTTTTTTTTTTTTTTGAGGGGCAAACATTGAATTTTCAATTATTGATAGAAAATACATTTAAATCTTGTATTTAAAAAGTTCTTTCGATCCCTTTCTGCTTCGCAAGTATTATTTTAAAAGGGTGTAATCTTATACTCGCCCCCATCTAAGAGGGTAATCAAAGTACTCGTAAATAATTAACTCAATTTGTCAAAGAAAAGAGTTAAGAAGAAACATACCAACTAAATATAGTATCTGTAGCCAAGTTATCCAAATGACATCAACAACACAAGATAAAAGTTTCCGCTGCCCATAAACAGAAAATCTTAATTGCCAAATTGTCGCTTCTGCCAAACCGTTGTCCACAAACTGTCGTTCGGTGTAATATTCCTTCTACCATCGTATCGTTCGATCTTATGCACTATGGCTGAAAAGCCCGAATTTTTGGCCAAAACCCAGTTTATAAAAATAAAAGACTTTTTGTTTTTATAGCGTTTTAAAATTAAGCAGCTTTCTTATATTATTTATACTTATGAAGGACTGGGACCTTTTTATGTTATGAAGTATTTAACACTGATTAATTAAATAATGTCATTTAATATAATATAAGAATTATATCTAACAGTAATTCTTTCTTCCCAAAAATTGATAAAGACCCGATAATTATTCTCTGTGATGTTTTTCTGGTGTTCTTTCTAGACGTGTTTCGACAACCTCATGCCCTTGTCAGTTAAAATATATTGAACCAAGACTGAAATTCACAAAAAACAATTATGCACCTGTCGAGTTGACGCCACAGTGTAAAATGTGGACAGCTAAAGTGAAAATGCTTAAAAATAGAACGTTTTTCGGTCTTTGAGTTTATTTAAAATATTTTTCCTTAAAACCAGCAAAGTAAATTATATTATTCTCCGTGCATTTTGACTCTAGTTAGTTTTTCAAACTAAATACAACGAAGAGCGATATTCACATAATTTGTATGTATTAGTAGTTATTTATATCATTCACAAATAATTTGGCGCCGACTTCAAAAAGTTCAATTTTATATAAAAATTGATAGTTATTTTTCACTTTTTAGCGCACTTTTAGAAGTCGGTTCAGT
The DNA here is from genome assembly GCA_034092305.1 of Diaprepes abbreviatus. Classification (NCBI taxonomy): domain Eukaryota; kingdom Metazoa; phylum Arthropoda; class Insecta; order Coleoptera; family Curculionidae; genus Diaprepes; species Diaprepes abbreviatus. The sequence goes on along the minus strand of JASJET010000122.1, from coordinate 28,015,027 downwards.
TTTTTCATAAAAATTTTATTTTTCTATTTTTAGTTTTAGAATTCATTATGATATCCATAAATTATTTGAACTAAGTATTAATCGAGATTAAGTTTCATCGCAATGACTCCAAAGTCGCAAAAAAGTACTCATTTTATCCAAAGTTGTAATGAACCACTAAAAATTCTTTGGTTTTTAGGATTTTCCAAATACCAGTAAAATTGTGTCAAACAAATATTTAGTCTGTCATAGTAAATCAACTATCTTAAATTTTAAATTAATTATAGATTGGTAATATAGACCCCAAAACCTTCCAATATTGATGTTTGAAGAATCTGAGATATAAATTTCTTAGCTCGATATATTTTATACTACATATTGAGTTTGTATATGCCTCAAGTACCCCACAATATCAATTTTCAATATTTAAAGTACCTGAGATGTAAATTTCTTAGCTCGATATATTTTATACTGCATATTGAATTTGTATACGCCTCAAGAACCCCACAATATCAATTTTAAACAAAATCAGAATATAAAAAATTTTCTCCCTCATATTGTATCTTATCAACCTGATAGTTGTAAAAAATTAACTTCATATTCGTAATACACGACCCCAAAAACTCTCTAATATCGAATCTGAAAAAATGCGAATAAGGTAAAATTTTTAACCCACCATATTGCATCCGCTATATTGAATTTCAAAAAAATTATTTTTGGTCGTAATCTAATCTAAATCTAAACCCTCCAAATCCCCCTAGTACCAATTTTGGATAAAATCCGGAAATTTAAAATTTCTAAACTTATATTCGCTATTTACATTCTTAAAAATTCAGTCCTTTGAAGAAAATCGAAAAATCTAAAATTTTTAGTCCGCTATCTTGGATTTGCCATATTGAATCCTGAAAAAATACTTTTAAATTCATAATTTACACCCTCAAGAATCCCCTATATCAGTTTGGGAGAAAATTGAAAAATGTAAAATTTTTGGGACACCATATTGAATCTGCCAGATTGAGTTTTTCAAAAAATATTTTAAATTCATATTAACACTAAAAAAAATACTCCAATCCTGATTTTAAACAAAATCGGGAGATGTAGAATCTTGAATCCGCCATACTGAATTTTTTAAAAATAATTTCAGATTCGTTATGTGAGACCCCGAAAACTATCCCGTACCAATTTTGAAGAAAATCGAACAAAATTGATTTTTTCGTCCCCCATATTGGATCCGCCATATTGAATTTTTAAAAAATATTTTTAGATTAGTTATGTACGACCCTGAAAACTCCCTCCTACCAATTTTGAAGAAAATCGGACAAAATGGATTTTTTGTCCGCCATATTGGATCCGCCATATTGAACTTTTAAAAATAATTTCAGATTCGTTGTGTACGATCCCACAAATTTCCCCATATCAACTTTGGAGAAAATCAAACATAACTAAATTTTTTTGGCCGCGATATTGTCAGCGCCATCTTGGATATTAATGCACCAATTTCGCCAAAAAAAAATGGAACTACCGCAGCAACTTCCTTAACATAACGTAAAAAATTTCGTTCAAATTGGTGCCGCGGTTCCGGAGTAATCGGTGTATATACATAAAAAAACATACATACTCGACGAATTGAGAACCTATTAGAAGTCGGTTAAAAAATACAAATCGCAGTATTTTATTTAAGATTAATTCCATATTTCTGAATATTTTGAACAACCTGTATATGTGTTATCATGATCTTGCTCAGTTTTTTAAATCTGAAAGCAAGCGAAACTTTTTACCATGAATGAATTTTCCTCGAAAAATCAAAAATATTGAAGTTTACTAGAGTACGGTATTAATAAACCATGATATGTAAAGACTTGTCTAGGAATAGATCTTTTAAAAGAGGGCAACAAAATAACTTGTTAATTAAATTTCAGTTCTCAACCGATTTGTTTGTTTTTAGGCTAAAGGGGTATGCTTTTGGTTGTTGTGTAAAAATGTGTTCCAAAAGCAACTGTGTGCTCCTTCCCTCGATGGATTTAGTATCGCTAAAACATGTCTGAGGATGAAGATTTCTAATAGAAGGAAAATAAAAACCTTTTCTACACTGTAATCTGGTAGTCTATTGAAGCCTAATATTAATTTTTAACTGCTATTTTTTCTCTTAAAAATGTTGCTGTCGTGTATTTACGCTCCTATGAGGCTTTATAATAATGAAATCTTACTTCAAACTTGAGGCAGTTAAAGGAGTGACAAATTATAAAAATCCTAGTAAAAATTTCGAGGACATAATATTAACGTCTTTTACTAAAAACAAATTCATTAAAGAGATAAAAAATTTACGACCACTTCAATACTTACGTAGTTTCTAGGGAGTGACAAATTGAGGGGCATTACAATAATCATCCGTTCTATTTTTAAATTAGGTATTAAAACCAAAAGCAATAAACCCTACGAAAATATATTAAGTTTCTATCCACGAGACTAATATTTATGTCAGAAGCAGGTTTGATCTTTTCCTCTGTTACTTTTATTTTTATCCCTTTTAGCTCCAAACTTTATATTAAAGATGCTTATCTAAACAAAACCTCCATCTATTATGTTTTGAATGGGCTTTAAGTTTTGGCTAATAGTGATTTATAGGTTTTGAATGCCTTTTGGCATCTTCCAATTTTCAACAAAAGTTACTAACCTCGTAATAATACCTAGAAGATAAATTTCTGTTAGATGCATTTCCTTTAAAAATATAAGAAGAAAAAAATAATTTTAAATATGAGTCGCAAATTTTTAAAACTCTAATAAATGAATGAAATGCTGGCTTACCCTTATAAAAAATAAGTGATGATCTCAGGGGCGGATCCAGCCTCTCTCCTTGGGGGGGGGGCGGTGATATCACAAAAGGGCAGTATGGCAAGAAAAACAAGTTGTCAACGGGGAGGGGGGAGGGAGTGCAAGCAGCATACTCATTCCTAATATAAAAGGCAGAATGGGTTCTATTTTCCTGAACTCAAAACTCTTGGGAGGGGGGGCGATCACAAGTATACACATTCCTATACTCTATTCAAGAACTAGAGAGAGTAATAAAACTGTTACCGAAACCTCCAACGTACCTGCTCCAGTGCCGTTGGTAACTGAGAACTGCCGTAAATCTAATTATATTTCATTATATTTAAATATATTTTATAAATTTACTGCAACATAAAAATTCTGATAGTTTTATTTAATTTCTGTCAGTGAGCAAAGTACACCTTAGAGTTTGTTCTTAGTGATTTATCTTGTTTGCGCTTGTTTTTATATATTAGAGATTAGAGAGATGCCCAAAAGATATGGCTTTCACCTCTATATCTATTCCAAAATCGTTAAACCAGGGCATTTTTTCCTCAATGAAAAACTTATTACGATGAGTGTTTATGATGCTTTAAGTTATCAATATAATAATGTTAAAAGCTCCGTTGAGATGTGTTCCAACATGACAGGAGTTGGAAAATCTACTATGTACCGAATACTGAAGGAGAAAAAACGACTGGAATTGTTAGTACTCCCAAGCAACATTCGATCACAGGCAGTTGAAAAACCTCGTTGAAAGAAGAGATGAAAACTGCAATTAAAGGGGTTGTATATACATTTTATTATGAGAAGCAGATCCCAATTGTCTAAAAAATTCTAACTTAAATCAATGAAGATCGCGATTTACCTGAAATTAAAAGAACTGATCTCTGTAAATTGCTCAGAGAACTTAATTTTTACAGGGAAAACCAGATAGAAAATCTGTTCCTGTAGATCGTCCGGAAACTGTCCGTTGGAGAAGTAAATATCTCTCTCAAGTAAAAGGTAGAGTTGCTAGAAATAACACAATTAACAAAATTAGTAGCTTAACTAAACTTTTGAAAGATTTTTTTTGAATAAAGTTACTGCGAAAAATTGGGAAAAATCCATATAATAAAAGAATAAAACAAAATGTGAGAACTCGATCTCATGATCGCTTTTTTTTTTAAGCCAAGATAGTTTCACTCAATTTGATTAGGAATTAGATACGTAATATTTACTAGTGTAAACACAATTTATGATTTAAATTTTTATTTTTGTTGTATTTTATTTTTTAATGTTGTTTATATGTTTTTTTATTTTTTTATATATTTTTATTTTAGTGTGTCCCACTCTTTAATTTTATATATATTTAATTCTAATTAGCCGTAGTTTTTTATTATTTTATTATTTTATTTGTGTCTTTTTCTTAAGCTTACAGAATTAACATGTTTATCTTATTTTTTGGGGGCTATCGTATTTCCATATAATAAAGTCAATTAAATTAAGATATCAGTACAATAGAAATAAAAATAAATAGGTCTAATTTTAATTATAACATAAAAAAAATAATTACATTTGAATTCCTTTTTAGTGTTTAATTTTAATTCTGCAGATGGTTTAAGAAATAAATAAACTGAAATGTCAAATACCCTAAAAAAGTTTTTAGTCAATAAAAAAATGACCGATAGCCCCAAAGATATTTTAATATTATATGGACGAATTTATTTTTTTATATATGTTTACCGGATCCAGGCGATCGCCCCCACCGCCCCCCTGGATCCGCGCCTGGACGATATCCATTTGATGAGCATAGATTTACTTAATTAAACATAATAATTAAATTACATTTCATTTTGCTAAGATATCGGAACATGTTAACTTTAGTCAGTTGTTTTATTCATAAAAAATATTTTCAAAATTAAAACACGTTAAGGAAGTTCAGGCCCCATTCTTATAAAAAAATAAGGTGTGATAAATGTGAAGGTATTAATTTTATTTCGTTTTAAATGACATATAATCTCCATTTTGTTTTGTGAAGATACCTATATAGGAAATTAAGATATTAAATAAAAGTATTTGGTTTGACTTACCCCCATTTTTCTAGTTTTTTTTCGAAAATATTGAAATTTTAGTTGCCTCTGTTATTTATGAAAAGTATTTATTATATGATTTCTTTATTTTTAACCAACTTTTAAAAGAAGGAGGTTCTCAATTCGCAGTTTTTTTTTTATGTATGTACACTGATTACTCCGGAACGGTTGCACCGATTTGAATGAAATTCTTTACGTTACATTCAGGAAATTGCTGCGGTGGTCCCACATTTTTTAGATGAAATTGGTACAGTAAAATCCAAGATGGCGCTGACAATATGGCGGCCAAAAAAATTAATTTTATCCTATTTTTTCCAAAATTGACATGGAGAAATTTTCTGGGTCGTATACCACGGATCTGAAATTATTTTAAAAAAATTTAATATGGCGGATCCAATATGGTGGACAAAAAAAACAGTTTTGTCCGATTTTCTCCAAAATTGGTATGGGGGAGTTTTCGGGGTCGCACATTACGAATCTGAAATTATTAAAAAAAAAATCATAATGGCGTATCTAATATGGCGGATAAAAAATTAATTTTTTCCTATTTTTTTCAAAATTGATATGGGGAGTTTTTGGAATCGCACATTACGAATCTGACATTATTAAAAAAGAAATTAAATATGGCGGATCCAAGATGGCGGATTAAGAGTCTGCGTCTCTTGATTTGGTCTAAAATCGATATTGGGGAATTTTTGTTAATGTTAATTACGATTTTAAAATATTTTTTGAAAAACTCAATCCGGCGGATAGAGTCCTAAAAATTTAATACTTTTCGATTTTGTTCAAATGTGGGACTGAATCGCTTTTGAGGATGTAAATAGCGAATATAAAATTATTTAAAAAAAATCTAATATGTCAGATGCAATATAACGGCCTAGAAATTTTAAATTTCTGGATTTCATCCAAAATTGGTACTAGGTGGCTTTGAAGGGCTTAAATCTAGATTAGATTAAGACATTAAAATTATTTTTTTGAAAGTTCAGTATGGCGGATCCAAAATGTTGGGTTGAAAATTTTACCTTATTCGCATTTTTTCAATAATAGTATTAGGGTGTTTTCGGGGTCATGTATTACGAATATGAAATTAATATTTTACCACTAGGTTGATAGATAATATGAGGGATTGAAAATTTTACGTTTTCCGATTTTGTTTAAAATTGATATTACGGGGTTCTTGGGGCGTAAACAAACTCAATATGCAGTATAAAATATATTGGGATGAGAAATTTACGTCTCAAGTTCTTTAAATATCGATATTGGAAGGTTGTGGGGCCTATATTACCAATCTAAAATTAATTTGAAATTTAAGATAGTGGGACTAAATATTTGTTTGACACAATTTCACTAGTATTTGAAGAACTTGAAGAATCAACAAATTTTTAGTCGTTCATTTTAGGGTTATTTCCAACTTTGGATAAAATGGGTATTTTTTTGCCACCTTGGAGTCATTGCGAGGTTCACTATTCTCGATTAGTACTTGGTTTAAATGATTTATGGATATCGTAGTGAATTCAAAACTAAAAATGGAAAAATAAAATTTTTATAAAAAAAAATTGAACCGACTTCTAAAAGTGCGCTAAGAAGTGAAAAATAACTATAAATTTTTATATGAAATTGAAATTTTTGAAGTCGGCGCCAAATTATTTCTAAATGAAACAGATAACTACTAATTTATACAAATTGTGGTAAGAAACTATTTACAAATAAAGTATTTTTAATTTGTTGATGCGAATCACATTTCGTCAGGTATTAGTTTGGCGCCGACTTCAAAAATTTCAATTTCATATAAAATTTATAATTATTTTTCACTTTTTAGCGCACTTTTAGAAGTCGATTCAATTTTTTTTATACAAATTTTATTAGAATTAAAATACATAAAGGAAATTCAGGTCTACCTTTATAAAAAAAAATGAGAGATTGATATACGTGGAGGTGAAAACACCTTAGTTTTACTTCGCCTAAATATATATATATATATATATATATATAAATATATATATATATATATATATATATATATATATATATATTTATTTATATATATATATATATATATATATATATATATATATATATATATATATATATATATATATATATATATTATGAGGTAAAATTTAGTGGCAGTTTTTACTCTCTTAAAATAAATCTACTTTGATAAAAAAATATATGCCTCTTATTTTGGTATCTTGTACAACATATTAAAGTTTCATCAAAATCGGAGTTGTACATTTCGGGTATATTCCTGGAAAGTCGATGTGTGACCAGCGGCATGACGTATCGCTGTCTTAATGGATGATGGAGCTCTAGCTATTGTTTGGCTATGTGTGACAGGGGTCCACCTCCTCAACACCCCGTCAGGTTGCAATGTCGAAATGTTGCCCCCCAGAATCCGAGGGGTAGACCGCTTCTGGGGTGTGGGATTCTGGAATTTTGTTCCTTCCCACCTGGAGTAATTAATGTTTTCCAGTCCACCTATTCATTGTTTAAAATCCGAAACTTCTCCCCATTTAATCGCCTCCTACTATTGGTTGAGGTTAACCCTGGATCTATTCATAGCCGGTTCCAGTCGGAAAGTTGAAAGAAAATGATTCTTAAGGGATTGTGTAGGAATTGTGGGTAAGTGGGTCAGGGCAGAGAGATTTTTAAAAGGTAGAGAAAGGATATGGTTAAAGATCAGCAGACGGCTGGCGTTGCTGGCTGTACTGTCTACGTATTACAGAAGCGACAAGTATGCTTCTGGCAGCAGTACACTGCCCATCAGACTCAACATAAATGGAAGGCATGATATTATAATAATACTGACATTTTTATATAACTGGAAAAAAATTAACCTTATTAAATATGATCAACAAAATAAAATAGCCTAAACAGTTTATACATAAATTAAAGTAATATTCTGCTATGCAGGTCGTCAAAAAAAAAAAAGATCGGAATAACAGTAAAAGCGAAGAACGTACTACTCTACCTTTTATTGTTGTTTGTGGTATAGTGCAAGTATGTATACGTCAGTAAGATTTTAATTTGTGCAATATTCTTAAAGGCATGGTTTCCTAGAATCATTATACATTATTTAATAGTAATATGTTAAATAAAATTAGCTTTTTAAACTTTTTTTAACTATTTTATTTTATTAATTTTTATCTCTCAAAAATGAACCCTTAAAGTTCATAAACATATCCGTGAAAATGTCTGAAAGGTCATCAAATTAAATTCAACTCGTGCCAAGCCAACGCAACTACATGATTATCATTCCACTTAAATAAAATTATTACTTTAAATACTTTATATTATATTTATGAATACCATCATGTTGTCGACAAGTATTTAAATTAAAATTAGATTCTAACAAAGGGTCAGTGTGGTATTACCCTAAGGGATTTTAAAATTGTACTTCGGTGGTATATAAAATATAAGTTTGTAACTTTCAGACTTAGATTCCTAAATGAATTTTCCAACCTTTTGGGTAAAATTATGTACTGAATTTTTGGAATGCACATTGTAAACTTTTGGAAAGAACTTTTTATATCTGTGCTGCGAAATATGAGCGTTTTTAATTGTTGCCAAGTTTATAATATTTTGGTTTATACCGCGCATATGTAAACAATGAAAAGAAATACTTCCACGGAGCCAACAATAATTGCAGATTGAAAAACTTGGCAAAGGAAGTACTATCTAACTTTCAAGATGATAAATTTAATTTGGGTTATAAAATTTTATTTCACTCTGGATTTTCTTATAACGAAAAAATAATTTCTCTGTTTTTTTTTATAAACAAATATTACCTTAGATTCTCTTAAATGATCTATCCCCTGAATGTTAAAATGCATATTTTGTCTGCTTAAGAATATTGCTATTCATTAAAAATAATAAGGTAAAATGTGTTCAGGAAAACAAATTGTATTTAAACCAAACATATTATTTGAAGCAGAAATAATTTGACTTACACTTTCCACTATCCCGAAATATACTTCCTCATGTTTATTCTTGGGAAAAATAACTATATAATGGTGTAACTCCTCTTCTGTTAATTTGGCCGATGGGCTTCATCAGATGTTTATATTGAATGTAAATTAATTTCAATTAAAAAAGATTCTTTATTACTGACTGAAATGTGCTTACAGAGGATATAGTCAGAAGTCAATCCAGCCTCTCTCTTTGAGGGGAGGGGGGAGCGACAATATTACAAGGGTAGAGTATGGCAAACGAAAGCGAGTTGTCGATCGTAGGGGAGTGCCAGCCACATTCACGTTCCAAATGAGATGAGCAGAGGCGAATCTATTTTTCTCAATTCGAATTCCTTGGGGGAGGGGGAGGTCAGTCATTTAGTTCAGCAAGTGAAAGAAAGCTATCGACGGAGGAAAGTGTTTTTTTTTCTGAATTGGTAGTCCTTGGGGGGCAAGGACCATAATATCGTCTAGGGCTCGACAACATGCAAAGGGCCCTCCATATAGTTCTATTCTTGTGATATTTGATTATATATGGGATGAGCGAGTATTTCCTGAAGGGAGTGCCAAAGCATTTTGACTGTGTATATGGAATAATAATAAAAATAAATAACTATAATTACACTATGAGAGATATATAATCTAGAGCAACATACTTTTATCGAGTTTTAAAGACCTCAAAAATGTTTCACAAACTTTAGTTCATTCTTTAGTTTCTTGTTCAAATACGCAGCCTGGTAACTGAAACACTTTTTAAACGCAACCGTCGAATGCTTAGGAATCGTCAAAAAAAGTGTTTGTAATGAGTGTCCCTTTGATGTGTTGCACTGCCGGATATCAGTCTATCGCTAAAGAAAGATGAAGATGATGAACGCACAACTTTATGAACAAGGTCTGTAAAGTAAACTTCTCTTCTATTATTTATAGTGAGTCATTTGAGTTCTAGAAGTGAATCAGAAATGTGATCATATTTTCATAGCGAGCAGACAAAGCGACAGCATAAATTCTGTACCCTTTGAATGAATATGACGATTTCAGACGTGAAACGATTTTCTAATAATACAATTAAGCTGATCCACAAACCTCTATTTTTCGTCCACTAAAATGCTCAGAGACTTTGTTAGATCATTCACACGCAAACATACTCTACAAATAAGCAGCTGTATAGTACTTTCAATATTAAATATATTTTGTTCACCAAAAAAGACAATTGTTTTAGTGGGGTTTAAAACTAATTTTTTTTTTCGAAATTTCTCATATGCATATTCTCTAGTTCCCTGTTAAGTACAAAACCATCCACATGATAATCTGTGGGGAAAAAACTAAAACTCAACGGGTATCGTCAGTATAAGCCTAGTAAGCACAACTCTCTATACTCCCGAGTAAGTCACCCGTATAGATTATAAACAGGAGAGGTCCCAAGATTGAGCCCTGAGGTACACCTGATATAACATGTCTCACAATGAAGTCTTCCCATTCAACACAACTCTTTGGCTATGGCAACTCAAATACGATAATAAAACCCACAATTTGCTGGTGGAAATGGTAATATCGTAGCTTTGAGCATTGTAAATCATGTGTCATAGTATTAAAAGCCTTTGAGAGGTTTAGTACTACCAATGTACACACTTTACCATCATCGAAATGTCACCTAACCATATACAAAACTCCCAAAAGAAGTATTAATCTAGTACTGATTTAATATGGTGGACAGTAAGTTTTATATATCTCTGATATCGTTCAAAATTGATATACAGTGGAAGGGTGGTGGAGTAGATTACGAATTTAAAATTATTTCCTAAAAATCTTAAAATGGCAGGTTAAAATTTATATGTTCTTGATTCTACCATAACTGGAATAAGGGAGTTTCCACTGGCATAAATTGCCAATCTTAAATTTATTTCTTAGAATTCAATATAGTGAATACAATTCAGCGGGCTAAAAAAATCGCGTGTCCCAAATTCTTCCAAAATTGTTATCTGGAGGTTCTCGGAGGCGTAGATTACAATTATAAAATTAATTTCTTGAAATTCAATATATCAGATTTACCATGACGGATTAGTTTTTTGATAGGTTCAATTTAATGTAAAACTGGCTTTTAGAAGATTGACACAAACACAAAATGTCATAATTTTAATTACCTTCGTAAGTTTTCTGATGTCGTTTCTAGACATCTTGTTACAGTTTTATTATTTTACCAACAAAACTATAAATAATTTTACCAAAATACCAATAATCAAGCCAATACTCACCATAAATTAATCCCTTATTTCCATCAAGCAGTCTCTTTAATACATATAAAATAAAAGCTAAAAGTTTTTGTCACTGTCACATCAAAAACGGGTTTTGTAAAAAATCAAGTGTGTCAAGAAATGCATCAAACACTCCACTTTTGCCACCATTCATCAAGGGTGTAGTTAATCTTATTTTTTTTTGGTGCTCTTTAGATTTCTAAAAGCATCAGTAGAGAGATTCTGGGCCAAGCCGTAGTTGTGAAAACTGGCATAAGCTCAGGAAGCAATATTTTGGCTGATTTTTCTAATTATACAGAATTACGTTTATCCCAGTAAACAGCTAAAACCATATTTAGTGTTTTAGGGAAATATTTGTCAGATTTTGGGGGATAAAGAAAGTTAAAACTGTATTCGTTTACCCTTATGTAAAGTGTAGTAAAAGTTATCACCTCTAAGAGGTCAACACACCATATTTGTGATTTTGATACTTGTTACACCCGTAAAGACAAACAGGTACATGCCACAGACAGATTTTATCAAACCGGGATCTTCCTTTTCTATTTAACAACTGGAATTCCACGCCGGAGCCTGGCATAAAACACTCCATCGCTCCCAAAGAAGTTACAAGTTATCCTGCTTGCTGAAAGTACTTAGACTCAGTGATAAAACCACACTTCAGGTATTAGAACTATATATAATAAACTATGGTATTATTTAATTTATCGTATGCTTTCATTTTTTCCCCTGTGATTGGGAACTAATAAGACTTTCTGGATGCGATCACAGGACACTTTATATTTAATTTAATTTAAAATACCTTGTAAACCGAAGGTATACGTATACACTAGGTAATTTAAAACATTATTTCACCCATTATAAGTCCAACACTTATTTTAGTTCCTAAATCGGCGTACTAGATAATTTATTAGTGCAAAATACAACTGTACATAAAAACTAAGGTTATTCAGTTCAGCTGATAGTGAAAATTAAGGCCTGACCTAGATCTAACTGACTTTGCGTTTGGCGCGGATGACGTAGTAATTTAATAGTATTATTCATTGTTCCTTTCCTTGTTTTTTTTTTCTTGTAGTTACTTAGCAAATAGTCACATATTTCTTTAGTTTAAGTTGCAATTCACATAGCTTGTAAAACAGAATCTTTTTTTTTTATTGTTAAATATAGATTTTAACTGTTTTTGGAATCGGGATGTTTTATTTTTGGATCTAGTGGTTTCCTGTTTTCGATAACATCATCTTACCGATGGGCCTAAAACAGGTGGTGCTTTGAATTTATATAACTCCCCCTAATCTCCGGCATACGAGCCTAGGCACTGCCCTAAAAGAAGGAGCGATCAAGACCGAAAAAATAACCACCTGTACCGAAGTATTTAATAAGCATTCATTTTAATTTTCTTTCTCTTGTGGCGTAGCAATCTTAAACATATATATTGTTTGACAATATTTTACAGTTTGGTATTATGACTTTACACTTGGTTCGATTCAGCTTCAGGGATGTGACTATAAGGTAGTCAAAAAATTGGAGCAAAATTTATAAAAAAATAACTGTTCTTCAGACTTGTTGCTTTTAGAGATAAAAGGAAAGTTTCAGTCGAAAGTAAAAAATCTTTATTTTTAAATCTTCATTGTTATTCTTAAATCGAGTTTATCATACATTATAAATTATAAACATTGAATAATCTTAGGGATTTAGCTTGTAATTGGCTAATTGAAAACTTAAGGCCACTTCATTAGCTCAAAATCATGCTTTTGTTTATGAATTAGGACTACGCCGATGAATAAATTGGCCTATCTAAATGTTTAGGGAACTAGTTTATCGTAATAATGTTCAGGCATTTCTCTTGCGGGCAGTAAAATTATTAAGTTCAGTGGTTTAGGATGTTTGGTGACTGGTCAAGAACATAATAGTAAATAATTTGCATTTTCTGCAGTAATCGTAAAAAAGTGAACTACAATATAGTAACATAATTTATTTAGAAATTTCTCAATAAATTTATATTTTATAAGTTTATGTATGAAGAAAATACTTTTAGTCCAGGAGCTCAGATTTTCGTAGTCGATGAAGAGACGTAGCTCCACTAAAGTTTTTGATACGTATTTTGATCCATTGATTACGAATTTTGAAGGTAGATTCTCGAAAAATGGTCAGGTAATTTGGTATAAACAACAAATTTTTAATAATTAAAAGGAAAGATTATTTGTAAAACAAAAATTATTTTCGCTTTCTTCGACCGAATCTAAGCCAAAAGTGTTTTTCGTCCCACGCATAGTTTTTCACTTAAAAATTGTTCAAATGGCATTTTTTGCTTCTTTTCAACATAAACAACGTTTGAATAAATAATATTTTCAAATTTTGCGCATAGCAATTGATAGTTCAGGTCAAGAACTACAAGCTGGGATTAATCGCAATACGAAAATTTAATGTTTTCTTTTTGCTGTTATTCAGTTATAATGTACACGCCGCCGTGTATGGAGGGTAGTGGAAATCTACGTACAGGCACTTACATACTGCATATAATTCTTTATGATATTCGTTGGTCGTTGCATTAATACTTGAAACACATTTTCCTAGTTCTACTTGTCTCAGGAACCTTAGGATGTTGGACAGCTTCAAGGTGGGTAGCTTCCCTTCTTCGATTTTGTGTGTTCCTCAGAGCCGCATCCTAGGGTTTTCTGGAGCGCTGCACTCTGAAAGGATATGAATAGAGGTCTCGTTCTCCTCCTTACAGAATTTGCACTCTCTTCTGGTCGTAGTTCTCAAGAAGTATCTTCGCTTGTCTCAATCGTAGCAGGTCGAATAATTGAATCTCCTGCTTTCTTCTTCTGTCTTTAGTTCTTCCAGCATTAGGCTGCTACTGATTCCACAGAAAGGCCCTGGTTTCAGAAATGGTATCTCAGCCCCTTTCCGCGCGAGCCTGTCAACTATTTCATTCCTCTCTACCCCGGTGTGTCCCGGTACCCACATGAGGGTGCCTTGATTATTCTTACTCAAATCATTTAATTCCTCTAAGCATTCTCAGACTATCTTGGGGCAGATAACTTGATGGCTGCTTGACTATCCGACATGATGATAATCTCTTGACCGTGACAGTTTTCTTTGTTAAACTGAATACATATCCTAATAGCATATATTTCTGCCTGGAAAATGCTTGGTGAATTACTCAAGCTTTCTGGTGCCGGATCCATACACTCCTATGTAGTTCCCTCCGTTGTGTTTTAGCCATCTGTATACCATTTTATGAATTTTTCATTGAGTTTTTTAATAGTGTACCTCTCCCATACGCTTTTGCGACTCAACTTTGTGCTACAGTTTTTCACAAAGTTGAATTTCTTTTTCATTTCATCTTGGGGCATGTCCCAGATTTGTTGATTTCTGGATAAGAGATTGGTCCTTCGTTTTATGACCTCATCTCTTATCATCCTATAAATTATCCTCTGCCATATTCTCTAAAAGTATATGTAGAGTTGTGAGGTTGAGGTTTACTTCCATGGCGGCCGTAGGACAGATTTTCATTGCCCCGGTTATACATGCACAGGCCAGTCTCTGAACTTTCAAGAGGTTAGATCTCGTGTTAGCCAGGGTACCGACATGCATCTGGCTGTGCAAAAGGACAGATCGGAAGGAGGCATGCAAATACTGAACGCGGCTTCGCCGACGTCCTGCCTAATGGCGTATATATGTTTATGCGGCTTTCACGGATTCCTCCGTGTGATGTGCAATAGCAGTGGATATATCCACATTATGCCGTTATAGTGCTGAAATCACCTTCAGCAAACGTACAACTATATGTAACTCCGTGAATAGATGAAGTAAAATGCGAACAATAATTGCAAACTTCGTTCCATCATATGCTTTCCGTGTTAGAGGTTGCACAGTTTGAATGAAATGCTACAGAACACAATTCATCTTATTACACCACCATCGAGATGATGGGCTACCTGTACCACCATATCGAGAAGAAAGTTAAAACTTACCCTCCCCGCTACAGTGATACGGCAGAGGTACATGTTCCGTCTCTATTAGACTCATCAGGGTACCGACATGCATCTGGCTGTGCAAAAGGACAGATCGGAAGGAGGCATACAAATACTGAACGCAGCTTCGCCGACCTCCCGCCGGGTGGCGTACATAGGTTTATGCGGTTTTCACGGATTTCTCCGTGTGGGATGTAATAGCACTGGATATATCTACATTATGCCGTTGCAGTGCTGAAATTACAGATGAGTATATATATATATATATATATATATATATATATATATATATACGATTTTTCCCAGAAACGTGTAGATGTTCTTCGCAGCAAGTCAATATTTCGTTGACTCCCGATCAAATTTGGAAATACTTGTTCTGTCGGTGCTACAATAATTGTAAAGCTTTATTTTATTGTATTAATTATTAATATATTTAACACCTCCCTTTTACAACTATGTGATTTTAAGGATTTTCGTAGCCACACTTAGAAGTTCGCCATGTCTATCCTTCTCTCCATCTGTATTTCTCAGTCAAAAAACTCCATAATTTTTCCTTCTTTCGCGATAAAATTTTTCGAGCATATGCATATATTATTATAAAGAGAAGGTAGTATGTCCTTCTTATGAACTATTTTAGAGTAACTTTACTCTCATTCGACTTAATTATACTACATAAATAAACTGAAAAAATTTATTTCAGATATAATAATAACGATGAGATTGTGGTCGCTAAATATAAAGTTTCATTTTGGATTTGAAAGGCAAATATGGCTGATGAATTTATTCATTTGTTTATAGTCAGATTTAACTCAAAATCCATAATAGGATTTTTTTTGGCATTGTTGAGTATAAATTTTGGGCCTGAATCAGGTGCTGAACGACCTTTATCTGCTTGCAAAGGGATTAAAAACTAAAAAAAGTTGCTGGTTTGCGAATTTATGTCGTTTGCGTCTCTACTTTTGAATCATAGGTTTTTCACCCTAAGTTAATGAAATTTTTTTATCGTATTTACCATCATACAAACGCTTTTCATGCATTTGTAAAATATTATAATTATGGTTACCCATTTAAAAAATTAATAAAATTAAAAATAATAAAACAAATACACGAGGTTTGTCCCAAAAGTATCGAGCCTACCTTCTTTTCTCCGCATTGGTGTTATTCATTATCATCCGATGAGTGACATCCTTAAAAGTAGTCCCCATTTAATTGAATAACATGTTCCCAGTGGTGTTTCCACTTCCTGAAGCAGTCTTGGAAGTCAGTTTTCGGAATTGTCTTCAGTGCACTCGTCGCATTAGTTTCAACCGTCTCTTTGTCATCGAACCTGTGTCCTTTGAGCGGCATTTTTAATCTGGGAAAGAGCCAAAAGTTGCAGGGAGCTACGTCGGGACTGTACGGAAACTGGCAAAGCTGTACGACTTGGTGCTTTGTTAAATATGCTGCACAAGGTTCGATGAATGCGTTGGCGCATTGTCGTGGTGAAGCAGCTAATCACAGCTTACCCAAAGCTGTGGCCGTTTTCTTCTGACTGCGTCACGCAATCTTTTCAATACTTCAACGTAGTATTCTTTTATGATCGTGTGACCTCTGCCACGTCGCGTGCGGGAAAAAGAATTAAAATGAACAAGAATTAATGAAAATTAAATATTTAATGCTTCTGTATAGGTGGTTATTTTTTAGTGTTGATCGCTCCTTCTTTTAGGGCAGTGCCTAGGCTAGCATGCTGGAGATTAGGGGGGGTTATTTAAATTTAAAGTGCCACCTGTTTTAGGCCCGTCGGTAAGAAGAAGCAATGATCTTATCGGAAACAGGAAACAACTGGATCCAAAAATAAAACACACCGATTCCAAAAACAATTAAAATCTATATTTAACAATAAAAAAAAAGGGATTTTGAATTACAGTTTTAAACTAAAGAAATATGTGACTATTTGCTAAATGGAAAACAAAGAAACAATGGACAACACTACTGCGAGTATGACGTCATCTGCGCCATACGCCAAGTCGGTTGAGATGTAGGTCAGGCCTTAATTTTTACTATCGGCTGAACTGAATAACCTTACTTACAGTAGGCCGATTAAGTCTAAAATTATGTTTACTTAAGCCTAATTAAAAGTGTTGGACTAATAACATGTGAAATGAAGTTTTAAATTACCTAGTGTATACGTATACCTTCGGTTTACAAGGTATTTTAAATGAAATTAAAAATAAAGTGTCCTGTAATTGCTCGCATAAAGTCTTATTAGTTCCCAATCACAGGGGAAAAAGAAAAGTATACATTAAAACCGGTAATTTCACTGTTTATTACGAAGTTCTAATACCTGAAAGGCAGTTTTGTCATTAAATCCAAACACTTTCGGCAAGCTGGATAGCCGATGGCTTCTATGGAGCAGTGGTGTGTAATATGCCAGCTTTGGCATGCAAATCCAAACTTAGACACGAATACAAAGTATACAGTATAATAAGAACTATTTATGGCATGTACCTGATTGTTTTTAAGGGTGCACCAAGTATTTAAAGTCACAATGATGGTGTTTTAACTTCTTAGGTGAGATCACTTTCACTAAAGTGTACTTAACGAAAAACGAATACAATAAAAACTTTGTTTATCCTCAATATCCGGCAAATGATGCCTTAACGCACTAAACTATGATTTTAGCTGCAAACAGGAATAAAAGTAGTATTGTACTCTGAGAAAATCAGCAAAAAATATCGGCTTTCTGGATTTCTGCCAGTTTTCACAACCAAGGCTTGGCCCAGACTCTCTCTACTGACACTCAAGAGCGCCAAGAAAAAAAAACAAGAGAATAACTAACTACACCCTTGATGAAAGTGGCAAAAGTGGAGTGTTTGATATATTTCTAGGCACACTTGATTTTTTTAACAAAACCGGTTTTTGGTGTGACAGTGACAAAAACTTTTAGTTTTTATTTTATATGTATTAAAGAGGCTACTTGATGAAAATAAGAATATAATTTATGGTGAGTATTGGCTTGATTGTTGGTATTTTGGTAAAATTATTTATAGTTTTGTTCTTGAAATAACAAAACTGTAACACCACTCGGAGCATATTCGTGGTGCACAACACCTTCATAATAAAAGCAAACAGTCAACATTGTCTTCACTTTGCTCCAACTTTGACGATTTTTTTTGATCTTTGCGATTCAGAATACTTCCACTGTGAAGACTGTCGCTTTGTTTCTGGATCAGCCGTAAAGCCATGATTCATCGCTAATGATAATCGTCTTGAGTACATTTTCATCATTAGAAACCATTTCCAAGCGGTCCTGAGCGATTTCAAAGCGATGATTTTTCTGCTCTGCCGTTAGCAAGTTTGGGATAAATTTCGCACACACGCGAGTCATTGCCAAATTCTCGGTTAAAATTCTCCAAACAGTAGTTTTTGGTATTCCATGATCAGTTTCTAGTTCCCGTACAGTCAACCGACGATTTCCTTCAATTTTTAACTAATATCCTATGTATATTTTCTTTGTTGACACTTATTATTTTACATCTCAAATTCTTTAATTTATTGCAGATTTTGGTGCTTAATTTAGAAATATTGCCTTAAAATTATTGTTGTTCAATATATTAACGCTATAGAAGTCCTGTCTTGGTAATTTTTTTTGTTTCATTTTTAGGAAACTGGCTATTAAATTTTCATTGTATTCCTTATTCCTGCAATGCGTTTTTTTATCAGTTTTCTTTGCTAAATAGAAAGGTAACTAGTCTATATATTAAGGCATGGAACGGAGATCATTTTATTTATCAAAATTATTTAGATTCTACGGGAAAATTGTACCTGTTGTTGTTTCTATGCTAAATTCAACGTAATTAATTAGCTTTGTAATAATCTAAAAAATTAATTTAATTGTTTTTAGCTTTTTCCGTAGTAAATTGAATTCTATGATTTATAGAGTTTAAACAATAAAGAAATCGGTCTAAATTTCTACCTGTACCATTCCAAATACATTTTACAAAAATTTAATTTAAAAATAATTTTCTCAACTACTACTGCGCGGACTTCAAATAACAAATATTTAATTAAATTTCAAAACAAAACAGGTGTCAATTTATTTTTTACTTCATAAAACTAATTTGTGAAGTCGGTAATTTTTTTCTGGAAAAATTACTTTGTTATAAAATAATAATCGTTTCGATGCCAATGTCGTTGTCACGCTGTAGGTTGCATCTTATATATGAAATGTGTACTTTAACTAAATTTAGATATGTATCTCTTCTTCTACCAACACTGTACAACTAACTGCTTTAAGTGAACCAGCACGTTGCACGTATAGTTATATAAATTCACGTTTAGCTTCTTCATACTCGTGTTATACTCACCACTCAGAACTTTTTGAATTTAATTGAAGCCACATCTGAACCGGCATTTTCTTAAAAGTTTGGCTCGTATTTGGTAATTCCACTTTAACTTTAGAACAGTAATGCTTCATTCTTATACATACGAAGTTTGGTTGTATTATTGATTTATGTTGCAGTTTGATGTGGTAAGTTCTTGGCTTTTTAAATATTTGCAGAAGTGCTCTCATATAATAAAGTTCTATGCATTTTTAACAGACCTTATAAAAGAAACAGTCTTTATTTGACCATTATATAATATATAATAAAAGCAAATTATAAAGAGGATTAAATACAAAATTACGAACTAAAATACTTGTTCTCCAAGGGACAGGAAAGAAGAAAATTATAAAACAAAATTATTATTTTGTTTGTATTTGTATGGTTTAAAACTTGCTTGCCCTATTCTTATTATCAGTTTAAACCCTCTGCTGTAAATTTAGAATGGTTTTAAAGGAAAACCATGAATTATAAAATATGTACTTCAGCTATGGAATCAGGTAAATCCAAACCAGTGATACTAAAATTTTTTTGA
The DNA here is from genome assembly GCA_034092305.1 of Diaprepes abbreviatus. Lineage (NCBI taxonomy): Eukaryota > Metazoa > Arthropoda > Insecta > Coleoptera > Curculionidae > Diaprepes > Diaprepes abbreviatus. The sequence continues at coordinate 27,995,096 of JASJET010000122.1, read as the reverse complement.
ATTGCATTACGAAATGCGAAATGATATATTTTTTACTTTCTCTGAGAATTTAGATTTGTTTCTATTCCGTACGTTTTTAATTTCAACTCTGGTAAGTGATTAGGTCAAATTTCTATTATTTTATATTCTAAAAACATGTTAAAACTCAAATTTAACATCACATCACATTGAGTCCGTTAAATATTAGACACTCACGATGTTTTACTAGATATAACCTGTATATGTTAAAGTGGCACATAATTAAGTTAATACGCTATGAGTCGTCATATATATTTTATTTTAATTTGGGTACCCCTCGAGTCAAACTCAGTTAAACCCAGAAGCAACCAAATTCCCACCTGGTGATTAATTGATTAATAAAGTGGTTAAAGGCGCATTGGTAACCTGTACCATTTGGTACCATTTAATGATAAAGGAGAGGTGTTGTTTTTATTGCACTGAAGAAGATCGAGTTTAATTCCAAAGGAGGGAAAATCTTAACTGGCGAAAACCTGGAGATGAATGGGAGTGGTATTGGGGAGGGTTATGCTGTGAGTGATCATGAAGTAGAAAGCTCGATCATTTGCACATAGAGTAACTTTTGAGAGGGGCAGGAAGTTTGAGGGATTAGGGATTTGTGGTGGTTCATAAAAAAGGTCTAGACTTTGTAGAGACAACATATTTCATAAGGAGAGTGAGGCGTCCGAGGAATAGGGGAGGTATGTTAATAAGAATTTGAAGATTGACTATTGGGGAACTGCGAAATTCACCAGTTGATAGACGTAGCACTTGGTTTTGAATAGAGTCGAGGGAAGAAATGTAGGAAAACCTAGCCGAAACATGGACAATGCTTCCTTAGTCTAGCTTGAAGAGGAAAATGGTATTATATACCTAGAGGAGTGTAGAGAAATCGGAGCCCTACTTGGTAAGCACTTTACTAGGTTGAGATCCATAAAGTAGCTGGTTTTAAGATTGGCAATGTGTAGACGCTAGTTGAACTTGTCGTCTCTTATGAGGTCGAAAAATTTAAGCTTACTCTTCATAGGATTTACGGTGTAATGAGATAGTGTTGAATTTTAGATAGTCTCTCTTCTCGCAGAAGTGAGTGACAGTAGATTTGATTTGACTAAACATTAAGCCTGTCTTATTTGCCCATATTTGCAATTTTAGAATGCAAAGTTGAAGTTATTTGTCACAGATGATTGTGAGGCGATATATAGAAGAAGTTCATCGGCATAAAGTCTAGCGGAGATGATAGAGATAATGAAATCGTTTCTGGTGTTTATAGATAGTAGGAAAAGAGTGCAACTAAGTATTGAGCCCTGAGGAATGTCATTGTTGAGGGGATGGGCAGAAGATATGTGGCTGCCCAGGCGGACCGAGAATGATTGTTCGCGGAGGAAATTGTATATGAACATTTGTAGATGGCCTTTGAAGCCTAGTTTGTAATGTTGCAGAAGGATGCCGTGTTTCCAAGTTGTGTCGTGTTGAAAATATCTAAAGGTATTGCCACTAAGTGTTGTCTTCGGCGGAAAGCAACCTGAATTTCCATTTCGAAATCGACGAGATGATCTGTTGTTGATACGTTAGGGAAAAACCATACTGATAGGCAGATTCAAGGCACCAGGGGAGCCTCCTGTTAATCATCCTTTCGAGGATTTTACGCAAATGATTTGTTAGGGGGATAAGATGGTAGCTATTAAGTTGATTTTTGGGTTTGCTATATTTGTGGTTGGGGATGAGGGAAGTTCTCCAGGAATTTGGATTTGTTCACGTGACCAAATGTGATCGTAGAGAGCAAGAAGGTATTCAAATATCTCATAGGGATATGAATTCCATCTAGGCCAGGAGAAGTGTCACGGGAGGAATTGATTGCAAGGGACAGTTCTTTCTTAGAAAAAGGCATGTTATAGAGGAGAGATTTGATAACGCTGAAGTTGACCAAGACCGTTTAAAATAAAACTAAAAGGATTTTTTAAAGCTCGAAAACTAACCTTCAGCAACAAACTAGTCTCGAAAAAGTATACATCCTGAAACAAAACTATGTTGTTAGTTTGCACTGCAACAAACATTTATGCTAGAGTTAATTTGCAACCATTTTCTTTATTTGAAGACTACTTTTTTAAAACATAACACGCCTTAAGGAATAATTTAAAAATTGTAAATATATCGAATTTACGTTGAATATAAATCTATAAATATTTTGAAGATGTCTAAGAGGGTGTCAGTTATATGTAAGAGGTTAGACAAATCCAGGCATATTTGTTCACCTGAAATTTTGTATCAAAATAGTCTTTATTGAAGGCGGAAATATATATTTTTTACAGACTCCAGGTTATTTTTATCCCTATATTATATTGCCGACAAAATAATAAGAAAAATAATCTTGGTAAATATAAAGGATTTTATTCACATTTATATCAAAAAATGTTCAAAGTATCTATTTTTATCCTTTTTTTTAACTTAAATCTTTTTTAAGGAAACATTATTCTGCCCACTTTAATTTTTTTAGAGATTGTAACAATAATACTTTGATGGCCAATAGTTCACTGTAAAAAAAATTCTTTAATTTAAGGTAAATGTGCTGGAAGAAAACGTTTCTTAAATGCATTTAATGTAGTGCATTAAATTTAGTAACTTTTACATTAATCTAAATTAATTTTTTCCATTAAATTCAATGTAATCATACATTAAATTTAAAGTTTGATAATTAGTTTTTAAGGTGACTGTGTACATTAACTATACAGCGAGTGTCCATTGAACTTTAAATACGTTATCACATATTTAATGCACCAACATTGAGTTCCAAAAATTCTGAAACTACCAGGAAAAGGTGGATATTTTCCCAAAGGTAGTGTCCGCCAACTAGACCAGTTTAGACCTCATTGGTGTAATGGAACAAATATTAATTATTTTATACTGTTCAATGTGAACTATATTCTGTTAAAATGAATAATTAAATAATCACTCTGTGGATAGATTTCCTGTGGGAATAGGATAGTTATATTTTTTATCACTATCCAAGAAAGTCTAAAGGAAAAATAAATCAGTTATCAAACTTAACTATTATTATCTTTGTCGTTTAAATGTTTTCTTAAAAATACATAAATTCAATCAATTTATCAAGACATAATAAGACCCTCGCTAAGATTTGCCTATAAATCTGTCGAGATAATCTTACTCTGGTTATGTAAATAAAACCAGACGTGATGAGGTTAGTTTTTAACATATGGTATATGAAATACCGTTAAAATGTATTAAAATATTGAACGATTTTCCCATTATTAGGAAACAAAACAATAATCAAATAAACTCATTATGCTGTAATATGAAGTTTGACTTGTGAAGGAATTCAATATAGCGACTGTTTTTCCTGATTGTAAGATAGAATGATTTAAATACCAGCAATAGGAATAAAAGGACCCTCAGGTTTTTTCACAGAGGTTATATTATCTTATTCCTTTAGTTATAGAAAGAAACAGAATAGTTTTATTAACTATGTTTATATAAAAAGTAAGATTAAGGCGCTCAGAGGCCAATTCGGGAATCAAGCATCCGGTATAGAATAGCTAACGCCCTCAGCACGTAACGATTGAAACCTTCGAACATTAAGGGAATGAAATTGTCGGTTACAGGACGTACGACCGAAAAAGTCACTACAAAGAGGGAGAGAGGGTGTAAGATTCGAAGACACTCTTTTAAGGAATAGTAAATTTCAGTCACAATTTGAAATTTGTTAGAAGCGGGACCGCCGTCCAGTGCCGTGGAAAAATTACATAACGGATATAGTCATCGGGAAAGAAGGTTTTCTTTGTTTAATTTGTTTTTGATTTAATTTGAGAAATTAAGGGAATATCGTGTTACTTTAGACGAGGGTTTCGACATTTTCATACGGTTTGATAAAGTAATATAAATAGCTGTTTTTCGCGTTTCATTTCTTTTTCTGTTCGGTGTTTTAGTAAGCTATTTATACGTGTTTTTTTTTCAAAATTGGGTTTTATATTTTTGGTTATTAAATCGGCCAATAACAGTAATTCTGTTAGTTTTTTTTTCGAATTGTTATTAATTTTAAGTTTCTCATTGTAAATAGTTCGTTTTTTCTATTTATTTTTGTTAATAGACTAAGTGTGTTGAGAAACTTGTTTTAATTAATTTAATTAATAACCTTCACGCGACTAAACTCGCGAACGTACTGCTATGTGAGCTGTAAACAAGAAATGTCAACTGTCCGGCTAATTAGCAGCATTGCCTGAGTCCTGAAGTTCTGAATTATGAAGAAAGGTAACCTTAAATAACCGTAGTTGTTTGGTACTAAAGGTGCAAGAGAGAAGATGAACGACCAGACTTCCAGAGTGTCTTTATTACTGTGCAATTTAATTATAGGTTATTAAAATAGCTACAAATTAATGTGTGGCAACACATTTGTTATAGATAGAATGGCTAACGCTACCTCAATATGTCGTTAGCAGGAGTCTTTGATCAAATTCTGTCACATTGGTTCCCGTCAGTACTGGGCAGACATGAACACCTCACCATAAGAAACTTTAAGCAACTTATATCATACTAAACCAGAAATTCTATACAAGTTGCTCCATCTCCCGGAATTTCATGCAATGCATGTTGAATAATGTAAATTGCTTTAGTAATAGGGTACGTGTGATCTAATTTTAAGGTACAGAAGTTGAAATATCTTTTCAGTTACTTTATTGAAATTTAAGATACCATTTAATCAAATTTAATGTACAACGAACTGAAATTTCAATGAATTTGCTTTAAATTCAAAGTAAATGTAAATTATTCACGACTTTAATACAAAACCATTAAATTTAATGTAGAATGAACGTTAAATTTGCATTAAATTTAAGGTTATTATAAACAGTGTAGCGTTTAAAATCATTGTATTATGTATTTATTTATGTCAGCAATACTGAGGTTTAATGTTTCCTTTTTCACAGCTCAAGACCCTCGACCACCATTATTGTTCACCAGTTATGTTTATGTTTGACAACATTGCCAAAATACCTATTTACAAGTATTACTCCGGAAATCTTGACACGTTTATGTATTAAATCTCTATTTAGAGATAATTTCTCTTAGAAACACTGAAGGCTTACTGACCTTTCGTAAAGATATCCCACGGGTTAAAAGGGACAAAAGTTTCACTATCTAAATTGATTAAATACATTAGTTCCAAAATGACGTTAACTATAAACTATTTCTATTCAACTAGTTTGAAAGGGATTTGCTTGGGAATTCCTTATCGGGATAAAATTTCATCAGAAAGACAAAAACCGTTCCCCTTTTTGCCATTCAGACAAAACTTGTACAGCAACGCTATAAATTTCTTGCGAGTTGAATGGTCCATTTAAAAGCTGATCTCAGAATGATGAGCGATTTATTTCAACTTTGGTAAAAAGTGTTTCTGTCTTAAGATGTTTTACCTAAAATCATATATATTTAAGAGCTAAAAAACTTTGTCATAGATAAATATAATTATCAGTTTTTTTTGTAAAGGAATGTTATTATAATATCTTTTTCATGAGCTGTGATAATGAGGATTTTTTAAGAGGATAACGTTTAAGAGACAAGCTGAAAGTAAGATTTGGTTAAATAATAGCTTTTGTTATGAATGGAATAGTAAAATTTTTTCACAATTAATAAATTAATATAATTTAAATTTTTCAAAAAATTCTAAATCCTAGACATACTAAGTTTTAATTTTCTTGATATAGAAACGAAACTTTTCTATTTTTCATTATAGTGATCTGTTCACTACCCCTACTATTCTAATATGCGGATGTTCTAAATTGAAAAGCCCTCTTCGATGCATGTGCTTTTCACATCCAACCGATACATTTCGTCTTGCATCTATTTAATTACTCGGGACGAGTTATAGATGATTGGGACGCCAATGCAATGCCAAAATGGCATACCAGACAGACATCTCTACTGTCCTAGTCTGTATCCTAGGTTAATACCTGAGTCGAAGAGTCTCTTGTGCGGATAGTATTATGGTATTTCTGGATATATAGAAGACTCTTCATTATTGAGATAACCCTTTTATAAACCAACTAAATATATCCCTATACGGAGCTAAACTTGTGCACATTTGGTTTACCTGAATTTCATTGTAGTAGCTAATGCTTGGACCTAGAGCACTATAGTGATTTGTAACTTCCAGAGCACTTCGAACATTATTCTTAGTAATTAGTGCTCACAGTGCATCTCAATGCTCAACAGAAAATCTTAAATGGCACTAAAGTCAGAGTGTTCTGATCAGTCAGTTTTTGTTTCTTATACAGTTTATCGCACTCTATCAAACTTCAATTTTTTGATTTTTCGAGGAAAGGGCATTCTTGAACAAAGTTTTACTTGCCTTCGGATTTTGACAACAGTGATCATGATAAAATATATTGGGTTTTTAAAATATTCAAAAATGTAGATTTAGTCTTCAATAAAATGCTGTTGTTTGTAATTTTGTTACAAAAGTTGTTCCGAAATAAATACGTATTTTTATAAAAAAAAATTAAATATTTATTTAACCTTTAATTTATTGCTAAAACAATTTTAAGTAAAAAATAATTATTCCTCACGCTGAACTTCTACCGATAAACATATTTCTAATCTTTTTCTAAGTTCTTCGTACACAGATGCATCACAGTTGCCTCGTCTGATAATGAAATGTACTATAAACGAATCTATTAACTAAAAGTTTTTCACCCGTTATCAAACAAAACTCCAAACGGCAATCATCATCTCCATCTTGTAGTTTGTCAATTAATTTAGGTTTAAATGGCCTAAATTTGTTGCCGTTTCCTTGAGGATAAATTAGGATTTTGTTGTACTGACAAAGAAGGTACCTGAAGTGTCCGGCTCTAATTTTAATGAAACTTCATTATATTGTAGAGGATACAAAAGTAGGAGACATGTATTTTTTTATCTGCGCAAATTCATTATAACGGGGTGAAAACCGCCCCTAAAGTTCACCCATAAAAACGGTATTTTTGAAATATCTCAGATTCTAAGTGAGATATTTTTACAAAACAAAATTAAAGTTAACTGTTATTCGAAATGATGCTAAACTATGGTATTTCCACCCCAAGGATATTATCCCTTATTTTTTACTAGGGTAAGCCATATATTTATGCACGTAATTTAATTCTAAGAATTACGAAATTGAATGGAATTGTTTAAAAAAATATTTCACGAATACCATAAATAACTTAAGTTTATGGGTTTCAAGGTTTCTAAAAATAAACTAGTAAAAGAGGGTGAGCTACCCCCAAATACGTTTTTTTTTAAATTTCAAGTTCTAATTGAGATATGTTTACAAAAGGAAATGAAAATTACTTATTATTTGAAATGATGTTAAATTATGCTGTTTCCACCCCCAAAGATATCATCTCTTATTTTTTATAATAATAAACAATCTGTTAGCGCAAGTAATTTATTTCTAAAAATTACGAAATTTTTTGAAATTGTTTTAGAGTATTTTTTTCACGAATACCATAATTAACTCAAGTTGACATGTTTTGGGGTTTCCAAATCTGAAGTGGTAAAAGAGGGTGAGTCATCCCCAAATATTTTTTTTTCAAATTTCAAATTCTAATTGAGATATCTTTACAAAACACAATGCAGATTACTTGTTAGTTGAAGTGAAGTTATACCATGTTGTTTTAACCCCACATATATCATCTCTTACTTTATATGAGGTTGATCTTCGAATTCATTTACATAATTTAATTCTGCACATTACGAAATTAAACCAAATTTGTTGATAATATTTTTTTACGAATACAATAAGTAACTTGAGTTGACGTGTTTCGGGGTTTCCGAAAATAAACTAGTAAATGAGGGTGAGCCAACCCCAAATACCTTTTTTTTTAATATCTCCAGTTCTAATTAAGATATTTCTATAAAACAAAATTAAAATTATTTGTTATTCGAAATTATATTAAACTATGGTATTTTTACTCTTAGGGATAATATTCCTTATTTTTTATAAAAGTAGTCCGTCATTTCATACATATATTATTATTCCTAAAATTGTCAAATTTTAATTTAAAAAAATGTTGCAGAATTAGAAATCACTATTTCTGATGATTTATAATAATTGACAGACATGAATGCTTAATCATTGAAATAAGTTTTTATTTTCTTATTAATTAAAAGACAAAATTTCAATAAGCTCTGTAACGTTCATATCATCTGAAATTTGGCAATTTTAACAACAATTACACATATATGAAATGACATCCTTCGAACTTCGTTTCAAATAACAAATAATTTCCAATTTGTTTAGTAAAGTGATCACAATTAGATCTTGAGATGTAAAAAAAAGTATTTGGGGGTGGTTCAATTTCTTTTACTTGTTTATTTTTAGAAACCCCGAACCTAGACAACGTATTCGTGTAAGAAAATATTTTCAAACAATTCCATTCAATTTCGTAATTTTTACGATTATATTACGTGCGCAAATATATGATTTACCCTAACAAAAAATAAGGGATGATATCTTTGGGGGTGATAGTACCATAGTTTAATATCATTTCGAATAACAAATTATTTTCATTTTATTTTGTAGCTTTACCTTAATTAAAACTTGAAATAATAAAAAATATATATTTGGGGGTGACTGACCCTCTTTTACTAGTTTATTTTTGTAAACCCCGAAAGATGTCAACTTGAGTTAATTATGGTATTCGTGAAAAAAATATTTTCAAACAATTTTATTAAATTTCGTAATTTTTAGAATTAAATTACGTGGGCGAATATATGTTTTACCTTTATAAAAAATAAGGGATGATATCCTTGGGGGTGAAAATATCTTAGTTTAACATCATTTCAAATAACAAGTAATAACCATTTTGTTTTGTAAATATATCTCAATTAGAACATGATATTTAAGTAAAAAATTTTTAGGGGTGGCTTACCCTCTTTTACTAGTTATTTTTAGAAACCTCAAAACCCGTCAACTTAAGTTACTTATGGATTTGTGAAAAAAAATTTCGTAATTTTTAGAATTAAATTACGTGCCCGAATAGATAGTTTACCCTTATAAGAAACAAGGGATGATATCCTTGGGGGTGAAAAAACCATAGTTTGACATTATTTTGTACAGCAAGTTATCTTCATTTTGTTTTGTAAAGATATCTCACTTAAAACCTGAGATATTTCAAAAATACTGTTTTTAGTGGTGAATTTTGAGGGCGATTTTTATCTCCGAAGTTAAAAAAAAAATAGGTGTCTCTTATTTTTGTACCCTTTATACATTTCTTGTGCGTCAAGAACTACCAATGTAGCTACTCTATCATGCGTGCTTTTTTATCTTCTTCATTATTTTCACATCGCCAGTAGCAACAAACTTTTGAATTAATTTATACGCGGCTTCCCAAGTTACGTAAACATTTGTGTACTTTTCATTGAATACTTGAATCGCATATTGATAACATACGTTTCTAATTCCATAACATATACGAAGACATTGTTGAAGTTTTGGTTCAATCAAAAGTTAAATAACAAGTTCTGGGATTACATGTAGATTAAAAAAACTGATTGACTGATAACCTTATTGGCTGTTTCAACAATTTTAGGACACATTGTGTAGGATAAAAACAAGATAAGCAAGGATAACGTAGAGTTATTTAAGAACTGATTATATCAGGGTGGAATACTGCTTCTAGATAGCTTAAATGGCTCGAAATGTAAAGACTTTAAGCTAAAGTATGCAAAGGTATACGCTTAATGATATGTTCAATTGGAGATCGCATCTAAAGTAGTGCTAAAAAGAACGCGTTAAGGAAGAAGAATTTAAAATAAGAAATAATTTCGTTTTAATTTGTTTTATACGGATAAACCTTAACAAAATTTTATGACTTGGTAAAATCCTTATCCTAGGAACATTGGCGTTCATCTCAGTACAAGAAATTGTTAACTTTTACAATTGTTTTTACATGCTTGTATACCTTATGGACGTACGACGGAAATATAAAAATAGAGATACTGACAAATGCAGTGAAGTCAATAAACTCATAAAAAGAAAAATTAAGCAAGCCAAAGAACTCTGGCTCGAAAATTCCAGTAAAGAAATAGAGAACCTCCAAAAAAAACACGACAATTTCAATCTCCACAGGAAACTTAAATATATCTCCGGAATCAGAAAACCATAAAAAGGTTAATTAACTCAAGGACGCCGACGGAAGAATCTGTAATCACGAACAACAGTGCAGAGAATGGGAGAGATACATCAGTGACCTTTTTGACGATGCTACTCGAGAAAACGCTGCACATACACATACTATATGCAGCAGCGCGATAGACAGGGGCCCCAGTATATTGAAATCAGAAGTCAGTAAAGCAATACAGCAAGCCAAAAATAATAAGGCACCTAGACCAGATCAAATCCCTACTGAGTTGCTTAAACTTCTAGATGAGGAAAATATTTCCTACTTAACCTCTTTCTTTAATAAAATCTACAACGAAGGAATAATACCAGATGATTGGTTAGAATCGCTGTTTGTAACATTACCAAAGAAAAATAGACCCAACAAATGCAGCGACTTTAGGCTGATTCGTTTAATGAGCCACACACTTAAGATACTTCTACGAATTATACAGAACCGAATATTCCTTCTATGCGAAAATAGAGTGATGAATGATAAGCAATTTGGATTTAGAAATGGTCTAGGAACAAGAAATGAACTATTTTGTATGCGCGTTCTCCTACAAAAGAGCTGTGAATTCCGAAAGAACATCTGCGTCTGTTTCATCGACTTTGAAAAGGCATTCGACCGAGTACAACATGATAAACTTTTTGAGTGCCTACAAGCAGCAGGTCTAGACCACTACGATATAAGACTGCTAAAACATCTGTAATACAATCAAGTAGCCTCTATCCAAATTGAAAGCAGTCGTACTCAAAACCAACTCATCAAACATGGAGTAAGACAAGGTTGCGTTCGGTCACCTTGTCTCTTTAATGTATACTCTGAAGAAATCTTTAGGTAGGCTTTGGATGACAGACAAGAAGGAGTAAGACTAGGCGGAGAAGTAATCAACAATATTAGATTTGCTGATGATACGGCCATTCTTGCAGAAAGCATCGAGGATCTCCAAACATTAGTAAACCTAGTCAATGAAGCGAGCTGCCGAAGAGGCCCTAAAATCAACATCTCAAAAACAAAGTGGATGAGAGTTGGAAAGGTTACTGTAGATGAATGTCAACTTTGGCTCGATGGGAAGAGGATACAGCGTGTAAATCATTTCAAATACCTTTGCAGTTGGTTGAATGTAAATGGGGACTCAGATGAAGAGATAATAGCTAGGATAGAAATATCGCGGAAGGCTTTTATGACATGGAAACCAGTTCTATGCAACAGGAACCTATCAATGCATATTCATAAAAGGGTCCTGAAATGCTATGTATGGTCTATGCTATTATACGGTTGCGAGACATGGACACTAAAAACCACAACGCTAAACAAACTGGAAGCATTCAATATCATGGGTTTCGCACACTTCCAACGAGGATGTTCTCAGAATGATGGATACAGATCGACTGCCCTTGAACATTATAAAGATGCGGAAAACAGAATACTTCGGTCACATAATTAGAGGATCTAAATACCAGCTACTTCGCCTTATAATACAAGGAAAAGTGGAAGGAAAAAGATGGATAGGCCGAAAGAAGCTTTCATGGCTGCGTAATATCAGACAGTGGTGTGATTGCACGGTAGAAGAACTATTTCGCGCAGCAGCCGATAGAGAAATATTTCAGGAAATTGTAAACATGATAACCACCAAAGTCTGAATACAGACATGGCACCTAAAGAAGAATAAGATACAAAGATTTTGAAAGAATAATCTAAACATTTTTTTGAATAAACTGGATGACTCTTTAAAACGCGGCAAACCAAATATATATACAGACATGGCACCTAAAGAAGAATAAGATACAAAGATTTTGAAAGAATAATCTAAACATTTTTTTGAATAAACTGGATGACTCTTTAAAACGCGGCGAACCAAATATATCTTTTTTTACAGTACATTTTGTATAAAGAGTAGCAAATGGACACTCTAATACCGAAATAAATTATGTTCCACATATCCCCAATCTCCCGGCAGTTCTGGTCAGCACGATGAGAAATAACCAAAACCTCCTTCATGAAATGTGAAGAAAGGAACTGGCCTGGCAGACAAGAAATAGGTCGTTACGACAGTGAGATAAAAAGTAGAACCATCCGGAAACACATTCTATAACACCATAAGCATAATACAACAGAATACAAACATAGGGGAAGTAGGATATTTAATTCACAAGAAATTAAAACACAACATAAAACAAATACGAATATCAAGATACGAAGAAAAAGTGGTAAAACAATTTTACGAGGACATATCAGCAGCAATAACATCAAACAAAATACATTATTATTTGATAATCGGAGATCTACATATCAAAGTAGGGAAGAATGAGACGAAAAATTGGTAGGGCATTTTGGAATACACGCTAGAAACGATAGCGGCCAAATATTAGTTCGATTTGTGGACAGCAGCAATTTATACATCATGAATACACCCTTCAAGAAGGATGAAAGTAGAAAGTGGATCTGGCTTGCTTCAAATAGTAAAGACAAGAACGAAATAGACTACATAATAACATCGTACCAACAAATAGTAACAGACGAGTCTGTAATAAACCATTACCTTACAGGCAGCCATCATATACAGGTGCAAGCGAATATAAGAATAAACTACATTAGTAACGAAGAAAACTAATGCAGCCTGAAAATAAACCCATTGATCAAAACTGACTTAAAGAAAGATTATGAAATATTCCAAGAGAACGACGAAGAATTTATGATATTGCAAAATAAAAGCAAATGACCTCCTAGAACAAGTGAATGAAAAGAACAAACTCAATGATAGAGGCAAGGAAGAACATGGTTAAATCACAGGACACTAAACACATGAAATCAACTATGAGATCCAGGAACTTTTTATGAAAAGCAAAAACTAACGAGTAAAAACAAAATCGGAACAAATGTATATACAAAAATGAACAGAAATACATGAAGTGAAATAATGAAAAACATGGAGAAAAGAACACAGGAACTAATAGATAAAATAATGGAAGGAAACAAAAGTTTAAAGATACTGAAATGGAAAATAAATACGAACTTAAATGTTGTAAACATTTTCAAATAGACGTGCACCAAACCACCACATATTTGTCTCTGTTGACCGGCATCTTCGAAAGACCGGTGTCTTGCTTCTTCAACGATTGGTTATAGAAGGAATCTTACAACCAAAACAGCGGAGGTTGAAGAAGAAATTTTAGAACAAAAATCTAAGTCTGAGTACCTGACACTTTGATCCGGAACTTACAGTTTCTAAAGATAAATTAGATATGACTTTAAGAGAACAGCTGTTGCATTCATTCCACCTTTATGCAGTACAAGAGGTTTTACCTCTCAACCCTGAATTGAGGCTAGGCTTCTGTCGACTCAGTAATGAAAGAGGAGCACATAATGTAAATTTACATAAAAAAAATTGTTTATCGCTGCGTGTTGATTTTCAAAAAAGAAAATGACAAATTTACGTAATGAATATAATTTGAATTCTTCTTCTTCTTCTTTTTTCTCAGCCCATTGACGTCCACTCCTGGACATAAGTCTCTCCGTTGGTCCTCCACTGGGATCTGTCTCTCGCCTTCTGGAACCAGTCTTTTCCAGCAAACTGTTTTACATCATCTACCCATCTGCGTTGTGGCCTGCCACGATTTCGGTTCGTTTCTCGCGGTCGCCATTGCAGTAATTTACAGTCCACCTATCGGGCTGTTGTCTAACTATATGCCCCGCCCATTGCCACTTTAGTCGTGATATGCGTTCAATGATGTCAACTACTTTCGTTCTTGATCTTATTACTTGATTTCTTATTTTATACCGTAACGAGATTCCTAACATTTGTCTCTCCATGGAGCGTTGAGTGACTGGGAGCCTATTTGCGTTTTGTTTGGTTAGTGTTATCGTTTCCTTGCTGTAAGTAGCAACAGGCAAGACACACGTGTTATACACTTTCCGTTTAAGGTTGATTAGTGTGTTTCTATTCCTTAATACGTACTGCAACTTTCCAAAGGCAGCCCATGCCAGCCCTATTCTCCTTGTTATTTCCGCCGTATGATTTTCTTTGCCCAGTTTCATGACGTGGCCTAAATAGATGTACTCTTGGACATTCTCTATGATTTCATTTTGAATCTCTATTTGTACATTTGCGTTAGGGCTCATTAACTTAGTTTTCCCCAAGTTCATCTTAAGTCCCACTTTTCTCGCCTCTTCATTGAAATCTTGAAGCATTTGTTTTAGCTCTTCTGGGTTGCTAAACATGACAGCAACATCGTCGGCGAAACGAAGATGACTAAGATAAGAACCGTCGACCCTCAAACCTTTCTCATCTCAATTTAATTTTTTAAAGACATCTTCCAAAGCTAGCGTAAATAGTTTCGGAGAGATGACGTCTCCCTGACGCACACCTCTCATAATGTTTATTTTTTCGGTTTTTGTGTCTTCGTCGATTTTAACCTGTATTGTTCCGTTTTTATATATGTTCTGTATGATAGTGGTATACCTGGAGTCAATTCTAGCATTATTAAGTGATTTCAAGTTCGCCTATGTTTCTATAGAGTCAAAGGCCTTGTGAAAAAAAGTCATTTTCACATGATTGAAATGACCTCACATTAAATGTTTGTGTGAATTTTCAGAATTAATGAATCAATAATGGAAAATATGCTCCTGCTAACATTTAAACAGAACACATTGTGAGCAGATATGATAAAAAAACTTTTTTAGCAGAACTAATCTTTCTTCATGAAAACGAAGGTCATTCTGAACATTTACAGTCAGATTCACTAACATGGTTTAAATTTAAAACCGCCCTAAATTAACAGCTGATGTCTTAAATTGACAAATGCAATAGTAAGTCAAGCAAATTTTTAAACCTAAAAATAAAAGCATAAACAATCATTTTGTTTTATTACTGAACCGGCAGAAATGGAGAACTCTATTTGTTTTCGAGATACAACTATTTCTCCTAAATATTTCAAGGCTATATCTCAAGGTTGTTATCTTTAATATCCCTATAAAAGCGTTTATTTGTTGACATATCTAATATAAGTTATGACAATATCATAAGCAAAATAAAACTGGCCCACAATAAGATTTAAATTTCATGACAACTAGATTGGGTTTAAATCCTAAATCTCCTTAGTGAATCTGGCTGTTTAATTAAACAATTAAAGAATTAAAATTTATCGGTGTTGGTTTGTTATTCACTTTGTGTGTTATCTTATTATTCTTTTTCAGTTCATTTTTACATTATTATAATTGTTAGCTTATTGCTTGGTAATTTTTTTATTACTGTTGACCTATTGGCCTTTAAACTTACTCCAAATTTCTTGCACTAGTCCTAAGCTTGAATGAAGTGTGGCTACGATGAGTGTTGGTATGCAAAAAAAATATTTAAATTCAATTATCTCAGAAACGGCTGTTCGAAGTGATACCTATCGAATATAATTTTTTGGAATAAAATGGTTGAAATAAAAATTTTTAATAAGAAATTTAATATACAGAATTATTAAGCTTTAGATATAGGGGACGTATTGCTGGGGGCGTAGTCTGCAGTGTACTTTGAAACTGTAAGCAGAGCCTAATTTCTCTTCCTAAAAACTACAATATATGAAATTTAGTGCGAATCGAGCTATTATTAATAAAAATATTTGAAATTTTTTTAAAGTAATTATAACTTTGACATCCTGTATTTGGAAAACTATCATCCTGTAGCTAAATACAATTGGCGATATAGCTATTAATTGACAAAAATCATAAAATATATAATAGCACTAAATTCAAAGCTAATTTCGTAATAAAATAAAAATAAATTCGTACCCCAGGCTGAGATTTTCTGCACCGGCGCATTTTTTTCTCGTATAAAAATATTTTATTTTTTCTAAATGGTCTTTTATCACAGATGACAAATGAAGTTTCAGATGAATTGCCTTAGGTTCATTCGCATTTATTGAACTTTGAAAATCTCAATTTGTAAAAAAATATTTTTATTCTGAAACTCTTCTAGAAGATCATTTCTTTTATAGAAAATGAAAGGATATATTGGCAATGTTATTTTTGCTGAACAGAACCTTAAAAATAAATAAAATTTACCCACTTTGATATTTGGACTAGGCAAAATAAAAGAAAAAATATTAAATGTTTATTTTTCTACGAAACAAGATCAAAAAAATATTTATTAAGTGGTTGGATAGGTTTGATTAAATATTTTATTACATATATTAAATAAAGAATGTTTTTTACTCATGGATGTTGTTAGAAATCCAAGCACAAAGGTCCGTAGAACAGAATTTTACACATATAATTTATGCCTACACATGTAGCAAGGGAGTGTATTTGTTTCGGGCGTTGTATTTAAAATCACGTGATCATAAATTATTGTACGATGGATAGAGTTTATTTAACGTGTTAGATATTTCCCAAAGAAAATTAATATTTAGGTGAAACCGTATTAAAATTACATTATAAATCACATTTTCCAAAGATAACATTTCACCAGTTAGTGTAACTACAATTAAACAAGCACCAATAAATTACACCTAACGATTATTATTGGAGGTATTAGGCCTATTTTAGATCAAGATTTCGCAAGAATATACTTTCATTTAATATGTTTTTTCATATTTATTTTTTTTGTGTGATTATTATTATTTCTTTGATTTAGAGATAGCAGTATCAAATAAACCTATTCATCTGTAATAAATTTAAATCATAGTTTCCACCACGGCTGTAACGCCCCTATTGGGAGCTAAAACATTTAAAAGGGGCGGCAGTGGGTAATAGTTTTAAAAAAATAAAATTATAAATATTATAATTCGTTTTAGTTTTATCGGTGACAAGTCTTTGCAGATTTGTAAGCTACAGCCACTACGTGATTTACGCAATCTAGCTAGCTAGAGTTTTAAGACAACAATATAAGAACTTGTAATGACTTGTTTACATAGCGAATGCATGGGCATAGCAAACAAATGAAGGCATACAAGTGGATGCATGCCAGATTTAAATCTATGAAACGTTGGGATCTAGAAATTCATCTCTACTTATTTTGGGCTTTGCCAGTAACACTGGCCAACAGCATAAATGTATCTAAAATAAAATCGACTAAATGTTACCATTTTTGGTGTACTAGACCTGAAACTAAACTTATCTTTTTAATATTAGTTAAAATTTTGAAGATACGTTAAGTCATGTTTCCCTATATATTAACCATGTAACCGCAAGAATGCACGAGGTTTATTATTATAACCATAGAGGGGTGCGACGTTATCAAATATACTTTTTTTCCCAAGTTAAGGAAATTTTGCATAACCTGGCAACACCGCATGGGGACTCTCCAAGGATGACCCCCCATATACAAAGCCCCAACCCCCAGTGCTGAAAATAAGGGATATTTAAACCCATGTAAATTAATTTTTGTGTCTGCTTTGTACTGAACAATCCCTGTATACAAACAAATGACAAACGACACTATTGCGAATATTATGGAATTGAGTTGAAAAAGTGTTTGAGCAATCCATATAACTTCTGTTATGTTTGTGGCGAGATGAATTTCACGTCTCTGAAGTGCTCTATCACCCCATTGATAAAAAAAGGCATATTAACTTTATTTCGGTTGCAATATTGGGGATCAAGACAAGCATTGGGTGCCACATATCTGCTGTAATGCATGCGCTTCAAATTTGAGAAACTGGTTAAATAATAAGAAACGATCTGAACAGTTTATACAGGAGCTGTCCCAATGATCTGGAGATCCTTGAGATTATATTAACGATTGTTATTTCTGCGTCATACCTCGTGTTGGGTAAGACAAGAAGAAAAAATCTGTTATCGACCATCCAAATATACAATCTGCCATGAAACCTGTGTCTCATAGTGATGAACTTCCTATTCCAGTACCCCCAGAAGCATTTACTTACGAATCAGATCATAACGATACAACAATGTCTCAAGAAGAAGATATTCCATTAACATCAAGAGATCCTAATTTCATACTCGGCACGTTATACCGCCAACTGCACAAAATAACCAAAACTTCCAAAAAGTAAAGCAGAGTTATTAGCATCAATATTGTAACAGTGCGACTTATAAGAAGACGATGTTTCAGTATGTATTTTTCGTAAAAGCTATAAATGCCTAGCCCATTTTTTTACATGGAAAATAACTTGATTTTCTGAAATAACATTAGAGCGGTTTATTGGCGACCTTAAATATAAACTACAAGCCAGAGGAATATAGATTGTTTATAGACAGTTCAACATTAAGTTTAAAGCAGTACTTTTGCATATGAAAAATATTTTATCTTTTATTCATGTTGGATATACAGTTCAAATGAAAGAAACATACGACAATATGGAGTATCTATTGACAAGTATAACATACGATGATCACCGATGGCAGATCTGTGGCGACTTAAAGGTGATTGCACTTTTATTTGGATTGCAACTAGGCTACACCAATTTTTGCTGTTTTTTGTGTGAATGGGATAATCAAGTAAAAGCATTTCATTACAATAGAAAAGACTGGTCCGTTCGACAATCATTGTAATTTTAAGGTACCAGTACACCCCGACCGCAGAAAGCTGCCAGCAGTGATTTTTATTGTTCAGCAGGTATGTAAGATTTAGTGCATAAATTGTAATTTTTTAAATGACAATACAAAATATGTCACTTACTCCCAATCTAGTACGAAGAGGAATAGATGAAATAAATAAAGACGAGGAAATGTCGTTTTGGGATACTTGAAAACATGCAAATTTTCCATTCAACTCAGTGAGTCAATCCTACAAACTAACAAAGGTATGCTCTTCTCAAATGTATTATTCATAAAAATTCAATAATTATTAATTGCTGAACATTTGAAGACAGGACTAATATTTAATATTGAGAATATTTCAAGCGAAAGAAAAATCATATCCATAATATTTTGCTAGCAGCAGGTACTCCAATAATGACACTTTATTCATCGTCAGTTTTTGATTGATTCCGAATAATCTAAATGAACAGCTGTATATGTCACTACATTATATTAATAAAGCTCTCAATAAGATTAGAAGCAATTCATTGACCGACAGATTCTTTAGCCAACTACTTAGTAAAATAATAAAGATTCCGATGGTTCGCTGCTTCACACAGGATTCTTTGGCCCTTTAAAAGTATTTGTTTGCATAGTTTTTAAAGTCTGTTTGATTCAGCATTTCATTTACTTGAAAATAAAGACGAGGAATTGCTCATCAATTTGAAAGCATTCAAAAATAACTTCGCTTATTTGAAAAACATGTATCAAATATTGAATGAAGTTAATTTGCAATTGCATGGTGATGAGTTTACTTAAAACAAAAAATGTCATATATGCGTTAGTGGGAAAACTTCTCCTTTCCAATATTATCAGCAGTATCTGCAAAACGGGGAGATTTAGTAACTTACTGATACTTGGATGTCTTTCAAGCTGATTTCACGAAAAAGTTTCAGGATTGTCTAAACATGAATCTACTAAGTTGGGTTTTTGATCCTTTTTCAACTTCAGATACAGCGAAATCATCAAGTTTAGAAGAATAATTGGAAAAAACTCTACCCTGGATTATAAGAGATAGTTCCAATTTTTTAAATTTCATTCCCCTGATCATATTAGGCTAATCTTGGGTTTAGTGTGGTCCCAAATTTCCTTTGAAAATAAGCAACAGACTACAGATCACTAAGCGTGACGACTTGCAACTGTTGTAGTCAAAATTTGAACCTGACGATTACAAATTGTTATATATATTTTAATATTAGTCAGGGGATGCGGTGACTTAAATATACCAAAAAACTGATAATCTACTTTTTAAGGTGAATTTTATTAACTAATTTTGGGAAGGTATATCTGTAAGAAATGTTATCCATTAGTACTATACTTTAACCTAGAAACATACAAACATTGTTTTTTGATACAAGGATTTAATAAAGGAATTTTTTGTTTAGTATCCATTGTGCTGTCTTTTGGAGTGATTTCTTAAGCTCAGTTAGCCTTTGCTTTTATTCTGTGAAGGTCAAATTGCACAAACTGAAAGATTCAGTAAAGCATATAATAATATTATTCCGATTATTAGGATTCCTAATTTAAAATTTCTTTCATTACTTGGCGGAATACGATAGTCATCTATTCATTAGGAAAACGAAGATTTAAATTTAATATTTAAAGTTTTTTTCAATAAATAATCAACTTACTTATTGTAGTTGCATAAAAGATACCATCATTCTACTAAAAGGATTTTATTAAATTTCAGTCTTGTACCCACACATACTGGCCATTAGGCCAGAAAGCACGTTTCGAAACCTCAAACACCACCCTAAAAAGACCCTTTGCTAAAATCTAGCCCATAAAACTCATGAAGTGCGAAGTTAAATTTACAACTTAGTGACTGCAGTAAAAAGCTTTTTTGATTGTAATTGTTAAGTTACTCTAAAAGGAATTATAAAAGACACATTAGGGAAAGCTGCCTGGGACTCTTTCATCCAGAAATAGAGTTTTGCAAGGATAAATTCAGTTTAAAAAAACCTTTGAGGGACATAAATCTGATTTTCGTGCAAGATATAAGGATTTTTATGTTTTCCTTTTCACAGAAAGAAATCCAGACCAGAGTCTTTCGGAAAAAACTACCACACTTATTCCATAAACTTATTTATCAACAAGTTATATAGAAAATATTTTGAACATACTTTTCATGATTTGAATTTAATAGGCTTAATGTTATTATTATGAGATTTTTTTTGTAATTATGATCGTTAAAAAATAAATTTAAAAAAATTGGTGAAATGCCCATCGGAAACGCAATATGTTAGGGTTGCGTAGCAATTACTGGCACTGAATATCTGTCTTTGAGTTAATTCAAAGCATGTGCCTGCAAAATTGTTTCATAAAAGATGAGTTTTTATTGGAAAGCATATTATTAGATTGTAAATTAAATTTTTTATTTTTATTTTGTATTTAATAAGTTGATAAACGTAACTTATATTACATGTCTTATTACAGCCTAACTTGAATGTTTAACAATATATGCACTTGCAAAAAATCAAAATTTCACTAAGAAATAAAGAAATCTTTCTGCCGTATTTAAATGGTTTGTTATATATATAATTCTCCTTTCAGACAGAAAATATGAAAAATATATATGCAATAGTTTATTTCCTGCAAATATCGCTCTGGTCCTCTCTCCATATGCGTTTCGATCACCTCATGATCTCGTCAGTGGAGCTGTATCGGATCGAGAGCAACAATAGCAGGAAATAAGTGATATATGAACCAGAAATTTCAAGATATGTCGGCAGGATATTGCACCTGCCATCTACCAACTTCGATGTCAGACTGAAAAATATCGTCAGTCGAACGACATCTATGAATCATCGGAGTAACGTGAAATTTTTAAAAAATCAAAATTTCAGTAAGAAATAAAGAAATCTTTCTGCCGTATTTAAATAGTTTATTATATAACAAACTATTTAAATACGGCAGAAATGTAAATATATGTAAGTATATGCCTGTCGAACATCAGAGACAATTCAGCACATAACTGAAGGATGCCAAGAATTCGCCGCAACCGATTATAAGAAAAGACACGACTCAACTTCTAAGATACTCCACCAAGAGTAAGCAGATAAGTTAAAAGTATTGCAGGTAGGAAAAGTGTCTAACTACAAATACAATCCCGAGACTATTCTTGAAAACAACGAGTTCTATCAGATCGAACAGTTGCTCATAATAAGCCAGACATTATATTAACAGATAAAATTTCTAGGCGAACCACACTAATTGATATTGTCATACCCAATAACAACAACCTAAGATCAAAATACAATGAGAAGATTACCAAATACAGAGATCTTTGTATACCTGGTATGAGTCAATTTTCCCTGGAGGGAGTACGAAGCTGTTTGGATTATAAATCTGATGAAAGTATTGTTAAACGATAGTAAATCATTCCAGTTTACTCATATTTTCCAATGTTTATTTTTGTTTATAATATCTTGCACATCCAAGTTATTTGATATTAATAAAATCAACGTTTTGCAATGTTAATAATAAAAGTGCTGCTAGGAGGTGGCGATTCATTACAATTTACTATATATTTTTTTCAAAGGTTTGTATAAAATTGACTATTCACAACTTAATCTTGATACTAAAAATATTGTCAAACGGTAGTGAATCATTTCGAATTATTTATATTTTTTGCACACACTATCTGATTATGCCTGCTGCACAATATGTCGTCTAAATTTAAATAGTTTTCAAAAGCTCAGACAGTAGTCAATTATGACGCTATCCGGAAAAAATCTGGAATATTGAGACTCCGTCCTTGTATATCATATAACGTTTTTGTTTCCGTTAAAAATTATATGAAGAATTCTCATTCACGTCAGACGGTCGTTTTCTTTAGTAATCTCGAACGCATGTATAACATGTTATTTGCCCACGTGGAAAACGTCCGACAATAAGTGTCCGTTTAATTATTTTTTTGTTACCTTTCACCTTGAATAAATGAATGAAGGAACAACATGTAGTGATATTTAATCATTGCTGCTCAGGCCTCATTGGGCCCTTTATATCTCACCTTAGCTGTACGTGATTCGAGGCCAATCGCCTTTGCGAATCCAAGCATTCTCGTTAATTGAACTTGCCTAACTGTTGCCGATAACAAAATTATATCTCCGAAATGTTTCCGTCTCAGTTCGTTGAGTACCGGACACACTCTGAGGACATGGTCAACAGTATTATCTTACTTCGGACACCATCTACGTGTCAGATCGTCTCTCTAGTAAGCCTTGTACTAGATCCAGTTATATGTTCCCGGGGCACATCTTATTCCAGGAGCTCCTCTCCACGATTCAATAAGTTTGCTTTCCAGCAACAATTTTCATTCCTTTTTACCAACGGCAATTGTTAGAGGTGGAATTAGTTGGGGTTCATAAGGTTTAGTTACGGTCTTCATTTTTGTCAGATGGTTCTCGTCTTTATTCTCGCATATAACGGAGTGATTCGGGACTCACACGAGTCTGATTGTGTAGCCGTTCCTTGTCAGTCTGTTCAATACATCCTTACATTCAGACACCAATCGCGAAGTGATGACACTGGACTTCAGTGCCATTATCGCTGCCTTATTGTCTGAGCATATCTTTATTACCCTATTCATGTTTATGTCTCTCTCACAGAGATAATCAGGCTGCAGAATAGCATAAATTTCAGTTTTAAAGATCGTCATACGTTGTCCGAGAGAGTACAATTCTCTGACTCCCGTGCTCCCGCCGAACACTCTGGCACTAGCTCATTCATCTTGTGAAGATCCATCTGTATACCACCAAGATCCATTTCTCGGAAGGTTTTGCTCTCCCCCACCCGATCCTTTCTACTAAGCAGAAATATCTCAAAAGAGTAGTTGGCTTTTAAAAGCGGCGCCATGCAATCTGTCTGCATGGGGATCTTAAATGATCATCAGATGGTAGTTTATCGTTCCCAGTTGCAAGTTTTGCAACAAATTAACATTGACTGACACACGTTGCACCCTGACTGGAAGCTTACTTTCTGCTTCATTCATCATTGCATGCGTAACTATTTTAAACTTATAACAGGCAGACGATAATAAGACATGTTTCAAAATTAATCACAAACGCTTGGTTTATAAACGTAAACACAGTGCAATTTTAGATTTATTATGTCTAATTTAAATTAAAACACAATTTAATAAAAAAAAGTTGAAATAATGATCGATATAGAGGTTGTAACAAATATTTAACTGACAATTTTAAAATTACTGAAAAAAACTGGACAAAAAATACAATAATTGTGCACTTAAATCTCATAAAAGTACGAGAACTAACCCGTTGGAACCGTGCGTGTTTCCGTATCAAACAGCCCGATAAGTTAGGCTTACTAAAGATAAAAATTCCTACTTACCACATATGTTTTCAATTTTGTCTCAAGTTTTAGGTTACTGGAATGTCTGCAATATTTTATCGTAAAAGATTAAAAACTGACGAAGTTATAAGGCTGTGACATATAGACGAATAGACGGCCGTAGCAAAACTATAAGATTTTCTACGAAACCCTAATGTCCTTTTGTATTAATGTATTAGTCTGCAAAAAGGAATTTTTCTATTAAACCCTAAAATTTCTTTTTAAAGTAAATAATCTGAATTAATATTTATTAATTTGAACATATTTTTTTTATCAATTCATTTTACTAAATTTAAAAATTTGTTTTCTGTTATACAGTAGTCAAGGTGGCATTTCGTTCAGAAAATTCCATCACACTAAAGTGACTTTATTGCTAAACGTTCTCTGTTCATGGTATTTCATGGAAATCAAGCCATTGTTTGATTTCCGATATCGGGATAGTTCATGCAATTCCGTAGCATCTAATCGACTTTGATGCCAGACGCATTCTTTTCACTTTTTAGGAGCTGCCTTTAGCATTAAATCGATCCCGTGGTCTGTCATCGATAATCTTTCGCATATATGTACGTATAAATCCATATTACGAGGGTAGTGTTTATATTTCGGGAATAAAAACCAAAAACTAATATTTATTATTAAAAATGAATATTTTTTGTTTTTTAAAATATTCTGCACGATGATTAATATACTTTTGCATGCGTTTGAAACAATCGAAAAGAATTTTTTTCACTTTGAAATCGGACTCCCCTAAACTTAGTTTTTGAACGTATCAATCTCCTCTTCTGGCATAAAAAATTGTTGACTACCCAGGTTATTCTTCATCTATGGGAACAAAGACAAATCATGGGGTGGCAAATCTGGGTTGTAAGGCGGACAATTTCACGTTGTGAGTGCTCAAAATTTCAGGTTTTCTGAAAAAAAGAAGCGGCAATTTACTTCCAAGTGCTTTACGCTCAAGCAACTTTTGTTGGTTCTTGCTTATAATGGAAGACCCAAAAAGCAACTCCATTTTTTTCTTTTCAATTTGACTAGTCCACTGATGTTATTTCAGGATCAGGTTTTGCCAGGATCTGGAGAATATCAAAAAAGAGTTTCTGTTTTGCAGAACAATAGAAACTACTTCAAAAGTTGTAGTCGTCATGGAGATAATGAGTTTACTTTTTGACAGTAATAACTTACAGTGGAACAACTTATTGGAATAGGTACTGATAGGGCAAAACAATCCTTGGATCGAAATCGAGATTTCAGCATAAAGTTAAAGAACTTGAACAGCAAGCAAAGGGATTGCATTGTATTATTCACTGATTTGCCCTGTAATGGCGTTTTTAAAATAGTAATTCATGAACATTTTTTTGTTACGGCAGTGAAACATCGGTAAGTGAATCCTGGACAGTCATCGATCAGTCAGCGATCTCTAGCTTAGGAATATCCTATAATTACCCTAAATATTCCCTGTTGGTATCACTCACAGTCAAGATATTCAAATCGGCTACGCAAACTATGGTCTCTTCAACGTTTCAGCTGACAGGCGGTCAAAATATCCATCGGTTAACGGTCTCGGGCGTTATCCTCTGGAGAAATTTGGTAGAAGGCTCACTTGTACTGAGCAGCTTGTTACATTGGAGAATCGACAAGCCAGAGGTCATTTGCGTGTATTAATCAGTGGCTACCGCCTGCCAATTATTACTTGACATGTGAAAATGGGAAAGTAGGTAATGAAATAAACGGCTTTAAAATATCCTTTAACTTATTTCATTATATGACTTAAAACTAACTTACACCCTAAGATAGACCATATAAATCAATAGACGGTCTGGAGGGTGAGAGTATGTTATGTGCGCTGTTTACGGCGCCTCGTATTAATTGAACGGTGGCGGTGCAGTCAACGGTAACCCAGAGTATCGACACTATTCACGATGCCTCGTACTAAAATTCGCGACGCTATTTACGACGCCTCGTACTTAAAATCCGCGATGCTTTTGACGGTGCCTCATACTAAAAATTTCACCGTCGACGTTATGTTATGTCTCTTAGCTGTGGCCCAGCGGTGGCCATGATGGGCGGTGACAGATATTATGTGCCCTTAATGATGAACATCATTGAGCACCTGACGGTAAACACGTTTCTGGCCTTTATGGACCTAAAAAAATCTGACTGCATGTAATGTGTGTTTGTATAGGTGACGGTAGGATACAAAGAAAGGAACCGACGTTGCTCGTACTTATAAGTATCCTCGACAATTTCAGTAGGATAGAACTATATTATCTGTACTTATACGAGTTCTTGACTAGAATAAACTAAACAAAACTTCTTTAAAAGTTATATGCTAATAAATTGGATTAAGAATTGCAATAAATGTACAGAATTTTTTTTACAGAATGAGCCTGAAAACCCCGTGAAACATGCCAAAAATTTAATCAAAATATCTCACTCCAATTAACAGTTTCACGTGTGTAAAATCTGCTAAGATTTTAACAATATATTTTAGTATTTTGCGCCCTTGCAAAACATTTATCTTGGAACTATTTATATCTCGGACCGTTCTGGAAAATCTTTCTAAATTATTTGAAAATTTCATTAAAATATCTCGTTTCTATCAAAAGTTATATGTAAATGAATTCATTTAAAAATTTTGCTACCTAACGGATTTTTTTTAAATTTAAACCTATTTCATCAATAAAATTATTTTAATGGGCCACTTCGGAGAAGCCCTTAGAATATGCTGAAAGTATCAAAATATCTTGTTTTTATCAAAAGTTATTAAGGTTCTTAGAAAACATAATATACAACCCATATTCATACAACAAAAAACAAGAGCCAACATCCTGGTGAACCCTAAAGACAAGATCACCCTTGAAAATCATGGCATTTACTGCATTCCATGGGCAGATTGCCATCAAATATATATTAGACAAACAAACAAGTACTTTTCAGCAAAAATGCAGGAACTTAAAAATAGTTACAAAAACAAATAGACAACCTCAACTTTATTTCAACACTATCAAATAACCGGATATACCATCAATTTCGAAAAAGCAAAAGAAATAGTACCACCAATACAAAACTATAAATTACGCGCCATAAGAGTCGCTCTAGAAAGCGGGACAGCTAAATAAACGGGATGATGCTTTATATATTCCAACTATATGGAAAATAGTTATAAAAAATTAAAAAACAAAATAACAAGAAACACCCAATACACGAGAGTATAGAACAAACAAATATATCTCACTTTACAAAAGGGACTAGCTTGCAAATGCTCAAGTAACGAGACCAAACGAGTTGAAACCCGGAATAACCAAACCATTCGTAAATGAGGTTTATAAATGCGAACAGCAAACTTCGTATATACAGGTGTGGAAAATCCAAAACAGAACCTCTAAAAAAAGGAAATGTAACAGAAAGCGACGGACAACCCGTTTAGCCATGTTGTAGAGTGAAATAAAGCATACTGTTGTATCGTAGCTTGCTTTCTGATTTTCAGCAAAGATGGTTCGCGGGATCGTCAAAACACAGTGGGTTGAAAGCACGGATTTAATATAAAAAATAAAAATCGGTTCCAACATAGCAGATTGAATCTTTAAAATCATGAAAATAAATTCCAAAAACATCTAATGTGGTTCGATAGCTGTTAAATATGCAGTTTATAAACAAAACAAAAAGGAAAATTGTATTTTCATGAATAAAATATTGCGCTTGAGTCCAAAGTGTATTTTAAAAATAATACTATAATAATAAATACGTGGATATCGATAATCGTTAAAAAAGCAAAAGTACTTTTTCCTCTATGCTTAGGACTTCTTAACAAATACCAATGCAAATAATTTGTAAGTAATATAACATTTATTGAGTTACACAAATGAATAAATAATACGACTGTAATAAAAATAATAAAAATAACTTTTTAATCATTGCCTTCTTTGTTAATAGCTCTTTTCTCATTTTCAAATACGTGCCAATTTTTGTTCGAATCCTTACGATGTCAAAAAACAGTGTAAGGATCCATCGACGCCAAAAGTTTTGGAACACATCCTCCATATTTTTCTCGCAAAGTCTAGGCGATAGTTTCTTATTAACTTGTCCGTTGATTTTTGTGCATCTTTCGATAGTGTACCTAACGGTAATATTGCAAATGCTATGATGTCTGGTCAATGGAGTAAGTAATTTGTGGATTCCTGTTGGCATGTTGTACCAAGAATATCCTTTGAAGAATAATCTTGCTGTTGGAAGTTTGAATTCCCCAATCTTCTCTATTGCAGTTTAATGTTCGCTTCCACTAGTTTGCAAAATGACTGAAAACCGAAGGATCAGTTTACGCTTTACAATAGTTATAATGGCTGTAGTTTGAAATACTCTGTATTTACTGGGACACAGTATCAATGTTGTTGAACTGAGATGTTGTTTGGCAGAGGTAACAACGTTGGACCGATTTCGCTCCAGCCAAAGCATTCACCTACCTAGCCGTCTATCATCGTCATAGATAGGTTGTACTGTACTGAAGCTCGGGTGGCAAAGAGAACTCTTTTATATGATGCAAGTTGTCTGGTTCGAGTTCATAATTTTCTATTTTCGTTAAAGACTTTTGTTCGGTTTTCTTAATAAATTCAAATTTCAGAGGCTCGCAATTCATAATAGACGAGGGTTTGGAATTGTACAACACAATCTGTTTTTGTTGAGTTTGCGTGTTAATACCTGCTAATTGAAGTGGAATAAGAGAGGTTAGGAATAAGTTTCTATCAGAAATATTCTGATCAGTGAATTTCATCTTGTACTAACTCTGACCTGACGTTCCATCGAAGCCACATTTGTAAATGAAACTCATAACTACAAATCTAATTTATCGATTTGTTCAAGAGCGTCTAATTTTAAGCAATATAATTTGATCCACTGTATGATCCAGTAAGCCTTGGAATTTAACCTCGATTTTTGATTTAGTAAAAGTTAGATACTCGTCATGTGTTTAACATGCTTTTTTTGTATTTTACACACCAGAGTACGGCGAAAATATATTACTGCCTTTCTGTGTAGCCCAATTTTGTAATCGTTGATATTTGTTTCTCGACAATCCAATGTCAAAAAGAAGAGCGGCGTACAAATGTAACTGTGCGCGACGCAACCACAACACTGTTGCCTATGACCTGAGACGAAACTTTAGAAAGCAAAGACTGGCCGTTCATATTACCGAGGTTTAATAGAAACGTTACTATAGCCAACCTTCTATTTTAAATTTCTTAACTAAAAATTGTTTTGGCCGTTTCTCAAATTCTAACCCACTAAGCCCGTCTAACTTCTTTCAGGTTAGTTTGGGACAGAAGATCGTGGGGAACGCTTACGCGCAATATTACCCCCGCTAACTTCCGTGCGATACGAAGATGGGCAGTATCTTGAAAGGAATGAGAGGGTATATTTATTTTTCGTCTAAACTTATAACGTAATCGACGGAATTTGGAATATGTAATGACTATTTGATACATTGATTGTTTTAAATACATTAAATAGTCGAAATACAAAAAAATTAGTTTTTGTTGGGCGTTGAGCGTAAAGAAAATTGATAATTCTGTTACAAAATAAACATTTATTCTAATAAAAATACTAGTGAAACGTAACGGTAATTTTTAAGTAAATAAACTAATAGACTACTTTAAAATTAAAAATCATTCTTAAAAATAAACTTTTATTCTGGTAAAAAATAAAAAGAACACGTTCAGTAATTGTAAATAAATAAACAAATAATTAAATTCAATTTAAATCACCAAAATCCCTAAAAGTTTACAAGAGGTGTTCAAACAGACCTCCACTTTGAGCGAGACAATAATCCAGTCAATTGTAAAATACGGTTCGCATATTTGGCAAAACTTCAGGGGTTATATCCCTATTAGCCCTTCCTATCATGTCCTCACAAAACACCATACGTGTTTCCTGATTTTTCGGAAAAATTTCTTGAATTTTTCGCAATTTGTGACAGTGATATTTGTTCCGCTTTAAAATATTCCGAACTGTTCGAGCATTCATTTCAAGTTCTTCGGCATTTACGGTACTATTGCAAGGAAAATTATTTTTTGTGCTAAACTACAAACGTCAGTTTCCCAACTTGCTCGTTCTTCAGTAATTTGAGGAACGGGCTGCTCCTCATTATTATCAATGCATTTTTTACAAATTTTTAGACAACCGGTTATCTCAAATTTTTTAATAATTTCCGAAATTCTAAATTTTCAAGGAACAGGATGATTTTCGCACGTAAATGCAAATCTGCCGATTATTTACCAGAATAGTAACACTTAATAATCTGCTCTTTTTGTTTCGTGGAATAAACTATCATTCTAACAAAAAAATTTGGCGCGAAACACGGTACTTACGCTTCGACGGCCTGAATGAAAGCAAATAACTTGGATTCCTTTTGTTGTGCTAGAGCGTGGCGTATCCTGCCCCCCGCTCTCACCGCGCCAGCTTTGTATTACCCCTCACCATGGGGCCAAACTGATAATTTACACGTATGTCGATGTTTACGACTGTATTTTCTTTATTTTTCTTAAGAAACCTCCAGGTTCCGGTCTGGATTTTCCACACCTGTATGCTTCGAATTGATAATCTCCATTTTTACGTCAGTTAAAAGCTTGTGTTTGTTAGGCTCATAAAATTCTAGGAAGACAGCTTATTCATGAGCCTTTACTTGCAATATTCTTGTTAAGAGTACAGTTATTCTTGGTAACAGTTCCCAATCTTGCCTAGCAACGCACGAATGAATTTATTTTAAGACTAGATTGAAAAGTTATTGACGAAAGTCCAATATTAGATTCCAATAATTCAAGATTTCTCATTTAAACAGAATTTTCCGAAGGAAGACATTTCATAAATTTCGCTATTTTAGCAAAATTCGCACATTGACTCAAAAATTCTTTGTAAGCGAAATAAATACGCTTGCCTGAAGTTTTATGAGAATACTGAATAAACTCGTGCAACACCCCTTTTTCTTTAGATAAAAGGTCTTTCCATGGATTTTCTATAAGTGCCTTATAAAACCTTTTTGAATGAGGTTTATAATTACGATCAATAGATCTTTTCGAAGCCACGAATCACATTCCTCCAATAAGTTTTATATGGAGGCGTTTAACAAAGATTTATTTTATTGCACGTTCCTGATTTTACTATCTTTAACTTGTCCTAATAAATTAAATTTATTTTAAGGATTTTAAAATTTTTAAAACTTTTAATTATCAGGTTTCTATGTGGATTAATTAGTTCGCTAATCGAAGAAAAAACTAACATATTTATCTTTTTATATAGGGTGTTAAATAATTCATGACCAGAATTTCGAAAGCGGATTTCTCTCATGAAAATCGGAAAAACTTCAATCGGTGTACCTAAATCATTAGTTTGCGAGATATCGCAATACCGCTTCTCAAGGGCTTTAAAAAGAAAAATATAATATGGCTACGTTATGCGTATAATCCTCACCACGTGATTAAACCATTTAGAAAAATAATATTAAATATCACACAGGTACAAAGTAAGTGAATAATACACATGATAATATATGGTACGGTTTTTCCAAAACAATCAGTTTCTTAAAGAAGATTTATGAGTACTATTTTATTGAAATTTTATTGGGCATTCTTAGAAATTCAAGAAATTTTCAAAAAAAAAGTGATGCAAATTTTTAGAAACTAATTGATGACTGTGCTCATATCTCCGCCACTAGTTAAACTAAAAGAGAGATAAAAACACTTTTGTAATACGCCACTTAACTTTGTTAGAAATACGAGATATTTGTATTTTATCATTCATATATAGCATTTTTGAATTATTAAAAAAATATATTTAAACAATTGTTTTCTTCAGTACTCTGTATCTCGAAATTTGCGGACCACCCTTGATAGAACCCTATTTTCTTTTTCTTATGAGAGGAATTCGTATCCGAAATCTTGATCATGTAATATTCGATAACCTGTATATTTTATTGCTAAAAGAATGGAACACCACGATACTGATGTTACTACACAAGGATAAATCAGCTCTAAAAATTACAAGTCAAGCATACAGATTTTTTGCGAAAATAATAAATACAAGTTCGATCTATATTATGGTACAGAATAAGCAGGCTTCAAAAAACATTGTGTCATACTTGATCACAGCCAGACACTTCGTAACATTATACAAAAAATACTGGAATATAACAAATTTCTATATCTGAATTTTATCGACTAGAACAAAGTCTCGATTCAGTTTAAATATAGGTATTAGTAAATGCAATGGAAATTGGAGAACCGATTCGAGACATATAGAAACAGACCAGATTAAAGTAGAAAGAAGCATAAGACATAACGACACTTTATATGGCCGAAGCTGTTTACACTACTATTAGAAGGCATACTTAAGAAATTACAGTGGGAAAGTTATGAAACTAAAACAGAAGAACAAAGATTAAATAACCTTAAGTAGATCCACTAGAACTGGAAAAAGTGATAAAAAACTGAAAGAAAAATCAGATGAAGTTCGACTAACAAGAAATAGGAATAAAACCAAAATAATGAAATGAATCACCCTATCAGATAAACAACCAATATGCTTAAATGGTACGTAAATAGAAGAAGTGGAGTAATCTTACTTAAATCACAACATAAAAGTAAATAAAAAAAATGCACGGTTGATTTACCACACCATTAATGAATTTATATTTTTGCTTCAGAAAAAGAATGAATCGTGGACGGTTTTTTGTAAATATGGTTGAAGAAAGGGACAAAGAAAATATCAACCCTAGCTTACTGACTCAATGTAAAAATATGCAACCAGATACTAGACTTTTAGAACAGGAGTTTGAACAAATAAAACAGAAGGAGTGACAATGATGACTCAGATGAGGATCCCAATTTCCTATTGATTCATAAAGATAAGACACCATCTAGGGTCCAACCTACTAGTTCATCGTTATCTTCGTCCAGCACCAGCAGTAGCAGCTCTAAAAGTTCATCAAGTTCTAGTAGCTCATCGGACATCTCTCAAAATGCTATGGTTGCTGAGATGAATGTCCAAGAATCCATAATAGAAGAAAAAAGGGTAAAAAACGAGTACGAAAACCAACAATGTGGATATCGAAAGTAGCAAAAAATCTGAGAAATTCTGGTAAAGCCTTCCAGTCTTTGTTGAAATCGAAGAAACAAGTGCCAGAAAGAAAACTTTGACCCCCTGTGTAGAAAAATGTCGGCTAAAATGTAAAAATAAAACCGATGAAATATCAAGGCAACCTCTGTTTGATGCATTTTGGGAGACTTGGTAGTACGACACTCACCAGAAATAACAGCCTAAATATCGATACTCAAGCACACAAGGTTTTAGAATTTTTAACAACGTCTCTCATTTTGAGGTTGATGGATCCAAAATTAGGGTATGCAAACCATTTTTCAAATCCAGTCTTCGAGTTATAAAGTGATAGAAACAGCATTTTCCAAGAAATTGGAACCAGAGGTCATAGGAGCTGATTTGAGAGGAAAATACGGCCATCAACCAACTATTGATCCAGAAATTAATCAGAGCATTAGAGATTTTAGGAATTCTGTTCCAAGAATTGAATCTCACGATTTGACTGCTCAAACGACAAGAGAATTTATTTCAAGTGATAAATCATTTGCCGATATCTGCAGAGATTATAAACAACTTCCTGAAAAGGATGGTTTAGCTTTTACCATGTCATTTAACAGGATTTTTAATACAGAACTCAACATTTCTTTCTTCATACCGAAACAAGATTAATGTGATCTGTGTGAAAGGTACAAGAATTCAGACTTCGAAGAAAAAACGCAAGTCAAGCTATATGAACAGCATCTAAAAGAAAAAGCTTTGGCAAGAACTGAAAAAGAATATGATAAAAGTAGGACCGATGGGACCACCATAGCACTTTACGAATTGCAGGCAATATTGCAGATTCCAAAAACACAAGACAAGTATTCCTATTCTTAAATATAAGTCAAATCTGATTTTAGATGTGCATTTAAAATTGTTTTTTATAGAACGGAAAGTTCCTATACTGTTTTATGTTGTGTTACTATTATATAAGATAAATTTATTTCAAGTACATAATTAAGGAATATAAGAGGCTGTTATTAGTTTTAACTTTAATAAAAAAATAATGTTTCATTTGTGTACCTACCTAATTCAGTGTTTTCGTTTTTTCTACATCTACTAATGGTGACAGACCCTCTATGAACTAGATTATATGGAAATAAATTCAATATGCTGTTACACTTAAAGAGAAGAAACTAAAAACTGAATTCACCAACACAGGTTCAACTCCAAATAGCAAAAATATATATATACATTTGTTGAGCAATACGAAATTAACTACAAAAATGCAATTTTCAGCCCTAAAATACGGTTAAAATATAAGATTCCTCTAACATCTTTCTTCTATCTGCATTTAAAAACCATTGATCAATACAGAAATCTCCTGCAGTGCACACGGATACGGTAATCAGTTTTTCACCATTTCTGAAAAAAGTGTTTTTTTGATTTAACGCTGTTTAGATCTAGGTATGCAATATGATTATATTTTTGTATTACTCATATGTGGGATACAAATTACAGCTTTTCCATATTACAATAAATTTGGCTAAATTACGAGAGGGGATAAATATTGACGCTTGTTCCCTCGATGCCCACTGACACTCTTACAATGTAAATTAAAACAACACAAATGATAACTAATAAAAGTATTTATCTAACTGTAAGTTGAAAACACGTTTTCTTCTGCTTTTGAATAGTTTAGCAAGTTAGGACTTGAAAGTAACCGGAAGTGTAAACCTTTTTCCCATTATGTTAAAATCTGAATTCTTACAAAATTTTCTTGAAAGACAAATAGTTTAGCGTGAGCGTGGAGGTGTTTTGACTAAACTGGAATACTCTTTGCAAAACTTAATTCTTTAGAGCTTTTGTTAAAGTATATATGACTTTAATATAACTTTGTAATTGCATTAAAACAGTTTGTTTTATCCTTAAAATGCTTTAAATTTAATTTCTAGACAACAAAATTTATTATAGTGAAATTCTTGAGAAAGCTAACGTTAGAATTTTGATGATCTTATTTTTTGGAAAACCAAAGCTGTTTAAATTGGGCCCCAGCTGATAATATATATATATATATATATATATATATATATATATATATATATATATATATATATATATATATATATTAATGTAATTTTAAAATAAAATAAAAATTTCTCGGCTATGCCGAATAATACGACCTCTATCCTTAGAGTAGCATGTGTATCGATGGCAGTTTTATACAACATTTGTTGATTTGTGTTATTTTTGTGTTATTTAGAGAGCCATCAAGATGTCACCACTGTGTCTTATTTACTATTTTTCACTGTAAAATCTGTTTATTGGACACCGATACTAGATGATAGTTTGTACCGCATGCAATGGCTTGACGAGTCCCATACTGGGACGAAACAGCGCTGTCGTCAGTTTTCGGACTCGGAGTTTTTCCATCTATTTGGAGATCTCTGCACTTTTTAGCATGAGAGTAATTTTTATCAACGGTCTTAGTCCGCATAGCCGAGAATTATTTCTAATTTTATTATTTATATAAAAATATATATAATAAGATAGTAAAAACATCGTTATTAGAAATAATTTAATTAATAGTGATTATCCGAAATTTACATCCTCGAAATCTTTCTTCCTAACACCGGTTACAGAAAATGAAATAATGCTCCATATATATATAGAAAAATTTAGCTCTAAGTTATGTTGCTGTATAAACCAGTTGGAGTATTGAAGTCTTGCGGGATAATCATCCGGAGATATACCGTGTGCTTTTTCAACGTGGTACAGGTGATGTAACTGTTCTGTTAGAGTTTCAAGTACAATCTATTTTGTAACACAGCTTTCTTATACTGTTTAAAGGGTTGTCGGTAATATCTTGCAAAATTTTTTCCACTATGTGGGGGTCTCATGCACTCCTGAGAGGGCCCTTACCGCTACGTCACAGCAAAAATGATCTTTCACATGTTTCCCTTAGGCTTCGATAAACCCTCTGAAAAATTTTTGGACCTCGAGGAATTTGACAGCGCTTTACCATGAATTAAATGCATATCAGCATACTCTGCGTTCCGTCAATAGTAATTCATTATGTAGATATTAGCAACAGCAATCTAATTTTTACCTGTTTGTGTTTAATATTAGTAACTTTTGAGTTTTTCGCATAAAAACTGATTTATCTGGAAAACCGCCAATTTTAACAAAATAAATTAGGAGTACCTTTTTTGCAGAGGAATGACCAAAGTAATAAAAAATATCTTTTCAGTTTTGTAAAATGACACCTGTCAAAAATTAGGCCTAACAAGTGTGGTTACAAGTCTGTTCTTGACTTCTTTGATGGTCTAAAACTATTCAAGTACTGAGTCTTTATGACCTCTATAAAATATTAAAATTTTATTAAATTATAGAAGTCAGTTAAAACTTAGAGGCGATAAGGTAGATCGCTGGGTACCCCTTTAGGGCTTTCTATCTTCATTAAAGGGCAATTTAGGAATGTTTTCT
Source organism: Diaprepes abbreviatus (assembly GCA_034092305.1). Taxonomy (NCBI): domain Eukaryota; kingdom Metazoa; phylum Arthropoda; class Insecta; order Coleoptera; family Curculionidae; genus Diaprepes; species Diaprepes abbreviatus. Next base: position 27,958,527 of record JASJET010000122.1, on the reverse strand, counting down.
TTATGACAAAGTAGAGTTATTTTCACCTCATCTCTATGCTCCTGAGAAATTGGGAGGTACGTACCGAACCTACGGATATGGATATATTATATATACATATATATATATATATATATATATATATATATATATATATATATATATATATATATATATATATATATATATATATATATATAACCTTAGTTTGTTTACCGATGAGGCCGGTTTTACAAGAGAGGGCATAATAAACTCACACAATTTACATTTTTGAGTTGATGGAAATTTATGCTTAATTCCAAGCTTTTCGAAAAATTGATAGGCAAGAGACTGAATAGTAGACCTATCAGGTGCACAACCAGCGTTATCTAGGCCCTTAATATAAGAAGCCAATCGTTTTTCGTTCTCTGTACCAAGTGATGCTGGAACAGTAGTTAATATAATTACTTACTATATCATTACATATAAAAGCAATAAGTCCTTACATTAATAACATGAGTTTGATAAATACCTGAAGGACCTAGTCCAGACTTTTTAGTATCACCAGTCTTGAGACGCCTACTCATGATACGAATTGGTATTCCATAAAGTTTTTGAGCTTCATTTTTCGATATTTCTTCTTTTTTTAATTCTTCAATAGCCAGAATTAAGTTCTCTTCACTCTACTGTCCCCTGACTACCGTATGCTTCTTCACGTATTTTCTCGGCATTCTAAAAATAATAAAAATAATAAAGAAAATACTCCTCCTTGATTTATACTTTTGCAGAGTTTGTCATCTCTCCTCATTTTGTGGGAGAAATGCCATATAGGTATAAAGTATGTAGATATTGAATATATATATATATATATATATATATATATATACATATATATATATATATATATATATATATATATATATATATATATATATATATATATATATATGATTATGCGGCTCTCACGGATTCCTCCATATGAGATGCAATAGCAGTGGATATATCTACATTATGCCGTTGTAGTGCTGAAATCACATTTAGCAAACGTACAACTATATGCAACTCCGTGCATGAATGAAGTAAAATGCGAACAGTAAATGCAAACTGCGTTTCAACCATATCCATTCCGTGTTAGAGGTTGCACAATTTCAACAAATTGCTAAGGAACACAATTTATCCTATTCCACCATCATCGAGATGATTGCGGACTTTTCCGTAATTTTGAATGGCCATGTTCATCATGACAACTGCAAAGCAGAGTGTAAAGTGCAGGATCGATCACAATGGCTGACACTGTGCCATCGAACGGAATTAGACTTCGCATATTGTAATATTTTTCTTATTTTTTCGAATTATGATGTTTCATAAAGTTTCAATAGTTACTATTCATCAGTATTTGAGGATATTTTCTCGTATGTTTTGGAATCTGAAAAAATTAACCATAGGTTTTTATCAATATAAAGGAATGCATCTAACATCTTTCTGCTGACATATTGCCTATCTGGTGAATATGTTTGTTTAATTGAACACTATATTCTTCTTTATATATAACCATTCACTGAAAATTTTACTAGAAAGTAGAAGAATTATACTCAACAGCCAGCATTTTTTAAAAAATTATTTAGCGGTAAGAACTAATGAAATATTATTATAGAGGGTACTGCGTGTAATATTCTGGTTTATTAAAAATCATATAATCTGTTAGACTATGTCATTTTAATGGGTTGATTTACTCTCGTATTATTACTTTGTATAACTTCCATGTTCTAAAACTCCATAAAGTTTTGAAAGGAATCTTCGTTAAATCCTAAATCTATAAAATATGTATTAACTGTAAATAAACTACGTAACCTCTTTAAAATACCATTTAAAATGCTTTTCACCAAAAAGGTCGGGTTTTTGTAGACATGATTTAATATTCTGTTAACTTTCCGATTCTAGACCTTTTATTCGATTTCTAGGGATATTTTTGGTAACCATTAGGTAATATATAGTCTTTCTATAAATCTGATCTTTGACATACAGGGGTTTAATTTTAAATGATACAAATTTCTGTCTGTGGAAGTAACTAAAATGATGCCTTACTCAGAAAACAAACCCTTCATTATGAACTTGATTTTACTTTCTCCCTTCGCATTGACATCGGCTCGATAGTTAGTTTCCTACTCATAGAGAAGTGTTGTAATCTTAAAGGTTCAAAACTTATTGTTACCCTTGTCAATTTGATCTTGTTGCTACCAACTTAGACAAGTTTCAAAGGTAGACAATATTAATGAAATATTTTTATTTAGTTCAGTTGAAAGTATCAAAATGTGTCAAAAAAGGAAGACATCCGTTCGGGCTTTATCAATAGGTTTTGTCCATTTATTTGTACTTTGCATATAAATGTATCTCTGACGTATTTCCAACTTTATATTGACGAGTTGTTTTGAAGTAAATTTTATTCTATTCTATCTGTTCTATTCTATAATAACGCCCTAATTTTCATTTATTTTAAGAATATTTTTAAGAACAGAATTAAGGATATTAAATTTTTAAATTAATAATTGCAAAATAATAATATACCCAAATCTGAACCACAGAAGCCTTAGGCTCCAGAAGGATCAAGATCAATAGAACAAGAAACAACAAGTTACGGTTTACAAAAGAATTAAAACTTTTGGCTAAAGAAAAAATAAATGCATGCATAAAATATATGGAATAACCTAAGAAGAGTATAATATTTATATTAAGAATTAAGAAATAGAATAAATGACTTTAACAATCAACTATAAGGGGCTACTGAGAAAAATTCTCTAAAAAATCAAAAGGGATCTCTATGAAGGACAGGAAAGATTTAAGCCATGCTTCGAAATAGGAAGAAGCCATTAAATGAAGAAATACAGATCACCAGAGTATCTCCTGAAACTTGGAAAAATCACTTTAAGAACCATCCGAACAACAAAGAATCAAGCAACGAAGATGAATACATGAACAGAGATGCCTCAGAGGAAGAACCGAACCTGAACGACAGAAACCTTAGGCTCCAGAAAAATCAACATCAATAGAGCAAGAAACAACAAATCATGGTTTACTGAAGACTTAAAATTTCTGGCTGAAAAAAAAATTAATGTATGCGTAAAATATATGAAATAACCAACCTAAAAGGAGTATAATATATATATAAAGAAATAAGAAATAGACAAATGACTCCATCCATTAACTAAAAGAGAGCTACGGGGAAAAATTCTCAAAAAATTCCAATTAAGGATAGAAAAAGTTTGAACCATGCTTCGAAATAGGAAGAAGCCAATAAATAAGAAATACAGATCTCCTGAAATATGGAAAAATCACTAAAAAACCCATCTGAACAACTAATAATTAAGCAACGAAGATGAAGACATTAACAGAGACGACTTAGACGGAGAATTGAATACCCTTGAATTAATTACAGAAGAAGTAGAACAAGCCATACTTAGATTTAAAGACAAAGAAGCGCGTGATATTGATGGCATACCTAACCAAATCATCAAATATGTATATATAGGGTGTCCGGGAAAATATAGGAAATCTCCCGGATATGAAAAAAACACGTGGAAGGAATACTACAAGTTTAAATAAACTTTTCCGTATAGGCGTCCTCTTCGGAAATATGGGCTCTCCAAGAGCTGCAATTAAATCAAGTTTTTTACACATAATTATTGAACCACTAGGTATATTTTAATTTTTTTTAATATGATGTATAACAGGTTAGATCCTTCAAATTACTATCCAAGAAAGTGTTGTGAACTATTCACAGATGCAGGAACACTCATAAAAACTTTGGTCAATGTTTTTTACATATCTTTAACTATTGACTAAAAATTAAGAACTTTTTATTCATGTCGCTAATCCTAACCGTTTTCGAAAAAACGTCATTTTATTTACACTGTTAGTTCCCTGACTTCTGTCGGGTGAATATTTAAAAAATGAAATTTTCCCCTGTCACCATATTTTCAATATAAAGTTAAACTAACTGCTTAGTTAAAAACTTCATAAGAGGGTTCAGCATGGGCTGCGTGAAGTGTGATACACTCGCGGGCACGACGAATTGAGGACTGCTGTACTCACCACATTAACTCAGCATTGTCCATTATTTGATCACAATGAAACGTGATTCGTCGTAAAAGTTCCTCCCTACTATCGACCGGAGTGGAATACACCAAGGTTTTGAGGTGCCCCAACGGGTAAAAATTCAACGGCGTTAGGTCGGGAGATCGAGGAGGCTAGACAATAGGTCCTTCTCTATCTATCCAACGGTTTAGATAGATGTTATAGAGGTGTTCCCGCACAGCAACACTGAAATGAGGTGGTGCCCCATAATACATGTAGCACATGTTTCGGCGGATTTTAAGTGGTAAGTACTCTACTAAATTGTGAAAAGCGTTCTGGAGGAACTCCAAATAAAGTTCTCCATTCAATTGTGCTGGCAATACGAATGATCCAATCAAAAAATTGCCAATGATTCCTGCCCAGACACTAAATTATTTAAGAATGACTCATCTAAAACAGTCTGGATACTTCCTTCATCAAACCAGGATAGTTGATCACGTATATATCCTACTATAACAAAAATTACATTTTTCACATGTGTGATAGACAGTTAAATATTTCAGACTGATTCTTTTGCCTAAACAACTGGATGAAGAGTTAACCGCCTGCAAGAGGTATATCTATTCACTTTCACTGTATAAGGGAACGATTTGTGGGGTGAAAATCGCACTCCGTAGAGCACGTAACCCCACACAAATTTTTTCCTAAGCATTTTATGACTCATTCGCAACGAGCATTCCCCTCTTACACCGTACATTCATCCCGAAGCCCCACCTTCTTTCCCAAGCGACTAAACCACGTTTATTTTACAAGAACGCACTGGCTATTTATTCACAGTTTAACGACCTAAAGGAAAGTTTTCCAACTAGTTAAGTACATTTCTCGTTTTTTTTAACTACTGATTCGTATAACTGCTGCGACTGAAGTAATTTATCCAGTTTCTATTTTCTTCGTCCCGCGCTTACATCTTCTTTGTATGGGAACCTGTCGGAAAGGTTTACATGTTAACAGGGTTTGAGAGACCATTTTCTAAGATAAAAGAAACCCCGAAAGATGCCTCATCTAAAAGAGCCTGGATTGTTTCATCATCCAACCAGAATTTTTGGTAACGTTGGTGATCGACTATAACAAAAAAGTTATTTGACACATTTACATATTTCAGACCGATTATTTTGCTTCAACTCCTAGATGTGGGATGTGGGTGCAGCCATGCTGAAACTTTCTCCTAAGTACTTTAGGACTCGCCCAACAACGAGCGTTTTCATTTCTCGTATATTAATACTACAATATTTTGAATAATTAGAAGATTTTATTTTCTTTTCTTTTTAAGTCATTTAATGTTACGAAGTAAACGTAGGCAATATTACTGGTTGGGTGTCTTTCTTTGATCCGTTCCGTACAAAGCCAAAGCATAGAGCATTAGAGTTCTCCTTTTGGAGACCAAAGCCCTTTTAGAGGTTAGTTTTTTGCAAGAAAATCCTATATTGTTTTACATCCTTTTTGTTATTTATTTGAGGGTGCTTGATTCTGAGTTCTCTTGGATGTATGCCTCTCTTTGTTTTCCCTAGAATCATCTATTTTTGGGCTAAGAACGAGACCGGGAAATACATGGCCGATACGGCATTTTATTTTTTTTTTACTTGTCATATGTTGGTGTACAATGTTTTATTAAAGGTGTAAATATTTATTATTTTGATCAATAAGTGGTATTTCAAATAAATAATTCATTATTTTGTGTAAACTACAAAAAATTAATCTTTAATTTTGAATTATTAGAGTGAATAGTATTTTTTATTAATATTTTGCCCGAATACAATGCATATTGGTAAAATAAACTAAAATAAAAACATTTTTATTAAAAATGTATTGGTCGGCACTACAACACAACAATTTATTTTTTTTTAATTTTTCATGGCAATAAATTTTTAAACACGAAATATATAAAGGGTGATCCAGGACACAAAAAAATTTAATCAAATTCTTTATATCTGTATAGTTATATTCCAAACTAGTAGTTGCTGCTTCTCCCGCACTCAAAATCTGTTACATGATTACTTCACTTGGCAAATTTTTGTTTACTTAAATCTCCTCCTATGTAGACATTTATCCCTACTTCAACTAAATTAATTAGAAAATCTTACTTATCTAAATTGTTTGTAACCAGCCTAAATTTCTATAAAAAGAGACTACAGATTCGAGCATTTGAGGTTAATTTTTATTTAATGCATCTTTCAAATTAATATCTTAACCGTTACTTGAATAATGGTTAACTATGAATGACATTTTTTCGGTTTCAGTCTCGGTGTTGAACAAAACACATATTTATTAGCAAAACAAGAGAATATAGTCATTTAACCATTTATTTAATTTCTCCACCTTACAAAACAAACTTTAGGCCCATGTACATTTAAAATTGTTAATAGGGCAATTTTGATACTTAAATATTTTGAACTGTCTTTTTCATCCGAGTTTACATTACTGCTATTTCGTCAATCTTTCGTCTTTGTTTTTATAGATTTCTTTCATAGATCTTTCATCGCTCATTCGTCGTTCTGTCATCGATATTTCAGCGATCCTCTTCTCTCTATTCCGTTCGTTTCCTTTCTCATCTCTTCTAAGATGGTACCGACATCCCAGCAGTAGCCAGCAATAGTCAGTTTCCGTTCCTGGTACTTAATCCATATCAAGTTACCATCTCTCCTGTATCTACGTCAAAAACTGTCAAGATAAGCTATTTTAAGGTTATACATTTTTCTTATTAACTTACTAAAGTATTGGAATATTATTGATTAATTACGAATTTAATTAAGCACCGTAATGATATCGGTAGTAGACGAAGTAGTATAGACAGATTTTGCTTACCATTATTAATATTAAGGCATTTAAAAAAAAATAAAAAAAATAACTGCTTTGTAACTTTTTATAACATCAGCCAAACAAGCTAGCTATTTTGTTACTATGAAAACTTTTACTGAGGTTTTTAGATAAATATATTAATATTACATGGTCGATTTCTGTGGCTAAGTTAAACTAGATCTTTCCCACCTAAGACACATCAGCTTTTTCTCCACTAGGGGGGCCTAACCTTAAAGTGGGTGGCGCCTTATTTTTTATCTACTAAAACCCCCCTAACTCTACGTGAGTTAATCGAATGGACAAATTTGGGATCCAATGATAAGTGGAGAAATAGCACCGTAGGTACAGAAAAACTCCCATTAGCACGATTTTTGTGAAAGAGTGAAATACAGGGCTATTTTTCTCTAGTTCCAGTTTTTTTTATTTTTTTTTTGTATTGAAGTTATTCAATTTTTTTGAGCATTTGTAAAGAGAAAATAGATGCTCAGAATTCGATTTTTTTGTCCTTACAATTTAACGCCCCAACGTGTCAATTTATTTTGTTAATCTTAAAAATTTGGCTCCCAATGATTTTTTTATCGCAACAAATCTTAAGAAATTTTAAGAAGGAAGGTCAAAGAAATTTATTGAACACATTCTTACTGGCCCTTTCATACATACGTTTCAGTGAAGTACCTCTACTTTAATAGCCTCAACACAAATTGATCAGATGTAGTTAATAACTTACGATATCTATTATTAATACAATAAAATCACTGTAGTCCATTACAGTGTTAATATTTCAAAGAACATTAATTGTCTAAAATGATGCATCTTGAATCATGAAAATCGGATTATTCTAGCGTGATTGAAAATTGATTTTACTACTTTTGTCGATTAATGTGCTATTCATATAACGTTATATTGTATATTTGTCCCAGCAAAATTTCACTAGACGCCGATTTGCATTCTTCCAAAATCAAAACGTAAATGAGTAACCAATTACGCAAAAATAATCCGATTAGCGTCATTCGAAATTCATTATAGTCATTAATTAATTTCCTTTTGAAATATTCATTTCGTTTTACATTATTTTATTTTTTGGGTTTTTTAATGCTCAAATAGTGAACTACATCTGGTTAATAAAAGTAATTAGTCTCTAGACCCTACAAGGGTACATGCAGGCGCCTTTAAGCAATTTACACCGTATATTCGAAATAGCGGATATTTTTGTGCCCAACTTCAAAGGAAAAAGAAAAGGAGAGGAGACGGAGTAGTTAGAAATGGTTTTGGGAGGCTTATACATTAAACTTCAATAATTAATTTACGTTTTTCGTTGTTACTCTGTTTCTACTTATGATATCAATGTGAAATAAAATTTATGCTATTTCTGCGAATTGCCACTATACAGGGTGTCCGGTAAGTACCTCCTTACTTCTCGAGAAGATTCAGGAGAGATCAAAATATCCCTACTTTTTCATGGAAAATCAATCCTAAAGAGAGAGCCCTAAAGGGATACCCGATTTACTTTATCGGCTCTAAGTTTTGAACTGACTTGTATAATTTAATGATTTTCTAGTATTTTATAGAGGCCATAAAGACTCATTGAACCATTCTACAGTGGATGTTTTAGATCATCAGAGAAAGATTTGATCCTTACCAACAACCTGTCAAACTGGCTGATAGCATCGGACTCTCTCAGCTCCCTCAATCTCATTAGTTCTAAACAACCAAAATCACCTCTACTTAACTTATTACTATATAATATAGAACGCATTTTAGAGTATCTTTTATATGGACACCTAGCTAAGTTGGAATAGCGGGCAATGAGACGGCAGATTTACTGGCCAAACAAGCATGCAACTCAAATAATCCAACTTTGAACTACATCTTTTCACTATCTGACATAAATAATTTTACGGACAAAATAATGAAAAACACAATACAGCTTCAGTGGGACCAACTAGAGGAAGAAAATAAGCTGCATGAGGTCAAGGAGGTATTTTACGGCAAAAATGATATCTCACAGGTTATCGGAAAACATATAAACCTCATAACAAGGATGAGAATTGGACATTCGAAACTAAATAAGTTATTAACAGGTTGTACACGGAAGAAATCAAGAAATTGATGGATTTTGTATTTCAGTGTATATTTGAAAATATTACAATCGGCCGAGCGCTTTCGGTCTCTCTATCGGACCATCCTCAGGGCTCAGACCTTGTCAAAAGGCACACCTCAACCCTGCCAGTTTTGAGAAAAGTCGTGCGCGTAGCCTCCACACAGAACAAGATGTATAAAATTAAAAAACCTCTAGAAACATTTAAAATCAAAACTAAAACTAGAACATTCAATATACTGTGCACATTGACACTAAAACAATAAAACTTTTTTTGTTTTATTATTTTAGTGTCAATGTGCACAGTGTATTGAATGTTCTAGTTTTAGTTTTGATTTTAAATGTTTCTAGAGGTTTTTTAATTGTATACATCTTGTTCTGTGTGGAGGCTACGCGCACGACTTTTCCCAAAACTGGCAGCGTTGAGGTGTGCCCTTTGACAAGGTCTGAGCCCTGAGGATGGTCCGATAGAGAAACCGAAAGCGCTTGGCCGATTGTAATAATTTCAAATATACACTGAAATACAAAATCCGTCAATTTCTTGATTCGAAACTAACACATGGTTACCTTATAGAGAAGACTGATCCACCTATATGCCAGAGATGTTCTACTACACTGACTATTAAACATATTCTCTATTCCTATCCGCAATACGAACCTACCCTTACAACATTAAACCTGACAGGATCATTACAAAATAAGCTAGATTACTCAAATGCTTCAAACATGGCCAAATTCCTAGAAATGACTGGACTTATAAATTAGATTTAAATACATAATATACAAATCTCAATATAGACACTAAAAAGCCCAAGAGGCTGTTGTGTCTTTAATTAATATCTCTTTCTCTCTCATTAGAGAAGTCAGAAACGGACTTGCAGCCACACTCGTTGTGCCTAATTTTTTGACAGGTGTCATTTTACAGAGCTCAAAACTGATTTTTAAATACGTTGGTCGTTCCACTTCAAAAAATGTACTTTTAATTTATGTCGATAAAACTGGTGGTTTTTGAGATAATTCGGTTTTTATACGAAACACTCAAAGTTACTACAGCGAAACACAAACAAGTAAAAATCAAGTTGTTATTTTTAATACCTACGTAATAAGTTACTATTGAGGAATCTTGTCAAAACCGCCTACAGGTAAAAATAATTTTAAAAAATGGAAGAATATTCTTACGCAGAGTATGCTGGTATGCATTTATTTTATGGTGAAATGCTGTCAAATTCTTCGAAGACAAGACGACTTTATGCTGAAAGATTTCCAGCTCGAACATTGCCAAGTCTAAAAACATTACAAAACGGTTGATCGAAACCTGAGGGAAACAGGTACATGATGAATTAATCTTTACATCTTTTATTCAGGGTCATTTTTGCCTCGACGTGGGCGTGAAGCCCTCCCAGGAGAGCACGAGACCCTCACGTAGAGAGACAAATTTTGCAAGATTGTACATAAAACTCTAACATAACAGTGACTTCACCCGTAGGACGCTGAAAAGGTAAACGCTACGTCTTCGGATGATTATCCCGCAAGCCTAAAATACTCCAACTGGTTTATACAGCAACTAACCTTATTTTGTTTACCGATGAAGACTTTTTGGGCTGATGAAAACCCACAACCTATAATTCAAAACAAACATTAACAAAGGTTTATTGTAAATGTGTGGGCTGGCATCATCGGAAATAACCTTATGGTCCATTTGGTTTGGAAGAAAGAATTAGTGGTAAGATTTATTTACAATTTTTGCAGCAAAATTTAAATAATTTATTGAAAGACGTACCTTTTGATAGAAAAATGCAAATGTGGTATATCCTTGATGGTGTTCTACTTCCTTTTAACCGTATAGTACGTCACCACTTAATTGACGTTTTTGGCACTCGATGGATAGGTCAAGCTGGACCTGTTTTATGGCCACCATTGTCTCCAGACCTAAATTCCTTAAACTTTTACTTCTGAGGATATCTAAAAGAACTAGTTTATTCAACACCAATAAATACTAGAGAAGAACTACTGGCGAGACTAGCACAGCATTCGATCGAAGTTCGTAATAATACCGGAATGTTATTTGCAGTGTAGTGGGAAAATATTCGAAGAATAAGAAAACTTGTTGAAGTACGTGGAGCCCATTTTGAACATTTGCCAAAACAACATTTAAACGTTTCCACCATTTTTGCATTTTAATAACATTGTAAATTTATTGAGCCCCGATAAACCCTTTGAGAGGTTTCTGGACTTGACAATGTCTGAGCTGGAAATCTTTCAGCATAATATGTTCTAGCCTTCGAAGGGTGAGACAGCGCTTCCCCATAAATTAAAGCACATCAGCAGACTCTGTGTATTTTATTTTTACCTGTTTTTGTTTAGCATAAGCAACTTTTGAGCTTTATACATAAAAACCGATTTAGCTCGAGTACCACCAGTTTTCACTCCGTTCCTGACTTCCCAGATGATCTAAAAGATCTACTCTAGTATTGTTAATGAGTCTTTATGACCTCTATAAGATATTAAAATTTCATTAAATTATACAAGTCGGTTCAAAACTTAGAGCCGATAAGGTAAATCGCTAGGGCTCTGTGTCTCCGTTAAGGGACAATTTAGGATTTTTTTTCTATGACAAAGTAAAATTATTCTGACCTCCTTAGTATGTTCCCGAGGAATTAGGAGGTACTTAACAATAAAGTTTGAATAATATATATATATATATATATATATATATATATATATATATATATATATATATATATATATATATATATAGTTATCTGGCATGTCGAATCTTTCTCTGATGATCTAAAACATCCACTGTAGAATGGTTTAATGAGTTTTTATGGCCTCTATAAAATACTAGAAAATCATTAAATTATACAAGTCAGTTCAAAACTTAGAGCCGATAAAGTAAATCGGGTATCCCTTTAGGGCTCTCTCTTTAGGATTGCTTTTCCATGAAAAAGTAGGGATATTTTGATCTCTCCTGAATCTTCTCGAGAAGTAAGGAGGTACTTACCGGACACCCTGTATAGTGGCAATTCACAGAAATAGCATAAATTTTATTTCATATTGATATCATAAGTAGAAGCAGAGTGATAACGAAAAACGTAAATTAATTATTGAGGCTTAATGTATAAGCCTCCCAAAACCATTCCTAACTACTCCGTCTCCTCTCCCTTTCTCTTTCCTTTGAAGTTGAGCACAAAAATGTCCGCTATTTCGAATATACGGTGTAAATTGCTTAAAGGCGCCTGCATGTACACTTGTAGGGTCTAGAGACTAATTACTTTTATTAACCAGATGTAGTTCACTATTTGAGCATTAAAAAACCCAAAAAATAAAATAATGTAAAACGAAATGAATATTTCAAAAGGAAATTAATTATTGACTATAATGAATTTCGAATGACGCTAATCGGATTATTTTTGCATAATTGCTTACTCATTTACGTTTTTCTTTTGATTTTGGAAGAATGCAAGTCGGCGTCTAGTGAAATTTTTCTGGGACAAATATACAATATAACGTTATATGAAAAGCACATTAATCGACAAAAGTAGTCGTAAAATCAATTTTCAATCACGTTAGAATAATCCGATTTTCATGATTCAAGATGCATCATTTTAGTCAATTAATATTCTTTGAAATATTAACACTGTAATGGACTACAGTAATTTTATTGTATTAATAATAGATTTCGTAAGTTATTAACTACATCTGATCAATTTGTGTTAAGGCTATTAAAGTAGAGGTACTTCACTGAAACGTATGTATGAAAGGGCCAGTAAGAATGTGTTCAATAAATTTCTTTGACCTTCCTTCTTAAAATTTCCTAAGATTTGTTGCGAAAAAAAAAATCATTGGGAGCCAAATTTTTAAGATTAACAAAATAAATTGACACGTTGGGGCGTTACAAATAGGAATTTCGAAAAATGCCGGAATAGTTTTATAGATAATCGTATGTAGAATATGTAAAGCCAAGAATCAAGTTCGTATCGTAATTTTTGGCAGAAAAAAATTAGGAACAATTCGAAAAATCTACACCTCACCCCTTTCTGCCTTTTTAAAATGCGAGAATCGAGTCAAAATTGTACCACAATTTTTGAGAGAGCTACACTTTTTTAATAAAAATATTTAATATTTCAACGCAGTAGTGTTCTTCGAATATTTAAAATCCTTCGATTAAAATTTGCACTCATAGTAAAATATTTCGACCAAATATATGTTAATTACTAAGAAGCATTCAAGGGAAACAAATTTACGTAAACAACTTATTTACATAATTAATTTTCTTTGTATTAATAAAGTGATACTGACGGAGCTCTGAACTTAAAGCGAGTATCTCTGCCTACTCGTAAAGGAACTTAGGGAATAATATTTAAATAATAATTTAATTATAATAATGTTTTAAGAGAATGGGGGTAAGTGCAGTCTAAAAATAGACTGATGGCATTTCAAAAAATCAAAAAAGACAACTTTTTAAGGGAGAATTAATTAAATATTGTGTAGGATTATATTTTATTATTTTGATTGATTATGGGAGTATTTAATTTACCGAAGTTCCTCAACTTTATTTAGGAAAAGCGAACTTATTCTGGTTGAAAACTATTTTTTTTTGAGTAGCCAAACTTATGATTATTTACCTTATTAATATATTATTTTTCATCCATTAGGTTAAATACTACTTTGCCGAAATACTACAGAAAGCCTGTGACAGATCTTTTCTCATTTCATGACATTTAACTTAGGAATTGTCAGCTGTTGCTTGATAAAACAAATGTCAATGTATCAAAGCTTTAGCTGATTCACTCTATAGTTTAGAAAACTTAGAGAGATTTCTTTGTTGCCATATTTAAAAATTGCTACAGTTATAATGATCCTTTGCAATAAGTTTTGGTTTTAAAACAAATCTAGTAAACTAGTATATTTTTTTACTTAAAATACTCATATCATTATGGAAACGTAAGAAAAGGAAGTCTTTAATTTCTCTAAAGTTTTCGACTCCCAACTGATTTGTGATTTTGTACTGCTGCAGCATCTTTCCTAACTGCGACGTGTGGTTTATGCAGGAAGTTGTCACTATTATTAGTTATTTTGTTATATTCATGTAAAATGGAATGGCTGACTTTTTGTTGAGTTTTAAAATCAACAAGGCGCCTCCTTGCAAAGCGCTGTCTTTGTAACAATTTATTTTGCAGCTTTGAATAAATTTTATATTGCACCCTAATAAATTTAATTTTTACCAAAAATAATTTATATAAAAGCTGGCAAACAAAGAAATTATTAACAATTATTTAGAAACTGTAAAAATTATAATACAAACCTTATTGCATGATATTTTTAACCACTGGATTGTAAAAACTTTGTTTATTTCACTAAACGGATTACGTCGTTTCAAGAAGTGCTAAAAATGTCACCATTTGTTCAGTTAATGCAAAATCTTGCTCGACGTATCCATGAGTGCCTACAGACGTTAAATAAAATTCAGGTTTCCACGGATAACATCACAAGCATTTTCAATGCGCTGTTGCAGTTCTTCCATAATATTCACTTCTCCCTCGTTATAAACTAACTGTTTTAATTAGCCCACAGAAAAATATTGCAGGGATTTAGATCCGGAGAACGTGCAGGCCAAGAAATGGGCGAAAATAGTCTAATGTCGTCAATTTAAACCTTAATGAGATTTAAAACAGCAACCTATGATCAGAATTAATTTAGGCATTAATTTTACTTGTCAAAATTCAGTTTTGATTGGTAATTTAGAAAACTCTGCAGGGTTGTTTTAATAAATTGCAGTTTAGGAAATCTTACCCGCTGTTTTTGGGGACCAGACGAATTCCCTGTTAAGACATGCAGAAACTGCCAAAATCCCTGTTTTCATGTATCCCGGTAAAAATAGCACAAAATGGCAAACAAGCAAAAATATTCTGCAATTCAACACAGTTACCATGACAACTCAAACGACTTTCTAGCCCCAAAATCTAGAGGATAATTCAAATCAAGCGGGATATAAGGTTTCAGTTTTCTTCAGCCAATTCAAATAGGAAAAAGTGAGTCAAGACAAAATGACCTCCATTTATAACCAAAATCCTTATTTGTTCACACCACCTCATTTAGGTGCATTTAATTGGCACATTTGAAAGAGATGACACCTCAAAAATGACCCTGGACAACAACAGTCGGCTGAACTAAATTTGTTAAATAAGCCAATTCATTAATCATTAGCATTTTCTGCTCAAAAATTAAATAAGAATCCCAATAGTTATTTTCAAATTAAGCCACTGGGAGTAAGGCAACCCAAAAATATGCCACCCGAATATTAGTAGGCAAGAATATAGAGATCTACCTGAAAAAAAGGTGACAGTAAATTCAACATCGAGAAGAAAATAACTAAGCACAGTGTAGTAAAATACCAGTATAATGGCCAAACTTGAAGTAAACATGAGCACTTGCAAAAATATGGTAAAATTAACTGAATTAGCTATAGTGAACTTAAACAGAAATTTGAACCGTGATCGACTATTACAAAAAAGACGATAAATTCACAGGTTAATTGAAAATCAAAAAAAAATTTTTTTTGGTAGAAATTATATTGAGCGTACAATCTCCAGTTTAATTATTTATTAAAATCTGTCCAAAGACTCTCAAAAGCCTTTGTAAAATATATTTACTAGTTTCATAATTTCCTCCATAGTTCAATAAAAAGTTTCAGAAACAATCTAAGGACATACAATAGTATCCAGTATTATTACACACAAGTTTTAGAGAACATTATCAAGAAATTTCTTTCATTTTATTATCGATAAACTGTTTCAAATTAAGCTGGTAACGTAATTAAAATCAAAAGATCTAATTAAAGGAGTTTAAATCTTTTTTTCTTGCCATCTAATTAGATTTTTTATTTATGTAATTTTTACCCTTTAGTACGACATAATTAATTATGTAAATTAGTCGTTTATGAAGATTTGTTCCCCTTGAATGCTTCCTTGTAATTAATATGTACAGGGTGAGTCAACGATTGGATGAAGTAGGTTTGTGCCTTTTCGGTGAAATTAACAAAGAAACTATATTTATTGTTTGATACAGTTTATTTTTACGCAGATTTTAAAAATATTTAGGGTGAGCCAAAAAACTAGGACAGCATAAAGTTGTATTTTTTTAAATAGAACACCCTATATACGAATCGTATTTTCGATTTAGCTTATAATTTTAAATCTTTTTTATTAAAGGTTTACTATAACAAAATTTTATAGTTTCTGAGATAATTAAGTTTAAAGAAAAAAAGTCACATTTTCAAGCATCAATTCAATCCTAAATAACGTTTTCAATTTTGTGACAAATATATTCAAATTTGGAATTTTAGCAAGGTCAAGGACAAGTTAACATAATTTTTACCTAATATTTGCAATAAAAGCTACAGGGTGTTGAACACATCGGCTCAAATTTGAACAAGTTTAAATGAATAAATATCTTTTTTTTAAATGGTACACCCTGTATATTTTCATGTTATTTAATAGAGTAATAAAAACCCTAAAAGTTTTGTTCAATATATCCTATACCTATTTATAATAGTTTTTGAGATATTTCAGTTTTTCTTATTTTCCATACTTTCCATGTAAAATAATAAAAAGAAACTACAGAAACAAACAGAATGTGGTTAAATATGATGAGATACATTATTCGTTATATTACAACGGCAATAGTTTAATTAAACATAATGTGAAGAAATTAACACAACAATAACGACACGGCAAATGCATATTTACTTTTATACTAAATTGAAACAAAAAAATTACCTATTAAATACTGAGATCAATTATTTCTTTTTAATAAGTGTTCGAATAAACGACCCTCTTATGCAATGCACAAATTTAGTCTTTTTTGCAGATTTTCTCGGACCCTGGACAAAATTAGTGGCGTTATTGTTCTACAGGTATCCCTAATCCTGTTTCGCATATCTTCCACTGTTGTTGGTGGATTAACATACACCTTATTTTTAATATAACCCCATAGGAAGAAATCTAATGGGGTGATGTCGCAAGACCTTGGTGGCCACTCAATGAAACCCCCACGTCCAATCCATTTTTGCGGATATCGTTGGTCCAAAAACGCACGAACTTCACGATGGTAATGCGGAGGCGCACCATCGTGCTGGAACCACATACTGTCGAGCTCATCCCTATCGAGACCTTGAAGCAGTTGGGGTAGTTCTTCTTGTAGAAAGTTCAGGTAACTATGGCCATTTAGTGGTTCATTAAAAAAGTGGGGTCCAATAATTCGATTATGATGAATACCACACCAAACATTTAATGACCATTGGTTTTGATGTTGCACCTCTCTAATCCAAAATGGATTTTCTGTGGCATAATAATGCATGTTGAGTCTATTTACGGCACCGTTACTTTTAAAAGTAGCTTCATCACTAAACATTACCTTGCATAATAAATTTGGATTTAATTGAATCTCCGCATTTATTGTACGACAAAAGTTTACACGACTTTCAAAATCCTGTCCATGCAATTCTTGGTGTAATTCCATGTGATATGGATGATACCTATATTTCTTGGTAGTACGATTAGCGGTGGATTGTGATGTTTGACATAATGTTGCTAACTGACGGCTACCAGTATAAGGATTTTCCTGAACATTTAACAATACTTGTAGTTCTTTTTCTTCATTAGTTACTGGTTTGTTGACCACTTTACGTTTTGGATAATTAACAGTACCAGAAGAATCAAATCTTTGCATTAAGTTTTGAAAAGTATGGGTATTAGGCTGGCGTCGATCGGGATACTTCATTTTGTAAATTCTTTGAGCAAGAAGGCAATTTTTTTGAGCCTCTCCTATTGTATAAATCATATCTATTAACTCATTATTTGGAAAATTCATTTTACAATATAAGATGAATGCAAAAAAAACCAAACTACACTACATAAAAACCAAAAGAAGCGATTGCGGTTATAAATTTGACACAGAAAAATGTTCTTTTACATTGTTTTTGCTATGGCTACTATGATAATGAAGACTATTTCTGTAAAAAAGTATGGAAAATAAGAAAAACTGAAATATCTCAAAAACTATTATAAATAGGTATAGGATATATTGAACAAAACTTTTAGGGTTTTTATTACTCTATTAAATAACATGAAAATATACAGGGTGTACCATTTAAAAAAAAAAGATATTTATTTATTTAAACTTGTTCAAATTTGAGCCGATGTGTTCAACACCCTGTAGCTTTTATTGCAAATATTAGGTAAAAATTATGTTAACTTGTCCTCGGCCTTGCTAAATTCCAAATTTGAATATATTTGTCACAAAATTGAAAACGTTATTTAGGATTGAATTGATGCTTGAAAATGTGACTTTTTTTCTTTAAACTTAATTATCTCAGAAACTATAAAGTTTTGTTATAGTAAACCCTTAATAAAAAAGATTTAAAATTATAAGCTAAATCGAAAATATGATTCGTATATAGGGTGTTCTATTTAAAAAAATACAACTTTATGCTGTCCTAGTTTTTTGGCTCACCCTGTAGAGTCCTAAATATTTTTAAAATCTGCGTAAAAATAAACTGTATCAAACAATAAATATAGTTTCTTTGGTAGTTTCACCGAAAAGGCACAAACCTACTTCATCCAATCGTTGACTCACCCTGTACTTTTAAAAATCAAAATTTCAGTAGGAAATAAAGAAATCTATCTGCCGTATTTAAATAGTTGTTTATATGTATTATCCTTTCAAACAGAGAAAAGGAAAGAATATATACAAATAGTTTGTTTCCTGCAAATATAACTTTGGTCCTCTCACCTACGTGCTTCGACCACCTGATAATCTCGTCTATGGAACTGTATCCAACCGAGAGCAAATTCGCGGGAAATTGCTATATAAAATATAAACTTCAAAGTATGTCGGTAGGCTTTTAAAAATATGTCGATTTCGATGCTAGACTGAAATATATCGCCAGTTAAACGACATCTATATAATCACCTGAGAAGTGCGAAATTTTCAAAAATCAAAATTTCAGTAAAAAATAAACAGTTTGTTTCCTGCAAATATAACTCTGGTTCTCTCTTCATACGCGTTTCGACCACCTCATGGTCTCGTCCGTGGAGCATTATCGAACTGAGAACAGCACTCGCAGGAAACAACTGCTATATAAAAATATATTCCGAGATATATCGACACGACATAAAAAAAACCTGCCAACTTCGATGTTAGATTGAAAAATATCGCCAGTCAAACGACATCTATACATTCACCGAAGCAGAGTGAAATTTACAAAATCAAAATTTCATTTTAAAATTTTTATACAGCTATTACACTTTGTCACACTTATAGGGCACTGTGATAGACAGTATTTTTAAAATTTGTCAATCGTTTCTTGGTTAATAATAACACCGTTCGGCATGAAGATTCTTCCCGTCAAACTAATTTATTAGTTCGAAAATATGTCCCCATTAACCCTTATGCTGACCTGTAAATTATCGTATCACGTAGCAAAATCTAGATAGCACCAATAATGTATTTTGATTGATTGCAACGAAGATATAAGTATGTACCTATGCGATATATAAGTTGTTATAGCATACCGCGGGTGCGATATTGCCAAATCTAACTTTAATCTAAGTTTAGAGAAACTGTGCCAAATCTAGCAACACCGCATGGAGGGGTATTTGAGGATGACCTATCTACGAAGCGTCAACTTTCTATGGCCTTAAAATAGCAGAGATACTCATTAAGCCTTACGAAATTCCAAATTTCACCATACCCTGTAGTCGTCAGCTATTTATCGAAGAACTTCTGTATACAGGAATTATGTCGTCTATGGATATCCAATGTTTCTAGAAAATACCAGATATACGAAACGGGTATATAAGGAGCCGACCGGTCGTCGAAGGATCAATATTGGATATACGAGCGATGTACAAAGAACTAGCGAATATTGATAGCGTTGTAGTAGTGCTATTATTTTCGCCGTGCGTAAACGATGTCAACGCGATCCTGTATAAACAAAACTAACAGTTTCTGTTGTAAATATGGTGAAGTGCCACTAAAAGCTTAACGAAAGATTCTGAACCCACTTGTAAAAAAAGCCTACGAGTTATATTTTGGGTACAAAGTTGGCAATCAAGACAATGAATTTGTTACCAAACTTGCTGAAGAACCCTAACAGGATGGCTACTGGGTACTTACAAGTCTATGAGGTATAGTGCCAATGATTTGACGGGAATCTCAGAATCGTGATGATGATTGTTAGTTTTGCTTAATAAAAATTGTGGAGTTTTCTAGTTGAAGCAAATATAAAATTGAATGTCCTATTTTCCTCTCAACCATACGACCTACAGACCTCATGACGCTTCTAACATACCTGTCCTTAAGCCTCCAAAAAATACGAAATCGACTTGAAATCGGATGAACTAGATAATTGAGAATCAAAAATCGGTCCAAGTTTTCGAGAAGAAGACGATTACGAATGTTGTAGCAGTAAACAGCCCCAAGAGAGCTCAACGATCTTTTCCGTGATTTGAATCTTCCCAAAACAAAGTCATAGCTGCTTGGACCTCGTTTACTTACTAGTGGAATCTCTTACAAAAAAGAGTGAAAATTTCTACGTCTCAGAAAAGGCAGTCTATATTGGCAGTATTTTTCTCAATGGCAATGAGTTTATTGTCAGGATATTTCGAGTTTAATCAACGAACTTGGCCTTCCCTCTAAATCTACAATTCATTGACTCTTTGAAAACAGGTCTAAAGGCGCTTTTATTTTTTAATGGAAATAAAGAACCATCTTTTCCCATGGATCATGCTGTACATATGAAAGAAACGTACGAGAACCTGCGTATGTTACTTAAAAAAAAATCAGAAGATTATAAATGGAATATCTGTGTCGATCCGAAAGTTATTGCACTACTTACAGGACTGCAGAGTGACTACATGAACTATTGTTTTTTATGTGAATGGAACAACAGAGCCAGAAATAACATTAAGTCGTTATAGAATGGCCGTTACGTGAAAACATTGTACCCGGTCTGAAAAGTTCTTCACTGAACCCTTAGTAGAGCAGCAAAAAATTTATTTACCTTCTCTATACATAAAACAGGGCTTATAAAAGATGTATGTAGCAACTTCCTTGGTAACGAGAAATCGGAGAACTGCAAAGATCTAGTTGAAGAACTTAGACGTTAGGTTACAACATGTCACTTTTCCGTCACTCTCATTTGGAATTCTTCCCTGACAATTTAGATGCAGTTTCAGACGAACACGGCGAAATACTTCACCAGCAAGTTGTTCAAATGGAGAAGCGGTATAGTGAAAAATGGACCCCAAGCGGACTACTGTTGGACCCTCAAATATGAAAGCTACCTTGGCGAATTCGATGGAAAAAATGCAACAAAATAATTTATTATTTACCCTTTTTTCAATATAAAATGAAGTATATTTTGTAAAAATAGTGATTTTATTTTTTTTTTAAATCTTTGAAATTCACGATGCTGCTTATGGTTTGTGTTTCTCATATTTTATATTCTTATTTCCTTCTCTAACACTTTATGGGCGATGGGTAAAAAAGAAGCTCATATTTGAATTGATCACATTACAGTAGACATAGAAAATGCAGAACAGTGTAATTAGTGACTAAAATGTGGTCGGACTTGCATTGTCTTTATTTTTATTTATTTTTATTTTTACGAAGTTTCGATTAGGTTTTATCTCTTATCGTTATCAAGTATAAACTAAATGTTTTATCTTAAGACTATGAGCTTATATAGGGACTGTGTCCATTGAAGCGCAAAGTTTCGCTTCACTATACACACCTCAAAGATTTGATGTTACAAAGTAGTGTTTGCCAAATATTAGATATCTCAACACTCGGTTTACTGAAGATTCCATTATTGTTTTTAATGTATGCTGCTTCTATAAATTTTCTTTTTTTTCATATTGGGTTCCATATATATTGCCGCAGCCTCAGACCATTTTCTATGGTGTTGTTTATCTCAGGAGTGTTCTGCAATACCTGATTTCGACGTTTCTCCTTTTTGTGTATGAGTTTTATGTTCCTTAATTCTAACTTCTAGTGGTCGTTTAATTTCTTCAATATACATTTCACCACACTCACATGGAACTTTGTAAACACAGTCTTTCTTATCGGTGGTTTTAGGTTTTATTTTTGTTAAATGAGTTCTAAGTGTATTTCCTGATTTAAAGGCTGTTTTTATATTATAACTGCTGGCAATTCGTCTTATTTTCTCCGACGTTCCCTTAATATGCGGAATTGTGAAAAAGGAACGTGTTTCTTGTTGTCCAGTGTTCGTTGTTCTAAAATTATTTATGACATCGTCAATTCGTTTTCAAATATAACAATTCTGTTGTAAATCGGATTTAATATTTGCTAACTCTTTTTCCAATGATTCGGCATATAGATATAGTGAGATTATAGAGGTTGCGTTTAATTCCTCGTTTTGTTACAACAGAATGATTAGAACAATGATTAATTATTATCCAGAATGTGTTGGCTTTCTGTATACTACAGTTCTAATAGTTTCGTTTGAACGGTTCACACACATGTTAAAAATTCTATACATTTCGTGAACCTTATTAGGAGCATCAATCTAGAGCTGGACGACAGACTAATAAGCTTTGATGTGGAAAGTCTGTATACTAATACACCATTAGGGGAATCACTAGACATAATCAAAACTAGACTTTCAAATGATACTGCTTTATTAGATCAAACCACGTTACCACTGGACGGGGTGATGGACCTTTTGGAGTGTTGCCTGCGTAGTGCTTACTTTCAAGTAAAGAACAAGTTCCACGCTCAGGACGACGGGCTTCCGATCGGTTCTTCACTCTCTCCAGTTGGCCCCAATATATATATATATGGAATGGTTTGAAACTCATGCCATAGAAACGACAACAGTAAAACCGACTGACTGAGATATGTCGATGATACTTTCATCGTATGGAAGAGCAATGATTAAGAACTTAATGATTTCCTGAAACATCTAAATACCATTCGACCTACAATTAAATTTACCATGGAAAAAGAGGTAAATGATCAACTGCCCTTCCTAGATGTCATGGTGAACCGTTCAAACGAAACTATTAGAACTTCAGTATACAGAAAGCCAACACATTCTGGACAATAATTAATCATTGTTCTAATCATTCTGTTGTAACACAACGAGGAATTAAACGCAACCTCTATAATCTCGCTATATCAATATGTCGAATCATTGGAAACAAGTTAGCAAATATTAAATCCGATTTACAACAGTATGGTTATCCTTTAAAACTAATTGACGATGTTATAAATAATTTTAGAACAACGAACAGTGGACAACAAGAAACACATTCTTTCTTCACAATTCCGTATATTAAGGGAACATCGGAGAAAATAAGACGAATTGTCAGCAGTTATAATATAAACACAGCCTTTAAATCAGGAAATACACTTAGAACTCATTTAACAAAAACAAAACCTAAAACCACCGATAAGAAAGACTGTGTTTACAAAGTTCCATGTGAGTGTGGTGAAATGTATATTGGAGAAACCAAACGACTACTAAAAGTTAGAATTAAGGAACATAAAACACATACACAAAAAGATCAGGTATTGCAGAACACTCCTGGAATAAACAACACCATATAAAATGGTCTGAGGCTGCGGCAATAGATATGGAACCCAATATGAAAAAAAGAAAATTTATAGAAGCAGCATACATTAAAAACAATAATGGAATCTTCAGTAAACCGAGTATTGAGATACCTAATCGTTGGCAACCACTACTTTGTAACATCAAATCTTTGAGGTGTGTACAGTGAAGCGAAACTTCAGACAATGCAAATCCGACCACATTTTAGTTAATCTTTAATATTGTCTACAACCTTCAAACAAACAATGTAATTATTATTTTAAAAAATAGGCATGGTTATTGGAAAAGGCAGTTTCCTGTCATTTTTAGGCTCGAGATTTTATCATATAATGATGTGCCTGCAGATCTCAAAATTCGTGATGACACCATAATAAACTTATTATAAAAATTATGTTCCAAATATTATTTTCCATATTTAGTTTCGTAATCATTCAATTTTGTACTCAATTGAAGATTTTTATTTTCCACGGCGAATAAGCTGATAAAAAAGAACTAACTCTTTTTTGCATTTTATTTATATTTTTGCTGAGACTGAAAAAAATATTTCTCGAAGGTTGTCTGAGATTTGACGAAGGGCATATTTAGTCCAAATTGGAAATTTAAACTAAATCCGTAACAATATCGAGTAATTTAAAATGGTAAACACCCTCATATATACTTAAGTTTATTTTTGATTGTATTCGTTATGGATTGAGAGTTTTTTTTAATTTTTAGGTAACCATACAATTCAAAATTATTTTTAAATTAATACGTACGGGTTTTCACCTTAAATTTATAAAGAAAATCTTTTTTCGCCGAGGCTACACTTAACTTCACATTACCGTAATCTCCTGTCTCGACGACATTTTTCACTGCGTGTCTCATGTATTATTTATTTGTATTTTAAAGCTGCCCTATTTTCATTTTATTCTAAGCACATATTCAAAAAAGTTTAATAATATTTTTTCATTGTTGACAAGTAAAAATAAATTAAATTATTATTTTATTCTTGTACACATTCTGAATTATTAATTTGAACGTGTATTTAATATATTTTAATATTTAAAGTTTTTTTTTGCATATTTAATATTTTTATTTTATAAATGTTAAAAAGATGGATGTAATCAAACGAACTCAAAAAAATTGCTAATTCATAATTTCTCTACCCTTTGCGATTAAATCTATTAAAGAAATTCAGCTCTTTTTACTCAATTACAATAACTGTATGAACACATCGTATCCTCTCTACACTTCGCTGCACAAGAAGCTCTAGGAATTAAGACGAAAGACATGGGACAAGACACTGGAAGAACAAAAACAGATAAAACAAAAAGCTTTCAACAAATGGCTAAATTCAAAAGATCCACAAGATAAAAACATATACAAAAATGAACAATCCAAGTTTAAAAACATGATTAACAAAAACAAAAACGACACATGGGACAGGGAATACACTGAACTAAATACACATGTAGGAGGTATAAGATCATCAGGAGCATGGAAATTAATAAAGACACAAAGATCAGACACCACAAACAAGATTAACTTACAACCAATTCCAATCAAAAAGTGGATAACCCATTATCGAACGCAGCTTATCGAAGACTGACAAGAATACCTCGTTAACTCCCCAAGACGGTACAACGTACAAGACCACAATATAGAGATAACAAAGGAGATGGTATGTAGGGCTGTGGATTCATTGAAAAATAGGAGAGCAGCTGCACCAGAAGGAATACTTGCTGAACTGGTAAAGAACGGTACTGAAAAACTAACGTCCTTTCTTCAAAAACTATTTAACAGACTCCTAAATAATGATGATCATATCCCAACTATATGGAAAGAAGGCTGTATAACACCAATCCACAAAAAAGGAAGCCGCCACGAATGCTCAAATTATAGATATATAACTGTAACCAGTACAATGAGTAGAATATACGGAAAACTGCTTAGAAACATCGTACAAACAGAATGTGGCTCCCAAGAAATTGAAGAACAAGCAGGTTTTAGAGCTGGTCGATCGTGCTTAGATCATATATTTAGTTTAACTCAACTTAATGAAAAGAAGGTGGCAAGAAATAGAGAGGTTCATCTGCTTTTTGTTGATCTCACAAAAGCATATGATACGGGCCAATTCAAAAATTATGGCACGTGATGGAGAAGTCTCCAATTAACAATACAGCGACCCAAGCCATCAAACAGCTATACGACCAAGCATTCTCCAGAATTAAGATCGGCAATAACTTATCAGAAAGCTTTCATGTGACCTAAGGCCGTCACCAGGGATGTTGTCTATCACCAACTCTCTTTAAAATCTATCTCAATAAGGCTTTAAAGAATTGGAGAAGATCATGCAGTAGAATGGGAATAGAATTATATAATGACACCCATTTATATACGCTTCATTTTGCAGATGACCAAGTGGTAGTGACCCAAGATAAAGAAGACCTCGAATTTATGACGAGGAAACTATTTAAAGAATACGCAAGGTGGGGATTAACGGTCAACTGCAGTAAAACTAAATATATGTGTATCGGTGGAGAAGAAACAGATTTGGAAGTGGATGACAATATCATAGTAAAATCTTGTTCTGATTATACCTACCGTGGAACAAAGATCAGTCAAAATGGACGAACTGAAGAAGAAATATTGGAGCGAATAACTAAAGGGAAAAAAGCTGTCGGATGCCTAAACTCACTATTATGGTCAACAAACATCTCCAAGGAAAGAAAACATCTTTTATACAATGCAATATTTAAAAGCGTTGTATTGTATGGATGTGAAACATAGCAGATAAATAAAACTTTAGAACGTAAACTGCTGGTTCTTGAAATGGACTTTTGGCGAAGATCTGCCGGAAAGTCAAGGATCGAACGGATAACCAACGAGAGAATTAGAGAGATTATGGGCGTAAAGAAAACTATTCTCGATGAAATCTAACAACGTCAGCTGGTATGGTATGGACATGTAGAGAGAATGACGGACGAACGTCTACCAAAGCAAATCCCAAAATGGACACCAAATGAAGAAATAAAAAGAGGAAGACCAAAACTTACCTGGATTAAGGGCATTAACCGAGCCATGTCCGAAAGAAACTTACTTCCAGGGGATTGGGAAGACTGAAAACAATGGAGACTGGGAACCGGAAGGCGTAGAACGCTATAAAACCGAATATATATATATATATATATATATATATATATATATATATATATATATATATATATATATTATAATTTAAAGGTAATTTTTTGGAAGAAAAAAAGATATTCTACTAGGTTTCTTTATTCAGAACAAATTTTTGATGTCCGTTCATTGTATATATTGTTTTCTTGTATTTATGTACATAAGTCTGCGAAATTAAAAAATTACGCAAGTCACTCTTATGAAACGAAATGTAGAATCAATAGACATCTAAGGATACCAAATAGTAATAAAAACATTAGTTATAGATTTGTTAACTGTCTGGCGCCCAAGTTCTCCAATATTATCCCAATTAGTATAAGAACAATCTTCAATGTGAAAAAATTTAGTAAGCTATGCAGAACATATATTTTTCATAACATTGATCAATTTAAACTTTTTCTTTGACAAAATCTTCATAGGTTACTTAGTGTGTATGTTTGTTTAGTGTGTAGGTTTGTTTAGTACGTAGGTATTCTATTAATTAGTATTATTTTCATTCAATATGTTTTCTTTTTATGGTTGTTTTTTGAAATTAATATAATATTTTTGATTTTGTGCACATACAGGTATTATGTTACCTAGGTGCATAATTATTTAATATTGAGATCTTAAATATGTTTAGATTAGATCATTATCTGTTTGAAGAATTGTACTAAAATTGTTCGTAATATATTATATAATATTATATATATATATATATATATATATATATATATATATATATATATTTATATATATATATATATATATATATATATATATATATATATATATATATATATATATATACAAAAACTGCTAACAGGATAAGCATTTTATTATTTAATTTTTTCCCTTAGAAAGGATATAGGTATTTTGGTTTAGGTTTCTCTGCTTATTTTGATTGTGACTATTTACTTTTATCAAGTTGAATATTGTCTCAATAACACAGTAGAATAAATGTACCAGTAGGTTACCTCGACTTCAGACAAGCCGGAATTTTGGGGTGATCTCTAAAAGATCTAACTAATTCTAATTTGTACAGTTGAGTATTGTAGTGAAAATCACGGCAATGGATTTCAACTGTGTATTCTAAATTTTATACTTTCTGCAAATGTCTTATATTTTTTTAAATACATTTCATATTAAACTTATTAGTTTTATTATTTAGTTACACTAAATCAGCCACCATTTCTTCAGAACATTTGTTTTTTTAGCCATAAATTGAGAAATTTTCCATTTTCTGAAATAGTTTAATGAGATACTGTTTTTCTCTTTCGGACCGTTTACACTTTTTCTCTGTTTGATAGCAGAGGGTGTGATTAAATTAAAGGTAATTTACCAAAAATGGGCATGCATAAAAAATAGTTCTGGACATTGAGCAAATCACTCAGCTTAGCGTGAGGAGGTCCGGTAAATTCAGGGCGCCAGCAGCTCTAAACGATCTAATCTGCAAGCTGCCGTAGATCGATACAGTATTTTTTCCGCAGTGGCCACTCAACCAAGTAAAGGATTAAAATAACAATAGAGAATAATCCTTCAACATTTAATGACTAAATTCTCATCAAAGGTACAGAGTACACAAACAGGTGAATAAGCTGAAGTTTTGGAAATAAAAAACTTGCTTAATTAGGACCAATGCGCCTACTTAACTAGTTGTTTCATTCACGAGCTAAACGTAATAAATTACAATAATAATAATGTATATTCAATATAAGCATTATTTCGCAGTCGTAAACCATGATCACGTTCACAAGCTACAATTGTGAAACCATTTATAGGTAATTAGAATTTAATTATACACTAAAAAAAAATTAAAAGTCGGACCATCAGTTATCAATCTTGATGTTTTTATTTTAATTATTTAATTCAAAAACTGGAATGTATGAAGTCAATTGATAATCAATGATTGAAGTATAATAAAAAAAAATTAATTTCAATTGTACGGTAAGCTTATCTTGTTATCAGGTCCACCGACGCAGATTTTGTGGGGGAAGAAAGTAGAAAAGAAGAAAGAACAGGTAAAAAGAAAGAATTCGAGGAAGAAAGGAAGAGCCCTAAAATAAAACTAAAATGTCTAAAATACTAATATAGTATACAGTCAATTATAAAGTCAAAAGCTAGTTTGCATTACTTTAAAATTTTTGAATATTAATTAATAAATTAGAATATCACAATATCGACTGTTATTGTTTCCATCTCCTCTCGTATAACATTATAGAAATTCAAATTCTTACATATCAGTTAATAAATTAGATTATTAAAATATTAACTGTTATTATTTTCATATTCCCTTTTATAATATTATAGAAGTTACAGTCAATTGTTGTCGAAATTATAAAATAATGTAAAATTAACACAAACATATCAAATACATGATCAGTAATATCAAAAATAAAACAAGATGAGCAAATTAATTTTTCTGAAATAAAACTAATCATTATTTACATAATCTGAGGTCGAAAATATTAATACATCTTAAGTAAATTAACATTAAAAAAGAATAACTCTGAAACTCAGTCTATCCGCAATAAAACAGTAAATTTATCTTACGAAGATACAAAAATAACAAATGAATTTTAAGTAATATTATACGTTCTCTACATGAAGCCAACAATCAAAAGTCACTAATTAGCCATAAATCAATTAACGTTACTAATTTACAAGAACATTATAGTTCTGGCTTCAAATAAAATTAATTAAATTTACTACATAAATCTTATCTTACTAATAAAATTAGCTCGGTTACCTCGTGGTATAATAATTTCAGAGATAATAATATACACTTAGCAGTACCCTAGAGATTAATACGAAGGTAAAAGATAGTCATCCCCATTTAAATCAAAAACTACAGGTAAAATAATAATAATAGTGTCACATAGGGCAAAGCATAAAAACATAATTACGTAGAATTACTCTAATAAGGTCCGGTTTTCCTCTTTCAAGTCGGTAGAGGAAAAAGATGGATAACTTATTTCCTGCAAATTAAATTCTCGTTCTTTCTCAACACGAGTTTCGGCTACTTAATGTTCTTGTCAGTGGAGCTATAATGTACCAAAAGCAAAATTCACAGAAAACAACTGTCTGTATTAAATCTGAATACGAAGACATGTCGGTCGAATAAACCTGTAGACATTTTCGATGCCAGGTAGTAAAAGATCAATAAACAAACGACATCTATACATACATCGGCGCAGTAAGAAGTATAAAAGGAAAAATTACACTAAGATGTAAAGAAATCTTTACGGCCATAGAATTAGTTAAATAAGTTACCATTCTTCCCCTTCGGGTCACTACAGAAAAAAGATAGACAGTTTATTTCCTGTAAATCCAACCTTCGTTCTTTCTCCATAGGCATTTCGACTACCAAGTGGTTTCGTCAGGGAAGTGTGAGGAACCAAGAACAACTTCAATATAAAATCTTACCCCCTAATTCACTGACACGAACTAATTTCAAAACAGGTCTAAATGATAGTAGAGAATTTAAATGGGCAAGTACAATAATAAAACAAACGAGTTTTGCACCTTAACGATACAAAAATATACGAACCGTGAAAAATTGACAGGGTTTATTTTTAGGACAAAACTGATTTTCTTACCAATTTCAAGACTTTAGTTCTTGACACCTAGAGATAAATTTTCTATATAAAAGTTTATGTCTTAACATATTCGATACAAATTAAGACAATATCATAAGCTAAATGAAACTGACAAACTACAAGTGAATCCGGCTGTAAATCCCGAGACATAGCGCCAGAATGTTGAACTTCCAGACATTTTGATGCCAGACTGGAAAATATTAAAAGCCAAACCAGAGTTGGATTCGCAGGAAAAAAAAACATCCAAAGTTTTTCCTTAACAAGTGTCTAGTTTCTTCCAAAAATGTAGTTTCTTTGGAAGTTATTCATACTTTCTTTGAAATTTTCCTCACTTTTCAACTCGCTTTCGAAAATTATTAAGATCACGCTTTTGTTCTATAGAAACTCTGAATTTAAGGAAACATTGATCTTCATGCAATCATTGTTTTTACATCTAAGACAAAAAGTTCGAGATGTCAAACAACCGCTCTCGCACAAAAACTTTTTCTTGTTGGCATGACTTGAGCGCCATTTTATTTAAATTTGATTTCAATTTTACTTAAATCGTAATTTTAATTAGTGAAGTTTCGAAACAATTGGATTTCAATTTAAATAAAAAGCCGCTAAAAATAGCTCTGCTTACAAAATCAAAGAAACCCTAAATTTTGTATACATTAAAATTATTTAAGATCTCAAATTTTTGACCTTAGATTTCAACAGTAATTGCATGAAAATTAATCTAATTTTTCTAAAATGTTTAATCTTTGACAAGTGAAAAGAGGGATGTTTTTATAATTTTAACGACAAATCGACAGACATGTCCTTGAAGAAGAAAACATGATAAAGAAAAATGCATTTTTTTTTCGTTTTTTTTTTTTTTTTTTTTGAAATCACCATGTTTCACAAAATGTTATTAATCAGATCACACTGACACAAGCTGGAGCCTTGCGATCATTGGTGAATAGGTTTCTACTATTTTCTACTTAATGTTTAACAATTTTTTTTTTTTTTT
Source organism: Diaprepes abbreviatus (assembly GCA_034092305.1). Lineage (NCBI taxonomy): Eukaryota > Metazoa > Arthropoda > Insecta > Coleoptera > Curculionidae > Diaprepes > Diaprepes abbreviatus. Next base: position 27,927,169 of record JASJET010000122.1, on the reverse strand, counting down.
TGAGGTAGCGTAATGTGCCATATTTATGTTCCTTACATCTATTGTGGAGACATCGATTAGTCTGTCCCACGTAAATAGCATTACAGTTTAATTGATTTATGTCTCATTTTTCGCCTAGAGCAGGAATATCTAAGGGCCACACTGATTCCTTCATTAAGTTTCAATGGTCAAGATCTAGTGAGCTCATCATACCACATTCTTATGGTCTCGTCAGTGGAGTTGTATCGAGCCGAGAGCAACATTCGCAGGAAACAACTGCTATATAAAATATATATTCCAAGGTATATTGGTAGGATATTAAAAAAACCTGCCACCTGCCGACTTTGATGTCAGACTGAAAAATATCGCCAGTCGAACTAAATCTATGGATTACCAGAGTAACGCGGAAGTCAAAATTTCAGTACGAAACAAGATAGAAATACAGCTTCACTGACGAAACCATAAGGTGGTCGAAACGTGTTTGGGGAGAGTACCAGAGTAGTATTTGCAGGAAATAAACTGTTTGTATATATTCTTTCCTTTTCTTTGCCTGCAAGGATACTACATCTTCTTTTTCTTCTTTCTAAGCCCATTGACGTCCACTCCTGGACATAAGCCTCTCCGATGGTCTTCCACTGGGATCTGTCTCTCGCCTTCTGGAGCCAGTCTTTTCCAGCAAACTGTCTTATATCATCTACCCATCTGCGTTGTCGCCTAATCGACTAAATCTCCTTATGAAGTTTGGTTATCCCATAGAAAACATTTGCTGCCTGATTCATGATTTGTAAAATGTTTGGTTTAATGATGGGAAATATTTGTATATAATTGTTAATCTCTAAAAAACCATGACAATTATTTCGACACAGAGTCTCTTTCGGATGGCACTCAGTTATTGTTTACCATCCGATGGGATTAGGCTTTTTTAGAGCTCACCAAAAACTTCAGTTGGTACGAAACAGGGTAAACCTAGTGGTTATTTTAGTGGTACGGTTGTTTGGGCCTATATGATCACTAGGATATTCTAGTGTTAAGAAGCAAAATTTCATAACAAATAGTTTTCCACGAATATTATTAAATTAATCTAGAAAAAAAAAATATAATTAGAATTGATACAGGCTATTGCGTAGTTTTTTATGCATAACTTAGAGGAACATTCTGCCTCCGAAACAGTTCAGTTTCAGAAGCAGTCACAGTAGCTTTCAGCAGACCACCAGGCCGACTTCTTTTATTACACAGGGTTTCAACAGGAAATTCCACATATGTGAAATTTTTTTGACATTAGTAAGGCCTTTGATAAGGTCTCGCGCAATAGACTTATAGCCAAGGTTATAAGACTGGGAATTTCAGGTTGCCTAATAAGAATAGTCTCAAGTTTCGTTGAGAGCAGAATATTCGTAGTGTCGTCAAATGACGACACCACGTCTGCAACGTCCTCAAGGTCATTTCGTCTTATTATTAGAAGGCACATTAACAACTTGGAAAAATAGATGGCTGACTGGAAAATAAAGCTCAATCTTGGTAAAACCCAGGCTATTATATTTACCAGATTAGGTTTCCAGTTTCCGGAAGAGCGGCTATCCATTTCCAACAATCTCATTTCCTAGTGGGACAATGCAAAATACATTGGGACTAGTCTTCGATAGGAGACTAAATTGACTCTTAAATACCAATTATATCCTATCCAAAGTTAAAACTTGCTCTTTAGCTCTCTATTCGTTGCAACAAAAAAATAGCAAATTAAATCTAAAATATAAACTAACAATCTACAAGCTTTTTATCAAGTCTAGACTGCCCTTGAGTGGTCCCACGTGGGTCACCACAAGCAGAACAAGATTTAGACGATTAGAGAGCTTCCTGAACAAGGTACTTTGTAAGATTTATGGAGCCTAGTTCAGAATTAAAATTGATATAAAATATGATTCGTTTATAGGAAATTTTATTTAAGAAAATAAAATCTTATGTTGTCCTCTTCCTCTCGCACAACTTCTTAAAAGGCATAAACTAGGTTCAATCAATTGTTGAGTCACACAGTACATATAAATTATTTTCTTGTTTCTAAAAGGATAGGACTCCAATGAAATTTAAGGCAATTATTTAGTTAAACCGTATGTAAATAGCTTTGTTCGTAATTTACAAGTTTGAGCCTATGGATCAATAACTGTGCTTAGTTTTCGGGAGGACCCTAAAGGACGGCTATTTATAATACAAACTATCAGTTAAGTTGAAGTTTTCCTAAGTTTAGCTTCAAGTGGATTACACCTTATTCGGATAAACTTAAATAAACTTTTAAGCCTCCTTGTTCAAACATATTTTAAGTAAAACCTGTGACTATCATAAATTTTTCTAGTTTTTCTGCTCGTAGACCAGCAGTGGTCAACTTTTATTGATTTATTACTATTTTTACTAATAAAAAAAGGTTGAATGTGGCCATGACTTTCCATCAAGGAATCTTGACTTAGTGACTTATGAGGAAAAAACTAAAACTAAATTCTCTTAACTTAAAATTCTTTATTTCCAACTAGAAATATATATTTTATACAGCAGTAATAACATTAACAGTTTTAACATATATTTACTTAAATGAGAGAAATAATTAGTGCGACTTCTGTTGCAGATAGACCCTTCAAGTCATCCAAATAAAACTTAAGATATTTGTACTAAACTATAAAATTTACTTCAATAAAATCATACGGTAGCTGTTGATTTAAAAAACCAATATAGCAACGACATCGTTCGTCAACGAAAATTACATTTCCTTTACAATATGTAATTACGTTTCTTTTTCTTAAAAATTTAAACAATGTTGCTATTTATCAGCTTTTAAGTACCTGTTATTGGACTGCAGTCACAAACAGATGGTCTTGACTAATGGAATACTTGAAAACAACAGAGCTCTTGGATGCATTAATATTTCCTTGTGAGTAGTTTGGTATATGTGACCAAAAGCAAATCAAACGCAACATTTACACCAGCAGAAGTAGTTGATATTTTTATTAAGGACGAAAAACATTCGAGCTAAATTTTGAAGAATCTGAGAAAAATGCTTTAAATACCATAAATACAGGCTTTGATATATGATATAAAAAGCTGGACTCTAAAACAAAAGGAAATATTGGCGGTCAGCATATTAGCAATAGCGTGCATAAAATAGAAATAATTTAATTTATAGAACTCGAGGACTATAACGAAAAATTTAAATTTTAGTTACCTGATTTTGGTGTAGATTTATCAAATCAAATATTAAAACACGATTTTGCTCTTTAATAATTCTATATGGCTGCTAGAATGGTCAGTTAAAAAAAATTGAATGACAAAATTTCAAACTAGACTTGTCAAAGTGCATATTTAAAGAGATTTTCTAAAACCATGGTCCTAATTATTAGAAAAATATTCGACACGGTTTACAGATATCTAAGAATGGTAAAAATACTAATACAGGAAACCTGCTTGAAATCCCTACTCCACTTAATAACGATTCCGATAGATGGCGAGAGACATACAATCTTTTGCGAAGTTCTAAGTCTAAATAAAACAGGCCTAAAAGTAAAAAAGAGGCTGTTACAGTTTTATCACAAAAGATGACCTTCTTGTCGAAAAACCTATTAAAACATATAAGATCAAAGTTTAAACATTTTTATTCTTAAGACCTTAAATAATTGAATGTGTCAGGCTATTTTTTTCCAGTGACAGGTATGAGTGAATACTATATTATGGCTCTCTTATCCTTCAATTTTGACTTATTAGTACAAAATACCTAGGTGCGTGTCTTTTTTAGTCTTGTAGCCAATTTTTTGGTATTTCATAGTATTTGTTCGGTCTTGGATGGACATGCCATGTTGTAATTAACCTTGTGTTTTCCTTAGTATGATAATTTTTTACAAAAATCTTTAATCGTTTCTATATTACATCTATTACATTTAGTTTTCTCTGGATTTGTCTCTTAGGGAAGAACCCAGGAGCAAAATATTTGTATTCTAGTAAGGCTGACTCTGTTCATGTAGTAATACTGTAGGTTAGGCTCGATCTTATAAAATTTTGTAAATAGTGAACTTGGTTCATAAACTGAGCTTTTCAGAAGCTGTATATTGTTGATAGCTATCTATTACATGTTCTTGGTCCAGTTTAGCCTTTTATCGAGCATAAGCCCTAAGTACTTGTCCTTTATGTCTCAATTTATTTGAATTTTAGTAACGATTAATCCACCCACGCCGAAGCATGACAAAACATATATATTTTTCTTATTCAGTTTTTATTTTATTTTCAAGTCACGCATGTGACCTCCAATTATAATTTTGATAACAGATTTGTTGTTGTTAATTCCAAGTATATACTCAACACAATCAAATTTAGAATTGTGTGAAAAATTATTTTAAAATTTGCGTCTCTGACAAATTATCGATGAAAAAGCCTAGGGAGTTTTGAATCTAAATTTAGAAAATGGAGGGTTAGGAAGAAACATTGTGGGTGCAAAATAAAAGTCAAGAAGTTTAACAAACAATTTTTTAATGTATATTTGTATATATTTTGACGATATTTCGAGACAATTATTTTTTTTATACGTTTGACGAAATGTCAAAATAATGAAAAATATATTGTAATGTCAACCAGGTTTCAAGAAAATAAAGGAAAAAGGGAAATAAATATCAACGGTTTAAGTATATATATATATATATATATATATATATATATATATATATATATATATATATATATATATATATGGAACTGTTTAATCTTTGAAAATTAACAAAGATAGTCCATATACTAAAAGTTACAGTAGTAATAAGATAGGGAATTATATTCGCCGAATTTAAAGAACAATGGTAGGTTTAAAATAAAACTGGGTCTGCCCCAGAAGACGAAAAATATGTATAGGTAATGAGGCTTGAATCAAGAAATCCATATATGCTTTCTGGGCTTGTAAACGAGCCTTTGGGTGTACATGGGGACTGACGCCTAATGTGCTAGTTTGGATATACACTATGGTGATCCGCCCCATGGTAACGTACGCGGCTATTGTATGATGGCGTAGTAGAACAAAGCGCAAACACATTCTTCAACTTCTGTGAGGGAATATTGAGTGCGATGAGGATTGCTCCCACCAGGGCTCTGGAAGTCTTGGTGAACCTACCCCCTCTTCACTTATACATAGAGAACGAGGCCCTGAAGACTGTTTATCGTCTCAGTTACCTGGGACATCTTGAAATTGGAACGGGCGGCGACTTAGGTGTCTGGGAAAGCGCGGTGGAGAGGTATTTATCACTCCCCATGCGGACAAGACTACATGACGCCGCTTTTAAAACCCAACCTCACCCTAGAGATATTTATGCCAAGTAGAGACGATTGGGAGCGAGAACAAAATCTTCCGAAAAATGGATCCTGGTTACTGATGGATCTCGACAAGATGAAAGAGCTGAAGCCGGAGTATTTGGCAGGAGCACAAATGTCAGAGAGTACTACCCTCTCGGACAATGTGCGACAATTTTTACAGCGGAAATTTATGCTATTCTGCAGTGTACCCATCTCTGTGAGAGGAACATAGACAGGAATAGAGTAATAAATATATGCTCAGACAGTAAGGCTGCGATATTGGCACTGAAGTCCAGTGTCGTGACTTCGCGACTGGAGTCTAAGTGCAAGGATGTACTAAATGGTATGACAAAGAAAGGCTTCACAGTCAGACTCGTATGGGTCCCGGATCATTTGGGGGAATGAGGAAGCATACCGTCTGGCAAAGTTGGATTCGGCGACCGAACCGTATAGACCCCAACCAATATTACTTGTCCCAATTGTTATAGGCAACAGGGAATTAAAATCCTTGCTGGAAAGCAAATTTATCGAATCGTGAAGGAGAGCTCCTGGAATGAGGTGCGCTAAGGAACATATAACTGGGCCTAGCGCACAGCGTACTAAGAGCTTCTCTCCTTGGGAAGGAAAGAACTGCAAATTGTGGTGGGATTGCTGACAGGATATTGTCACCTCAGGGGCCATCTTCATAGAATCGATTTCGAAGGCGACCCGACATGCAGATGATGTTTTGAGGAGGATGAAACTGTTGACCATGTTCTCAGAGAGTGCCCAGAATTCAACGGACTGCAACACAGATTCATGTATAGGTAATTAAGGTAAACCCTGTTGCTGTAAAATATTATATTGCTAAAGTATTTTAAGATAAATTGTCTTCTACTAAGACACGATAAGATGGGATATAGTCGAGCTCCTTAAACTTGAAACAGACTAAGAGGTGGCGCCTCAAACAAGTCCAATATAAAAGATGACTGACCTGTAGTCTTCCTGATAATATGAGTTAACACTTGAGTATCCTTTTTAATACGGCTTTGTCCCCAATGTGCTCCGCAGAGTGTTTGTCAGTCAAGTTCTCTCAATTAAGCACTCTATCAGCTCAGGAGTTTGTAGATTATACAATGGTAGATACCTTTCAGATACGTTTTACCATGGTGATAAAAAACGTAAAATTAGACAGGACCTCTCTTAACACAGGATTAGGTTGCCAAAACGCTTTAACAACAGGTTGTTTAAATAAAGAAAATAGGCAATTTAGACCAGCAATAGTACTTTAAGATAGTTTTTATGGATGTCACCTTTATGCCACGTGCTAAAATGGTCTACCAAGAATTGGGATGTTTACTGTATTCAAAAAAAAAATATAATTTTTGCAGCGCAACGGTAGTTTCCGCAATAGAAATCCTAAAAACAAAATATTTTTCATTACGTTTAAGGAATTTTATTTTTATTTAATAATAAAACTTTAAATATAATATTCCTTCGAATCACGTGACAACGAACACCCATCAAAGTGAATGATGTCACTCCATACTAACGTCATCGCTGGCATTCCGTCCTGATACGTTATTCTTTTGTCATTATTACTGTCTGTTCTATCACATGAAGTAATCATGATCACTTCGATCTAATGACAAGTAAATACATATTCAAATGAATATGAAGTTGTCAATTTAACTTTTTTCACTTGGATCATTTCATAATTACTCTAAAGAATATAGCCGTCATCGCTGTCCAGAACTTGACATATAAATTTTTTGGTTTTATGTCACATTCGTGATCGCTGTCAAGGGCTACGTTGCCTAGTTAATATTTTATAGTCATTTTTATGTAATTTCTTCGAAATTTGTTTACTTTTCTCTCTCAAAACGAATTTAGGAAAATTTTCTCATGATGGAAAGTAGATTTATTACGGCAAATAATTTGAATTTGCCCAGAATTAATTTTTTTATGGTGGCCAATTTTTTCGCAACAAACAGTAACTTCTGCCTAACTGAATTTAGAAATATGACGACTTTCATGTAAGTAATTTACCAAGAATTGTTATTTCCCCAACCGATAATGAACACATAATAATAATCATAGGTATTTATAAGATCAAAACTCATATAAAACAAGTAGTGCCGAACCCTGCCCGGCTAGCTGAAGCCATTTTTCAATTATTTTCCGAAGATAAAACCTGAATAAATAACTTTTCAGGTGTTTTAATTGTAATACTTGTACGCTGAGGCACAGCACAACACTTAAAATAACTTAGAAGTCATCTTTTATTACAAAAATTACGAAAAAACTATGTCTCCTTGTCAGTTTACCAGTGTTTATATACTAGTGACGTCACAGAGAAAATGTAACAAGTATTGGCGATTTGGAGAGAAATTTGAAACGAAATTTAAAATTTATGACTTTTAAATTATTAATTGTGTTTTTAAATATTTTGGGCTACATTAAGTACTTATGCATGGTTTTAAACACTCCTAAAAATAGTCAACATCCCAATTAATTAAAATTTATGTAAAATTAATTTTTTGGTTAAATATCAAACATATTTATGCCCTGCGGATACATTTAAACATGCTTAAGGAAAGACGAAAGGTGATTTATATCTCAAAGGGGATAATAACCGAAATTTTGAAAAAAAATCTCAAGAGAACAAAGAAACGCACTTTGTCTCGCACTCTGCAAAACGAAAACTATTAAGTTTGTAATCTCGGTCTTCCATCACAGAAAATCTTCAAACTAAAGATGCTTGATATATTTTTAAATTTGGCGCAACAAACGAACCAGGAAAAGCTGATATGAAAAGCTGTAAGGTATTTAACAGATGTTAAAAAAATTCAGTGATTAAATCGAAACAATTCCGTCACAAGCGAGATGGAATAATATTAGCATGGGCAATATTCCAACAGCTCAGTATGGCAAGCAAAAACGAGTTGTCGACCGGGGAGGGGCGCCAGTCATATTCACGTTCATAATGTAACAGATATAGGAAAATCCATTTTTCTTAATTAGAAGTTCTTAGGCGAGGGAGGGCGATCCACAGTATAGCAAGCGTAAACGAGCTTTCGACGAAGGAAGTGCATCTAATTCTCTGAACTCCAAGCTTTTAGGGGGGCGATCGCCTTCACCGTCCATTCTTCCCTTGATTCACGCCTGAATATCAGTCTAGTACATTTGGAGCTTGGTGTAATATTTGTATCATCTGCGAAAGTGTAATTTATGAAACGGAGATTTTGAAATATAAGCCGTACAAGCGTCAAATAGGGTAGAAGAAAGGGGGATTATTTTGAGGCACTCCGATTCTGACCAGTGTCCCTTAAAGAAATTTTATCTTCAAAAATTACCATAGTGATTTTTTATCTAAAAATGAAGGTTTGTATATTGTTGGATATACAATATATAAATGTGTCGAATGTTTTGGCAATGTCAAAGAGAACTGTTCCTGTCTGTGCCTGAAAAGAGTAAAACAAAATTTGAAATTTTTAACTGTAACAAATCAAGACAAAATTTACAAAAAAAAAATTACCCATCAATCAAATACAAATTCTGGACAAGACTAAGTTAAAAAAAGAATGAAACATACAATTAGTATGTAATCAAATCAGTGGTGATGAGAGATATATGATTAGTGTGTAATCAAATCAGTGGTGACAAAACAAAAAAGTTAATAAATTTAAATTATTATTTTTTGTTATTAAAAAAGCCAAAATAATCATAAGTTTATTGTTTGAGGTAGACTGTATTTTTACTGCGATGGTAACACAAAACGTCCAAGGTCTCCAAATTCACTTTCCAAACATTTAAAATTTCTTAAGTACGAACAATAAAAACTTCCATTAAAGACTTTTCAAATGGCAGTGCTCATAAGCGCGTGTTTCTCGTAAGTTTGAGGCAATCACGAGTGTCCATAAGCCAAGCCATTTAAGAGCGAGATTCCAATAAATTTAAGTTATACAAGGAAAGCTCTATATTTTTGCTTACCATAGATTTAAGAAAAAATATAATACAAATTACAAATCGACAAAATAGAGAAAAATAAAACCCATTCCTTAATATTTCTAAAAGGAAAAGTCCTATTAAAATCAACCAAATTTTAATAAATAAATAAATAAATTAGTAATCATCAAAAAAGTGTACAAATTCAACAACAGAAAAAAAAGTTATTAAATTTAAAATTTTAATTCAAATATTTTTTTAAGTCGTCAAATTACAAATTTGATCAAAGACGAGAATTTTTAACTTCAGCTCTGTACCAAATTCGAATAAATCTAAAATATGAAATCTGAATCTAAACCGTACGATGTATGACGTATTTTCGTTTTGGAATGCTGAAAAATAAGTGGGCCAGGAATGTTACTTTCCTTACGTGGAACCATATTCACGCACTATCTAGTAAAAAAGAAAACTCGATAAATTCCATCACGTGGACTCTTGATCACGCGATTTTTGACTGAAAAACACATGGAATTAGAAAAATTTTGGTTTTGTCAGAAAGTAGCAGCAAACCATGTTGAAATACGAACAATCTGACAACGAGAAGTTAGTTAAACATAAGAGTTAATAATGAAAATTTAAAGTGTTAGTTGAAAGAGTTAGTTCGTAGAGTATATATGGTGAAAAATATCCTAAGTACGTTTTAAGTAAGAATAGAAATTTTAAGCGTGTTTCATTGTCTAGTGAAGAGTTAACACGGGTTTTAAAATGAGTTAAATAGAACTGTTTGTTCGTCCTTAGTAGCCGCGACCTATAGGTAAGTGAATGAAATGCTGACTATAAACTGTATAACAAGAAAAAAGTAAACTTTTTTTTATTTGACCTTGTTTAGTATAAAATAGCTCGTAGTCTAAAAACAATATATAATTATTCATTTTATTGGAGCTTTTTTTTGTGAAAACAAGTATGTGTTCTCAAATGTAACTAGTACATTTTTAATTTATTTTTAATCATAATTATATTTAAAGAATTAGTCATAAAATTTTTCTTTTAATCAATCATAAAACCCAACACATCAGGTTTAACTCATAAATTTAGTTTGACATTTATACTTTTAAACATCTTAATAAAAAGTTTCATCTAACATTTTACCGCTTGTGTTTGCATTATGTTATTCCTTCGCTTATTTCAAAACAAAATATATTTTCAAAGTTTCCATAATGTCTATACAAAATCAAATTATTGTCCTTTTCTTTTGGTATATTATTTTTCATTTTATCTTTCAGTTTATTTTTCTTTTAGAACCAAATTATGTGTCAATAAATATAAAATATGACAAGAGAAAAGTGTTTTGCGATTCCATATGGCTCATAAATTCTTAGTCAACTTTTAGGGATGCGCTTTAACAGAATGTTAAAACTTTTTGTTTAGCTGGATTATTTATTCTTGTTATATGACTATATAGTGTACAATATAATTCTGGTAAAAAGTTCTTTTCTTCTTTCTAACTTCTAAAAAACCAAAAATATAAACATAAAATTTGAGGCTGCTTAATGTCTCAAATTAATTTTTTTTTAATTTGATGCATCTTAATTATTGCTTTTTCTGCTTTGAGACCATTAAAGAACACTTCATTCATCCTCGACAATTGCGTAGAATTGTGGAACTATGAACGATGGATTAACGACCCCACACACCACGATGTGGAATACAGTTTGCTTTAAACGATGAAGAAAAATATTCATTGGCAGTGGCGGCAGCTCTAAGACAGCGATTCTCAACCTGTTAAGAGCCCCCTTATACTTCTTATCTCTTAAACATGTGGGCTGACCAAGAGCTTTGAGTTCAGGAAAATAGACCCGAGCTTGCCTCATATACTATAGTTTATTCAAGAACTAGAGAGAGTAATAAATCATTTTTTACCCTTTTTTTTCTTCGAAACTACCTGTGTTCTTTAGTCTGGTGTCTTTGGCAAAATCTGTTAGACACATATATTTTTCATAGGAATGAATTAGAAATTTTACAATCAAAAATACCGGTCTATAATCATGGACTATTTGGGTTGGATAACAATAGATATTTGGATGTGTGAAGTGTTAAAAAGGATTTTAATCCTTGTCATAGGCGTCGGAAGGAGGTTTATTTTATCACTAAGTATTTATGGCATAGAATATTATTTCAGTAATAAACTTAAAATAAAATGTTTTTATAATATTATTTTATATCTTATGATTTCTTCATAATTCATATACATAAATATAGATAATTTTGACATATTTAATACAAATTACAACAATATTTTTATTATTTTTAATTATGGTATAGAAACCTTTTTAGGCACATTCAGACTAAAACGTAGCCTTTTTTTCTCAAAGAATTCTAAGTTATAATTTAAATACTTACAAAATACCCATTGTCAAAAGGACAAGAAGTTAAACATATATAAAAAAAATATATTCCATATAACATTAAAATTTTTTTGGAGCTATCGGTCATTTTATTATTAATTAAAGCATTTTTAGGACATTTGACGTTTTAGTATATTTATTTACAGAATTACAATTAAACAATAAAAAGGGATTCAAATGTTATTAATTTTTATATGTTACAGAACATTTAAATAATAAATTGTGTTTAGTCTGGTAAATATTACGTATCTAATTCGTAATCAAAGTAAGTGAAGCTATCTTCTCTCAAATTAACTATAATTGGTTCCTCTATCTTACCGAATGAGAGCGAGTTTCCACATTTTCTTTTATTCTTTTATTATATGAATTTTTCCCAATTTTCTGCAGTAACTTTATTTAAAAAAATCTTTCAAAAATTCAGTTAAATTACTAATTTTGTAAGTTGTGTTATTTCTAGCAACTCTACTTTTTACTTGAGAGAGATATTTCCTTTTCCAACGGACATTTTCCGGATGATCTATAAGAACAGATTTCCTATCTGGTCTTCCCAGCAAAAATTAAGTTCTCTGAGCAATTTCCAGAACTCAGTTCTTTTACTTTCAGGTAAATCCCGATCTTTATTGATTTTAGTTAGAATTTTGTCGATGGTTGGGATTTGCTTCTCATAATAAAATGTGTGTACTCCTTTTATTGCAGTTTATATCTCTTATTCCAATGAGGTTCTTCGTCTGCCTGTGATCGAATCTGGCTTGGGAGTACTAACAATTCCAGTCGTTTTTTTCTCCTTCAATAATCGGTACATAGTAGATTTTCCAACTCCTGTTGGAACACATCTTAACAGAGCTTTTAACATTATTATTTAGATATTGATATCTTAAGGCATCATAAACATTCATCATAATAAGTTTTTCGTTGAGGAAAAAATGTCCAGGTTTAACTATTTTGGAATAAATATAGATGTGGAAGCCATATCTTTTGGGTATCTCACTATTCTCAAATAATATATAAAAACAAGAACAAATAAAATAAATCACTAAGGACACACTGTAAGGTGTACTTTGCTCACGGACAGAAATTAATTGAACTATCAGAAATTTTATTGTTGCAGTAAATTTATAAAAGCTTATAATATTTAAATATAATTAGATTTACGACAGTCCTCAATTACCTGCGGCACTAGAGCAGGTACGTTGGAGGTTTCGGTAACAGTTTTATTACTCTCTCTAGTTCTTGAATAAAGTATAGGAATGTGTATGCTTACGATCGCCCCTCCTCTTCCCAAGAGCTTTGAGTTCAGGAAAATAGAACCGATTCTGCCTTATATATTAGGAATGTGGATGCTGCTAGCACTCCCCCCCCCCCCCGTTGACAAGTTGTTTTTCTTACTATCCCCCCCCCCAAGAGCTTCAGGAAAATAGACCCGATTCAGCCTCTTATACTAGGAATGTGTATGCTGCTCGCATCCTTCCCTCTGTCGGCAACTTGTTTTTTCTTGTGATCGCCCCTCCCCCTCTTCAAGAACTTCAAATTCAGAAAAATAGACTCGATCCTGCCTTTAACACCAGAAATGGGAATGTTGCTGGTGTCCCCCCTCCCCGTGGACAACTTGCGTTCGCTTGCCATATTGTTATTTTGTGCTATCACCGCCCCCCCCCCCAAAGAGAGAGGTTGGATCCGCCTCTGGGGCTGACGGGTTCTGAAGGATTGTCGTTTCATTAGTAGCGCAGAGCATCAACTTACCCGAACCCTGTCCTATGGGTGCCAGCGGCAGAAAAAAATATTACGTCGTCATACTTTCATATAAAAATATCCGGATTTCATCAATTTAACAGGGATTTTGTGATTGTAATATTTAAAATATAATGCTTTAGATGATGAAATGCTTATTGAATATGTATGTTTGAATACCTATCACAAAAGAGTGTATTAAATCCCACAATATATTTTCTGCCCGGTAGTTAAGCAACCCTACTTAACATGACGATAAATTTTTAATAGTTTCTTCGGTAGTGCTTTTAGGTAAAGTAATTATTCGGAAAAATATTTACCCGTCATCTTCTGTACCCACTATAACCTGTTACTAGTCAATTAATATTCATTTAGGTTAAACCTATAACCGAAGCTATTGATTTAACAACTCTTGTACATATTTTGCTATCCTATCAAAACTGTTTACTCGGTTAGGTGATTACCTTAACAATGTTTAATGGTTAAATATGCGACCTTTAACAAACCCCTAATATATCTCCTACAAAGTTCCTAGGATTAGACAAACATTATTGTAGTTCGACCGCCTTTTCAGACCGATTAAAGCTGTTTGGTCCCAGTGTGGCTATTGACTGTCCTTTAGAGGCTAAATTTCCTTGTTCTTGCATAATATGATGAAATCTAATTCAGTTAAAGTTTAAAGAAAATAAATTTTTAAAAGAAAGAAGTAATTATATGAGATGAATTTAATAAAAAGAAAATGTATACACGTTCAAAGTTATCGAAAATAGTAATAATATCACCAAGACTTTAAAGAGCACCCGAAAAATTGCACACAGTTATGTAGAAAACATTAAATTTGATACCATTAAATTTATTAAAATCTATAAAATATATATGTAGTCGGGGAGCCTAGTGGACTATCAAGGGTGAATTCCCAAAAAATGATTAGGTAACTTTCTATATACAAAACAAATTGTTAATAATTAAAAAATTGTTTTTCTTTTTGAAAAATAAAAAATAATTTTCGTACTCCTCCGCCGATTCTAAGTAAAAATTATCTCTTTATTTTTCCATCCGACTCATAGTTTTTGAGTTAAAAATAGTTTAACATTTGAAAAATGGCATGTTTTGTCACTTTTCAACACGAATCACTTGTGATGAAAGAACCATTAATTATTATTTATCTTATTAAATATCGTTTCTTCTAAAGTAGCTTTCACTAAAAGGAGGAATTCAATAATCACTCTATATGGATTTTAACATGAGAACTGAGACAGTCTATATCTTATATTACTATCCTAAGATCTAAAACCATTAACAAACTTAGCCATTTTTATTACTTTTGGGTTGTATATTTGTCGTTCTGGAACCATGAATATATAAAAATGTGACGAGTAATTTTACTCTCGTCAAAATTATAAAAACTGTTAAAGATGGATTTAGCACCATACGGCCTAAACCGTCAGAATGTTTTGTAACTGAATGATTTTTCCACTATTAGGAAACAAAAGAATAATGAAATAAAATCACTATAATGTGATATATTATTTTGAACATGTGCAAGGAAGTCGTATAGCGACTCTTTTTCCTGATTGCAAGCAAGAATGACTTAAATACCAGCAAAATGAATAAAAGGGTAATAAGGTTTTTTTCCCGTTGCTAACGGTTTTCTTTTAGTATAGAATGACCTAGATTAACTTTTTGTATAAAAAATCAGATTAAAACGCTTCGATCTAGAGAATTAAGTATTCGACTGACGCCCTCTACGGGCCAGAGGACCGAGACTTTCGGGAATACAATTCAACCCTACAAGTTGTACTACTAAATTATGTTCTAACGAGAACAGCCGCAGGGATTAAAGCTTGAAGGTAGTCCCATTGAAATAATAGGCTTTAGTTACGATCTGAGATTCATTAGAGACGGTACGTTTTGAAATCTGCTAGAGAAAGGTATTCGACGTGTAAATTCTGGGATGTTAAAAGAAGGTTTTTATTTTTGTTTATATTTAACTTCGGTAAAGTTAACGGAAAAGTCTGTTTTTATTTCGCTTAGTAAAATTACGAATTTAGTACCGTCTTTTTAAACGATTTGAATAGCTATTTTTCGTGCTTTTACTCCTTTCCTAATTTTTATTCTAGAAAGCTATGTATACGCATAATCTTCAAAATTGGGTTTTTACGTTTTTATTAATAGAACGGCAAACAGGAGCGATTATTTTAGTTACTTTGGAATTATTATTATAAGTTTCTCATTTATTTTTGTTAATAGATTTAAGTGTTTTGAGAAACTTATTTTGTTTTTTTTTATAAAAACCTTCGCGCAATTAAAGTCACGGGCATGCTGATAAAGAGTTTCAATGCAAGAGGCGGGATCTGACCGGCTAGATAGCAGCCCTACCTGAGTACTGAAGTTATAGAAGAAGTTTTGATAGTGGTAAGCCTTAAACAACCTGTAGTTGTTTAATTCTAAAACTGCTAGAGCCAAAAGGAAATATCAGACTTCCAGAGTGTCTTTGTCATTGCGATATATATTTGTAGGTTTTTAGAATCGCTACTAACTAATATGAGACAGCAGCCAATCGTGGCCGAAACGGCCATGTGCTCCCAAAATATTCCATTTGCAGAGTCTACGATCAAATGCTGTCACATAAAATTTGATGGCCAGCTTATGGGATGTTAATAAATATTAATTTTTGCTCTAAAGAAGTTGACAAATAAAATTTGCATAGTTTCAAAATTAATATTTTTACATAAAGTACCAACGCATAGTAACTATTTTCTATTAATGCGTAATTTTTGAAATGATCTTTTTTGTTTTGAAACATTCATGATTAGCGAATTTTTATCTCCTAAAAATTTCATTAATGACACTTCTTTTTATTTCAGTTTAATTAAATTCATGAAAGAATATATAAAATCTTTGTTAAAAAGGTATAAAGGAAATTTAGGGTTTTCCGGTTAGATTGGTAAAGGCACAAAATCACAACAGATTCAGGACATCAGTTGCATGGACCTACATAGTAATTACATTTGTCATTTTTTATGAGAGAATTATTATTATTATATTTTTTTGAAGTATAAGTGTTGCTTATTTTGTTTTGAAAATATTCGGACTAAAGCTAGATTTTATTAGAAATAAGTTATATTTATTTTGATGATTATTTTGCCATTGAATTATTTTTACTGAGAATACACGGATAGTAATTTTGCAGATAAAAATATAAAATTTTTTAAATGTTAATAGATTTAAGTGTTTTGAGAAATTTGTTTTGTTTAATTTTATAAAAACCTTTACGCAATTAAAAATTAAAGTCGCGATCATGCTGAGGAAGAGATTTGACCTGCTAGATTCCTTGAGTCTTGAAGTCCAGAGTTTTAGTGGTGATAATCCTGAAATAACCTGAAGATGTTTAGTACTAAAATTGCAAAAGCCAAGTGGAACGACCATACTTCTAGAGTGCCTTTGTCACTGTGATATTTATTTATAGGTTTTATGAATAGCTACTCTAACTAATACAGGACAGCAGAAAACCGTACGCGAAACGGCGAAATGCCACCAGGAGTCTATGATCAAATACTGTTACAAATTTTTGATTAAATAAATATTTTCAAATTCAAATGTATTCGCAATGCCAAAATGTATTGTTCTATTGTTTTTTAAAGCTAGAAATAAATGGCTTTACATCAGTTATGACGTATGCACCCCCGTGTATAAAAGGAAGTGGAAGTCTACTTACAGCCCTCATCTAGCGCACATAAGCCATTAAAGCTCTCGCTATCGTTGCATTGTTACTTTAAACACATTTTAATATATCTATTTTTATTTATTAACTATAAGCATCTAACCATAAAATAAAAAATACAGTAACATGAGGAACTTATAACTATTATTGCATGTGTTGGTGCACTGCTTCCGTTTTTTTTTAAATTATTTATTTATTTTTTTATTAATACTCTTACAAATTCTTAAACATAACATGCCACAAGGTTATCATAAGTAAAGGAAATCTTAACAGAATGAATTAACATAGAACAGAGAGAATACAGACCAGAACTTGAATAAACTTAAAGGTTACTGCATAAGCTGGCACAGTTATCTCTTAGTACAATTAAAAAAGCCAGTTTCATTATTCTTATATACTGTGACTCAGTTAACATGGAGACATAAATTTTTTTTTCTTTGTTACCCTTAATCCTATCTTAGTACATGAAGATATTTATAATTAATCAAAGGACAATTAGTAAATTTTATTGATAATAGATAAATAAATATTACAGATTGAAGTTACCTGCTTCTCTGAACGGTTTGGAATTTAAAGCTTTCTAACATACAGCAATAAGTGACCAGATACGGAACTTATTTTTTCTAACTTATAAATACCTCAAAAACCTTTTTTGTACACGTTCAATAGGAGACCATATATTAGATGCGCACTCTAGATGAGGACGAACAAGCACTATACCAATTATTAAATTATGATTATTAAACTAGCTTGTATCTCTAATCACAAAACCAAACGCCCTAAAGTAGTTTGCACATGAAGTCAGTAGCTGAGCCAGACCAGTATTGTCTCCGGGTGCATGGTAATATAAAGACAGCGCAACTGTCTCAAGCGAGTAATCGAGACAGGACAGTAGATAGAATACCGGTCTAACTTTTCAAGATAGTAACATTCTTGTACCGCTAATCCGCTCACAATTGTCTTTCAACTGTCCCCGTGCCAACGTGCATGGCAAGCCAATATAGGGTATTTCAAGACTTGTTGCCTTGTTTACAGTTGGGTTTACAATTTTTATTAGACTTTATAGTAGATAAGAGTGCCTATGGCGTGCAGATTTGAAGGAATACCGAAATGAATAAGCTCTTTATCTCACTTTTAACCACTTCTTAAACCCAATTTAATAATAATAAGGCCTTTTTTGTTATTAGTCTCGAATACGTAATATGTTTTCGATTAATCGCAATGACAGTAATAATTAAGCTGGCTTTAGTGTAAACACTCACTGACTTAGTCTACTGGCTTGTTCCATTGGACTGGCTTGCGGTCCTGGCTTCGTGTGCTATCGGAATAAAAGCCTTATTAATATTACTTCGATAGTGGGTATTAAATTTCAAATTAGACTGAAAGTACACACCCAGATCCCTAGATTCAATCCTTTTTTGTAGTAATTGAAATAAATAGGATTTGTTTTATTTGTGTAAGACATAAAAAGCGTTTGTTAGTATTTAAAAACATTCTATTTAATTCAAATCATTCCGTTATTGAATTTAGGTCTGCTTGCAGTGTACTGCAATCATTACTGTTTGTTACGTTCTTAAATATTTTAAAGTCCCTTGCTAATAAGAGATCATGAAAATGTTTAACCCTGTTAGGAAAATGGTTCATAAACGTTAAAGACAACCGTGGTTCCAGGTTGTTACCTCAGAAAATACTTTCCATATAAAGCATTCAGTTGTGACGCGTTTTTATATAGGCGGGGAGCAGGTCGTGCTCTTCGGCTCTTCTTCGTCCACGGCAGCGGAACATCGGTCCGTGGATATTTCTCGTGCACAGTCATCGGTCAAATGCTCAGCGTAGGGGTATCGGGTCAGCGGTATCTACGTATCTTCGGGATATCCCTGCTCTCTCAGCTGATCAACGGTTTGACTGCCTGAAGGTCAAAACATCCACTCGGTGGTCGGTTCTCGGGCGCCACCCTCGGGATTTAATGTGGTCGAGGGCCCACTTTATGCACCGGGCAGCTTGTTACAGTGGAGAAACGGCAAGCCAGGGGTCAATTGTGCGTATTAGTGCTGGTTGCCGGCTGCCAATTTTTATATGTAATGTTTTAAATGGGACTAGGTAAGAAAACAAATGGTTATAAAACATCCTGTATCCTGTATTCCATTCTTTCATACCAAGACATGGCCTAAAACTAACTTATCATCTAAGATGGACAATAATGTAAACAAAAAAACGGTCTGGAGGGCAAGAGTATGTTTTGAGAGCGGATCACGGTAGCTCATACTGTTTGGTTGCGCTAAAGACGGTAACCCGGCGGTATCCTTCACGACGCTATTCACGTACCTCGTACTATATTGTTGCGACGCTATTCACGACGGCTTTTACGCAAATTATCGCGCCTCGTATCTAAAATCCGCGTTCACAGTTCACGGCGCTTCGTATTAAAATTCGATCGACGGCGGTATACGCGGTATGTAACTATAACACGGCATCGATCGGCGATAGGCGGCGTCTCTACACCCGGCGGCGGCGATAAGCGTCGGGGCGGCAGTTGTTTAGGGCCCTTGTCAACGGACATCGGAGGGCACCTGGCGGTAAACAGATTCCTGGTCATTACGGAAACAATAACAAACTTATGGCATCAGTGCGTGTGTGTATCGGTGACGGTAGGAAGGAACGAAAGGAACTGACGCTGCCCGTTCTTATAAGGGTCCTTGACAGCGTCAGCAGGATGGAACGACATTGCCCGTTCTTATAAGGGTCCTCGACAATGTCGACCAATAGCGGTAGGAAATTAGGAAAGGAACCGTCACTGCCCGTTCTTATAAGGGTCCTCGACAGTGACGGTAGGATGACACAACATTGTCCGTTCTTATAAGGGTCCTCGGCAATGCTGGCCATTAGAGGGGTAGGACGTAAGGAAGGAAGTGTATGGTAAACACCATATACACACAAGCCTAGCCTCACCTACATTACTAGACCAGGAAGGCGCGGCCCAGCAGGCGACCCAGTCCAGTCCGTTTGGACTGTTGACCCGGGTGGAGAACGTGTAGTTCTCCGCGAAATAATGGTCTGCTCGGACTTAAATAGACGGCCCGAGCTCCCACTACGCTGACGTGTGACGGTGTGCGGTGATCGCGCATACGATACTGCTGTATGCGGAGCGCGATTACTATGGTCGGACGCTCTGAAAATCTCGGAAAATTATATTTCCCGGCATAGCGCGGTGAATCTAATTATATTCCGGTAATATGAAAACTATAAGCAATATTTTTCCGCAAGAATCAGATTTTTCGGATGTAAAATAAATGAATTAAATCCCGGCGAACATACACTTGCCCAAAAATTTAATAACTTCGTTACAGAGTGTGTTATTTGATTTTCAAAGTTAATCAACTTTCTGGTGAAAAAAACTATTACGGTTTTCTTGTAAATGTGATCTTTAAATAATTGAAACGCTGTATATAATTTTTTAGCACGTGCTCATGATTCCATCTGATGTAGTTATGAATTTCCTTTGTATGAAGTTTCCTCGCAAATAATATATTGGTTGGTATATATCAAATATTTATTAAAGCTTGTTAATAATTGCGTTGATATTGATTCTTAACTAAGCTAAACTCTTTTACGTTTCTCAATATTACGTATACTTTGATTACTATTTTCTCTTTTTAAATTTTCATGTCTAACTATTAATTTCTGTAAGGTTTTTTTAGTTGTATATTTTTTATATCACTCATTGCTTATGTGGTACTTGAACAAATGTAAAAATTACATCAATCGCATTCAATAATTACATCTTATATTGAATAAATGTGTATTTAAAGTTGTTTGAAACTAAATGAAAAGCCATATTTTTTCATCGACTCCGAAACCCCACGGACTCTGGGACTACTGACTAATAAATGTAGTTTTACAGATTTACCACAACCTTCTACAAATAATATTACTACCCATTAGAGCCAAACTTTCTACCGAAATATTGATTTAGCATCTCCAGTACATATTTTCCTATCATATCAAATTGTTTACTCGGTTAGGTGATTACCTTAGCAATTTATAATGGTTAAATATGCGACCTCTAACAAAACCCTAATATATCTCGTACAAACTTCCCAGGATTAGACAAACATTATTGTAGTTCGACCGCGTTTTCAGACCGATTAAAGCTGTTTGGTCCCAATGTGGCCGGTGCCTATCTTTTAGAGGTAAAGTTTGCATGTTTGTGCATAATTTGAGAAGTATTGAGAAAATTAAATCACTCAGAATTTATGATAAATAATTCAGGATGTTTTAAAAAGAAAAATTTTCATTTGAATTTAACTCAATATATGTGAAGAAAAAGAACCCATATATATGCAAAGAAATGATGTCAGAAATTGTTAAAATATTACCTACGCAAGGACTCAAAAAGTAAGGATTATATTGAATGCTAGCAATTAAATGTCGCGGTTTGTTTTCCATAGTTGAAACCAGTAGAGATAAACTCAAGGAGGAACCTCGAACTAAAGAAAAATGTTGGATGACAGACGAAATCTTGGATCTCATGAAACAACGAAGATTTTTAAAAAAACAAAAACCACGAAAGGTATTCTCAAATCCAAGTGGAAATAAGGAAAAAGATCAGACAAGCAAAACAAGAGTGGCTGTCTATTCAGTGCAGTGAAATCAAAAATCTACAAGCCAAACACGATTCGTTTAATATGCATAAAAAGGTCAAAGAAGCTACCGTGTTATACAAACCTTAATCCACTGGATTATGAATAAACCAACAAGGAGAAGTTATCCTTGATACAAAAGCAAAGCTCAAGGAATGGTGTAATTATATTGAGGAGCTTTTTTATAACATCGGAGACGGGCCCATAAAATTATCGGCAGAGGGATTTGATATAACCAGATCAGAGGTGGAACACGCAATACACCTTGCAAAAAATGGTAAGGCACCAGGACCCGATAAAACACATTCGGAATTGTTAAAATTACTTCTAGAAGAGCAATCACTCAATGTTTTAGTAAGGCTGTTTAATTTAATTTACAAAAAGTGGCAAAATTCCTAAAGATTGATTAATTTTTACCTTCTTGACAATACCAAAGAAGCGAAACGCCAAATGCTTTAATGAATACCGCACAGTTAGTATCATGAGTCATGTTGGCCAAGAGAACATGAGCAACACACAGTTTGGTTTCAGAAATAGGATGGGTACACGTAAGGCTTTGTTCAGCATACAGGTGTTGGTGCAGAGATGTCGATATGTGTCTGTGGATGTGTTCGCGTATTTTACAGACTACGAGAAGGCTTTTGATACCGTCCAACATGAAAAACTTATTGAAATATTAAAAAACAAACAGAATCTGGATGATCGAGTTATCAGAATAATAGCTAATCTTTACTGGCACCACAAAGCAAAAATATCAGTAGACGGAGAGATGTCAGATGCGATACAAATAATGCGTGGAGTCTGACAGGGATGTGTACTATCACTTCTCTTATTTAACTTGTATTCTGAAAAAAACCTTTCAAGAGGCACTATATGGAAAACACCAAGGCATTATTATTAACGGTACAGTTAACAATAAATATAAAATAAATAATCTTAGATTTGCCGACGATACTGTACTTCTCGCGAATACATTGGAAAACCTACAAGAACCTTTAAACTGCGTGGCAGACAAGAAAGGATAGATGCGGCTTAAGTTAAACATCAAGAAGACAAAATGGCTGATAGTAAGCAAACAAGCACATGTATCCGATCGTTTAGAATAGAACGTGTTCAACGATACAAGTATTTGGAATGCACACTCAATGAAAACGGGGACAACACACAAGAGATATGGCTCGAAGCGCCTTTATCAAAATGAAGACCATACTATGCAGCCGTGTAATTGATCTACCTTTAAGGACACGTATTCTTATATGCTATGTCTTCAGTATACTCTTGTATGGAGCTAAAGTATGGACACTCACAGATGCCATGTGTAGGAGACTGGAGGCCTTTGAAATGTGGACTTACCGGCGTATGATGTACAAAACCAAATGAACAAACAAACAGAAATCATACACATCATCAAAAAAGAAAATTAGAATATTTGGGACATAATTCACGAAATGCAAAATTGATGGCAAAAGAGGTCCAGGTCATCGCAGAACATCTTTTTAGTGGTTTTGCAAATAATATATATAACAAGCAATTCAGCTGCGTTTGCAACATCGGACTCGTTAAGCTGAATAGCGAACTAATTCAATTTTATTCTTTTTAAAAGTCTACTTTCCACATCATTTGCCAAATAATTAATTCTCCTCGTTTGATAAGAAAACGAAGTCAATTTTTTTTACCGCTTTTTCTCCGAGCATACACTTCGTGATATCTTTAGCACACGGTTTAATCAAATTTTCTGCCACTGTATGTGCTTGTCCACATTTTGCGATTATGTAACTAACACGAAATGATTCCTCGAGAGCTATTTTACTATCTTCGTTTAAATCTGTTGGAAAAGAAGAAACCTAAACGTTTCATTACCAATTTTCATTTAAAATACTCAAGAGGTTTATCCTGGAGATCCGGATGTCTTGTTTCCAGGTGTCTACGAAGAAGAGATGATTTTAAACTGCCGCCAGCCACGATTTCATTAAAGATTACACAACGTGATTTAGGTTCTGACTTCTTTCTGGTAAAATAAAACCTATTTATAAATAGTGACTGTCATAATTTCGTTTCTTTCCTTTATCTCACTCTGTTCACCTATTTTTTCTTTACTTTCAATCTGACAATCCGGGACTGAAGTAGAAGAAGCAATTGATTGCTTGTCCAGCTGTTCATCAGACTTGACAAAGCTACCCCAGAGACCCCATACATTTCACGGAGCAATAATTATTTATTTTTACGTCGACGTACGCATGTGCGAGTTGTAAAGCTTGGGAATTTGTTGTAACTTATTTGCACAAGACGAAACAACTAAACTGGTTTACACTACTAATATTTATATATACACTATGCATTAAGTACTAATTTATTTATCTTTTTGAAATCACTCCAGATTCTTAAGCTCGTCGTATGATTAAGTTCGACTCTACGCTTCCTTATATGTAACTGCGCCGTTTTTATATCGACAGACGTTATTTTTTTTTATTCGTGCGCATTTGGGAAAATTCTTGGTTAGCCAAATTGAGAGTTTTTGGCTCGTTTGAGAACATACTGTTGCCCATTCCGATGTTTAACTTAAAATTCCGCCATTTCAATATTTTTTCCGCGAACTCCCTTTATAAAGCTCGGTAACTCCTAGGGGTTCGTGAAACACCGTTTGAGAAACGCTGTTTTGCATAATAATACACAAAATTATTAAGTTAGCTTGCATGCATTATTTAGGAACTTTAGATTTGATACAAAATATATTTATTTCGTGATTTTAGCGAAATACATAGAAAATCTCACTTTCCTGTGTTTCACGGCCCTGGGTGAGCTAGGGAAGTGAGAGTTCATCAGAGAAGTTCATTTATTTTTACAACTAAGCTTAAATTTTCTGTGAATAAATTATAAGGTATTGGATTAAAGCGCATTGTACTTAAAAATTTCATTAAATCAAACTGTTAATTAACGTAAATTAATTAACAGTTAGTTAACTACAAATTATAGTGAATGAATATGTTCGTAATAATTTTGAAGAAAGAAGTTATTTTTACAAAAGTAGGGCCACTTACTTACTACGCATTTAATAAAAGATTTTTTTTCAGAAGTCAAAAAATACATGATTAAAATCATCTACATATACTCACTACAATTTTCTTCAAGTGAACAATTATTTAGGTCAAACTAATAACTGGAGTTTTGGCTGCAACTACTAATTTTATATACATGACTGTTAACAAATCCCTAATATATCATATACAAATTTCCTAACATTAGACAAACATAATAGTTCCACCATGTTCTCAAACCAATTGAATCAAATATGACTATTGTGTATCCTCTAGAGCTTAAGTGAACTTATTTGATTATAATTTACAAACCATGTGAGGGATGAATTCATCTAGACTACCTTCCCGTCCTCTCCCTACCTTAAAATAAAAGCCGCAAAGGAAGACAGTTTAAACTTTTAATGTTGATTTTTTAAGCTTATCATATTATTTTTTTCCTCAAATAATACATTTCCCTTTGAAATATTTTTTTTTCTCATAAGTTAATAGATTTATCAAAAAAAATACATTATTTTTTCACGAAATCGGATCCCTTTAAGTAACAGATTTTTATTAATCCCAAATAAATTTAAATTTTTCTTTGGACTTTAATTCTAGGTTACAGGTTACAGTAAATAAACTTAAAATTAAATTAGGCGTATTACCTTTAGAGAATTGGAAATTGACATGTATTTTGAGCAAGATTTTAAAATAACTTGCTAAAAAATAAAGTGCAAAATAATTATCTTTTAGTAAAAATAAAGTAAAGAAGCAATATTTTATCATTTCAGTTCTCAAAAAATTAAAAATCATTTTTAAAATTAAGATTTACACTATCGAAGACCTACAAAGATTTACAAATCTCGATATTATAATATAATAGGTGTTTCGGTTAGTAATGTCGATTTTTTCGCAAAATTTGAGTATTTCTTTTCAGAACAAAATAAATTACCTCAATAATCAATTACCTATTTTTGTTTCAAAGAATTGGTTTTTTGAGACGAACCATTCATCATGCCAAATTTTCACTTCTTCGTAAGGATCTAAGTATTGTTCTGAAAGTCCGTGCTGTATTGATCTTAATAAAATGTGGTCCAAAGAGACTGAATCCGGTAAATACGGTGGGTATGGTAGGATACCCCATTTAATGTTTTTCGGGTACTTTTTTACACATTTGGCAACGTGGAGCCAAGCATTGTCATGTTGAAAAATGACTTTTTTAACGTTTTAGTTGAGTCCTTATCCAATAATATTTCCGAATCTGCATCTTTAAACTTTGAAGCGTTTAAACATCATTCACAAGTTTTTGGGCAAAATATCCTCATCATTAGCTTTAACCAACAATCGATAAAATTCAGCAGCTGTTTTCTTTAAATGGAAGAAGGTTATTAAACGCCCCCGCAAAACGTATTTTCCTGGTACAAAGTGCGACTTTTTCGAACAATAACAATTGATGACAAACTGGCTTTCAATGGCGTATATTTACCTTTCAAAATGCCATAGATGTTATTAGTACATATCAACAAATATATTAGTGACGCCATCTCACAGTAAAATCGACAATATTAATAAAAACATTTATTGCTTAATGGTTAATATTACATTTAAAGGCATTATTAAAATTTAAGTAAGGTATAAAAAGTCTTTACGGCCCTAGAATTAAATTCATGTTTTCGTTTTTCTTTTTCTGGCCGGTAAAAGAAAAAGGAAGTGAGTTCATTTCTTAAAAACTTAACTCTGGACATCTATACATACACCAGAGTAGTGAGAAGCTAAGCAATGCAATCTTTATGGTCGTAGAATTAGTTTAAGAAGAAACCATTTTTCTACTGCAGATCATTAAAGGAAAAATATGTACAGTTTTTTTCCTCTAGTTCTCTGTGTATATGAGTCTCTACTACCTAATGGTCTAATCAGCGGACTGGTAATGAACCAAGGGCAAAATTTGCGTTTTCACAAATCCTATTGCACTTGCTATTGACAGCAAGGTGCGAACAGATGTTATTTTAACAAATACAGAAAGAGCTGTAGATCAAATTAACCATAATCTTTTACTACCGAAACTTGTCAACGTTCTTATAAATTAATGAGAGTTTACCTTTTTTCGAGGTCATGTGTTCTTAGTGAGGGAGGGGAACTATCAATATTTATGGCTGTTTTCGGAGTTCCACAGGCGGGTAATATTTCACCATTAATTTTTTCGAAATTTATAAATGATCTGCCTAATTATTTAAACGAAGGCTTCGAATGTCTCTTCTGATTACTTCCATCGTAGACCGTACGAAAATACCAAATAATCGGAACAGCGTGGCCACATGGTTTTAAAAAAATGAAAAATTCTTAAATATTATATTTTACACTAACTTTTTCAAGATGTCTAAATGTAATTTAATTTGATTGTAATAAAATTGGCTTTTATCTGTTTTTATTTCCAGCTCGGAAGCTCATCCTTTATGTGGCTTTTTGGTAGTCAATAGAAAGGCTCTGAGCGAGCCAAGAAAAGAAGTTTTTGCCCCTCCTTTTGCGAGGCTGTTCGCTTTCTCATTTCCATCGATTTTCTTGTGATCTAGCACCCATATCGGAATTATTCTATTGTTTCTTGTTAATTGCTTTAAGGCTTGCCTGTAGTCCTAACTTAACTTAGAATCGTAGCTGTTTGACTTGAGAGCTTTATCACTGTTTGGATATCTGACTATGTGTATACAGACACCATGCCAAAGTTGGCCTTCTTAGTCTTTCTATTGAGACACTCGTTAGCATAGATTTGGATTGCATGCATTTCTGCTTGGAAGATGGTGGGGGTGGTACCTAGGGATTTGGCATGCCCACAACTTGGGCTTGATATTCTTACCCAATCCCTTCTTTCATGTTGGATCTATCAGTAAACCATATCATTGGATCCTTCTTTAGTCCAGAGAATCTCTCTTCTTTGGCTTAATAGCAGTCAGTTATTATTTCATAGTTAATGTCAAAATCTTACCTGACAGACATGATATCTGTTGTGTTCAATATGAACTCTGTTGACTTAAAGACATTCGTTGTCAGCATACTCATGACAGCTGTATGCAGTGGAGGGAGGTCCAGCATTGCCTCTATTGCTGCAATGGTGCATGGTGGCATGACCCATGTAACTTCTTCACATATATAACCTTAAGATCATTTTCAGCCTCAAACTCCACATTTTCCACAAGAATTACTCCCAGCTATTCATCCTCTTTGAAAAAATTCAGGGTTATTCCATTTACAGTTCGATAGTTGATGACGACCTTTCCCCTCCTTGTAAATGGCACGAAAACTGTTTTGTTGAGATTATCGTGTAATCCTTCCTTTGTGCACCAGTTGCTAATTTGGTTTAACGCAGTTTGCTGTTCCCTCATTTTTGCCTCTGATAGTCACAATTAGGTCTTAGCTTAACCTTGTGTTGATTCAGTAGTAAATATGATTTACAGGACCAGAAACAACAGTAGAGATGATAAGAACCACCTTTGGAGCATCCTCTGACTATGTTAATTGTCGCCGCTTCCTTGCCGATAGATGCAGTGATAATTCTCTTTAGCATTGAGTATGGAAGTTCCGACTGCATTGCTTCTAGGGCTTCGACTATAGATTAACGTCAGACGTTGTCGAAAGCTCCTTCTATATCAATGAAAGCACTCAGAGAGATCACTTTTTCCATCAGTGTTTTTTCCAGATTATTCGCTAAGGTGCTGACTGTAGATTTACTGGCCAGATAAGGAAATTGTATTTGTAAAGCAGTTTCTGCTTGAGAAAAAAATGTGTGAAAATTGACACTATTATTTAATAACATGCAAATCGAGAGATGTGTATCGCCATTTCTCATAGCTAAACAAGCTATGACATTCTCTGTTACCACCAAGGAAATTGGAAGGGGATGGAAAACTACAAAAATAGGCTATATGCTCAAAAAAGTGTTCCACCATGCAGAAAATAAATGTCATAAATTGACACCGACTGGCTATGTGGAGCAAGCGCAAAAAGAAATTTCGTAGTAAATTTGTGGCATGAAGTTAGCAATGTGAGAACGGGAAACCAGAGCAGGGTTTGAGACACGATCGGCATCACGGCATATTCTTTATGTTTAATGAGGTTGTTTGCCATCGTCCTCAACGCTTATTTTCTTTGTTGTGCGGTGCAGTATCATTAGTTAAATTTCGGAATTTATATTTGTATATGTTGTCAAGACATTTGTATAGACTTTAATTTATAACAATGTATCAGTGCAGAGTATTGTTTTGTAAATCGCGTGGGTCGATCCCCATTCATAATTTTCGGTAAGTACCTACGTGTTTTGTATTATATCAATATGTATGATTATACGGAAGATCTTTTAATAGATCGACGATTTTAAAGTTTTGTTTGCGATAGTGTGTAGCTTTTATTACTTTTTTCATTTAATTTTTTTGGTCAGAAATTAATAATTTAAAGTTTAGAAGGTACATGGAAAACACTTTACTTAATAATAACATAAAGGAAGAGTAACATATGGTTAATCCCTATGGCCTGATCCTTTTTAACACTATAGATAAGATAATATTTTATTTCAAATTATGTTTAAATTTCTTTTAAGGCAGTGTTTATTTCATTAGTCGTTTTATAACTTGAATTTTAAATTGTAATTTTTCAATATAACAACATAAATAAGAGGTTTCTCAAATCCAGTCCTGTCCCTTGACCTACTGCGCAAGTGCAGCATAGCCACATTGAGGGGAGTATAGAGTTACATGAGGAAACAAATTTAGTTTAGGGTATTCTCCTTCATTTTACCCCTTCCAACTTCCTTGGTTACCACTTGCTTCCTAAATCCAAACTAGCTTCCCAAAAGTTATTTATTCAGAAACCAAAACTGCGGCTGTGAAGTTTCTAGTTTGAACTTAATACACTTTTATTCTAGGATATAAGTAGCCTTTTAAAAGTAAACAAATTGAGGGGAGTATAGAGTTACATGAGGAAACAAATTTAGTTTAGGGTATTATCCTTCATTTTACCCCTTCCAACTTCCTTGGTTACCACTTGCTTCCTAAATCCAAACTAGCTTCCCAAAAGTTATTTATTCAGAAACCAAAACTGCGGCTGTGAAGTTTCTAGTTTGAACTTAATACACTTTTATTCTAGGATATAAGTAGCCTTTTAAAAGTAAACAACAAACAGACTATACTACAAATAATAACTTTGAAGTTTAGGGTAATTTTATAGGTTAAGAGTTTATGATGTTTTTCTCGCCTTATATCATCAAGATTAGACGTGTTGATTCCTTAGGTGCTTATAATACTACAAAATTGCTGTGAGGAAAACATATGTACACCATTGTACCAAGACTGTTCGTTTAGAAATTACTAGTACCAATACAAAAACCAATCCTTAAATCTATTCAATAAAATAGTAGTAATTCAAACATATATCTTTAAAATATGATTTCATGTATATTTTTATAAATATAATAATTCTTTAATTAATGATAGACACAGTTCATAGAACATAACCCATACCTATATGTTAAATGGTTTTTAAGAGACTGGCTTTTAAATAAAGACATTCTCTCCCCCGCAGGCTATGTTGAAGACCAGTATAGATTTTTGCAAATTTTTACTTGCATATTTTATGGAGAGACTAGAGGAAATCTTTAAGCTATCCATGCATATTTAAACTGGTTATTACCAACAAACTTATTTATATAAACTGTAACTTAAAGTATAATAGTCCCTTCATTAATACTTTTAAAAATCTATTAACTTACAAACCCTTTTCTTCACGTGTTGATGAATTTTATTACGTAAAATATAATATCACGAAGACTCACTTAACTTCCAAGATGAAGTTCTTGTAAAAGATTTTCTATTTAGGAAAAAGGTTGTTTTCAGCTTACTACATGCTCAAAAACAACCAATATCTTCCTAACAAACTGCTCCAGATTAGCTTATTATTACTGAAGTTCGACATAACAAGTTGTTTTGGTCTCGATATGGAGTTTTACTCCATTCGATGGCCAAAGTTTACTTGATAGTGCGGGAAGTTTGATGATGTCCGTATAACATAATTATCGATGTTTAGTTGTCTGGAAAAAACTTGTTTTTCCTTTTGAATATGTTACATCCTAACAGTTTATATTCGAATTATAAAAAGAAGGTTTAATTTTCATTGGAAACAACATAGATCAAAAAAGTCATTTCATTTTATATTATTTTTCTTGTATACTCGGAACTCCTATATATGGACTATGGTACATTGTCATGTTGGTAAACTGGTTAAATTAATTGTCAAGCAAAATGTTTATTGTTATCAAATAGACTCATATAATTTGCTCAAACTCTTAAACAGTCTTTTATCATTGTAACGATACATTCTGGACAAATAATAGAAGCAAAATCACAATTGCCATCCATAAAATGTTAATACATACGAGGGCAATTAAATTAGAGAAAAGTTGGGTTATTTTAGGGTATATTTGAAATACGTTGACAAAGTTGCCTCTTTCTTTTGTTTCGAGGATAATAGAACAAATTTGAAAAACTTAAAAAAATAATTACTTTCTACTGAGTGAGTCATTTTAAATAAACCACTGAAATATGTCGCCTGGAACACATTTTCGAAAAAATATTTTATATGAAATTTGTAGGATTCGAGGGGAGCCATTTAGCAGTAGCCTTGGATTTGACCTTGAGATTGAGCTGGAAGGTTATTTAAAAACCAAGTAGATTTTTTTAAATGGGAACATATATTTTTATTTCAAAAATGGGGAGG
Source organism: Diaprepes abbreviatus (assembly GCA_034092305.1). Classification (NCBI taxonomy): domain Eukaryota; kingdom Metazoa; phylum Arthropoda; class Insecta; order Coleoptera; family Curculionidae; genus Diaprepes; species Diaprepes abbreviatus. The sequence continues at coordinate 27,895,683 of JASJET010000122.1, read as the reverse complement.
AGAAAAATTCCGCATCAAAAGTTATAAATATTGTGACATTTGGGTGTTACCTGGAAGCTATTCAACGGTTAAATTTTTGAAAAAAATATTTCATACAAAAGTTGTAAGATTCGAAGGTGGCCATTTAACGATAACCTTGAATTTAAGGTTTAGAGTCAAGTAATTTTTTTTTAAATGACAAATGACACCTAAATCCCTATATTATTTTTATCGGTAGATGCGGAATTTTATCCGCTTTCTATTCCTGAAATAAAAAATTGGTATTCCCATTTAAAAAACCAAATCCAAGGAGCTAAACAGCCCATTTCAAATTCCACCATTTTGTATGAAACATTTTTTCCGAAAATGCATACCCTGCGAGATATTTCAGTGAATCACTAAAAATTTGACCTTTAAATGACCCCTAGATGACACCCAAAATTCCATAATATTGGCGAAATTTTCTCGGCATTGCATTCTTAAAATGAAAAGTCAGCTAGTCTATTTGAAAAAAAAAATCGAATTGACTTTGATGACTTCTTTTTTTTTACTTTGTAGGTTTTTTATTGCCTATAACAAGATATTTTTTACAAAAATTTTTGGAGCGAAATTCAAATTTTTATGGGTGTTCGAAAATTTTTAAATTCGATAAAATAAAAATTAGGACAATAGCAGAGTCGAAAAAAAAATATGTTGTTTTTTAAATGCCAAACTATGTCCATGAATTTTTTCAGATTTTTAAAAGTGGTGAAAATTAGACAAAATTGCATAAGAACCGCATTTATTATCATTTATTCGCATTTTTATCGAGTTTTGAACCATGGAATTTTCTTATAAATCCTCAGTTGTCTTAAAACTATGTATGTATATAATATATATATATATATATATATATATATATATATATATATATATATATATATATATATGTATATATATATATATATATATATATATATATATATATATATATATATATATATATATGAAGTAAAATGCGAACAGTAAATGCAAACTTCTCTCCATCATATCCTTTCTGTGTTAGAGGTTGCACAGTTAGAACAAATTGTTAGAAAACGCAATTTATCCTATTCCACCACCATCGAGATGATGGCCTACCTGTACCACCATACCGAGAAGAAAGTCAAAACTTACCCTCCCCGCCACAGTGATACGGCAGAGGTACATGTTTCGTCTCTACTAGACTCATCAGGGTACCGACATGCACCTGGCTGTGCAAAGGACAGATCGGAAGGAAGCATGCAAATACTGAACACGGCTTCGCCGACCTCCCGTCGGATGGCGTATATATGTTTATGCGGATTTCACGGATTCTTCCGTGTGAGATGCAATAGCAATAGCACCATCATCTCCATGGTGGTGGAATAGGATAAATTGCGTTTTCTAACAATTTGTTCTAACTGTGCAACCTCTAACACAGAAAGGATATGATGGAGAGAAGTTTGCATTTACTGTTCGCATTTTACTTCATTCATACGCGGAGCTGCACATAGTTGTACGTTTGCTGAATGTGATTTCAGCACTACAACGGCATAATGTGGATATTATCCACTGCTATTGCATCTCACACGGAAGAATCCGTGAAATCCGCATAAACATATATATATATATATATATATATATATATATATATATATATATATGTATATATATATATATATATATATATATATATATATATATATATATATATATATATATATATATATATATATATATGTTGAAGCCATTTTCAATCATTTTGTATTACTTGAAGATCGTTTTTTCCCTTGAAGGCATGATTACAACGAGGCCAAGACAATTTTAGATTATTTTCAATTTCAAATACTTGGTCATACCTTGTAATTTTTTTTTAAATACAAAGTAACATAGAAATAAATCATTTCAGTTCATGAAAAAGTTTTTTTCGTTAAATATACACGTAAGTATCAAGAAGTAAAATTACTATTGCTTTAATACAAAGTAATATTACTTTTGTTGTAGGCAATAAAAATACCTACAAAATGAAAAACAAAAGAAGTTTCTACGATGATTAGAACTGAAGATATCGTCAAAAATCGAAAAAATACACTTTAGTTTTGTTGAGGTTATGTGATGTTAAAAGGGGCTAATTTTTTGTATGGCTACTTTTTGATGTAGAACAACCGGGTGTTATTATTTTTTTATTACCGAGGTCGCAGTTTCGACATTCTTAATCGGCTAGATGTTTCACCCTATAACTTATGTGTGAAATATTATTTCCGAAAATGGCTCATCGAATATATGTAGTTAACTTTTGACTTAAAAATATATTCCATTAAAATGTGTTACTTCTTTTTTTTTATAAAACGACGGTATGAATATATCTAGTTCATTTTTGTAAATACGAACCTGTATTTTGAACTCCATTTTTTTAAACAGCTTTTGATCTTAAAAATAACAGTGTATTACTTAACTCGACATTTTGTCATTAAATAGCCACCATCTGGTCATAATCCTTATTTTGGCAACGATTGTGCTTCTATAATTAAGGCATTTGCAGGATTTTTTTCATGTTAGTTACAACACAATATGTCGGAATCAGAGATGTGCTAGATTTTCGAACTTTTTCGAACCCAGTATTTGAATACCTAATAACGGGTCTGGCACTGACTGGTACGTTCACCACAACACATTCCAATGAATTTTTACGTACTCTATATCTATATTAGAGGATAAAAAAATATAATTTCATTAGTTAGTAATAAAACTATTTTCAGAATTGTGTAAAACAATCAAAAAGAATATATATATATAAATATATATATATATATATATATATATATATATATATATATATATATATATATATATATATATATATATATATATATATATACAGGGTGTCCAAGATAAGGATCCTAAGCATGGGGATCTCGGAAACAGTTGGTGATACGAGGTCGGTTAAATTAGAGAAAAGTTGCGCAATTTAGTGCTAAATTAAACGCAGGTAAAAAAATTTAAAAATTTTAAACACTTCCGGAGATTTCCGGAAAAAAACGAAATTTGGCAAAATCGTTTTTAATTTTTGCAGGCTTTATTTAAAGAGATATCAGAAAATAAAAGGTAGTTTCTCATTGCCACTTTTTATTTTTTATAATTTGGTCTAAACAAAATTTAAATCTGACGTTTCGTTTCTGAGATACCATCATGAACTTTCATTTTTTATATGGAACAAAAAAAAGTATCCCATGTATTTGATAGCATTTTTTATTACAAATTCAACGGTGTATCACCCTTGCATATCGAATACGTAGTTCAAGTACTTTCCATAAGAGCTCCATGAGAGCGAGAGAGAAAGGTATATCAGTTTTATAAAAGCCAATGAACTACACACTTGATATGCAAGTGTGATACACCGTTGAATTTGTAATAAAAAATGCTATCAAATACATGGGATACTTTTTTTTGTTCCATATAAAAAATGAAAGTTCATGATGGTATCTCAGAAACGAAACGTCGGATTTAAATTTTGTTTAGACCAAATTATAAAAAATAGAAAGTGGCAATGAGAATCTACCTTTTATTTTCTGATATCTCTTTAAATAAAGCCTGCAAAAATTAAAAACGATTTTGCCAAATTTCGTTTTCTTCCGGAAATCTCCGGAAATTTTTAAATTTTTTCAACTGCGTTTAATTTAGCACTAAATTGCGCAACTTTTCTCTAATTTAGCCGACCTCGTATCTCCAACTGTTTCCGAGATCCCCATGCTTAGGATCCTTATCTTGGACACCCTGTATATATATATATTAAAAATTCAATTATGGTTCCTATTATTTTTTTTATTGTTTACAAGTTAATTCATTAATGTAAGGTAGGTTTAAGTTTAGACGTTAAGGTTAGTATTCATTCTTCTTTTTAATGAAACTAATTATTTATATCCCTCATATTTTGTTACATTTACCCTAAACCCAAAATCTTCTAAATAGTCTTAATATACAAGTAATCAGGGCCGTAATGGAAAATTAGATTAAATGACGGCTATTTAATGTCAAAATACCAAGAAAAGTTGTTGAGTGATATATATGACTATATTTGGGACAAACGGTTATTTCCAAGATATAAAATAAAAAATACGGGTCCATGTTAAAATTTAGGTTAAATTTTTAGCAAAAATTCCAAGCACTATTCCTGAAAAGTCTCAAGATATTTCATAAAAATAATTTTAAACAATTTTTAAACCGTCCCTAATATCTCCAAAAGTAATAAAAGTGGGAAACCTTTCCGTATCTCATATATACCTCAAGAAGTAAACTTGTCTCTAATCTAAACTCTTATATATTACCATTTCAATAAATTAGTGATTTTATTTATATCGCACACCGTTAATATTGTTCCGGACGGTCTGCCTTTATACACGCTATATTATTTTATAATCTTTTATTTTTACAATTTTGACAACTTGTCAAGCAACATTAACGATTTCTGAAAATAAACTGTCTACGAAAGCCTACCTGAACTCTTTATTTACCCTTTTTGCGGATACCAGAAGATTCCGGATCTTTATAGGAGAATTTTCATATTACATGGTGAATAGAAATAAGAAAAAGGAATACTCTGGCAATTTCTGTCATAGGCGTTCCATGTCAAGAAATAAGGAAATATAATTTTCTGAAAAGTTTCAGACCTTTTATAGACTTTTCATGAGGAAATTAACAAAGGTAAAATTAATTAAATAAGTTATGAATTCGTAGAAAATAAACCTAAAACTATACAACCTACAAAAACAAACCAGTACTGTGAAATTAATAATGCTATAATGTCCTTTACAATATTATTTTTAAAATAAATAAAAATAGACACATAATTACCACACATATACCAATTAAGCAAATATAAAGTACTGGAATTGAAAATCAAGGTATATATTTAGTGTTGCTTCATGGATTATTTTACAGTGAAACTATATTTTTTTGCTGAACAATCTAATCAATAATTTCTAGTAATTGTATCAATATTTAAACGGTCTCTACTATAAAATTGTTCTTAATGTACACAATGAAATTCTAAATACTCCTTGTAAAGACCTCTTAAGGTTCCTATGAGATTTGCTAACTTTTAATAACTAGAATTAGACGGATAGTTTACTTGGTGGAAATCGTCAGTTAAAAGAACTAACCTTCTCAATACTTGGGATTTTTATTATTTTTTCCAAGCTCTTAGCTCCGAAGCCAAAATAAAGTTTCCCATATGTTTAAAACTTTATAAAAAAAGGTCCCATATAAAAACTGTACTTGGCAAATCCTATTATACTTCAAGTGAAAGGATTAAGATACTGATGAAAGCAGTTTCAGTTTGAATAGACTAGTTTAGTTCGAATTTAGCGAATCCTATTCGATTTCTGTGCCCTCTTTACACGGCTAAAGTTTATCAAGTTCCGCAAACTTTCCTAATTCTCTTGTGAACTAAGTACGGTTGCTTTTTTCCTTGAAAATTTACGGAAGGTAGTGTTTTATGACATGTTTCTTGAAGTAGTTTTTTTTTTGTTTTTAGAATTGAATATTTTTGGTCTAATTTTTAATAATCTGTATGTAGAGATACAGAATTACATTGATAAATCAAAATCCAATCATAAAATGTCATTACTTAGAGGATATGAATCCAGGATTTTACATTTATTTAGAGAATATATTATGATTTTTCAAGAAACTAAAGTAGTCCTGGACATGCCAGCTTTTTAGATCTCACTATATTTCATTTTGCACTTTGAATTTAAAATATAGTCGTTTACAAAAATGATGGTTAAAAGGTATCATAAAATTTTAAATCTAAAATATTTATAGGAACATGTAGCTAGCTAGGAATCCTTATAGTTGTGTCTTGTCCATCCGTCCGTCGGTTTGTATGTCAAAGCTTTTAAATTTCGACATTTTTTATCTTTTGTAATAAAATTTTGCAAGACATGCTTTTAGCTTATACAAAAACAAACGTGAGGCGAAATAGGGGAAAAAAATTGGATACCTCCCTCTGAAAAGATGGAATGAATATTTTTTCATTTACCCCGCGCTTCGAGTGAAATATCGTCGACCAGGTCTTCACAAATACAATCAAATATGACCGATAATATTTTTTATTTACTAACATTATTCGCGAAATCTCCTCTTAATTTCCAACGATAAATTTAGTAACGCTTACTAATGTATAAAATATAATAAAATCTGTTAAATTTAGAGGTGTGCCCATTTGGCGAAAGCGATGTATATACAGTACTGATGCAATTACAATATGTACCCATAATATTTTCCAAAATAACATAAGTAGAAGTTGAGAACGGCCTGAAAATCACACTTTTTCAGTTTTTCAAAAATAACTCAAAAACTATGCATATTTAGTATATATATATATATATATATATATATATGTTACGATTTTTTGTAGAGAATTAAATTTCTTATCGAAATGTTCAAAGGTCAAAAAACACATTTTTTCTGTTGAATACATACCAAAAACAAAGGGAAAAAGATCTAAAATTCGCATTTTTTTCCAAACTTTTGTTCATAACTTATGAGTAGATATAGGTATAGATAATGCTTCAGGGAAAAGAAAGCTGACGTTTCACTTGTTTGAAAAAAATTTTGGCTGACATTTCAAAAACGATATTTCTTTTATATAATTTTCTTCAGAACACTGTGAAAACGGCCAGCATTGGGAACGCTCAATCTAGCATTTCCGAGATCTATAAATCAAACAGAAGAAAGTCAGGAAGGCTAAAAAAGATACTTTCGGATAAGAAATAAACAGGCGACATCTGCGGTATTTCAACATCAGCTCGAGACAGGTCACAAAATTAATTCTGACAACCGCCAGCAATCAGCTACATAAAACATTATTCGCTGATCAATCTTGTCTTGTAATGTTCTATGTTAGATTTGCGTGCAGTTTTCAAAATTAATTTTGTGATCTGTATCCATTAAAATTAAAAAGAACAAACCATTAAACAAGAAAAACGATGTACTTAACCTTCCTATGATCTGGAAACCCTTCTCAAGCAGGACCACTGTACCGACACGACGCCTGATCTCAAACCTGAAACTCCAGCGGTTCTTAAAATGGAGGCGAAGCCCTACCGGAGCCAAACAATAGATATGCACTAGGACCGTACATAAAGCTATGCTGCATGTAAAATTTTTTTAGATCTTGAAACAGCAAGCACCGAAGGCGCCAAATGAGATTTTAACAAATGAATGGATATATTCCCGGATTAATACAGAATCACATTTTCTCATCTGATTCTTCTTTGCACACACATTATTCTTTTTATTGACTTTTTAAATATTTCCCTAACACAAGCAGTAAAACAAATAAAGGAAGCTACACCTCCTTAAATAGCAGAATTCATAAAAGTTAGTTACAATCTCAAACAAACTTACTTGGATTTTAGTAGAATAAAATATATTATCTTAGTTGCAGTTACTGTTTACAAGGTCCTATTCATGTTATACATATTAGCTTTGTTTCCAGAAACACTAAGACGACAGCTACTTTAATAAGAAAACTTAGAGCCAGAACTCATTTATTTACAATAATTTACGTCGTACGGGGAAACTATATATGAGAATAAAACGTGTTCAAGAGAAGATAAGAAAAACTTTGCAGTAATTTTACTATTCTAAAAAATAACTAGTTACATGCAATGTGTGAATATCTAGTTATAGCTTTAATAATAACTCTTGGAAAATGTTTTTTTTAATCAAATAAAGAATGAAAGCTTTTATGGCTTTAATCATGTTGAAAATCATGGTTCTTGGGTTTAGGCCGTGTCGAATTGGAATTATTATCCGACGTTTCGCCTACAATTGCTTAAGGTATCTTCAGGGATATTAACTCTACGATATTAGAGCACTGAATGACTATCGAGTAGCTGTGACAGAATTTGATCAGAGACCCTTGTAAATGATATATTGTGGTAGCGTTAACCCTTTCATCTATAATCATTTTCTGTCCCATATTAATTAGTAACTATTTTAATAACCTCTAATTAAATTTCACAGTAATAAAGACACTCTGGAAGTCTGGTCGTTCAACTTCTCTCTTGCAGCTTTAGTACCAAACACTACGGTTATTAAAGTTTACCACAACCATGACTCAGATCTTCAGAACTCAGGAAATAAATAGAATAAAAACGAACTATTTACAATGAGAAACTTAAAACTAATAACAGTTACGAAAAACTAACATAATTGCTCTTCTTGGCCGTTATTTTAACCAAAAACGTAAAACCCAATTTTGAAAAAAAAAAACACGTATAAATAGCTTAATAAAATATTAAACAAAAAAAAAGAAATAAAACGCGAAAAACAGCTATTTATTTTACTTAATTGAACCGTAAGAAAATCGCGAAATGCCCGACTTAAATAACACACAATAATCCCTTAATTTCCCAAATTAAGCAAAGATAACCTTCTTTCCTGACGATTATACCCGTGACGTAATTATTCTACGGTACTGGTACTACGGTACCGTTCTAATGACATTCAAACTGTGACTGACTTTTGTTATTCCTTAAAAGTGTCTTCGAATCTTACACCCCTCGACACCCCTCTGTTTCCCGTTTGTACCCATATTACCCGATGGAACCCGGTAAACGTCAATTTCTTTCCCTTAAAGTTCGAAGGTTTCGATCGTTACGTGCTCAGGGCGTTAGCTATTCTATACTGGATGCTTGATTCACGAATTAGCTTGTGAGCGTCTTAATCTTAATTTGTATATAAACATAATTAATAAAACTATTCTATTTGTTTCTATAACTAAAGGAATAAGATAATATAACGTCTGTGAAAAAACCTGAGTGCCCTTTTATTCCTATTGCTGGTATTTAAAGCATTCTTTCTTGCAATCAGGAAAAACAATCGCCATATTAGATTCCTTACACAGGTCAAACGTTATATTACAGTATAATGAGTTTATTTGATTATTCTTTTGTTTCCTAATAATGGGAAAATTGTTCAATATTTTAATACATTTTAACGGCATTTCATATACCATATGTTAAAAACTACCCTTATCACGTCTGGTTTTATTTACTTAACCAGGGCAGGATTATTTAGACAGATTTATAGGCAACTCTAAGAGAGGGTCTTTTAGGTCTTCATAAATTAACTAACTTTATGTATTTTTTTAAGAAAACATTTAAACGACAAAGATCATAAAAGTCAAGCTCGATAACTGATTTATTTTTCCTTTAGACTTTCGTGGATAGTGATAAAAAATATAACTACCCTGTTCCCACGAGAAACCTATTCACAGAGTGATTATTCATTTATTCATTTTAACGGAATATAGTTCACATTGAACAGTGTAAAATAATTAATATTTGTTCCATTACAAAGCAACAGTCTGATATTTATACCCGACCAGTGCTCAGCAAACCTCGATCTAGCGTGACAATCGATTTCCACGTGTTTCTCTAATTTTACATTTGAAGAAACCAGTTTAGTTTTTTTCACATTAAAAATGTGACCTGAGGAATGCTGGTGTTCAGCTACTGCAGATTAGACTATTTGTTTCTTCTTTACACATCTTTCATGCTCCTTAAGCCTAGTGAATATAGATCGTCCTGTCTTACCTACATGCACTTTACCACAAGAGCAAAGTATCTTCTAAACGCCTTCTGTTTGAAATTGAATTGCGTCTTTTGGAGACTTCAAATGTTGTCCAACTTTCTTACATGTATTTAAAATTGTCCGTATGTTTGATTTTCGGAGCAATCTGGCAATCTTGTTGGTAATTTCGTGTATGTAAGGTAAGACAACACTGTCCATAGAAAGTTCATTTATGACATTTTGTTGAGTTTATGACGGATTGTTTTTGAGAAGGATAATAGTGTGACGTTGCATTGAGATATCGATTTGTATCTGTTGCTTTTCTGTACACAGAATGTCCTAATTTGCCATTCTCTTTCTTTTGCACTAGTACATTAAGAAAGGGAAGGACACCTTTTGATTCAGTTTCCATAGTGAATTTTATGCTAGAGTGTTGTTGATTTAGATGATCCAGGAAATTATGGAGGTTATCTGCACCATGCAGCCAAATTACGAACGTATCATCAACAGATCATTACCAAAAGTTAGGTTTTAGAGGGGCAGAAGACGAGGTGTTTTCTTCGAAAGCTTCCATGAAGATGTTCACTACCACAGGTGATAGCGGAGATCCCATGGCCGCTCCCGAACACTGCTCGTAGAAAGTTTCTTGAAAAGTAAAATAAGTGGAGATCAGACCTGCTTTAATTAATTCTAGTAGGGTAGAGTCTATCTTGTCGTTTCGTAATATATCAGATATCATGGAAACTGAATCAACTATAGGAATATTTGTGGACAGGGATTCCACATCAAAGCTGACCAATATGTCTCCGGGCTCTTATTGGATGATTTTTAATCTTTGGAAAAAGTGTCGAGAGTTTTTAACAAAGGATTCGGTATTTCCTGTAAAGGGATGTAAAAGTTTGGCCAAATATTTACCTATTTTGTAGGTTGGTGAGTCTATTGCGCTGACGATTGGATGTAGAGGTACACTTTCTTTATGTATTTTAGGCAGTCCGTAGAGGCGTGGAATCTTGGAGCTGCTTGGTTTAACGGATTTCTTTTCTTCTAGAGTGAGGTTGGAAGCGTTAATTAGAGATGCGAGGTTTCTTTCGATTTTGTTTATTGGATCCGTCCGAATGGCTTTGTAAGTACTGTCGTCCAACAGCTGGTTTATTTTTCCAGTATTTTTGTCTTTATCCATAACAACAGTTGTTTTCCTTTGTCAACTGGGAGAACTAAGAGGGTGTTGTTCTCGTCCAGTATGTTATTAGTGTCCCTTTCCGCTGATGTGATATTTGATTTAGGTGGCTGTGAGTGTTTTATCATCTTCGCTATTTCATCATTATGAAGCAAAAAAGAAAATTCGAAGGACTTTTGAGCAACAATAATCCAGTAAGCGCACCAACGAACACAGTCTGCAACTTACCGAAGCAGAGAAAACTATCTTATCTAGAGGACAGAACTTCGCCATTACTCCAAGGCGCATACCAGTGGAAGAAATAATTTCTAGTGTCGAAGCTTCTACTAGAAAATTATCCCCAGACCATGCAGACACGATTCGATACGAAATAGCGATTATAAAGCACTCACCTAAATCAAGTATCACATCAGCGGAAAGGGAGATTATTAAAAAACTGAACGAAAACAACAGTTCTCCCAGCTTACAATGGAAATGCACTGGTTTTAAGGATAAGGACAAATATACTGAAAAATAAACCAGCTCTTGGACGACAATACTTATAAAGTCATTCGGACAGATCCAACAAACAAAATCAAAAGGAACCTCACATCTCTAATTAACGCTTCCAGCCTCATTTCAGAAGAAAAGAAAGCCGTTAAACCAAGCAACTCCAAGATTCCACGCCTCTACGGACTGCCTAAAATACATAAAGTAAATGTACCTCTACGTCCAATTATCAGCGCAATAGACTCATCAGCCTACAAAATAGGTAACTTTTACATCCCTTTACAGGAAAAACCGAATCTTTTGTTAAAAACTCTGGACACTTTGTCCAAAGATTAAAAACCATCCAATTCAAGCCTTGAGACATTCTGGTTAGTTTTAATGCAGTGCCTGGTTTCTTTAAACGTAAAATTAAAGAATCAATCGAAATTTGTAAATATCCAAATAATATTAATATAGATGCGGGTTCCAGTCTACATCACACGTGGACATCGATTGTAACGTTGGATCACGGTTCGATGAGCCCCAGTCGGGTATAAATACCGGGCTGTTGCTCCTCAATAGTCATTCAGCGTTCTAATCTCGTGGAATAAAAATCCTTGAAGATGCCTCGTGCAATCGTAGGCGAAACGTCAGATAATAGTTCCAATTTGACACGGTCTACACCCAAGAACCGTGATTATCGTTTTTTTTTTATCATTTTAAGACATTGTAGAATTCTAACTTTATAGCACACTTGAAAGTATTTTCTAAATGTGAATATGTCCATTAATATGATTTAAATTGACAGTTAAGATATATTGACATTTTTTTTCTTTTGAAACGAGCAAATTCGGAAATTTTTCCTTTTTTTCGGAAAATAACTATTTCTTTTACCGTTGGCAAGATTTTATCTGTAGAGTCTGACAGGTTCTTATGGCTTTTTTGAGTTATAAGATCAAGTAAGTGTTTTCAATGCATTTTTTCTCGCTGAATCCGAATATGAAACTTGTTTTTTCGTCAAATGATTAGATAATTTGTTGTTAACAATTTAATGGTTAAAAACCCCGCAAAATTTTTACATGATAGGTATGAATATAAAACCAATGCATATAAATGACTGTATTGAATTCAAATAACCTCAATCAAGATTTAGCAAAAAATATTAATCATAACCAAAGTTAATGCACAAGTACTGTTAAAAAAATGGAAAATTGCGAGATTTTCACTTAAAACTTGGCTTCCAATTATCGAAATAAGTTCTACCAATGTGCATTTGAAAGATCGAATTATCAGTTTTAAAATGAGACTTTACAAGCGACATTTCTATTATTTTTAACAAAGTAACATTATGTTGAATTGAAATTTTCAACTAAAAAACCACAAATAATGTGTTTATATCATTGTTCATGATTAACAATAGTATTTTCTGATTTAATACTATTATTTTGCGAGTTGTTAAATATGATCAACCCATTTTTTTGTTAAGATATCGCCATTTAAGGGTACGCTTGGCCGCGCCCGCAAGTTGGTTGCGCGCGGGGTGCTGTGACTTCCCATGGCTGCTTTAAATACATCTTTATTAAGTCATGGAATTATTTAGTCAAAATTTACTATATTACTATCAATTTATTCTAATAATTAAATATATTAATGAGATTTTTTTATTCGTAGAAATTTATAATGGACTAGTAATTTTTCTTCATTAGACCGAGCAAATATGATAAGAGATGTCGCAAAATTGAGACGCACTCCGCAAATTTTCGAAAATTGAAAAAACTCAAAAATTAATTCATATAATAATCAATAAATTACTATTTACCATACTCAGACATCGTTTTCTGAGATATTCTTCATACATTATAACAAACAAATAAGTGATTTATAGCAACCATAACATGCAATAATCCGTATTAAATGCAACTTTTATCAAACGTAATAAAGTTTCCAAATTTTCAGAAAATCTGTCATTTGGATTACTAACATGATTTTACATGTGATCCATATTAAAATTAACTTTCAATAATATACGCCCTTTTAAATCAGCTCAATCGATTTTTCGAACATGTTCGCAAATGTCGAAAAAAAATTCTCGCCCGGGCGAAGTCACGTAAAACAACTGGTCATTAAATATTTATGATTTACTTGCGTCTGGAATTAAATTAAGTCGATGATAATTTTCTTTACAATGATTCCCTGCAGCTTGTTTAATTGTATTTCGTCCATAAGGGATGCTGGTTACACCTAGATTAGGTATAGATTTTTGGCATATGATGCATTCGTCATGATATAATATTTCACTTTTCAGCAAAGAGAAAAACTATTGCGGACAAGAGATTATTATCATGCCAAATTGTCAAGCAGCCATCATTGCACGGAGTTCAGCTTCAAGATGGTCTGGAAATGCCTAGAAGAATTAAACGAACTAAGCAAGAGTGATAAGGATAATTACCTGTGTTTACGGGGACACACTGGGGTAGATGGGAATGGAATAGTAGACAATCTCGTGAGGAAAGCGGCAGAAATACCATTTCTGGGACTCGAACCTTTCTGTGGAGTTAGTAGCAGGATAATACTAGAAGAACTAAAAAGAGAGGAGGAGAATAGGATATCCACTTACTGGACGGGTCTGCAAGGAACGAGACAAGCGAGGACACTTCTCGGTAACTACAACCAGAAGAGCTTCGAGGAATGCATAAGCCTAAGCAAAAACCAACTTTAAGTTTAGACAGGAATCCTGACGGGGTAGTGCCATCTCAAGAAGCTCGGACTGGCAGAGAGAGGAGTGCAGATTTTTCGAGGAAGAGGACTAAAGTTCTATCCACATCCTTCCAGAGTGCAGTGCTTTAGAAAAAGCTAGAATGCATTTCTTGGGAGCACACCAAATAGAAATAGTGGAGCTACCCACTCTAAAGCCGTCTAACATTCTTAAGTTTCTAAATGAAACATGGACTGGAGGACCTGCTCTAGTTGAGGGGAACACAATAGATCTATTAAGTCGCAGTGTACTTATCCCAATCTTCACATACATACATATACACATCCCCCATTTTCTATAGTAATAAAAGATACGAAAAGACTTATGGTCAAGGATTATTTCCGTAAAGAAATATTTTACGTCCCTTCTGTGCTTCGAGTACATAAATGTTCTATGCACTCCGATGTTGCACGCAATGTTTGCCAAGTTGTAGCCCATAACTCAAAACATATTAGCTTACCTAATAAGAAAATACCGGGATTTACGAAATTTGTGCATACACACTAGCTCATATGGAATTAACAAGATTTATTATTCGTATGTGCAGGGTAAACGAAAATAATACAAGTACTGTAGAACAATTTAGAATTTTAAATAAATTTACGTGATATATGTATACCGCTGCACGTAGCACGTACCATGCCATTTCTGGCATTATATTTTATATGAATTCAAAAAATTGTTTTAAAACTCAGTTATAGTATAAACAATGATGAAAAATATGATTTTTAAGGCTACGTTTTACCAAGAAGAAAAATATTTTTTCAACATATTAACATTTTGTTGGAAAAAATATTTAATTATTGTTCTTATTAAGAGAATTATTAAAAAATAGATTAAGAAGAAACAAAGCATGGTTATTAATTACCTATCTCATTTGATCAGGTAACTTTATCGATAGGATCTCTATTCTTCCGGTTAGCTTAAGAAGGGCACAAGTTGTCTGACGTCGCAACTCATTTCAAGTTAAGCACTGTGGCCTTGTCTTCTAGAGGATACTGAGGTTTAAACGTAATTCGTATGTTATGTTGGTATATTAGCTATCTAGATCTTAACTCTTGGGACCTAGTGGAGGAGTCAGTACAGCCCCTAGGCTAAAAAGTTAAGATTCCCCTGTTCTAAACATACACTAAAAGATTAGTTATCTTGAAGGTCTTCTTTTATTTCCAAATTGCAATTAAATTAATTGAGAAAGTTTTGGTATTTTGGAATAGTAAATATAATACAAAAAATAGTACTTAAGAAACAAATTTTCAATCTTTCAACATTCACGAGATATTATTTTTGATAATATTACAGAAAACTTAATGAAAATTATCTTACAAATTGTAAGTAATAAAACGAGATATACACATAAATGCAAGATTAGAAAAATTATTGACCCTATGTTCATTTAGGCTGAGGCGTAAATATTCAAAATATTTCTCCCATTAGATAATTTATATGCCTGTCTAAATATATAGCAGATCAAAAGCGGACTCATATGGATTGTCCACTGTGAGTTTTTAATAGGGTGGACTGACATTTCTTAAGATCATTATTCTTATATTACATGTAAAATAGTTAATTTATAATCCATTTTTTAAAAATACTGTTTCCAACTTTTAATGAAGTAAGGTTTTTCCATGTATTACTTTTAAAGTTTAACGAATACAGTTTAAAAGACTTATTTAAGAAGTTTTTCTTTTACATTGTTTACAGTTACCGTATTTTGAAAATAGCATAAATATGGTTCGAAAAAATAAATGAATAAATAAAATGAAAAAATTATAAATGTTTTTATACTTACTTAAAAATAATCTTGTACAAAAGTTTCTTTTATTAAAACAAAAAATTTTAAACAAAAAATTAAAACCATTTAAAACTTCGAAGGAAAACATAACTTTGTTTAGGCTTGACATTTTTTACATTGTTAATCAGTTTCTTGTTTGCACCGTTTGTGAAGATGTCATAACTTAAGGGCTTTCTTAAATTTAGAAACAAGGTTTATCTGGATTATTAATTATTTTTAAAAGAATAACAACTTTTGTTAAGTAACAAAAAATTAACAAATTTGAAACTTTAATATTATTTATGGTAAGAAAAGATGTATTATAATGAAACAAAAAGCCAATATCTATTGAATTCCATTCAGTTCCAATACTAAACCTGTAAAATCATATTTAGAATCATCATCATCATCATCTTGACCGTCTTTTCATTCAGGTATGAAATTTTGAATACAAGCTTCTTCCAGTTCTCTCCACTTTTTTTGTAATTCCATGTCAAGCTAGTATGTGCTTTCAGATTATTACTCCATATCATCTAGGGTGTTCCTCCTTACACCGCCAACTGCACAAAATAACCCAATTAGAATTTAACGATCTTGTGAGAGAATTAAAACTTCCAAAAAGTAAAGCAGAGTTACTAGGATCAAAAAGACGATGTATTTTTCGTAAACGCCATAGACTTAGCACCATTTTGAAGTTGGTTTTCTGCAATAAAATTAGCGATTTATTGGCGGCTTTAAATATAAACTACAAGCCAGAAGAATGGAGATTGTTCATAGACAGTTCAACATTGCGTTTAAAAGCAGTACTGTTGCATATGGGAAATATTTTATCATCTATTCTTGTTGGAAATGCAATTTACATGAAAGAATTATACGACCAAATGAAGTACCTGTTGACAAGTATAAAAAACGATGAGCACCAATGGCAGATCTATGGCGACTTAAAGGTGAGATTGCACTTCTACTTGGGTTGCAGCTAGGCTACACCCAATTTAACTGTTTTTTTGTGAATGGGACTTTCAGTAGGGCAAAAGCACTTCAAGACTGGTCCGTTCGACAATTATTACAGCCAGGTGAAAAAAATGTACAACACCATTTCATATCATATTGAGCCTAATGAAAAACTTTGTTAAGGCTCTGAATACAGTTGGGCCAGCTTTTCAGTATCTGCGTCAGCAATTCCCAAGGCTAAGTGAAGCAAAAATTAAAGAAGGCTTTTTGTAGGGCCACAGATTGGAAATATTCTGAAAGACAAACATTTTGACAGCACTCTATCAGATATCGAAAAAATGCTTGAAATGATTTTGGTACTAATTTCTTCGGAAATAAAAAACCTGACAATTACGTTACTCTTCTTGAAATTATGCTGTCGTCATATCAAAAAATGGATTGCAATATGTCTCTAAAGATCCATTCCCTACACCCACATCTGGACTTTTTCCCCGATAACAGCGGAGCTGTAAGTGATGAGCACGGCGAACACTTCCATCAGCATATATAAACAATGGAGAAAAAGTGTCAGGGAAAGTGGAATGCTTTTATGCTTGCCGACTACTGTTGGACTCTTATTAGAGATGCTTCAGAAACAATTCACAAAAGAAAAGCAAAAAGACAGGATATTTAGTGTCTCTATAAGTGTAAAAGTATGTATTTTTTTATTATTTTGTTCTTGAAAATTGCAACTAAGTTTTTAATTTCATTGTCATTTTTGTGTTCAGCGCCCCAAAATTAACAAAAAAATGCATTTACAAGATACAACAAATAAAGTAAAATTTGTTGCGTAGTGTAATAAAAAATTAAAAAATAGAGCACTAAGATTATCATATCCAGACTTTCATAAGAAAAATCCACAAAATATTAAAAATTACGTTATAAAAAACAACTGTTCAAAAAATAAATAAGATATTATATAGATCTGACAACATATATAATAAATCCGATAAATCTCAATCCATAAATTACAAAATACCCTATCTTAAATATCATTCAGAAAAACTGGCCATACAATTTAAAATTCACTCCCTTACCATCGTCTTCAGAAATGAAATTACAACTAAAATACTCTTTACAAGTTCAAAAACACCCATCTCTAAAGATTTTCAAAGTAATATTATTTATAAAATTCCATGTTCAGACTGTAAAGAAGTTTATATAGGTCAGACTGGTAAATATCTTAAAACTAGAGTGACAAAATATAAACGAAGTATAACACCTGTGAACCAAGCCAATAACGAAAATGAAAGAGTTCTACTTGAAGATTGCGAAACCAGACAATTTCATTTTTTGTATTGACATTAGCTGATTATCCATGGAGCTAATCACAAAGTAACATTAAATAAATATAAATATTTGTTTGGTTTTTCAAAAATATTTTAAAAACAACTATAAAAAATGTTCACTAATTTTTGAAATATTAAAAAGCTGAATTAGCATAGGTATTTGACAGGAACACACGCTTTATGACTCTGGGGTCCTTCAGGGCGTCTTTTCATTAGGCAAACAAGAAAGACCACTATAAAAGGATGTACACAGAAAGGTAAAATTTGAAAGATGAAATCATAGTTTTAAATATATTTTATGTAGATAAAGCATAATTGCATTATACTTCTATTTTGTTTAATGCTAGAAGACTTTACAAACAACTCTCAAAATTTCAAAGTGTGTATTTATTTTATTCTCGTATTTTCTACACTGAAACATTAAATGATCCAGATCACATCCAATATGTCAAACATCACAGTTTTCTGATGGTAAGATATTAGTTTTATGTAAATGTGCAGGGCAACAGGCATGGCCAAATTTCACACGAATGGTAATTGTTATGCAGCGTCTTGAGACTTGAGACATCTTTGTACCAGTATTTATTTGGAATATTATCACTTGTTAGTGAATATCTTGATAGCATGTCTCTACAATAGTTGGCTATCTTTCCTTCCATTTATGCTTAACTTTAAGATTCAAAATGTTATATGCATCAGTAAAGGTAAATTTATTTTCAAGATGTATGCGGTTTAGAACGATATCTCTAGCCACAATATATACAATTTCGTTATCCTCAAGTCCCATATGAGCTTTTATCCCGGTGACATACTGATTACGTACCATAGATCTTCACAGCAATGTTCTGATATTACAAAAGCTGAGTGTAAAATCAGGATCTCTTAATGTTGATGCCATATCTTCTTCTTGAGAAATCGTTGTATCGTTATGATTTGATTCGTAAGTAAATGTTTATGAGGGTTCTGGAATAGAAAGTTCGTCACTATGAGGCACAGGTCTCACTGCAGATGGTATATTTGGATAATCGATTTTTTCTTCTTAGATATACCTGTCCCTTACCCAACACGAGGTATGATGCAGAAATATGAATCATTAACCTGATTTGAAAGCTCTCTACAGATCATTGGAACAATAAACCACATAGATCGTTTTTTAAATATTTAACCAGTTTATCGAAATTGAAACGCATGCATTACAGGAAATACGCACTGTTAAAAATAACTTTAAATTTAATGCAAATTTACTGTCAATTCTACATCAAATTTAATGATTTTGAACTTTAAATTGTGAATAATTTATATTTACTTTGAATTTAAAGCAAAATGATTGAAATATGAGTTCGTTGTAAATTAAATTTGATTAAATGGTATCTTAAATTTCAATAAAGTAACTGAAAAGATATTTCAACTTCTGTACATTAAGAATTAATTCACATAAACCCTAATACTAAAGGAATTTACATTATTATTCAATATACATTGCATTAGATTCCGGGAGATGGAGCAACTTGTATTAAACTTTTTGTTTAATATGATATCAGTTGCTTAAGGGATTCAATTTTCTTATGGTGAGGTGTACATATCTGCCTCGTACTGACAGGAATCAATGAATTCGAAACTGGTCTAGATCGCGGATATTACTTTTCTGAAACTACCATTTCCTGGTAGTTTTAGAATTTCTTGAATTTACATTAATGTTTGTACATTAAATATGTGATAACATATCTTAAATTCAATTAACAATGGTTGTATATTTAATGTACATAGTCACCTTAAGAAGGAATGATCAAACTTTAAATTTAATGTATGATTACATTAAATTTAATGAAATAAATTAATTTAGATTAATGTGAGAATTATTAAATTTAATGTTTACGAAATTTGCTTCCAGCACATTTACCTTAAATTTAACGCATTTTCCTTTTACAGGGTGTGGCGCCCACTGTTTGTCTTGATCCCCAATATTACAACCGAAATAAAGCTGATATGCCTTTTTTTTTATCAATTAATAATAAACCGCTTCTGAGATGCAACAGTTGCCTCACCACAAACATAACAGAAGTCATCTGGATTGTTTACACACTTTCGAGATATCTTAAAATCTCACCTATACGATTCGACTCACTAACTTCGACTGACTAACCCCTCCGCTTTGTAGCCACTTATATACCCAAATACGGCTACATTTTTAGAGAATATGCGAAAATTTTTTATTCACTTCCATACTATTCGCAATAGTGGCGTTTGTCATTTGTTTGTATACAGAGGCTGTTCAGTACAAGGCAGACATAAAAGTCGATTTACCTGCCGTGTTGCCAACCGTTACAAAATATCCTTAATTTAAGGAAAACGTATATTTGGCAACATCGCACCCATCTATTGTATACATACAAACATACCACGTGCATTCTTACGGTTATATTGTTAATATATAGGAAGACATGACATCACGTATCTCTAAAACTTGAATATTAAAAAGATAAGTTTAGTTTTGGTTTTAGCACACCAAAAATGGTAAGATTTGGTCGATTTTATTTTAGATACTTTTTGGCTGTTGTCCAGTGTTATACTAGTTTTTTTATTTGAGAGTATGTTGCGAGTTAAAATTTAAATATCTTTCAGAAAAAGTTGGTTTGTAATCCCAATCTCTTTTTATCTGCTGTTTTCTGTCCCCAAACAAGGATTGTTTTTAAATACGCAGCAACCAATTTGTATGTAGTGACGTAATAAAGGCTTAGCAGGGCCTGTGACGCAGAAGGGCGCCGAACTGGGGGGGGGGGGGGCGGATCACCCAAAAAAATCTTTAGAATTCAATTTAATTAATCTCCAATAAACTTGCCACTTTACAATCCATTTAACGCAAGGTGTCGGTAATTACTTATTATAAATGGACACGTATGGAACGCAGGGCATTTAGATTTATATTAAATGTACATATATTAAGAAATCACTTTAAGACTCACTAATTAAACCCATTGAATGCAAGGCCTCTGTGACAACCTGTATTAGTATCTATACTCTCGGCGTGCAGGAAACAACTTTAATTCAAAGTAAAATGTCGACAAAGTCAGTCTTAACAGAGACTTGGGTAATAATTTGTAGTGCTCAAAACTTTCTTGTTTGAAATCGTGGCTGATCGTTTACTCGAGATATATATGTTTGAAGTTTTCTCCATATAAAAAACGGGATAAAATTTTTCCATTTAAAAAACATTGTAAATGAAATAAAAGCGATTTATCACAATTCAATTGTTCTAGAACAGCTAGTTTGGAGCTTTTTGGATGCTTAAAAAAGAGGAATTACGCGTCTTTTGAAGACGCTGTTTTTGTTTTTCAACCGTTCAGAAAGCTCCAAAACTTGGTCCTTAACAGGCAGATAAAATTGCGGAAAGCATTGAAAAATTGAGTTCATTTTAAATATAAATGTTTGTCAAATCTCGAGATTTAGAGCTTTTTAGACGTTCAAAAAAAGAAATTCTGCATATTTTTAAAATGCTTTATCCCTTTTTTAAATGTCTAGAAAACTCTAAGTTTCGAAATTTGATAATCATTTTAAGTTGAAATAAACGCAATTAACATTTAGATTTTTTTATATTTTATTTGTTTATAGGATCGCAAGTAGAGCTTTTCAGACGTTTATAAAAATAGAAAAAGCATCTTCAAAAGACGCGCAATTTTTTTTGAGCATCTGAAAAGCTCTAAAATTCGCGATTCTAAAGGCGATTGAAGTTAGAGTAGTTGCTCGCCATTGCATTACAATGCTTTTAAAATGGAGAAAGCAGCACAACGACGCAAGTAAGAATTAGCAGCTTTCGCTACATTATCTATAGAATGCGAAAGAATTAAAAAAAAAATTTGCAAATAAAAAGGCCATATGTTTGGAACAATTGCGTAATAACACATAAAACTGAATATTTTATGATGTATTTGATGCTTGTTTTGATGTGTATGAATCAAAATTACTTTCATTCAAATTAATGGCTTATCAAATAACATTATTTTTATATGTGCCCTTAGAAAGTTGACGTATTACCTTTATTAAAACATTAGTTGTCAAGAACCACACCCCCGGCACAACGAGTGGGGTATGTGGGCTTAGGAGCTTAGGTTTTGGTTTAAAATCTTGTTTTGTTCGCCTGTCTGCTGTGTAATGGATATCGACCTAGCTGCGCGTAGGGTATGTGGTTTTGAAACTTGAGTTTTGGCTTAAAATATTGCTTCGCTCGCCTGTCGGCTATGTAACGATTATCAATCTCGCAGCGCGTGGAGTATGTAAGTTTGGAAGCTCGAGTAATGGCTTAAAGTTTTGCTTCGTTCGCCTGTCTGCTGTGTAACGATTATATATCCCGCTGCTCGAGGAGTATGTGGATTTGGGAACTTAGGTTTTGGCTATATACTTTTAAAAACTCGCTCCGCTTTTCTGTCTGCTGTGTAACGAACATCGATCTCACAACGCGTGGGGTATGTGGAATTAAAAGCTTCACATCTAAACGTCGATATTATGATTAATCAATATCAAAAACAACCTGTATTACAGCGTATTTAGCATTTGAACTAAATTATATTGCTAAATTAAAAAAAGGGCCCCACTGAGATTTTACGGGGGGGCCTCGAGCTTTCAGCTACGCCATTGTTTGTATGGAGCTAATTGTAAAAACTTAATTTATTCTTTACTAAAGGAAAATAATAATTTTTCCACGATAAGGTCTATTATATTTTATATCTTTCTAACATAACTAATATCACTTTAATACTGCTCTCTATGCATTATATACATCTCCTATTTATTCGTTAAGTGATAATTACCGTAAACATGCCCTACAAAACATCATTGTTAATTAATATCTCCCATTAATATTTAATTTAACCGGGATGCTCAGTACTCATCTATGTAAACGGTTGTATTGTTTTACCACAGTGATTGTATAATAAAATATATGCATTAACATAACAGTTGGTCGGTAACATTTAAAATTATAACTGTTAGGGCGTATTATTGAAAATATTAATATATAATTTTAGAACACACATGCTTGGCTCTTTATACGATAATTGTTTTTTACGCTTTATTATGTATACACCAATTTTATAAACCAAAATTTCATTAAAATATTTATTAATGAGTAGAGATCGGATTTCAATAAGAGATGCTGTAAAACAGTAGCGGATGAAGTGCCCTATGGGACTGCACGCGGAATATTAAGGGTGTTTTTTTAGAGGTATACAATTTTAAAATGAAATATAACACGTATAAATAATGTTAATAGCTGTGATTTTGGCTTTATTTAGAAGATAATTGTATGCCATTAGTGTTTAAATATGATTTCGGGCATATGAGTTCCATATGTGGCTGGCTGGAATGAAACGCAATCGGGAAGTCCAATTTTCGACCACTATATCGAGTAACTGGGGCCTATATCGGCAATTACGCGATGAATATTGACTTTCAAGTGGTCCAGCATTTGTGGTTTATCGGCGTAAACTAGTGACTTTACATACCAACAAAGAGAGTGTGAGATTGATGGTGTCGCGCGCTGTGTGACATATTACGCCACCCTATTGAAAGCGCTGTCACATCAATACCATTCAACTGAGGAATGAAGAAGTCAGCAATCATGGCTCTATAGCGCTCTCCAGTGATGGTAATATTTTGACCGGCATTATCTTTAAAGAAATATGGGCCAATGATTCCATCTTCCTATAGAGCACACCAGACAGTGATTTTTGATAGATGTAAGGGAGTCTCAATAAAGACTTCTGGGTTTTGTATGCTCCAAATTCGGCAATTCTGTTTAATAAGATAGCTATTCAACCAAAAATAAATCTCATCTCTGAACAAAATCTGGCATTGAAAAAGATCATGCTGAATATTGTTTTCGGTCTATTCACTGAATGTGCGGCGCGCATGATAACCACGCGGTTTCAACTCTCGCTCTCGCATAACCTGGATCTTGTAAATTCGTAATCCAAGATCTTTCCGTAAAATCTTCCACAAAGTGGATGGGCACAGCTCCAGTTGTTGTACACGATGGCAAATCGACTCATTCGGGTCCTCCTCAAAACTATGTTCCACAGCATCAATAACTTCTTGTGTGTACTATACGGCGTCTTTGTGGATGCATATTATCAACCAGAGTGTACGTAGTGCGAAAACGATCCATGGTTTGTTAAACAACTTGCTCGGATAAACTATTATGTCGACCGTAAAATGGATGTAGCGCAAGGTATGTTTGGCGAACTGAACCATGATTCTCAAAATAAATTTGCGCAATTTGCAAGCGTTGTTCTGGCATAAGTCGATTCATGGTGAAATGGAAAAACATACTGACTACAAATCAACTTTCAACTGTCAAATTTACAGTCACTAGAAATAATGTTGCCAATTTAAAAACCAAACTTCGAAATAAAAACACCCTTTATGATTATCAAAATAGAATATCTTACCTTGTAAGTTTAGATTACCTGTATTCAAGAATCAAAACAAGTGAACTAATATTAACGTTAACTTCAAGTATAGAATTGATAATGAAATGTATTTAGTGCATTATTTAAAAAATAAAGTTATAGAAAACGAAATAAAATAGTTTTTATACACTGTGTTAATTCTACAGTCAGTTCTTGGTGAAATATTTTTTCAATACTTGTAGGGCCAGTCTCTATATATCGTTCATCTTATAAAGGCTTATTAAAGAAATGTTTTCTTTTGTAGTAAGATATATTTAATGTATATATATATATGTGTACGTGCGTAGAGTTGGAGTCCGTATACTACGACCTGGTAGATCTATTGTACCCCCCTACTACTGCCTTTATCGGCTAGAGCAGATCCTCCAGTCCTATTTCCCTCAGGAATCTTAAGATGTTGGACGGCTTCAAGATGGGTAGCTCCCCTTCTTCGATTTGGTGTGTTCTCAAGAACCGCATCCTAGAGTTTTCTAGAGCACTGCATTCTGAAAAGGTATGAATAGAGGTTTCGCCCTCCTCCTCACAGAATTTGCACTCTTCTGTTTCTACCAGTCCGAGTTTCTTAAGGTATCCCTTCGAGTGACAATGTTCCGTCAAGATCCCTGTCAGAACATTGAATTGGTTCTTACTTAAACTTGTGCATTCTTTGAATCTGATTTGATCATAGTTCCCCAGAAGTATCTTTGCTTGTCTTAATCCTTACAGTTCCATCCAATAATTGGATCTCTCGCTTTCTTCTTCTATCTTTGGTTCTTCCAGCATTACGCTGCTACTGATTCCACAGAAAGGCTATGGCCCCAGAAATGATATCTCAGCACCTTTTCTTGCGAGCCTGTCAACTATTTTATTCCCCTGTATCCCAGTGTGTTCCGGTACCCACATGAAGGTGATATATACTTAGTACTTCAGGGTTTATTTTAAAGAACGTAATTTTATTACTGTAAATCTAGGAAGGTACAAATTATGACGAAGCCAAATATTTATCTATAATTGAGGTTGAAAGCAAGTTCTATTGGTCACTGATAGCCAGATGTGGGTGATTTTTTAAGTATTTTTTATTTCAAGTTCCACAAGTAAATTCAATCTTTTGCTTTTACTCCGGGAGTAATTTAATGTTATTTAAATCTACGAAATAAGTATGATCTGTGTAATATCAGGACATTCCTAAATTTTTTATATTATTTAAAATTGCAGTTCTATGTTTTTTAAGTCTAGTTTTTATTTTTTTACCACTTTGACTTATGTTTATAGCATCCCAATTTGCACAATTCATTTGATATACCCCTGATTTATTTCGTGTTCGTGTCTATTTTATCTTTATTATTTATCTGTAGAGTTTTACAATATAAATTATTTTGTTTAAATTTGAAGTTAGTCACTTTTGGATTTTTAACACTATAAAATTATTTTCTTCGTATGTTGTTGGCTTTTTCTTTAGCAGACTGTCGACCAAGTTTTTTTGTAACCGTCGTCTCTTGCGATTTGTTTAATAGTATAGAGTTCTTTGCAAAATTTTTCTTTACTTAATGAAAAAGTGGTAAGTCTATGTATTAAACTATGAAAGGGAAATTATTTTATCTGCCAAGACTAGTTTGATGTTCGATCTATAACCATGTCTGTAGTGGTGAGTTTTCAATAAATGTTAAATTCTGATTGATTGGTTGTTGTTTTTTTTTTGTTACTGATGTCTAAAAAATTAATTTCATAATTATTGACTTTTTCCATGTTAAATTAAATTTTATATTAAATCTCTCAATGTATTACTAACTTTTACACATCCCAACTACAATATTCTGCTCTACGATGGTCCAATTTTTGAAGCTCAGACTTTTATTACATATATCTTAAAATCAGAGGGTTTTGTGCCCATTTTCTGAAAAAAATATTCAATAACCAGTAAAGTTATTAACAAAAATGTCGTTATATAGTTATATTATTACTAACGGGCTTTAAAATAAGGTGTGAAATAATAAGCATATGTCTACAATTAACTTCTACGTAAAAGTTTGATTTTCCAAATTATTAATTTCAAATTTCTTCCAGAAAATTAGCTGTCAGTGAAGAGGTTATTACTCTCTCGCGATAGTCGGTTTTAGTTCAACTTGTTATTCACTGATATTTGACTAAATAGGATTATATTTTAGCGAAATTTTTTTACCTGTTACTCAAAAATCTAAATTACACTTTTAAATATTCTAATATTTTCGGAGCCAGATTATTTATGTAAACATTTATTTTTCATTCTCAGTAAGTTTTCTAATTAATTTTTCTGTCACCGATCTGTTGCTACGCTGGTATTTATTTCAAGGCGCTAAAAGAGACTGTCTTATGCGAGCAGAGCAGAGTTGAAAGCTAGAGGCGGCACCAGCAAGCAAAGTGTCGACCTAGCCCCTATGCCATAGAGTAGGGGTGGGTATTTATTTTAAAGGCGCAACCGAGTTTTTGGCCGGGTAAACCCAAAAACCCCCATGTTTTTGCTCGGGCCTAGCGTTCAACCCAGCTCTCTATCTAGATGCACAAAATTAAATTAATAATAAAAAATAAATAAATAAATAAATAGACAAGAAGTTTATGGGGGACAAATGAAACTCATAAATGTTAAAAAAAAAAGAAATGTTTTATATTAATTTTACTCTTAATTCTAATAACAGAGAAGTACTTAAGAGTGGATCTGACTTGTTCAGGTTAGGATCTGAACTTCTTCTAGCCCTAAGGGTGGCCCTGGGCCTCACTTCTACCCAGAGGGTGGATCTCACTTCTACCCAGAGGGTAGATTTGGGTTTCACTAATACCCAGAGGGTGGACCCCGATTTTCTGGGTCAAACTGATTCCTGGTAATAATGCTACGACAAAATCCCTCTTTCCAGGTTGTGCCTCGATAACTAGCTAAACTAGCCAGAAAATACTCAAAACACAAATCTCCACAATGTTTTTGAGGTACACAAAATGAAATTTTTCACCCAAAACCCGCAGGATGGCGGCAATATAACGGGAGGGAAATTTCTGGACTCACTTTTGCAATGATTCACGGGAAAAAGTAGGAATGACAGTTATATTCTCTCCATTTTATACGAAGCCCAAAACCTGCGCTGTTTGAGCTTCTTTTTTCCTCAACATAAGGCGCGAGACAAAAGGAATCTTGAACAAGTAGCAATTGGACAAAAGGAATGACAACTCAAGACAGTGGGCTTAAACAGCATTGCTAACTAATAAGTCGTTGACATTTCCGACTCAAAATCAAATAGGACTTCACTGTTTATCCCTTAAACAAAAATTAGAATTTTCCCTCAGCCATTAGCAACACGATATTAGTTACTCATCCAAATTGCCTCCCAAAAATTACCCCAGAAATAGCTACCCAACATGCAACGGCTTAAAAGAATGCAAATTTGCCTAAACGTCAGCTGGAAAGGTCACATAACCCCCAACAAAAGGTAAACAAACCCATGAAAATACTTCAAATAAAAATTCGGAAAACGGTAAGTAAAATAGATAAATGTAATAATTTAATTTGCAATAATCAGCACAAAAAAAAGATATCTTATAAAAACGTAAATAACTACATTTTATTTAAATATAAACAACCTAAAACCGTGACGTAGAGTTGCCGACCTAAAAATTCAAGTTAGGAAAGGTTTTTAATTGGGGCTTGTATTTCTTGTAGGCAAATTACTGATAGATAAAGCAAATAATTAAGTTGGGAAGAAACTTTGCAAGGGAATGAAATTTGGAATAACTCGAAAAGCAATAGGACCCAAAAATGCAATGAATATTAGGTTGTCATACGAAGAAGAAATGAGAAATGCTTAATAACAATGATATAGTGTTGCCCAAAATGTAAATATCAGCAAAAAAAGGTAAAATTAACCAAATTAACCATAGTAAATTTAAGATAAAATTTTAACCGTGACACTGTTAAATGTTATTTCCTAAAATTGTTCAAAAGAGGAATATAATAAATTCATTATTATTACCATATTGATTTAATTTTTACCTCATTATTACACGAATTATAGATATATACACTTCTGTACTTATTCATCAATTTTATTACGGACCGCTTTTTGTAAAATAACATATCTAATAAAATACCTTAAGTTTTGTTTCTAATTTTAGCCGTCCTTTAATTACGAACACTTATTCCGTATCAAAGCGTCCTAATAATTAAATAATCGCTTTAAATATGTTATATAATTTGGTATGAGGGGGTGTACTATAAAAATATTTCTAATCAAAACTTCCCTAATATGTTTTTGCTGGTAAATTACTCGTTGCCGTAGAAACCTCGCAACCTTATGAAGAACATTAAATTTGTTCGTGTTGCTTTAGTCACCTTTCGTACACACAATTTAAAGCTTGACAATGATCTAAAGATGTCGTAACTGGTATAAAATGGCCTTAGCTATAAATGATACAAGGGGTTCATCCTTGACCTACTTCTAATATTTTGTATAAAATTGGGTTTATTCAACAACTTCTCGATTAACGACGTGGCTGAAATTAAATTTCTCGATGATGTCAGGGCATGATGACCTCGAATTTTGCAATAACTCCGATAATACTGTCTTTGACAACTCCCATACTATTTCTATTAATAAAAATATCGGATTTTCCATATATCGATATTTTTAATTATCTCAATATCGGATTTCGATGTAATAGCAAAAATATATAAAATATTGACTATAGTCAGTTTAAAAATAAGCAATTCAAACTTTTAATTGAACGTATTTATTGAATAAATCAAAATTATAATCCAAACAGTACATATCTTTACATCAAAATTTGGCAAAATTGGCAAATGTATCAAACCAGTGACATTCTTTGGCAACTGTTACAGGATCGGAGTGGCCCTTTCTACTATTTTCTTTTTTCGCTATTTAACCAGAAATTTGTTGAATGATTTATAAGCAAGTTTCACAAACTAAATATCCTTAAGAACGAAAAATGATATACACAAAAAATTTAAAATCGAATCCGAAAAATCTGATTCTTGCGGGAAAAGAAAGTTAAAGGTTTCAATATTACCGGTATATAATTAGATTTACCGCGCTATGCCGGGAATTATAATTTTCTGAGATTTTCAGAGCGTCCGACCATAGTAATCGAGCGCCGCATACAGCAGTATTGTATGCGTGATCACCGCACGCCGTCACACGTCAGCGTAGTGGGAGCTCGAGCCATCTATTTAAGTCCGAGCAGACCATTATTTCGCTGAGAACTGCACGTTCTCCACCCGGGTCAACAGTCCAAACGGACTGGACCGGGTCGTCTGCCAGACCGCGCCTTCCAGGTCTAGCAATGTAGGTAAGGCTAGGCTTGTGTGTATATGGTGTTTCACCATACACTTCCTTCCTTACGTCCTACCCCGCTAATGGCCAGCATTGCCGAGGACCCTTATAGGAACGGGGAATGTCGTGTCATCCTACCGTCACTGCCGAGGACCCTTATAAGAACGGGCAGTGTTGGTTTCTTTCCTAATTTCCTACCGCTATTGGTCGACATTGTCAAGGACCCTTATAAGAACGGGCAATGTCGTTCCGTCCTGCTGACGCTGTCGAGGACCCTTATTAGAACGGGCAGCGTCAGTTCCTTTCGTTCCTTCCTACTGTCACCGATACACACACGCACTAAATGCCGTCAGTTTTTGTTGATATTTCCATATTGACCAGGAATGTGTTTTACCGCCAGGTGTCCTCCGATGTCCGTTGACAAGAGCGATAAACAACTACCGTCCCGACGCTAATCGCCGCCGCCGCGTGTAAAGACCGTCGCTGTGTAGAAACGTCGCCGATCGATGCCGTGTTATTGTTACATACCGCGTATACCGCCGTCGGTCGAATTTTAATTCGAAGCGCCGTGGACCGTGAACGCGGACTTTAGATACGAGACGTCGTGAATGATACCGCCAGGTTACCGTCTTCAGCGCAACCGAACAGTACGAGCTACCGTAAACAGCTCTCAAAACATACTTTTGCCCTCCAGACCGTTTATTTGTTTATATTATTGTCCATCTTAGATTGTAAATTAGTTTTAGGCCATATCTTTGTATAAAAGAATGGAATACAGGATACAGGATGTTTTATAACCGCTTGTTTCATTACCTAGTCCCATTTTTAACATTACAGATAATAATTGGCAGCCGACAGCCAGCACTAATATACGCACTTGACCCCTGGCTTGCCGTTCTCCACTGTAACAAGCTGCCCGGTGCATAAGTAGGCCCTCGACCACATGAATCTCGAGGGTGGCGCCCGAGAACCGACCACCGAGTGGATGTTTTAACCTTCAGGCAGTCAAACCGTTGATCAGTTGAGAGAGCAGGGATATCCCGAATATACGTAGATACCGCCGACCCGATAACCCTGCGCTGAGCATTTGACCGATGACTGTCAGCACGAGAAATATCCATTGACGGATGTTCCGCTGCCGTAATCAAAATAGATCCGTAGAGCACGACTCGACCTGCTCGCCCGCCTACGCGTCACAAAGTAAAACCGATATAACCAAAAATAATGATTCTGATCTAATTCATTGTTTATATAAGAAAAAGGAACAACGGATGCAACGGACTTAACTGCGTTCCTTTTTCATGTATTAATTTAGTGTTTTTTTTTCTGCTTTATTTTATCTGTCTGAAATTTAGATATTTTACTACTGATGATGAAAGTTTGTGCTTTCGAAACACGTACAGTACTTTGTCAGAAATAAACTAGAGCTATTTAACACACTAGTGGAGTAGAAAAACAAGCACTATAAAGTGTTTTTTATTACAATATAATAATAATAGTCTAAAACCTATAGACTATCCTGAGCTTAACGTCACAAACACTAAATATTACAATATTAAATAGCGACACAAAGTGTCTAAACTATTTTATACCTTCATATAATAAGAATATCACAACGTTGTTGACAAAGTACATAAAATGTGTTTAATAATATTTTATAGCCGTTACTATAGAACGACAAAAGAACGACGCCGTTAGTCTGAGGTGAGGTTATGTATTAAAATTCTTCTTAAAGAAAACAGATGTTTTTTACGTTTCTTTTTTGTTACGGCCCTGTGAGGCAATTTTATCTCTTTCATTATTATGGATAAATATAAAGGAGAGAAAACCACTAAATGTTTTAGTATTTTACTATTCCTACTGCATTTGGAGTAGATTAAGCGTGTTATCCTTCAAATTTTTATAAAAATATATACGGAACATTTTGTAGAATTATTAAATTTTAGATAACAAAACATGTTAAAAATTATAAAACAAATATAAACGTTGGTTTAGTTTTAGAAATAATTTTTCTGTACTCCGAGAGGAACACAGAAAATCGAAATGAACAACCGTAGTTATATTTACTAGGAATATTTTTTTTGGATGTATAGCAACTAAAAACCCATATAATTAGTAAATTTGCAAAGATATACACCGTTTCGACTATATATTATTTTACCACGCAAAATACATGAAACATTTCTCGTGTCTAATTTAAAATAGTATCGAACAATTGAAGAATTTACTGCTGACAATATATTAATCCACTTCCTTATTTTTCACTAATTAAATTAACCGAACTATATAAAATAAGCATTAATATCGACTATATATTATTTTACCATGCAAAATACATGAAACGTTTCTCGTGTCAAACTTAAAATAATATCGAACAATTGAAGAATTTACTGCCAACAATATATTAATCCACTTCCTTATTTTTCACTAATTAAATTAACTGAACTATATAAAATAAGCATTAATATCCACTAATATAACCTTTCGTCTCGACTTCTATAGTCATCACAAAACGGCCGAAATTCGCTTCAAAAGAATACGTAGTATATAAAAAGGGAGTAGAAAAAGGCAAATATTGTTTAAATTATTTACGGTAATATACAGAAAGAATGGAAAATAACTTATTTTAAAAAATATTGACGTCGATATCTTCATTTTACTACCGATTCATCTTCTTAAAATATATTATTCATAAATATCCATATTTTCAGAAATATCGATATTTAAATAAATCCATATTTTATCAACAGCCATATCTCATTTGCAGTATTTTTTGGTTTTCACGCTGACGTTACGTTTGTCGATCGCTGTTTGAAATTATTGATTCTTTTGTATTTATTGTATTCTTCAAATATAAATACTTTAAGATCAGAAATGTATAGTTAGTTATAAAGGAAATTACTCAATCAAATCGCTTAAAATAGCAGAAAGTGATTCATCGTGAAAATTTTGTGCCCAGTTGAGTTTGTAGATTTTATCTAATTTTCTTGTCGTGAGAATGTAATAAGTAAAGAAGATTTTATTTGGCAGATGCGCTAACAGGACTCTAAATCGAGTATAATTACCAAGATTAAAAAAACACAGCGCAACAAATAAAAATTCCCATTATCAAAAATACTTATCATCAAAAGGGAAAAGTGGCACTGGAAATATTTAATCCTTTGGTGATTAAAAGCATACAAAGTTTTGACAAAAATATCGCTTATCACCTGAATGCCACACACAGGACATCCCTTATCATCTGAATGCCACAAGCAGGACAGTACTGAAAACATGAGAGAAGAATGATACCAGAAAAAGTTCTTTAACAAAGTCATACCGAGGAAAAAATCATGAAAAGTAGTAATTGAAAAATCACATTTCTTGGGCGCTGAGTCAGAAGCAAGAAAAAGTCTTAGAAAAAGACAGAAAAAAAACTTTGAAAAGAGAAAGATCAAGAAATAAAAGGTACATTCTTTACTACAACTACTACTACTACAGTACTGAAGACTGTTCTAGTGAAATTGAGTAATTACTAAAAAATAGTTGTATCAAAGAATATGATATGTACAACCTAAAACCGGAAATGCCCCTGTTGACTTATTTGAGAGGATATTGCATCCACATTGCTTTAAAAAGATCAAAATAAAATTATTGGAAAAATTCATTGATATGGTGATGAAGAACTTGTAGAAAATTATTTTTATCTCATAACAAATTTAAGCAAAGAGGCGCTGCTTTGATATTCTGTA
This sequence comes from Diaprepes abbreviatus, assembly GCA_034092305.1. Taxonomy (NCBI): domain Eukaryota; kingdom Metazoa; phylum Arthropoda; class Insecta; order Coleoptera; family Curculionidae; genus Diaprepes; species Diaprepes abbreviatus. The sequence goes on along the minus strand of JASJET010000122.1, from coordinate 27,862,186 downwards.
ATTCATATAGTGATTATTTTATTAATTTTGGCCATGAGAAAATATTCTTGAACATTTTTGTTCAAAGGTCATTACGGACTAATCTTATTAATTTGGATATGCCCTAAAACAAGACTTCATAAAATATTTTGATGGCTGAAATGTACACTCAGTCAAACGATGATTGACATTTTGCTTACCAGTAACATTAATACTTTGATTAAAAATTACTATACTAGAAAAAATTTTCAATTAAGCAAAGCTTATAAAAGGAAATTAAATACATAGACAAAATAACTATATATACTGTATAATAAGAAGTGTCTAGGTTCAAACATTGCCCAATTTTCTTACATGTGTTGAAAATTGTCCGTATGTTTGATTTTCGGAGCAATCTGGCAATCCTGTCGGTGGTTCCGTGTATGTAAGGTAAAACAACACTGTCCATAGGAGGTTCATTTATGGCATTTTGTTAAGGAGTTGGGTTTTTATATTTATTAATAGAACGTCTTATATCTTCAGCGCAATATCCGCTGCCTCTCAGAGCATTAGTCAGTTTTTCTGTTTCTGATTTTAGTGACTGTTCGTCATATATTGAAAGTGCTCTATGTACTAAAGAGTTTATAACGGATTGTTTTTGAGAAGGATGATGGTGTGATGTTGCATTAAGATATCGATTTGTATGTGTTGATTTTCTGTACACAGAATGTCCTAATTTGCCATTCTCTTTCCATTTGATTCAGTTTCCATAGTTAATTTTATGCTAGGGTGTTGTTGGTTTAGATGATCCAGGAAATTATGAAGGTTATCTGCGCCATGCGGCCAAACTACGAACGTGTCATCTACATATCTGCACCAAAATTTAGGTTTTAGAGGAGCAAATGACAAGGCGTTTTCTTCGAAAGTTTCCATGAAGATGTTAGCTATCACAGGTCTGAATGACTTTGTACGGACGGATCCAACAAATAAAATCGAAAGGAACCTCATATCTCTAATTAACGCTTCCAGCCTCACTCCAGAAGAAAAGAAAGCCGTTAAACCAGGCAGCTCCAAGATTCCACCCATCTATGGACAGCCTAAAATACATGAAGAAAATGTACCTCTACGTCCAATTGTCAGTGCAAACTACGAACGTGTCGTCTTCATATCTGTACCAAAATTTAGGATTTAGAGGAGCAGACGATAGGGCGCTTTCTTCGAAAGCTTTCACAGGTGATAGCGGAGATCACATGGCTGCTCCCGAAGTCTGCTCATATAAATTTCCTTCAAAAGTAAAATAAGTGGAAATCAGACATACCTTAATTAACTCTAGTAGGGTAGAGTCCCTGTTGTTGTTTCGTAATATGCCAGATATTAGGGAAACTGAATCATCTATGCAAACATTTGTGTACATGGATTCTACATCAAAACTGACCAATATATCTGGGGGCTCTAATTGGATGGTTTTTAATCTTTGGACAAAGTGTCCAGAGTTTTTAACTAAGGATTCGGTTTTTCCTGTAAAGGGATGTAAAAATTTGGCCAAATATTTACCTATTTTGTAGATTGGTGGGTTTATTGCGCTGACGATTAGACGTAGAGGTACATTTTCTTTATGTATTTTAGACAGTCTGTAGAGGCGTGGAATCTTGGAGCTGCTTGATTTTACGGCTTTCTTTTCTTCTGGAGAGAGGCTAGAAGTGTTGATTAGAGATGTGAGGTTCCGATTTTAGTTGTTGGATCCGTCCGAATGACTTTGTCTGTATTGTCGTCCAAGAGGTGGTTTATTTTTCAGTATATTTATCCTTATCCGTAACAACAGTAGCATTTCCTTTGTCAGCTGGGAGAATTAAGATGGTGTTGTTCTCTTCAGTTTTTTAATAGTCTTCTTTTCCGCTAATGTGATATTTGATTTCGGTAGATGTGAGTGTTTTACGATCTTCGCTCTTTCGTATCGAATGTTCGTGTCTGCATGCTCTGGAGATAATTTTCTAGTGGAAGCTTCGACACTGGAAATTATTTTTTCCACTGATATGCGGAGTAAAGATCCCTGAAGATGCATCATGCAATCATGGGCGAAATGTCGGATAATAATTCCAATTTGACACGGCCTAAACCCAATTAACATGACCAAAGCCTTGAAAGCTTCCGTTCTTTATAAGTTTAAAATATTTAAATAACGATCATTTAAAGTTCATAAATAAATTTAAAATTAAAAAAAAAAAATACTTAAATCAAACAGAAAGTAGATAATAACGTGTTGATGTAATGGCTTCCGGGCGATGTAGTCACGAAACAGTGCTGTGTCTTTATATTTTAGTTGTTGGTTTATCACAGATATCTGTTAAACCTTCGTAAAGTATGTATGCACAATTTCAAGTTTCAAGACGTTTTTTGTGTGACAAAGCAGCCACGAAAATTAATGACTAGGGCGTGTTTATATCAAAATAGAGCATGTTGAGCAAAGAGCAATGATAAAATATTTAGGTTAAAAGGATAAGGTAAGGCACTCTAGTAAATTTCATTATATTTGATTTTTGAGGAAAAGATATTCTTGATAAAAATTTTGCTTACCTTGGGTGAAACCCAAACGGTGATCAAAGTTATGATAAAGTATACAAGGTGTTCAAAATATTAAAACCTAAATTAAGTCTTAAATAAAATACTGTTATTTGTAGTTTTTACAAATTTTATTTAACTGTGTTATTCCAAAATAGAAAGAAAGCCTAGATACGTAGTTTAATGAAAAAATTAAAAACTAATTGTCCCCAAAAAATAAAATTTTTCAGGTTAAGCCTTGTAATAAACCATTCTCTTTTTGATGGTGTTACGGTTTAATTTCACTCTTACGACTTAGCTTTATCTTTTAGGTAAAACTTGTACCACTTCGTTTCTATACTTATGAGTATGAGTATGCATAATGATATCATTAATATCATCTGTTAAACGATTTATGAGTGAGTGAGGTAATATTCAACGTCAGAGACTCTTAACTCCTTAACTTTACTACTTTTTAATGGTCTGCCTAATCGACCAAGTTGTGTCTTTATTGATTAATGTACACAGGTCTCGGGTAGTTGTGTCGAATTTTGTTTAATTGCACCAAAAATAAATTTAACTTGGATATACTAATTTTTCTGACCTTATTCTACAATAAAATCATGTTTTTTGTATTTTATTCATTTAATATCTACATTAGCATTCGGGGGTTGCACTAATGAACTTGTCTTGTTCTAGCTAATGAAGTTACCTAGGTAAGTAATTGTACTCATGTATTGGACTAAGTACAATTGCGATCAGTTAAGTCCATCTCATTACCGGCGTTTTTTTTTTGGAACAATTTTTTTTACAAACTTTTTGGGAGGAAACGATATTTGAGTGAGAAGCAGCTTGTGTCCAACGTATTTAACTCCAATGGATGGAATTTTCAGCCGGTAGCATTTAGGTTTCTTTTTTTGGTTTCTTTTGTTTTTTTACCTGACCATTTGTCTTTGCTGCTGTTACTATTGAAGATTATTGGGTAATCACAAGTAACTACACACGTGGTGCGGATCTTCCTTCGTTCTTAGTTCATTCTTTAAATTTATTTGCCCCGTTGTGCATTTTAGAATTCGTTGAGACGTATATTATGGCATGAAGGTCCTTAAAAGTCTATAGAGGCTCTTTTTTTTAACACAACTCTTAAGTTTTTCCGAACAACTGGTGAATTTTAAGGTAGCATCTCATTTTATAATGTGTAAATTGTTACGCAGCTGCCTGTTGATATTAGTTATTTTTACCTACAGTTTTCAATTTAAATGGGGTAACTTTTTTTTATTTCGTTATGTTTCTCTGTGGGGTACTGCTAGGTATGTATGATTATCTCTGGAATCAGTATATTATAAACTAAATGAACTGATTTTTCTTGCAAGATAAATATATTTGTAAATCAAAATACAATTATTTTAAGCCAAAAGTGATGTTAATTAATTTGTAGTTAAATAGTAATATTTTGAATTATTAGCTTCATATTGAGAGCTTGTAATAATATAATATTATTGAAAATTGAACTACGTAGTTTTACAAAATATTTCATATATATTTTCTAGTAAGCTTTGCGCAAACTAGTTTACAGATTCATCTTTTTTTTTTAAGTTTTTAAAATCTAATATTACTTTCAGTTACATATTAAGTATTTAATAATTTGTTTTATTTGAGGAGAATTCACCTTTACTATACACTTAATTGATTTTTGTGTTATCTTTGTATTATTTTATAATTTGGGCAACGATTTGCCATAATTTCTATAATGTTATACGAGAGGAGCTGATAATAATAACAGAACATATTTTAATATTCTAATTTATTAATTAATATTTAAGAATTTGAATTTAATTCAAACTAGCTATTAGCTTTACAGTAAACTATACACTCTGTTAGTGTTTTAAATGTTTTATTTTATTTTAGGGTTCTTTCTTCCCCCTACTTCTTCTTCAACTCTATTTTCTCTCCTTACTGGAATTTACTTTTTAGATACACTTTTTTGTTCAATTATTTTGGCGTAGGTTTATATATTTCCTTTTCTGAATATACGGATGGGGATTTGACCCCCTTATTACACACTGAAGCCCTGCCTCGCTAGCCCATAATAGGCATGATGACTGATTTTGGAAAAATACTCCACGATATTTTTACGCATCTATTTTATACAAAATAAATCTTATTCCCACAAGAAATTAATGTTTTGAAGGAAAAATTGACCATTTTAAAATACAATTTAAATTTCGCATCAAAACGCTAGAATAGAATGGCGTTTGTCTGTGACGTCACCCTTTCGTAAACACTTGACAAATAGCATCTTATTGCTTGCTTCGATTCATATTTTCCATTATTTTGTGCGATAATCATGAATTTCAATGTGTATTGATGATGTGCAGTTCCTCGATGTAATAATACATCGATAAAAACTCCGAATAAGTTATTTATTAACGTGCCAATGAAGAAAAATACCAAAAATACGTGGCTAAATCTTGCAAGGCGAGACCCAGCTTCTGCATCTGTTAATTCAGTAATTTATTTCTGCGAAGATCATTTTGATGTAAGTATCTATTTTATATAAATAAGTGGCGAAGCTCGCAAACAAAATATATGTAAGGTAAATATTTGTCAATAACACTGTCGATCCCGTTTAAAGTTAGATTTCATTTTTTTATTACTGTATTATAGTTAAAAAGTAAAATCTTTTTCTTTTTTCAGTTACCAAAGGATATGGAACATTATATACAGTACCATGTAATGGATTCAGTTTTACAAGTGCGCATGAAGTCAGGGTGTATACCCACAAGATTTAAATGCTAACTAGGTAGAAGCAAACGAACTTCTCACATCGCTGAGCGTCCGTATGCTCTCAAAAAACAAAGGAGGTGTCTAATTGAAGAAAGTCAGAAAGATGTAGCACAAACAAAAACACCTACAGAACATTTAGAACTCGCAGGCACTTCATCAGAAAGTTCAGGTATGTACCCATTGCTTTTTTATACCGGTAACCTGTTTTATTGAATTCAAGTGTATATCTTTTATATTTGCCGGTTTATCATAACATTATAGGTAGTTACGATTCCAAACAATCTTTGTAGTACCTATTATTATTATTATTATAGTCTATTGCAAAAATTATAGTACATAATAATGTGTAAATAGTTACAGTTTGTTCACAAATACTTATTTTTATTTTTTAGCTTTGCACACAATTGAAGATCTAGAAGCACCTACTCCCTTTACAAAATCAGCTGATAAATCAGTACAAGTATATATATTATGCAAATTCAGAAGTAAAACTGTCTAGATTAAAGTTAAAACAGTGCACCAGTAAACCTTACTTCCAGCATCAAGGAGTCGATTTTGGCAAATTTGAGCTATTGGCCTTGATAAATCCTTATTGCATCACGTTGTTGTAGTTTTGGTAGCACGAAACTGACACACTTGATAGTTTTATCCACAAAATATCTGATTAGCGATGCAAATTAAGACAAATTCGAACGATAAAGGCATAAACAATAATAATTGTTGTGATGTTTAGGAAAGCGTAACGCCACGCGCTTCTGATTGGTGTTCGATCTAATATGGTCGATTTCTATGTTTTGTGTTTTTATTTTTACTAAAATAAATATAATCTCGCTTGTAATCTGAAAATAAGTGTGTTTTTTAGAATCTGTCTATCCTATATAATTACTTGAAGTCATGATTTCAGTGATTCTTCATTACAGTCATCATGCCTATTATATTGAGGAATCAGATAAGCTTTTAAATCCCCGTTGTTAACTTTAACCGTCAACTAACTCCTATAAAGATTGGGACTTTTAAAATGGCTTTTGATTATTTAAAAATTTATTGTCTATGAATTATGATTTGGCAAACGTGTACGGTATGAAATTTAGATTTTGTCAATTTTTGCTATACAGTGAATAGGTTCAAAAGCCTTGAATATATTAGGTTGCTCAGTATAAAACGTTACCTTAGTAAGCTGAATTTTCTTTTCTTCCCGAGCTCATTTTCTAAAATTTTCTGCGATTATCTTCAAAACGGACTCTAACTATGTTAAATTCTATTGCAAATAAAGTTAATAGATGTTAGTACGTTTTTCTGTCAGTTTGAATCCTCAAGTTATTTATTAGTTGAGTAAATGCTGTAGAGAAAGTACCGAAACCAGCAATGGCAGTTTGCAGTTCAACTAGAATGTAGCGATTGGCTCTCTAAATTTACCAGGTTTCCTCTCACTAAACTGAAGATTTGCACACGAACTGAACAGCTTTTTCTAAACGGCCACTTTCAGTTAGCTCTATTTGTGAAATTGATAATCTTCATTAACTTTAAATACAGGTGAATTAATTCGTCAATGGATACTTTTCTGTCAATATCAACGTAACGGACGTTATTTATGTTTTGCCAAAAAATAGTAACTAAATAAGCAATTGACCAACCTTAGAACAACGGATTTACCTAGCAAAATTTTATTGAATTCGAAATGAATCTTATCGATATGATATTGAGGTATTCAGTGAAAAGAACCTAAATGTTTACGTAACTCGAAAAGCCGTGCGGTAGTTAATTCAGAAATCTGACTCTACTAGACATGTGAAAAATATCAAGAAGATAAAAAACAGTGCAACCATGACGACGCTGCCACCTTGGAAGTTTCTGAGTATTACAAAATCCTAAATTATCCTTAAGGAAAAGAGCAGACATCTTAGGTAGTTAGCAAGCCTCATATTTATAATATTTGGTTAACAACAAATTTCCGGGTGGTCGAAATTCTACATGAATAATTATTTTTTTATTTCAAACTTATTGAGGTTTCACAACATTGCTTAAAAAATATGTTAAAAGTAAATATGTTTCTACTTTTGAACAACTTACTTAAGTAAAATTTGTAAAAAAAAAATACAAATAACAGAATTTTATTTAAAATTGATTCTACATTTTTGAATATTTTAAATATTCTGTATATGTATCATGACTTCGATTACTGTTTTTGATATCTGAATGCAAACAAAACATTTGATCAAGAATTACTTTTCCTTTATAAATCAAAAATATTTAGTTTAATAGAGTGAGGCACTGTATGTATAAAAGTTTTTAAAATTAGTTCACAACGTTCTCAAAACATCTTTTGATCTCCAGCCTCTATCTGTCCCTGTCATGTCACAGCTCCTGTTCCACTTCTCTCTCTCCAATGTCTTTGTTTAAAACGGGCTGCTTAGAACCCTGCTTCTAACACGGGGAGGACATACACAGGTTTTTCCATAGGTTATTGTAATAGTTTTTCTTTAGTTATATTTTTCGAAGGGCCATCAAAGTTTATAAATAAAAGAGCATCACAGCCGATTTCCTTGGTATTTATTAATAACAGTAAAAAAGAAGAATTATAAAAATGGTTATTTACAGTATTTCTCTTGAAACTATATAATACGCCAATGCACTACTTTTTTTACTTTACATTTATTATTTCACTTTACTTTTATTCCATCAAATTTACGAGAGAGGGAGATATTTTACTAATACAGGATTGCACACACCGTGCCTTTATTCCCAGAGATTTACAACGAGCGTTTTCTTTTTCAACTTGAGAGAGCGAGATATTTCTTTTCTTTTTTACGCGAGCTGAGAGAGTTTTTATTACAAGAGCTGAGCACTTTCTGACCCTTTTCAAATGCGGAGAAGATATCTCTTTTTAATTTGTATTCACGTCCTTTTCTATCTGAATAGCACCCGGTGGCCAATCGCAGTTTTTCCTGACAATGCCAAAAGTATCGGTTTATCTCTCGGCTTAATTTCACCGGTGTTTTTCTTTTTGCGGCACGGATCAAATAGATATAGCAATCTTGGAAGCAATAAAAAATTAAAATATGATATTTCAACCTATTTAGAGGAATAAGCAACTTTTAAAAAGGTTTTAGAATAACATTTTCTTGTGAATGTTATAGAGAGTTTTGGCATGACCAGATTTGTTTATTAGATTCAATTAGTGGAATTATCTACTGACCCCGTTGTGAACGTTTTCACAACAGTCTCTATCTATTTATTTCCCCTTGGTAGCCATTGCCACATACTTGATAGATATTCTATCTTCAGGTAATCCCTGTACATAACCATACCATATAAGTTGTTTTTTTATATCGTCTGTGATTGCATCTGTTACTTCCAAAGGCTGATTTGTAATTCATTCTCTTCTGAAACTTCCTGCTATTCTTCTTCAAAAGTTAATTTATTAGATTTCTGTTCCATTGACATTTTTTTAAAGCATACTGTGCAGCTTAGTTATACTTTTAACTATAATGTTGTGTATACGTTTATACTTTCCTTATTGATGATTGTGTTCCCTAAGGTATTATTTATTGATATGGCTTTTTTTCTGAACGTGTTCTTTCTCTAATCGCAGGATCTAATTTTCCGTTTCGTAAGATGTTTACTCCTAGATATTTATTGTTATTAATATGTTTATATGTTCTCCAATAATAGGTCTTGTTTCTGTCCTGCTATACAAATATGTTTGGTTTTGAAAATATTGACTTCCATTTGCCCTTTCTGGTGTCTTTCGAAAAAATTTCTCTTTATTATATATATATATATATATATATATATATATATATATATATATATATATATATATTCTTGATTCTTGAACCATAGATTATATAATTTTTCCTTTATTTTGTCTTTTCTTGGGTTTAGGTTCTATATTTAATAAAAAACACAAAACAATTGACGTTTCGCCCTTTATTTAAGGTATTTTCAAAACTTCCTTCTTGACATTTTGTTTGACATTTTAGTAATAAAATAACAAAATGTCAAGGAGGAAGTTTTGAAAATGCCTTAAATAAAGGGTGAAACGTCAATTGTTTTGTGTTTTTTATTAAATATAGAACCTAAACTCAAGAAAAGACAAAATAAAGGAAAAATGATATATATAGAAAATATGGTAATCTGTTTGTGGAATATCAGATCTTCAACACCTCCAAGCATATTTCTTAATACCTTATAATATAAAGTCTGTGGTAACATTTTTTCCGATCTTTATTCTCTTTCTAGTTTGGTTATGCTACCTTTCCACCATTTTTATTTAATATTTGTTTTTTTTTTCGTATGCTTTTTTCAAGTCGATAAAAACCATGAGCACTTTTTGGTTCCTAGTTAATTTATTTCCTGTAACCAGCAATTCGTAGCCTTATTGTGGATCTACCTGCTCAAGAGCCTAACTGTTCTCTCTCCCCTCTCTTCTGTTTGTATCCGTTTTCGATTCTTTTTTTGAGATTTTTTGCATATATTCTGGTAATAAAATTAGTTACAGCTATTCTGCGTTAGTTTCCCCATTTTCTCTTACCACCTTTTTATATATAGTTGTTGTTATGATTCTGAGACACCTTTCTAAAATAATTCTGTTAGATGTTCATTCTATTTACTATTTTGTATATTTCAATAATTCCTATGAAATATCTCCTGCGCTTTATTATTTTTTAGTGATATACATATTCCTTCTATCTTTATTCCGATTGGTGATCCCACCTTGCATTCTTACTTCTGATTCTTTAAAACATTCTTTCCAGTCTTGGGATTTAATTATTAATATCATATTCTTTAAGAATTAAATAAAATATAGACGGTTTTTTCTGTGAATTTTGCTCTTGCTTCAACAACACCACTAATAAAACTCCTAGGTAATCAAAACGCGTATGTTTGGAGAATCAGGGTGAAATTAATAAGAAATATACTGTCTACTTTTTTCTTTAACAATCCGAAGGAATTTATTAAATTATGTACTCTGTTTTGTTCTTTCTATTTTTTGAAAAATTTTGCTTTTTACTTTTGTTTGATCTTCATTGTGTTATTTTTTATGTATTTGTTTCTTCGATGTTGGATATTTTTGATATTTTTTCCTTTGCTGTTTTACATCTTCCTCAATTTGTTAGTCATTTTAGAAAGGTTTTTTGGTTAGCATTTTACCTATAGGTACTTAATGCTTCGAATGCTGTTTTACATTACGTAATCGTAATATTGAGTTAGATCGATAAACTATTTGTTGTTAAACTTTCTTTCTAATTGAATTTGATATAATTTTCTGAAATCTTAACATCCTAGCCCTTTAGATAATATCTTTGTTCTTCCGGCTACTCTATGTCACCTACTTCATTTTGTGTTATTTCTTCAGTTATCTTTTTTGGAATTGCCATCTTTGCTTTGAGTAGGTAGTCGTCACTTCCACATATTGTATCTCTTTGAACTTTCACGTCTCGGATTGTCATAAATACATATTCGATTACTGACCTTAATTTTATGATCTTTTATATTCATATATTTATGCATTTACTTATGTTTTAAAATTCTGTGGATCTTTCTCCATTGTTTTTATTCGTATCATCTCTGTATATGCCTACAACTTTATCGCTGTTATTTTCTCCAACTTCACTGTTGAAACTTTCGAGCTGTATGAGTTCCTATAGTTTTCCTCGTTTTGATATTTCAGCTTACAATTTCTCAAAAAAGATATGATACCAACACAAATGCATAAAAACTTTGAGTGGCTAGATTTTTTTACATTGTGAAGTGGTTGTGCTACGGTTGGACCTCATGCAAACAGACATGCGTAACTATTGGGCCGTCCGTATCTGTTGCAAGATTGATACAGACCATAACCTTCCTCTGCAAGATAGACCACTGAGGGCGAGGTAGTTACTTGTGGAAATATATTTGTCATCATATTTTCTGTAAGATATGGTACTTCGTATGTTAACGATATTCCAAAAGCAAACTTGTATAGTGATCTCGAACTTCTGCTAATCAAATTTAGAGAGAACAGCAAGGGAAAATGCATTCATCTGCTGAAAAGGAAATGTCTCCTTTTTTGGAATAATTCTGAGATTATTTTAGTTCATTATTTAAATAAATTGCATATAATTATCAGTTCCAACTTATACTTAAACGCGAGTTGTAATCATTGGAAAACTTCCAGGAACGTGAACAAAAGGTGTGCTTCCCAATCAGTGTAACCAGAGTGGTACTACATCTTATATGGTATGGTTACTATTACCTAAACACCATTTTAATTATTTCAACATCTTCTTTATTCATCCGACCTCCCGTACTAGAAACAATGCATCAACATGTAAAAATAAATTTTATTGAATAAGTTTAACCACTGCCAAAATGTTTGTAATAAATATTTAATTAATGTTATATTACATATAACCCTTCTTATAATATGGTAAAGCATTTTGGCGATAATTCAGTACCAAAGAGCGAGCTAAAAGAACTATAAATATATATATATATATATATATATATATATATATATATATATATTTGCAAAACTTTTACATATAAGCATAACATCTTTTTGAAAATATTCACATAGTAAATTCAAAAATAATAAAAGTAACTTTTTCGATTTTTTTTTGGAAATATTACAAATTGAAAATTTGAAATAAGACTTGTTAATTTAACTTTAGTTCAGACGCACTGTGGGCAACTATATTGAAAAATAATGTAGAGATTTTGCCCTGGTCTTATTATGCCACTGTAGTGGTAAAAACCATGATAACCTATGGTTCGGTTGTAGGGTGAAAAAAAAAACAGTCTGGGGCAGGCCACTCTAGATCTCTTTAAACTACAGAGACTGGCCTCTCTGTGGATAACGGAAGCCATGAGAAGCACCCCGATAACAGCAATGGAAACCTTACTAAGTCTACCTTCTCTGAATATAATGATTATTATGCCAAGAGCCTATAACTTTAGCAGAATAACTGGAAGGCTCTGATCGATTACTGAGTTAGCCAGAAAATCTCGTTTGGTTTACAGACGGGTCCAAAACTGAGCATGTTACAGGATAGGCTCCAATACATGGAGCCACACCCAGATTCAATATAAGTGAAGCAATGGGGTATTTCACTACGGTTTTCCAGGCAGAAACACTTCCTATTGATACCTATCTTCGATAATATCTGATGAGGGATTTCAAGAGCAGGACAGTTTTTATTTTCTCGGACAGTCAGGCAGCGCTCAAAGTGCTCACACGTAATCAGATCGCATTAAAACAGTTCTTCAGCTTCCCGGTTTACGTTGTATTTTGTTTATTTTACATGATTTAATAATGCTGTAAAAAGTTAAGGCACAATTACAAACGTTTTCAAGAATAATGACAAAAATTTTCTGTTTTTTGTATGATTTTTATTTTTCCTGATGTAGAATCAATGCATCATAGTCTATTAAATTATGTAATTGTAGTTGTATTAAAAAGTATTATTTTATCGATCTCTACCTCGCTTTATCGGTTCCATTTGGCATGATGAAATTTAATAAAGTGTAGTGAGAAATGGTATTTCTACGGTCCGGAACTCATTTAAATTAGTGTGCCTAAATTCATTAATTATAGTATATATTGCTGACCTGGTCATTTCCAAGATTAAACGGGCTGAATTAAATAACTGAAATATTCTGTTAAAGGTTAAATATGGTGTAACCTAGTTTCAGGTAAATTATTTTCGGATTTAGGTATATGTTTATTAAGGAATAACATTATTAACATTAAATTAATTTGTTAATAATTATTTCGGTCTACGAAACTTAATTCACGAAATTTATTTATGACATTATGAGAGGGCACTAAAAAAGTTTTAACACCAACAGTGATACTAAAGACTTGCAATTAAATGATAATTTATTCTTCAACACAACTCCATTGTACTTGCGCCACCTGTCCTGCAACGACAAAAAAAAGGTTTCCTTGCTCTTCGCAATAGGCTCCAGTATCCTTAACTGATTATTATCAGAAAAATGACGCCCTCTAAGGTGCTTCTTCAAATTACTGGATAAAAAAAAGTCAAACGACTCTAAATGTAGACTATACAGAGTATTATCGAGCTCAAAACAGTTACCCTTGTAGAGAATGGGTTGAACTTTTACTGCTTTGTGAATTCACGCATTATCGTAAAGAAGGAATTCATTCTTGTGACACAAACCCAAACATTTCTGATCAATAGAGATTCACGGTTTAAATTTCAGTCTAAATTTATTATGTCTAATTTAATTCTTTTTTTAAGTACCTCTCATAAAGTCTTTGAATGCTTCCTTATCAGTTTCCCAGATCGGTGATTTTTTCTTCCTGAATTTTGGCTGTATTCTTACACTACAAAATAATGGTTTTATTTAAAATTAGATTATCACTGTTTGACCCCTATTTATGTTGTTTTGATTGGCGTTTGCTAGACTCTGGGTGGTTGTATATATTTCTATTGATGTTCAATTGACTGTTACCTTTTTCAAGTTAAATTTCGGTTTTTTGCCTACTACTCGAGTGTAATTTTTCCTTTTGTTCTTTTGCATGACAGTTTTCTTGCAATTTTTGTGATCATTTTCGTAGACTTTGCTTTGTTTATGGTATTGTTTTCTTTTAGGTCAGGTTTTCTGCCACTGTCGAGTTTTGACAGAAGTTGCTTTTCAGCTGTTTTGATATTAGGATTTGAATCCATTGTATGTAATCGTTGAAATTTAATTTATTTTTAACCGTGCCAATGCTTTTTCTTTACATTAATTGACATTATAAATTTCCCATCAATACATCATCTACTTGTTTCGTAACTTGCCTCGTCGTTGTCGATTTGTGGCGACATCTAGCCCACGGGATTCCCAAACCTTCAAAAAATCGATAATTTTTGACAGAAGTCTTTTCATTTGCTTTACCTTATAAGCCAGTATTTGCAGGAAACTGATCATTCACTTGGTCTACGTCGGAAGTGGCCTACAGAAAGTGTGGTTGGGTTACTCATTTTAGTTTGAGCAAAAATGTTAATGATTAATGCCTTAACTTATCTTACAAATTCATTTCAGCCATCTGTTCTTACTCACGGACTTGTATAGGTTTGTTTTTGAATTGTTATCTATTTTAAATATTGGACACATTTGAAAAAAGTAGCGTTGAATATATGCATGAATCTTAGATATAAATAAGGCCGAGGGGATTTGCTTTGGCTTTACTTTCCTCTTTGAAATAAATAAAGCTCTGTAAATTTTTCATCTCAATTTTGAGGTGAAAAAGAGTTAACGTTATTCTAGTAAGAGTTTAATTGTAAAGGTAAACAGGTAAAGAATAAGGTAACTACCTTATTCTTTACCTGTTTGCTACTTATTGACTTATTGTTACCGGAATGAGCTTTTTAGACGGGGATTTTAGAAGTTCTGCAAGGTTTAGTGAAGGAATTCTTTTAACCTCACATAAAAAGTCAACAGATCTTAGTTGATTTTTTTTTGCATTTATTTTTTGGTAAAAATCTTCGTTTTTCAATTTATGAGCACTGATGTTAAACTCTTACCTACACACAACTACACGGTTTAATAGTGTTGCAGTCAGATTGGTACTAGACAAGACAGCTATCAGTCTCATCTTTGGAATCACAGGAAAAATAATTTTTATTATTACTTTCCATTTTAAACATTAACAGTCTAAAGAGTTCTGTACATTAAAGTTTGGGAGAGAGGATGGGTGTTTTACCACTCAAAAATAAGAGATATGCAAAAATTATATTCTAGTATTCCGAATAACAACCGAATTAAACTATGTTTTATGTTTATCTTACTAACCAAAGGAAAACTAAGGAAGATCATCCATGGGAAGCTTGGATATTTCAAAAGTCTTTATTTTATTTCATATATGAATAAGATACTTCGCTTCAACGAAGTTTCGCCACCCATATATAAAAAAAAAACATACAAAACAAGAGTGTTTATGCATTTCTTCACACCTGCACAGCCAACCATTATTATTATACCTATATTAAATTAGTAACAGTGAGACTTCCTTTCACTTTGTTTTTCAATATATAATACAGAGAATAGTGCCATGGCACTGTGGCGCTACCCTAAAAGCCGCCACAGACTGTATAACATTGATACAAAAACTTATCTTAACCTTACAGCTTTAAGAAGATACAAAAAAAGTTATAAGCGGATTGTGGTATGTCAGTTTAGTTATAGCTTGTATTTTTACGGAAAGTTCTTGTAAGAAAACCTTTAATGATAAACTTATAAAACTTCGAATTTCTCTTAAAGTGTCTAATAAATTGGAGTAGAATCCTAAAGAGTGATTTATTTTTGGTCAGTTGTAATTTTTCGGATAAACAAAACTGAAATTTTTTTGACTTAAATAAACATCATTATTCAAATTATTAAGGATTGTCTTTATTTTAGTAGCTTGGTTTAATGTTATATGGTTAATCAAATTGATAATATTTCTAAAAATGTCCTCAAAAAAGCCTAGAAGTTAAGTTAATAAAAATTTATTGAAATTAAAAATCCAAAGTGACGGTGGTTTGCTAAAGCAAATCAGGTTCTGATATATATCTACGGCTTCTGTAAATTTCCGCTTTCTCCAGTGTTATTCTTGGTGTAGAATTCTAAAGAAATTGCAAAGAGTTAATGCTCTATCTACGAGATTTCTTACAATTCAATATTTTGTCATGGTTCTAATTTAGCCCCAGGTTGGGCGCCAAATTGCTACATTGGTATTTGGGGTGCAACACCTCACAATTAAATGAGAAGCAAAGTTAATTAAAAAAAATAATAGAGTTTAGTTGAAGGTTAGTAGCATTACCAGCGAAAAAAATTCCGATCTAACCCCTATGCTGGAAATTAAGGGTGGGTTATTCAGGGCGCCAATGCATTAAAAGCTAGGCCGAATGCAAAATCTTTCCTCGATGTCGTTAGGAGCTAGCTTTCTACTTTAATTTCCTATAGCAAGCATATAAAACAAAAAAATACAAACACAAGTGGCTTTCAGAAAAAATAAAACTAGGTTTAGGTCAATAGTCGTAAAAATCATTAAGTAAAAACAGCTTAAGGCAAGATATGTACATGAAGGTTCGGTACCAAATAATTTCACAACTTAACGTTAGAGGTCTAACAAAAGTTACAAATAACTTACACTAACGGCACTAAAACAACTCAAACTGGATATATTTCATGATCATAGAATGACAGTAAATTGCGCAATGCCTTACAAAATGAAATAGAGGAGAATATACTAAAATTTATAATTTTACTTTAAAACATAAAAATTAATAAAAGTTTGCCTCTTTGATCGTAAGATCGCTAGCTTGATGGCGTCTCTGCTTGGCTGCGTAAGTACAAGTGTAACTTCGAAAAAGTAGTCGAAAACATGAACAGAAAGGGTACTAATAGTGTTGACTCGCAGGTCAAACTCGCAGGAAAAATCCCTAGAGAAAACGTAACTACGTAAAAACAACCAATTGGAATAATACTAGTACTAATATAGCCAGTAGAATGGATCCTACAAAAAGGATTCAACTAAGGCAACTATAAAAAATAAGTAAAAAAAACAAATGAATTTGTTAATTGGCCTTGGCCAAAATATCAAGAAATATTTAGTTTAAAATTTTAAACTTTCCGCATACCCAAAAAAAGAAATTATCAAAGGTGATCTTTACGTTAAAGTAACAAAAGAAAATTAAATATTAGTCAAGAATTAATTAGAACTAATTAACAAAAAAAATCAATTTAAAGTGATTAACTGTTTCAAGTGATAACTGAAGATAGAGAATAGTAAAGGCACAAATCTATAAACGTACAGTAAAAGACCAGACTGACTCCAGATGATCACCAATAGTTAATATAAGACTAAAATTCACTATAAAAAAAAATTAATTATTCAATTGGGAATTTGTATTGCCCATAACGAGAGTATTTACAAAAATAAGGTGAAATTAACTGAGTTAGCTACAGTGAACTTAAACGGAAATTTGAACCATGACAATTTGGTGATGTTGGAGTGGTCGGATGAAAAGTTTAGATATTGTCCTGTTTGTGTGAATTTTCTATACACTGAGGTTTAAATTTGCTTTCCATTTCTTTCAACCAAAATATCTAAAAATTATTATTTATTTTGTACTTCTTTCTCCATAATGAGTTTAATAATTGGGCTAATATTGTTGAGGTAAGAAAGAAAGTCTTAAAGTTCTTTCTCGTGCCTTTCCGTACAATGAAGGTGTCGTCTACGTATTTGAATCATCATTTTGGTTTCCTATTTTTGAATTCAGTTTTAAAGGTCTCAAACCATTCCATGAAAATGTTTGCAATCACCGGTGAGAGCGAAGATCCCAATGGTAATCCATCAAGCTGGATGAAGAATTTTTCCTATTCTTGGAAATAGGAATGAGTCAAACAACATTCCAGCAAATCTGTGATGGCGTTTGGTGGTGATATTCTTTCTGCTAAGGTCTGGTTTTCTTGAAATTTTTTTCGTCTGATCTGTAGTGATTCCGTAACTGGAAAGTTAGTGTATAGGCTGTTAACTTCAAAGCTAATAAAAAGGTCTTTTGGTTTTACTGCCATTTGTTGCAAAATTTTAATGAAATGTGAGTTCGTGATTCAGGACGATGAATTTCCCTGTATAGTTTTACGCTTGGAAGAAGAAACTTAAGAAGTTCAGAAGTCGGAGAGTTTCGGAAACTCGTGATGTGTTTATGTATCTTCAGGAATAATAATAATTGGCTAACTCCTTTTGCTTGTAATATTGTTAATAGTTATAAAGAAAAATTAATGGTAACACCCCATATATAAAGAAAAACACCACGATCTCCCTTTGACTGCGCTTTGTATTTTTAAGTCACTAAAAATGTTAAACAATATAAATTGAGGAACGGAAATTTTTACGGCTTTTGCTAAGTTGAAAAGCATGGTTCTTGGGTTTGTCAAATTGGAATTATTATCCGCCGTTTCGCCTACGATTGCACGAGGCATCTTCAGGGATCTTTACTTCACGAAATTAGAACACTGAATGACTATCGAGGAGCAACAGCCCGGTATCTAAACCTGACTGTTGCTCAGCAAACCATTATCCAGCGTTACAATGGATTTCCATGTGTGATGTAGACTATAACCTGCATCTCTATTAATATTGTTTGGATATTTATATATTTCGATTGATTCTCTGATTTTACGTTTAAAGAAACCAGGTACTGATGCTGGTGTTCAGCTACTGCAGATTGTACAATTTGTTTCTTTGTTATACATCTTTCATGTTTCTTAAGCCTAGTGGATATAGATCGTCCTACATATAATTTACCACAAGAGCACGGTATCTTGTAAACGCCTTCTGTTTGTAATGGAATTGCGTCCTTTGGAGACTTCAAACATTTTACAATTTTCTTACATATGTTAAAAATTGTCCATATTTTTAATTTTCGGACCAATCTGGCAATCTTCTTGGTGGTTCCGTGTATGTAAGGTAAGACAACAATGTCCATAGGAGGTTCATTTACGACATTTTGTTGAGAAATTGGGTTTTTATATTTATTAATAGAACGTCTTATATCTTCAGCGCAGTATCCGTTGCCTTTCAGAGTATTAGTCAGTTCTTCTGTTTCTGATTTCAGTGATTGTTCGTCACATATTGAAAGTTCTCTATGTACCAAAGAGTTTATGACGGACTGTTTTTGAGAAAGATGATGGTGTGATATTGCATTTAGATATCGAATTATATGTGTTGGTTTTCTGTACACAGAATGTCCTATTTTGCCGTTCTCTTTACTTTGTACTAGTACATCAAGAAAGGGAAAGACACCATTTCATTCAGTTCCCACAGTGAATTTTATGCTAGGGTGTTGTTGATTTAGATGATCCAGGGAATTATAAAGTTTATCTGCGCCATGCGGAAAAACTACGAACGTGTCATCTACATATCTGCACCAAAATTTAGGTTTTAAAGGAGCAGATGCCAAGGCGTTTTCTTCGAAAGCTTCCATGAAGATGTTAACTATCACAGGTCCGCAGGACTTTGTACGGACGGATCCAACAAATAAAATCAAAAGGAACCTCATATCTTTAATTAATGCTTCCAGCCTCACTCCAGAAGAAAAGAAAACCGTTAAACCAAGCAGCTCCAAGATTCCACCCATCTACGGACAGCCTAAAATACATGAAGAAAATGTACCTCTACGTCCAATCGTCAGCGCAATAGGCTCACCAACCTACAAAATAGGTATATATCTGGCCAAATTTTTACATTTCTTTACAGGAAAAAGCAAATCCTTTCTTAAAAACTCTGGACACTGTCCAAAGATTAAAAACCATCCAATTAGAGCCCGGAGATATATTGGTCAGTTTTAATGTAGAATCCCTGTACACAAATATTCCTATAGATGATTCAATTTCCATAATATCTGACATATTACGAAACAACAACATGGGCTCCACCGTACTAACGTTAATTAAAGCATGTCTGATTTCCGCTTATTTTACCTTTCAATCAACTTTCTGCGTCATGAAATCTCCGCTATCACCTGTAATAGCTAACATCTTCATGGAAACTTTCGAAGAAAACGGCTTATCTTCTGCTCTTCTAAAACCTAAATTTTGGTGCAGATATGTAGATGATACGTTCGTAGTTTGGCCGCATGACACAGATAAACTCCATAATTTCCTGGATCATCTAAATCAACAACACCCTAGCATAAAATTCACTATGGGAATTGAATCAAATGATGCCCTTCCCTTTCTTAATGTACTAGTACAAAGGAAAAAGAATGGCAAATTAGGACATTCTGTGTACAGAAAACCAACACATACAAATCGATATCTAAATGCAATATCACACCATCATCCCTCTCAAAATAGTCCGTCATAAACTTTTTGGTACATAGAGCACTTTCAATATGTAACGAACAATCACTGAAATCAGAAACTCTGAAAGGCAACGGATATTGCGCTGAAGATATAAGACGTTCTATTAATAAATATAAAAACCCAATTTCTCGACAAAATGTCGTAAATGAACCTCCTATGGACAGTGTTGTCTTACCTTACATACACGGAACCACCGAGAAGATTGCCAGATTGCTCCGAAAATCCAAAATACGGACAATTTTCAACACATGTAAGAAAATTGTAAAATGTTTGAAGTCTCCAAATGATTGCGTCCTGAGACAGAAGACATTTACAAGATACCGTGCTCTTGTGGTAAAATGTAAGTAAAACGGTCTATATCCACTAGGCTTAAGGAACACGAAAGATGTATAAAAAAGAAACAAATTGTACAATCTGCAGTATTGCTCAGGTCATATTTTTAATGTAAAAGAAACTAAGGTGCTAGCATCAGTACCTGGTTTCTTTAAACGTAAAATTAGGGAATCAATCGAAATATGTAAATATCCAAATAATATTAATAGAGATGCGGGTTACAGTCTACATCACACATGGAAATCCATTGTAACGCTGGATCATTGTTCGCTGAGCAATAGTCGGGTATAGATACCCGACTGTTACTCCTTCATAGTCATTCAGTGTTCTAATCTCGTGGAATAAAGATCCCTGAAGATATCTCGTGTAATCGTAGGCGAAACGTAGGATAATAATTCCACTTTGACACGGTCTAAACCCAAGAACTATGATTTTCAAGGTAAATTAAGGTCCGTATAATTTTTAAATTAAGTAAAGTGTAGAAAACTCCAATATTTAGTTTCAAAACGCCGAAACAAACCACTGAGCAATATAAAAACGAAGTCGTATTGAGATGCCAATCTAGACAATAATTCAACCCATCATTACTTCATTAAATTTAATCTCATTTTATATAAACCACTTAAAATAACCTAGTGCTCTTTATTTAATTTTTCCTCAACATATCATAATTGAAAACTCTTAATAACTGTTTGTAACGCTAATGGTAGCATTATTCTATTGGCTCCATTAGGGATAATTAAATTTAATAAAGTCTAGCCAGCAGTGCTATTTTGCACTGAACGCTATTTTAATTAGTGAACCTGAACTCATTAATTATGGGAAATTCTGCTGACCGGGTAATTTCAAAAATAAGTTAGTAGATGGTAGGCGATACTCAATCAACAAAATGAAAAATAACGAGCTTAATTTGTTTTACAGGAATTTTTGTAAAGTTTGGTAAATTTTTCAGTTAGGCAAAGATTAAGTAATTTAATTGGTTATTCTTGTTTAGAAGGCAAGTTTTTTTAGTTTTTTTTTTCGGTTGAGAAAATCGAATTGCTGCCCATGTTAAATAAAAAAATTAGAGCATAATGAAAATCTTTTTTTTTTAATAGGTAAGTCATAATTTATACTATCGCCAATTTCGATAAATTTTACTGTGTAAATTTTTGAAAGGGTTATGGCAAATCAAGATCTTGGCATTTTCCTTTAAATGATGCTACCATTTGGCGATTAGATAAAGTTGAAAAAAATTAAAAATACCTTCCTAAAGCATAAAGGTTTCCTTTTTTTTTAATAAAATGTTCAGACTACGTGGGTTTTACTGAGATATTAATAAGGAAAATGAGATAAATTTAAAATTAATTTACATTTAAATGTAGTCGAAGCGTTTGACAACGTTGCTGTCCTTGAATACACTCAACATGAAAACTTTGTCTCTTGATATTTTGAAATAATACCAGTTAATTAATTATAGATATTTATTTTTTTTAAACAATTTTCATAAATTTATCTTACACAGTTAAATTAATTTGGTTTTTCATTAATTTTTCATCTATATTGTAAAGGAATTCAAGTACCTAGGAGCGGTAATCACAGACGACAATCGAGTTGAAAAAGACGTCTCAGCGAGAATAGCGGCAGCAAATAGGGCATTATACTCCCTCACAACATTATTGAGATCTAAACTGTTAAAAAGATAATCCAAACTAACTCTGTACAGGTCAATTATTCGTCCGGTAGTTACTTATGGCAGTGAAACTTGGACCCTCAATCAACGGGAAATAAATAAATTACTCATATTTGAACGAAAGGTTCTTAGAATGATATTTGGTCCCCAAAGAGATGAAACAACAGGAAATTGGATAAGACGCCACAATGCTGAATTGGCGACACTGTATGGCAGTGAAAACATAGTCCGTTGTATAAAAGCCAATAGAATAAGATGGGCAGGCCATGTGGTAAGATCAGGGGACCACAGATTATTGAAAACAGTATTCTTTGAGAGACCAGATGGTAGAAGATCAATAGGCCGTCCCAGGAAAAGATGGAAGGATGCCGTCGAAGCTGATTTGTATAGGATTGGAGTCCAGCAGTGGGTAATGGAAGCACAAGATCGTAAGAGATGGAGGGCGATAGTGGATGCGGCTAAAACTCACTCAGAGTTGTAAGACCAGGAAAGAAGAAGAATAAGATATATTGTGCAGGGTGTCGAAAAAAGGGGAAAATCCCCCGCATATGAAAAAATCTCGTGAAACAAATATTACAAGTTCATATAAACTTTTTTCCAACAGGCCTCCTCTTCGGAGATATGCATTCCTAAAATGCTGCAATAGAATCAAGTTTTTTACATATAATTATTGAACTACCAGGAATATTACAATTTTTTTAAATATGATGTATACCAGTTAAGACTCTTCAAATTACTATCCAACAAAGTGTGGTGAATTACTCATTGCTGCAAGGACGGATTAGCTGTGCAACTCGTGGCCCTATTTTTTTACGCCCTATATAATAAGAACTTTGGACAACGCTGTTACATACCTTTAACTATTAACTAAAAATTAAGTACTCTCTATTCATGAAGCTAATCCTAACCATTTTTGAAAAAAATGTAATTTTATTTACATGACGTATTTGGCGTATTTCGATAAAAGATACAACTTTGTTCCTATCAAATGTTCAACCTTCAACTTTACGATAAAAAAAATCGATCTAAAATAAGAGTTTACTTCTTTAGTCAAAAACGTCAAATACTGTGAATTGCAGTTCTACCTAAGTTCGGAAAAAGTGTGTATTTTATTTTAACGGCACCATAAACAAAGTATTGTTGTTGCAAACGTTGCGGTACGGTACGAAAGAAATAAATATCCTGCATTTTATGACTTGTCAACTTTTACATCCCTGACACATCGATTCTTTACTTTGATATGAATTTATCGATTTATGGATTTCGTGGTGAAATTAATTGTAAAATAATTCGAAACATGAAATGCACGTTTATTGAGTATGCAGATATGCATGTGATGTATGATTTGCATTTTGAAATGCTTTGGAGGTCAGGAGGTTATATTACGACAGATATCCTAATCGTACTCTTCCAGATTAGCAAAACCATTTCAACGAATAATCAACGTCTAAGGAAGAATGATAGGTGATTCCATTTAATAAAGTAATATTATTATATATCTTCATAATTTTGGGAAATTTTGGGAAACGAAGTACTGATGCTGGTCGAGAAAAGACAGTACGTACGCCGCAATTAGAGGAAAATATTTTAAATGCTGTAGATGACACTTCTTCAACAAGCACTCGAAAATTATCAGCGTAGTTTAATATGTCCAAAAAAATTGTTCATGAAGTTGTTCAAGAAAAGCTGTTATATCCATATCATTTGAAAAAATGGCATGAACGGATTTCTGAAGAGTTTCCTCGTAGAATGCAGTTTGCAAACTGGCTATTGGATCAGCAAAGAAATAATGTAAACTTCATTAGCACTATTATTTTCACAGGTGAAGCAGGGTTTACGAAAGATGGTATCATAAATTTACACAACTTACCTTTATGGGCTGATGAAAATCCTCATGCAACTATTGTTTCGCATCATCAATCATTGGCAATTTTAGTAGAGCACTTACTACTTGAAACCACCTCATTTCAGCGTTGATGTGCGGGAGCACCTGAATAACGTCTATCTAAACCATTGGATAGGTAGAGAAGGACCTAGCCTCCCCGATCTCCCGACCTGACACCGTTGGATTTTTGCCTATGGGGACACCTCAAAATATTAGTGTATTCCACTCCGGTCAATAGTAGGGAGGAATTTCTACGGGGAAACACGTTAAACACGTTTCATTGTGATCAAATAAGGAACAATGCTGAGTTAATGTGGCTGGTACAGCAGTCCTCAATTCGTCGTGCCCGCGAGTATATCAGACTTCACGGAGCCCATGTTGAACCCTCTTAGGAAGTTTTTAACTAGGCAGTTAGTTTAACTTTTTATTGAAACTATGGTGACAGGGAAAAATGCCTCTTTTTCATATTCAATCCGACAGACGTTAGGAAACTAACAGTGTAAATAAAATGACATTTTTTCCGGAAACGGTTAGGATTAGCGAGATGAATGAAGAGTACTTAATTTTTAGTCAATAGTTAAAGGTCTGAAAAAAACGTTGTCCGAAGATTTTATTATATAGGGCGTAAAAGAATGGTGTCATGAGCTAGTCCGTCCCTGCAGCTGTAAGTAATTTACAACACTTTCTCGGAGAGTAATTTGAAGGGTTTTACCTGATATACATCATATTAGAAAAAAATATCGGTGCTTCAATAATTATATTTAAAAAACTTGATGCCATTGCAGCTCTTTGAGAGCCTATATCTCCGAAGAGGAGGCCTATACAAAAAAAGGTTATCCGAACTTGTAGTATTCTTTTCACATATTTTCTTCATATCCGGAAGATTTCCTACATTTCCCCGGACACCCTGTATATTGGGATTTTTTAACAATACAACTTAAATATTTTTTAGTACATAGGCTTTAAATTAAATATAATAATAAATCATTAGTTAAATTATTATTAATTTTTTTCTTATTAAACAGTTTTTATTTTTTTTTATAATAATATTTAAATTTATCGGTGTATGTTTTCTTGACCAGTATTTTCAGGCAATAGTGATTTTACTTCGACTTCACGGCCGTTAATAAATGCATTTTCTAGTATTTCTAGTGCATACCAGATATAGCCATTTTCGTAATAAAAATAGCAGACCCTTCAGATATCAAGCTGATTTAATTTCTTTATTTTCTAATGGTATATATATATATATATATATATAGTAGAAAAAAAGTGGTATATATATATATATATATATATATATATATATATATATATATATATATATATATATATATATATATATATATATACCACTTTTTTTCTACTCCTATAGTATTAGCTACTCCCATAATTCTTTCATGCCGTTTAAGCAATAGATTGATATGGAGTGTATAGACCCAGTACCAGACACCACGGCCTAGGTAAGTTACCAAGCATCTTCCAAGTAGAAATACACGCCATCAGGAAATGTATTCAATTCAGCAAGGAAAAAAACTGTCGCGGACAGGCGATTATTATCATGTCGGATAATCCAGCAGCTACCAGTATGCTGAGTTCTCGAGCAATCAGCTCCAAGATGGTTTGGAAATGCTTAGAGAAACTCAATGAATTAAGTAAAATAATAATGTCACGCTCCTGTGGGTACCGGGACACACCGGAGTAGAGGGAAATGAAATAGTAGGCAAGCTCGCGAGAAAATTTGCTGAGCCACCATTTTTAGGGCCCGAACTTTTCTGCGGAATAAGCAGCAGTGTAATGCTGGAAGTACTGAAAATGAGAGGAAAAGAGCAGAAGATTCAACTACTGGATGAATCTGCAAGGAATGAGATAAGGGAAAATATTTTTTGAGAACTACTACCAGAAGAGATTCAAGGAATGCATACGCCTAAGCAAAAACCAACTTAGAGTTCTGACAGGAATTCTGAACGGGCACTGCCATCTGAAGGGACACTTTAAGAAACTCGGATTGGCAGGAAAAGAATAGTGCAGATTTTGGGAGGAGGAAGACGAAACCTCCATTCACATCCTTTCAGAGTACAGCGCTTTAGAAAACCCTAGAATGCGGTTCTTAGGAGCACACCAAATAGAAGAATGGGAGCTATTTACTTTAAAACCGTTTTAAGCTTCCTGATTAAGGTAGGACTGGAGGATCTGATTTAGTCGGCAAAGTGTCCCTAACGACTTGACGGTAGACGGGGAACACAATAAATCTAATTAGCAGTGTACAAATCCGCAATTCTACACACACACACACATTGGTAATTCCTAGAATATAACAAATAATTAAATTTTTACAAAAATTTCAAATGTACTGCTTCTTCACTAAATTCATACTTGCTAAATATCTTAAAGATTTTGGTAAATCACAATTTGTACACCACAAATACATTTCATTTTTGTCACTCAGCTACTGATATGAACATACATATCTAGTGGAGTGAAGTTTTCTTCTAATGTTTTAATTTTTTTATCATTCAGTATGTTATGATGACATTGTTTATGTTTGATACTTGTAAAATTTCATAGCATTTTAGCCAGGACACATTCAAATGTTTACTATTTTATTAACTTATTTATTATGAAAGAGTAGATTGGATCGGGGATAAATAGCAACGGTAAAAACATAACGTTACCAAATCTCACAGTAGTTACGTTCAGCTAATTTAAATGAGTCAAATGAAGTTCCGTTTTTTTTATTTTATTTTTTCTTTATAATAATTTCCATATAAGTGGTAAATGCTTTACAAACTACTTTTAAATTATATTATTTTTTCTAATGTTTTGAATTTAATTTGTCAAATATTTGGTACTACACTTAATGTAGCTTCTAAGAAATAAATTAATTAGATTTTCTTCGCTGCCTGTCACTTATTATTTATAAGTTTTTAAGTTATTTTTAATTGTAATTAAAATTTTTTTCAATTTCTTTTTTTTTTAAATACGTTTTTTTTCGTCAGTTGGTCGTAAACTTTGTATTTCGAATCAACTAAATCCCTTTTTTCATGCCTTTACAATGAGTGAAATTAGCGATAGTACGGTTTCTGCGAATTATAGTGAGTTTGTTGATTTAGTAAAATAAGAATTATAGAAGACTAAAATATTTTGAAGTTATTTAAAAAATAGATACTAGACTTGACACTCAAAAACTCATTGTGATTGAAGGATAAGAGAAAAAACTATCTGAGAGATCAAGGACTACTAAATTAAACAAAGACACAATTAAAGTTATTTCGTAACTTTTCATATTGGATAAAAATGAAATATAAGGAGTTATATAAACAATCACGAACAGATATGCTTAAAAAATTCTAGAAAGAAAAGTTAAACTGAAAGCATTGAAAATATGCAAAAAATACTATATTAAAATCAAAACTCTAGATATATCAGCAAAATTAGCAAATAAATAATCACCGTTTACGAAAATACTTTCTCATTAACTTTAGGTCTAAACGAATAGCTGCTTGATAATTGGGCAAATCCATGTAAATACGAATGACGAAAAGAGATATCTAAATTAGGTAGAATTCTCTCATCTCCCGATTTTGCAAAAACCATTTTAGACAGTTTAATTAAGTTAGCCTCTAGCTATTGTATTAAAGAGACTGATATAAATGTATGTATGACAGTTTACTAAATTTAAAATGTCAGGTGAAATTAGATAATAAGTTTTTTAATTTAAATATTAAAGAAGGATAGTATTGCTTTTGGTCAACGAAAAAACAGATGCACTTCATATTTATTACTAACGTATAAAAATAAATGTAGAGTTTGAAGCGGGTCATTTAAGAGTGACCTTGAATTTGACCTTGACTGGCCTACAAAATAATTTTTTATTGCAGGAATAGAAAGTACAGAGACTGTAACGTTGAACTTTATAAATGTTATGAGGAATTTAATATCATCTGAAGATAAGTTTTTTCCAGGAATCAGTGTAAAATCAACCGATAATTCGAACACTATGGATGTTGAAAAAAATGTTAAGACTAAAAGTTGGAATGTAAACGTGATCTTATGGTGATATTAAGGTTCACTTTGAGGATGATCCTTGAAGTAATTTCAAAGTCATATTAGTATTTTTGAATGGGAATCCGTATGACATATAGTATGGTTTAACATAGAAATTTCTGTACATTCCATTTATTTATTTTATTTATTTGCAATCACTTATCTACAGAACCAAAGTACTTATTACTGGACAGGACAAATAATAGTGTTATTAAATCCTAGATATGACATATATTATACAGGCAGTACAATAAGAAGTATATCAAATTTGTCTTTCAAACAATCATAAAAGTTACTCAGAGAGTATAATAAGGAGAACTATAGTACATTAATTCCTGGTTTAGGCAAATAAAAAAATACTAGGGATCTAGTTATTCCTAAAACATGAAAATGGTCTCTCGCGGGCAAATCATATGCCGTGTTATTACTGAATTTATACAAAAAGAGTACACGAACCCTGTTACTGAGCTTCTCCAGAGTAGTGAAATTAAATCTTGCCAATACACTCTAGCGAAGTTGTAGCTTGTGGATATAACCTATTCGATTTAAAGCTTAGGAACCTTAAAAAACGATATTGAATTTTCTCTCATTTTTCAGAGTCCACATTATAATAAAACTGCCAGATAGCTGAAACATATTTTAATTTGCTTCATAAAAGAGAATAATAAAATGTGCTTTTGACCTGGAACGAACCAAATTCTCGACTATATCTCACTAGAAAGCTCAGCGTCCGGTGACAAAAGTGACACTCAAGTATTATATAGTTAACTGAGTATCGTTGATCCCGTAATCACGCAGCATAAGAGTTTTACTTCTTAAAAATGAAGTAACATTACACTTATCTATGTTTTTTAGACAGCAAGTACTTAGTATCAGGAGATCAAGTTCAAGGCTCAAGCAATCTTTACGGCTTCGTATGTCTTGGAAAAATTTTAAATCGTCTGCACAAAGTAGGCAGGTATTATTCAACCTCTAAGTGATATAGTTAATAAAAACATTAAAAACTAAGGGGCCTAGAATTAACCCTTTAAGGAATACCCGACATTACTACAGAATTATTCGATCTTTTACCACAGTACTCAACATATTGAAAGCGGTTTAATAGATGTCATTTAAAAAATCTAATAAGATTTTCATTAAAACCAAAATCCGATAATTTATAAAGTACAACCCCACGCTCTAGTCGGTCAAACGCTTTAGAAAAGTCTGTGTATACAGCATCGACCTGAATGCCAGAATCAATACGTTACAAGACATACTGTGCAGTAATACAAAGATTGGTTACAGCAGACTTTCCAGCAGCAAAACCATACTGCGGTTCATCATAAGAGGTGTCATGTAAAAGGATATTTGTTTCTATAAAACTCTCTCAAACACCTTGGCAAAATTACGCATTATCGCTATGGAGCATTAATTTTCGACCTTGATTCTATCATCTTTTTAAACACCGACAGTTTTTTATTTCTTCCTCAGGTCAGGAAAAATACATTTTTGAATGCATAAATTAAAAATTACACATATTACATTACAAACATAATTCTTTACGACAAATGAAGAAATAGAATCCGGACCCGCCATGAATTTGGCTTTCAATTTTTTTCAGGTTTACACTGTATTCTTAAAAGATAATCACAGGTCTTCTTTTACCTTTTATATTACCACGATAGCCAAGTAATATTTTTTAATAAACAATAAAAAATATGGGTTCTAATTTAAAAAAATAAACTTTACCTTAAAAAAATTGCAAGGATTACTCCTAATATCACCACGAGATGCCGCATTTAAATTTGTATAACTTTTGTTTTTGGTATTTTTCTGGAATGCTCTTAATCCGAAGTTTTGGACCGACTTTATTTTACATCGATTCATGAAAAAAAATGGCTTAACTTTCAAACTATTTTGAAGATCATTTTCATTATCAAAGTCAAGGTCATCGTTAAATGCCCTCTTGAGGATTGATTAAAATAACTTACCTTGAATATAGACAAAATTTTTAAACGAACTATTTTAAGAAATATCACTTAATATGAACGTAACTTCTTTTGATGATTACCTAGTTCCATGTGGTCATGAAAGAGTTAAAAGGGTAATTTAATGAAATCATTTCTATTTTGTATCATTGAAAAATAACAATTTTACTCCGAGACATATTTGAAAATTTTGAGAGCTAACTTTGACAGTCATTTTTATGGTTAAAACCAGATAAAGAAGCTTTGTTATATAGTCAAAAATCGTCGAAATCAGTGAGTTTGGGTTAAGGTACCTTCCTTGTTAGATACTTTTTCTGAATACAGCTATAAATATTGTTCTATAGACAAATAATGTATATCAATGTTAAGATAATAATTCTGGACTTTACACATGTTCAAAAGTAAGAGCTTGTCCAGGTGAGATGAAATACGTGCAAAAGTCCTCGCGCGTATGAATTTACGGGTCAAGGAGGTACTAGGGGTCAATAACTTCCCTCTTAATGCAAGGCGCAAACCAAATATTCGAACGTATGTCGCGTGACTTTCCACTAGCGCCAACCACGCGCGTATTACGCGCAAGTCGAGATACTAGAGATGTCTAGTTATGTCAGGTATACGCGCGAAACTTGGCATGTGTTCATATTGGAAAAAATTGGAGAAGGATAATTTAGGTACGAAATCATTAATAAATTAGAAAAAAAGGATGGTGATATGAGATATGAAATTTCCTGAGTATTTAAAAAGGAATTTGAAGTGGAAATCTTGGGAAAAATTGATATTAATATTTTCAGATATTGATGACTCGGTAGAAACCAAAAGTTATTTTATAGATTAACAGAAATAATTTAAAAAATTATATGTTGTCTTAATTTAGGACACAAACTATGGGTCATTCAGTCTTTGAGAAATCGATGCGCTCTGTATATTCTGCTTTCTTTGGTATTTATTTTGGTTAAGTGAAATCTGGGAAAACGAAGTTTTTTTTAAATTCTTATACATACTTTCTGTTTCAAGATCGTAGGATACCACGTTTCACTTCGCAAAGGTATTTTTATTTCTGGAAAAAACACAGACCTTTCATATTTATCTCGAATAGTAATGGTTAGAATAAATTGAATGTAATATATTTCAAATTTTTGCACAAATTTTAGTCAACAACTTAAAGAAACTTTTATTTTCAACGAAAAAGCAGAAATAAATATCGTAAAGCTCATTGACGGTTCCATTGTCGAAAATACCAAATATTGGCTGCGATGTTGTCAGATGTGCAAAAAATTTAAACTAGAATGAAAAGTAATTTTCTATTTTCCGGTTAATTGAAGAAAAATTGTAGAAAAATCTAAATAATCACTCTTGCTTTTTGTTTGTATCGTTTCCATTGGTTCAACTTCATGTTGAGTACTGACTCGATTTCTTTCCAGATGCTCGGGCGTTCAACTCATAAAGGTGCATATATTTATAACAAGCCGTACCCATGACCTTCTTCCGTAATCGTCCTTTGAATTTCGCCTTTGACTGATGTCGAGCGCCTTTTGCGGTCGGCGTCAAGTCAGTTTCATCATATTTCTATTGATGGCGAGCAGCGCGACCGAGGCTTTCAGTGATCCATTTTCTGTGGGTTTTTGGTGCGAACTCAAAGGATTTTTTATCTAGTTGGACAGTTTTATGACACGCTCTTTTGAAAGCAAGAGCAACGACACGAGAAATATAATAAAATTGGCTTGTTGTATTCAAGATGCTTTTATTATCACCTTTAACGCTGGCCGCCGAAGGCCCAAGGGTTTCGTGATAAATTTGCGCAAGGCGCTCGACAATAATCGAAGTTGACAATGTTCAAAGAAGGCTCGTCACGGGCGCTTCTCGCTATTTTACGCGCGAGGACTTACGCACGTATTTCGCCTCATCTGGATAAGCTCTAAGGGAAAAAAACTACATCTTATAAGGAAATAAAAATAAATCCAAATTAGTTTGGAAATAGATTATTATTCATTCATGAGTCGTTTAACTTACATCTTTTGTTTCAGTATTTATTGCAGTGGACATCTCAAAAGGATGTATAGCACAAATTCAAGACTGTAAGAATTTTTTTTTTATTTTTTTATTTTAAGCATTTATTTCTTTATAGTTTTTTTTTGTAAAATTAATGGACTTTTAAAATTGCTGTGTTTGTCTTTTAAGATATAAATAAAGTATACGCTTAATATAATTTAGATATTATCATGTCAATTTAATAACTTTATATTAGATTATCTTTAGCTTGAATTGAATGTTGTCAGTTGTCCTTTTTAACTTTTTTTTTAACTAACATATTTTATGTAGTTTGTCTTTAATTACTTGATATTTACACCTATGTCAATCATAGGATCGTGTCGAAAAATTCAATAAATAACCCACGATATAATATGTATGAGTATAACATATTAGTTTGCATCCTAATCGTAATAACATTTTAATGTAGAGATTGACTTCTAAAAACGTGCTAAAAAGCGAGAAATAATAGTATAAAATTTTATGTTAAATTGAAACTTTTAAAGTTATTACTATATTACACAGATTACCAACAAAGTTTTTTCCAGTTTTTATGAGTGAATCACATTTTACAATTTGACGACTACAAAAATTTAAAGTTCATATTAAAATGTATGTTATAGTTTCTCGGTTTTTACCTCAAAACTCATTACGATTTCTTTTAGGTATTTAATTTAAGTTCTAAGCGAGATATGAAGTATGATAAATCATACTAAATTGAACAACAAAAAATTCTTTGAATATGATAAATCTACAAATACCATTCTTCATAGTCAATCCGTTATCTTAATTTTTAAAAACCTAATTTAAGATTTGGAATCGAGGTCCCAAAACTCTCTCAATAATAATATTGAAGTAATTTGAGACATGTATATTTTTAATTCTACATGTTTTATCCAGCATATTGAGTTTGGAGAAATTAATTCGTAATTTATGTTTTAAGAACTTCCCCCACACACCAATATGCATTTTGGACAAAATTGAAAAAGTGTAAAATTTTGACCCTCTAATATTATATTTGTCATATTTAATTCGAACAAATTTACTTTAGATTCCTAATCTACCTCGAAAATCCCCAAATACTAATTTCGAGAAAATGCGAGTCTCGTAACGTCATACCCTCGAAACCCCCTAGTACCAATTTAAGATATAATCGAGATAGGTAAAATTTTTAGAAAGCCATATTGCATCTGTCATATAGAATTTTATTCAAATAATATTATATTCCTTATTTACATCCTCTCTGGTGCAAATTCTGAATAAAATCGAGAGATAAAATTTTTAGTCCGAATTATTAAATTTATACCCTCAAAACTCTATACACCAATTTTGGACAAAAAAGAGATGTAAAATTTTTAAGAAGCCATATAAAATTTTTTAAAATTAACTTTTAATTCGTAATTTACACTCGCAAAACCTTCTCAAAAAACAAACTCGAAATAATTTTAGAGAGATATGTTAGAGTAAAATCCAAAAAGGTACTTATAATATGGCGGTTACATATCTCGATTTTGATAATGAGAAGACTTTGGGAGGTAAATTAAGAATTTAAAATTACTTTTGAGAAATTCA
Source organism: Diaprepes abbreviatus (assembly GCA_034092305.1). Taxonomy (NCBI): domain Eukaryota; kingdom Metazoa; phylum Arthropoda; class Insecta; order Coleoptera; family Curculionidae; genus Diaprepes; species Diaprepes abbreviatus. The sequence goes on along the minus strand of JASJET010000122.1, from coordinate 27,828,555 downwards.
ATATGATTTCTTAAAAATTTTACATCCCTCCTTTTGATACAAAATTAGTATAGGGGGTCTTGAGGATGTAAATTACGAATTTAAAATTATTTTAAAAAAATTCAATATTCACGGACTAAAAACGCATTTCTCGATTTTATTCAAAATGGCATTCTAAAAATTTTACATTTCTCGATTATGTCCAAGATTGGTATTAAAAGGTTTTCGAAAGTCTTGATTAAGATTAGGCTAACAGCTTAAGATAATTTTTTTGAAATTCAATATGACGAATCAAATATAGTGGTTTGAAAATTTTACGTTATTCGCTTTTTTTTTTTAATTAGTAGTTGGGAGGTTTCGGGGTCGTGGGTTATGAATCTGAAGTTAATACACTGTTACAATATGAAAGGCTCCAAATTTTATATTTTTCCCATTTTATCCAAAAATTGATATTGGGGATTGGAGGTTTTTGGAGCGTAGATTACGTAGATAAAACATGTAGGACTAAAAATATACATTTCTCAAAATTTTTCAATATCAGTATTGGAGGAGTTTTGTCGCCTAAATTACGAATCTAAAATTAATTTCTTAAGATTTAAGATAAAGGATTTACTATGGCAGGCTAAATATTTGTTTGATACAATTTCATTCAAAAGTAATATGAAGTCAAGGGCGATATTTGCTTATAGTGACAGTATAATGTAATGGAAAATTATTTCTTTTTGATTTGAAAAAAAGATTAATTTAATATTATACATAAATTTTTGTTACTTCAGCCAAGGAAAAGTAAGGATAATTTATAAAGGAATAATTATAAAATTAGATCAAATAATGTCAAAATAAAAAAAACTATCATTAAATAATGATCTGGAATAAAAATTATTATATATGGTTGTGAACTGACCCTGGATAGCTATTAAAACAGAAGGAACTATTGAGCTATGTATTTTATTACTTAAAATACGAATTTACATCGGAACTTCTAACATTTAATACACTAGCGTTCTTAACCTTATCCATTTATTTCTTTGATTTAATTTTCATTTCATTACTGGAAATTTATAAAATTTTCACTGTTTTTTTTTTGTTAATATTTTTAACAGTACAACTCCGGTTGCTCATAATATAATAATAATAATTTTAAAAACATAAAACTGATATGTGTATTTGATAAGTGAAAAGTAAAAATATCGCACCGATGAACTTGAAAAATCTACAGCTCCCGCTAGTATCCCTTTTGCTCGTCTACCATGAGTTCGCACTGAGTGAATGGTAATAATCTGGTGCCGACTTCAAAATTTATGTTATTATTCTTTGCTTTTTAGCGCGTTTTTAGATGTCAATTTATTTATTAAAATTTTATTATGACTAGGATGAGAACTTAACCATCAAAATGTGTTTTAAAAGTAGTAATACCACTAGAAGACATTTAGCAACTGCACAAGCGAATATTCTAATATTTAACAAAAATGTATTCATTATTTGCTGGGATGTTGATTTTAATAATCTTCGGTGAATCCACCGGCTATCCTGGTTGAAGTAAAGCTTAAAACGATTGACGTCTTTTTGTCTCTTTGCAATTATTACTGAAAAATATGAAATATAACTTGGGCCTTGTCTCGTCGTGTTCATCCGTCCTTTTGTATGTCCGAATCGTATTAGTCACGAAGTTACTTACCATTATCGTCACTTTATGAAGGAGAATTTTGGTAAATGCACCAGACAAGGCAATGTTCCAGAAAAAAAAGTTGCAAATCGTAGGGCGCTCCTTGATTCTTGATTTGGAAAAGCGGAATTTCAACTGGATTGTTCCCGTACTTCAATGAGTAATTTTATTTGTTTTACAGTTTAATATTTATAACAATCGCTATGTTATCTACTTATAAATAAACATTTTTTGTATATACCAAATGTGGATAATATACTGGCAGTTGGGTGTATAAAATATAATTATATAAAAGAAACTTAATTCTCAACCAACAGGAAAAACCTTATATTATAAAGATAAACGTACTCTGTTCTAACGCAGTTAAAGACAAAGCACTATCTCAGATTGCAAGAATACCAGGAAAGGATGGAAGCCTTTCCTATGGTGGGGCACCGTCATCTGTAGACCGGTTTCGAACTTGTTAGTTCTCGTCAGTACAGAAGAGGCCAGCGCACCTCAACATCGGAAAAGTAAATCTTTTAAGCAACTTATATTAGATAAAGTATGAAATCTAATACAAGCGGCGCCATCTCCCAGCATTCCCACGCAATCTGAATATATAATCTCGTAGAGATCTGTACATATACCAAAAGTGGATAATATACTTGCAGTGGGGTGTATAAAATACAATTATATAAAAAGTTTTTTTCAGTTGATTGAGAACTAAGTTTCTTCTAAAATTTCCCATTTAACGATATGTCTTAAAGACGTTGGTAAATCATAGTTTTTAGTAGTAATACATTTAATTTTTGTCACTCGTTTATTGATATGACACATCTTGTTGAGTGAAATTTTCTTCTAATTTACATTTTTTTTTGGTATTTACTATATTCTGAGACCATTGTTTACATTTGAGAATTACAAATTTTCAGTGAGACATTCGAATACTATGACTAAACATTTTACTATTTTGTAAACTAACTTATTATGAAAGAATAAGGTTGGACTGTACAGTAAAAACACAACGTTGTCAAATCACATACCAGTTCCGACCAGCTGATTTAAATCAGTCATATGAAGTTCCGTATTTAATTATTTTTATAATATTTTCTATTTCAATAATAAATGCCATTTAAACTATTTATTTTTAAATTATATTATTTTTTATTAGTATTTTAATTAATTTGTCAAATATTGGGAACTATACTTCATGTGACTCATGTGGTAGCGAATGGACCTCCTTAAGATGGACGTGTAACAAAAACTGCTACAGAACTCAAACTTACTGTATGTTCCCAACACGCACTTGACCAGTTCTTTTATAATATAAACATATTTCTTTTAAACATTTTTATTGCACATTTTAAAATATTACTCGTGTTCTGATTAAAATGGAACATTTTGGGTACGAAAATCTTAAACCAATTATTTTATAATTTAAAATTTTAATCCCAATCGTAAAATGCCGCTACCATAAAAAATATTTTGTATATTTATTTTCCCAAAAGTCGCATTCATTATACATTTGAAACACCCGCTAAATTTAATTATTTTGCTTCATCAAACAGTAGAAATTTCATTGTTTGGATTTAATTATATACTTTTTTAATAACCCCAGGGAAATAAAATGATACAGGTTGCAATATTAAACACAAAAACCGCCAATCAAAAACGAAATTTCCAGTTAATTTCGTAAATTGTCCGTATTGGAAAATACCATTTCCGTTTTCTGCTGACACCTCGTGCAGCCGCGTAAAACAGAATTGCTAATCGCAAAAATGTATTTTTAATGGTCCACAGAATAAAATAACCGAAGCGAATATATATTATCATAAAACTTATGACACCAAAAATTTTTCAAATAAAATGTTATATATAAACTAAGGATCAGCAGTCGTAAGCAAGCTTGAAAATTATTTCGTACCTAATATTTCTCATATCTTTTCTTTTTATCATTTTATCGCGGGATTGAGGTGAGCGACTAATCAATCCCGCGCGAGATCCCGCATAGAACTACATTAAAACATGTATTGGTCATTAAGAAATCAATTTTATTAGACATTTAAAACAATGAACACTATTACTTTTTTAACTTAAAATAGCGTTAAAATATTTTTTACAAAAGTAATCAATCAATCCTTAGCTAGTGTGTTTTGACTTTGAATCATTTTCTTGGCATAAAATAAAATAATCTAGTCTTGCTTATTCTACCTTTTTTGCTTCTTGTACATGAAACTTTGCTGTAACTACTAACTATGGAACGTCGAAAAATATCCTCTTAAAAAGCAAATATTGTTTATGGTATTAACTCCTAGCCTGCTTTTTAAAGAGCTGCAAATATATCCTTCTACAGAAAAAGCTCTTTCCGCTTCTTCAATAGTAGGTTTGACAATTAGGATATAGTCATAGGCACAAATACTCTCTTCTGATTCCATTCGTCTCAAAGCACATCATTTCTTTTTTTAACAACTTTTCATAGTCTTTTCGCTTATAGTCTTCCTTTTTTTTGAATATTTATTTTTCTTAATTAAGCTATTTCTCTAACTCTTCTTTTAATGTGAGTGCCGAGCCTGTGGCAGTTGTAGATATTTCGGCTTCAGGTGTATATTTAGATACCTTATTTTTGTAGTCGTTATCTCCAACTCCAGTGACTCTAGTATCCTTACCTGGCGTATTGCAGCTTTTTTTGGGACCAAAAATTTGTGACATGGATTTGATGTCTCTTCTTCATATTTTTTAGGGTTTTGAAAATAAATTCAAACTCCACTCTATTCGGTGCGGTACTCTTCTATACGTTCACGACGAAGACTTTGATAGTTGCCTGCTCAAGTCTGTATCTGGTTTTTCATTTTCCAAAATGAATCGAAATATTTTATCAACAGTTATAAGTGTTGACTCTATTCTACCGAGTGCCTCAACGGCCAATTTTAAAAGCTGTAGGCTGACTTTAAGATCATTTATCATGGTCCATTCTTCATCGCTCTATTTCGTGTCAGATCCAATATCGATCAACCCTTTATCAATACAATTTTTTAAGTTGTAAAATCGTTCTAACATATTTAAGAGGCTTTTCCAGCGAGTAAGACAGTCAATAATTAGAGACAACTCTCTTGCAGTCTCTTACTGTTCCTTTACATATTTTTGTGAAGTGTTGTTCTTGATTGGTAGCAATTTAAAAATCTTGACCACTTTCCTTACTCTTTTTAGCAGATCGTCGTACGTAGGAATAATTTCAAGAGGCGGTGAATCGATTGCTATAGTCACAACTATGCCTTGGTTGGTTTTGTCATCAGATTCAGTCGAAATTGCTGGTATTGTTCCTTTTGTCCGTCCTGCCATTGGTTGACTTTTTTTGTATAGAGTATCAACGACGGCTAGTTGTAAATCCTGTGTAAAACAAAGCTGCTCCTAGCAAGGTAAAAGTCTGTGAATCTTTTCCATGACACTAGCGCTATCCCTTGTATTTGTGATAATATCTGTGCCTAAATCAAGACCGAAACGCCAGGCGTTTTTTAACCAAGCTGATGCAGTGTTCTACAGTACCCGAGTCATAGATATGAAACAAAACAAACTTGGAATGGGTTTCTTTCTGGTAAACCTTCACATTTAAGTATCGGCAATTCTTTTTTGATGTCCACTCATTGAAAATCAGCGAAAATATTTGATCTTGTTTCTTTAGAGGTTACTGTATTGATAAAGTTTGTTATAATAGATCGTATTGTATTCGGTGAATTAGGGAGTTTGTATCCGCTTTGAGAAGACAAATTTCTCAGATCCGATGACCTACAAAATAAACTTAAGGTAAATCCATCTTTTCATACCACTTTGGAGATCATTTTCTCCATGGGGTTTTTCTTAACAATAAAACTGTCCATAGTTTTGAGTCTCTTATTTGGTATGACTTCTTCTCCTGTACTATCATTACTGGGGTGAGTGAATGTTCCACTGAAGGGAGAATAGACTATGGATTAATGATTATAAATTTAGAGTAATAAATGAAATTTAAAATGACTATTTTTATTTTCTGTTTTTCATAATGATTCCATTTAATAAAAGATTTACATATGATGGAGTGTATTTTTTTTTCGAAGTGTTGCACAAACTTTTTTCTAACCCAATTTAAATGAGTAATATTACATATGAAGTTTTACATATAGTACTTCAGTGAAATAATATATTTTTATTTATTTTTTAATAAAATGACTACCTATTAGAAAAATTCACAAAAAAAACATAAAATAAGCTCTTAAAGGTTACCTGAAATCCCGCATTGGCTTTACCTTTCTAGTTCAATTAGTTTTCAAGATATATCACTTGAAACGACAGTTATGTAAATCCTCATTTTTTTCTCCGTATATCAAGGTCAAAGCGGAATGCAGCTCTCCAGGAAAACCAAGGTCGAGACGCAACCCTCGTTCTTGGCGATAGTACCCACAACCTCAGACAGTAACGCAGAAGTGTCAACGCCCCCCTCCCCTCCTAAATCGCGCTTGTGTTGACGGTATAATATCACATTCTTCCGCAAAAGCTGCCATTTAGCTGGGGACTATCCTCTCAAGGATGTTGGAAATAACAGGTAACAGACTAATCGGACGCAGATTAGACAGAAACTTGCGGCAATTGACTTTGGGGACCGGTTTTACAATAAATAATTATCAACACGATGGAAAGTGTTTTTTTTTCTCAAGGCGGCTACAATACTTAACCATGTTCAACGACATGCCATTAATGTCTGCTGCATTAGATTTTATACTGTTTATTAGGCAGCCAACTTCAGCAGCAGTGGTCATGACAAATCTAAAATTTTCATCATTAAGAGGCTTAAGTTCATCATACCACGCCAAGGCATCATCATATCCCCCCAAATGTGCAGGAATGCTGCGCTGCCCTGCATACCTGACATTCAAGTCCCTCAATGATTTCCACATTTCTTTACTATTAATCCCACAAGCTACCATATCAACGTGCGTCTTTTTTGATTTACGCACAATTGTAAGAGAATGATTTCTAAGCACCTTACATGCATCCCAGTTGTTGATAGATTTGTTTTTTTTTTATATTTTACCATCGCTCGGTCCCTAAGTCTGATCGCGAATTTCACACCGTCAGTCAGGCAACGAGCTCTCGGTTTCGCGACTCTCACTGTCCGTACAGGGGCATCACTGCCAAATAAATCTGTTATATATGTTGTAACTATCTTACTTTCATTTTGAATATCATTCTTATAGATAAATTCTATGCAATACTTCTTCTTCTTTCTGTGTCGTGTCAGGTCAGGTGGCATTCACGTTGGTAATTACAATCACGAGTTGATCACGGTTCTCTGCTATTCTAAATAGCTGTTCAGAACTGTGTATTCACTCTCGGATGTTCCTAAGCCAAAAAATCTGCTTCTTTCCAACATCTCGATCTTACCCTTCATTATCAGTTGCAGAATTCTGCATCGATCACCTCTGAGAACATGGCCAAGATATGCTAGTTTTCTGCATTTTACGGTTGTTAGCAATTCACGAGTGGCATCCACCCGATCTAAAACTACCATGTTAGTCTGCATAGCTACCTAGGGTATTCGAAGCATTCGCCTATGCAACCACATCTCAAATGCCTCCAAACGATTGTGGCAGCCTTCAATGTCTACACCTCCTCTTCATACAACAACACAGACCAGATGTGACATCTAACCATCCTTTGACAAAGTTTTAAATTTAGACAGGTGAGCTCACTTTTAGAAAAGTCGTGCGGGCTGATTCGATTCTGCATTTAACCTCTTTATATGGGTCAAGCTGTTCAGTAATATAACATCCATGATACTTGAAGTGGGAGACTCTTTCAACGACTTGCCATTTATCAGTAGCGAAGCGTCTGAACATGACAAAAAACCACAAATATAATTTTAGTAACATTTATGTTAAGTCCCATTTCTTTTCCAACCTTATTGACAGAATCTAAGAGCTGCAGACCCTGAAGGCTATCACTTATGATGGCCGTATCATCGGCATAACGAATCGTCTTTATTATCTCGTCGTTGATTTTAATCTCAAATACTTTTTCCGAATGTAAATCAAACAGCAGTAGAGAGAGAATATATCCCTGTTTAGAGCCTCGTTGAATTTGTCATTTTTTGTAAGCATACTATTGCGATTCTCTATAATCCGCACATCCCTGCTATCCACACCAGCATCCCTCAGTATATCTATGACCTTTACATGCTGCACCCGGTCAGACGCTTTCTAGTAGTCAATAAAGCATACGAAAAGGTCTTTAAGGTGATCTCGACATTTTTGGAGAAGCATATTTAGAGCAAATAGCACTTTTCTAATACTAAGGGTATTTCTAAACCCAAATTGGATCTTATTTTCTCTTTCACATTTATTCCTTATTCTGTAGTGAATAATACTCAAGAAAAACTTCAAGCTATAATTCACGAGTCTTATTAACTTGTATTCGTTACATCTTCTGGCACGTTGTTATTTGGTAATTTTATAAAAACAGATTTCAGCTATTCTTCCGGTATTTCTTGAATTTAGTACACTCAATTAAAAAACTTAACTAGTATATCGATATTGTCTTATGAGTCAATTGCAGGAGTACCACTGGAATGTCGTCTGAGCCTGTTGCTTTTCTGGATTTTGCATATCTTATGCCGTGAGGAACCTCTGACTTCAGAATTTCCGTTCCTTCAGCTCCATATACATCGGCTGATATATTTGGTCTTTAGTCTTGTAGAAACTCCAAGCCTTAAAGATTTTTTATTCATCAATGAGAGGTTTGCCTGTTATGTCTACTAGTATGTGCATAGAATTGGGGTCTGTACACTGCATCCTGGTAGATCTATTGTGCTGCCCTACTGTTGCCAAGTCGTAGAAGTTACCTTATCGGCTAGAGCAGGTCCTCTAGTCCTATTTCCCTCAGGAACCTTAGGATGTTGGACGCCTTCAAGATGAGTAGCTCCCCTTCTTCGATTTGGTGGATTCCCGAGAACCGCATCCTAGGATTTTCTAGAGTGCTGCAGTCTGAATGGATATGAATCGAGGTTTAGTCCTCCTCCCCACAGAATCTGCACTGTTCTCCTTCTACCAGTCCGAGTATCTTGAGGTGTCCTTTCAGGTGGCAATGCCCCGTCAGGACCCCTGTTAGAACTCTAGGTTGGTTTTTACTTAAACTTATGATTTCTTTGAATCTTTTCTGACTGTAGTTCCTAAGAAGTATCCTCGCTTTTCTCAATCCTTGCAGCTCCGTCCAATAATTGGATCTCCTGCTTTCTTCTTCTATCTTTAGTTCTTCCAGCACTACGCTGCTACTGAGTCTACTTGTATATTAGAGGTCCTCTTGTTGAAGAGTCCATAAACTTCTCTAACCTTTAGTTCTTCCATGTCTCTACATCTGTCTCTCATCCACTTCTCCTTAGCTGCACGAATTTTTTTTTTTTTTTGATCTCATTTTGCTTCTTATTATATTCCTCTATGTTTTTCTTTTACTTTCTCCATACTACGTAAATTATTTAAAAGTGTGTCAAAATTTAAATTGCCAAAGTGGCGGATTTGAATTTATTGATTTTAACACATAATTCACAAAAAGTGAGTTTATGATCTAATATTTGTCCAGCATCAATTATCACCTCAGTCGCTGGAACCATTTCCACATCCGATATAAAAATCGGATCCAGCAAGGCTAAGGCTCCGTGTGTATATTACTTAGAATACGACTTCTTTAACTTTTGGGATCGCAATATCTCAGGACTGCAAATTCGTAGGAAAAAAAGTATGATCTACAACTTTTGATAGATGTATTTTTATGGTAACACTTATTAAGTTTACAGAAAAAATGCGAAATACCGATATTTTTTACTTTTGACATTGGATACAATCTTTATCAGGCGTGGGATCGGTGAGGACTTTTGATATTTTTTTTGTATGTATTTGTAATGGTGTATTTAAGACCTATACCAGTTTTCAGCTCCATGCGAATTTTTGCGAAGTTAACACCTTTTTGTCTATTTTGACTTGACTAATAGAAAATAATTGGAATTACACAAATTTTGCCCCACATATTCATACAAATTAATTACAATGTTTCTGCTAGTTGCTCACCAAAACTTTCATTCCCTATACCTTATCATAAAGCACCCATCAACTCGATTTACTAGAAATCATTTCATGCATTCCATACTAATTGAATAGTTCACAACTTTATCCCGATAATACTAAGAACAACTTACCACTCTAAGCAGTGAACACCCTTAACTAAGGATTCAGTATTATAGAAAGTTTTAGATAAAGTCGGCAGTTTATTCGTAAGTTACGAACGAACTTTCATAATGACACTTACCTTTACTAATTTTCTTAGTAACCACATAGAAAGTTCAAAACTTATAAGAACTTTACAATATAATTAAAAATTATTTTATGAATAAGTTAAATCTATATGAACGAAAGGTAAAGCTATAAGGAAATACAATAGCTTGCCTTTCGTTAATTATGCAACTTAAATCCCCTAGGAGAGTCGAATTAAATTTGGGAAAAAATTACTATTTCTAGATATAGGCTGGAGGAAAAATGTCCGGAATGATGGTGGTAATTCATCGTTTATTAGACTTCATTTTTTATAGCAAAAATTTTTACTAAATTACTAAGATGTGAAAAAACAGTATTTTTGAATTGCAGAAAAAGTTATTCCTTTTTAGAATAAAAATTCCAAACAAAATTGTGCGTCTTAAAAATGTCTACAAAACGAAAAAAAACATCAAAATTGGATTATCTGTTCATTAAAATGGCTGTTTCTTAATTGTTAATAAACAATAAAAAACATATTGCATATATTTCATGCTGCAGAAAAAAGAGCCTCTTCTAGCATGTAAAATTTCAGGGAAAAATGTATAATAGTCCTTTGCACAGTGAATTTGTTTATAACATTAAGAAATTATTTTAGTTGTTTAATAACATTAAGGAATTATTTTAGCAGGGTATTGCTTAAACGATCGTATTCGGAAATTTTCGACTCGATTATTTGAAAATTTTTGATGTAACAATAGTTTAAAGTTGTAGCTTTTCCGAGAGTCAGTATGGGTGCGGTGGAGGGTGGGAGGTTGCGAGCAGCGCGCGGGCGAAAACGAGACTCTGACGCTTCAAATTCGTTTAATCGGTAAAATTTATATCATCTCGGCGAATATTGGTCGTAGAACTTTCATTTTTTTTTTTTGTGGTAAATCAATGAAACACGAAGAGTAGAATATATATTTTCCTGTAAAAAACAAACATATTATTGTATTTCATATATTTTATGAACAATAAATAAATAATCCATTAACGACATTTTTAGCACAGTACATTTGAAATTCCGAAAATTTATTGACGTTAATCAATAATATACTATTGATTAAAAATATTGAGAATCAAATTAATTTTTAGTGTATCATTAATATTTACCGATTTGAAGCATGAACCAAATTTCCGTAATTTTCCACTAAATAATTGATGTTTTACAAGAAAAACACATGAGTACTTTTTTGTATATTTTATTGAGATCAGCATTTTTATCTACAACATTTTTCTGCAGCAATATAATTTTTCTAGTAATGCTATATAAAATATTTATTCAATTCTCCGTTTCTTGGAGATCAAGATAACCTCATTTTCGAAAAACTTTTCGTTTTCACTTTTATCATCATCACTATCATTATCATTATCATTTAGATTTACAAGCCAAATGGCTTCCCGCTCCCTCCAGGGATTATTGACTCATACCAGGTATACAAAAATACCAAAAATATGAAGCTCTGTGGGACCCTTTCCATGTTATCGGGTCCTAGGTTGCGCGGTCTTCTGTACTTCCCACAAACTTCCGAACGATCTGCCCGGTTGTAAGGAGAACTGCTTTCTGAATCGGTTTATAAAGATGCTCTGCAGAAGGTTTTTTGGTGTCACTCCAGGCTCCGGATTGTATTTGTAGTAAGGAATTTTTCCTACCTGTAATGGTTTAAACTTATTTGCTAACTCTTGGTAAAGTATTTTAGCGGCTGAGGCGTGTCTTTCCTTATACTCGGTTGCGGCAAACGCATGGCATCTTTCAGTTATGTGCTTGATTGTCTCTGATGTTCGACAACCATATCTACATCGGTCGTTTTCTATTGAGGGATTTCTGATGATGAACTTCAGATAGTTCTTCGTCGGAATAACCTGATCTTGGATAGCTAACAAGAAGCTCTCCGTTTCCGGAAACATCTGTCTTGAAATCAACCAGTAGTTCGACGCTGAGGTGTCGACATTGTACCTCATTTGGATGCCGTCTATGAAGTGGTTTCTGTAACCAGGCTTGAACTTTTCTTGGTTTGTTCGGTGTTGAGAAGTAATATCCCGTTCTCTTAGCTATAACGGCGTCGAATCGTCTACCTCGTATATTGCTCGATGTAATGTGGAGGAGTCCGCTAACCTGTGGAAATAAGAACGTAAGTTTATTATATGTTGATCGAACTTCTTACCAATATCGACCAATCCTCTTCCTCTTTGGAGTCTTCGAAGCATTGTACGTTTAATAGTGCTCCGAAGGTGGTGTTTGTGTGCTTTTCGATGTCGATCCTACGACATTTTACAATTCCAAAAGAGTAGCTAAGCGTAAAGCATGCGGACGTGTTGAGCTCCTTAAACTAATTTCTACTATTCATTCATCATCCTTATTATTATCATTATCGTCACCAATATCATCATAATCACTATTATCATCTTCTTAGATATCCCTTTCATCGTCGTTTGAAGTAATATCACGATAATCTTTAATCATGTTGGATTGGGAATTCTCGGTGGCCATAAGTGGATTATCATTTACAACATCATCATCAGAGATCAAATTTTCAGAGATATTTACATCAATTTTTTTGACATTCGAATAAGTTTCGCTATTACAAGTGGAACAAAACGATGAACAACATATGCCATTTTTCCGGCAAATGCAAAACTTTGTTACAACCTTTTTTATATCTGCACCCTATATGTTTCAATAACTCTTGAGGAATTAAGTCATCGGGTGTTTAAATAGGTTGCAGCATGTGATTTTATAAATATCAATGAATTTTCGCAATTTCCAATACACTAAGTGTGTTAAAAATATCGTTAATCGATTAATTACTTACTTATTAAGCATAAAATATATGAAAATCCAATAATATAATTATTGCTAAGCTTAAAAATAATTTTTTCAGGAAAATATATATTCCTTTGTTCATGTTTCATCGAGATAACACAATCAAAAAAATTAGAGTTCTACGACCAATATTCGTTGAGATAATCCAAATATTTCCGGCGAAACGAAGCGTCAGAGTCTAATTTTCGCCCGCGCGATGCCGCTATCCCCAACCGCTGTACGCACACTGACTCTCGGAAAAGCTGTAACTTTAAACTATTGTCACATCAACAATTTTCAAATATTCGAGTCGAAAAATTTGGCATATGGTAGTTTAAGCAATGTCCTGTAAATTCCTGTTAAAATAATCCCTTAATGTTAATAAATAACGCCACAGGGATTTAAAAAAAATCTCTCTCGACTTCTATTGGTCGTAGAGGTTTTTTTTTAATTCGGCAAAAACATCAGCTGTAACGTCCAGTTATCGCTATTTCGATATTGTTATTTTTCGAAGTGGTATTCTATTTATTTATGACGAAAACATTAACGCTTATTTTGTTAATTTATTTCAACATTTTAAAATCAATACTTCATTTCGTTCTTTTTTGCTATAGCTAATATAAGCATCGAAATTTAATTTGCATACCCGCAACCGATCGTTTGTAGTAAACAAATAAACATAAACCCCAAAAGTTATAAACAAATTCACTATAAAAAAAAATATTGAATAATTTTATATGAAATTTTGCATGGTTATTTTACGCCACAAGAGGCTTTTTTGATGCACAATAATTAAATAACGACTTATTCGATTTTGATTTTTTTTTTTTCATCTTAAAGGTGATTTTAAGGCGCACAACTTTTATTTGAAACCTTTTTTTGAAAAAGCAATATCTTTTCCTACAACTCAACAAACTATTTTTGTCATACCTTAACTGTTTAATAAAAATTTTTGCCCCCAAAAAAATTGAAACCTAAGAAACCACAATTATCACCATCATTCTGAACATCCTCCCGCCGGCTGATACCTAGATATACTAAATGTCAAAATCACCTTATATCGTCGGTAATTCGACTGACGAACCCAGGGTTAAAGAGAATTATGATAATTCTCTGCAGCTGGATTTTATGGAGATGAGTTCTTAGAAACCGATGACAAATTTTGATCTGCCAATTAATTTAGGTAAAAGAACCTGAACTAACCTGAACTAATATAACCATTAGATTTATCTGGCTTTACGCCAGCTGAGGTTTTCGATTGCTTCTAATAGGTCTAACCCCAATTCTAGTTGTTGTGTTGTACCGAACGCCGCGGCGACAGATTTGAACTTTATAAATTTTACACTTGTCAGTGCGTTGTACTTCTGATTGGGAAAGAAAATATATATGATTTTTGCATATAATCAAAAAGTTCCCTGCCTTCTTTAATTTCTGCGATATCTATTCAATTGAGCTCGTCTTTTTTCATACGTTGGTAGTAATGTTTTTTTTGACAGGCTAACAAGTAAGTCATATTTTCATGTGTGATTTTTTAAATTAAATAAAACTAGTCAAGTGGTCAAACTGTTTTGCACGTCTGTCAAGTTAAACTAATACTTGACAAAATGGGATTCTTATAAACAGATTAAAAATACTTTATTTGTAATTGCTTTCTTACCATAAGTTGTATATATTAGTAGTTATTTATTTCATTTAGAAATAATTTGGCGCCGACTTCAAAAATTTCAATTTTATATAAATATTTCTAGTTATTTTCCACCCTTTAGCGCACTTTTAGAAGTCGGTTCAATTTTTTTATAAAAATTTTATTTTTCGATTTTTAGTTTTGAATTCATTATGATATTCATAAATTATTTGAACTAAGTGTTAATCGAGATTAGTGTACCTCGCAATAACTCAAAGGTGGCAAAAAAAATATCCATTTTATCCAGAATTGTAAATCACCCTAAAATGAACCACTACAAGTTCTTTGATTCTTGGAGTTCTCCAAATACCAATGAAATTGAGTCAAACAAATATTTAGTCTGTCATGGTAATTCAACTATCTTAAATTTTAAATTAATTTTAGATTGGTAATATAAGTCCCAAAATCTTCCAATATCGATATTTAAAGAATTTGAGACGTAAATTTCTTAGCTCGAAATATTTTATATTGCATATTGAGTTTGTATACGTCCCAAGAATGCCGCAATATCAATTTTAGATACAACCGGAAACTGTAAAATTTTTAGTCCCTCATAATTTATCTTATCAACCTAATAGCAGTAAAAAATTAACTTCATATTCGTAATACACCACCCAGGAACCCCCTAATACCAAATCTGAAAAAATGCGAATAAGGTAAAATTTTCAACCCACCATACTGGATCCGCCATATTGAATTTTAAAAAAATTTTAACGTCTTAATCTAATCTAAACCCTTCAAAGTTCCCTAGTACCAATCTTGATTAAATCCAGAAATTTAAAATTTCTAAATGGTCATATTGCATCTGACATATTAGATTTTCTTAAAATAATTTTTTATTCGCTATTTACATCCTCAAAAACGATTCAGTTCCACATTTGAACCAAATCGAAAAATGTAAAATTATTAGTCAGCTATATTGTATCGCCATATTGACTTCTAAAAAAATACTATTGAATTCATAATTTACATCCTCAAAAACCCTCTATATCAGTTTTGGAGAAAGTCGAAAAATGTAAAATTTTTAGGACACCATGGAATCCGCCAGATTGAGTTTTTCCAAAAATATTTCAATTTCGTAATTAACACTAACACAAATCCCCCAATACTGACTTTAGACAAAATCGAAAGATAGAATCTTTAATCCGCCATTTTAGATACGCAATATTTCATTTCTTTTAAATAATATCAGATTCGTAATTTGCTATCCTAAAAACTCCCTCATATCAATTTTGAAAAAAATCGGACAAAATTAATTTTTTATCCACCATATTCGATACGCCATACTGAATTTTTTAAAAATAATTTTAGATTCATCATGTGCGATCCCGAAAACTCTCCAATACCAATTTTGAAGAAAATCGGACAAAATTGATTTTTTTGACTGACATATTGGATCTGCCATATTGAATTTTTTAAAAATAATTTCAGATTCGTTATGTGAGACTCCGAAAACTCTCTCATACCAATTTTGGAGAAAATCGGAGAAAATTGATTTTTTCGTCCGCCATATTGGATCTGCCATATCGAATTTTTTAAAAATGTTTTTAATTCGTTATGTGCGACCTCGAAAACTCCCCCATACCAATTTTCGGGAAAATTAGACGAAATTAAATTTTTTTGTCCGCCATATTGGATCCGCCATTTGGAATTTTTTAAAAATAATTTCAGATTCGTTGGGTACAACCCCGAAAATTCCTTTATACTAATTTTGGAGAAAATCGGACAAAATTAATTTTTTTGGCCCCCATATTGTCAGCGCCATCTCGGATTTTACTGCACCAATTTCGTCCAAAAAAAATATGGGACCACCGCAGCAACTTCCTGAACATAACGTAAAAAAATGTATTCAAATCGGTGTCGCCGTTCCGGAGTAATCGGAGTACATACATAAAAAAAACATACATAGTCGACGAATTGAGAACCTTCTTCTTTTAGAAGTCGGTTAAAAAGAAATAAAATTCGAATGGTGACTTAGAAATAGCAGCCAGTCACTTAGTTTTCCCTTTCTCTCTTGGATTTACGGTTTCGTGCACCTGCAGGCTAGCTCCAGTAGTATAAAATCGATGAATATAACAGACAACATAATCGCAGGACTTCGAAACCATGGAAAAAAATGTTATATTAGAAACCATTGCATTTAAAAAGCAATATTTTTCGCCATTTTGTGTGCGTAGGAACGCTTTTTCTTATATTTTTATACTAAAGTGAAATTATCTGCTTATTTTTTTTTTAGGTGACACAGAGCTAGAGTTACCCGATCCACCACCAACAATAGATCCGGAATACGTCAACCCTTATCCGATAACACATCCATGTTACCGGTTTGCTGACATTACCAACCACCAATTCTTTAGCCCTGCTTATCCACCTGATTTTTTAAATTATCCAAATAATACAAATTGTTCAGTCGTTCTTACAGGTAAGTTTTCTTTGTTGATATGTTTCAGTTAGTCTTTGCATTAGTGTTATTTAAAATATATTGAAAATATATTAGTGTAAAAATGCAATAATTAATGTATCAATTGTTGTGTAAAATATAAATACTTTTCAAATGGTTCAAATTTTGTCTGCAACATTTTGGCCTTGGCACGTGACTGAATAGATAGTGTCAGTACGTGGAAACAAAATATAGGATCTTTATAAAACATGTGAAACAATTACTTATGGACGCGGTCAGAATAATTTAACTATGTTGTATGTTATGTTTACCTTACTAAGCACAGAAAAGCTAAAGACATTATTCATGTGAACCTTGGTTACTTCAAGAGTCTTTATTTTGGCTCATATAGAGTGTGTTACACGACGAACTACCGTGATCGATTTCTCGGAAAATAGTCTGGAAAATTTTTAAAATTTGGCCGTTTACTAAAGTTGATGGACAATTCGGCTAAAATATTTTCAATATGGTGGCACTTGCGGTTATACCAGAAGTTGATGCCTCCTTGCTTATTTTAAAAAGAATAAAACATATAAACCCTATATGTTATTTTATTCTTATATTCTACGCAACATTATAGACATATTTTCTGTATAATCTCCTATACCTAAGTCTAACTATCTTCAACATATTTTAAATTTTATGTCAAAAATGACGTATGCAGGCCTAAACATAACTGTTAATTTCTCCAATATGAAAGCCTTTATTATTTATTTAGGATCGGTTTTCTTCTAGAAGGGGATCTACTTTAGTGGATTATGTTGATATTTTGATAAGAAATAAATACAGGGTGATCAAAAACTAACATTAAATATTAACTTGAAAAAAATCTATAAAAGTCAATTTTTTTAGTATAAATCCCCTACTTTTTATAATGCTATGTTAAGATTAAAAATAAGGGCAACTTTGAATAAAATTGCCTATTCAAAAAATTTGTAGCTTTTAAAATATTGCTATTTTTTTTTAACATTTTTGTATTGCAAAAACACTATATGCCTTTTAAGTTACCATGGCGGCGTAACGCGAGTAAAGAAAACAATAGAACACTACAGAAATGTTACTATTTCCTGTTTATATATATTCCTTGCTGTTTTCTTCTTGAAAGGAGAATACATATAGGCAACTATCTAAACACAGCAGAAAAATAGATTAATTTGTTTCTTCCTGGAATCTTAATTTTCCAATTTCGGACTACTATTTCGGAATATATAGATGTTTTTTATTGGCACTATTTTGCAGTCTGACATCGGAAAGTCGGCAAGTTTAATATCCTGCTGATGTCTCGGAATTTATATTTTATGTAGACAATTGTTTCCTGCGAATATTGCTCTCGGTTCAAAACAGCTCCACTAATGGGAACATAAGGTGGTCGAAATGCCTATAAGACGAGAACCAGAGTTGTATTGGCAGGAAATAAACTGTTTGTATATATTCTTTCCTTTTTTTGCTTGAATGGAGAATATATACAGGCAACTATTTAGCAAAATAGATTTATTTATTTCTTACTGAAATTTTAGTTTTTAAACTGATCTCTCGTACGATTTGCCAAACAGTTTCCCAAACCATTAAAATGATAACTTTTCTGCTTATCGAGATAAAAAATTGATTTTAACAATTTTTTGCAAAGTTGTTAAAGATTACAAAAACGCAGTTTTTTTTATATTTTTTGGTTGTCTCTATAATCAACCGACAGATTTTGATAAACAAAAAATTTTCTTAAAGATTTTATTATTGCCTACAACTTCACAATAATACTTTTTGAAACATAATATCATTTTTTGCTTAGGTGTTAATAAAGAAATATTGTTAAACAAAATACTAGATGCTGAGGATGAAAGCCATTTTGTATTCTCTGACGAAATGATTTTCAAAAAGAAAAGAGAGAGAGAGAGAGATATATTAATTAAAGACACAACAGCCTCTTGGGCTTTTTAGCGTCTATATTGAGATTTGTATATTACGTATTCAAATCTGATTTATAAGTCCAGTCGTTTCTATGAATGTTTAAGGCATTCGAGTAAGCTAGATTATTTTGTAATGATCCTGTAAGGATAGGTTCGTATTGAGAACAGGAACATAGAATGTGCTTAAAAGTCAGTGTAGTAGGACATCTCTGGCATATAGGTGGATCAGTCTTCTCTACGAGATAACCATGCGTTAGTTTCGAATGTCCAATTCTCATCCTTGTTATGAGGTTTAGATGTTTTCCGATAATCTGTGAGACATCATCTTTGCCGTAAAATACATCCTTGACCTCATATAGCTTATTTTCTTCCTCTAGTAGCTCCCACTCAAGCTGTATTTTATTTTTAATTATATTGTCCGTAAAATTATTTATATCAGATAGTGAAAAGATGTAGTTCAAAGTTGGATTATTTGAGTTGCATGCTTGATTGGCCAATAAATCTGCCTTCTCATTGCCCGCTATTCCAACATGGCTAGGTTTCCACATAAAAGATACTCTTTTGTTTTGAATTAAGATGCGTTCTATATTATATAATATTAAGCTGAGTAGAGGTGATTTTGGTTGTTTAGAACTAATGAGATTGAGGGAGCTGAGAGAGTCCGATGCTATTAGCCAGTTTGATCGGTTGTTGGTAAGGATGAAATCGGTGGCTCTAAGTATAGCAAAGAGTTCTGCAGACATTATGGTTGTGGAATTATGGAGTGAAAATGATTTTAACTTTATTTGGCAATAAAATGCCGCTCCAGTGTTTTGTGAGGTTTTCGATCCATCCGTATAAATGATAGTATGGTTTTATATAGTAAGTTGATTTGGCATTGAAATTGCTTAATAATAAACAAATTACTGTGTTGCTCCTTTGGCAATTTAATCAGAATCAAATCCACGTTGATTGGGGGGAGGTTCCAAGGAGGAAAGTTATATGTATTGATAGGTATAACCTGAGGCGTGGAGCAGTTCGTCAATTTGTTTGAACTATGGGTTGTAGCGGAGAGAAAGAGGTGTTTATGTATAATGTGCGGGCGAAACTTGAGACTGTTAACATACCTTATCAACAGTCGCTGTTTTCTAAAAGATAGAGATGGAATTTCAGCTTCACAGTAAAGATTTTGATCGGACTTGTACGGAAGGCTTTCAAGGCAATCCTCAGTCCATTATGATGGATTGTGTTAAGAGATTGAGAAAAGAAAATTTTCATTTACATTTATATTTTTGCTTGTTTCTAATATTTCTGGTCTAATATCAACAAGATAATCTATTCCTTTTTTCCACCAAATTTCTTTACCTCCAAGAAATAAGCATAAAAAAATCAGTTTATACATATATAGAAAGGAGATAGTCTAGTAATTGGACTAGTTAAGAAAAAGCCAAGGTTTAAGGCACTTTTGTGGGGCTGCAGTCACAAGGATGGTTGGCCAGAAAAGAAAACTTTTGTTGTTAGTCTTGCTTTCGAAAAATTTTGTTCCCTTCATTAGGACTTCTACAAAAGAGAAAATAACCTTCCTTAATTATAATTTTATAAAATAAAAAAAAAAACAAAGTGAGTATGTATAAAAAGCCAGGTTTGGTTCAACAGAGACAGTCATTATGCACTTAACACTAAGATCATATAATATGAAAAAAATATTCTAAAAGGCAAAAATTCTCTATTTTATTTAAGAACCTAATTTCTAGCACGTGGATGTCGTCGAAACGCCATTTTAATTTATGAATAAAATTGGTAACTGACAGTTGGCGCCAAAAACCCGTTTTAATAAATAAAGTTTGCACTGCCTAAGGACGGGTAATCGTTCTGGGGGCGAAGGTAACGGTTCTTGAAAAGTTTTATGTTATGTTACAGTTTTGTTACTTTACGAACAAAACTATAAATAATTTTACCAAAATACCAACAATCAAGCCAATACTCACCATAAATTAAACTCTTATTTTCATAAAGTAGTCTCTTTAATACATATAAAATAAAAGCTAAAAGTTTTTGTCACTGTCACACCAAAAATCGGTTTTGTAAAAAAATCAAGTGTGTCTAGAAATGTATCAAACACTCCACTTTTGCCACTTTCATCAAGGGTGTAGTTAGTTAAACTTTTTTTTTCTTGGCGCTCTTGAGATTTTAAAAAAGCGTCAGTAGAGAGAGTCTGGGCCAAGCTTTGGTTGTGAAAACTGGCAAAAACCCAGAAAGCAGAGTTTTTTTGCTGATTTCCGAAAAATACAATACTAATTTTATTCCTGTGTGTAGCAAAAACCATAGTTTAGAGTGTTAAGGCGTCATTTGCCAGATATCGACGAAAATTAAAGTTATTATTGTATACGTGTGCGTTAAGTTAAATCCTAGTGAAGGTGATCTCACCTAAAAAGCTAACATACCATCGTTGTGACTACTTGGTGCACCTTTAAAGACAATCAGGTATATGCCACAAACAGTTTTTAATATACTGGGACTTAGCCTTCCTGCCTAAAATTAGATTTGCATGCTGGAGCCGGCATATTACACACCACTGTTCCATAGAGGCCATCGGCTATCCAGCTTGCCGAAAGTGTTTGAATTTAATGACAAAACTGCCTTGCAGGTATTAGAACTTCGTAATAAACAGTGAAATAACCGGTTTTAATGTATACTTTCATTTTTCTCCTGTGATCGGGAACTAATAAGACTTTATGCGAGCAATTACAGGACACTTTATTTTTAATTTCATTTAAAATACCTTGTAAACCGAAGGTATACGTATACACTAGGTAATTTAAAACATCACTTCACATATTAATAGTCCAACACTTTTAATTAGGCTTAAGTAAACATAATTTTATACTTAATCGGCCTACTAGATAATTTATTAGTGCAAAATACAACTTTACATAAAAACTAAGGTTATTCAGTTCAGCCGATAGTGAAAATTAAGGCCTGACCTACATCTAAACCGACTTGGCGTATGGCGCAGATGACGTCATACTTGCAGTAGTGTTCTTCATTGATTCTTTGTTTTTTTTTTTTGTTTTAATCCAGGTAGCAAATAGTCGCATATTTATTTAGATTAAATTAAAATTCACGTAGTTTGTAAAACAGAATCCTTTTTTTTTATTGTTAAATATAGATATTAATTGTTTTTGGAATCGGTGTGTTTTATTGTGGGATCTAGTTGTTTCCTGTTTTCGATAACATCATCGTTTCTTCTTACCGACGGGCCTAAAACAGGTGGCGCTTTGAATTTATATAACCCTCCTAGGCACTGCCCTAAAAGAAGAAGCGATCAACACCGAAAAAAATAACCACCTGTACCGAAGCATTCAATATTTAATTTTCATTCATTCGTTTTTCACTTTAATTTTCTTTCTCTCTCGCGGTGTAGCAGTTATTACATGAAAAGCAGATGGAAGATGATGATTATGATTTAAATTAGTCGTAACTGTTACAGCGTAATGTAATTTAGAAATCAAGAAAGGCAAACTCCGCACTCAGTTGGACAAGTGTGATAATAACCATCAGAAGAGTGACTAAACGGTATCTGACCGAAAAGAATGACGAGTGAGGGACCAATTTCCATTGCTTTCTGCTTGTAGCAAGTAGTTATATATTATGCTGAGGGTTTTTATGCCTCCTCATCTGCTCATGGAAAGTGGTTCGTTGTTTATGTGAATCATTTCTTGGAAGACCCTTTTATGAAAGTTATTTTCTAGTGCTAAGGTTTTCGGTCTCCCAAAATTCATTATATGACCCTTATTTAAAACATGCTCAGCAAGAGCACAAGAAAATAATCCTCTATTACAATCGCTTTTAGGGGAACTTATTCTACCTGAAAGATTTCTAGAGGCATGTAATCTTATAAACAATGTTTCAGTTTTCTTTCAGTGAGACAGGTGTTTCCATTTTGGAAAACTTTTTTAAGTCTAGGAGTTAAATTTTCAATAAAGGGAAGCAACATGTAGGTTAACTTTTTGAACTGCATTGTTCAACTGGTAGTAATAAGTGCGTTGCAAGTCTATGAATTAATGACGGTTGGCCTGCCCTTTCAAAAATGTTCTCTGGTACGTCATATTGTGTGTTGTATAAGAATTTATTGATCATAGAAAGCGAGTATCCTTACAAAATTCATACCCGCTTTCTAAGATCAATAAACTCTTATACAACACACAATATGGCATACCAGAGAACCTTTTTAATTGGGTAAGCTAACCTTCATTAATATATACACAAACGTTTCTAGATACCTTATTTATTTGTTATATTTTTTTAAATCATACTTTTTGGTACTTTCACTCATAATATATTGGACAACTTATAAAAAACGGTATAAATAAAATAAGTATAATCATATTTCTTGATAATTTCGAGACAACTAACAAGACAAAAAGAACTTTCGAAATTAAAATGTGTTTTTTACTTTCTCTTATACGTTCCTGCGTATGAATTTTTTTGCAAAGAAGTCTAGACTAAAAAGAAATTATGTTGTTTATTCTAATAATAAAGTTTTCATTTGGTGGACTTAAAAATAATTATTTTAAGTATACTTTTTAGTCTGTATTAAAAAGTAATAAAGCTGACTAGTAGGCATTTGTGAAGAAACAAGCATATTTCTTAAAATAATACATATTTCCATCTGTTGTTATAAAATATATAATATATCTCGATTACATTTACCTTGTTGTTTAATATTTTTTTTAGCTATTAATATTTTCATTAATTATTTTTATGTTCCTTTGCCACTGTCCTTTTAAGATTTATTATGCGATAATGACTATTTTTTTTTAATTTTTCTTCAAAGACTATTTTCCTTTTTGGGCTTAGAAGTTAATTAAAAAAGGTCTTGAATTGTTATTTGGATTATTTTTAAGTTACAAAGTCATTCTTAATAGGAAGAGCATTTAAACAAAACAACCGTTTTAGACGCTCGGTGGTTGCCGGCAGTAACTTTCACTGGTGAAAATAAACAAAACCAAAAAAGGTGAAGCAAATACTAAATTTATCCATTACAATTTTCGATACAAATAAATAAATAAATTTAACGCAGAAGAAACAAAAGAAAATCATCTAAATTTTTGATTACATAAAATCGATATTGATTTTCAATTGATTTGGTCAAAGAATAACAATGCTCGTATTGGCACTGATTTTTTAAATAAGACTTAAAATTATGACAAAGGTCTGAGAATATTTACGGTGTCAAGCCTCTTTGTCCAAATTTGATGTAAGATAATTTATGAAATGGATTTTCTAATGCTACATTTCCTGGACTTTTTCAGAAAGTAGTTCTATTACAATAGTTGCGTCTTCAATGCATTTTCCATTTTTGGATCTGTAATCACCATAAAAAACCTTTACATTTAGAAGTTAATTTTATTTAAATTTTCTCTAAGGAAGTTCTGAGCGCTGCTAAAGTTAAATAAAAAATATTAAGTCGTAATAATTTTTTTTTAAAGAATTTAAGTTGAATTCTATAATATCGTGGAATTTCTATTAACTTTACCTTGCAAATTTTTGATAATTCAATCTTCAAAATGTACAAATTTGATATTGTGGGAAATTAGGATTTAGGCATTCTCCTTTGAATTATACTACCATTTGTCATTTCGATGAGGAAAATATTAAAAACTAGGTCTTTGAAACATACGATTCCATTTTTTTCATTAAAATAATTAGCTTACCGTAATATTTACAGAGATATCAATAAAAAAGTAACATAAAATTTAAAATTAACCTATGCTAAAATTGAGTCGAAACGTTAGGCAGCGTTGTATGAGCGCACACTTCAAATTTTTGAATATATTCAATATAAAAACCTACTTTGACATACGGATATTTTTTATTGTCTCTCTCTATCTGTCTCTCTCTCTCTCTCTTTGTCAACCTCTGTCCATCCATTCCTGGATGTAGCTCTCTCCATTGTTTCCATCTTTCTCTATTCTTCACCAATCTCATCCACTGTTTGCCCGCCACTCTCCTTACGTCATCTACACATCTTTTTTGAGATCTTCCCGTGCTTCTTGTTGTCTCCCTCGGTCTCCATTCCAGGATTTTTCGTGTCCATCTGTTGTCCTCATATCGGGCTATGTGACCAGCCTATTGCCACTTCATCTTTGCAACCTACTTCACGATGTCTTTGACTTTTGTTCTGCGTCTTATCTCGGTGTTTCTAATCCTGTCTCTTAATGATATTCCAAGCATATTTCTTTCCATTGCTCTTTGGACTGTTTCTAATTTTAGCGGACTTTTTGGTGAGGGACATGGTCTCTAATCCATACGCACACACCGGTAATATGCATGTGTCGTATACTTTTCTTTTTAGATTTATGGGAATTGAATTATTTTTCAGGATGTATGCAAATTTACCGAAAGCGGCCCATGTCAGCTGTGCTCTTCTTTTTATTTCAGTATCCTGGTTTGATTTCCCTAGTCTGATGTCATAACCCAAGTATACATAGTAATCGACGTTTTCTATCCTCTGGTTCTGTATTGTTATGTTTGCCTGTTCGTGGCTCATTATTTTTGTTTTGTTGTAGTTCATTTTAAGGCCTACAGATGCGGATACGTCATTTAGCTGTTGTAGCATTTCGTTCAAATCTTGGAGGTTACTTGCTATTAAGATTATGTCATCAGCAAATCTGAGATGGTTCAAGTATATTCCGCCGATATACCTTTGATGTCCCATTTAAGTTCCTTAAAAATGTCCTCTAGGACTAGGGTGAACAGTTTTGGCGAGATAGTGTCCCCTTGTCTCACTCCCCTTTGTAGTTTTATGGGGTTAGTTTTCGTCTTGTCGTCTATTTTTATTTGAATGGTTGCATTTTCGTATATGTTCTTGAGTTTTCTAAGGATTGTAATACTGCCCATATTTCGACGAAGTCGAATGCCTTTTGGAAATCTACAAAAGCCATATGGAGCGGTACGTTATATTCGGTGCACTTCTCAATTAGTATTCTTATAGTGTGTAGGTGATCTGTGGTGCTAAAATATTTTCTGAATCCAGCTTGTTCGACAGGTTGGTAAAAATCGAGTTTGTTTGTTATGCGGTTGGTTATGATTTTGGTTAACAACTTGTAGGTGTGTGATAGTAGGGATATTGGTCGGTAGTTTTCAATATTTGTATTGTCCCCCTTTTTGAATATTAAGATTACTTCGGAGTTATACCAATCCTGTGGAATTTTTTCCTCTTCAATTAGTTTATTAAATAGAATCTTCAATATTTGTTCTATTTTTCTGCCGCCAATTTTCAGCATCTCTACTGTAATTTTGTCTTCTCCTGCACATTTATTGTTCTTTAATTTATTTAGTGCCATTCTTATCTCTGAGTTTGTTACTACTGGAATTTCCTCTGAGCCTATGTTGAGTATCGTTCTTTTTGTTCGTTGTTGCTCTTGTTGTGCGTGTAACGAGTATAGCTTGGTGTAGAATTCTTCTACGTTTTTCGCGTTTATTATTTTTATTATTCTTGTTTTGCCTCTTGAGTTTTTTGTTTTTAATACTTTCATGTTGTAGTTTTCACTTATTGTGTCTTTAATTAGTTTATTGTATTTTCTAATTTTCTTTTTCACTTCCTTGTTTAGAGTTTTGAAATTGTCTGTTGTTCGATCTGTCCTTTCTCGTCTTTCTTTGAAAAGTCTCAAGGTATTTGGTTGTAGTTTGGAGGTCTTTGTTATTCTTGATTTTGAGCAGACTTTTTTAACCGATGTGTTTATGGTTTCTTTTATTTTCGTGGCTAGTTCGTTTATTCGCATTTGCATTATTGTCTCTATTGGTGTTAGTCTTTTTTCTAATTCATTTTGATAGTTGATTTGTTCTTGAGTCAGGGTTTCCGTGGTTGGGTAGCGTTCTTGTTTGATGATCTTGTTGCGTTCTGTTCTCATGTGTATCTTGATCATCGCTCGTACTAATCTGTGGTCGCTTCCGGTATAAAACTTATTTAGTGTTGTCACGTCGGTACATATGTTTTTCCTATTAGAGAGAATATAGTCTATTTCGTTTTTAGTTGTTTTGTCTGGATTTTTTATTCTACTGATGTTAAATTAGTATATATAATGGAAAAAAAATACAGTTTAATTAATTATTAATATTTTTAACAATGACTCTAATATTTTAAATTAAATATAATAATCAAATATCGGTAAAATTATTTTATAAATTTTGTTCTTTTAAGACAGTTTTTAGTTTTTTTAAAACAATATTTAAATTTTTGGGCGTTTATACAATAGTGATGATACTCACCACCGGTAATAAATCCTTTTTTTAGTATTTTTAATGAAATATCAGATTTAGCCAAATTCGTAATAAAACTAGTAGATACTTCAGGTGTTCATCAAGCTGATTTTATTTTTTTCTACGTCCGGGTCTGCTTTTATTTTATTTTTAAGACTCCTTTTAAAATTTTAGTATCTTCACCATTGTGAGCATTTTCTATCGCTTTATCATCAAGTCATTTCAAAGCTACTATCGAATTTTACCAGCCCTTCTCCGTTTCTGGATATATCTACCACTCTTGAAACCATGTTTGAAAATTTTTATATTTTTGAATTCTTACTTTATCTTTACGTTGCTGGAAACTAACAGTCTCTTGAGCACCACGATAATGAAAGTTTATCATACTCGAATTCAATATATCTTGTTCCGATATTTTTCTTACCAACTTCCACAGCCCCGTAGTCAAATGATCCAAATGAACCATAAAATTTACTTTTCAGGTGTTTACTAAGACTATATTGTTAAAAGATACATTATTTTGAGATGAACTGCATTAAACTAATTTTGCTCTATTGCTTGATAGTTTACCAAATATCATAGCAAGATTTTCAAACAATTTTGAATCAGTAAGAGGTTATTTTTTTAGGAAAAACTACACAAGAAAATAATTTTATATACAAATAAGATTATTTTCTTGTTCTTCACATATAAGCCACTATCCATATTTATCTTGTTCTCCGAAAGCATAACGAATCATATTTTTTAAAGCCTCAGCAATGCCATCTACATTATCTTTGATATGATTTAAAACATGCACAAAAAATGTCCGAAATAATTAACAACTTTGCAGATAAATTTAAATTATATAAATAAAATATTTTTTTTGCATGATTTATATTTGACCATTTTTAATATTATGTGCTGCGTCTAAACGAGCCGGCAATTACTGAAGAGTCATCATCACCGATCAAAATAGAAATAATAACATTTTCTTCTTTTAACAGTTTATTGCCTCGCACTAAATCTACAAACATAACAGGTTTCATTGCTCTTGCTGAACCATCAAAATGTTCTATAAAATTATGAACTTTTTTTGGATGACAGTGAGTACATCCAGAGCATCTTGTTGAACGAGTATTGAAAGAAATAACTTTGCCACCATAATCCCCGGTCAGTGACATATATCCTGGAATTAAAACACTCATTTTAAAAACATATTTTCTTTTAATTACGATTTGTTTATTTAGCGTGAAGTTAACTTTAATTATAGTATAATTATATTACATTAATATACTGTTTTTACCATTGTAACTATGGCCCGAAGCTCGTTTAGTCCAGCAGTATCTCTGAAAACTTTTAAAGGTGCGGAGCAGGAAGGTAATTACGATTAAAATTATCATCATTAGGATCTTGGATAGCCAAAGGGATGTCACTGAAATAGCGACATAACATATGATAATTTTTTAATTTTCTAAAATTACCTTTTATAAGAACGCTATTTCATTTTGAACACGATATATTTATTTTCCAATTGTGTTTACAATTGAAAAGTTTTCTAATGATTTTGACTTGATGTATCCGTTTGAATAATTATGTAAACATTTGAATTGATTGAAATTTTTAAATTTACTACATAACATAATAGAATCTCATTCAAATTTTTAAACTAAAATATCAATGTAATTAAATGTTAATTAATTAATAATGTTGATATAAATCATATTTTATGACTATTTAAATACATTTTACATACCTTATATCAGAGGAATGTTTTTTATTAACATTTATAGTTAATTTTTTTCAAGACTTTCCCAACCATCACAATTGTATTCTGCTACTTCTTTACTCGTTCCATGTTATTTAAGTTTTTAATAAAAGAATAATTAATTTAAAGTATCAACATTAGTCGTATATATATATATATATATATATATATATATATATATATATATATATATATATATATATATATATAAAGGGCGAAGTAGTCGCGACTGACTAGTCAAGAAACAATATTCCAAACTAGGGTTATTGGGGATGCAGTCTGTTCAAATTTCCGTCTGTAAAAGTCTGTCAATTAGTTTATATAGGCCAGACTTCCAGAAGCCTCAAAGGCTCACTTCCCATCGTAATGACATTGATAGAGGTTTGCCCTCTTGTGGTCTAGCTGAACATGTTTTTCATCAGGACCACAATATCAACTGGTATGACACTGAGATTCTGGAAAGAGTTCCTGCTTATCACAAAAGGCTATTCCTTGAAATGGTGCACATTAACCAAGAAAGTAACCCCATGAATAAAAAAAAAGGCACCGAGAGTCTGAGTGCCATTTACAGTAATATTTTAAAGTTGGGAAAAGAAAAGTGTTTGATGAAAGATGAATAGGATTTCTATTAAATTTCCTTATTATTATGTAAAAAAATATCAAACAAGTAATTTCTTAATTTTATTTCCTAACTTTGCTAAATTTCCTGCTTGACTATCCCAGTGTTTACGGATCCGTATTTTCCTCCACTACTTACACCAGCCACTACACTTCCTGCTCGATAAATGACAGGTGTCACTGTAAAATAGTGGAGTAGTCAAGTAGGAGGTTTCGCTGTTTTCGAGCTTTCCAGAATTTCAATGAATTTTTACAATTCCATAAAATATGCCTCTAAATACAGTTAAAAAGTGCTAATGTTGTGTTTTTTTCCTGTTTTTCAAACGAGAACGTGTTTAATATTCAAGCCACATTGGTGAGTTATGTAATAACTATAAGTTAGGTTAATACTCTAACTGTTTAATTAATAATTCTAGAGATGTCCTGAAGAAGAGATAAATAAATTCTCAAAAGCTGACAGAATCAAAAAAGATTTTTACCAAGGCCTATATCGACAGCGCTGTTTTGTCCTCATTTTTGCATCCAGTACAATCGATTATCTAGCAGTCGTGCCCTCGCTACAGTTTTTAAACTCAAAAGACAGCAGAAAAGACACGAATAGCGACATCTCGACGGATCACTCAATAACACACACTTTACCTCACTTTGTATTTAACGGATATGTAAAATTTTACCTTCATATCTGAATTTATTCAAAAGTATATCGTCACTAATAAATAATAATTATGTTGAAGGACATATTTTTCTAAATATTTTTTTTGCAAAGGAGAACGTCTGTGATTGACCATTACAATTTTGATTTATCTATCAAAATTATTTAAGTACTGTTTAAAAACGTTAATAAACCATTTTTTTTTTGCTCCTTGAACGAGGTGTGCTAAGGAACATATAACTAGACCTAGCGCACGACGTACTAAGGAGCTTCTCTCCTTGGGAAGGAAAGAGCTGCGAATTGTGGTGGGATTGTTGCCAGGATATTGTCACCTCAGGGGCTATCTTCATAGAATCGATGTCGAGGGCGACCCGACATGCAGATGGTGTTTGGAGGAGGAGTACCCAGCACTCAACGGACTGAGACAGAAATATTTCAGAGATAAAATTTTGTTACCGGAAGCAGTTAGGCAAGTTCAACTAACGAGGCTGCTTGGATTCGCAAAGGCGATCGGTCTCAAATGACCTACAGAAATGGTGGGATGTAAAGAGCCCAATGGAGGCCTAGGCATCGATGATCTAGTATCACCACCTCTTTTTCATTTATTCATTCATTCATTCAATCATTCATTCAAACCATTTATTTTAAACAGCTTTTTCATTTAAGTTCACCAGTATGTAGATATCTCTTATCAAAAACATTTTTTGGTATTATTATTTTTACAAAAATTAGGTAGGATCTGTCTCCGATTTGTTTCATTCGGAGTATGATGGAGTGTATTAAAAAATATTCAACAAGTATTTTTTTACGTCTTGAATTCTTAGGGATCAAACTACATTTAAAGTTCAGAGCTAAAAAATAACATATATAAAGACCTTTTTCGTAAACCTAATAATATGGATTTGCACGAAAAAAATCAGCTGCTTTTTAAATTATAATTTAAATAAAAACAATTGCTGATATGAACTTAGGAGTATATTTTACCCTCTAGAAATGCAATCCAGGATATAAAAAATATATGTTGAATATTTTTCTGTATACTACAACATATCACAAAATGAGACAAATCAGAAGCTGATACCTGAGACCGTTCCCTTGTTACTAAAATATCGTTTTGGGAAAAAAAAGAGAAGTAGTCAAAAAGAGAAGTTTAAAGAAAATATACTTTTGGGATATAATCTATACATCTATACATTATCAGACCTTGCTTTATATATCCTTTCATTTTAGAAAAAAAAACAGACAAAATAGATTGACCAACTAAATCACCCATTATTTTTTTTCGGATTTAAGAAATAAAATACTACTATGCCAACATTTCTTAAGATAACTCTAAAATATTGTTTTTAGGATCTATATTTTTTAATCTGTTTTCACTTCTGATTGCTTTTGAAGTGAGGAGTCAATATTTTAGAAATCGATGGTAGTTAAGTCTACTTTCTCATAATTAAAAAAAACTTAAAATAAATGTTAGAATTTGTTTTATAAAACCAACATGTGTTTACGATAAAACTGGAAACCTTTATTTAAGTTTTTAGTATTACCGAGTGATTTATTATCTAGAACCCCATTCCAAAGCTCTAAACTCAACAATCTGTGCAAACAACCGTTTTCATTCCGAATGTTTCCCCACTTTAACTAAATATTTTCTGAAAATAAATTCCACGTAATGTGACGCTAATTTGTAGCAATTTTACCTAGTGGATAATAAATCTTTCTCCTATTCCCAGCCTGGTTAACCATAACGGTCTAACTATTGACGAAAAACTCGGTGAAACTACTACAAAATAGGCAGTTAGAATTAATTAATCTAACCTCAACTTGTTAAAAATATTTTATTTGCATCAAAAAAGCTTTTTTTATTATTAAATTTACTGAAGAGTAGGTAAAAATTATATTAATTTTTATTATAACTTTCTTATCTACTTTCAAAAGTATACCTTATAATAACATTAACGTGAGAAAAACTGTTATGTGTTTGGATGATATAATATTGGATATGTTTCAGTGATTTCAATATTCTAATCAAGAGTCTGTTCTTAGTATTGATATAATACCTTTTAAAGGAAAATGAAATTATATACTTTTATTAATTTTCTTGGTATGTTTTGTTCAAATATGTCATTAGACACTATCCTTAATTTTTAAAAATATACCTACAATGTATATCTAAAATATTGGTAAGTATGTATTGCCATATCGTTAAATAAGAGTTTCCCAATAATCTATCACTGTTGAAAAATTACCCAGTTTAATGTGTTCTCGAAATATATGTATCTCAAATATTAAACGTCATTTTCTGATCAATATCTAGTTGATTCTTATATTATGCTCCTTTTTTCTCATTTAATCCAACCTGTATCTCCTACTGGTATCAAGATTCCTTCACTGGCCCTCCTTATCTCAGGTATCTACCGTCTACCGTCATGTTAGTATTTCACTTGCCTTAACATCGAACCCTGCAATATATTTTTTATATTTTATATATTCCTGTTTTTCGTTGAACTCTCTTTTGGAGAGAAATTAATATTAAAAAAAAATGCTGTTAAAGAAATATTCATATTATAATCAAATATATGGAGTTTATCGAATATTCATTGAACTATATTTTCATAATTTGGATCTTAGTGAAAAGAAATTCCTCAACCATGTCTTTGCAATATATCTACAAAGTTTCTTTTTCTTGAATCTTCATGATCTCTAGAAATCCAGAAATATGCACAAACTAGCAAATTATCTATAAGGCCAATGCTTATCTTGTTGAAGTCACAGATGTAACTTGTAATAAGAAAGTTACCTGATTTGCAAAAGTTTCGTATATTCAATAAATATGAACAATAACTATAACACGTTATTAGGATTCCTTCATAACATCTTTTAGTAATAACATTTATCTTTTCATTTATATTTCTCACTACTTAATCAAATCTGCACGTAGGATCTGCAAACTAACATTTCATACTGCATGAAACAAATAATTATTTGTGTAACAAGCAAAATTAATAAGTAGCATTGTGCAGGATCGTGTAAAACGTACATTTTCTTAAAAACATATTTTAAAAACGTATTTTAATATACTTTTAACAAAATGGTATGAGATGAATAAAGTATAATTGTTTTGAACTCAGGAGTAGGGATGTGCGATGTTCTTGAAAGTATCGATATTTTGTATTAATTGATATCATGAGAAATGGTATCAACATAAGAATTTATATTTTTATTCCTTACACAAAAATTCTAGAAATCGAGTTTGAATTTAAATGACTATCATTACAATAAAGAAATTCCGAATTTCTCAGTCAAATACATACAAATCACAAACAGAAATATTAAGACACACAATAATACAATAATTGTTTAAAATATATAATATTGTAGATACATCCAGTAACATGTTATCTATCGGTCTACGACATATTATAAAAATAAAACTTTTCGGTGACCGTATAGAAGTAAGTACATATTATAAAAAATGGATATTTTGTACTTAAAGTTTGTAATAATTTTCCCATTTATTCATTTTCAACACAACGGAAATGTAAAAAAGATAGCCGACAAGCAAGTAAAAATAAAACAATATAAACGATATAAATAAACATCTATGAATAAATAAATAACATATTGGACATTCTTCTTAAATTAAAATAAAAATATAAAAAAAGAAGACAAATTATTCCACTATTCAAACTTTAACCAACAGGTACATAAGTATAAACAAAACAAAATATAGATGAGATAAAGAATGAATAAATGAATATCAAAATATATATTATTCTTCCATTAAAAAATATCAAAACTATTCTATGTTCCATTCTTCAAGGTTTAGAAGAACTTAAATTAGCTCTATTAATATTCGTTTTCTAAATTTGTTCTAGGTTATTGACATAAATAAAACTTATATAAATCACAACCATTGATCAGCAATTTAAATCACTGAAAGTCCAAAAATTAAATATCTAGTTCATGAATTCTGGTGAATCGGAATTCTTGGACTCTCTGATCAATCACCTTAGCACACAAACTTCTTATAAGATATATTTTACGAAATGCGTGCCTTAGCATCAAATCTGTTAAAATACGGGGAGCTGACTTACTAGCTACATTATTCTTCTTCTTACGGTGTTATATCAGGTACACCAATGTATATGCGTAGAATTGGGGTCTGTGCACTGCGACATGGTAGATCTATTATGCTCCCCTAGTTCTGCCAAGTCGTAAGAGTTACCTTATCGGCTAAAGCAGGTCCTCGAGCCTCAGGAACCTTAAGATGTCCCTTCTTCGATTTGGTGTATTCCCACGAACCGCATCCTAGGGTCTTTTAGAGTGCTGCACATGAATAGAGGTTTCGTCCTCCTCTATTCTCCTTCTACCAGTCCGAGTTTCTTGAGATCTCCCTTCAGCAATGCCCCGTCAGGACCTATGTCAAAAATCTGAGTGAGTTTTTACTTAAGCTTATGCGTTCTTTGAATCTCTTCTAGTCGTAGTTCCCAAGAAGTATCTTTGCTTGTCTCAATCCTTACAGGTCGGTTCAATAATTGGATTTCCTGCTTTCTTTTTCTATATTTAGTTCTTCCAGCATTACGCTGCTATTGATCCCACAGAAAGGCTCTGGCCCCAGAAATGGTGTCAGCCCCTTTTCTCGCGAGCCTGTCTACTATTTCATTCCCCTCTATCGCGGTATGTCCCAGTACCCACATAAAGGTGACTCTATTATTCTTGGAACTGATTACTTGAGGGCTCAGCGCACTGATAGCTGCTTGACTATCCGACATGATGATAATCTCTTGGCCGTGATATTTTTTTTCTTTGCTGAATTGAATACATTTCCTAATGGCATGTATTTCTGCCTGGACAATGCTTGGTGACTTACCCAAGTGTCTGGTGTTATTCCCTCTGAAGTTTTTCGCAAAGTTGATTTTTTTTTCATTTCATCTTAGGACATGTCCCATATTTGTTGATTTCTGGATAAGAGATTGGGCGTTCGTTTTATAACCTCATCTCTCGACGTCCTATAAATTATCCTCTTCGCCATACTCTCTACAAGTATATGTAGAGGTGTGAAATTTAGGATTACTTTCATGGCGGCTGTTGAGCACTTTTTCATTGCCGCGGTTATACACGCACAGACTCGTCTTTGAACTTTCGAGAGGCTAGTTCTGGTATTAGCCAGACTGATTTTTTTGCTCCAGACCACTACCCCATATGTGATGCTTGGTCTCACTATTGCAGTGTACAACCATTGCAGGATTTTTGGGTTTGTACCCCATCTTTTTCGTGCAAAGTTTCTACAGATCATCAAAGCTTTTAGAGCCTTGTTAATTACTTTTTTTTTCGTGCTTGTTCCAGAGGAGTTGATTATCTAGAGTCAGTTCCAGATATTTAACCTCTTTCAGTTAATCTAGTTGTTCAGCACTGTGTATTCCGGTCCAGTCGCGGATGTTCTTTAGTCATAACATCTGCTTCCTTCCAATTCCTCTGCGGCCCTCGCTTTTAACTTTCATTATAAGCTGAAGCTTATAATGAAAGCTTAATCGTTTTAAATAATTAACGAACGATACTTGACCTAGTTAACACTGCTTCATTGGTCTGTATAGCTATCCAAGATGTTCGGAGCATTCTTCTATGTAACCACACCTTAAACACTTTTAAGGGGTTAATTGTATCAGCTTTCAGAGTACAGATCTCAGCTCCATATAATAACACAGACCAAATATAACATTTGACGCAATTTTAGGTTCAAATTGTCGAGCTGTTTCAATTCTGCACTTAATCTCTTTATTTGGATCTAGCTGTTCTGTGATGTAGCATCCCAGATATTTGAATTGAGTAACTCTCTCTATCTGTAGGGAAGCATCGGCATACGGTTGGCAGCGGAATATTATAAATTTTGTCTTAGTGACATTCATTTATAGACCTATGTCCCCTTCTGTCATGTTTACACAATCCATTAACTCTGAAAGACCCTCGATACTATCGCACAAGATGGCCGTGTCATCGGCATATCGAGTGATATTAATCAGTTTACCATTGATCTTCACTCCAAGGTCTTTATCTTTGAAAATTATATCCGAGTAGGTGTTGAATAATAGCTGGGACAAAATGCATCCCTGTCTGATGCCTCGTTGATGTAATATTCGTCGGTTAGTCTTCCATTGTTTCGAACCACTGCTTTCTGTTTCCAATACAAGTTTTTTATGATAAGCAGGTCTCTACCATCGATTCCCGAGGTTCTTAATATGTTCAAAAGCCTTCCATACTGGACCCTACATTACAGCAACCTGCAAATTTCTGCAGACACGGTTTGCCCTAGTGATCTAATTATCACTTCCGCTACTTTTTCATCGTATTTATATTTCGAAAATATTGGGTATCCAAATAAAAAGAATCAATCCATTAAAATATCCTATCTCATTTCCCATCTCAACTCAGGAATACCAAATCCATTACATATGCCTACTTTTATACCATCTAACAAACTTTCGCAAGTTATTGTTGTTCTGTTACTTTATAAGTGTACACAAGAAAAAAAATAGCTCTCTAATAACCACGATTAATGCTTAAGAGAAATCTTCATCATATCCCCAGAATCCCCATTAAAAATTGTTTACAGTCCTTTAGGATCGTAATTCCGAAATCGAACTTCTAATTTAAAATCCACAGGTGTACGATATAAATCGTCTGTATTGTGTAAGCGCTTTCAATAGAATTATTCACAAATAGAACGTGATTGCAGGTGCGCTGTTTTGTATGCAAAGAATTCGAAATATTGTCCTGTATAGAGGGAAAAAATAGGATAGGGCAGTTAATTTTAATGTAATGTAAATTTTAATTAACATCATTAGTTTGAAGATTGTAGACAATGTTGAATTTTGACTAAAATGTGTGTTTAGGTTGTATCTATAATCGTTATCAAGTATAAACTGAATGTTTTGTCTTAAGACTACCAGCTTTTATAGGTACTGTGTCCATTGAAGCGCAAAGTTTCACCTCACTGTACACACCGCAATGATTTGATATTACAAAGTAGTGACTGCCAACGATTAGGTATCTCAACACTCGGCTTATTGAAGATTCCATTATTGTTTTTAATGTAAGCTGGTTCCATAAATTTTCTTTTTTTTATCTTGGGTTCCATATATATTACCGCAGCCTCAAACCATTTTATATGGCGTTGTTTATCCTAGGCGTGTTCTGCGATACCTGATCTCGACATTTGCCCTTTTTGTGTATGAGTTTTATGTTCCTTAATTCTAACTCCTAGTGATCATTTGGTTTCTCCAATATACATTTCACCACACTCACATGGAACTTTGTAAACACATTCTTTCTTAAAGGTAGTTTTTGGTTTTGTTTTTGTTAAATGAGCTCTAAGTGTATTTCCTGATTTAAAAGCTATTTTTATATTATAACTACTGGTAATTCATCTTATTTTCTCCGAAGTTCCCTTAATGTACGGAATTGTGAAGAAGGAATGTGTTTCTTGCTGTTCAGTGTTCGTTGTTCTAAAGTTATTCATAACATTGTCAGTTAGTTTTAAAGGATAACCATTCTGTTGTAAATCGGATTTAATATTTGCTACTTTTTTTTTCAATGAATCTGCATTATTGGACATAGATATAGCGCAATTATAGAGGTTGCGTATAATTTCCCGTTTTGTTACAATAGAATGACTAGAACTATGATTAAGACATTATCCAGTAGGTGTTGGCTTTTTGTATACTGAAGTTTTAATAGTTTCATTTGAACGGTTCACCATGGCATCTAGGAAGGACAATTGATCATTTACCTCTTTGTCCATGGTAAACTTAATTGTAGGTCGAATGGTATTTAGTAAGGAATCATTAAGTTCTTGATCATTGCCCTTCCATACGATGAAGGTATCATCGACATACCTCAACCAGACTTTCGGTTTTACTGTTGCCGTTTCTATAGCATGAATTTCGAACCATTCCATATATATATATATATATATATATATATATATATATATATATATATATATTGGCGATGACTGG
Source organism: Diaprepes abbreviatus (assembly GCA_034092305.1). Taxonomy (NCBI): domain Eukaryota; kingdom Metazoa; phylum Arthropoda; class Insecta; order Coleoptera; family Curculionidae; genus Diaprepes; species Diaprepes abbreviatus. Next base: position 27,790,509 of record JASJET010000122.1, on the reverse strand, counting down.
AGAGAGTGAAGAACCCATCGGAAACCCGTCATCGTGAGCATAGAACATGTCCTTTACTTGAAAGTATGCATCACGCAGGCAACACTCCAAAAGGTCCATCACCCCATCTAGTGGTAACGTGGTTCGATTTGATAAAGTAATATCATGGAGCACGCCGTATTCTGGTCAATTCTAGTAAAACACTACTAAAAATATAAATAAATTATCACCGAGGGCGAAATGCCCTTCTTCTGGATAAAGCTACACAACGCTACGAAGAAATCAAGCTCTCATCATCTCCGGGGTGTAAATGATGCATTACTTTAAATTTATATGAGTGGTATTTATGCTTTTTCAAAATTCCTTCAGCGTCTGATTTTCCTACACCAAGTTCTTCTATTCTTATACAGGATGATGAAGTAGTTACTGTTGCGTAAAATGACACATTTGTTTCTTTTCTCATCCTGTTTTCTTTGATGTATATTGTGGTACACGTCTGAATAAAATATTCAACTAGATTTATTTTTAAACGAGTAAATATGTTTGGGAAGGGTTGCCTTCTTTCTGGATATCTAACATGAACAAAAACGATCGCCAGATATGAGAAGTTATCGGAATAATAACGCTTTAAATAAATTACCTATTCAAATATAATTCAAAAGCTTCTTGGGCACTTTCATTGCTTTGTATAAGAAATACTAACATACCATACTTTTCATAATTATCATAAATGGTCATTGTAAATGCAAAATAAATAAGAAGTGAAATAAAAATATCTACTTAACAAAAATATTTCATAAATAATAACAGCCTGACAAAAGTGTGAAGTTTTGAACATCTGCTTTTTGTTTCTTATAAATTGCAAATAAACTAAATTATTGAAAATATCGAAATCTGATCTTGTTTTTCTAAATAAAATAATCACGTTACGTATTTTTGAAAAGCCTAAATTATACTTAATTATTATCTAAAATAATATACTGACTACACCACTGAACTCCACGTAAAAACTTCTATAAAAATGAGATTTTACCTTTTTAATAAATTAATACATAACGGAAATACGAGATGTGCCGAAAAAACGAAGATTTCAAGATCACTCTGTAGATTGACAACTAAGAGAGCCATGACAAATTTGACACCGAAATCTGTGGTTTCGTTAAAAAGTGGGATTCTAAAGTGAAAACCGCAACACTATATCTTTGATAATAACTCCAATATTCCATAAAAGTGTCGAAAATGGGACACCCTGTACATAAATACGTCATTAGAAAATAGACAAAGGAATTGAAAAATATACTCTAGAAAACGGATAACTTAAATGTGGTCTTCATTCATGATAAACTACTATAGAAGCAAAACAACTGAAAATATTTTCTAAAATGAACACTGCAACACGAATACTTGGCAAACTTAAAGCCCATTATATCTTTCTTCTTCTTTTTCAAGTGCTGTGCTTTTTAGAGTTGCTCTTTACAAGCAACCTCTCGTGTTGCGTGTCGACTACAATACTTCTTTTGTAGTTAAAAAACGTTTACCGATTCCATTAATACACCATTGATTTAACAATATAGGTCCATTACATACAGGGTGAGTCAACGATTGGATGAAGTAAGTTTGTGCCTTTTCGGTGAAATTTACAAAGAAACTATATTTATTGTTTGATACAGTTTATTTTTACGCAGATTTTAAAAATATTTAGGACTCTACAGGATGAGCTAAAAAACTAGGACAGCATAAAGTTGTATTTTTTTAAATAGAACACCCTATATACGAATCATATTTTCGATTTAGCTTATAATTTTAAATCTTTTTATTAAGGGTTTACTATAACAAAACTTTATAGTTTCTGAGATAATTAAGTTTAAAAAAAAAGTCACATTTTCAAGCATCAATTCAATCCTAAATAACGTTTTCAATTTTGTGACAAATATATTCAAATTTGGAATTTAGCAAGGCCAAGGACAAGTTAACATAATTTTTACCTAATATTTGCAATAAAAGCTACAGGTGTTAAACTCATCGGCTCAAATTTGAACAAGTTTAAATGAATAAATATCTTTTTTTTTTAAATGGTACACCCTGTATATTTTCATGTTATTTAATAGAGTAATAAAAACTCTAAAAGTTTTGTTCAATATATCCTATACCTATTTATAATAGTTTTTGAGATATTTCAGTTTTTCTTATTTTCCATACTTTTTTCAGGAATAGTCTTCATTATCATAGTAGCCATGGCAAAAACAATGTAAAAGAACATTTTTCTGTGTGTCAAATTTATAACCGCAATCGCTTCTTTTGGTTTTTATGTAGTGTAGTTTGGTTTTTTTTGCATTCATCTTATATTGTAAAATGAATTTTTCAAAGAATGAGTTAATAGATATGATTTATACAATAGGAGAGGCTCAAAAAAATTGCCTTCTTGCTCAAAAAATTTACAAAATGAAGTATTCTGATCGACGCCAGCCTAATACCCATACTTTTCAAAACTTAATGCAAAGATTTGATTCTTCTGGTACTGTTAATTATCCAAAACGTAAAGTGGTCAACAAACCAGTAACTAATGAAGAAAAAGAACTACAAGTATTGTTAAATGTTCAGGAAAATCCTTATATTGGTAGCCGTCAGTTAGCAGCATTATGTGAAACATCACAATCCACCGCTAATCGTACTACCAAGAAATATAGGTATCATCCATATACATGGAATTACACCAAGAATTGCATGGACAGGATTTTGAAAGTCGTGTAAACTTTTGTCGTACAATAAATGCGGAGATTCAATTAAATCCAAATTTATTATGCAAGGTAATGTTTAGTGATGAAGCTACTTTTAGAAGTAACGGTGCCGTAAATAGGCGCAACATGCATTATTATGCCACAGAAAACCCATTTTGGATTAGAGTGTAACATCAAAACCACTGGTCATTAAATGTTTGGTGTGGTATTCATCATAATCGAATTATTGGAATCGAATTAATGAACCACTAAATGGCCATAGTTACCTGAACTTTCTACAAGACGAACTACCCCAACTGCTTCAAGGTCTCGATAGGGATGAGCTCGACAGTATGTGGTTCCAGCACGATGGTGCGCCTCCGCATTACCATCGTGTAGTTCGTGCCTTTTTGGACCAACGACATCCGCAAAAATGGATTGGACGTGGGGGTTTCATTGAGTGGCCACCAAGGTCTTGCGACATCACCCCATTAGATTATATTATTAGGTTATATTAAAAATAAGGTGTATGTTAATCCACCAACAACAGTGGAAGATATGCGAAACAGAATTAGGGATACCTGTAGAACAATAACGCCACTAATTTTGTCCAGGGTCCGAGAAAATCTGCAAAAAAGACTAAATTTGTGCATTGCACAAGAGGGTCGTTTATTCGAACACTTATTAAAAAGAAATAATTAATCTCAGTATTTAATAGGTAATTTATTTGTTTCAATTTAGTATAAAAGTAAATATGTATTTGCCTTGTCGTTATTGTTGTGTTAATTTTTTCACATTATGTTTAATTAAACTATTGCCGTTGTAATATAACGAATAATATATTTCATCATATTTAACCACATTCTGTTTGTTTCTGTAGTTTCTTTTTATTATTTTACATGGCTACTATGATAATGAAGACTATTTCAGTAAAAAAGTATGGAAAATAAGAAAAACTGAAATATCTCAAAAACTATTATAAATAGGTATAGGATATATTGAACAAAACTTTTAGGGTTTTTATTACTCTATTAAATAACATGAAAATATACAGGGCGTACCATTTTAAAAAAAAGATATTTATTCATTTAAACTTGTTCAAATTTGAGCCGATGTGTTCAACACCCTGTAGCTTTTATTGCAAATATTAGGTAAAAATTATGTTAACTTGTCCTTGGCGTTACTAAATTCCAAATTTGAATATATTTGTCACAAAATTGAAAACGTTATTTAGGATTGAATTGATGCTTGAAAATGTGACTTTTTTTCTTTAAACTTAATTATCTCAGAAACTATAAAGTTTTGTTATAGTAAACCCTTAATAAAAAAGATTTAAAATTATAAGCTAAATCGAAAATACGATTCGTATATCGGGTGTTCTGTTTAAAAAAATACAACTTTATGCTGTCTTAGTTTTTTGGCTCACCCTGTAGAGTCCTAAATATTTTTAAAATCTGCGTAAAAATAAACTGTATCAAACAATAAATATAGTTTCTTTGTAAATTTCACCGAAAAGGCACAAACTTACTTCATCCAATCGTTGACTCACCCTGTACATACAGTGCCGTACAATGTTTTTTTTTTTCACTTAATAACTGGTACGGATGCTGATATTTTTAAAAGTCTAAACATACATCTTATCGATTTTCCATATTTCTCAGTATAGTACTTTCAATTTAAATATCGATATACAAGGTGTCCGGTACATACCTCCTAATTTCTCGAGAGCATACAGAGGAGTTCAAAATAACCCAGTTTTGACATAGAAAAAGAATTCCTAAAGTGCCCCTTAACGGAGATACAGAGTCCTAAAGGAGTACCCAGCGATTTAACTTATCGGCTCTAAGTTTTGAATCCACTTGTAAAATTTAATGAAATTTTAATATTTTATAGAAACCATAAAGATTTATAAAAACCATACTACAGTAGATATTTTAGATAATTAGAGAAGTCAGGAACGGACTTGCAGTCACACTCGTTGGCCCTAATTTTTGACATGTGTCATTTTACAGTGCTGAAAACTGATTTTTTAAATACTTTGTTAATTCCTTTTCAAAAAAGATACACTTAAATTTTTTTTTTGAGATAAATCGGTTTATATACGAAACATTCAAAATTTATTATTTCCAAACACAAACGGATAAAAACAAAATACACAGGGTGTGCTGATGTGCTTTAATTTATGGGAAAGCGTTGTCTCACTCTTAAAATGCAAGAAGATGTTGTACTGAAGGATTTCCAGCTCAGACAATGTTAAGTCCAAAAACCTGTCAAAGGGTTGATCGAGGCTTAATGAATTTGCAATGTTATTAAAATGCAAAAATACTACATTTTCTTATTCTTCGAATAATATTCCCGCATTATTACGCACTTCATTAGAATGTTGACTATTCTTGCTAGCAGATTACTGGTGTTGAATAAACTAGTTCTTTTAGATATCCCCAGAAGTAAAAGTCAAAGGGATTTAGATTTATGACATTTGTGGCAATAAAACAGGCCTAGCTCGACCTATCCATCGAGTGCCAAAAACGTTATATAAGTATTGACATATTATACGGTTAAAATGAGGTGAAGCACCATCATGTATGCATCACATTTGCATTATTTTATCAACAGGAACATCTTCCAATAACTTATTTAAACTTTGCTGCAAAAACTGTAAATAAATCTTATCATGGACTCTTCTTTCCAAAACAAATGGACCTATAAGGTTAGTTTCGATGATGCCAACCCATTCATTTACAATAAACCTTTCTTGATGTTGTTTTGAATTATAGCGTGCGGGTTTTCATCAACCCAAAAATGTAAATTGTGTATTCATTATGCCATTTTTTGTTAAACCGGCCTCATCGGTGAACAAAATAAGGTTGGAAAAATTTTAATTTAGGTTATGTTGTTGTATAAACCGGTTAGATTATTGAAATATTGCGGATAATCATCCGGAGACATAGCGCGTACTTTTTCAACATGGTACGGGTGAAGTAACTGTTCTGTTAGAGTTTCATGTACAATCTATTTTGTATAATTGTTATGTGTCGCGAGCTTTGAAGGGTTGTCAGCAATATCTTGCAAAATTCGTTCCTCTACGTGAGGGTCTCGTGCTCTCCTGTGAGGGCCCTCACCGCAACGCTATAGCAAAAATGATCCTGAATAAATCATGTAACATTTATTTCATTAACTCTAATAATTATTTTCTAATCATATTTTACCTGTTTCCCTTAGGCTTTAATTAACCCTTTGAAAGGTTTTTGAACTTGGCAATGTTCGAGCTGGAAATCTCAGCATGAAGTCCTCTTGTCTTCGAAGAATTTGACAGCGTTTCACTATAAATTAAATGCATATCAGCACACTCTGCGTAAGAATTTTCTTTAATTTTTTAAAACTATTTTTACTTGAAGACGGTTTTCACAAGTCCCATCAATAATAATTCATTATGTAGGTATTAACAATAACAAAATGATTTTTATCTGTTTGTGTTTAGCATTAGTAACTTTCGAGTGTTTCGCATAAAAACCGATTTAACTCGAAAACCGCCAGTTTTATCAAAATAAATTAATAATACGTTTTTTGAAGGGGAATGATCAAAGTATTTGAAAAATGAGTTTTCAGATCTGTAAAACGACATCTGTCAAAAATTAGGTTTAACGAGTATTTACAGCCTCTATAAAATATTAGAATTTCATTAAGTTGAACAAATCGCATTAAACTTAAAGCCGGCAAGGGGCACTTTAGGATTTTTTTTTCTGTGACAAAGTATGGTTATTTTGACCTCCCCTGTATGCTCCGAGAAATTAGGAGGTACTTGCCGGACACCCTGTATTAATAGTAATTTTTGGATTAGTGGACGGTATTGAAAATTGGATGTTGGTGTGTACTCGCCAATTTCTGATATATAGTGCCTTTTGAAAACACCACTAATGCCGATCAGGCGTGTTTTATCTCTTCCTTTATGTGAATGAAAAGTCAAACGCTGTTTTGTTATTTTGCATTGACCTAGAAGTTTTAGATCATAATAAAGTTTTAAAAGGAATTTCTTCCTTAGAATGTCACCAGAGCTGTCATGACAACTCAAGAATAATACGGTTCCTATTTAAATACAGGTTCCTGTATATATTATAAAACATTTTAAACTTCAAATACTTAAAATATATTAGTATTATTTCAGGACTTAGAAAGAAAGTAACAAAAATGCTTCAAATGTTTTAATAAATTGATTAAAAATACTTGCCGAAGTACCTACGAACAGTAAATAAATAATTTATTTTATAAATATGTATATACGAGTACTAAATATTATGATGCGCGATATTATAATTGACATATATGTAGACTTCTGAGATACCGGATGACACTGCACTCGTGCAGGGTGTATCACGGGAGTTAAATATGCTTTTTCTTCGTACTCATGTGATTAAAATGGATCTCTCAATCTAGAAATCCCAAGATGAAGGAACCTATAAGGTATTCTTTCTTTCTTTCTTCTCGAGACCATCAGGTCCTTTCACCATCTTCATTCCCACTAGGGCTATAAGGAATCGAACAGGAATGCAGAAGGAATGAAAAAGTACCTTCAATTTAAGGCTGAGGACGAACAATACAAAGGGCTCCAACCAAACCTAAATGGAGGAGATGCACCCGATTGGGGCGGAGACAGGACGTTGTCTCTCCCCAGTCACGTACTGCGTCTCTACAAATACTGTAAGGATCGTCAACTTGTGTATCCTAAAAAAAATTAGTGATGACCCGGCAAATAAACTAGTGTTTCGAGTTCAACGTCTTAGGGCACTATAAGAGCAAGTAATTGACCTAAAAAGAAGAAAAAATACGTGAATATGTCTGGTGGTGAGTCGGACGCAGTAGTCCGTTGACTTCACCGACATCCAAGTTTTGGAATACTCCGACGCGATGATGAAGGTCCTTAGTAGTGGTGCTCCAAGACCTCAGTTTTTATCAACGGGGCTATGGAGGGGCCAATTATAGGTCATTGCACGTCTAGAGACTGACACGCCAGGAAACTGACGAGGGTCAGGCCTTGAGCTGATGAGTTGATGGCCACTGATATGGCCACCTTCAAGTTGCACGGCGTCGTTCTTTGAATTCTGATTATTAAGTATCCGCCCAATTAAGAGAGCTTGAAATGTCTCAAATCCTGGACTCTCGGGCTTCAAATGGAGGACCTGGAAGCGAAAAGAGGAATCCAAGGGACTTCGGCTCAGGATTGATGGGGATTAATTTTTCCTTATACTTATATTTTAATAGTTTTTAAATTTTTAGGTAAAAATTCTTCAAAAAACTTCTCCTGAAACTGGTATTTACAGAAATTTTGATTTTTTTTGCATATTTTTATGTTTTAATTGGCTAATGTTATTGGACACCACAATATTAATTGTAGATCCAATCATTTCAGATGCAATAGATGATGTGGCGGAGTTAACTATCTTTGGGCAATTTCTGTTCGTCAAAAAACGAAATTCGGAAATTTTTTAAATAATATATCAGTTAGAGGTAAAGCTTAATCGCTAACAAACTAGAAAATAGACTAAACCGCTTTGTCTAAGACGAAATATTTTCCTATTTCGGGCTTTATTTGACATGCTTTAGTTAATCTTGGTAGAAGCTAACAGGTTCAGTCAATGGTTAAGACAAAGACTCGTTAATTAGGCCTTTAACCAAAAAATTGATCACAAATCGTCTCCTATATTTTTTTTTGGTGATTATGAAACTATTTCGGATCAAATATATTATGTTTAATTTCATGAATAAAATAAAAAAATATTTGTTTTAACACTGATTTTCCTCTATTAGCTGTATGCGCTAGAGGAAAATTTGAGTATTTTTTGATTTAAATGAGTTTGAATCTAGGGACAATCTAATTTTTCATAAAAAACTTACTATCTCATTAGTTTTTGTAATCTTCTAAAATATTTAGACTTGCTTAAAATTAAATAAGATCGTTGAGTTTTCTCTCAAATTGTTCGACACGATTTCTACACCCATTCGTGTAGTATTGATATATGTATATCAACAGACTCATACAGTGAAACTCGACTCTATTTGATAAAATGAGAATGCATGTGAAATAAGCTGTTCACGTTCATCCGTTCGCGTGACTGGACGCACAATGCATTGCTCGCTAGTTTAATTCTATTTTCTTTACTTGGCCTAAGATTTTAAAGCTGTTCTCATCATGGTCCATTTCACAACGGTAAAAGTAAAATAAGACTGATTTATAGCTCATCTACTCAGGATTTTAGAGATAAGAAAACTCGAAATTTTAAGACTTTTAAGGCTATTCGATATATCAATATTTTATCTACATCCCATCTTGAGCGGTCAGAGCAAGTTCGTTAACCTTATGGGGAATAATTATTTAGTTCGAGTTTTAAAATGGTAATTATGCGAATTTGCAGTTAAAGGTAAATTATATCATTTTATTAAAAGTGCGATTTTTCTGATTTCTAGTAAATTAACAGAATAGCATACAGAAGAATTCATGCTGGAGCAGCAACGCCACGTATGAAAAAATTATAACGTAATAATAATGAATATAACATATTGGTCCTTATGTAAAACAAATCATCCTCTTTAAACAGAATAATTCATAAACAGAACGTAATTTCAGGTAGGCTATTTTATATGCAAAAAATTCGAAGTATTGTTTAGTTAAAAAAGGACTGCAATTAATTTAAACGGAATGAAAATTCCTTTTTGAAAATCAAAATAGCCATTGATTTGTTATTAAAGTGAGTTTTGAAACAGTTATAGAATGAAAATTACCAAAAAATATGTTTTGAAATGAACCCAGTCAACACTAAAATCTGGCAAAAACAAAAGCTCTTCACTTGTTTGGTGGATGAATTACTGTTACCGATTTATACACACAGACTGTTATGCTGTACTATGGGCTTTGTGATATCGACTTTATACTAGGTGTGACTATAAAATAACGAGATGTAAAATATTTTGTTTTAAATTGATAAACATTCAATTATTTTTACTTTCAATTTTGTCACGGTTCAATTTTTCGCTTAAGTTTACTATGACTAATTCAGTTAATTTAACCTTATTTTGCGAATATTGTCGTTATAGGCAAGACAGTACCATTTTGCTTAATTAGTTCCCAGGGATTCTTCGAAGATAGACATTTCATAAAATACAATTTCAATTAATTTTATTTTTCAAGTTGACCATTATTTTGTCTTGTTTTGGTATTTCAGTACACTGTGCTTCGGTATTTTCTTATCGATGTTAAACTTACTACTAGCTTTTTTTTTTATTTCAGATAGATCTTATTTTTTTCCCTGTCATTTATATTTACATTTCCATGTAATTGTATGTATATTGGGTTGCAGGAAATTTAAAAATAACTACTGGAATACTTATTAGATTTATTTTCTGTTTTGAGTGGGATGCTAATGATTAACGAATTGGCTTAACTAACAAATGCATTTCAGCCGACTGTTGTTGCCCAGTGTCACTCTTTTTAAGCTGTCATTTCTTTCACACGTGGCAATTGAATGCGCCTAACGGAAGTCGATTAACACTTAAGCGGGGCCATGGTCATAAGTAGAGGCCATTTTGCCTTCATTTTCACTTTTTCCTGGTATGATTCGGCTGAAGCAACTGCAGAATTCCATCTCAATTTTTAATCGCGAAATTTTTGGGATTCTGAGATAAAAAGTCGTAAATTATCCTGTTAAATTTGTTGAGGTTTGGAGTTTTGTATCTTTTGCCTGGTTGGCAGTTATGGGTTTTTTATCGGAATAAACCTGGTTACAGGAATATAGGGCAGTTTGCACGTGTCAACGAAGGAATCAATGAAGACACCAAAGACATCGGATAAAGGACATTAAATGAACAATTATTAAGACAATCCTGCGTGAATTTCTTAACTTTAAAAGATTACAGCTCAAAATTGATTTTTCCCGAGTGAAATTTAAGCATAATTAAAAATCAACCATAGTATGTTATTCTAAAACCCAATTAGATCCAAAATTAATCAGTTTAGAATGTTAATAAGATATCTTTTGTTGTTTTAGGGCCGTTTGTTTCTTTTTTTCGTAAATATCGATTAGTAATTATTGTAATTTTCTGGATTTTTAATATCTGCTACCTAGCAGTGCCTATTTTTTCCATTTGTTATCAGTAAGAGTTAATTTTGACTATGTAACGAGCTGAATAGTTAGAGCAAGCGATTACTTTAAGTTAATGATTTGTTTAATTTTGCTGATTAGTTTTAATATTTCTTACGCTATTAACTTGAAGTTTACCTTTGATAATTTTTCTCTTTTCTTTAATTATGGTGTGAATTTAAAATTTTGGATTTAATTATTTCTTGACATTTTGGCGGCAGTAAATTGATTCGCTTGTTTGCGCTACGCATCTGTCAGTCGTTCGCCTTTGGCGCATGCGTGCGTCTTCTGTAAAAGCATTTGTCTCGTTATTTTATAGCTACACTTCGTATATGTAATGCCGCAAATATTTTTAAAGCTTTGTAAGTAATGAATACCAGAACACACGCTCATGCTTCAGTAAAAGTCGCTAGAATATATACGTCATTTGTGAAACGGATATTTTAGATATTTTTTTTCTGAAACTGAAATTTCATAAGATACACATCGTTGAGATTTGTTAATATATTTCTTTTTGTCCGGCAGGGTTCAGACTGATCCATGCCTTGACATTTCCTAAAAAACGATATTTATTGTACTGTTTTATTCCATTTTTTTAAAATTTAGTAATGTTATCTGTAAAATTAATTAAACCAAAGAAGACCTGAGATTTTTACATCTGAACAAAATGTATACGTTAAAAAGCATATTAGACACAAATCGCGGATAAATTCACAAACACCAACCAAGTTAATTTCTGTGAATCAATAATGCAAAATAGCGAAAACAAACTCACACGAGAAAGTACATCTAAGTACATCTAAGCAAAATTTATTAATTAATATCTATTAATTACATCAGCAACAATATCACATTTATACTAATTGAAAACTGTGCACTCGCTTTCACAAAACTTATTTACAAATAAAACGTGATTGCAGAGGCGCTATTTTGCACGTAAAAAATTCAAAATATTGTTCGGAGTAAAAAGGCGAAACTGCAATTAGTGGAAAAGGAATGTAAAATTTTATTCGAAAAAAGACTGTAATAAATTGTATTTGGAAATTGCTATAAAAGCTTCAAAAAATATATTTGAACATAAAGATAATTTTAGAAAAATATTCTGTTTTATTACATTTTAGTTCTGAACCTAATTGATAATCTTAACAAATATGTTTTCCTATTTAAACAAAACATAAGGTTTCGCAAATATGAAAGCTTTGTAAAACAACTCATATTATGAAATAAAATATATATAAAAACATGTTAAATTGTAAAAAAAAACTTCTGTATAGGTAATCAATCTTTCAAATAATTAGTGGATGAATTTTGATGATTCTCCTACCTTTTAAAATATTTTTTAATGTTCCAAAGTTCCTTATAATTTTTTCATATTCGTTTGTCCGTCGGTACGTTACAGCCTCCTAATGCGACAATTTTTAATCTATTTCAATGACATTTTGCAGGCTTATGGGTTGCAGTAAACCATAAACAAGCCTGGGGCAGAATGAAAAAAAATATATATTTAAGGGACATTCCCCTGTGCAAAAATAGAGGATACAATTTGTTTATTTTTAAAACATTTCTCATGTTTCTTATACCTAGTGGATATAGACCGTCCTGTTTCACCAACATATGCTTTACCACAAGAGCAAGGCATCTTTCTGTTTGTAATGGTATTGCGTCCTTTGGTGAATTCAAACATTGTCCAACTTTCTTACATGTGTTGAAAATTGCTCAAATGTTTACTTTTTGACGCAATCTGGCAATCTTGTCGGTGGTTCCGTATATGTAAGCAAGACAACGCTGCCCATAAGTGGTGTATTTATGACATTTTGTTGAAGAGTTGGATTTTCACATTTATTAAGAACACCTAATATCTTCAGCGCAATATCTGTTGCCTCTCAGGTTTTCTGTTTCTGATTTCAGTGATTGTTCGTCACATATTAAAAGGCCTTTATCTACCAACGACTTAATGATAGATCCTTTTTGAGAAGGATGATGGACTGACGTTGCATTGAGACATCGACTTGTATGTGTTGGTTTTTTGTACACTGAATGTCCTAATTTGTCATTATATTTTCTTTTTTTTTATTTTTTTTTTATTTAAGAATTTATTGCAATCTTGTCACATATGGCAAATGAGCAATTTGTTTCAAACCTAATCTTAACTAGTGTTCTCTTAAAATCTAAGTCTTACTCTACAGCAATCCTTAGTGTCCACTATAATAAGTATCACTACTCGTGTACACAATATCCGCACTTTGCTCCGCTTTTGTTGGACTACCACTTCACCAATTCGAATGGTTTAATCCTTTTGAGTCTTCTTGTATTATATTTTCTTGTTGTTAGTATATTGAGAAAGGGAAGGGCACCCCTTGATTTAGTTTCCATAGTGAATTTTATGCTAGGGTGTTGTTGGTTTAGATGATTCAGAAAATTATGGAGGTTATCTGCATCATGCGGCCAAAGTACGAACTATCATCTACATGAATGCTCCAAAATTTAGGTTTTAGAATCATTTATATGATCCTTTCTATACAAAAATTCTACATCAAAACTGATCATTTTAAATCTTTGAACAAAGTGTCCAGAGTTTTAAACATAGCATTCAGTTTTTTCTTTAAACGGATGTTAAAGTTTGGCTAGATATTTACCCATTTTGTAGATTGGTGTATTGCGTTGACGATTGAACGTCGAGGTATGTGTATTTTAGGCAGTCCGTAGAAGCATCGAATCTTGAAGCTGCTTGGTTTAACTGCTTTTTTTTTCTTCTGAAGTGAGACTGGAGCCCGTGATTAGATATGTGAGCTTCCTTTCTTTGCTCCAATGACTTTGTAAGTATTGTTGTCCAAGAGCTGGTTTATCTTTCCGGTATTGGTCGTAACAATAGTTGCATTTCTTTTGTCAGCTGGGAGAACTAAGATGGCGTTGTTCTCGCTCAGTTTTTTAATGGCCTTCCTCTGATTTAGGTGGCTTTGAGTGTTTTATGGTCTTCGCTGTTTCGTATCGAATCGTATCTGCTTGCTCTGACACTGGACGGTCTATATTCACTAGGTTCAAGAAACATGAAAGATGTATTAAAAAAAAACAAATTGTACAATCTGCAGTAGCTGAATCGGCATTACTCAGGTCACACCTTTAATGTAAAAGAAACTAAGGTGCTAGTATCAGTGTCTGGTTTCTTTAAACGTGAAATTAGAGAATAAATCCAAATTTGTAAATATCCAAATAATATTAAGACAGATAGAGGTTACAGTTATGTGGAAATCGACTCAAACGCTGGAGGTCATTCAGTGTTCTAATCTCGTGGAGTAAAGATACCTGAAGGTGCCCCGTAATCGAAACGTCAGATCATTATTCCATTTTGACGTATTCTAAACCCAAGAACCATGATTTTTAACATGTCGTATATTATTTTTTATTTAGTTGTCTTATTTCTGTTGTCCAAGTTTAAAAATTCAACATCATACATTCATTCATCAAGTTTATACATATCTGAGCGCTTACCCAGGGCTTTCACGTTTTAAGGGCCTAACTTGACGATATAGTAAATATATTTGGAAGAAAAAAAGAAATAAGAATTTTGTTTTATTTATCAATTGTATTGTTGCTAATTTTATTTTCTGAATAATACTAATTTATATTTAATAACATATTTGTTTAAAATATATAAATATTTAAGTAAGATAAAAAGAAATGCATAAGGACGAAAGGGAAAAATGGTAACTTATTACACTAATGCTACGACCGTGAGATTTCTTTATATCTTACTGAAATTTTAATTTTTAAACTTCTCCCCAATTCGGTGTATGTATAGATGTCTTTTGAATATTGATATTGTAATATACTTTATAGCAGTATACATTTCATAGTATTAGTTTGTGTTTCTCGTTTGTAGGGTTTTAGGTTTATCTTCTGCGAGTTTATAATTTATTCAATTAGTTTTACCTTTTGTTAATTTCCTCATGAGATTTCAATTCCTTATTTTCGACATGGAATGTCGATGACAGAAGGTCTAGAAATCCCAAATTATTTTTTTTCTTATTTTTAATACACCGTGTAGTATGCAAATCCTTCTATAATGACGCGGAATCTTCTGGTATTTGGAAAAAGGGTATATAAAGGGTCCAGATCGACTTTCGGTGACAGCGCATTTTGAGAAGCCGTTAATGTATCTTGAATTGTTTCACAAGTTGTCAGAATTGAAGTTTTATTAAAAGGTTATTAAATAATACAGTGTGTTTAAAGACCGACCGTCCGGAACAATATTTTAGAGCCTGGCATAGAAAATGTCTGCATGTTTAACATCGTACTGATACGACTCGGAATTTAGAGTTTATGTAAGGAGTTATTTTCTGTGAATTTTACTCTGGGTTCATTACTGCTTCATTAGCGAGACCATTAGATGGTCGAACTGCGTATGGAGCAAGAACCAGTGTGATATAAACTGTGGTTTTGTGGGATATAAACTATCTATCCTGTTCCTTTAACGACCTGAAAGGGAACTTATTAAATATATGTGCTGTTTCATAAATTATCTTTTGATAATCTGATAATTTTCCCTGAAGAGGCCTCTCATAAAATTTATATCCAGGCTCTTCATATAATTTGTGTCAGAGACTGCATAAACTTTTAATTCAGTTCTGCGTATATGTTCGAGTATTTGTGTGAAGCCAGATAAGGCCTTATCAATGTCAAGAAAATAAAATGATTTTTTCCTTACAAAAAAAAAATAAAGCTCTGAATTTAATTTATCTTCATATAATTTATTCGTTCAAATCTCCCCAAAAATAATAAAGTGGTGTAAAACTAATCAATTGTTGATCAACTCTCGAATTGGCGCCCAAGGTAGAGCTACTGGATTTTACATATTACTTTTCAAAATTTATTATTGACCTAAAATGAAGCCAAAGCTATATTATCATATTTTTTTTATTATATGAATAAAACAATTCACGTTCTGAGACGATGATTAAGAAATTTGTAAATTCTGTATAAAGAACATGTTTAAATATTATTTTTAAAATATACTGATAGTAGCTAAATATGATATTTTCTAAAAAAAAATTATTTACGAATATGTAATTATTATCAAATATAATTTGGTTACGAATATATATATATATATATATATATATATATATATATATATATATATATATATGTATGTATATATATATATATATATATATATATATATATATATATATATATATATATATGTATATATATATATATATATATATATATATATATATATATATATATATATATATATATTCGTTGTTTGTTTAACACCTCAAAATTATCCAGAGGCCATTTTAAAGTCATTTCAAGATCAAATCGAAAAATTCACTAAATAAATCTGAAAAGAGAACACACGCGCATCTAGATCGATGTCCGTTTCACAGCAGACAGGCAAGCGAATCGAGTTTTCGAACCGAAACTTAAGCTTCCAAAACCACATACCCCACGCAGGCTTCTAAAACTACATACTCATCGCGCAGCTAAATCGATATCCATTACATAACAGCGAGGCTAGTGACGCGAGTTTTTATAAGTGTGTAACACAAAACCCAACCTCTCATACATGCTCTGCCTGGGGTATATGGTTTTCGAAGAGCTTGGGTTTTATTTCTGCTGCGTAACGGGGATTGATTTCGCTGCGCGCGGGATATGTGGTTATGAGAGCTTATGTTTTGGCATATATAGAAAAACTTGGTCTGGTCGCCCGTCTGCTGGAGAGTGGCAATCAATGCACGAAGAGTGTGTGGTTCTGACAGCTTGGGTTTCTCCTTAAAAATTCAATCCTCTTCCGTGTTTGATGTGTAATGGATCTCAATCTAGCTATGCGTGGATTATGTGAGTTTAGGAGCTTGGGTTTTGGATTACTATTTCATAATAACCAACTCCGCTTGCATATCTGCTATGTAACGGATACCAATCTAGCTGTGTGTGAGGTACGAGGATTTGGGAGCTTGAGTTTCGGCTCAAAAACTTGATCCGCCTACCTGTCTGTTATGTAACAGACTGAATAAATCTAAAGACGTATCTACGCCTTTAGATTTATTTAGTGAATTTTACTCCATTTGACCTTGAACCTGACGTGATAGAGGTTAGCAGACCTCAGATTTGGATTCAGGGCGTCTAGTTACATAAGAATAAAATGATCTGGTCAAATAGGCATCTAATTTTTTTTTGTAAATAATAGCTTTTATACAAAAAAATCTTCTATTTTAAGTTTACTTGAATGATCAAAATTTCTAAAAAACGAAATATAAATAAATCTCTAAATGATAACTGTCAATAAAATAATGTATTCATGGAAGTCAAACGAGAGTTCGTCTTCATAAAACGAAATGACTCATTGGTCTGGGTTGTCTCTTTTTCTATTGCTGTACCCATAATGTCAGATTCTTTGCGATGTATGGCTTAGATTGGAAGAATAATGATTGGTATTCTCTCACTGGACCAACTGTAAATGATATTTTTATTTTTTCCACTTCTCACAGCAACTTATTTCTTATAAAACCTTTGCACCACCTCTTTGTTTTGTATAAAGTTGTATTGTGTACAGTTCTTCCAGAAACCTTTTCTTGATAGAATATTATACTTTGATTCCTAAATCAAACAAGTTTAAAAAAGCACAAATGAAAAATCTTTATTTTGTAAATCTTAGTAGTTTATTCCCCACAGATATTTTAAATTTCATGCTAGTTGTAATCGACGACTTCCCTCGTAGAATTAACATATCGTTAGAACTAACACCCGTTATATGGTTAGTAAATAATTTGGTACTTTTTTAATTTAAAGAAGTCTTCATATACAGCTTGAATTCTTCTGTTTCTTGCTAAACACACTTATTGTGTGCTATCCTTTCCTAATTGCCTTATTTAAACTAGTATAATATGCTAATCGGTACGTCAACTATACTATAAATTAAACGGGTAGTAGAATATGAGTTTCTGGTGGCCAAAATTATTATGTTGTCTTATACAGGGTGTCTGGGAAAATGTCGGAAATCTCCCAAATATGAATAAAACACACAAGTTCATAAAAACTTTTTTCGTGGAAGGCCTCCTCTTCGGAGATATGGACTCCCAAAGAGCTGCAATGAAATCAAGTTTTTTACACTTATTGAACCACCAGGTATATTTTTTTAATACGATGTATTTTAGGTAAGACCCTTCAAATTACTATCAAAGAAAGTGTTAAAAATTACTCACAGCTGGTGGGACGAACTAGATGTGACACTCATGACTCCATTTTTTTACGCCCTGTATGATAAGAAGACAACGTTTCTTACATACCTGTAACTATTGACTAAAAATTAAGTACTCTTCATTCATGTTTGTAAATCTAACCGTGTTCGAAGAAACGTCATTTTATTTGTTAGTCCCCTAACTTTCTGGCGGGTTGAATATGAAAAAGAGGAATTTTCCTTGTCACCATAGTTTCAATAAAAAGGTAAACTAACTGCTTAGTTAAAAACTTCGTAGTGCTGTACCCGCCACATTATCTCAGCAATGTTAATTATTTGATCACAATGAAACGTGATTCTCCGTAGAAGTTTCTCCCAACTATCGACCGGAGTGGAATAAACCAAGATTTTGAGGTGTTCCCGAAAGTAAAAATCCAACGGAGTTAGGTCGATTAGATCGAGGAGGCCAGGCAATAGGTCCTCCTCTCCTATTCAACGGTTTGGGTAGACGTTATTCAGATGCTCCCGCACTGCAAAGCTGAAATGAGGTGGTGTCCCATCGTGCATGTAGTACACGTTTCAGCAGGTTTCAAAGTGCTCCACTAAATCGTAAAAAGCATTCTGGAGGGACTCCAAATACAATTTAGGCGTGCCGGCAATATAAATTGTTCAGACAAAAAATTGCCAATGATTCCTGCGCAGATATTAATTGATTGGAATTGATGGTGATGATGCGAAACAATAGATGCATGAGGATTTTCCTCAGCCCATATATGTGGATTGTTTAAATTTATAATACATCCGTGAAGAAAATAGTGCTAATGAAGTTGTTTACATTATTTCGTTGCTGATACAATAACCAGTTTGCAAACTGTATTCTACGCGGAAAATCTTCAGGAATCAGTTCATGCCGTTTTTCTAGACAAGCTGTGCTTGAAGAACTTCATGTACTATTGTTTTCGAAGTATTAAACTGCATACGTACGGTCCTTCCCTAACCAGCATCAGTACTTATTTTCCCAAAATTTCCTCAAATTAAGAAGACATTTAATAATATTACCTTATTAAATGTAATCGCCTCATTCTTCCTTAGACTCTAGTCAACTCGTTGAAATGTTTTCTAATCTAAAAGAGTACGATTAGGATATCTGTCGGTATATAACCTCCTGGCTTCCAAAGCATTGCAAGATACAATACCATACATCAGATGCATATCTGTATACTCAATAAAGCTTTATTCCATATTTCAAATTATTTCACGATTAATTTCACCATGAAGTTCAAAAATAAATAAATCCAAGTAAAGAATCAAAGTGTCAGCGATGTGAATGTTGAGAAGTTCTAAAATGCAGGATATTTATTTCTTTCGTACATATCAACGTTTGCAACAACAACACTTTGCTTTTGGTGCCGATAAAATAAAACAC
The DNA here is from genome assembly GCA_034092305.1 of Diaprepes abbreviatus. Taxonomy (NCBI): domain Eukaryota; kingdom Metazoa; phylum Arthropoda; class Insecta; order Coleoptera; family Curculionidae; genus Diaprepes; species Diaprepes abbreviatus. The sequence continues at coordinate 27,771,072 of JASJET010000122.1, read as the reverse complement.
CCTTTTTTGCGAACCTGGGTCGAACAGCAATTCACAGAACTAGGCGTTCTAAATTTGGATCGAATTTTTTAATAATAATAAGGTTGAAGGTTGAAAATTTGATAGGAACAAAGATGTATCTTTTATCGAAATACGCCAAATACATGGTGTAAATAAAATGAAGTTTTTTCGAAAATTGTTAGAATTCGCGACATGAATGCAGATTACTTAATTTTTAGTCAATAATTAATGGTATGTAAAAACCCTTATCCAAAGTTCTCATCAAACAGAGCGTAAAAAAAATGGGGTCATGAGTGTCACAGCTAGTCCGTCCTTAGAGCTGTGAGTAATTCATAACACTTTCTTAGATAGTAATTTGAAGGGTCTTACCTGGTATACATCATATTAAAAAAATTAAAATATACCTTGTGGTTTAAGAATTATGTATAAAATACCTGATTCCATTGCAGCTCTATAGGAGCTCATATCTCAGAAAAGAAGGTCTATACGAAAAAAGCTTATATGAACTTGTAGTATTCCTTTCATGTGTTTTTTTCATATCCGGGAGATTTCCCGGAAACCATGTTTATGTAAAAATATTATTTATCGATAATAATAATTTCTCCAAACATTTTCTTTTTGAAAATGTAACTTCCACACAAATTTGTTGCTGTTTAAATTTATTGGTACGATCAAAGATTATTATAATAAAAATAACAAATTTTTTTCTCAAAATTATACCTCAAAAATAATAAGCCACCGCTAGTAATAAATAAAAGCATTTGAAAAATTGTAAAACAAATTACAATTTATACTTTTTTTAGAGCGGGTATTAATCATTTACTACCTTGTTATTCTAATTAAATTATGCGTTATTTAGGACCTATTTCCCAGCAGTAAAATTCAACAGTCTGTGCAAAACGGCTATTTCCATTCGAAATATCTTTCCACTCTAACTAAATATTTTCTGGAAATAAATCTGCTTTAATACGACGCTAATTTGTAGCAGTCTTACCTGGTGGCTAATAAATCTTTCTTCCATCCCCGTCTTCGCTAAACGTTTTGGCCTGGAAGTTAGCGAGAATGCCAATGGGCACAAAGTTTTACGGCAAAGTTTGTTAAAGATAGTTTGTTTGGCTGTTTCTTGTATTTTTTATTGGTCACACGATCTTGTATGTGACAGTTTTTTTTGGATTAGAACAAAATATAAGTTCGTTATATCATCGGAAAATTCATACCACTCAAGGGACGAAATAAGAAATTTTTAGGTTTTGGAGCATTTTTATTTAAAATAGCATTACGAATCTTCTTCACATAATAAATTTTAAAATTGGGTTTTGAGTTGGATAATAAAACAAATCTTATAAGTGAATATATTTTTTGAGTCAAAATCATAGTTGAAACATGAAATAACCAACGTCAAAAAGATGCTAATTCATTAACAATACATTTTAGGACTTTCGTAAAGCCATTTTTCATTTTTCCCTGCTTGTTTAAAATACCGAGAATCGAATATTAATTTAGAGAAATGACATTTCTTAAGGTATTAAAATGGGATTAGAAATAAATATTTTTTATTACTGCCCATATATCGTGAAAATTTAGTTCAGTGGCGGCTTTTCCTTAGGTTTGAAGGTTTGTGCAACCTCCCAAAAAATTGTAAATTAAAATAAAACATACGAATAAATACGGGTACAAATATTTTTTTTTAATTTCTACTGATAATTTAATGATTAAATTTAAATTAATTTTTTACCTAGGTTATACGCGAACAACACTCAATTATTGAAATAATTTAACTTACTTCGCCTAAATGTCATTAATATTTTGTCTGTATTACAGTATTACCTCTAAAAAGTCATCTCTTTGCTGGTGTGCAATTTTAATGCAATCCAAGCTAATCCATTGGGGCGTATATGGAGTTGCCTATCTATGACGTGGAGATTAATTACGTATCATAAGTTTCATGTACGTTGCAAGTCGACTTGTAAACCTGTGTTTAGTTTGCCCTACAAAATATTCCTCTAGTAGAAAAAATTTTCTTATGCAATTTGAATTTTGCTTCAAGTCGCGCGTGGCACTGCCAGTATCAACTAAAGGTTTCTTCTTCAAGCAGCAGTTTGTCATGGTTAAAATTTTATCTTAAATTTGCTATAGTTATTTTGGTTAATTTTACCTTCTTTTTGCTAATAATCACGTTTTGGGCAGCACTATATCATTGTCATTAAGCATTTATCCTTCGTATAATAGCCTAATATTCATTTGAAGGTCATAGACAATGATGTTTCTTGCGAAGTAGTAGATATCTGTTGGACTTCCATTGTCTTTATTTTTGTTGAATATCACGACGTTTCGGCTAGTAGTTATCTGTAGCCGTTTTCAAGTGAAACTAAATAAATCGCATAGCTACATGACTATTTATACTAAAAGTAAATGCAGTAGAGTGTGACTGAGATGGGTGCAGTCATGCCTGCTATGGTAAAATCCCATTTTTTATGCTGCATTTAGTTTTAGTTTACAATTACTAAGAAGTGGTTTCCACACTTCTCTTATATCTAAAGATGGTTTACTAAAACAACTCGTGTTCTGATGTATTACCGCGGCTTCTTTGAGTTAAGGACTCACTAAAAATCATAAAAAATCATAAGAAAGAAACTTGAAGAAGACCAGACTTTAGCAGAAAGAAGATCTTTACCAACGCACGCCATTATGGACTTGTTGGAAAGTTGTTTGGCTAATTCATATTTTCAAGAAAAGGAAAAGTTCTACATCCAGGATGATGGACTACCGATGGGATTTTCACTATCACCGGTGGTGGCAAATATTTTCATGGAATGGTTCGAGACGTTTGCAATTGAATCCACAACTAAGAAACCAAGGTTATGGCTCAGATACGTAGACGATACTTTTATTATTTGGAGTGGAAACGATGAAGAACTTAGAAACTTCCTTTTTCATCTCAACAATATCAGCCCAACTATTAAACTCACCATGGAGAAAGAAGTAGAAAATAAATTACCATTCTTAGATGTCTTGGCTGAAAGAAATGGCAAACAAATTCGAATTTCGGTTTACAGAAAAGCCACGCACACAGGAAAATACCTTAATTATTCATCTAATCACTCCAACAACACCAAACAAGGAATTATAAGAAATCTCGTAGATAGAGCCTTAACTCTCTGCAACTCCAACGAGAACTTGATGAAAGAGATAGATTACATTAAAAATGATCTGACAGCCAACGGATACCCAGTATATCTAGTGGATAAATTTCTTGAACAACGGAGAAATAGGACAATATCGACAACGAATGAAGAACGAAAACCAGTATTGAACATCCCCTATGTTAAAGGCATTTCAGAAAAAGTTAAAAGGATAGAAAAACGATATAAAATCAACGTTGTTTTCAATTCAAATAACTCTCTGAGAAGTCGGCTAACTAGGGTCAAACCAACAAGTCAAAGAGACATGAAGAACTGTGTATATCAAATACCATGTGAATGTGGCAATTCTTACATTGGCGAAACAAAGAGACCTCTTGATGTAAGGATCAAAGAACACCAAAAATGCACATCTCGAGGAGAAACAGAAAAATCTGGTACCGCCAACCATGCCTGGACTCATGGACACCACATAAAATGGTCTGAAGCTAAAATATTACAGCGAGAACAACATTGGGGACAACGGAAATTCAAAAAAGTTATACATCAGAACCCGAGTTGTTTTAGTAAACTATCTTTAGATATAAGAAAAGTGTGGAAACCACTTCTTAGTAATTGTAAACTAAAACTAAATGCAGCATAAAAAAATGGGATTTTGCCATGTGACTGCACCCATCTCAGTCACAGTCTACTGCGTTTACTTTTAGTATAAATAGTGATGTAGCTAAGGGATTTATTTAGTTTCACTTGAAAACCACTAGAGATAACTACTATCCGAAACGTCGTGATATTCAACAAAAATAAAGACAATGGAAGTCCAACAGATATCTACTACTTCGCAAGCCTAATATTCGTTGCATTTCTGGGTCCTACTGCTTTTCGAGCCATTCCAAATTTCACTCCCTTGCAAAGTTTCTTCCAAACCTAATTATTTTCTTTATCACTCAGTAATTTGCCTATACGAAATACAGCCCTAATTTAATTCTATTCCTAACTTGATTTTTTTAGGTCGGCGACTCTACGTCACTGTTCTAGCTTGTTCATATTTAAATAGGATATTGTTATTTACCTTTTTTATTAGATTCATTTTTTTTGTGCCGATTGTTTCAAATGAAATTGTTACATTTATCGATTTTAGTTACAGTTTTCCGGATTTTTATTTGAAGTAATTTCAAGGGTTTGTTTACCTTTTTGTTGGGGTTATGTGACCTTTCCAGCGGACGTTTAGGCAAATTTGTATTCTTTTAAGCCATTGCATGTTAGATTCCTATTTCTGTGGTAATTTTTGGGAGGAAATTTGGATGAGTAACTAATACCATGTTGCTAATGGCTGAGGGAAAATTCTTATTTCTTGTTGTAGGGATAAACAATAAAGTCCTATTTTAAGCTGTCATTTCTTTTGTCGAATTACAACTCGTTTAAGGTCCTTTTTGTCTCGCGCCCTATGTTGAGGGACAAACAAGCTCGTACAGCAGAGGCTTTGGTAAGGAACTTAAATTATTTTCTGCTAAAATGATCCTGCTTAGTTTTTTTAATATTAAAAGATTTCAGCTCAAAATTACGAGTACAATTTAAGTTTATTTTAAAATCAACCGTAGTATGTTATTTTAAACCTTAAATTAACTCCATGTAATCTTATTTTGGGGTTTTTGGGCCGATTATATCTTTTTTATAAAATTTAGATAAGCATTTTTTATAGTTTTTGGGTTTTTTAAAAATATTTTCTGCCATGCAGTACCTAAATTTTATAATTTGTTATCAGTAAGAGTTGATTTTGAAGGCATTTTTATCATCATTTGTTATTTGCACTGTATTTGCTTTATTTTTACCTTCTGAACGTAATCCGATATCCATAATTTTTAAACAAATTTATTTGACAGTAGTAATATTTCAATATCTTGTCTGGATGTTTACGTTGGGCCCCATTCTGGGTTTATTATTGACAGTTTTAAAGTTTTTTTTTCATCGTGATATGTTCATGGCCTCGTAACTTTCAGTTGACTCCAACAAAATGGTTTTTGTGTATTGACTACAGTATTCAGGTACTAGAAACTGACTCGTAAAGTGAAATTATAACTTTCTGTAGGTCTTGCAAATTTATTTATTATTTAAATGTTAATGTCAAGTAGTACATCCTGACTTTTCACTCAATAGTTCGGTATCTTGTGATTTTATCTTGAATATTTTTTTTTTTATCTATTATTGTTGATCTGAAAATTTAATTAAAAAGTCAGTGTCAAATTGCAGATCATGGCTTTTCACATGCAGTCTGGTAAAATTGTAATTTTACTTTGAGTATTATTTTTTCTATTTGTTGCCTTGCAATTAATTAACTGTGTATTTATTTTTACCAGATTAAGCAATTTTTTTTATATTAAAGAACTAAGCATTCACTGATCTCAGTCCCTAGATATTGTAGGTTGGTAAATCTGATTATGGATTGATTAATTTTTTTTATTGTAATGAACCTGTCGTTGGATCACTGCTTGATTATTTTGTGTAAATAACTGGAGTTGTACTGGAAATTCTACTTGTGAATCTTTATCATATAATTACTCCTACCCGAACTCAATAGGTAGAATAAGCGACTACTCTAAATGATTGTTTAATTTTGCTGTTTAGTTAAATATTTTTTTCCTATTAATTTCTGGTTAACCTTAATGTTTTTAAAATTTTTGATGTATTTTCTTGACAATTTGGCGGTAATTAATTTTTGGTTGTTTGCTCTAACATGAAACTGATTTGTTTTTTGGCATTGCTATTATTTTTTTTTATTTTATCTAAATTGGGGTTCATCCTTCCACCCTCGGGGTAAAAGAATACCCATATCCACTCTCCGGGTCGAATAACAACCTAGGTCCACCCACATACGAAAGTCCAGATCTACACTCCGGGCGCAAGGAAGTTCAGATCCACCCACTGGGTCGAATAACAACCTAGATCCACCCTCAAGGATATAAACCAGTGCACACTTTGGGACATCTTTATCCGTAAATACAGAGTAGAATTAATATTACATTTACGAGTATAATTTGTCCCACATCAGCTTGGCTTTTGCAATACGTTACCTTTTTTTTATTTTGAATATTTTGTGCAGCGATTTGAGAGCTGAGTTGAACGCTAAGCCCAAGCAACAACGTGAGGGGTTTCTGTGTTTACCCGGCTAAAATTCTGTGGTGCTCTTTAAAAATACCCACCCCTACTCTACGACATAGGGGCTAGCTTGGCACTTTGCTTGCTGGTACCGCCTCTAGCCTTCAAATCTGCTCTGCTCTCACGAGTTAATTCTCACTAGCGCCTTTACAATAAATACCAGTGTAACAAGTTAAACCGTTCCTTTAGTTTATGTTAAGATACAACCGTGGTGTCTACTGTACCAGTATTTTATTTTTTGTGAAAGTGACTCTGTTTTTACTTTCATCAAGATATTTTGTTACCTTTTAAAAACGTTAAAAATGCTTGGCGAGAAAAAAAAACATCTAAAATTAAGTACTCTGTGTAAGTAAGTAAGTAAGTAAACTGTTCAGAAAAATACAGTGGCCGCTTTCGGTTTCCGAATTCAAAGGATTTCGAGTTACGAAAGAATTTACAAAAACCATCATGTATGTGTTAGACATTTTTAAGAATCTGCTGTAAGAGATTCTATAAAAAGCAGTTAAATATAATGCAGTTCCTGCTCTTTATCTTCCGGTATGTGTAACTAAAACCAAGTGAGCGTTTTTTATTTTCTGGAAAACATGAGCGGCTCCTCGAATGGAGTGCAAGCAATTATAAACAAAGCCTATAAACATGCTACTTATGTGCATTGTTATTCACATCAATTAAATTTGGTAATGTTAAACGCTGCATCCGCTGTACCGTATTCGAATACAAAGACATCAGTCTAGAGACAATGGAAAAAATCTTAAATGACAGTAGAACTGTTAGTACCACGAACCAATCATCAAAGTATGTCAAAATGTTCAAAAGCAAGAGTTTCTTTTCATGACTAAACTTATTTTACAAAATAATGCCTCAAGTTGATTTGTTATTTGGTAAGTTTCAAACAGGACAAATTGACGCTGTTATCGCAAATAAAAATATATTATCATTTAAATCAAAATTAACAGAAATTAGAAATAATATTACCTCAAACGACGTTGAGCCATCACCATCTACTTCAAAATGACACAAGCTCGATGATTCCGCAGAGTTTTCTCTGAAAGCAAAAAAAGTTTGTGATATAATTATTTGTGAAGTAAAAGAACGATTTAGCTTTATAGACCACTTCGTAGCAGCCAGTCTTTTTTCTTCAAAACAGTATGTCGAAAATTTTCCCGGACAAAAATTTAAGGATACGACTAAAATTTACCCCTTTTTTTCGACAAAAACTTAGAAGTTATGTTTTATATAAGAGTTGTTTCCTGCGAATGTCGCTCTCGGTTCGATACAGCTCCACTGACGAGACTATAAGGTGGTCGAAACGCGTATAGATACAGGACCAGAGTTGTATTTGCAGGAAACAGTTTTTATATAGTCTTTCCTTTTCTCTGCTTGAATGAAGAAAACATATAAACAACTATTTAAATACGGCTGATATATTTCTTTATTTCTTACTGAAATTTTCCTTTTTTCCAAAACAACACTGTTGTGGAAGTACCAAGGTACATCAATAATGTTCCTTAGCACTTTGTTTTGAAATATTTCGACAATTGGAGTGTTGTCCTTATTAGCACAGCCGCAAAGCTATATGGTGAATGTCTGGATAGGTTTTAGGATTTCTAGAGAATCACTTTATTTTATGTAGATATGTTGTTTCTCCCAAACAACCAATTCATTTTTTTTTTTAATTTTAATCCAAGGTATTTCCTTATCCTTTTTTGCGTACTCTTCAGCAAAGGTTGGAGTCAACATTTACCTGGATGTAGCATTCAGTTGAATCAAATAAAATTGCCTTTGAGTTCTCAGTTAAATTATTGTTATCCATTCTACTAGACTTTTTGGGGTTAAACCTCTTCCCTAAGTAAAAAGTTTATACCATGACGGTATAAAACCAAACGTTGTGAACATAATTTCACTTTAAATACAAAAAAAACTTCGACCTTCTTAATAATTTCTATTAAGTTCTACCTTAATTAGTGGCTGGTCATTATATCACTCGTGTACAAAACAGTATTAAATTTATAAATATTTTACCGCCCCAACACAAACTAATTTTCCTACAGGTAAAGTTTAGCTGACGCTCAGTAATTTGAAAACACGAGTTTCCATTAGATTAACATTGGGCCAATAAATAAGGCTAATCTGAGAGCAACCGTTTGTTTTACAACTTGATTAGGATATCTGATTTTTCTCTGATTGTTGGTATTTCATTTGCAAGTATTTTAACTTGATTTACCACAAATTATGTAGGAAACGAGTATTTAAATTTAGTTTACAATATAATATAAATCACGGCTTTTTTCTCGTTTGGTTGTTTGTCTTTGCTATTTAAAATTATGTACTGTGTAGTTTATAATCCTTTTGCAAAACAGTAGAACATATTATGTCAAACAAAGGGACCGGCTCTATTTTTTCAGACCAGCATGAAATTTTGTATACTAGTAAATATTACCAAAATTAGTCGTTTAAAATGTAGAGCTAAGTGAAACTACACACGAAAAAGGATAAAATTATTTTTAATTACTTCTTATTTTAATTTAATTGTTAAATTGAAAACAAGGTCCAGACATTTTTTTGATATCTGCATATTTTAATTATTTAATTAAGCATTATTATTTATTTAATTTAATAAACTTAAGCAATTTAAAGTTTCAATAAAATATTTTTGTCGTTATTTTTTGTTTTTGTTTTTATTTTTTTTAGGTCGTGTTGTATAAAGAAAAGTTTTTTTTTAAAGCTTTTTAATTCAGGTAATTATGTTTCTCTTTCTCTATACGATTTAATTCCAATTATTGTAAAATAAATGTAAATATAGGTCCCTCTTTTATTTACGTATACTAAAATAAGGGTAAAAAGATAAAATAACTAAGAAATATGCAATATCGTTTCTTGTTAGGGACAGAAGTAATCCGTTTTTATTTATTTAAATGAAGTTACACTATAGTATTTTCACCATTGGGGGTGACAATTTAACTTCCTTGAGGATATCATTCGAAGGATGTCATTTCATACATATATAATTATTCTTAAAATTGCCAAATTTAAGTTGATATGAACGTTACCGAGCTTACCTTCTGAAACTTTCTCTTTTAACTATTAAGAAAATATAAATTTATTTCATTGGTTAAGCATTCATGTCTGTAAATTATTAAAATTCATGACAAATAGTGATTTCTAATTCAGTAACGTTCATTTAAATTTAAATCTGACAATTTTAAGAATAATAATATATGTATGAAATGACCGTTTACTTTTATAAAAAATAAGAAATAATATCCTTGCGAGTAAAAATATCATATCTTAACATCATTTCGAATAACATGTAATTTTAATTTTGTTTTGTAGAGATATCTTAATTAAAACTAGAGGTATTAAAAAAACATATTTGGGGGTGACTAACTCTATCTTACTACTTCATTTTTTGAACCCCCAAAACATGTTAATTACAGTATTCGTGAAAAAAATACTTTGAAACAAGTCCATTAAATTTCGTAATTTTTAAAAATAACTTACGTTCGCTAATAAATGGATTACTGTTATAAAAGATGATATCTTTGGGGGTGAAAATATCATAAGTCAACATCATTTCAAATAACAAGTAATTTCCATTTTGTTTTGTAAATATATTTTAATTAGGACTTTAAATTTAATAAAAAAAAACGTATTTAGGGGTAACTAATCCTCTTTGACTAGTTTATTTTTTAAATCCCGAAACCCCTCAACTGAAGTTAATTGTGGTACTCGTAAAAAATATTTTCATACAATTCCATTAAATTTCGTAATTATTAGAATTAAATTACGTTCGTAAATATATGGTTCCGATGAATTGGAATGTTCATTTTTTCTCATCTTTATCTGTCATTGTTTAATTATAAATAATTCTCTTCCTCTAGTGGCTTTTCCAAAAAAAAAGTCACTTTCACTCATATAACTTGTATTTTCCGATAACTACCTTTAAATTTTAGCTACTTCTAGTAAAATTTAAAGACACAACACAATATTTAATAATTTTTTAACAAAATATACATAAAAAAATCATGGAAAATGCGAATTTTGCATAAAAAGCAAAAAGAACATTGGCTTGTCATTAAACCTTTTTCGGGGTATGTCCATGATTTAGATCGAAACATGTGATTTCATAGGCGGGACATTTGTTGTGTTATTTACCATGCGATATTGTCATGTTGATTTGGATTCGTGGTTGTTAAATTTTATTGAAATGGGAAACTTGGTAGTTTAAATGCAATTAATTACCCCTGATTCCAATATTGTAGCTGAAAATGTGAGTAAATGGGCTGCCAGTCATAAACAGATCGTTTGGCAAGCTACGTTAGCCTAAAAACCATAATCAAACCTAAGCTAACCTGTTTTGTGAAATCTTGTCGTATATATATCACTATGAGGACACACAAATATTGTGTTTTTTACAATTTTTTCAGAAAGTATGAATTTTAAGTAAGAGATTAAAAGAAAAAAAATGAGGAATTTCCAGAATTTTTTTTGCAAAATAGATTTGAAAACGCCATTTATTAAGGTTACAGTGAAAGTTATTTTGTAGCGTTGCCAGATTCATGATGCTTTTAATAAGAGAAAAAGAGATGAATATAATTCCAGATAAATGTGTGAAAATAAATAGGAAATAAAAAGAAAATCCCTAATTTTAATAACAAATTAAAAACAAAACAAAATCTGTACTAACCTGAACTGCTCTAATTTGACCTGATTAAGGTGAATTAAACTAACCTGAAATAAATATATCATTTTAAAAACAAAGGTTCTTTGGTTATTTAGGAAAAATGACAGGGACAAACAAATGCAGAAAAAGATGATTTGAACTTACCTGAACAATCTTTGACTCCAACATTAAACAGATGTATATAAATCCTCATAAGTCTATGTCCTAGCTTCCAAGGTCTTTTGTACACAACTGCGAGACAGATAAGTGCTACTGACGTCTTCAAAATATCTGTTGCCAATAAAGAAAGTGGGCTTTATGTTATTTTAATTTCTTTTGACGGCTCAAAATTTCTAAAGAAAATGTTAGGTTATAGCTTATTGTTGGAATCATATTCTACTCGTTGCTTTTATATGCCATTGTCGATATTTATTTTACATGTTTCTTAATCTGAAAAATGAAGAAAAAATGAATCTGACAACTTTGCCGCTCGCTAATTTTGATACACCAATACGTTGATGAACATGTAGTGATTTGAATAGAGAGAAAATTACATTTTTGAACTATTTTTATTTCTTAAACAAAACTGTAAAAAATCCATTATTTAGTTTGTCTTTATAGTGATATGCAACAAAATATATTTTAGTTTAGCTCAGCTTAGTCAGGCTACAATATTGGAATGAGAAGAATTAGTCGGATTTGAATTACCAAATTTTCCATCCTAATGATTTTAAAAATCCACATTAACGTGGCAATATCGCATAATATATACAAGCCAACGGTCTTCTTAGTTTTTATGAAAAATTCGCATTTTTCCGCGGTATTTTATGTAAATTTTGTTAAAAAATTGATTAGATATTGTATTTGTAAATTTTACTAGAAGTAACCAAAATTTAAAGGTAGCGATAAGAAAATACAAGTTATATTTGTATATATATATATATATATATATATATATATATATATATATATATATATATATATATATATATATATATATATATATAGTTTAAATACATTGCTACAGAACATAATTTATCCCATTCCACCACCATCGAGATGATGGCCCACCTGTACCACCATACCGAGAAGAAAGTCAAAACTTACCCTCTTTGCCACAGTGATACGGCAGAGGTACATGTTTTGTCTCTACTAGACTTTAAGGGTACCGACATGCACGTGTTTGTGCAAAGGACAGATACTGAACGCGGCTTAGCCGTCCAATAGAGACGAAACATGTACCTCTGCCGGGGAGGATAAGTTTTGACTTTCTTCTCGGTATGGTGGTACAGGTGGACCATCATCTCGATGGTGGTGGAATGGGATAAATTGTGTTCTGTAGCAATTTATTCAAACTGTGCAACCTCTAACAAGGAAAGAACATAATGGAACGAAGTTTGCATTTCCTGTTCACATTTTACTTCATCTATACATGGAGTTGCATATAGTTGTACGTTTGCTGAATTTGATTTCAGCACTACAACGGCATAACGTGGATATCTTCTTCTTCTTCATGTACCTTCTCCATTTCGGAGGTTGGCTATCATCATTGCTATTCTGACCTTGGAAACTGCGGCCTTGAATAGATCAGATGAATTGACGTTGAACCATTCTCGCAAATTCCTAAGCCAGGATATTCTTCTTCTTCCAACAGATCTTTTTCCCACAATCTTTCCCTGGATTATGAGTTGCAGAATCTTATACCTTGGACCTCTCATGATGTGGCCGAGATATTGCAATTTTCTCTTTTTTACTTCATATAGGATCTCTACGTCTTTCTTCACTCTTCTCAGAACCTCCAAGTTGGTCACATGTTCTGTCCATGATATTCACAGCATTCTACGGTAGGTCCACATCTCAAAGGCTTCTAGTTTCTGCTCGCAATGTAAGTTGAGGGTCCAAGCTTCTAAACCATACAATAGGACTGGGAATACATAACATTTAAGCAACCGAACTCTTAGGTCCAGGCGTGGATATATCCACTGCTATTGCACATCACAGGGAGGAATCCGTAAAAGATGCATAAACATGTATATATACATATATATATATATATATATATATATATATATATATATATATATATATATATAATAAAATAAAATAGAAAACTCTCTGCTGAACACACATTGATTGTAGCAAACATTACGCTCGTAATAAAAATAATAAAAAATACAAAGAACTTCAAGAATAATGGAGAGACCCTAAAATTACGATAGCACTGTTTCATCCTCATTTGCGACTCATCAGGCCATTGCATCCAGTACAATCCATCATCTCGCATTGGGGCTCTATACGAGTATACTGATCTTAACAGGAAAAAATAGCAGACGAGACTCAAATAGCGACGGATCACTAAATAATTCAAAAGCAACACACACTATCAATGTTGTAAACAAGAGCCATGAGATGCCGCAACAGAAAAATTAAAAAAGAAATATATCAAAACTCAATATGAACTTTAATTTACCTCTTTTTTACATTTATTGGCTTGAAAAAGACGCAGCGCTCTCACAAGGAGACCGTTGGTGCAATACCTACGGAAACTGTGAAGGCGCACGGTTAGTTTGGTTGCCGATGCCTAATGATGCGATCTGTATCGTATATGGAGTTTTGAAACATTTTAATTTCTCTCCATCACATCGCGGTTTTATACAACATTGTTGGTGTGTATTGATATTGTATTATTGAGTGATCCGTTAAGAAGTCACTATTCTTGTCTTGTATGCTGTTTTTTTCATTTTAAAACAATTTACAGTAAACAATTTTTAGAACATTGTTTATCCGAACAGATACAGATGCTTAGTAAAATCACGGACTTTAATTAAATATAAATACCAATTATCAAGTCTGGGAACACAGAAATATTGAACCATATTCTGCTGTTTTCCATAAAAAGCTGATATAACATGGGAACAGGTAATTGCTTATTAATAAATGTATGAATACCTAGTTGAGTTGTAGTTGAAGTGCTGGTCATTTAAAATCATAAAGTTAAATCTTAAGTCACAGTGTAAATCAAAGTTTATTGTAAAAATCAAAAGTTCAATTCAAAATAAAGTTATTGCTTTTCGGAGTATTGCAATAAAGACTATTTTTAAAAAGCCTCACCACTCGACCATAATCTAACATATGTATATGTATATATATCAAAGACACCGCCATAGTTGTCGCATCTGTAATATGAAATGATTTGTACCTACGATAACTAGTTCAAAAAGGACATTAATGCCTCTTTTAAAGGTCAACAGAAATCATAAAATGATCAAAAAATCAATTGTCGTTTGTTTCAGTTTTAGAGAGGAGATTGTTCTAGTTCTACTTGTAACCTAAAAGTTGGAAAATATCTGACGAACGAAAGATTTTAGTGAGTAATTATTAACGAAACATGATCTATACTTAAAACATCTATTTACTAAATTACTGATAATATATTTCGCAATAAGAATGGTATAATTATGTTATTTATTATTTACGATCGGCTCCCAAAATTCCTAACTACATAATTCTGCTCGAAACAGTCCCACTTTACCTTCACAAAATATTTTCTGGACATAAATCTACCCTTATGTGACACTAATTCTTAACAGCTCTACGAAGTCCTACATAAATCTTTTTAGTGTTAGCTATAATGATTTTGGTCGTTGTTTAGATATTATCCAGATAAACTTTGGAACTATTAAAGAAGTACGTTATAGACATGTTTCTTATTATGACCCTTTTTTGAGAATCAAGAGTTTGGCTTTAAAAACCTACTATTCCTCATCAAGTTTAAAAGAAATTGCTGAAAATTATGCATACAAAAGCTATAATGCTCCAAAAAATCAATGGAGAATAAGTGTTAGTTATAACTTTTTGAAATGCAGAAAACCATATCGTCACCGAAAATTTACTAAAACGAAATAGTTACTTTTCAAGTTCTTCATGAGAATAGCGGAATAATTATTTACTACAAAACAAAATATTTTAACATTTTAAAATGTTAGTTTTATTGCTTCGTAATTATCGCTAAATCTACAAATTTCATGTAAAAATAGTTTTGAAAAGAAAAGTTAGTTTAGGGTATGTCCTATTTTGAAATTTGCTTTGGATAACTAAAAATATATACGATAATGGACTTTGCATCTTAAAATTCCTAACTCATAAAACTACGCAGCAGTATTGAGAGTTCCCACACATCGTCAAATTTCTTAATATAAAACTACAACTTAAATACAAGTGAATAATCTCTATCAACGTTATTTAATAAAAAGAAAACAAAATTGCACTATATAATGTTTCTTGTTGTTTTCACAAATACTCCTGTTTCAAGTTCGAATAAATAGTAGCAAACTCATTTCAATAGTTCAAATTGGTATATTGCTATGAATCCCTCCAAAATCTGTTTAACAATTTGGCCTCCGGCCTGTAGCCTAAAGTTAAATAAAAGTTTTCACTGTATACATGAATAAACTAGCTATTTTTCATTAAACTTTTTGCCAAGTTTCTCTTTGCTTGTCACTGGCGTTGTCGTATAAAATTGTGTTAATATTTGCAGACTTTCTACTATATCAACAAACTTTTCTTTAGATAATTTTTTGCTGACGCTTAACCAGAAAAAAAATTGATTTTAGCTCACAAGACCTGATTATAATGAGTGAAATCAATCTGGGACACTGACGGGAAAAATTGGAAATACTCATTAGGAAGGCAGTATCGAGAAAATTCAAAAGTTATTATCAAGAAACGTTTAAGTTAAATATAAACATCTTTGATGATTAATTTTGCAAGAAATTATCTATACTTATTAGCAGTTTTGCCCTGACTGATTGACATCAACGCACAGTTTAAACTATTATGAATAAAATATTGGGAAAAGGTAGGCAATATCATGTAGCCACCTAGGAAGAAAACATTTTTCAAAATCGGCTCTCCCAAAGGATGAAAAGGGATAAATTGTCATCTGAAAAACTTATCGATATCACTTGATCAAATAGAGATATGGACTCATCCTTGGTTTAAAAAGATAGCTACTAATACTATTTAAAAACTAATTTCTTAATTTTTCAATATTCGCATTTGAAAAGACGAAAAGGGTATCGATTTTAAAATTGCTCATTAAAAAGTTATTTTCTCTGCGAAAAATTACGATTCGAACATTTGCTCCACATTTTCTGTGTACTATTAATATGTACAACAATTTGCCAAAAATTATATAAATTATATTTCACATTGATATCATAAATAGAAGAAGAATAATAATAACAAAAAAATATTGCAGCATAATGTATTAGTCTTCCAAAACCTCACTACCCTCTTTCCTTACGTACCTGCTCACATAAATATGAGTTATTTCTATTTGCCCCCCCCCCCCGGAGGTCTAAAGGACTAGTTTTGACCAGATGTAGTTCATTATTTGTGCGATATTTCAATAATATGAAAATATGTAATAATGTATATTAAAATGAATTTTGTGAAAAGTGAATTAGTTAACGATTATAATGAATTTTGGATGACGTTAATCGGATTATTTTTGCGTAGCTCTTTATTCATTTTCGTTTTTTGATATTCAAAAAACATGCTAAACAGGGCCCAATGAATTTTTTCTAGTTAGCCTCAAAAAAAATTTTAATATTTTATGAACGAATTTATTTTTTATATATGTTTAATTTCTTGTATTTTTGACAATGGGTATTTTGTAAGTATTATAACTTAGAATTTTTTGAGAGAATAAGGCTACGTTTTAGTCTGAACGTACCTAAAAACGGTTTCTATGCCAAAATTAAAAATAATAAAAATACAGTTGTGATTTGTGTTAAATATGTCAAAATTATCTATATTTTGTAATGTATCATAAGAAATAAAATAATGTTATAAAAACTTTTTATTTTAAATTTATTACCGAAATATAACATAAATAATATGACAAGGATTAAAATCCTTTTTAGCACTTCACACTTCCAAATATATATTGTTATCCAACCCAAATAGTCCATTATTTTAGACCGGTATTTGATTATAAAATTTCTAACCCACTCCTATGAAAAATATAGGTGTCTAACAGATTTTGCCAAAGAAACCGGACTAAAGAACACAGGTAGTTTGCCAAAAAAAAAGGGTAAAAAATAATTTATTACTCTCTCTAGTTCTTGAATAAACTATAGTATAAAAGGCAAAATCGGGTCTATTTTCCTAAACTCAAAGATTTTGCGGGAGGCGATCGCCCCCACCGCCCGCCCCCCTTGGATTTGCGCCTGTGCCAAAGTCCATTTTAGTTAAATTTGAAGATCTAGCGTGGTATACTGTAGACCTGCCAACACCAAAGAAGAATGGTGGGCACGAATACAAAATTTAGTAAGAACTGTATGCTTAGAAGCAGAGATGATGAAAAAGGTGCAATTCAATCTTCTCTGTAGAATTAATCTTTGTGTATTTGAAAATAGAGATTATTTTAAACAATTGTTTAGAGATTAAGTGAAAAGTAAAATAAAAAACCTATTTATTTTAGTTTGTTATATTGTATGTTATTCTTATTGTCTTTGCCAGTTCATTCTTACGTTATTATCATTTTCCTAAGCCCAAATAAAGTGTAAAATGATGTATAACGAGTCTCAATAAACAATAAGATATGTAAATTCGATTATCTAAGAAATGGCTACTCAAAGCAACACCTTTTTATATAAAAGATGTTAAGGAATAAGAATTTTGACGTGGCGCCCTCTGCAATATACATTGAAACTGTACATTACAAAAATTATGACTTAGGCATCCTGTATTTCGAAAACCATCAACTTTAGGGCTAAGGTAAATTGGGCTAGGTTTTCATATTTTAGACTTAGGAGTTTAGCCTAGCGTGTTGTAAGTGTTAAACGTAAGAGAAATATTGTTATATTATTTTAAAAAGAATATGACGGAACTAAAAATTAATCATAACCAATGAAATTATGAATAAAAATTTCGGAAATAAGTAACTGTAAATTATCTTTCGGTAAATTGTGAAAAACAAATTTGACATATGTAATAAAGTGAAATTAAACTATTAAATTAAACTCAAAACTCATCGACTAAATTTTAATATTATGATAAAATAAATATAAATTTGAAACATGCATTCGTTGATAAAAATTACTTGGTTTTTTTAGTTTTAAATTTTACTATACAATTGCCATAATATTTTAGTTTGAATTATTTTTTATTGCAAAATTTTAGTTTTGTTATTTACAGTGTAACATATTTCGTTATATTTTTATTGATGGTACTGGTATTTTTCAAAAATTATATGTTATCTTTTTTTTTACTATTATAAAATTCCTGTGAGAGAAAAAACTTAGTGCAAATCTTGTGATAAATTAACTAGTTGACTTTTCTCAGTTTCTAATATACCGTATTTCACACTCTCCTTACGAAATGTAGTGTCAGTGCTAAATTCTTGGATTTGCGATGTTTATTCTAAATTTTCATTTTTCATGCATCTAAAATACTCCCATATATGGCTTTTTTTTCATGTGTTAAATTTTAGAAATATTTTAATAAAAAATAACCATTCCATAATGTAAGAAATTATTCCTATGTTTTTTAATAGTTTCGGATTATCACTTTAAAGTTGCTAATCATGCAAGCTTTAACATATAGTACAAAGCATTAAATTAAAAAAGCGTTTAATTAGACCCGTTTCAGCAATGTGCCATGTTTAGACTAAATGTAGTACAAAGTTGGAGAAAAGTTTCTACTATGTGCCTGCATAAACTAACCGCTTTTCATTAAGCCTTTTGCCAAGTTTCAGTCTCTCTTCTCCAGTTTCTGGCGTCATGGTAAAACTAGATAGAATTTCTACTTAAGCAACTTACTTTCTTTTTGGTAGACGTGACACAATGCTAATAATAAAATTTGCATTTTAAATAGAGAATATTGCAATACGTGAATTTTTTTAAAAATTAGTCGAAGTTCTAATATTAGTACCTAGGCGATATATATGTATATATATATATATATATATATATATATATATATATATATATATATATATATATATACATGAATGTATAGTGTGTGTGTAATATACGGACTACCTAAATTACATAAACCATATATTCCATTAAGACCTATTGTTTCCTGCATACAATCACCTTTTTATAAATTGTCAAAATATTTCTCCGGCTGTATCTCAAATATTACAGAAAAAAAATAACTTTTATATTAAAGATTCCTTTTGTTTCAAAAAATTCATAGATACCGTAAGTATCCCTCAAAATTACAAACTTGTCTCCCTGGACGTAGTATCACTATCCACAAATATTCCAAACGATTTAGTTAAAATTATATTATCTGAAAAATGGGAAGAACTAAAAAACTACACAACTTTGTCCAAGAATAGTTTTATGGAAGCTGTAACTTTAGCTTTATCAACAAACTACTTTCAGTATGACAATAAATTTTACAGAGAAGTTGATGGTTGTGCAATGGGTTCACCTATTTCATCTCCGATCGCCCAGCTAGTCATGTAATATTTGGAGGAAACAGTCATCCAAAATCTAAATTTAGACTTAATTTTCTTTGAACGTTTCGTTGACGATTGTTTAATGGCAATTCCTCAGGACAAAGTGGGTTACGTTTGTACAACAATTTAATAATTTCCATAACAAATTAAAATTTACATCAGAATCTGAAGTAAATGGAAAAATAAATTTCCTGGATATGACTCTAATACGCCAGAATGATAAAATTCAAACGCAGTTGTATACAAAATCAACCTGGTCCGGAAGATATAACTTTTTAAACCATGCAAAAAACCAAAAAAGGAGTATAATCGTGAACTTGGTTGACAGAGCCATTTTATTAACGTCCCATACATTTAGACCCTCGATTCTAAGAAAAGTTAAAGACACACTTATACAGAACAATTTTAATATTAAAGATATTGACGAAATTAATAAAAAAAGAACATACAAACACTACAACAACCTAAGACCCAAAAACAAGGATGATTCACAACAGGAAATACAAAAACAATACATAGCATTACCTTATACAACAGACCTTTCAGAAAAATTAAAATACATTTTAAAAAACACAATATTGTAGCATGCCACAAGAGTTACAACCAACTAAACTCAATCTTTACAAAATTGAAAAGCAAAACACCAACTATGAAAACTTCCAATATTGTATATTCAGTTCCGTGTGCAATCTGCCCAAAACAATATATAGGAATGACAAGCCAATTACTAAAAAATCGACTACATGGACATACATATACCAGAAATGCTACTAGAGCATTGACAAAACATGAAAAGAATGAAAACACTCTTTTAACTTTGAAAATACCAAAATAGTCGATAGGGACAAAAATTATCATAAATGAATAATAAAAGAAATGATAGTCATCAAAAAAGAAAACACATACAGTAAATGACAGAACTGACATAAACAATCTAAGTCAAATTTACAACAATATAATTTAGATACAGATATTCCCTTAATAACATCAAAAATGTCTATATCACCTTAAAAGCAAAAACAGATTCCTTTAATTTTTTATTTATCATGTCCTCGAATATAAAATACAAATCCTTGGTAGTTGGTCAGTGTTAGCG
Source organism: Diaprepes abbreviatus (assembly GCA_034092305.1). Lineage (NCBI taxonomy): Eukaryota > Metazoa > Arthropoda > Insecta > Coleoptera > Curculionidae > Diaprepes > Diaprepes abbreviatus. The sequence goes on along the minus strand of JASJET010000122.1, from coordinate 27,750,544 downwards.
ATAGTTTTGACGAAATCTCAAGGTACGTGAAATTTTATTAAAAATAATCCTTTTAAATAATCATCATTTTAATTTCTGATATTGTTTTAAATGTTATTGTCTTGAATGTTGAAATTTAAGTCTGTATTATAGGTATATTTATATTATATTTATAATTCGTTTTAAATTTTAGATGATTATTTGTGAAAATGTTCTGAATAAAGAACGAGACGTCAGAGCAATGAAAACTATATTTTAAATATGAACCTAATCTCAAGAAAAAATCAAAAATAAATAAAAACTTTTTACGTCTACTTCATTTTTTTAGAGCCACTTTTAAAATTGCATCTTGATGGCCATGATCGGACGCAAACTAATCTAAGGGCAAGTTGACAAAATTACGTTTTCATTTCTAACTATTAATTTTCAAATGGTGACCCCTTTTTGACAAGTACTTTTCGAAAAAAGCATTCTTTGACGAATTTAACGGTACTAATTTATTTGCGATTGGATTAGACATAAGAACCAGAAATTAAATATTATTAAGCAAAATACTGGATAATTTATTTACTTATGACAAGTGCGCCATGGACAGCCATGATGCATAATAATTTGCAACTGTTTTTATCAAGTCTTCTTTGGAAAACAAAGCACTCACTTAAGTAGATAATGACAGTGACATACGCTCTAAGAACAGACGTAAAAGTTTCTTAATTTTCGTTAAGTTTAGTTTAAATTTTCGTTAAAATAATGTATACTCAAAGTGAAAAAGTGGATATGTTATTAATATTTGGAGAGTGTCATAGAAATTCAAGGAATGCTGCCGAGTTGTATGCTCATAGATATCCGAATCGGCAACATCCAGCCCATCAGTATTTTCCGTATGTCGAGACTCGTTTTAGGCAAATAGGAAATCAAGAGGCGGAACAGTGGTTTATCATAAATCAAGAGACTGAGATTAACGTACTTGCTACGGTTGAGGATGATAAAACAGTTTCGTTAAGAAAAATTAGTCAAGAACTGCAGATAAGTTATGAATTAGCAAGAAAAATACTGAAAAAGCATGGATATCGAGCATTTAAATATCAGTTACATCAACATTTGTATACTGAGCATGGCGATAGACGGGTAGTGTTTTGTGATTGGCTGCTTCAAAATCATACAGTTAACCCAAATTTTATCGATTTTATTCTATTTTCCGACGAATTCCGATTTACAAATAATGGTATGTTCAATAAGCAAAATACTCGGTACTGGGCCCAACAAAATCAACATGAAATGACAGTGGACAATTTTCAAGAAAGATTTGGCGTCAATGTCTGAACTGGTATCGTTGGAAACAGAATAATTGGACCAATATTGTTTCAAGGTCAGTTAACAGGGGTTAGATTCTTAGGTTTTCTTTAAAATGAAATTCAAAATCATCTCAATGATATACCTTTAGCATTTTTACGGCGAATTTACTTTCAAAAAAATGGAGCACCGCCTCACAATACTAGAGAAGTTCTTAATTATTTAATAGAGCATTTTAATAATCGAATTATTGCAACCAATGGTCCGGTACGGTGGCCAGCCCGCTCACCGGATCTTACTGTGCTCGATTTCTTTGTCTGGGGATATGTTAAAGAAAGGGTTTACTATGGAGCAGCCCCAGCTACTCTTGAAATATTAGAAGAAAGAATTTTACGGGCATTTGGAAGTATAACGCCCCAAATGCTACAAAACGTGTTGAGAGAAACAATTGAACGAGTTGAAATGTGTCGTGAAAAAGAAGGAATGCACTTTGAACATTTACTACACTAAACTTTTTAACAAATTCAGCTACTGTACTGTCAAATATTTTAAGTGCGTCGTCTAAGTTATTAGTTTATTTTGTTAGTTTTTTGTTAAATTTTTAATCCAATTCCTGTCTTTCATACTAGTCACTAAAACTTTGCGATTGTATTTTTTTGACATCACCTAAGGCCGTTAGATTAGTTTGCGTCCGATCATGGCCATCTAGATGCAATTTTAAAAGTGGCTCTAAAAAAATGAAGTAGACGTAAAAAGTTTCTGATCTAGAATTGTCTCAGAAATCCAAAGATGTTAAAATATACAGGGTGTTCTATTTAAGAATTCAAAACCGGGGCCATTTCCGGCGAAACCAGAAGTGACCGGAAAGTGGAAAATATGCGAAAACTCTCCTCTTTACATAACATTTACCTGTACCAATTCTCTTTTTGATACACATAATACTCTAGAAATTATGACTTGTCTAATAGATTCGTTGACACCCGGTATATATATATATATATATATATATATATATATATATATATATATATATATATATATATATATATATATATATATATATATATATAAAATATTTCTAAGGTACTATTAAATTACCTAGTTTTAAATAAATTGAATTAAACAGTTAATGATGAAAATATGAAGAATTTCACTTGAAGAGTTTCAGGATATATTGAAATTTTTAACTTTTTATCAAAATGTTTATTTTAATATTAGTTTTGCAACACTCGGCCCGCTGTGACATATTCCCATGTTTATTATGTTTTAATTGCAATTTAAGCAATTAACTACAATTGCTTATTAATTTCCATTACGAATTATTATTAGCTTAAAAGTTATTATATGTTTGTAGTAAAAATATTTTCAATTTCAACTTTTAATTGGAAAAGGAAAATACTTTTGTTTATTATTTAAAAGAAGATTTTATAAAAATGTCAATACAACAACTTAAAATTCATTTTGTTTTTAAATTACCAAATGTAAACTTACTGTCGTATAAAATCGGTACTATGGTTGTTTTGATTTTATACACAAATCACTTTTCTTTAATACTTGTTGCCTTTCATTAAACTTTTTACTAAGTTTTCATTTTTTCCTTGCTTGATATTTCCGTTTCCGTAATCTTGTACCTATATTGATGAAATTTTATCAATATTAAGTAGAAAGTTTGTTTTCATATGAATTTAGGTATGTTTATTTCCGGAGGAAATATTAAATTTATGTCAAAAACATTTTTTTAAGAAACAAAGTATCCTTATTAAATGCTTTATCAAGCTAATATATTTAAAACTTTTTATTATTTTCATGTTGATTTTGCCCCTCCAGCCATATTCTGAAAAATGATATGACATTGTTAGTCACTCAATGCAAAATTAGGCGAAGGGGAATATTACATAATTTACTTATGGTTTATAATCTAAATAGAGAACAATAAGTAGGCAAAAGAGAAAACAACATTTTGATATATCACTATATTTTAGTTATCATTCTCAGAGCTCAAACCCTATTAACCAGAAAGTATTATCAATAAATATTATTTTTTAGATACTTACCACGAGATATGGAATGTATCTATATGGAATTAAATGCATATGAAAATCTGCTGCCTGAACTAATCTCATTATATTGAAGTTTCTGACATATAGAGTTATTTGAATGGGCATAACCTAATTTTAATAACTTAAATTAGTTAAAAATTGTGTGTTTTTAGTACCATAAGTTTTTATATTTACGAAGTTTCAATTGTTGTAATTTTAAGTTTGACTTATTTCTGTGTTACAGCTGTTCTGACGTTGAAGGCTGCTTGCTAAATGGCAGGGTTGAAATATATCCGTTGACGAGTGATTGACCATTGGACTCTGATTTCTAGGATTTTAGTCCTGAAGATATTCTAACTATAATTGCAAGCGCTGGTCGTTGACAGCTGAAATATAAGCTGATATAAGCTAATATATTTTTCTCTTTTAAATTTTTCGGGGTAAAATCTGAGATTAATTTATTAACATATAACATCTCCGCCCGCAGCTTCGCCCGCACTATTTTTGTGTCTGCCTGATTGATACTTCAGGTCAAGCCAATTCATCCGCGGTAATGGAAGGATTATAAGAGCTTATCGGGTCACCACCTAGCGGCCAGAACGAGAAGCACCATTTTTTCTTTACATTACCTATGGTACTTTGAAATGCATACTGAGTCTACATATAAAATTTAATAATGATTGATTCAGTTTTGAGATATTTGCTCGGTATACAGGGTGAGAATTTCAATGTGTTACAAGACGACATCGGAAAAACGGTTTGGAATATTTTAGTAATAGACTAGCGGAATAATAAGCAGGCAGACGGAGAGACTATAAAATATTTTTAATATACAACACCTCTCCACATATTATGGGGCAATTTTGAAATATCAAAGGAAAAGATATTTCTTTTTTTTTTGGAAATTCGAATCTATGCCAAAACTATGTATGCGGCATTTTCTCTACTGATTGTCTAGTTATACAATGAAAAAAAAAAATAGGAAAAAATAAAAATCTGCCATTGCATATCTTAAAATTGTATAGCTGATCTCCTTGGAAATTACTTATCTAAAATGTATCTGTCAACTAGTGATCTTAGTGGCAAGTGCAAGTTGCAGTATTGTTGAAACACTTTTTGGCCCCGTTATTTTTTTAGTGTGGATTTATAAAAAATAATTATTGCTATAGCACTAGAAGATCTGAAATAATAAATTCTTCAGACATGTACAATAGGAACCTCTGAAATATTACATCGCGTGTACAACTCTTGTCAAAAAAAAAACCATGAATGTTTCAAAGCAAATGCTGGTAATCTTGAATACCTTTTAAAAAACTAGCGTACTACATTTTAGTTCTTTCTTATTTTTTTCATACTTAATTATGTAACCAAGGGAACAATATACATTTTCAGCGTATATACGTAGTTTTTGACAGATATTCGAAATTTGAAAAAAAAACCTTTCTATTTGATATTTCAGAGTTGCCACCCGTCATTCAATATATGGAGATGAAGTAAATATATTAAAATTTTCTTTATTAAAATACGGTTTTCCCAACATCGCCTTATAACATTTTAAAAATGCTTTCCGCGGGTAGTGAAAAGAAGTGAGATCAAACGTTTAAAAAATTCTTAATATCTAAACAAATTTTCTTATATAAATAATATTGTAACTATAATAAAATGACTCTTATTACGTAACACAATACTCTATTTTAAATTTAGATTAGAAGTAACTATCACAAGTATTCCCACTGTTAATACTATTTACTTCTTGTCCAATTTAATTGATCAATGGCTGATTGCCTCTTTTCCCATTTAGAAGAAAATTTACTTACTTTACAAATAATGCTGTCAGTTTAAGGCTGTTCGCAGATTTTCGTGGAGCCCCAATTATTTTTATATGTATTGTGTCAATACTCGGCAACTCTTGTTTAATGTTATTTTAAATTATAGCCCCATAGCAACTAGGGCTAAGTCATTTAAAAGTCTTTTACTTTTCTTTTGAGAAACGAGTGATTTGTGGGATTCGAATCTGTAATAAATGGAATGTTTAACTTTTTTAAATCCTATTCTAGGCTTAAACAGGCTCTTTCTAAATACGTATGTATAGTAGTTTTTCCGTATTGTTACGAAGAGTAAATAATCTTCTGTTTGGACGTCCTGCAGTCTAAAACAGGGGTATACAAACTTTGTAGCCTAAGAGTCACACTAACTCCACTCAGAGCTAGCTAACTCATCACTCCAACATACTATACTTTTGAATTACGCTGAACTTTTTGTATTAGGACTAGCTAGCGAGAAAAATATCTATGACGCAGGGCACTAGGGTGGATTCCGCTCCATTCACAATTTCGGTTGGTACTTACGTGTAAGTGCCAAGGATATTTCATTGCGGCAAGGATAGCCGAAGCGCGTGCTGGGAATTACGTATTGTTACGACTACTTACGACCATGCTAAATGTATAGTAGAGACATCTTGCGGAGAGCAGAAAAGTTAAGTACAGGACGTGGCAAAGTGACGAATATGTTCCATGCACCGAGGACTCGTGTTACAACCGAAAGCTGGACATTTCGAAAGTTTGAAGTGCTATCCAAAAAGAAAAATATAATGTGTGTTTTGTGACTATGATTTTTTAGGGAAACTAGAGGGTGTTTATTTTGATTAAAATTGTCTTAAATATAAATCTGGAGCATTTTTATTTTGGTCAAAGTTTACATCTATTTTTTGTGGATTTGTATAAACATGAAAAATAAATTAAAGATAGTGTGAGTGTGTGCAGAACATTCGAATAGCAATGTTTCGTGATTGAGTCAAGTAATGAGGTTATGTGTACGATTTGCAATGAAACAATATTACTTCTAAAAGAATACAATAGAAAAGGTCTTTGTAAGACTAAACACTCTCAGAATTCTTACAAATTTACAGGAAACTTACAGTTAGATTAATATGAATCTTTGAAATGCGGTTTAAAATCTCAGCAATTATTGTTCAAAAAAGTAAATGCTAAACGAAAAGCTCGTGCTCATGCTAGTTTCAGCGTGGCTCATTTAATAGCAAAATCTAAATAATAAATAAATTAATATTTTATTAACGGTTAAACCAATTTAAAATTTACAACCATTTGTAACTTACAAACAAGCCTCCAGGCAGATCAAAGATACCAAACAATAAACAAACAAATCCAAAGTATCCATTAAACTATATTACGCTCACAATTTAAGACCACACGAAGAACAGTGAGAAGTTAAAATTTGCATTATAGATAACAATTTAAAAAAATTTTGAAACTATTTTAGGACAGGTTAAAAATGTCCGGATCAACGTGATTAGGGGATAACTTATTAGCTAAAATGTACGTTCTATTTAATGGTGCGTAGGTAGAGTAGTTGGTTCTATGAGTATCCACAGAGAACACTTTAACCCATCGACTATTTCTCTGAGGCACATTAAAACCAATATGCGTTAGTAATTCTGGAGAATATATTATGCTATTAACGATTTTAAATAGATAAAGTAAAGCAATGTATTCTCTGCGATGTTTAAGAGGCTTCAAATTTAATTGGAGTAGTAACGGAGGGTAGTTGATATTTTTTTAGTAATATCTAATTTATAACCTACGCATCTTAAAAAGCGCTTCTGTACCCTTGCTAGCTCCAATTTATGTAGATTGTAGAAGAGTGACCATATTGGTGGGGCAAACTCCAATACAGAAGGCACAACACTGCAATAAACATTTTTAAGACAAATAATATCGTTGAAGTCAGATAAATTCCTAATTTCATTCTCTTATTTGTGATATTATGTATATGCCCTATAAAATCAACTGACTATCCAATATTACACCAACGTCAGATATAGAATCCGTTAATTTCACAGACATACTTATAATCGTATTCGATAAAAGTCTTCTTTCTACAGAACCGAACTGTCTTGCACTGTCCGATGTTAAGGTACAACCTGTTAGTAGTGCACCACACATTAAATGCATCCAAATCAGACTGCATATCAATGCAATCCTGTAGGGATCTAATGCACTTAAAAAACTGATACCTATTATTGACGGCAAATGAATTAAGGATTGCATGATTACAGCAGCCAGAGAAATGTGTCCAGAAAAGCTGATTCATTCAGAAACATCAGTTTCTCAGCAAACATTGTCGCTAGAAGAATAGATGATATTGCAAAAAATATATCAACTGAATTTTCTGACAAAAATCGACATTTAGAGTGGTTTTCTTTGGCCGTGGATGAATTAACGGATATTTCTGATGCTGCTCAAGTGTTACCTCTTATTCGAGGGATAGATAAAAACCATGAACTGTATGAAAAACTTCTTGAGGTTCATATTATTTTCGGCACGACTACTGGAGAAGATATATTTAAAGGAGTTAAATATTCTGTTTGGAAAAATGATCTTCGACGGAAAAACTTAAAGTGTATTATTACTAATGGTGACAAAAACATATTTGGAAAAACTAAAGCTGAAGGTGGTTCAAAACTATTAATCGTACATTGCTGTCAGAAGTTTTAATGCTAGTCGTGTCAGCTGTCATTTATATCAGCTTACATCCGCTTAATCATGGTTTATTGAAGAGATTGGAGAAAATGACTTACCATATTATACTCCAATATGCTGGCTTAGCTACAAAAAATTTCTAGCGCGATTTTTTTAATTCCAAGCAACAATGGAAATTTACTTGGAGAAAAGAATCGTTCTCTGACTGAGTTTCAAAACATAGATTGCTTATCAAAATTATCATTTTATATAGATACTAAATATAAATGACCCCAAGTGAAAACTTCAAGGAAAAAAACAGCTTCTACCTAATTTATACACCCATATTAAATTCTTTTGTCAAAAAATTATTTTGTTCTAATCTCAATAGTTCGACCACTTTAATACATGTCAAACATTCAGTCAGCAAACAAATATTTTTGGCATATTTTGCACTTCAAGATTTTTAGTTTTTTAAAATGCAATATAACATAAAACTATTAATAGTTCTGTGTTTTAGTAGACATAATTGGAAAATTGATCCTGTTAGTTAGAGAGGGTTATTCAGTTTCTAATATATTACAATATTAGAAAAAAATATGATATAAGGCAACATCTACGCTTATTCTGACAACAGGATTTAATTCAGCGGAAAATATTACGTAATAAATAATATAGCCGATATTTTTTTTTGACAAAATTGGGCTTGGTATATCAAGTATAAGCAAACAAGACAAAAAAAAACCTAAACTTTTGTAAATCCACATAGGGTTCTACTTTGAAATTTGATTACTAAAATTTAACAAATCTTCATATTTTTCAGCATATAATGTGCCTGTAAATTAGAAGGGTTCGAGTATATTTGACATGATATGATGGTAAAATCAATAACTTCAACTCATCTGCATTTACGATGTATCCGAAAAAGATAATGTTAGAAAAGGCTTACGACTGCCATATTGGATCCGCCATTTTGAATTTAAAAACGTCGATGATATAATGAGACTCAGACCCAAAAATCCCCATACCATAAATTTTTTTATTATCGAAAACTGATTCTAGTTTTTAAGACGGTTTTGAATTTTTTATTTTCGATGGTGGATTCATAGGGATCCTAAAAACTGAAATTCAAATGAGATGTATTTTTTAAGGACTGTTATCACTTTATTACACTTTTTAATTAATATGATCATGGAAACCGATATATATATATATATATATATATATATATATATATATATATATATATATATATATATATATATGCTTCGTGGAAAAATTCTTTGGGTGTTTTTTCGTCCCGGTGCCAGTCGTACGACTCGTCAGTGGGATTCCGACTGACTCCTTCCCAGACACCCGTCGTCGTACTTATTTATGTTCGGATCTCTTATTTGAAGTTAAATCTTACCGAAGGATGGCGGTAAGATGTTGAATAATACGACACCCCTCCCTTTAGGCCAGACAACTTCGTCGTTCTTTGTTCTGATCTCAAAAGAACGCCGAACGTTGGATGTCCAGGAACTGCGGGGACTAACACCCCGAATTACGTATTATTCACGTCGTCTTTGTCACATCTGTCGTGGGCTCAGCATTAGCTTAATGCCTTTCCATGCAGAGATCATATATCTTAAATTTCATCAGGGCCGTCGGGCACCCTTCACCCCTATCATTTAAGTTACTCTTCGCATATCCTATCAGTGTCGTCAGAAAGTTCTTCACTTTAAGTTGCTCCTATGAATCCCATCATGGCTGTCCGGATAATGCGTCACCCCTGTCATTTACATCTCTGCGTATCGAGGCCGATCAGCATCCCCTTTCCCCCATCACACAGTTGAAACTGAGAGTCTTATCAAGGCCGATCCACACTTTCATTCCCGCATTACACAGTGATACCGAATGTACTTATCAAGGCTGATCGGGTAGTACCGTCCCCCCATCACACGAATATCGAGACTCTATGACCCGCTGCAATCGTCCCCACTAGGGATGCCATGTCGCAGTTAGGCCGGCCCCTGGTGGCTCTAATTTGCGCTTCGTGGAAAAATTCTTTGGGTGTTTCGTCCCGGTGCCAGTCGTACGACTCGTCAGTGGGATTCCGACTGACATCTTCCCAGACACCCGTCGTCGTACTTATTTATGTTCGGATCTCTTATTTCAAGTTAAATCTAACCGGAGGATGGCGGTAAGATGTTGAATAATACGACAGTATGTTCATAGATTACATCGGAACGGTGGCACCGATCTAAATGAATTTTTTAAAATTATGTTCAGAAATCTGGTAAAAAATAAATAAATTTTGTCACATTTTCTTACAAATTGGTTTGGGAGAGTTTTCGAGGTCGTACACAACGAATGTAAAATTATTTAAAAAATTACATATGGAGGACTAAAAACTTAATATTTCTCAATTTTGTTCAAAATTAATTCTCGTATGGGGTTCTGAAAAAGCAAATAACGAATTAATTAATATGTTCGATGCAATATGGCGGTCCAAGAATTTTATATTTCCAGATTATGCTCAAAATGGCTACCGAGGGAGAGGGAGGGGGGGGGGGGAGTTTCGAGAGTATAGATTAAGAATAGAAGAAGAGTTTAAAATTATTATTTTGAAATTCAATATAACGGATCCATTATGATGGGTTCAAAATTTTAAGTTATTATCGGAATTGGAGGTTTTCATAATTGTAGGTTATGTAAGTATTCTTGAACCATGAAATTATTTTTTCTGTTTTCTTACTTGGGTTTAGGTACTTTATATAATTAAAAAACACATAATTGACGTTTCGTCCTCACTTTAGGACATTTTTAAAATATTTTTATTTATTTTTATTTCCCTAAAAATTTATATAATTAAAATATTTTATACATAGCAATCCATAAACAAACGACACGTTAAAAGTGCCTATCGAAATTTCGAAATATATTTAATTTTGCAAATATTATAATACCGCTTTTACGTCTTCTATTTTGGTGCTGAGGATAAACGGAAAGCGATTTTATTTTATTTTTTTTTTACTTCTTACATTACACCAAACAAAAACCAAAAAAATATACATGAAATCTATAGTTAAAATGATATTTAATTTTTCTTATTATAACAGGTTCGAAACCATAATATTGTGATTTAAATCTGGCAGGTGTAAATGTGACTTAAATGTCCTATGTTCGTCCTATTAATTAAAGCACTGAAGACTAAATAATCAAAATGTGGTTATAAACAAGTAAATATATGGGATGTCTAACTTGTATCTATTTTTTAACATCCTCGATGACCTTAAAGCAAACTGTATACAGGTCTGGAAAATTCAAACAGGAACCTGGACGTTTCTTAAGTAAGATAAAGAAAATACTATATTATTCATCAAATCAGAGAGACGGTCGTAAGCATCGACATACACGTAAATTACCAGTTTGGGCCTAGGGTAGCGGGGTGAGAGAGGGCGGCAGCATACGCCACGACCTAGTACAACAAGAGGATTCCAAGTTATTTGCTTTCATTCAGGCCGTGGAAGCATCAGTACCGTGTTTCGCGCGAAATTTTTTTGTTACAATGGTAGTTTATCCCACTGAACAACAAGGGCAGATTATTAAGTGGCACTATTCTGGTAAATAATCGGCAGATTTGCATTTACGTGCGAAAATCATCCTTTTCCTTGAAAATTTAGAATTTCGGAAATTATTAAAAAATTTGAGACAACTGGTTGTCAAAAATTTGTAAAAAATGCACTGATAATAATGAGGAGCAACCGGTTCCTCAAATTACTGAAGAACGAGTAAATCGGGAGACTGACGTTTGTAGTTTAGCAGAAATTAATTTTCCTTGCAATAGTACTGTAATTGCTGAAGAACTTGATATGAACGCTCGAACAGTTCGAAATGTTTTAAAGCGGAACAAATATCGCTGTTACAAATTGCGAATAACTCAAGAAATTTTTCCGAAAGACCAGGAAACACTAATGGTGTTTTGTGAGGACATGATACAAAGGGCTAATAGGGATATAACCCCTGAAGTTTTGGCAAAGACGCGAATCATATTTTACAATAGACTGGGTTATTGTCTCGCTCAAAGTGGAGGCCTGTTTGAATACCTCTTGTAGACTTTTAGGTGTTTTTGTTGATTTAAATTGAATTTAATATTTGTTTATTTATTTACAATTACTGAACGTGTTACTTTTATTTTTTAACAGAATAGAAGTTTATTTTTGAGAATGATTTTTAATTTAAAATGATCTGTTGCGTTTCACTAGTATTTTTATTAGAATAAATGTATATTTTATAACAGAAACATCAATTTTCTTTACGCTGAATGGCCAACAAAAACTAATTTTTTTTTTTGTATTTCGACTATTTGATGTATTTAAAATAATCAATGTATCAAATAGTCATTAAATATTCCAAATTCCGTCGATTACGTTATAAGTTTAGACGAAAAGTAAATACACCCTCTCATTCGTTTCAAGGTGTCTTCGTGTCGCACGGAAGTTAGCGGGGTTATATTGCGCGTAGGCATTCCCTACGATCTTCTGTCCCGAACTGACCTGAAAGAAGTTAGACGGGCTTAGTTGGTCAGAATTTGAAGAAACGGCCAAAATAATTTGTAGTTAAGAAATTTAAAATAGAAACTTAGTTATAGTAACATTTCTGTTAAACCTCGGTAATATGAACGGCCAGTCTTTTCTTTCTAAAGTTTCGTTTCAGGTCAAAGGCAACAGTGTTATGGTTGCATTGCGCCAAGTTACATTTGTGCGCTGCTCTTCGATTTGACATTGGATTGTCGAGAAACAAATATCAATGATTACAAAATTGGGCTAAACGGAAAGGCAGTAATTTATTCTCGCCGTACTCTGGTGTGTAAAATACAAAAAAAGCATTTTATCCACATGACGAGTATCTAACTTTTACTAGATCAAAAGCCGAGGTTACTGGATCATACAGTGGATCGAACTATATTGCTTTAATTAGACGCCCTTGAACAAATCGATAAATTAGACTTGTAGATATGAGTTTTATTTGCAAATGGGGCTTCGATGGAACGTCAGGTCAGAGCCATTAGAGAATGAAATTCACTGATCCGAATATTCCTGATACAAACTTATTCCTAACCTCTCTTATTCCACTTCAATTAGCAGGTATTAACACGCAAACTCAACAAGAACAGATTGTGTTGTAAAATTTCAAACCCTCTATTATGAATTGCGGGCCTCTGAAATTTGAATTTATTAAGAAAACCGGAAAAAAGTCTTTAACGAAAATAGAAAATTATGAAATCGAACCAGACAACTTGCAACATATAAAAGAGTTCTCTTTGCCAGCCGAGCTTTAGTACAGTACAACTTATCTATGACCATGTTAGACGGCTAGGTGAATGCTTTGGCTGGAGCGAAATCGGTCCAACGTTGTTACTTCTACCAAACAACATCTCAGTTCAACAACATTGATACTGTGTCCCAGTAAATACAGAGTATTTCAAGCTCCAGCCATTATAACAAGAGTAAAGCGAAAACTGATCCTCCGGTTTCCCGTCATTTTGCAAACTATTGGAAGCGGACATTAAATTGCAATAGAGAAGATTTGGAAACACAAACTTCAAACAGCAAGATTATTCTTCAAAGGATATTCTTGGTACAACATGCCAAGAGGAATCCACAAATTACTTACTCCATTGACCAGACATCATAGCATTTGCAATATTACCGATAGGTAAACTATCGAAAGATGCACAAAAATCAACGGACAAGTTAATAAGAAACTATCGCCTAGACTTTCCCGGAAAATCTTATCGAGAAAAATATAGAGAATGTGTTCCAAAATTTTGGCGTCTATGGATCCTTATACTGTTTTTTGACATCGTAAGGATTTGGACAACAATTCGTACGTATTGGAGAATGCGAAAAGAGCTGTTAACAAAGAAGATAATGATTAAAAAGTTCTTTTTATTATTTTTATTACAGTCGTATTATTTATTTATTTGTGTAAATCAATAAATATTATATTACTTAACAAATTATTTCCATTGGTATTTGTTAAGAAGTCCTAAGCATAGAGGAAAAAGTACTTTTGCTTTTTTAATGATTATCGATATCCACGTATTTATTATTATAGTATTATTTTTAAAATGTATTTTTATTTTTAACATTAAATCCGTGCTTTCAACCCTCCGTGTTTTGACAACCCCGCCAACTATCTTTGCTGGAAACCAGAAAGCAAGCTACGATACAACAGTATGCTTTATTTTACTTCTTCAACATGGCAAAAACGGGTTGTCCGTCGTTTTCTGTTACATTCCCTTTTTTTAGAGGTTCTGTTTTGGATTTTCCACACCTGTATATAATATCTTAGAGAGTTGAAATCAATAATAGTATTAAAAACAAACAACAAAAAATCTTTTTTATTCAATAAAATATAAAAATATTTAATAAAGTATATTTTTTCTATTTTACCTAACTAATTTTCTCTAAACGTAAAAAAGCCCCTACAGTGCCTGTCTAACTTTTCACCTAGCCCTGGAAATGCATTTTCATTAAACTTTCCGCCAAGTTTTCAGATTTTCTTTGCTTGTTAATCTCGTTTTCCTACAATACAATATTAATATGGGCGGACTTTCAAGTTTCACTGCAGCAACTAATTTCCGGTTAACTAAGTTTTGCTGACTTTGAAGCATACGTATTTTCGTTAAATTATCCCTATAATAGTTTTGATTAAATGATATTTTATTTTGCGATTACTAATTTTTTTTTCAAAGTTTCAAATCTCATGATGATTGAACGATATGGACTTTTTTGATATAGAATATCACTTTTCAGTTACATTGTTTCTGTTTCCATCAAAAAATATATAGGCTTATTGACTGGGTCGAAAAAAAGAGGGATGCAGGAACTAAAACATCAAAGTGTTTTCTTTATTTCATACGTTCAATTGGCCTCCAAAATCACAAAGAGTTACCAAATTAAGGGGTGCGTTTCTGATATTAAGGTAGATTTGTCCACTTTTCAGTTTTTTAAGTTTTATTCAAAAGCTATGCATTTCTCGGAGGTACATGTTCTAAAAAAAGCTATAGGTAATGAAATTTTTTTATCAAAATGATATCCCGTGAAGTTTAAAAAGTAATTTTTCTAAAATATACACCCCAAAAAACAAATAAAGAAGCAAAAAAAATAAAAAAAAAGTTCTCTTTTAAAATTTTACCCCATAACTTTTTTACAAATAAAGTTAAGTATAGATATTGCTTCATAAAAAAGAAAGCTGACATCATATTCGTTAAAATGAGCTCCTATAGAAGTCTCTATGATGACGAAGTAATCGAGATATGGCGTCTGAAACTTTTTGCTTCTTTTCTCGATAGTAGCCAATTTTTCCTTTTTTTTTTTCAGTTTCGTCCCACAACTTTTTGTAAGTAAATTTAGGTACAGATATTTTCCCTTCAAAAAGAAGCTGATATCACGCCCAATAAAAAGGTCCTTAGCTAAAGTCTGTACTATGAAGAGTAGCTGAGAAATTGACTCACAAAGTTTTCATCTTTTTATAGTTTTAATAACTTTTTACAAACACATTTCATAATTTTATATTTTTATTATTCAGTGAACAAATTATTTTATGGTATTTAGTGGTAAAAATAATTATATTTTGAGAAAACTATTAATATGGGACGAGGAGAAAAAATAAAATTAATTATTACATGATTTTATACTTTTTTGATTTATTGTTTGAATCGTATACATTCATTTATTCTTAAAAGCTGTTTAATCATGAATGAGTTTTTGTTCAAAGTATATATTTAATTGATATATTATTTTGCCTCAGTGGTTTGAATCAATGGAAGACTAACCGATGAATGTTACATTCAACGAGGCGTCAGACAGGGAGGCATTCGGTTCCCGCTATTATTCAACATCTACTTGGAGTAAAGATCAATGACGAAGTGATTAATACCATTCGATATGTCGACGATACATCTATCTTATACGGTAGTATCCAGGGCTTTCAAGAGTTGTTGGATTATGTATACACGACAGGATGGGAAATGGGTCTTAAAATGAATGTCACTAAGACAAAATTTATGCTATTCAGTCGCCAATCGCACGCCAATGTTTTTCTACACATAGATCAACAAAACATTGAAAGAGTTATTCAATTCGAATATCTGAGATGCTGAAAACCGAAAACAACTCGCCAATGTAATTGTTAACGTTATTTGAATATAATGTGAAACCAGTCTATAAAATTATTTTTTCATACATCTGCTCGGCTTACCAAGTGCTGCACGTTCTTTTCTTTAGAAAGAAGGGATAAAGGTGGATTTTCAGGAGGCGTCAAAGGCGCCTGAAAACCAACCTTAAGTGTTTTTTATAGTGAGAGAAAGACATGTAATATAGAGAGTAGGAGATGAGTGGAGTGAAGGAATGCGTGCGTGCGCGTAACTCTCAACTGACCCCACTTTTAGTGCTGTTCTCTATGTGCTTAGTATATTTCTAGTTTTGCTATATTTATAATATGAAACGTTCATTTTATAATGTAATAAAAATGAACCTGATACTACTAGAATAATACAACAAACAAGTATTAATACTGTAGTAGCTACTAGTCATGAAAAAGATGATTGAAAGCATGAAATTAAGTGGCATTTTAAGTTTACTGATGCACGATGCATGTTATAAGTCTTATATTCTTTCTAACCTAAAGGCGGCAAAAAAAGGTAAGTTTCAAGCATAAATAAATCTGGTTCATCCCCGGGATCAAAAAGTTCCAGGAAAAAAATCTACTTCAATATTATACTGAGGGAAATGTTATTTGTGGTGATCAAGGAAAAAAAATTGTAATGAGAGGTTGCAAAAAAAAGGCAATATTCTCTAGGTAACATTTATTTTATCGAATACACATTTATTATACATTTTTTATAATAACTAATATTGGTGAATATTATGTTGCAAAAGATATGGCATTCCAGTCAACTAGTGTGGGTTAAGTACGCCAATATATCGATCTTCTTATCATCTTCTCAGTATTATAGTCGAGAAATTTGGTAGTTTTACCTGGAAAGTTTTCCGGAAGTTTTGAAAATTGGTAATTTTATAGATTTTGATGTGGTCTTTTCGAATTTCGACTTTGCCACCTCGTATCTCTGCCGCTCGCGCCGCCATATTGGAAAAATGGTATTTTTTTACAATATCTCCTTTTCGACGCATTTTACGACAAAAATATTTATATACAAAATTAAACTAGAGAAAATTTCGTACAATTTATGTATTTACAATTTTTTTTGTAAAATCAATAGTTTTTGGCGTACGAGCGCCGCAAAGTACATTTCAATATGCGTTTTGGAAAAAAACTCATTTCCACACCACCTTGAGGTAGAGTAAGCGGCGCGTTTTTTTTTTTTTATCGTGGTGTCCCCTGTAGGCCTAATCTACATGTGATGCACACTTTCGAAATTTAGCGCAATCTCCTTCGCTTTGCTGTTCCTGATGGACTAGGCGTTGTGAGTTCGTCTTGGGCATCGATCGAGACGTCGCAGACCGAAATTTCAGCCGCATCATCTGCGATGGAAATAGCCACAATAAATTTGAAACGGATGGCATAACTACTTCCGAAGCCGCACGAATGCTACCGAGGTTTTGAATCTTTATTATTTTTAAGCCCGTATCGTATTTTTTTTCACAAATGTTTTTAATGCAACCTAAACTACCAACGACTGTTGCAGACGGCATTTGCTTTAATCATGGAATAATTTGACCAGAAGCGACAGCAGTTGTAGGTGTTACACAATGGATACCGCCCATGGCATGGAAAGTGTTATTACCATCTAATATCTGCGTATTGAAATCAACGTTGTCAAAAACAAATTGAGAAAATGCGTTATGATCGATATTCAACGATGCGCACATAATAGCTGAAACTTCGAACAACATTGCTTCGGTATATGAAGAGCAAAATCCAAGAGATGATAATACATCTATTAATCTCCGAGATCCATACTTATAAAATAAAAATGCAGCTAGTCCGATCTGTAATGATGATATAAAAGATATCGGCCTTGCTGCTGCAATTATAGAATGGGCGAGAGCAATGCTTTTTTTCTTCCATTTTTCAAAAGACGCTCGTTTGTTTCTTAAAATCACTCCATCTAGGAAAACGCGTAAAGTTTCAGGTATATCTGACTCAGAGTCTTGAAAAAAATTATCTGATGGAGGATAATGTTTTGTCTCATAGACCGTAGAGCGAATATCCCCTATAACAATTTCTGCTTCTGTTTTTACAATACGCCGACGTTCTTCTGCATTGTCATCACTTTTTTAATTGTACCAGGCTTCCGTTAATAGCTTAAACACTCATCGGAATTCTGCTCAAGATAAGAATAAATGAACTGCATCGCAGTATCGATCTCATTTGCATACGGACCTTTTTTTTATATCTTCAGCTGGTGGTGCTTGATACAATTTTTTCATGCAGGAATTGTGATACTGTGCATCGGCTGCGACCTAATCATTCACATGCTCAAGACGCTCAACAATTGCTCGACCCAATCATCATTACGAGCTCTAACAAGTTCTGAAATACTATTTTTCATTGGTAATTTTCGCACACTATACAAAACATTACGCTTGCACAACCACATCTGTTTTTTGGTTTGCTATAAACTCTGCTGTTGTCTCTTCAGCGCATAAAAAACAATGGTCTTTGAATGAGAATGTTGGGTGCGAGGATCGCAGTAGTGGTTGAGGTGTCGTGACATCGCTTCCTCTACGCAATGATGCAGTGATTAACTTTTCATTATTATATCGTTTTCGACATACATCATGAACAACTATCGATTTTAGTCCCGCCAAAAGTTCAACTTTATTGCCTTTTCTTTTAACACTGGACTTACGAAAAGTCTCCAATCCTTTTTCCTTCACTTTAATTGTTTCACTTTCTAATGATGGATTATTCCAAATAAACCAATTTACTTTATCAGAAGCCATGGCTCTATAAACACAAACGACACTGTAAGACGATAAACGTATACTGATGACTCAGACTAAACTAAATACTTCTCTAGAGTTCTACCGACAGATGTTTCGTTTAAGGTCGAGAGAGGGACACGACACAAAGACGACGCATTACCCTTATACCTGTTTTTTTAATACCTGCGACAATAGTAAAATATTTTAGAGAAATATACGAAAAAAATGT
The DNA here is from genome assembly GCA_034092305.1 of Diaprepes abbreviatus. Taxonomy (NCBI): domain Eukaryota; kingdom Metazoa; phylum Arthropoda; class Insecta; order Coleoptera; family Curculionidae; genus Diaprepes; species Diaprepes abbreviatus. The sequence continues at coordinate 27,731,586 of JASJET010000122.1, read as the reverse complement.
GGTGGTGTAGATGAATAATATTTTTCGGCGCTCGTACGCCAAAACTATTGATTTTGCAAAAAAAATTGTAAACACATAAATTGTACAAAATTTTCTCCAGTTTAATTTTGTATATGAATGTTTCTGTCGTAAAATGCGTTGGAAAGGAGATATTGCAAAAAAACTGTTATTAGGCGCCATTTTTCCAATATGGCGGCGCGAGCGGCGGAGATACGAGGTGGCAAAGTCGAAATTCGGAAAGAGCACATCGAAATCTACAAAATTACCAATTTTCAAAACTCCCGGAAAACTTTCCAGGTAACCCCCATTTTTTTTGACCAAATGACTGGAATATTACCATAAGAGTTCAAAAATATATATTTTTTGAAACCAAGCATAGGAAAAGTGAGAACTAAATTGTATAACCATAACAGCTTCAAGTTTCCATTTCATTAAAAATATTTTGGCTTCATCCAATTATTCAGGGGCTGTGAACGATTTTTTAATTTTTTTGGCATTGGTAAAAAGAAATTCTTAAATTTCACGAATAAAAATATATTACTTTTGGAGAAGTACTTAGATGTATTTAATGCATCGTAACTTGAAAATTGAGAGCCGAAGCACTTGTCACTATTAGCTATTTTTTCAAATCTCAATTTCAATAAATTCTGTCACAAAATAAATCCTGTAATTATTTTTACTTATAATCATCTTATATTAAATTTCATATTATTATGTATATATTTACTATTTTGTTGAAAAGTGCTCTGTGGTTCTTTTAGAGATAAAAAATTGATTTTCCAAGATTTTCTTACAAAATAGGGCTAAATTAACTTTTATCTTTCTCTTTTGTCACATAAATGGCTTCTAAATAAAATATGCATTCAAAACAGGCAAACAAGTGTGGTCTCTATCTCATTTTATCGCGCTAGATTATCTCTATAGACCTTGCATTATTATTAAAGTGTATAACTTTTCTTTACTTTCATTCCGCCGCTTTCGTACAACATAATTTTAACATGGCCAACACCAACTAATTTCTGTTTAACTTGAGGTTTTGCTGACGTTAAAACATACGAAAATACGTGTTTCCTTTAAATTAATTCTGGTTTAGTTTAGAGGGCAGCTCTATATAATAAATTAGATTTATTCCCCAAGCTGATCTTTGTTTTCTAAATTAATTTGTAACTTTTGCTTTTTTCTTCTATTGCCGTTCTTTTTGTGTAATGTAAACGTTTACTCTCTGTTAATTTTATGTACTTATTCTAGTTAGAAAATTAAATAGATTGTTTTAGAGCACGACTAATTTAGTCGACTTAATAAAATTTTGTTAAACGAATAAAGATTAACACGTTGTATGAGTAGTGTTAGTGTTATAAAAATGACGTCACCTGTAAATACATATAGGGTGAGATCAGACCAGGGAAATAAAATCAGCTGGTTTGATGACTCTCTGAGGGCAATGAAGGATAACCTTCAGTTTCTTGATGAATGGAGTAGACAGAATAACCTTGCAGGAGCTCGACAAGAATATAAAAACTATAAAAATATGTATAAAAAAAGCCATTCAAGTAGCCAAATAATCTAATTAATACCTCTAATAATCCTTCTAAAACCATATGGCAGATTATTAATGCAAAAACAAACAAAAATAATAAATTAAACTTAAGCCACAGCTGTACAGCATAACTCCAAATACTTTTAATACATTTTTTTGTAATATTGCCCACGAAACAATACATTCAATGCGAGCTTCTCAAAAATATCCAATCGATTTCATGTCTTGTTTGGTGGTGGGGGGCGCTCCCTTTGTTTTTGGGGCTGTGTCCTTCATTGAGGTCTGGGACGTCATTACCCAATTAAAAAGTAAAAATAGCTCAGATATCTTTGGTTTCAATGTCAAGCTTATAAAAGGCATACAGAATGTTATCATCTCCTCTTTGACAACTCTTATTAATCAATGTTTTAGAGAAAATACCTTCCCAGATATATTGAAAATTGCCCATATCATTCCCATCTTCAAGAAGGGAGACCCTGCCTCACCGGGCAACTACACACCTATTTCTTTGTTATCCATCATCTCAAAGATATTTGAAAAATGTATATCTAATAAAATAATAGATTATTTTGAAGGAAACTACCTCTTTACTCCCTGTCAGTTTGGTTTCAGGAATGACAGTAATACCACAATGGCGATTCTGGACCTTGTTTCCTACATCTCAGATTCCTTTAACAAAATGGAGTATACGGGTGCCTTATTTTGTGATTTAAGTAGGGCATTTGACTGTGTTATGCATCAAATACTTCTTCAAAAACTCAAAAAATACAATTTTTCTAATGCAAGTGTTTCTTTCTTGGAATCATATCTGAAGAAAAGGATGCAGATTGTTAGGGTTGCCGGGGTGTCGTCTAGACAGGGTGAGCTTAACATAGGTGTTCCACAGGGCTCTGTCTTGGGACCCATCCTGTTTTTAATCTATATTAATGACTTACTTCTTGTTGAACCAACAGTAAAGTTCACCTTGTTTGTGGACGACACCACGGTTGCTGTGTCGACTATTTGCTAAAAAATACTTTGTCAGAGGTCGACAGGGTGCAGAGAAATATTGAGGAGTGGTTTTGTGCAAACAGACTACTTCTCAATAAAAGCAAAACCAATAAAATGGTGTTCTCACTCAGAAATATAGAGGAGGTAAATGAGAAACCAAATGTCGAGTTTTTGGGGGTGCAGATGGATGAGGGGCTTCGTTGGCCCAGCCATATCCAGGAAGTAGCTAGAAAGCTTAATACTGCTTTATATGTTCTTCGTTCTTTAGCAAAAAGTGCCTCAAGGTCTGTATTAAGAACAGCATACTTTGGGCTTTTTCATCCAGTCGTGTCCTATTCCATATTGACTTGGGGGCATGCACCTCAGGTATCTCGAGTATTTAAAATACAAAGGAGGGCTATCAGGGCTTTGTCGGGTCTTAACTATAGGGACTGCTGTATAAGAATGTGTTTTGTAGATCAAGATAAAAAAAAGTTCATAAAATTGTGAACATGAAAACACTTCCTTTAAAGATTCAGGGTGTCAAAAATTAACATAAAATATAATAATTTTAAAGAAAAGTTAATATTAATTGTCTCTTGAATTTTTTTTTCCGTCGGACCGTTTTCGAGCCAAATATTTTATTTTACAAACAATTGGAAATGGAACAGACATATAAGTTGCGCAGAAAAATATTAAAAAAGAAAAATCTGTTTGTGCATATCAATGTATATTTTGAATGTTGGCCAAGCCTTTTCAGCCTTAATTACACCATTTTAAAGATTCATACCCTAGAAACCAGAGAATATGATCAATAAATATTTCCTAAGTACTAACCAACTCAAATATTATTTTAGTTTAATATTTTGAGATGGCCTGTCTCCCAAGAAGACTTCAAAAAACATTTTTATTTAAAACTGATGAGAGATTTAGAAAAATAGTACAGTGACGCAGACATAAAATTTATTTTCTTCAAAAATAGCCTTATTCAGATAGTCAGATATGTTCAAGGTGGAACTGTAAAAAGTACGAAAAAAATTTTTCTTGATATTTTAACACAACATACTAAAATTCAGTGTAATGCTTTAGATTGTTTCCGTGATATCCGAGTTATTCAGGAAAAATTGTCAAATATTTTTTTTGATATCTCATATTTTGCAAAGGTAGATTTGCAGATTTATAATTATAGTTCTTGTATCAATTTCCAAAACACATATTTTTCTTTCCTCCCTCAGTTCCCTCTATAGTTTAGGAAAATTATAAATTTTCAAGGTAGGCATGTATCTTGGATACTATTACCAAGGTAAGCTAGGCTAAATAGCAATGTTTTTACATTACTATTACTGTGTAAATATTTTTAATAGTCATTTTAGAATTCTTTATCCAGTAGTGTTATATAAGACAGAGTTTTCGTATTTTTGGAAGTGTTATGGATTGGAACTTAAAATTTCAGTAAAATTTTTACTGCTATATTAGTTTAATAAACTAATATTTTTCTCCTGCAGGCTATTAAAAGATAAAAAGATAGATAGACAACATGACACTACATATCGTTGTAAAATCAGTTTATGACTTCTACTGTAGAATTTAGAATTTTGTAGCTGCTACTATTAAAAAACCATCGATTCGAATTTACAAATTATTTGAAAAAACGTAAACATTAATTTTAACAGACGATTAGGGATTAAATAAACGTTGATTTTTCACATTCATTATCTTTCCGATATTTTTATTCTCGGTTCAATTTTATTTCGCTCTTGAATCGTTCTGACATGGACAATCAAACATCGGATTATTTTGTCAAAGATAAAGATTACGGCCGTTTGTTCTAGGTCTTTGTAATCAGGATAGAAAGGTAACATTTACGAGGAATGAATTTTATTTTTAAAAATCCCTTCAGTGTTAGTAAATGAGTATTTTTTGTGTACAGATTAAACTTAAACCTTTTGTTCTAATTATTTTTCTTCAAAATTGATTTTTTTATAACTGCGAGAACAGGCATTTAACAATATTATTTTTTTAATTTTTGGTAGTGTTTTCAAGAGTTTTTATAGAAACAATCGTTTTTTTGAAAATAGTGAACATAAAACAATTAAATACTCATCAAGTAGCCCAGTGAGTTTTCGTAGCAGATAAAGAAAAATGATTCTACCAAAGTTTACTATTTTTAACTCTTTAATTACAAATATCGATGGTGATTTTCGAAAAATGGTCCGGTAATTTGTTACAAACAAAAAAAAATTATTCATAAATAAAATATGTTCGGGATGTCCTATTTTCGACACTTTTAGGGTGTATTGGAGTTATTATTAAAGATGGATTGTTACGGTTTTCAAGTTAGTGTCCTACTTTTTAATGAAACGGGAGATTCCGGTGTCAAACTTATCATGGGTTTCTTAATTTTTAATCTACGGTATGATTTTGAAAATCTTTTTTTAGGCACATCTCGTATTTTTGTTATGAGTTAATTTATCAAAAAATAAAAACTGATTTTTTATAGAGCCTTTTACGTAGAGTTCAGTGGCGCAATCAGTTTTTTTTTTATAAAGAGTTTATTTTTGAGATATTAACCAAACTTATGATTTTTTAAATAGGACACCGTGTATATTATTTTAGATATTGATTAGATATAATTTAGGCTTTCTATTTATTTTATTTTGAAAAATAAGCTCAAAATTCGATATTTTCAAGAATTTACTTTACTTGTAACAGTAGGCCATGGACAATTTGTAAGATGTCCGTTTTGTGATAGTTATGAAAAGTATGATATGTTAGTATGTTTTATACAAAGCAATGAAAGTCCCCAATTAGTTTCTCAATTATATTTCAACAGATAATGTATTTAAAGTGTTATCATTAGGATAACTTCTTAAATCTGGCGTTCGTTTTTGTTCATGTTAGGTATCCAGAAAGAAGGCAACCTTTTCCAGAGATATTTGCTCGTTTAAAAGGAAATTTAATTGAACACGGATCTTTTATTCAGCCGCGTCCCAAAACATACGTTAAAGCAGACAGGGAGAGAAAAGAAACACATGGGTTATTTTACGCAGCAGCAAAAACTTCCTCATTCTGTAGAAAATAGAGGAAGACATTGGTGTAGCAAAATCTGACGCTGAAAGAATTTATAATTCATATAAATTTATAATACTGCAACATTTAGACCTCGGAGATGATAAGCGTCGAGAAACGTTTTGTCAATATCAATTTAGAACAAATTCGCACCAACGAATCTTTTGGCAGATTTGTCATCTAGTCTGACTTTTTTTTTTCAAGTGCTGGACTTTTTATTCGTCACAGCATGAAGCAGTGATCTGCAGAATATCACCATTTAGTTTTCAAAAGGGCACAACAAGGGCGCTTCGGGGTTGGTGTCTCGTGTTTTATTTTAGGGGTCCCACAGCACGTAGATACCTAGAAATCCTTTAGGAAATTATTCCAGAATTATTTGAAAGTGTTGGTTCATTTCAATTCCATTTATCTTCAACAAGACGGTGCCCCGAGCCAAAACTCTGGGCTGTTAAAGCCATTTCTGGACAGTAACTTTCCTCAAAGATGGATAGGCACCAATGGGCCAGTGAGAGGGCCCCCTCGATTTCTCGATTTTTCCCTTCTAGATTTTTTTTTGTAGGGTCCTATGCAAAATCAAATATATAAGACACGACATGAATCTACAGCGAAACTTCGTGAGACAATTGATTTGGCCTTCCAAACTCTTCATAATAGACCTATAAGTCTTTTAAATGCAACTAAAATAATAACAAAACTGTGCCGATATTGCATTCGAGAAAACGGCCGTCATTTAGAAAACCATCTTTAAAATAAAATTTTTCGCAGCGCAAAACTAATACCTGAGAAAATGTGATTCGCATAAACAGATTGAAAATACTTTATTTGTAATTGCTTTCTTACCATAATACGTATATATTAGTAGTTATTTATTTCATTTAGAAATAATTTGGTCCCGACTTCAAAAATTTCAATTTCGTATAAAAATTTATAGTTATTTTTCACTTTTTAGCGCACTTTTAGAAGTCGGCTCATTTTTTTTTATAAAAATTTTATTTTGAGTTTTTAATTCATTATGATATCCAAAAATTAGCCTGTTTCTCTCAAAAAATTCTAAGTTATAATTTAAATACTTACAAAATACCCATTGTCGGTCATTTTATTATTAACTAAAAACATTTTTAGGACATTTGACGTTTCAGTTTATTTATATCTTAAACCATCTGTAGAATTGCAATTAAACACTAAAAAGAGATTCAAATGTAATTAATTTTTATATGTTATAGAAAATTTAAATAATAAATTGTATTTACACTGGTAAACAATACGTATCTAATTCGTAATCAAAGTCAGTAAAGCTATCTTCGCTCAGATTAATTATAATTGGTTCCTCTATCGCACAGATCATTGGATTGGGTTTCTACATTTTCTATTATTCTTTTATCATATGGATTTTTCACAATTTTCTGCAGTAACTTTATTCAAAAAAATCTTTAAAAAGTTCGATTAAATTACTAATTTTGTAAGTTGTGTTATTTCTAGCAACTCTACCTTTTACTTAATATTCCTTCTTCAATGGACAATTTCCGGACGATCTATAAGAACAAATTTCCTATCGGGTTTTTTCCAGCAAAAATTAAGTTCTCTGAGCAATTTCCAGAGCTCAGTTCTTTTAATTTCAGGTAAATCTCGATCTGCATTGATTTTAGTTAGAATTTTGTCGACGGTTGAAATCTGCTTCTCATAATAAAATGTATGTACAACTTCTTTTATTGCAGTTTAGATCTCTTCTTCCCACGAGGTTTTTCGTCTGCCTGTAATTGAATATGACTTGAGAGTACTAACAGTTCCAGTGATTTTTTCTCCTTCAGTATTCGGTAAATAGTAGGTTTTCCAACTCCTGTCATGTTGGAACACATCTGAACAGAGCTTTTAACATTATTATCTATATTGATATCTTAAGGCATCATAAACATTCATCGTAATAATTTTTTCGTTGAGGAAAAATGCCCTGGTTTAACGATTTTGGAATAAATATAGATGTGGGTATCTCACTAATCCCAAATAATATATAATAACAAGCACAAACAAGATAAATCACTTAGAATACACTCTAAGGTGTACTTTAATCACTGACAGAAATGTTATTGTTGCAGTAAATTTATAAAAGCTTTTAATATTTAAACATAATTAAATATAATTTGATTTACGGCAGTCCTTAGTTACCTGTGGCACTGGAGAAGATACGTTGGAGGTTTCGGTAATAGTTTTATTACTCTCTCTAGTTCTTGAATAGAGTATAAGAATGTGTATGCTTGCGATAGCCCCTCCCCTTTCCAAGAGCTTTGAGTTCAGGAAAATAGAACCGATTCTGCCTCTTATACTAGGAATGTGTATGCTGCTCGCATCTTCCCCCTGTCGGCAATTTGTTTTTTCTTGTGATCGCTCTCCCTCTCCAGGAGCTTCAAATTCAGAAAAATAGACCCGACCCTGCCTTTTACACTAGAAATGGGAATGTTGCTGGTGTCTCCCCCCCCCCCCCCCCCCGTCGACAACTTACTTTCGCTTGCCATAGTGTAATTTTCTGTTTTCTGATATCACCGCCCCTCCCCCAAAGAGAGAGGCTGAATCCGCCCCTGGCTCGACTCCACTATAATGACACGGAACATACGTATTTATTAGAAAGGTAAAGTTTGACATATTTATGTTTTTTTCAGAAAACGTATTGTGTGGTAAATAAATCGTTACCACATTAATGTGTTTATTTGTTATAGAAAAGTACATATTTTATTCAAAATGTTTTACAGGATTATCATCATACGTATATCCCATTTATGTCGTACCATAATTTCTATTCTACAAATTTAAATTCAACCAATTTTGCTTTAAAAAGTTTTAAGCGTAAATTCAATTACCCAAAAAGTTTAACTAGGCCAACATAATGTAAACATGTACATTACCCAAAATAAACCACAAAAGGGGAAACAAGTTACAAATTAATTTGGAAAACAAAGAGTCGCTCTCAGATTAGCTTTATTTATTAGATAAAACAACCCTTAAAACTAACCCAAAGTTAATTTAACGAAAACCCTTGGTTTCCTATATGAGAGTGTGAGAAAAAACCTTACCAAAATAAAAAGACATGATATAGTAATAATGTACAAATAATAAAAGATAATTTGGCCAATAAGAGGAAAGAGAATTTATGACAGTCATTATCGTCTGAAAATACACAGTTTTAAAATAAATTGTTAAACGGAATCATTAGAGTTTTAATGATGCATTCCTTTAAATAAATTATGTTTTAAATGTCTCGGAACAAGATAACAGTAAAAAAAACATAAAAATACTGTCCGTGAAAATATGAGAAATGAAAAAACACGTTAAAGGAATACCATAAGTTCATATAAACTTTTTTCATATAAGCCTCCTCTTCTAAGATATGGGATACCAAAGAGCTGCATTGGAATCATGTTTTTATACATAATTATTGAACCACGAGGTATTTTTCAATTTAATAAGATGTACACCAGGTAAGGCCCTTCAAATTACTATTTAAGAATGTGTTGTGAATTACAAACAGCTGCAGGGACGGACTAGCCGTGACACTCGACCCCATTTTTTTTACACTCTGTATGATAAAAATTTTGAACATCGTCTTTTACATACCTTTAATTATTGACTAAATATTAAATACTTTTTATGTATGTCTCTAATCCTAACCTAAAAGATACATCTTTGTTTCTAACGAATGTTCAACCTTATGATAGAAAAATTCGATCCAAAATTAGAGTTTACCATTTTAGTTAAAAATGTCTAATTCTGTGAATTGCAGTTCGACCTAGGTTCGTAAAAAATGTGCGATTTCGTTTATCGGCACCAAAAACAAAGTATTGGCAAATGTCACATCGCTGATACATTGACTCTTAATTTGGATATTAATTTACTGATTTTTGGATTTCGTGGTGAAATTAATTGTGAAAGAATTTGAAATATGGAATACACATTTATTGAGCATTGCATCTGATGTATGATATTTCATCTTGCAATACTTTGGAAGCCAGGAGGTTATATCACAACAAATATCCTAATCGTACTCTTCCAGATCAGAAAATATTTCAACGAGTTGACCAATGTGTCAGGGAGAATGGTAGATGATCTCATTTAAGAAGGTAATATTATTAAATTTTTTCATAATGTTATTCAATTTTGGGAAAAGAATTACTGCTGCTGGTCGGAGAGGAACACGATTTAGTAGAGCACTTACCACTTGAAACCCGGCGAAACATATACTACATGCACGATGGGGCTCCAATTCATTTCAGCGTTGCTATGCGGGAGCACCTGAATAACGTCTATCCAAACCCTTGGATAGGTACGGGAGGACTTATTGCCTGGCCTCCTTGATCTCCCGACTTAACGCCAATGGATTTTTACTTGTGAAGACACCTCAAAACCTTGGTGTATCCTACTCCGGTCGATAGTAGGTAGGAACTTCAACGAAAAACACGTTTCATTCTGATCAAATAAGGAATAAGAATGAGTTAATGTGACGGGTACAGCAGTCCTCAATTTGTTGAGCCCGCGAGTGTTTCACACTGCACAAAGCCAATGTTGAACCCTTTTACCGAGTTTTTTAACTCAACAGTTATTTTAACTTTTTACTGAAACTATGGCGACAGGGAAAAATTCTTCTTTTTCATATTCAACCAGACAGAAGTTAGGGGACTAACAGTATAAATAAAATAACGTTTTTTTCGAATACGGTTAAGATTATCGACATAAATGAAAAATATTTTCCACATTTTCCCGGACACCCTGTCTACTTAAAGCACAGAATTATCATTTTAGGCTACGAAGCGACCATATTTTGGAATGCATCTCTAATAAGAAAATATTAAACATAGATTTTTAACCTAATAACTCACCCCTAAAGGTCAATCATGCGCATTGTTTTTACAAAAATCACATGAGAGTTAAAGTATATTAGCAATGACTATTATTTAAGAACTCAAAGAGCGACCATAACGAAAATTTTATATATTTCACAACGAGATAAGGAGGAGAGATGCTGTTAAGCCGAAGTTGGATCAATACTTCAACTAGCAAATTTTTTTTCCGGATAATCGTGCATAAGTAGAAAACTCACGCCATGCCTTATAAAGTGAGAGTAGGGAACGATTTACTAAGAATGTTTTTTGTTGGTAGAAATTTCTGCCAACAATCTTCGTGCACGGATGTAAAAGATTTTCCTGTTCCTATCAAATCCCAGGATGCGGTTCTTGAGAACACACCAAATCGAAGAAGGGGAGCTACCCACCTTGAAGCCGTCCAACATCCGAAGATTCCTGAGGGAAATAGGAAGCACCTGCTCTAGCCGATAAGGTAATTCTTATGACTTGGTGCCAGTAGAGGGGCACAATAGATCTACCAGGTTGAACTCTACAGACCTCAATTCTACGCACATACATACATACATGCATAGGTTCTTCCTCAACTTTTTTGGATTTTCATCACTCCGGCAGTTTTGTTTGCCGACGTAACTTGCAAGATGAAAATGTGCGTGGTTGGTAAAAATGATTTTTTGATAAAAATCATTATCAGGTTCTTGCTTTTGCTGTATCCATCGAACAAACTCAGATCGCTGCCTATGATCATTTGGCTTTAGTTCCTACGTCAGCTGGATTTTATAAGGTTTAAAAGCCAAATCCTTTCTTAGAATACGCCAGGTTGATGTTTGCGTACGGCCTAGTTGCTGCGAACGTCGAGGAATAGACATTTTCAGATTTTTATTTATACTTTCTGGACCCTGATAATGTTTTCAGCGGAGAGGACTCGACGGATATGAACAGATGTCTGTATATCCAATGGACAATTATTGGCATCAAAAAACTCACGAAGTTGTCTGTATGTTTGTTTTCGAGAAGACTCATTTTCATACTAAGTTTTAACAACATTAATACCCTCTTGCACTGTGTATCGTTCCATAATGAAAATTGTACTAGTTCATAGAACCACGCTGCCTAAATTTTATCAACCTACGATGTTGCTGAACTGTCAATATTTGTGAACAAAATCGGGATATTTTTATTGGAAAACCCTTTATAAAACAGATATAGATTAACCTGCCGGAGGGAGCATCTCCGGTGGCTTTTCTTGACATGCCTGCGGGAAACAACTTTTTATGTTTTTTACAATATTGGGTCTATTTAAACATATGTAAAAACACTATATTCGACATCTCAAAAATTTCCTAAATATATTTTTTGAAACATACAACATTTTATATAGTCAAAATGATAATTCAGCCACTGTGGTTGCGTCTGGCAAAATTTTCGTGATAATTTTCTAGTATCTCTTTTATTCAACTAATTAACCCTCATTAAATTTTAGCGTCCAGGCAATTTTCACCGAAATTAAAATTAATAAAGAGCAAAATCTGCCGATAACAACATAATTTAATGTAGTAAATGAAAGCAGTCAGCAAAGAGAAACTGTAAATTTGTCATAAACTTTAATGAACAGGTCTGATTAATGCAGATGCATAATTATCGCCTTAGAGAAAATATTACTCTTGAACAGAAATGGGAAAATTATTTTGTAGGTGTGAGGAAAACTTTGACTAAAATTATTTAGTAATGAATAGTCGCTTACTTTTTTGTAGGTAAAACATAACACGGAAGATTTATTAAGCGGGTGTATACTTGTAAGTAATACCGGCACATAACTGAATTCACTTTGATTTAAATTTTTATAACCTCTACTGTTTGCGAAACATGTTATGTAATTCATGCAATATATGTTTTATCCACTTTGTACAAAATTTTAGAAATATTTCATGTATAATATCCTATACCTAAGTCCAACTGTTTTTGACATATTTTAAATTTTGTGTCAAAAATTACGTTTGCCGGCTTAAACATAACTATTAATTTCTCCTGTATGAAAGTCTTTATCATTTAGTCAGGGTTGGTTTCTTTCTAGAAGCGGATCTGATTTAGTGGGCTTGATATTTTGATAATAAATAAATACATGGTGATCAAAAACTAACTTTAAATATTAACTTGAAAATATCCTTAAAAATCAATTTTTTAAATATAAACCCCCTATTTATTTTATTATTTTCAATTATTTTATTTCACGGCACTAAAAGTTACTTCTTCTCTTTGATTCTAAACTTCTCTCCATTTAATAGTATATTTTTCAAAGCAAACATTTCACAAATATGATAAAACACTTCCAAAGATAAGTTCATAGATAACATTAATCCAATTACATTAAAAATCTTTATAAATAAAATGCTTATAAAAAAATTAAACCCAGTAAAAATGCACTAAAGAGCAAAAAATAACAATATAAATTGAAAATTTAGAAATCAGCGCGAAATGAAAATCTATTAAAATGTGATTAAAAAACAATTTATTTATAGTTGCATTCTTATCGTAGCTTGTAAATATCTTGTGTCAGTAGTTATTTGTTTCATTTAGTAATAATTTGATGCCGACTTCAAAATTTTCACTTTCGTATAAAAATATGTATATCGTTATTTTTCACTTTTAAAGGCATTTTCAGCAATAGGTTCAATTTTTTTTATAAAAATGTTATTTTTCAATTTTTAGTTTTGAACTCTTTATGATATCCGTAAATTATTTGTACTAAGTACTAAGCGAGATGTGTGGTGTAAATCTTTAGAACGCCATATTACGTCTGCCATTTTATTATTTTTTTAAGTAATTTGAAATTCGACATTACGCCCTCAGAAGTCCCCCAATACCAATTTTGAACAAAATGGAAAGACGTAAAATTTTTAGAACGCTATATTGGATCCGCCTTATTGAATTCTTTAAAAATAATTTTATTTATACCCTCTCACCAATTTTGAACCATATGGAAAGATGTAAAATTTTTGGAACGCTATATTGAATTTAAAAAAAAAAATTTTAAATTCGTAATTTACACCCTCCTCCTCTAAACACCCCAATATAAATTGGACAAAATCGGTAGAAGTAAAATTTTTAATTTGCTATGTTGGATCTGTCATATTGAATTTTTTAAAAAATAATTTTTGATTCGTTAATTCCTCTCCCATACCAACATGGCAGAAAATTGAATGATTTTTTTTTGCCTGCAATATATATATATATATATATATATATATATATATATATATATATATATATATATATATATATATATACGCATCTTGACTTTTACTGCACCAATTGAGACTATAATGATATGGGATTACCGCAGCAACTTCCTGAACATGGCGCAAAAATTTTTATTCAAATCGATACCGCCTTTCCGGAGTAATCGCCAGACAAAAAAAAACTTAGCGTTCGAATTTAGAATCTCCTTCCTTCATAATATCGTTTAATGTTTCTGAGATAACTCTAATTTATAGAATAATAATTTACTTCCACGAGCTGATTAAATAATCTTCTGTATTTAAAAAGGAAAACATATTTTCACCAATATTGATATTTTTTCATGTAGGGACATCATTTGAGAATGAATGTTAATAGTCATTTGTTTAGTAACTGATCAATTGGCTGAATAATTTCCGAAAAATGAGAAAAAACCCATGTAAAATGATTTGGAAAAGTAATTTCGGCAAGATTTGAAGGGATCAAAAAAATGTGTATTTAGAAATTGGTTTTAGAATATAAACTTATGATTTAGGAAGAGTTAAAGGAAAATAAATTCATATAAGAAATAAGGGCTACCCCAATACCTTATTGAGCTTAAAAAGATTCTGCATCGAATGAAATTAGATATTATTAAAAACAAATTAAACTAATTGCAAGGGCTATTCTACACTATTGAAAATAGTAATAGCAATAAATCATAGAATGTAAAAATCACGAACTAACAAAATAACTACCTACAGCAACAGAAAAATGTGGAAAATAAACAGTTCAAGTACAGGCCTATTAAATATCATGATGGATTAGAGAAAAAAGATAAAAATGTAAGGTAAATATGATATTCTAGTATTCCAGGCAAATGAGACTACTATTATTAAAGAGGTAGATAATGATATTCAAAGAGATTTATATAAGTTTGATTTCTGCCACCTGAAAATAAATGTGAGTATACTCGTAGCCATTACTAACATAAAATGTTAGACCATATCAAAGAATCTCTTGAAATATAATATTGGTATATTAAATAAATCAATAAAACATAGAATTCAAATATTTTGGCATTGATATCAGGAGCGATAATGATCCAATTAGAGAGGTCGTATGTCAAATCAATAAAGCTGCCATTATGTCTGAATATTAGCGGGATATTGCTCTAGAATGGCAAATAGATTTGTAAATACAGGGAACAAAGTAGAGATCTGTAAAATGTACTTGATACATACATACATATATATATATATATATATATATATATATATATATATATATATATATATTTACATATATACATATTATATTATTTAAAATAAAACAAGAAAAACAAAGACTGTTGATAAATATTACTTTCATGTTAAAAAGTGCGGAGAATTCGAAACGTGCTACTCCAAGGACAGAGGTCGCATTATCCGGCATCGGCAACTAAACCAACTGCGAATTCCGCAGTTTTAAGTCAAGTGCAACACCAACGATCTCCTTAAGAGAGCTGTTGCGGGTTTTTTAAGCCAACAAATATAAAAAAGAGAGAAAAGACCGTCTGTATCATTTTCAAATAAAATAGGAAATTCTCGGCTATGCGGACAAAGACCGTTGATAAATATTACTCTTATGCTGAAAAGTGCGGAGAATTCCGCAGTTGTTTAGTTGCTGATGCCGGATAATGCGACCCTAATCCTCCACATTTCGTGTGTTGAGTTTTGATATATTAATTTTTTAATTTACTGTCGCGCCATCATATAGCGGTTTTATACAACATTGTTGGTTTGTCTTGTGATTGTGTTATTGAGTGAGCTATCGAGATGTCGCCACTGTGTCGTATTTACTATTTTTCAACCGTGAAATCTGTTTATAGGACCCAGATACGAGGTGATGATTTGTACCGCATGCAATAGTCTGATGAGTTTCATAATAGGACGAAACAGCACTCTCGTCATTTTTCGGACTCGGAGTTTTGCCATGATCTGGGAATTCTCCGCACTTTTTAACACGAGAGTTATATTTATAAACGGTCTTTATCCGCATAGCCGAGAATTTCTTATTTTATTTTAAAATTACATAGACGATAACTTCTCTCTTTTATATATATATATATATATATATATATATATATATATATACATATGTTATATCGGATATTCTCAAGGGTGGAATGTGTAATCGAAGGTTTTCGGGTATCCCGTGTATATGCTGAGTCCCTCTCAGGACTGTAAGGCAGCTGACGTTTCGGTGAAATCTCATTCAGCTGACTATACGGCGTTTGCTCGCAGTAAATATTATTTTCTTAAGAAAAAGAATTCCAAATTAATGGGGATGCTTCATGTTTCATCATTTTTTACACATCGGGCCATTTTCTTCATTGCCCCGTCTATTATTTTCAAGCTGTGAAAACAAGAAGTAAGACACTATACTGACATCTCGATTGGTCACTAAATAATACAAGGGCAACACACACTGACACTATAGTAGTGTAAAACGTCCATATGATGGCATGAAGGTCAAATAAAAATAGAAATCTATCAACATTGTTACACGAAACAGGCTACACCAAAGGATAGAGGTCGCCTTATTCGGCGCCAAACTAACGTCGTTGTATTGTAGTCAAAAAAGAATTGCACTACGATCTCCCTCGTGGAATTCTGAGTGTGTTATTGAGTGATCCTTCCAAATGTCCCTATAAATATTATTGTATATATATTGTGTATAAAAAAGCAACCTAACCTGAGAAAATCAGGACTGGAAGTTGCTTGGTTTAAGGCACCTTGTCCTCACAGAGGTCATCGAGATTGTTCCAGTTTTGGATTTGTAATGCCTACTCTTGATTGTTTCAGTAACTCTATCATTCTTCTAAATAAATATCAGGTGTGAATTTTACGAATCGAAATGCTAAATGAAATTTGGGGCGCGTTAAAATCGGTATTATTCTAGGGAATGGAAAATAAGATCTCATTTAACTTAGTGGCTTTTAAAACCAAATCAGCTTTATCGGTAAAAAGCAAACGCGCAGAATCTTCTATATTCTGTTAAGGGTAAGTAATAGATTTTTCGAAAAACCAGAAGAGTTTAATAAACCCAAACATATCCTAATTTTTTAACGATTCGTAGAAGAATAAAACCTATTAAAATTGGATTGGTTAGATTATCCTCGGTAATGCGAGTTCATCGGCGGAATAGGTATATTGATGTAATCATACGATGACATAGAATCTTCTAATTCTTGCTTATTATCGATTAATCACCATTTAGTACATTTTTTTCTAAACTCTGTAAAACGAACAATGATTAGAGGAAACACAAATCCACACGCAATAACCCAGTCAAATTTTTGTACAAAAAACGAATTTATAGCAAATTTTGAATAACCTAAAAATTTTGCCGAACGTGACATTAACAGAGAGAAAAGTAATCCCGAATTGGGCACGCAACAGAAAGTAGGAATACTTACAAAAATGTTAAGTACAATTAGGAAATGTATACAAGGTGATACTCCGGGAAATCTATGGATCGATTGTGGAAAAACTATAATTAGGAAGAATTTGAAAATTTTAAAGTGTACTAACGTGCATGGGGGACAGCCGACTAAAATATTTTCAAGATGGTGGAGCTTCTGGTTATCCTGGAACTAGATGTCAACTTGCCTATTTTAAATAGAATAAACTACATATTGTTGGATTTTTGATTTCTACGTAAAATTTAAGACATGTTTTATGTTCTATACTTTAATCTCACCGTTTTGGACATATTTAAATTTTTATGTCAAAAATGACTTTTGCGGACCAAAACTTAAGTATAAATGTTTCCTATAACGAAGTCTTTATTATTTAATTTGGGTTAGTTTTCTTGTAGACCAAGATCGACTTTAGTAGTCTTTTTATGATATTTTAAAAATTATTAGTAATGAGTGGTCAAAAAAGAAGAATACAATTATATTAAAAAATCGTCAAAAGTCAATTTTTAAGCATTAAAAATAAGGGCAACTTTGTATAAGGTTATCTATTCCAAAAATTTGTAGTTTTCAAAATATTGGCAATTCAACATTTTTCTATAATAAAAATGCTATCCGATTTTAAGTATTGTTATTAGTTGATTACGAGGCTTGGCGAAAATAAAACAGTCGAACCCTACAGAATTGTCACTATTTCTTGCCATTTGACATTCATTAATAATAATGATGCCGGGGCGATTAAATTACACGCACAAAGATGATTTAAACGTATTTATTATCTATAGAGCAAGTTATTTCAAAAACATGCGAAACATTCTCGATCCGATATTAGCAGAAACAGAAACCAACGCCACCAACTCTTAAAAGGATTACAGGAAACTTTAAGAACTTTGGATCCAGAAAAATAAAAAGAAATAAACCAGTTGTTATAATGAAAATATTTAAACTATAATTTTAAGATATTTCGCCGCATATCGAACAATATCTACAAGTCAAGTAGCATTAGAGTCTGGATTATCTCAAACATCATTTTTAATGATTTTATGGAAACACAATTTTCATTCCTATGTATATTTCACTGTAAAACATTTAAAAAGCACTGGTTTTCCACGAAGAGTAGGCTTTTGTCAATTTATTTTACTTCGGTCACCAGAAAATGCTGTTTTTTTGGATAATATTATTTGGTCGGATGAAGCCAAACTCACAAAAAATTTATTGTTTAATCGACACAATTTCAACTATTGGAGCGACTTCAAGAGTCTTAGTAGTTTACCGTGTAGTGTGCTATAAGAAATGACTGCGTTGTCATCCTATAATTCTACCAAAATAATCTGAATGGTAAGTTAGTCATTTTTGAAGACATCAAGATACAAAATACGTTTTTTTACTTATAGGTCAGCGCTACTTCGACATCTTTAGAAATTTGGAAGCGAAATATTTAGCCGCTGGCTGATCATAGAAATCTATTTTATCAAACATGATGGGGCGCCACCATATAATAGTCATTTAGTTAACAATCATCTGCAAAACTTGTTTTATGATCAATAGATAGCCAAGAATAGGCCACATCTTTGGCCCCCTCGCTCCCCGACCTAACAGTACTTGATTGTTTATTTGGGTGGCAATCAAAAAAAGTAGTATACAACACTGCATTAACCACTATGAAAGCTTGCATGGAGCGCATCAATAGCATTTGAAGAACTTAATCCTCGTCAATAAGAAGAACCACCCATGAAGAGTTCCTGCTTAGTTGCGAAAAATGTTAGGAAGTTCAAGGGCGTTAAATAATTTTTGTAACTTTCTTTTATTGACAACTGGTTTATTTATATTTCTTTTAGCTTTCATAGATCTGAAGTTCATGAAGTTTTTTATAATCTTTTTAACAGTTGGTAATGTTGGTTTTTGTTTCTTCGGATATCGGATCGCGAAGGTATCGCATGTTCTTAAAATAACTCTATTGCATTCTCCATAAATAATAAATAAGTTTAAATAGTCTTCGTCAGTATAGTTTAATCGCCCTGACATGATTACTATTAAGGAATGTCAAATGGCCAGAAAAATGCTGTAGGGTTCGATTGTTTTATTTTCGCCAGGCGTCGCCGACATGGTCAACTAATTACAAAACTTTAAAGCCACATCGCATTCTTACAATAGAAAAATGTTGAATTGCCAATATTTCAAAAACTACAAATTTTTGGAATAGATAACCTTATACAAAGTTACCCTTATTTTTAATGCTTAATATGATAAAATTACAAAAATATATGCTTTTTCTCGAAAAAAATGACTTTTGATGATTTTTTAAATATAATTTTTATTCTTTTTTTTTTGACGACTAATAACTTTAAAAATTTCATAAAAATACTACCAAAGTCGATCTTCGTCTACAAGAAAACTACCCAAATTAAATAATGAAGACTTTCTTTTAGGAAAAATTTACAGTTAAGTTTTGATCCACAAATGTCATTTTTGACATAAAAATTGAAATGTGACCAAAACGGTGAGACTTAATTATAGAACATTATACATGAAATCTGTCTAGTATTTACATAGAATTCAAAAATGTAATAATATGTAGGATGTTTCGTTTAAAATAAGTAAGTTGAAATCTACTTTCGGTACACTGGAAGTATCGCCATCTTGAAAATATTTTAGCCAGCTGTCCCCCAAGCACATTAGTACACTGTCAAATTTTCAGATTCCCCCTAATTATGATTTTTCCCACAATCGATCGACAATATTCCCGAAGAGTTACCCTGTATAGTTAGGATAATAAGTTAAAATTGTGAAAAATTTGTAATTAATAGTTAACAAATAACAAGAGCTAAATACTATAAGGTTAATATTAACGTTACTTATAAATAGAAGGTCATATAATTATTAGGTTAATTATTTAGAATAAAATCAAACACACTAATACAAAAACATAGTTCTATGAAACCTTGAGAAAAAAGTATAATATATACGAAATAAAATTCGTTGGATTACAATCGAATGTTATACGGCTAACACCTTCCAAACTTAGAGCATAGCTCACTTTCCAGTCCAGCGTCATAAAATAATTTTGTGGTAATTTGTAATTTTAATTTAATTTCAAAATTAATTCAGAACTTCTGTAGATTTGGTGGGACTTCACCTCAACCCCTTATGATTTGTGTTAAAACTTAAAATTAACATAAATAAGTAAACTAAAATTAACTACCTTGGTGCAAAGAACCGCCTTGCGTTGACTGTGGGACAAACTGCTTTAAATAAGAAACTTAAATGAAAATATATTCATATTTTTGATGCAATGCTCACGTATGAAATCGACAACGGTCAGGCATGAATAAAAACCGAAGATTCATAATCGGCGTTGACGCTTTGCCAAAAAACGTCGTTTGTAACTTAACTCGACGTCGTAATAAGTTAACGCAACAAAGGGATGCGATCGTGGTTGTACAGGATAAAATGGTCTGTTGGTCTGTTGAGTTTTAACGAGGACGAAACAGCGCTGCCGGACCTGGAGAGACATATCCGCAAAGACTGAATTTCGTATTACCTTCTGATCAAGAAAATATCGTAGTATTAATGATTCTCTGTTCCCCTTATTTACAGCTGCGATTCTTAATTCTTGTAAACTGGCAGGAAGATTATTTTTTATTCTATACGCGTTTTTAGAATATACCGGGTAGGTCCTATTGCATTCTTATCTGGTGAGACCGGCGGCCATCTTAAGCAGGTTATATCTTCCTCTTCACAAAAGTTACGTACTGCCAATATGCGACGCGGAGCCCATTGTCTTGAACAGACACAAAATTTTTATGAACTTTCCATGGATTCGCTGTACAATAAGGTTTAGCATAGTCCATATATAAGGCTTCCTGTTACTATTTCCTCGCAAACAAACAATACCTCTCAACATTCCACCTCAAAGCATTACACTACTCCTTTGAAATGGGGGTTCAGCAGCTGCTAATCTGGCCTATTTTACTGAAATTTCTCAGACAAGTGTTGAGAAGAATCTACACCAACATTTTTTTTGTTATATCTAAGATCATGATGTCATCCCAATTGTGATCAAGAACCATTATTTTTTCTGCTCACTAAAACCTCAAAGATTTTCGTTCAAATAATAACTTGAAAACAAATGGAAAACTCTTACGATGTAGATTAATGAATTTTGAGCTACGTGATATAGAACATCTTTATGCAAAAACTCCCTCAAGTTCTCTACTAAAGTAATTCCAAATATTTTGGTTTTTTTTTTTCTAAAAAATAAGACGATCTTAAGTTGGCGTTGTTTTGTGTATTCCTCTTTGTTCTAAATGATTTTTATATCATTTGTTTCCTGAAGCTTTCTAACAATCCCTGAAACATCTTTTTAATTTACACCTATGGTTTCCATTTTTTTTTGCTGTCAAAAACCGTGCTGCTCTAAACTTATTATTGGAGGTCTGTTAAAACCATGTTTCGAAGTATTTTGATATGATTTTGAAATAAATTAACTTAAATTCAAAAATTTCTACGAATGGTACAACAAGAATATAAAAACTGCTATAAATTTATAGAAAATTGTTTTATTTCAAACAATTTTTTATTAGTTTTCATGCAAAATTTATAACAAAAGATACGACTTATAAATTTCAAACTTAAAGTAACACATATACCTTATTTACCATTATACAAAATTCTGGACAAATGTGTACAAAAAACATCAAAATATAACATTTTGAATTCTAAATGTCGCACCAAGTTGGAAATAAGTTATAGCGACATCTTAACCCCTCTATCAAAGTTAATGCCAACATTTAACTTAAGGAAAGTTTCTG
This sequence comes from Diaprepes abbreviatus, assembly GCA_034092305.1. Taxonomy (NCBI): domain Eukaryota; kingdom Metazoa; phylum Arthropoda; class Insecta; order Coleoptera; family Curculionidae; genus Diaprepes; species Diaprepes abbreviatus. Next base: position 27,709,677 of record JASJET010000122.1, on the reverse strand, counting down.
ACAAAAGCCCAAAACTTTTGGATATGTCAGGTATTTTGGAATAAAGGTGTTAAAGTAGAGGAAATCAGTTAAATAAATAATTTAATAAAATATTTATATATCTGAAGGGGGCACAGAGAAAGTTTTCCACTCAGCACAGATTTCTCAACGAGATCTTCGGTATTTCTTTTTTATAGCTTGATTGTGAAATTTGCAGGTTCTATTTTAGAAGTTAAATGTTCTTAAATATCTAGCCGTGTTTTCTTGTAGGAACTAGAATTTCTAATTTTTTGTTTTAGTAGCTGAAGAGTTGATGATTTAAAACTATAAATATTCACGTTGCTGTGCAAGTCTTCGTCAAGATAACCTTTATTTTGTTAGCATGAATTTATACATAAATTACAGTCTTTGTATTTTACGATATATTTTAAGACAGCCGCCAGCTAAAACAAGTTAATTAATTATGTGAAACGTATAACATTTTAAGTGGTCAGGCCACTGGTTTAAGCTTGTTATTATCAAACTTAAATTAATTTTCAAACAATAAATTGAGCGTGTTTGGAAACACAAGAACTTTAATATAATCCCTTTATATTTCTTGCAGTAATTAACAACTGCCGCAGCGCGCATTGTTTTAATAGTAAATTTCTTTGAAATGAGAAAATCTTGTGTTATATTATTATGCTTTTGAGCCGTTAAAATGTTGCAAAAAATACAAAGTGGTAAATACATTGCTATATTGTACCGTTTGTTTTAATAATAAAACGAGCAAACATTTCAAATATTTGTAGAGGAAACATCCGGGAATACATCCTTTCATTCTTTCGATTTCTTGTAGAAATTTGCAGACGTTTCGCCATAATCCCATTGGGCATCTTCTGTGCTTGTTGGTTGTACATCTACATAAGGCAATAATATTTGACCTGATTCTTCACTTACCTCAGTTTTATCAATACCTTCTTATAAAATTAAATATTCTTATTATATTTTTTATTAAGGCAGTATGTTTTCGAATATTTTTAAGTATCGTATTTTAACAATACAATATCAAGTTGAAAAGTAGGGTTCTTGGATTTAGACCGTTTCAAATTGGAATTATTATTCGACGTTTTGCCTACGATTTCACGAAGTGTCTTCAGGGATTTTTACTCCACAAGATTAGAACCCAGAATGACCATCGAGAAGCAACAGCCCGGTATTTATACCAGACTGGTGCTTAGCAAACTGTGATCCAGCGTTAAAATAAATTCCCACTTGTAATGTAGACTGTAACCAGTATCTCTATTAATATTATTTGGATATTTACAAATTTCGATTGATTCTCTAATTTTACGTTTAAAGAAACCAGACTCTGATGTTAGCACCGTAAATTTTTTACATTAAAGGTGTAACCTGTGCAATGTTGGTGTTCAGCTAATACAGATTGTACAATTTGTTTATTTTTAATACATCTTTCATGTTCCCTAAGCCTAGTGGATATAGACCGTTCTGTTTCAACTACATACATTTCACCACAACAGCAAAGTATCTTATAAACGCCTTCTGTTTGCAATGGTATTGTGTCCTTTGGTTTTTTCAAACATTGTCCAACTTTCTTACATGTGTTGCATTGCACAGGTCACACCTTTAAAAAACTAAAGTGCTAGCATTTGTAAATATCCAAATTATATTAATAGAGATACATGTTACGGTCTGCGTCACATGTGGAAATCGATTATAATGCTGAATAGCGGTTCGCTGAGCAGCAGTCGGGTATAAATACTGGGCTGTTGCTCCTTGATGGTTATTTGGTGTTCTAATTTCGTGGAGTAAAGATCCCTGAAGATTCCTCGTACAACCGTGGGCAACCATGATTTTCAACTTGATCAAGGCTATGAAAGCTATCGTTCCACACACCATATCAAATTGTTTTCATAGTATTGGTACACAGAAATTTTTTAATTATTTGCTTACTAAATTATATATAACTCATGTACGTATGCATGTGCGTAATATTGGAGATATGTACACTGCGACCTATTATATATCTATTGTACTTCCCTACTACTACCAAGTCATAAGACAATTCCTTGCAAGCTAAAGCAGGTCCTCCAGTCCATCATATTGGCTTCCAAGTGGGTAGCTCCCCTTCTTCTATTTGAAGCACATTCTAGAGTTTTTTCGTATACCTCTGCTGTGCCTATACCTGTTTTAATGAACTGCCTTTTTTTGCTGCCATAATACAAATTTTAAAACAAAATTTCTACAATTGTAGAAATACACGAAACAAAATTTAAAAATCTAGGTTAAAGGCGAGATCAGGCTGACCTGATTAGGGATTTTTTCAGAAAACTCGTCAACTTATGATTAATGGATAGAAATAGTGGAAGTTAATGATGAAGTAAAAAATTATAAACCCATTGAACTTCTATCTCTATCTGATCAACGATTACCAGAAGTATTTATTAAATGGCGACGCACCAAATTGTGAAAATGTAGTGAATTATAGCTTGCAAAATTACATCTTCTGAAATGTTATTTAAATTTTGATTTAAAAATGGTTAACAGCGTATATCAGTTAATCTTTTTTCAAAAAGAAAAACCCAATCCGATAATTCAAAATAATCCCAGTTCAAACGTTAACCATAAATCGTTGCAGGTATCTAGTCTCTATTATTTCAGGAGAATTTTCGTACCAAATATATAAATTATAAGAATTTAAAATAAAAATAAATCTCTTCTCTAAATTTTCGTAAAAATCAGCTAGAGTAATTAGTTCTTCCAAGATAATCGTCTGGAGACGTTACGTGTACCTTTTGAACGTAGAAAGAATGAAACAATTGTTCTTGGAAAGTGTAACGGACAACCTATTTTACTGTACCAATTTGAGATGCCAACTTTCTTCCGCTGTTAGAAGGATTATCAGCAGTCTCATCTAGAATATGTTCGTCAAGATTGCTTGCTCTTCTTGGACCCAGACAAATTGATTTTTTATTTTGAAAATATTGTCTTTTTCAGATAAATATCTAAAATATCTAAAAATTTGAGTTTCATCTCTGCAAATTGATACCTGTCAAAATTTTGGGCCTAAGAGTTTAGTGGCGAGTTAATTTCTGGCTTCCTTGTTAATGTACAAAGCGGTTTATTGTCTTTATCAGGTATACAATATGTAGTTTGCTCAAAAGCGATAGCCTAAAAAGTATTGGGTACCTCAGGAATAAAAAAACATAAAACACTAGGGTTATTTTGAAGCCTTCAGTACACTGCGGAAAGTTTAACATGCTTCCAATGCATCCCATATAATAAGATATAACCCATCAAGTTGCTTGCTAAAATATCTCGTTTCTAAGTATTTTCTTCTTGCGATGTACTTGTTTTTCACTAGTACAGGACACAAAATTTTAAACAGTTTCTTTTGTATCTCATAAATTATTGAATGTTACTTAAAGGTTATAATTTTCTTTGAATATATTTGGTACTTGCCATAATCCCAATTTTAAAAATATGTTATCGGAAAATTAAAGCGACTCTGGTGATATATATTTTGCGAATGATGCAAATAAATAAAAAATGTCATATGATATATTTATTTGCTGTTTTGAAAACCAGAGTCATCAAATTTTTACAAAGGAACATAAATGTCTTAAAAATATTAACTAATGAATAATGGATCAATCAATGATCGACTACATAATAACAAACAGATGCTTACAACCACCTCAGATATTGGACATACGAGTCCTTAACTCTCCTAACATCGGTAGCGATCACAAACTACTCCTTGGAAAAATCAAAATGAAATTAAAACCCAACAAAAACACAAGATCTGGCCCACCGGATAAGAAAATAAACGTAGAATCATTGTGGGATGAATCCACTAAGGAATTATACCAAAAATGATTTAGGGAAAAAATACAAAACAGCTGGGAGAAACTAAAGCAAAATATCAACGAAACAGCCACTGAAGCACTCGGAACACGAAAACAAACCAAGGAAAAGGAGGACCCAACAAGACCCCCTGGTTCTGTAAAGAAGTTAAGGAGCAATGTAATGAGAAAAGAGAGCCTACTTAAAATACAGGACAACGCAGTCTCCGGATGATTATCAAGAGTACAAAAGAATTAGAAATAGCACCAATACATTAGTGAGACAAGTTAAAAACAAGCACTGGGAAACCTTTTCAAAAAGGATGGAAAGCGACTTCTATGGATTCCAGAAACAGATATGGCGGCTGATCAGAGACCAAAGAAAGGAAACACATGCGTTAATTAGCAGTAACCACATACCGAAGGGAACTTGGGTGAACTATTTGAAGGAATTATACAAGAAACAACAGACAGAAATCAAACCTAATGAACCCGAAATTATAATTAACGACGACATACTTGTAAAGAAGGAAAACGTAGAATTAGCCTTAAAAAATAAAAAACAGGAAAAGTGTGGGACCTGACGAAATTACCAATAAACTACTGAAATACGGAGGAGAGAGCCTGACAGAACAACTAAAAATTCTCATCAATAAAATCATATACCACCACAGAATCCCCGATGAATGGAGGACTAGCAGAACAATGCTCCTATTCAAAAAAGGCGATAAAAAAGTGCCGGCTAATTACAGAGGAATCAATCTTCTCTCCACCTCGTTACAACTAACCACAAAAATTCTTACAAGCAAAATTAATGAACACACTTCCTTAGCAGACGAACAGCAGGGATTCCGGTCGGGAAGGTCATGCTCGGATGCCATATTTGTTATTAGACAAATAACTGAAAAGTCAATTGAATATAATCATCCAGTTTTTATGTGTTTCATCGATCTAGAGAAGGCGTACGATCGGATACAACTGGAGGATGTAACAAAGCTACTTTACAACAGACAAATACCTCAAAACATTATCAAAATGATTGAAAATATATAGCAGGCAAATACGATTCAAGCTAGGATAAACGCTGAATTGACCGAAAAAATAGAAGTAAATAATGGCATCCGACAAGGTGACTCTCTTAGCCCCCTACTATTTAACATCATCATGGACAAGTTGATAAAGCAGGTGCGTAGATTGAAAAGGTATAAAATGGGAGACAGGAAAATCAAAATACTGTGGTACGCCGACGATGCAGTGTTAATAGCTGAAAGCGAAGACGACTTGCAAAGACTACTGCACCAATTTAACATAACAGCGAAAAAGTTTAACATGAATATATCAGCGTCAAAAACTAAAGTCATGACTACATCTAGAACACCACTCAGATGCAAACTAGAAATAGACAACAAAATTATACAGGAGGAAATGAAGTTCAAGTATCTCGGAATAGAAATATCCGGATACGGGGATGTTGAAACGGAGGTGAGGGGACAAGCCATGAAAGCAGCAAGAACAGCCGCATGTCTTAACAGTACCATATGGAGCAATAAATATATAGGAATCGAAGTTAAATCCAGAATTTATAAAACAGCAATAAGACCCATACTAACATACACTGCAGAAACCAGACCAGAAACCTCGAACACAAAACAAATACTGGAAACAACAGAGATGAAAGTGGTGCGCAGGATAGCTGGCAAGACACTTATGGATCGGAATAGGAGCGAGGATACAAGAAGAGTGTGTAAAGACGATAACATCAATGACTGGGTATTACAAAAAAAAAGAATGGAACGAACACATCAATCGCATGATCGACGACAGAATAGTAAAGATCACGAGGGACAAATCACCAATAGGACGTAGGAGCACCGGAAGACCCTGTAACCTCGCAATAGACTGAAACCAGGCAAAGAGACGAAGAATAACAAGCAAATTGCTTATATATAAGAAGGAAGAAGAAGAGGAAGAATGGACGGAAAAAAATTAGCCCAACTTTTCACTGAGGGGACATGAAAACATGGAAAAACTAAAAAGATCAGTAGTTGACTTCGGAATCCCAATAATAATTAAATTACCCAACACAATACAATTTTAGATAAATTGTCAGTTTGGCCAACTTATTCAAAAGAACATTGACTAATCGGAAAAATATAAACTGTAGAAATATCCTATTTTAAACTTATTTCCAAAAAGGTCTGCTGGTGTATTAAAAAACATTTTTATATTTGTTAGATTTAAAAATATTATAAACACAGTTTCCAGCCATTTCATATTAACAAAGATTGACTTTGTTTACGTCTCACGTCTAATATCTACTTCCAGTCGTATTTTTCTCACGGTGTTATTGTAACTTAATATTCAAGCTATGGTGCTGTTAAAAATGTCTTTTGTTAACAATTTTATAATACAAATAAAAGCATGCCTCTTAAATTGAAAAGACAAATTGTTAATTATAGCTGTTAGAACTTTCAGATAACTGACAGTATTATGAAACTTTTCATTGAAGTTTAAAGTCGTCAACTTAAATGTGAACATGAATAACGACATGTTTATGATTTACCATTAAAATACCTTGATAAAGTTATTAATAAAAGCTAATAACTGTCATTTTCGTGTCATCATTAATTAATAAAAGATATGCAAAAAAAAATCTTCTCTATGACCTTTAGTTGTATTTTTGAAAGCATGCGCTTTGATTAAACCAGATTTGGTACAGGGGTATTAGATCATGCTATTCAGTTACAAATATTTTGTGTATGCAGGGTATTCCTGATTTCAAAGCAACATTTTTGATTTTAAATTGCATAGTGTTCAAAGAACATAAATAAGAGCTGTGGGTGGTTGTAGGAAAATAAAGTTTTTTTTTAAATGTAAAATCATTTAAAGCAGAGGACTCCAAAATACAAACCTTAGGCCAACACTGAAGATCATAATATTCATGTAATTATTTTAAATATTTTTTTTTAGTATATCATTACATTGCAAATGAATCATTTTTATTTGAAGTTCTGGGGCAATGGTTTTTAGATCGGCGTTAAAAGGATTTTAAAAAATCTTCATATCATATACATTTGCAACAAAATGTGAAAATCGTGACTCAAAATTGATTTTTAAATCACTTTAGTTGTGAAATCTACCGGAAATGAAGTCTCACTTTGTTGACTAATTATTGGGTATGTACTAAAATGCCTGAAATATATTTTTCTTTTATTTGAGATTAAAACAAAACAATTTTTTGTTGAAAGGACCTAATATAAATCAGACAAAAGCTGGTTTTCTCCCTGAAATATTAAATAGAGGCCACTCATATGTTTCATCAAATCTGTATAAAGTGGCAATTTCTATAAACTTTGCTTGTTTTATAACTCAGCCGGAGGACGATTTCTCTCATTCAAGAAAATTCGATTATTGCTTGGAGCTGAAAAAATGCGTTAGAAGTTTTATGCAGCTAAGCCCGCGTTCTGTGACAACATTTCATCATAGACCTCTGCAAACGGAATATTTTGGGTAGCGTTTGCCGTTCCGTCTACAACCATACTGTTATCCCACATCAATAGCTATTCTAAAATCCTACAAATAATTATCACAAAGACAAAGGCTTCCTGGAAGTTCAGTTGCTCATCTTTGCTTTTGCAGTTGTAGTTCCAAAGAACTACAGGTTATTTAGACTTACCACTGCCATAACTCAGGAATGAGGACTCAGGAAGCATCTGCGAGTTTAATCGCGTGAAGGTTTTTAATAAATTAAACGAAACACTTTTCTCAAAACACCTAAGTCTATTAACAAACATAAATAGAAAACGAAATTATTTATAATGAGAAACTTAAAATTAGTAATGAATAACAATATCAAGATATCAAAATAATTGGTCCTGTGGGCCATTCTATTAAAAAAAATAACAATCCCAATTTAAAAGATGAAGCGTATAAATAGTTTTTTTTTTAAATATAAAACAAAAAGTAATAAAAACACGATAAAGAAAAATAGCTATTTAAATTGTCTAAACAAATGATACTAAAGTAGGCTTTTTACCAAGTGAAATAAAAATAGGATATTCCCTTAAGTTCCCAGATTAAATAAAAAACAAAGAAAACCTTCATTCGCGCCGAATATACACGACGCTTATTTTTCTAAGACTTATTACCAATGTCGTACTGCACTAAAGGCATTCCAGATCGTAACTAAAGTTTATTATTTCTTAAAAGGCCAAACTTGCATTCCCTCGGTACCCCGTGGGTTCCTGCTGAAAATCATACCACCCCATGAAACCCTGTAAACGTCAATTTCATTCATGAAATGTAGAGGGCGTTAGTAATTCTATACCGAATTCTTAATTAACGAATTGACCTCTGAGCGTCTTAATCTTATTTTCTATATAAAAGAATCAATTAATCAACCTAATCTACGTCTCCTTATAACCAAAAGTAAACTATTCACACTTCTTAGCGGTTTGGGAAGTAAATATCTAACTCGTTATTTCTTGTGAAAAGAAAAAAAAAACAGTAATTTTACGAATTCTTTTTACATGTTGTCACATTGTAATGAGGTTATTTGATTATTCTTTTGTTTCGTAAAAAGGGGAAAATCGTTCAATATTTTAATACATTTTAGCGGTATTTTGCAGATACCATATATTAAGACCTCCGTCGGCACTTATGTCTTCGGTTTTAATTACTTTAATTACCCAACCAGGATAGGGTTTCTTCGACAGATGTATTTATAAATATTAAAGAATGATACGGTCTTTAGTTTATGTCGCCATAAATTGTCTGAGTTTATATATTTTTAAGAAAACATTTAAACGACTCAAAAGTAATAAAGTTGAGATTAGGCTTAAGTACGATAATTGATTTATTTTTCCTTTAAACTTTCTTGGGTGGTAATAAAAAAAATATACTATCTCGTTTCCACGGATGAAATCTATCCACGGATTGATTATTTAATTGCTTATTTTAGCAGAATATACTTCACTTTAAATAGTATAAAACAACTAGTGATTATTACAGTACTGCAGTATATTATGTTAATATTGCAGAATTGACGATGACTGAGTGCATGTGATATGGTATAATTAACAGCTAGCATGACTAGCGGTTAAACTTCTGACATATCCAAGCATCTTTCGCACAAAGATTATTGATAAATAATGCACTCTACAATTAATGGTTTTGAATCATTTTCTGTGATTTTTAATACGGAATCAACGACAGCTTGACTTTTTTCACACATATTTATGTCACCATAAAGACACACTTTAAGTTTTTTCATTGACGATTGTTTCCTGAAGAGCGTTTTGAATTCCATTAAAAATATCCTCTCCAGTTATCGTGACGCGAATGAAACTTTTCATTCAGTTCAAAATTTTATCTATCCCTCGAATAGAAATTAATATCTCAACAGTATCTAAAACATCTAGAGACTCATCTAGCATTAAAGGTAACCACTCCGTTAGACAATTTGGTTAATATATTTTCTGCAATATCAACTTTTCTTCAAGCTACAGTGTTTGCTGAAACTCTGGTATTTTTAAATAAATTAACTTTTTCTGCTACTGCTAATATACAGTCCTTAATTAATTCATCATCTATAAATGGTTTCCTATGTTTCGCAATTGAATGAGCCATGCGTAATCTAGTACGACCTTCTTGTTCATCACTGCACATTGCAAAGATTCATATTTTTCTGACCGTAGGCTTCCTGTAAATTTGGAGTAATTCTGAGAATGTTTAGTCTCATAATGACGTTTTATATTATTATTATTCTTTCACTACTGATATTGTTCCGTTGCAAATTACTTGACTTAATCAGGAAATGTCGATATACCCACTGCTCTTTAAATATTCTCACTACCTATCTTTTCCATATTTACACAAATCTACACAAGGGAGATGTAAATTCAAATAAAATAATGAATATTCATACTATTAAGAGCAGGCGGTCTACGTAAATAAATTGTACTGGACTTATTTTTAAGACATTTTAATTAAATTAAATTTTCACGAGTGAACTCACTGTATTTTCAATAAGAAATTATTGTCACACAGCACACTAGTCGCAATATATTTCCATTTTCAGATCACATCTATCGCTTTAAATTCAAATTTTGAAACTGTCCAACTTCCGGTTGTCTCCCGTATTTATATCTGGCGTCATAGGTGCGTAGAGCATATTCTAAAACTCCCGGAATACTTGAATCTTCCAGACAAGCAATCGCAACGGAACTTTTCCAAAACATGCTCTAGCTCTGTTACTCGATACAAGAGGGCGTTGCATACTTCGGCTAATGAAGCATAATTGACGTTTTTTTGTAATTATATCCCTCCCCACAAGATGGCACTGTTCCACTGTAGCTTTACCATGTCTTGCACTTTTCTACTCTCTGCAATATGTCAGTACTATACATTTAGTCGTAATTAGTCGTAACATAATGTAACGTGCGTCGGCTAATTAAGAAATATTTTTAACATTTGCCCATATGTACCAACCGAAATTGCGAAGCAAAGTCCACTTCTTCGCCCTGCGCCATAGATATCTCACTTGTCGGCTAGCCCCAATATAAAAATTTGCGCATAATTCAAAACTCCAGTATGTTGGTATCTGAACTAGTTAGGTCTTGGCCCGTGGGAGTTAATGGAGAAATCAATATAGTCCTTAGACTAAAAAGTTTGGATAACCCTGATTGAAAGCAATTCAAACAAAAGTCATAACCATCGTTGAAAATTATTGGATTTATATTGTCAGCCACCAAATTGAAATATTGAATTTTAACTTAATTTGGCCAGGCTCAAGTGTCTAAGCATTGTAATCGAACGCAAAAAATTACACTGGAATCAAATTGAACGTAATCGAGCCACCAGCATATCATGATGCTATAATATTATTTTTAACAATTCTAAATTCTGAATGGGGGCAAGAGATTGAATACAATTCATATATCTTTAAATTCTAAGAGATAAATTGGGGATATCTTGATACATCCAGAGAGCAAACATAAACCAAAATAGAGTGAATTTTACAATAAATAGCAAACTAGTAACAAAATGAACTTAATAACAACAAAAAACCATAAAACCCAATACGTAAATTGATAATAAACTGATGCAGTCAGGTTAGGTATTACTGAAACCTAACGCAACATACTATGGCCAGATTCAAGTTAAACATTAAACTCACACGTTAAGAATTAATTTCGAGCTAAAACTTTAATAAATCAAAAAATAAAGGAATATATTCATTGCTAGCCATTATAGACGTTATCGGCCATACACTAATAAAATATTCCGTTTGCAAGAATCCACGATCAAATACCATCACAGGGACTTCCTACAAAGCGCTATTTTTAATGCTTTTTTTTCACTTATTTGTGCCAATACTTTAGATCGCCATTTTTTAAAATGTAATTTCCACTTTAAGGTTTTTATTTTTATTTAAGAGAAATAGGCTTTTTAGTTAGTAGAAATTAATATTTATAGTTTTTAAACCTGAAATAGACTGCTGTTATTAAAAAAATGTGAATTTATCCACTATTGCATGTAAGTTCCTTCTTACATTATCAGTTGGCATATTTTTAAATCACATAATATAATATGTCACTTTAACGAGAAGTATTCTTATAATATCAATTATGTTTATAGTACGGCTTTAAATCCCTTGTTAACCGCTTCTCCCTAGAATTTGCTAAAGGCAAGAAACCACTGTAAGAGGAATAAGTATTAAGGGACCAATAAGGAGAAGCCCTAATGCTTGTGTCTCATAATTAATTATTTCATTGTAATGCTGCTGTAACCTAAACTTCCTAGAATTCTCGGTCGCTTTATTGTGTTTCTTTTATGACCAAAAAAGTTTAAAAAGAATGACGATAAAGAGCTTAAATCACGAAACGAGAAAAATATTTTTTGACAAATCAAAGCGTTACATGAAATATTACTAGAAGCAAAAAGTTAAATACTAAGTAATATATAAAGTCTTTAATTTTAAAAATATACTATGTTTAATGTTTCTTTAAATACAAATTTGTCTTTTCTGACAAAGAACTGTAAGTAATAATTTAATATAAGAAGACGCTGTATATTTTGAAATCAAACTTAAATTAATAGCTTTAAAAGTTCCCCAATGCTTATATCATTCATTAACACTGAAAGCGTCTAGCGTACAACGCATTGCATTTAACATTTTATACATGCTATTTAAACAACGGAAATAAAAGCTTCCAACAAATTTTAATTTGTCTCATAGACAGCAAAACATGCTGTAAAAATTAGATGTAAAATTTTAGTGATGACTTTAAAAATTTAATAGTTGAAAGATCAATAAAATACTCAGAATAACTTTTAACACATGTTTGTGTTGATATTAATAACCAGATATGTTTAATTTTTCTTTGTACTGTAAAGCTATATTAGTTGGGGGGCCCAGTAGGATTTTGCAGCCGATCTAGAGACATGGCTCTACCAAAGTTTTGACCCCTCGATTACGATATCCAGGGTAGATTCCCAAAAAATCGTTAAGTAAGATGTTATAAACAAAAAAATTGTTAATAATTAGAAAAATTGTTCTATTTTTGGAAAATAAAATATATATTTTCTTATTTCTCGGACAATTCTAAGAAAATAGGGTCTCCTGTGATTTCTCCGCCTGACGCATAGTTTTTCAATTAAAAATCGATACACATTCGAAAAATTTTTGCTATTTTTCAATATGAATAACTTTTGAGTATTCCATGTTCCAAAAATCATATCCATCATTCTCTGCTTTGGTCGTTTCCGTTTAGTAAGATCTACGTTCCGAGGCTGTATACTGGGATTTGTATCTTGTTCCTGGATTTACATGTAACGGGTAGCTGGCCCGTTGCCAAAACCCCCAACCTGGAGGATCAGGATTTTTATTCAAGGTTTTCTTCCTTTAGCCTTTGATGAGCCGACATCTAACTACAAGGCAGCAGCTTCGCCTTATCCTGGCAGGAGTCCTTACTGGGTGTTATCATCCGGGCCAGATGAACCCAGGTTTTTTAACAAGGTTGTTACTCCTCCTCTTCACCCTTTCTTAACCTGGCTTAGGACAAGCTTTGGCGGATGCTATCGGATGCCTAAACTCACTATTATGGTGAACAAATATCTCCAAGGAAAGAAACATCTTCTATACAATGCAATATTTAAACGCGTTGTATTGTATGGATGTGAAACATGGCAGATAAATAAAACTTTAGAACGTAAACTGCTGGCTCTTGAAATGGACTTTTGGCGAAGATCTGCCGGAAAGTCAAAGATCGAACGGATAACCAACGAGAGAATTAGAGAGATTATGGGCGTAAAGAAAACTATACTCGATGAAATCGAACAACTTCAGCTGGTATGGTATGGACATGTGGAGAGAATGACGGACGAACGTCTACCAAAGCAAATCCTAAAATGGACACCAAATTGAAAAATAAAAAGAGAAAGACCAAAAGTTATCTGGATTAAGGGCATTAACCGAGCCATGTCAGAAAGAAACTTACTTCCAGGGATTGGAAAGACCGAAAACAATGGAGATTGGGAACCGGAAGGCGTAGAACGCTATGAAAACTATATATATATATATATATATATATATATATATATATATATATATATATATATATATATATATATATATATATATATATATATATATATATATATATAACGTCTGCAAACTTCTACAAGAAACCAAATTAACGAAAGGATGTATTCTCGGATTAATACTGAATCATTTATATATATATATATATATATATATATATATATATATATATATATATATATATATAATATAGAATAAAATCTTGGCTAATCGGACGTAAAATTTGCAAATCCACACCATTCTCGTGTTAAAAAGTGCGGAGCACTCCAAAATATGGAAAAACTCCGGTTCCGAAAGATGGCGACAGCGCTGTTTCGTCCTAATATGGGACTCGTCAGGCCACCGCATTCGATACAAACCATCACTTCTTTTTTGCATCTTATAAAGCTGAATTTAAAATCAAAAACAGCAAACAAGACGACAAAGGCGACATCTCGATGGTTCACTCGATAACACAAGAACCTCACAAAGTTTGTAAAAACTGCCAAGTGGTGGCGCGACGGTGAAATAAAATAGAAATATATACAATCGAGTATATATTTATATTATTTTGAGAGAGATCAACTGTGACTGAAATGTCAATAAATATGCAGAATAATTAAAACATATACATGCTTAATTATTTTTTTTTACTCCCCAAGAAAATGAAAACTCGAAAATATACACAAATACGAAAATCGAAGAAAAAAAATATATCAATGTGTTTAAAATATTAAGAATTTTCCAGGAGGCTTTGGAAGATATTGAAATGGGAACTAAAGTTAACGGAATATGAATTAATAACATAAATTATGCGGATGACGCAGTTCTAATCGCCGACAATATAAACGGCTTCCAAAAACTCGTCAGCATAATAGGAGAGCGCAGTAAATCAATGGGCTTGACATCAATACAGGGAAAACAAAATTCATGATTATCTCAAGGAATCCCAATTTATTCCAAAACGCCAACATAAGATTCAACGCAGTACCCATAGAAAGAGTAACCAAATTTAAATATCTGGGCACATGGATATTTGAAGAATGGACTTCTGACAATGAAGTAAAATGTCGCATTGAACAGGCGCGACAGGCTTTTGTAAAACTCAGGCAAGTGCTTACGTGTTCGGATTTTGACTTGAAATTAAGACTGAGGTTCATAAAGGGTTACGTATGGTCAATACTTCTTTATGGTGTGGAGGGTTGGACATTAAAGAGAAGCGCTATCAATAAATTAGAGGCTTTCGAGATGTGGATATACAGAAGAATCCTTAAGATATCATGGACAGCGAGAATGACCAATGAAGAAGTTCTATCACGTATTGGGAAAGAACATGAACTATGCAAAAAAGTTGATGCTGGTAGCCGTTACTATGTGGTAGCTAATCATCTTCGGGAAATGTTTAAAAGAAACTACTATGTTTTATACCACTAAATTTATTAAGAAAACAGTGACTGTTTTCTTAATAAATTTAGTGGTATAAAACATAGTAGTTCCTTTTAAATATTTCCCGAAGTGAACTATTCAACATAATCAAGAAAAGAAAGACGGCCTACCTTGGGCACATCATGCGAAATGAGAGATACCAATTCCTACAGTTGATAATTGAAGGCAAGATCGAGGGCAAGAGAGGAATTGGAAGAAAGATGTCCTGGCTCCGTAATATCAGACAGCGGACAGGGTTGCACGATATTCAGACACTGACATACACCGCGAGAAGTAGGGAAGAAATGGAAAATGTAATCGCAAACATCCATTAGTGGATATGCATTTGAAGAAGAAGAAGAACGTTATCTAATTCAATTGTAATCACAAACACAACGCTAACTACAGTCCTAATAAACACTGGCGCTTCATATAAACTACTTCGTAACGACATTTCCAATACAACTATATGACTGAAGCAGGTAGCATGTCATCCATTGAATGTTATTTTGCCGTTAATAGGACACACGAAATTAAGGCAAACTTTAAATTATTTTATAGCATATGGTAATGACAGTGATTTTATGGTAAGTTTGTCATAATTATGGCAAGGTTGGCAACGCTAAAGTATCATTTCGTTGGATGCATGCTGTGACTTTCCTCATTTTAGCATCCTGTGAAATAGCGAAATTCTAGTTGCATTAATTTTTTTTTCAAACTTTAACATTCCTGCACTATTACGAGTATTTATAGTAACTATCGACCGACAACACATCTCATAAAAAGTTGTTCAATTGGTTGGTAATAAACCCGCCTTCGGCTGATGTCTGTATAGTATTTAAAATTCTGCATGTGCTGTTTAATTGACGGAAATAAAGTTGGATTTTTCAGCTAATTTAAATTTGTCTCACAGACAGCAAAACATGCTGGGAAAATTAAACGTGAAATTTTAATAATGGCCTTTCGAGTTTGGCGGTTAGATCAATAAACGCTTACGTTAAAATATTACCAATTTTATGGAAAGCGTAAGTGGTTAGAATCAACATTATCAGTATATTTAGGCAGCAATTAACAAACTATAAAATAATTTATAACTTTAAATAACTAAAGAGTAAACAATATGAAATGTAAAAATTTAAATCAATACAAAACTTCACATTATTTAACATCCCACCTATAATTTGACTGATTCGCACCGAATACAAAAGGTGGAACATCTGTATTTACTACCCTAAATAAAATTATAATTAGGAAATCTTAATTAGTTCAGGTATATATAAATAAGTGCTCAGACGCAGATATAAAAAGAAGAAATCAGACACAGAAAGGTTAAATGAAGTATTTTAAGGGTTAATATGCCAGTAAATTTGGTTTAGAACAGGATAAAATTGTATTTAAGGATAGTTTAAGATGTATTGTTTAATTCGTAGTGTAAATAAACAGATAAAGTCTTAAGAAAAAGACAACAGAATCCATAATTCTGAAATAAGTAAAATAATTTAGAATTGGTATATTCTTCAAAAATATGACATATTTCTTTCTATAAAAACTATAGTTAATTAAAAAATATTGAACTAATTAGTGGAAGTGTTCATACAAACAAATATTTATTTAAATGAATAATAAGAGTGTGGATGCTTTTAAAAAAAAACTAATAATGAAATATTACAAATCGCCACAATTGGCGCCCAACGTGGGGCAAAAATTTGAAAAAAAAGGTCAAAGAAAACGTGGGGCATAAATTTGTTAAAAAATAAGAAACCAACGTGGGGCCCAAATATGTTAAAAAATTAAAAAAGAACGTGAGGCACAAATTTGTTAAAAAAAGATCAGTAACGTACGGCACAAATTTTGTTTAAAAAAAAAGAAACTAACGCGGGGCACAAATTTGTTTTAGAAAAGTTAGAAACTAACGTGGGGTTCAATTTCTTCGAAATTTAGAAAACCAGGATAGTGAAAATTGCTTTGAAAAATTTTGATAATATAGGGAAATAAGAAGGTAATATTTTAATAAAATAAGATATGATATTCTTGTTTAAAAAGGACATTTATTTATTTATAAATATATAAAATATAGCAGATAAAAACATTACGCTTAGGTCAGGTAAGCAAATAAATGTTGATATTGGTGTATCAAAATCTGTGACAGAGGAGAGAACAAAAAGCATTTCGAATAGAAATGAATAGAAGAACAACAAGAAACCGAAATGGAGACAGAAATGCAATATATAAGAGAAGACGCAGCGGCAGAAAATACAAATACGTCTTTAATGCAGTTAATTACGAACATGCAAAAAGACCTAAAGAGGGAAACTTATTAAAGAATATAGAAGAAAACAGAAAACAAGGACAACAAGATCTAGACAAGGTAAAACTAAGCCTAGAAGGAAAAATGGAGAGAAGTCATCAGGAACTCAGAGAAGATATTAAACAAGGACAACAAGACCTTGATAAGTTAAAACAAGACCTGGAGATGGGACAGTAAGAGAGAGAGAGAGAGAGAGAGAGATAAGTAAAGGACAAAAAGAATTGCTAAATATAAAACAAGGTCAGAAAACACTAGAAGAAAAGGTAGAACAGAGAATACAAGAGATAGAACTTAAAATCTTTCAAGACATGACCACATTTGTGAAGGAAATCCATGAAAAAATAGTTCATAATAGTAATGAAATGATCAATTTAATAGAAGTTGAGAAAGCAGAAAAAGTATCTGCAATTGAAAGTATTAATGAAAATATTGATAAGAATATTCAGAATATTAACCAAGATGTTGAAAAACAGCAACAAAAGATAGACAGCATTGATATGAAATGCAAACTCACCTTTTATGAGTATGATATCATCATAGAAGAGAAATTAAGGAACAACATAACATAGGAAACAACTCACATAGAGAATAAATTTTAAGAGGAAAAGAATCATTTAGACGAAGTAACCAAAAATAACTTAGGAACAGGTATAATGGTTGGTAACATGGGTGATTTGGAAATGAAATTTTCACCAAGAGACGCATGTACAAAGCCACTGTACTTGGAGTACTGTTCCTGATAGAGATCCTGATGGCTATTGGCTTCATTTTGCTCATATAGGTAATAAGGTTCGAAGGAGCGACTTGGGGAAAGTCTTTGCTCCTAATAGTAAACATAAAGAATTCTGGTTAAGTGATAGTACCCCTGTTTTAGATATGCTATTTATAAAGATAAAAACAAATGCTGTAGTTGCCGTCAAGGCTTGGGGGAGAGTTAAAGTATGCGGTTGTTGCATTAAAGTGACTTAGGGCAGACCGAGAAGAAGGGGTCAGGGTCGCCGGTACGATTCGAAAAACAGTGCGTATAAAACAGTCACTTCTACAGAGATTGCCCGGAAATTTCAGCTGGCGGAGGTCATATAAGAAGGGACCATTACCGAAGAGATAGAAGGAGTACTATAGAAGAAGCACGTTCTACAGGCCATCGTAGAGAGGCTACGTCGAGAGGGTACATCGAGAGGGACCGCGACCGCGAAAGAAAATATGGAGGTCCTACAGGTCATCCTCGGAAACGTACAGAGACTATTACAAGTAGAAAGCGATGACTTCAAAGCCAATACTGGTGGATTCATAGTTGGTGAAGAAGTTTCGTTTTACAATCCGAAAAGAACCAAAGGGCATTCATTAAAGCTTCGGAAGTCATGGGACTTAGTGACCCGACTAAACGATCAGGTGTACCGAGTTCAGAAAAGCCCTCATGCGAAGATGGAAGTTGTGGATCTCAACATATTAGCCCATTATCAAGATCAAGAAGGTTGATTGAGACGAGCAATACTTGGAAGGGGGCAGTGTAACGGATTTTTTAGCAATATACAATTCATAGTGTTAGTTTGTGTTTCTGGTTTGAATGGTTTTAGGTTTATTTTCTAAGAGTTCATAATTTATTTAATTAATTTTATCTTTTATTAATTTCCTCATGAGACGTCGATGAAAGAAGATCTGGAACTTTTTAGTAAATTCTATTTCCCTCTTTTGAACATGGAACGCCTATGACAGTTTATTTTGAGACGTTGTAGAAGTAATTTGAATTGTTCGACAAATGTCAGAAATTGTGAAGTTGAATAAAGGATTAAACATAATACAGTGTTCATCAATACTGGCTGTCTGGAACGATATATATATATATATATATATATATATATATATATATATATATATATATATATATATATATATATATATATATATATGTAATCGAAGGTTTTTGGGCATCCCGTGTATGTGCTGCTCTCAGGACTGTAAGGCAGCTGCCTTATAGTCCTGAGAGGGACTCAGCACATACACGGGATGCCCGAAAACCTTCGATTACACATCACACCCGTGAGAATATCCGACATAACATATATATATATATATATATATATATATATATATATATATATATATATATATATATATATATATATATATAGCTATTTTCTTATTTCCTGTCATCACAACTAAGATTAGAAGTCGGTAGCATGATTTAAAAAACCGTATATCTGCTGGTCGTATGCTCAAAATTCTTACATACGAAAATCTTTTAAAAAGAAGTCAAGTCAGTCAGTAAGAAATAAAGAAATCTATCTGCGGTATTTAAATAGTTGTTATATATGTATTCTCCTTTCAGGCAGAGAAAAGGAAAGAATATATAATATACAAATAGTGCATTTCCTGCAAGTATCATTTACGTCCTCTCTTCATAAGCGTTTCGATCTATCTGCCGTATTTTATATTTTAAATATCAATTATTTCCTGCAAATGTTGCTCTCGGTCCGGTAAAGCTCTACTGACGCGGCCTTAAGGTTGTCGAAACGCGTATGAAGAGAGGACCAGAGTGGTATTTGGTGGAAATAAACTGTATATATTCTTTCCTTTTCTGCGCCTGAAAAGAGAATATATATGTAACAACTATATGAAGATCTGTTCTAAATCTCTAAAATATAGTTAAATTATTTGTTTCGGAATAAAAAATATTTACCAGATTATGGTTAAAGAAGATTTTTCAATTTAATTGAGAGTTAATTTGTCTGCTTTCAGCTATATCATTTCAAATTTTAGTCTGATTCGCAATAAATACCAATCTGTGTGTTTCAAAGCATAGACCCGCAGTCACAAACAGTTTGATTGCATTGCAAATGTCGTAATGAAAATGCATTTTGGACGAAAATATGGAAAGCTAAGGTTAAAGCGAAATATTAACTAGTCTGTTTTGTCTCTTCTGTCAACAAAAGTTAAAAATTTCATATTGGACATAATGTTAATTAAAGTATTGACAAATACAGGTTTATTTTTAACAATTTCGATGATACAAACAAGCATTTATGAAAACACCATATAATAAAATAAATAAAATAGTCCTGGAAGCAAAAAAATATTTCTACAATCCGCTTCCTAAATTAAGTCTTCAGAGTCACAATATTAAATCAATTTTTTTATGGCTAAATAAGAAATATTTTGTTTCTTTCTTTTTAGGTATTTATTGATTTAAAATTTTATTATGTTCAGAGATCCATAACAAAAATGTTTCCATTTTTAAAAGCTCTAGGATAAATAAAATACAGGTCTTACGGTAGTCCTGAAGTTATGTACAATTTGGACAACTTGAAAAGTATCTTTATTCTGGTCTATTGCTATGAAACGTTGCAAGTTCAAGTGTTTCGATATTTTGTACATTACATGGTTTTAAGAAACAGTTAATAAGTGTCCTAAAGAGGATTGCTTTGGTTGGCAATAAATATGAGTTTTGCTTTTAGTTGGTTAGCTATATAGATTCAATTATGCAGTGCTTAAATTTCGTGTGGCACTTTACCTTATCAACTTAACAAATCTGGATGCTTTTGTTTGCATCTCTAATCATTATCCAGTATAAACTGAAGGTTTTGTCTTAAGGGTACAAGCCTATATAGGAACTGTGTCCATTGAAGCGTACAGCTCACTGTACACACCGCAATGATATTGTGTTACGAAGTAGAGGTTGCCAACGATTAGATATCTCAACACTGGGTATACTGATGAGATTCCATTATTATTTGTAATGTAAGCTACTTCTAAAAATTTTCGTTTTTTCATCTTGGGTTCCATATATATTGCCGCAGCTTCAGACCACTTTATATGGTGTTGTTTATCCCCCCTCTCTTTCTAAAGGTTGTACGATTTTTAAAAGAAACTTGGCCAGTGCATTTGTTGGAGATTGGTTTCAATGGTATGTTCGTTTTATGAATTTTCGGTAGTCCATAAAGATGTAGTATACTAATGTGCCATTAGGGGAATAATCAAAACTAGACTTTCAAATGATACAACAGTATCAGACCGAACAACGTTACTACTAGACGAGGTGATGGACCTTTTTGAGTTTTGCTTGCGTAGTGCTTACTTTTAAGTAAAGGACAAGTTCTACGCTCAGGATGATGGGCTTCCAATGGGTCCTGCACTCTCTCCAGTGGTTGCCAATATATATATATATATATATATATATATATATATATATATATATATATATATACAGGTCTGGAAAATCCACACCAGAAACTGGACGTTCCTTAAGTAAAATAAAGAAAATACTATATTATTCATCAAATCAGAATGAGACAGAAGAATAAGCATCGTAAGTATCGACATACGTGTAAATTGCCAGTTTGGCCCTCGGATGAGAGGTAATCCAATGCTGGCGCGGTTAGACCGGGCGGCAGCATACGCCACGCTCTAGCACAACAAGAGGATTTCAAGTTATTTACTTTCATTCGGCCGTCGAAGCGTAAGTACCGTGTTTCGCGCCAAATTTTTTTGTTACAATGGTAGTTTATTCCACGGAACTAAAAGAGCACATTATTAAGCGGTTCACTATTCTGGTAAATAATCAGCAGATTTGTATTTATGTGCGAAAATCATCCTGTCCCTTGAAAATTTAGAATTTTGGAAATTATTAAAAAATTTGGGACAACCGGTTGTCTAAAAATTTGTAAAAAATGCACTGATAATAATGAGGAGCTACCGGTTCCTCAAATTAGTGAAGAACGAGCAAATCGGGGAGACTGACGTTTGTAGTTTAGCAGAAATTAATTTTCCTTGCAATAGTACCGTAATTGCCTAAAAACTTGATATGAACGCTCGAACAGTTCGGAATATTTTAAAGCTAATAGGGATATAAACCCTGAAGTTTTGGCAAATACGCGAACCATATTTTACAATAGGCTGGGTTATTGTCGCGCTCAAAGTGGAGGCCTGTTTGAACACCTCTTGTAGACTTTTAGGTGTTTTTGTTGATTTAAATTGAATTTAATTATTTCTTTATTTATTCACAATTACTGAACGTGTTACTTTTATTTTTTACCAGAATAAAAGTTTATTTTTGATAATGATTTTTAATTTTAAAGTGGTCTATTAGCTTATTTACTTAGAAATTACCGTTGCGTTTCACTAGTGTTTTTATTAGAATAAATGTTTATTTTGTAACAGAAATATCAATTTTCTTTACGCTCAACGCCCAACAAAAACTAATTTTTTTGTATTTCGACTATTTGATGTATTTAAAACAATCAATATATCAAATAGTCATTAAATATTCCAAATTCAGTCGATTACGTTATAAGTTTAGACGAAAAGTAAATACACCCTCTCATTCGTTTCAAGGTACTGTTCGTCTTCGTATCGCACGGAAGTTAGCGGTGGTAATATTGCGGTAAGCGTTCCCTATGATCTTCTGTCCGAACTATCTGAAAGAAGTTAGACGGGCTTAGTGGGTTAGAATTTGAGAAACGGCCAAAATAATTTCTAGTTAAGAAATTTAAAATAGAAGTTTGGCTATAGTAACGCTTTTATTAAACCTCGGTAATATGAATGGCCAGTAAAGTTTCGTCTCAGGTTAAAGGCAACAGTATTGTGGTTGCGTCGCGCCCAGTTATATTTGTGCGCCGCTCTTCTATTTGACACTGGATTGCCGAGAAACAAATATCAACGATTACAAAATTGGGCTAAACAGAAAGGCAGTAATATATTTTTGCCGTACTCTGGTGTGTAAAATACAAAAAAAGCATGTTATCCACATGACGAGTATCTAACTTTTACTAAATCAAAAGCCGAGGTTAAATTCCAAGGCTTACTGGATCATACAGTGGATCGAATTATATTGCTTAAAATTAGACTCCCTTGAACAAATCGATAAATTAGATTTATAGATATGAGTTTCATTTGCAAATGGAGCTTCGATGGAACGTCAGGTCAGAGCCAGTACAAAATGAAATTCACTGATCCGACTATTTCTGATACAAACTTATTCCTAACCGCTGTTATTCTACTTCAATTAGCAGGTATTAACACGCAAACTCAACCAGAACAGATTGTGTTGTACAATTCCAAACCCTCGTCTACTATGAATTGCGGGCCTCTAAAATTTGAATTTATTAAGAAAACCGAACAAAAGTCTTTAACTAAAATAGAAAATTATGAACTCAAACCAGACAACTTGCACCATATAATAGAGTTTTCTTTGCCACCCGAGCTTCAGTGCAGTACAACTTATCTATGACGATGGCTAGGTGAATGCTTTGGCTGGAGCGAAATCGGTCCAACATTGTTACTTCTGCCAAACAACATCTCAGTTCAACAACATTGATACTGTGTCTCAGTAAATACACAGTATTTCAAGCTACAACCATTATAACAAGAGTAAAGCGAAAACTGATCCTCCGGTTTCCCGTCATTTTGCAAACTATTAGAAGCGGACATTAAACTGCAATGGAGAAGTTTTGGGAATACAAACTTCAAACAGCAAGATTATTCTTCAAAGGATATTCTTGGTACAACATTCCAACAGGAATTCACAAATGACTTTCTTCATTGACCAGACATCATAGCATTTGCAATATCACCGATAGGTAAACTATCGCAAGATGCACAAAAAGCAACGGACAAGTTGATAAGAAACTATCGTCTAGACTTTGCCCGAAAATCTTGTCGAAAAAAAATATGGAGGATGTGTTCCAAAACTTTTGGCGTCAATGGATCCTTACACTGTTTTTGACATAGTAAGGATTCGGATAACAATTCATACGTATTGGAGAATGAGAAAAGAGCTGTTAACACAGAAGGCAGTGATTAAAAAGTTCTTTTTATTATTTTTATTACAGTCGTAATAACAAAAACGAAACCAGAAACTACCGATGAGAAAGAATGTGTTTACAAAGTTCCATGTGAGTGTGGTGAAGTGTATATTGGAGAAACCAAGCGACTACTAGAAGTAAGAACTCGTACACCAAAAGGGGAAACGTCGAGATCAGGTATTGCGGAACACGCCCGGGATAAAAAAAAAACACCATATAAAATGGTTTAAAGTTGCGACAATATATATGGAATCCAATATGAAAAAAAGAAAATTTATAGAAGCAGCTTAAATTAAAAATAATAATGGAATCTTCAGTAAACCCAGTGTTGAGATACCTAATCTTTGGTAACCTCTACCTCGTAACATCAAATCATTGAGGTGTGTGCGGTGAACTAAAACTTTGCGCTTGAATGGACACAGTCCTTATATAAGCTCGTAGCCTTAAGACAAAAGATTATTTATCCTTGATAACAACCTAATCATAACGTCGTAAAAACAAACAAAAATAAAGACAATGCAAGTCCGACAACAACATTTTAGTCAAATCAGGATACGCCAAGCACTATTTAAAAAAATGTGTTTCAAACTATGACTTACAGCTAGGACATGCAACTTATTTTGAATTACATTGAATATATAGGAAAAATTTAAAATTATAAAACGTTGCTCCTTAAAAATATACAATGGTGTCAAGTCACCTAAGAACCCTCCATATTTTTCTCTCTCCTTGGAACTTTATTTGTACTCTCAGGTATTTTATGTAACCGAATCAAAATATGAACTCCAATTTTGACTGGCACCCACTTATTTCTAGGGATGCGGAATGATATAGAAAATTATATTAAATTAAGTATCTTTTGATTTAAAAAAAAATAATCAGATATTAATTTATTTAAACAAAACAAAAGTGTGCTAAGCAACTACATTTATTTTATTGTCATTTCCTTTTTTTTTGTAATTAGTAATGTTTTTTAGGTTGAGCAGTATTTTGAAAACACAGAAGTTTCCATGGTATCTCATAAATAACCTAAATTTACTGGAAAATACTCCAAATGATGTATAGAAAGGTTATTTTTATTAACAGACTCTTCAGGATGATGGCAATTCGTCTAACCAAACTTGTGTTTTTGAATTTCTGTATTGTAAATATACATGCATGCGTTCCATACCTTTTTTTCAATAGGTTGTTCTAAAGTTGGCGTCAATTTTTTTTTGGTCTCGCTTAAAAGTGAAAATATTTCCTTTAAATGTAGAAAAGTATTTTCTTCTCTATACAAGGTTTCAACAAAAATTCTCCTAATTCCTAATTTTATGTGAAGTGGAAGTAAATATAAATTTTGTTCGTCAACCAAAGATTCATGGGCCACGTTTAATGACAAGGTGCAGTTTTTCCGCAAAGGTAGTATTATTCTATAATGTAATGTTCAGGTTGAGCCTATTTGCATAAAAAGTAATAATATTTAGTATATGCTCCTTGTGATACTTTAAGTAATCATACTACATCGAAATTAGCGCAAATCTGTTATTGATGTTTTTCTCTACTGATATGTATTATATGGCAGCTTAATTTTAGGCATCGAGTTGGGAACGTCATGAGTTCCTCTATTTTTTGAGGGATTTATGACCGCATTATCCCTTTGACCAAGTAAAAGAATTACGCTAAGAATTAAATATAACTATTTTATTGGACAAAATAGACCACGTACCATGTCATATCCTCCAAGAATGCCTTGATATAGACAAAAGTAAGCAATTTTGCTTTGTGTGATTGCATTGACTACTTCTCTCAAGACTTGTGTGCTGTATATTCATCTTAAATTCAATTTTGGACTAATTAAGCTCAAAAATACCAAAAAAGATTTTAAAAGGAGCATTTTGATTCAGAATATTAATTATTTCAATTAGCAAGTTAATAAATAAATGAAAGCATTATATATCAGTATTGAGAACATTGTAAAATGTAACAAAAATCCTTCTTTGTTTACGTCAAATGTATCTAGAAAGTACACAAATGTATTTTCAAATTACAGTAAATTTTTGTTTTATAAAGCATCGCATCACATCCAAAAGATCTGAATTCCGATGCAAATGACATAACGAAAATGCAGTTTGAATTTGAACTCTGAAAAGCTTTAATCAAAGCGAGATATTATTCGATTTGTTTTGTTACCTAGATAAACTATGTTTGTCGTATAAAGTGTAATAATAGTTTACCAATTACTGCAACTATAACGTAAAATCTAAAATATCTAGTTTTAATAAAAAAGGCGAGTAAAAGAAACTGTATATAAAGAATATGCTATGATGTTATACCTTCCCTAACTACCCTCTGGTTGTTGCATTTCAAAGTCCTTATATAAATTGTACTGCAAATTGAAAAATGTAAAATATATATGATTTATTAACTCGGTAACAACTTCCAGAATCTTTAATGCCAATATGCAAGGTTTAAAAAATTTTACAGGTTAGCAATGGTACACAGGCAACCATAAGAGATTACGTGGTCATATGCTAATAATAAAACATACAATTATTATTAGTATGGGATGCTTTCACCTTAAAAAAGTTTTTTGTGTCTCCTCAACATTTTGCAAAATGTGCCTTAAGTGGCTTATGCATTGGACCTTCCAAATGATAATTTATTCTAGGAAGTGTAGGTTTCTTAAATATTGTTAAATAAACTAGAAATTATATGGTCATTTCTAAATTAGAAAATCCCTAGTGTTTGAAAGTCATAGACAATTATATTTTCCGCCGCCAAAGTGGACGCTCAATCCCCTCAAATTTCGTCTTGTCATACACTCGTATTCTAGTGACACTGCTCTGCTATCCACCGTCAGTCTGTGGCATAGTAGTGTCAAGTGCGATATTGGTACGCGAATAGTGAAATGTAGGGTACATGTTGCTGCGCTAGTCTAATATTTAGGAAATGAAAGGCACTAGACGAAAGAACACTATTGCACGGTTAACAATAATGAGTACTTTCTTGAAGTTGCTACCTCACAGTAGTCTGATGGTAGCAGTTTTTCAGAACATCCGTATATGGAAATAACGAACCATATACCGCACTACTATATGCGTGATTTTCCACGCTGTCACTGACCAGCGTAAAAGAATCACGAAAATGACCGAATGACAGTGTCGATTCCTTTCCTAATATCCTACCGTTATTGGTCGACATTGTCGCGGACCCTTATAAACACAGACAGTATCAGTTCCTTTTTTTCCATCCTACCGTCACCTATACACACACGCATAACATGACGTCAGTTTCTTTAGTTAGCTCCGTAATGGCAGGAACTGGTTTAACCACCAGGTGCTTAACCTGTGTCTATCTTTAAGAGCGCATAATAACTATCGCTGCCCCTCACGACCAGGGTTACCACCCCGAGGTTATCACCGCTTCGTAGAGAACCACCGCGTACAAAAACGTCTCCTACCGCCAAGCGATGACGGGTTAAAGCTAAGATATAACGTACCGCCGCCGGTCAAATAGCACTAGGTGCCGTGAATAGCGTTGCCAATTTTAATAAGAGGCAACTTGAATGCCGTCACGAATTGTTAGTAGGAGGCTTCGTGAATAGCGTCATGATAATACAGCCGGGTTACCGTCTACCGTACCGCCATCACACAATTACTACGAGGCGCTATAAGTAGCGCATATACATACTCTTGCCTTCCATACCGTCTATTTGGATTTGTTTCTGTTGTATTCTATCTTAGATTGTTAAGTTAGTTTTGGGCCATATTATAAAGTATGGAAGACAGGATACAGGTTTACCATGTTTACATTTCAGATAATAATTGGCAGCATATATATATATATATATATATATATATATATATATATATATATATATATATATATATATATATATATACATATATATGTGTGTGTGTGTGTAATCGAAGGTTTTCGGGTATCCCGTGTATGTGCTGAGTCCCTCTCAGGACTGTAAG
The DNA here is from genome assembly GCA_034092305.1 of Diaprepes abbreviatus. NCBI lineage: Eukaryota > Metazoa > Arthropoda > Insecta > Coleoptera > Curculionidae > Diaprepes > Diaprepes abbreviatus. The sequence goes on along the minus strand of JASJET010000122.1, from coordinate 27,681,775 downwards.
GCAGCTGACGTTTCGGTGAAATCTCATTCACCATTTTCAAAGCTCACTGTATGGCGTCTACGAGCGAATATGCGGCTTTCACGGATTCCTCCGTGTGAGATGCAATAGCAATAGATATATCCACATTATGCCGTTGTAGTGCTGAAATCACATTCTGCAAACGTACAACTATATGCAACTCTGTATATATATATATATATATATATATATATATATATATATATATATATATATATATATATATATATATATATATGTATATATATATATATATATATATATATATATATATATATATATATATGTATATATATATATATATATGTATATATATATATATATATATATATATATATATATATATATATATATATATATATATATATATATGAGTTTGTGTTTATCCGGGAATACTTCCGTTCGTTAGCTATTTCCATAGTTGGAATTTGCAGACGTTTCGCCAGAGTCTCATTTGGCATCTTCAAGTGCTCGTGTCCGTAGTTGACGATGACTACGGACACGAGCACTTGAAGATGCTAAATGAGACTTTGGCGAAACGTCTGCAAATTCCAACTATGGAAATAGCTAACGAACGGATGTATTCCCGGATAAACACAAACTCATATTTCTCCATCCGTGAAACACTAAAAACTAACATATATATATATATATATATATATATATATATATATATATATATATATATATATATATATATATTATATATATATATATATATATATATATATATATATATATATATATATATATATATATATATATATATATGTTTATGAGGCTTTCACGGATTCACCCGTGTGAGATGCAATAGCAGTGGATATATCCACATTATGCCGTTGTAGTGCTGAAATCACATTCAGCAAACGTACAACTATATGCAGCTCCGTGTATAGAATGAAGTACTACACTGTAGCGGGGAGGGTAAGTTTTGACTTTCTTCTCGGTATGGTGGTACAGGTAGGTCATCATCTCGATGGTGGTGGAATAGGATAAATTTGCGTTTTATACCAATTTATTCTAACTGTGCAACCTCTAACACAAAAAGGATAAGATGGGGAGAAGTTTGCATTTACTGTTCGTATTTTACTTTATATATATATATATATATATATATATATATATATATATATATATATATATATATATATATATATATATGTACTTTTGAAGCCTTGTTTAGCGGTAATTTTGTTACCGTTCTCATGTATAAATAAGAAACATAAACCCTTTACGAAGATATTTAGTTTATTTTATTCAGGCGACAAATACGTCTCATTACTTTATAAGTGATATCCTATCCCGTTAAATATAAAATTAAATAATAAGCATTTTTAAAACATATCCCGTTTTTTCCCCAATAGAAATAAACCTTTATGTTTTGCAGAACTGTAATTTAACATCGATTTTTTAACGTGAGCTACTGTTATGATATTTTTTACTTAACAAAGAACTATAAATCAAACGATTTGACACCACGTGTTTGAAACGAGCAAAATGGATTAGTTTTTATTTGAGCGATTATTTATACGTTTTCGAAGGGTTTAGAAACCTGGTTTCTATAGATACCTGCAATATAATAACCAAAAACCTTTTCGTAAATTAGTTTCGACAATAGCAAACCTGGCTAAATACCAAGGATAAGTCTTCGGCTCCATATGCTTTTGAGATAATAAGACTTGAAGAGATTCAACACTTTAAGATATCGCTACAGAAGGAAACTACCAGAGATAATTTTAACGCCTTCAGTTTACTCCACATTATTGTACAAAGGCTCACAGCTAAATTGAAAGAGGTCGAGATTCTTCTTGCCAAGGAGCGACCTGTGATTTTTAGATCAGATTTCTTTATTTCTATTCAAGAGTTAGTAAATGACAATATATTTCTCTAGGTTGTATAATGTATTCGCAATCATTTTTAACGCAAAAAATTTATAAAATAACCCTCTTAAATTTGAGATTTACAAGGTGCGACTATAAAACAACGAAGTCCATGCTTTTACAGAAGAAGTACGCATGCGCCAGAGGTAAAAGACCTACAGTGGTGTAGCGTGAAGCCTTCTCTTTCAAATGCGGCACCTCTCATGCCTGTAAGACAAATCAGCCAGGCCGGGGCTATTGATTGTATACGAGCTATTTTTTTGATTTGCCGAAAAGTTGATAAGTGTAATAATAGAGCAACGAATTATTGTGAAATTTGACATGAATCTTGGAAAAACTACTACTGAAACTTATCTTTTACTAAAAAAAAAAGTGAATGAGTATTTATCATGTTCACGAGTTTTTGAGAGGCTTAAGCGTTTTCAAGATGGTCGGAAAGACGTTGAAGATGATTTACGTCCCAGTCGCTCTTCCACGGCAAAAACGGATGAAAATATTGAAAACATCGATAATCTGATTTGTTTTGACAACCCGTTAACTATTCGTGTAATTGCTGAAATGGTAGGAATTGACAAAGAATATATAAGGCAGATTTTACATAACAATTTTAACATCGTAAAGTGTGTGCGATAATGGTGCCTAAAATTCTCTCAATCGGACAAAAGAAAACTCGCGAACATGTTTGTACTGACACTGTAAAGGTTACTGAAAATGACCTGAACTTGTTGGGAAGAGTGATAATATGTGAAGAAACTTAGTTTTTCACTTATAATTGTGAAACTAAGCGCCAATCTATGTACTGGAACCAACTTAAAAGCTAAAAAAGCTCGAATAAGGAAATCAAGATTTAAACCCATGAAGATTGTTTGTTCAATATTCATGTTATTGCATGCCTTCATGGGTTCCTGTCTTGCGGTTCTTGCTAAACTCTGTGAAATATTAAGAAAAAATGGCCCGAATTGTAGAAGAACAAGTTGTGGGTTCACCATTACGACAACGCGCCAGCTCATTCTTTATTATCTGTCAAGACTTTTCCAGCTAAGTACTATATCGCAGTGTTGGACCATCTGCTGTATTTGCCTGACCTTGCATCGTATGACTTTTGTCAGTTCTCCAAGCTCAAATCTGCATTAAAAGGAACAATATTTTAGTCCTTTGAAGCTGTTGAAGAAAAAACGGCACGTGACATGAAGGAACTCACATAAAAATACTTTCAACACTGTCTTCAAAATTCTCATGGAGCATTGTAGGGTTAGAGGACGGTGTATATTAAAGACATAGACTTATCTTAGACTTTTACCTCTAATGGATGCCTGGGAAACTATTTTATTATACAGTAAAAAGTAGTAAAATAGCAAGAAATGCGACAATGCAATGCTGCCATGTTGTATAGTAAATCTTAAGGACGGTTTCAAGTTTTTTATCCCATCGTTTATATTCATTTAAATTTACACAGGAGATATTACCATGAATCGGACTATAAGTTTATATTTATATTGATGAATTTTTATTGATATAAAACAGTACTATATGTTATCCATTTTTTATGTTCAACGGGTGATATACTTAAAATTTTGGAAACGTAAAATATGATTTAAAAACTCATTTTTTAACCGACTAGTAAAAAGGGGGAGATTCTAAATTCGAAATTAGTCAGTCCCATATCATTTGAACCAACAATTTAATTTTGTTCAATTTTCCAGAACTGATATGGGGAGGTTTTCGGGCTTGTACATAACGAATTATTTTTTTTTTAATTCAATATGGTGGACTAAATATTTTGTACCTCTTAATTTTGCCCAAAATTGGTACTGGGTAATTTGTGAGGGTACAAAGTACTAATGTAAAATTATTTTAAAAAAATTTAATATAGTGGATTAATTAATTTAAAATTTAAGATTGGTATTTGAAGAACTCTCAGAATCAAAGAATTTTTTTTGTTCGTTTTACTTTTATTTGCAATAACTTTCGCTAAAATGATGCGATATTGGAAGCATCGCGAGATACACTATACATTTTGCTTAGTACTTAGTTCAAATAATATTTATGGATCTCATCGTCAGATTAGTACTAAACGGCACAAATAACTATTAACACGAGGAACAAACAAACTATAGTAAGAAAACAATCAATACCCAAAAGATCTTATAGGTCAAGGTGCTGTTAAGGGTAAGAAAAGCCTTAACGGCCCACGTACAATATACAAGAAAGCATTTACAAATAAAGTCAGTTATAGAATCATTCGCATTCTAGTTTGTTATTCACATTTTTTGTGTAATAAGTTAGCACCGACTTCAAAACTTTCAATTCCATATAAAAGATTACATTATTTTTCGCTTTTTAGCGCTTTTTAGAAGGCGGTTCAATTTTTAATAAATATTTTTGTCATAAACTTTCATTTTTATGTGGAAATAAAATCTAGAGATTTCAATAATAGATTGACATCACGCTAATTTTTTAATATGAGATCTATGAGATGTCTATGTTGAAGGTGATAACAACTAAATATATGTAATTAAAAAAAATATTTTATATCAATAGTCTCCTTATTTTATATTCACACCTCGAATAATAAAAAGAAAGTACCAGATGTAGTCTAAAGATAATAATAATAATAATTCTTCATACTTTTGGTACCTTTGTGTACCTGGTATGAGTGAATATTCCCTGGAGGGAGTGCGAAGCCGTCTGGCTTGTAAATCAAAAACAATAATGAATATTCCCTGGAGGGAGTGCGAAGCCGTCTGGCTTGTAAATCAGATAATAATATTATACTATTACCGTCCGAAAATTCATGGGAAATGCAGGAGACAACGTCACCTAGGACCCGATAACATGGAAAGGGTTCCCACAGAGCTTCATACTTTTGGTGTCTTTGTATGCCTGGTATGAGTGAATAATCCCTGGAGGGAGTGCGAAGCCGTTTGGCTTGTAAATCATGTATAATAATAATAGTATATTTACTTTAGAAAAGTTAAACCTATTACAGGTAGGAAAAGTGCCTTATTACAAGTACAATCCGGAGCCTATTCTTGAAAACAACCAGTTCAAGTTATATTGGGACCGAACGGTTCTGACGGATCAAACAGTAGCTCATAATAGACCAGACATTATACTAATAGATAAAATTTCTAGGCGAACTACACTAATCGACATTGCGGTGCCTAACAACAACAACCTAAAGCCAAAATATAACGAGAAGATCGCCAAATACAGAGATCTGGAGGTCCAAATCCGAAGACAATAGGCAATGAACAGCGTCCAAACGATTCCCATAATACTGTCAACAACTGGAGTGATACCGAAGAACCTCCTGCAGAACATCAAGGGACTGGGCCTTGGTGAGCATCTTTATAAACCGATGCAGAGGGCAGTTCTCCTAGCAACCGCGCGATCCGTCCGAAAATTCATGGGAAATGCAGCAGACAACGTCACCTAGGACCCGATAACATGAAAAGGGTTCCCACAGAGCTTCATACTTTTGGCGTCTTTGTATGCCTGGTATGAGTGAATAATCCCTGGAGGGAGTGCGAAGCCGTTTGGCTTGTGAATCATGTATATTTACGGATCAAATAAATACAATCCACTTCAAAAATAAAAATACAAACACTATTTAAAACAGTCAAAATTAAAAAACTTACAAATCTAAACATCCATTAAAGTGCTTCAAAGACAAGTATTGACAATATTAACTAATTTTTCAAGAACTGTAAAATTTTCAATTTAAAGACATTAACAACAACAATAATAATAACAATAATAGTACATTAACGGATCAAACATATACAGTCTATTTCAAAAATAAAAAATACAAACACTATTTAAAACAGAATCAGAATCAAGAAACTTACAAATCTAAGAATGCATTGAAGTTCTTCAAAAGACAAGCATTGGCAATTGACAACATTAACTAGTTTTTCAAGAATTGCAATATTTTCAATTTAAACACATTCACTGGCAAATGATAAATATCAATGTCAGTAGAAACTGAATTCATTTCCCTACACATTCGAGAAATAGGACTGTTAATGCCATAATTCGTTCGATAATATATCACCTCAAACAAATCGTGCGCTCTAAAAGCTCTTGGAGGAACCGATAATCCAATATTATTGAGTAGTTCGGGAGAATCAATACAAGAGTTAACAATCTTATAAAGCAGAACGAGGTCAAGATATATGCGCCTCACACATAATGGTAGCAACCCCAAAGCATCGGCAGTATCATCATATACAGGCCCCTCCCGCTGCATTCCCTGTTTAAAGGCAATGAAACTTAAAAACTTTCTTTGTACTCTTTCCACTTTTTCTTTGTATGTAAAATAATGAGGTGACCAAACTTGGGACGCATATTCCAAGACTGATCGAACTACAGAGCAGTATATCACTTTAAAACAATCTACACTATTAAAATCCTTAAGCATTCTCTTCACAAACCCTAGCAACTTCAAACTTTTGTTCACAATATTATCACTATGTGTGTCGAAGCGAAGGGCCCTATCAAATGTAACACCCAGATCCTTCACACAGTCAACACGATTAATCGTGTTATTATCAAGAAAGTAATCAAAAGTTATCCAATCCCTTTTACGACAAAAACTTATAATGGAGCATTTATTAATATTGAGGTGCATAAAATTTAATTTACACCATTCAGAGAATCGAGCTAGATCCCGGTGAATGCCCTCGCAGTCGTTGCTACTCCCGACAACCCGAAATATCTTTAAATCATCTGCATAAAAAAGACATCTACTGAAAGTTATGATGTCCTCAATATCGTTAATAAAACAGTTAAAAAGGAGCGGGGCGAGGTGAGCACCCTGAGGAACACCAGAGGTAACATGTATATCAGATGATTCACAGCTGTTAATTTTTACTCGCTGTACTCTATCAGACAGATAACTATTTATCCATTGTAGAAATGATCCATGGATGCCCAAGCCTTCCAGCTTGTAAATAAGAAGCTGATGGTTAACTTTGTCAAAGGCCCTGGAGAAGTCAGTGTAAATAGCATCCACTTGACACCTCCTCTCCAAAGCCTCCACCAAGTACTGCTCATAAACAAGCAGATTAGTAGTAGTTGATCGACCTGCCATAAAACCATGCTGTGAAGTCGCTAACACATGCCTCACAAGAGGACACATCTTTTGGTAAACAATACCCTCAAAAATCTTACTAAATAGTGAAAATTTCGAAATTCCACGATAATTTTCAACGTTAGCTCTGTCTCCATTCTTATGGATTGGCGTAATGTAAGTAGTTTTCAATAATTTTGGAAAAACACCCGTTGATAATGAGATATTAAAAATCTGAGCCAACACTGCAGACAAAACACCCTGACAATTCTTTACAAATATGACTGGTATCCCGTCGGGACCGGTACCCAATTTACTGTTCAAATGATCTATTGCATTAAACACGTCCACCGGCTCAACTTGAAGGAAACTAAGGTTTACAGTTTTTGTGTAATTAAAAGTACGGGTATCACAATCTTCATGCGTGTAGACTGTGTAGAAAAAAGCTCTAAAGAGCTCTGCTATAGCAGTTGAGTCCTCTGCTGTAACATTATTATGTGACATACTACTTGGAAGAGAAAATTTCGTATTCTTGGCATTAACATATCTCCAGAAAAACCTACTATCAGACTTTATAGAGTCTTCAATGCCAGATATATGGTTTTGATAATTGTATTTATATGTGTACTTACATAGCTTACGTAACTCTGAAAATAAAATGTAATAAGAATTGAAATTGGAAATTTTATATTGTTTGTGGGCTTTATTTTTTTCAAAAATCAGAGACTTTAATTCTGGACTGAACCATGGCGGAAATTTTTTATTTTTTGCTTTAGCTTTAGGGACATAGATATCAAAGCAACAATTCAAACACTGATAAAACGTACTTAATATTAAATCAACATTATTCTGCGTCATTAATGAGGGCCAATCAAAATTTGCCAAGAAAAAGTTCATTTCCAAATAGTTGCAGTGTTTAAAATCATTATAGTAGTATTCGAAATTCAATTCATCAAATTTTGTGGGTAGCGGAATTTCTAAATATAGAGCTGGATGATAAACATCACAGCGCGTAATGGGTTCTGTGCAAATGACAACTTTAACATCTGAACCACTGCTAAACACCAAATCTAATATGTTACCCGAGACATTCGGAAATGAATTCAGTTGGTACATATTTAAATACGCTGACAAATCTGATAAAAGTTCTGATTGTTTATTTAAGGTTCCCATGGGAATCGCCCCAAACTCATTATTACTCTACAACAAACCTGGCAAGTTGAAATCACCACACATCAAAAAATGATCACACTTGTACTCTTCTAAAAGACAGTTCACAGATGAACAGTACTCCTCTTATACTTCTACTTGTGATTGTTGAGGAATATACACACAACCCAAAATTAATTTATACCGATTTATGGTGACCATAACAAAAACCTGTTCGACAGTTTTATTTGTTGATTTGAGCTGGTAAGATGAAAGATTTCTTACGGCAATCATAACTCCACCGCCACGTTGACTAACACAAGATGATAAACTTCTAATGCTATTAGTTATTATGATATATTTTTAAAGTTACTTTAATGATTTTCTAAATTTCCTAAGTAAAAATTACAAAAACATTTTTAGATATTTAAATATTAATGATTTCGTAGATTTTATCTACATTTAAATTCCCGATTTGCTAGAGAGTTTTAATTAGAAAATCAATAGTTGGTTTTGAACCAACACGAGTATCGTTAAATTGTTCCTTCGACTGTGGATTACATCCTAATAGCCCTAACTAATTTAAAGCTAACAATTTTGTGTCAAATGTGGCTGACCACTTAGGTCAAGTGATAGAAGTTCAAAATTTAACAAATGAGAGCATGCAGAAACTATGTTAAATGGCAATATAGAAACATATTTTAACAACGGAAGTCTGTTTAACTTTAAGGCATTCTTTCTCTGCGAATGGTGCTATTTTTATGATAATATGATATATATATATATATATATATATATATATATATATATATATATATATATATACTTGATCACATATGTTCTACTACAGAAATAATAGTACCTGATCAAAATTCTAAAAAATGAATAAACTCTGATTCTTAAAGGAGAGTGAATAATTATAAAAAAAAACTTAGTAAAAATAGTAAATCAGCAGTTAAAATAAATATGTAAATTTTGTTAACATGTCTGTCAGAGAGTTAATTAAAACTTATGCAAAATCAAAGGTAATAGAAGAGCTTCTCGCATACGAATCAATAATATAGTTCTTCTGCACTACATGAGAAATTTGATAGTCATTGCAATGCATACGATATTTATTGACAGTATGTATACTATAAGTGTACCATCAATGGATTAAAAAGAAATGCTTAATGTCTTTATAGCAATCAGAATTAAAATGCAAGGTGCAATAATGAGTTTTAGTTGTCAAATATCTATGCAATTTTCAAAATATCCGCTCTGCTGTTAATATAACAGTTTTCCTAATAAATTAAAATATGATGGCACAATATTATTTTATAAGAATTTGAATTATGAATTGAATTTTAATTATAGCCAATAATTACACGATATTAAATATTACATTAAATGGGCCACAGGGACGGAATTCAGCCTAAACCGTACGAGAATGCAATCTGTATGCCGAATTATCTCCCCAAAAATCAAATATAGTAGTCGGAGGACGAGGAAATACATTGGACGGGCGTGGGCCTTTTTCTTTTCTCTTTTTTCCTTTCTCTAAGCGAAATCACAAAATAACAAGTTAATAAAAAGTTAACAGAATAACTTGGTAAAAAGTTTTGATTCTTTAAGACGAATTTCCCTATTTCTCTTTTAAATAAGGGTAATAATACATTGTCGTATAAACTTTAGGAGCATATTAAATAATTTTGGAACGTAGTATTTAAAAAATTTCTGGCATAATGTTCCAGGTAAAAAAGGGACAGAAAAATTTTCATTTATGATAGAACGGGTTTGGTAATTATGAAAAATAGATGGGCACCGATCTGAACTTTTACTCAGATAACACAAATTCCTTTCGATACATTATGTGTAAATCGTCGATGCGATACAAATAAGGCCTTTTAAAAGAATCTTAAGTGCATTATACAATATCTGAGAACGGACTTAAACAAAGTTCCATAAAGTATAACGAAAAAATTTTGATGCATTACTTCTCTGAGTTGATAAAACTCATAAAACATAACTCTAATTTTTTAAATTAATTAGGAAGTGTGCTCATCTCATTTCAAATTTTGAGCAATTATGGCACTCAAATACTTCCTTTATTTTACCCACTTTTTTAATTTTAATGCAATTACAGAATTTTTATTCAACGTGTTGGATTATGTAGCCTTATAAAATATCCATTCAATTGATCGAATTTTGATGCGAAAAAAGCAACGGAGCATTGATATTACCTACAGGGACCAACCTCTGTCTTGACATAAGTGTCCTACAATTATCTCCTAAAAGACAATTACAGCATCATCCAGTTATTTATAATTTTTACTTTTTGGGTTCGATTTTGCAAATAATCTCTAAATAATGTTAAAGTTTCGTTTCTGATATCAAATTCCTCATATCTCTGAATTACTTTTTCATATGCAACAGTATCATAGGTCTTGGTTAAGTCAACAAAATCTGCTATACATTTTTTTTTCTTTTGAAAGTAAAAATTTAAATCAATTAGTAGTTGAAACACTGCATACTCCTTTAAAACATTTTTCAAAAACGTTAATTACGAAACGAAAGATTTGTTATATGCATTGGAGGTTTTACAATATGTGTATATATTTTATTAATTGAGAAGTTATATTATCTTCACCAAGTGTAGAATTGTCCCTGAGTAAGTTTATATGGAGTATTATTTTATTTTCTGTAACCGGTGTTAGGAAGAAAGAGTTTGAGGATGTAAATTTGGTATAATCATTATGAATTAAATTATTTTTAGTAACAATCTCTCCCTATTTTTATAGAAAAAATTGTTAAATATATTTGATTTATTATTTTCCCTTACGAAAAAATTTTTATTTTGTTTAGGATTTTTTTATAATTCCGTGAATTAATTGATAAATTTTCATATTTTTGTAATTACTTTGTGACTGAAATGTTATTCTGTTTTTAGCAAAAAATTAATTTTACTTTTTAATTGAAAATAATGGTAAAAACTGCGGAAAAAGATAAAATTGCAGAGAAAAAAATCAACATAAAAACATAATTTATCCTTATTTTATAAAATATATAGCGAAAAAGAAACTCATAAGGAGTTCCATTATTATCAATACGCAAGGCGATCTTACTGCGTCAAGAATATGATTGAGATAATATTTTGTCAAGTAATATTAGTTTGCCATAAGAGAATAGTTTGGAGAAAAGCTGGTATGTCATTAACTTATGACAGGTCCTGCATCTATTGTTCCTACTAATAATAAATAATGAAAATTACAAGAAGTTCTATATGATATATATATATATATATATATATATATATATATATATATATACATATATATATATATATATATATATATATATATATATATATATACATATATATATATATATATATATATATATATATATATACATATATATATATATATATATATATATATATATATATATATATATATATATATATATATATATATATTAAACGAAAAAGAAAAAGAAAATGCTTTTTCTATAACATTTTTAACGATTTTGAGAGAGGTGTGAAAATTTTTAAGGTATTTTTAAAATAATGTATTTTTAAGAAACGATAAGTTGAGAGACCTCTGTACCACAAGGAGTTACAGCGTAACTACAGCAACAACAGGAACTACATCAACACAGGAAATAAAACAACACCAAGACCTCTACTCGTCTAAAATACTATGAGGGAACCTTAACCAGTGTTCACTCAAGCTGGACAACCAAGATGGCGCATGAAATGGACTGCAGCTATTAATGGGTATTTTACAGGGTATCTAAGACAAGAGACAATCGGCTACAAACAACAATTACACGCTGAATTGTGCAGGAAATACCCAGACATGCAAATGTCACAACAGAGAAGAGCAGACTAATACAGGGTTATTCTACGAAGCAAACAAATTTCAGAAACGCAATTTAACATCATAAAAATGAAAATTGGACGCTAAATTCACACAAAATGCCATTGTTTCTTACAGAAGGAGTCACATGTCTCTTGCCTAAGAATCAGCATAATACACAAGATCACCCGCCTTTCCATGCTATTCAAAATGATCACATCCTGCTTGATACAACGTATCCATGCACACTGTGAACAAAACAACATCGTTGCAATTTAGCAAAAAGGATATGCCAGAGACGCAATGAATTGCAAGGGGTAACTTATTATCGATTCAGTCATTTACAATCAGACCTAAACCAAACTAAGGAACTTATGCGCCACCTACGTGGACTACCAAAAAGCCTCCGACTCTATACCACATGATTGGCTGGCAGTTATCCTAAGAATACAATCGATATACATATTGCCTTCTTGTTAGAATATCTCATGTTAACTTGAACAACTAGGATCAAAATTCAAATACCGTCCATCAACAACATGGAGACAGGTACAATCCCAATACGAAGGGGAATACTTCAGAGAGATTCATTGAGCCCATTATGATTCTGCCTTGCCATGAATCCACTATCATAATATTTAAATTCCATCAGATGCGACTTTCGTATTAAGAACAATCATGACGACGTGGTAAGACTAAATCATCTTCTGTATATAGATGATATTAAGTTGATGGCCACCACCAGAAATCAACTGGAACAAGTGCTCAAAATTGTGGAGAAGTTCTCCGAGAATATAGAAGTACTATTCGGTCTTGATAAATGCCGCACTTTAAACACAAGTAGAGGAAAGACACAACCCGGAACATTTAAGTTGCAGAACAGCCAAACCATTGTGGCAATGGAAGCAGAACAGACCTATAATACTTGAGAAATTGAGCAGGTAGAGAAAATGTCACAGTGTAAATACAACCCTAATTGATCCCTATAATTCTATGAATAACCGGTGTCACACCGAAGAGTCTTCTGCTTAATATTAAGAGATTGAGCCTTAGTGAATATGCCCAAGCAAAAGGCTTGGAACCGCTCGGATTGTCCTGAAGTTTATGAGAAATGCAGAGGACTATATCCATCCTTATGATGTCTGGGTATATCTAGGATAGGCGAATGCTCCCTAAAGGGAGTGCAAAGAGCTTTTAAAAATGATGAAGGTGTTAATAAGCCCAGGCATATTTCTAGGAAACTAAAAAAAGTGATAAAATAAATATTCTAGGATATGCAGAACCCAAATGAAAGTAAGACTTAGATGTATCGACAATAGTTAATTACACCATCAACATGTGATAAATAATTCGCAAGAAAAGGTAGCGCTTAAATAGAAAAAAACAGTAAGAGATTCAAAAACAAAATCTCAAATAATGCTAACAGAGAAACAATACTTTCTTTATGAAATAAATATGACGCTATATCTATACCTATCCAGGGGATCGATAGAAAAAAAACTGCAACTTTGTAATTGTTTTTTTAAATAAATGCTGTGGAACACCTAGTTTTTCTACAAATGGGACAAGAATTACAAATAGTAGTATTTTAAACCAACAGAACGAAGTATATTGAAACATTAGGAATCCTTTATATTATGTTCTTATTTAAAAGGACATAAGCTTGCTTATAATATTTCTGAATAAAGTGTTGTCAAAAGTGTATTAACCAGGGGGCACACTTGAATTTCTTACGGATAAAAATATTTTTCGAAATTAGGTAACTTCTAACTTAGAATAAATTGGGTTTTTCTGTTGAATCTGTTGTTGATATTCTGTAGTTTTTACAATTGCTGCTAATTAAAAGGGTTATAAGTTTATCCGTGAAGTTTATATATAAGCGTTATACAATTCCCTTTTTTATTTATAGCCTACAACGATTTTTAATAAAAAATTCGCAATATCTAGCGTATTTTTTAGATATTTTAATATGAACTGTGATATATGATTATGTAATGTATTAAAACCTCTAACGTATCATCAAAAACTATGTTGGGTGTTCCATTTTCAATAATCAAATTACAATGAATAATTTTTTATCCAACCCCTCCTCTATGGATGAACTTTGGGATAACACATTTAGATAACACTTGAAACAATACAATTGAGTCTTTTAAAATTTTATCAACTTTTGAATTTCACCCTGTATCTATAAAACAAAAAAAAATATTTGCTGCATTACTTTTTTGCTAACTTTGATACTTCACGGCAAGCCTTCTAAAGGTATCGAATTTCGGATACGTTGTACAGAGTATGCAATATTTTCTTAGGATACCACAGACAATTTTAGCTACTTGCAAATTCAAATTATTCGCATAATTTCGTTAAAGTGTATCTCTTAATTCGGCCGATATAAAGTAAATATATCATTTATGTCTAAATTAAAATTTTAAATATGAATTTTCCACCTGATTTAAAGCACCATAAATTTTCTTCCAAATTAAACGAATAAGTCATTTATATTCGGTTCAATATTTTATGTAAAACAGATATAGTAAGTTTTAAACATATTTCGAAACATTTTAATACTTTTTGTCCCTAAACTATATATTTTAAATCATATTTTACGTTTTATGACTGATTATAATAAATAAATATTTGAGTTTACTGAAAATACCTCATTTTATGTATGTTTTTATTGGAAATGTGGTTTACACTTTCAAATAAAACAGCCTAAATGTCAAATGTTTGGTGTAAAACGGCGGAAAGTAAACATATGAAAGTATACCATAAAAATAAAAATAAAAGTAATTTGAAATGTTAATCAAACAAAGAATGAGAAACAAACATCCTTTGAAGTTTTAGGAATTAATATAAATTGAGTAAATATTTCTTTTCAAATTATTGTTGACTGTTTACATTTATTTCCAAGACAATGTGTTAAGTTTGCTAGTTGTTACAACAATGGTAAGCTTTTTACTTACTCTTTTATGAAAGGTACTGAAATAATTATATATTGAAATTTGTTCAAAACTGTAGTGGTAAATAATTTGGTAGGCGTTCAGTGAACATTAGGAATTTCTTATGGAAATTAGTTACATCACGTTGAAAATGCAGTTTAATGCATTTCTTACAAAACTGCTTACATCATTCATTCTGTATGTGGCGACGCTAGTGGAATACTAATATATTTTATAAAATGGACTTTTGACCTAAATAAACCATGGTTTGGTCAAAAACAACTCTCGTTAATGAGATATCGAGTTTTTTAGTTGATTCCAAAAATATGGATTCAAATTAAAACTATATAGCCCAGTCAAATAAGGCCTAAAAGTATTCTCGAATTGCTATTCTAGACATGATAATTATTACGCCAATCTGACAAGATGAGTTTGAATTTGAAATTATAACGAATTTTTCGTTTTTTTTCTATTATATCTCTATAAATACTAATGTTGGAGAAAAAATTCATTAGACATAATTTGTTTATCAGTTCTATTAATATATGCTATCCTTTTTTCGAAATAAGCAAAATTATATTGGAAATAGAAAAAATGTGGAAAAAAAGTGAAACATCTATCTCAAGTGAGCGATAATGAAGTTTAAAACCAGCCATGGGTTTTTAGCCTCTAAACACTAACAGCCGGTTTCACTAAGAAGTTTTAAGACTTAGACACGATCTAGTTTCCATGGCAGTAAGATTTTCTAGTCGGCCAGTTTTGTTTTGTTTATGATATTGTTATAATTTATATTAAATATGTGAATAAATAAATACTCATATAAGAATACTAAGAATACAAATTCAGAGGTAGAGCGTTGAAATCGGTAATAGCAATAGTTTTCTCTCGAAAATAGACGAAATTTCCCAGTTTCGCCGCTTTAGTAATAAAAAGAAATGATTTATTCTTATATGTTAAAGATTCAAAACTTGTTTGACTTATTGTTTCACTTATCAATTTAAATCCTCTGCTGTCAACTTAGACGGGTTTTAAAGTTAGACCAAGTAAATGAAATATTGGGGTTAACTTTTACTCTCTGGCAGTAAATGATCCAAACTAGCAAGTGCAACAATAAGCCATATAAGTTTTGAAATTTAAAAATAGAGATTTAAAAAATGATTTTCTCGTATTATTGAACCAGCAAGAATGTAAAATTTTGTTTATTTTTAGGATACAACTATTTCTATTACCGATTCTAAGGCTTTATCTCCAGGTTTTTATCCTTAATATTTCTGTAGAAGCATTTATTGGTTCACATATGTAAAACAAATTATCACAACATCATAAGCAAAACAAAACTGGCTGACTAGAAGATCTAACTCTCATAGCAACTAGATCATGAGTTACACCTTCTTAAGGAATGTGAATGTTACTTTTTAAAGGACTT
Organism: Diaprepes abbreviatus; assembly: GCA_034092305.1. Classification (NCBI taxonomy): domain Eukaryota; kingdom Metazoa; phylum Arthropoda; class Insecta; order Coleoptera; family Curculionidae; genus Diaprepes; species Diaprepes abbreviatus. The sequence continues at coordinate 27,665,450 of JASJET010000122.1, read as the reverse complement.
CTAAAAGAAGAAGGTTCTAAATTGAAGCGATGGATATTTTTTATGCATGTATGTGTACATCAATTACTCCGGAAAGGCGGTACCAATTTGAATGAATTTTTTGCCTTATGTTCAAGAAGTTGCTGCGGTGGTCACATATCATTTTGACCGAAATACGCTGCTAATACAGCGGCCGAGATAGCACATATAATATTGTGGACAAAAAAAATGTGTCCGATTTTCTTCAAAATTGATGTATGGGAGAGTTTTTGAGGTGGTACAAAACGAATCTAAAATTACTATTAAAAAATTTAATATGCCGGATTAAAAATTTTATGTCTTGATTTTGCCCAAAGAAGGGTTTTGAAGATATAAATTACAAATTTGAAATTAGTTATCAAAAATTCAATATGGCGAATCTAATATGGCAGACCAAAAATTTTATATGTCTCGATTTTGTTCAAAATTAGTATAGGGGGGTGTTTGGAGATGTAAATAACGAACTTAAAATTATTTAAAAAAAATTCAAAATAGCGGATCCAATACGGCGTACTAAAAATTTGTTATCTTTCAATTTTTTTCAAAACTGGAATAACAGGATTTTTGAGGATGTAAGTTATGAATTTAAAATTTTTTTAAAAATATTCAATATGGCGGACTAAAAATTTACCATCTCTCGATTTTGTACAAAATTTGTATTGGAGAATTTCTGAGAGTGCATATAATAAATTTTAAATTATTTTCGGAATCGTAGGTTACCAATCTCAAGTTAATTTTTTACAATATGGCAGATACAATTAGGGGGAACAAACAATTTTATATTTTTTTAGATTTTATCCAGATTTATATGGGAGGTTCTTGGAGGATATATTACGGATCTTAAATAATTTTTTTTCAAACTCGATGTGTAGAATAAAATATATCGAACCAAAAAATTTACATGTCTCAAGTGCTTTTAATAATAGTGTTGGGGATTTTGGAGACCTAGGCTACGAATCTAAAATTAATTTCTTAAAATTGAAGATGGTGGACTTATTATAGAAGACTAAACTTTTGTTCGGTACAATTTTATTCAAAACTGATATTTGGAGAATTCTCAGAATCAAAAAATTTTTTATTTTCGGTTTCATGTGGTCTAAAACTTTAGATAAAATGGATATTTTTTCCTACTTTAGAAACTATACTTAATTCAAAACTAAAAATCAAAAAATAAAATTTTTAAGAAAAAATCAAACCTACTTCTCAAAAATCGTTAAAAAATTAAAACTAACGATAGAAATTTTACATTAAGTTGAAATTTTTCAAGACGGCACCAAATTATTACTAAATGAAACAAATAACTACTAACACTAGATATATATATATATATATATATATATATATATATATATATATATATATATATATATATATATATATATAAGCCACGGCAAAAATTCGATTAAAAACAAAGTATTCTAACGTTATTCTCTTTTGAAGAAGGCGGTTCAATTTTTTTATAAAAATAGTATTACTTTATGTGTAAAAATCTTCTTTCACCTGGGAATTTGATCTACCAAACTATATGAAAAAAGGATTCATATATATATGTATATATATATATATATATATATATATATATATATATATATATATATATATATATATATATATATATATGTATATGAAGCAAAGTGCGAACAGTAAATGCAAACTTCGTTTCAACCATATCCTTTCCGTGTTAGAGATTGCACAGTTTGAACAAATTGCTAAGGAACACAATTTATCCTATCCTACCACCATCGAGATGATGGCCTATCTGTACCACCATACCGAGAAGAAAGTCAAAACTTACCGCTACAGTGATATGACAGAGGTACATGTTTCGTCTCTACTAGACTCATCGGAAGCATGCAAATATTGAATGCGGCTTCGCCGACCTCCCGCATGCATATGTATATATATATATATATATATATATATATATATATATATATATATATATATATATATAGCAGGTAGTTTTAATAAAGAAAATAGGTAATTCAAACCAGAAACAGGCCTTTAAGATAATTTTCATGGACTCGTGTCAAGATGGCAAATCTTGAATCAAAAAAAAAAAAAAATTTCCGCAAAATGAACATTATATTCTTTTGAAAACAAGACACTGAAATGTGAAGAAATGGTTCAATGAATGATGTTTACTTGCGATCAATAATCGCGTGCGTATAATACCACTTGGTCGTACAGAAGAAATGGGGTTTTTATACGCCTTGACGAGAGTGTTAGAAAAAATAGAATTTATGAATTACGAACTATTTTACCCTTCGGGATTATTTGTTAAAAATTAAAGTTTTACGTGTTCAGAGGCCAACAACACTGACTAGGTTTAAACCTCTTTATCGCCGAATTGAAAAAATGTAATTATTGTAATTTTGCGTATTTCGAAAATCAGAATATCATATATTGGAAAAAAAATACCACGAACAATTTAAGTTCAAATTTTGAACATTGATATGAAGGCAGATATAACCGAAAAGAGGGCGAAAAATTCATCAAAATTTGAAATGTTTGCAATAAATAATTTCAATTGCCATTCCTGCCATCATTTCAATGTAATTTATCCAGAAACTAAAGAAACTTCAATATCTAATTTGACTGGACTAATATTTAAGAGTGGGCCTTTTGGATAGACTTGTTAAACGCAGGTCAAAAGTAGCCTTTAGATTTATAAATATATAGCAAATAGTTGTCTAATCTAAAATATGTAGGATTTGTGATTGATAGAAATATAATTTTTACAGAAGCTATTTCTGTAAAAAGTGCTCCAAAATCCTAAGTTAATTTCCTAAAAATATTTATCAACCCTTTATAAAACGGTAAAAACGTCATAAAGTTGGTTGATACTTATTATATACCCCTTTTAAATAATATTAGTTCTTTTTTTTAATACTCAGTTAAATATTTAATTAAAAAGAAATATTTTATTTAAATATGCGCTTCTCTTTACAATATAAATTTTTTGGTCACGTAACATTTTTAAATTATTTTGAGGTTTACTAGTACAAAATAAAAAATGTTTAATTTTATTTGAAAAATGTTGGCATTTCAGACACGTATATTTTTATCTCGCAGTATAAATTTCGTATTCGGTTGAAAATTAAAACAGCGTAAAAATTGTATTGAAATTGTAAAAAAAATTGCAACACAAAAATGAGTTGTTAATTAAACCTGATTAAAATTCAAAAAATTTGATAAATGAATAACTGCGAATAGAATTTATTACACCATAATACCAGGATATTTCCATATGTATACACAATTATAAAAGGGTATTTGACTAGTATTTAAAAATTATTTCATATTATTTTTTATTATATTTGATACACACCACATAAATGTCTTTTGGAGAGGTTGTGTTGCGGTTAAAATCAATAAAAAATTTGAATGGTAAAAAGCCCGTTGAAATGCAGTTTGAGTAATGACGCTGATCACGTGACAAGTATGATGTCACATCATAGTAAACAAAGCAGAACTAAATGGTAGTTCGTTTCATTTTTTGAGATATGTATTTGTTTGTCGTTATAAAATGGTTTATAAATGGTGCGTGGTGCCATAATGCACAACAACGTCAATAGGCACTCCAGAAAAGGTGTTTGTTTCTGTTCCATTGGATCCTAAAAGTCAAAAATAGTAGTTAGAACTAGTTTGTATAGATCTCAAATTTATTTACATCTTTTTTCATGTGTGTATATTGTTCCATCGTAAAATAATGCAGTGAATACTGCATGATACCAGTACTCGTATTCACTCTGGTAATTTTAATTCGCACTTATTAATGTTTCTTTTTTTTTTTACAACTATAAAAATTCTGTTAAATGCGCTGATGAGCTGGAATGGAGGGGAACTTTTTTACTACATAGCTACGCAGAAACATACTTAAGCGAAGTTCCAGTTGAATCGCTTTGAAGGCACCATTAAATTACTAACAAAATTTTCTGAGAATTAACTTAAACAAATTTTAAAACGCTCCCATCAACCTAAACTTGAAAATGTGTGTAAAATTAACCATAATGCTTAGAGCAGTGCTTTTCAAGCAGTGGTTCACGAAGCCCCAGGGGTTCGCGAAAAAAATGTTGTTATGGCGGAATTAAAAATTAAACAATTCAACAAGCAACAACCTATAAGGTGAAGAGTGGCTTTGTCGCTGGCGATGCGAGTACATTCTCGAACGATCCAGCAATATTTACTTCGGCGAACCAAGACTTTTTCCGAATGCACACGAAAGAACGAGAATAACGTCTGTCGATATAAAAACGCTTCAGTCACCTATAAGAAAGAGTAGAGTCGACCAGAATCATACGATAAGCTTAAAAACCCCGAGTAATTTGAAAAATATAAATGAGTTAGTAGTTCATGAATAGTGTTTATCAGTTTCTGGAGAAGTATAAGGTCTTGTCTGAGTCTCAGTTTGGTTTTAGAACAGGGAGATCCAGTCAGGACGCAACTCAGTTTTTGATTACCCAGATCCAGAACGCTCTCGATAAAAGTCAACCATCAATGTGTCAGTATGTTTGTGGATTTCTCCAAGGCTTTCGACAATGTCTGTCACAAAATAATTCTAGAAAAGCTCGAAAGCTACGGTTTAAGATGTAAAATTTACAATATATTAAAAGTTATTTGTTAAAACGAAAATAAAGAGTGGAGATTGACGTTGTTGCAAGTGGAGAGAAAAGTAACCTATGGCGCCCCTCAGGAAACTGTTTTGGGCCCATTGCTATTTATAATTGATGAGAGTGATCTGTTTCAATTTGAACTGATTGGAAAACTTGTTGGTTTCGCTAATAATACCGGCTTTTTGCAAGGCTGGGACTGGCAGGACCTAAAATCAAGAATGGAAGAGGACATTGCTTTATTGAAAGATTGGTTTAGTTTTAATAGGTTAACCTTAAGTATTGAAAAAACAAAATATGTTCCCTTTTCCACTTATAAAAGTAATTTACCACAGTTGGGAAATTAGAAGATTGAGGAAGGTGAGATTCCAGAGGCGGCAAATATCAAATACCTCAGGATCATAATTGATAACCAATTAAACTAGAGGACACATTTTGGAAGCCTAGGTTTTCTGCTAAAATTTCTGTACCTTAAGGACTTCCTCACCCCTAAGCATATGAAAATTATACATTATTCTTTAATACAAAGCCTTCTAACCTATGGAATACTAAGCATGGGGGGGGGGGGAGCTTCGGAGAGCAATATAAAATACTTAAATACTTTACAAAATATTTCGTTAAAATCACGTATGGTAGGAACAGATTTTTCCGATTGAAAACCTTTTCCTGGAGTGTAAGTTGTTGGATATGCGACAGTTATATTGATTCAAGATGTACATTTAAAAACAAAATTTCTTTTGAAATGACAACACATCATATAAATACAAGAAATAAATTAGCATATTCGATAGCTACGCAAAAAAAACTCATGGACAAATAACAACGAAATATTTTGCCCCATGGTTGTACAAGGTGCTACCCGAAAAAATAAAATCAATAAAAACATTCAATAAATTTAAAACAACTACCTAAAACTAGATATATGAGCGTGGTAGCAAAGTATTTAATGATTTGTTAAATTTAAGGTACTCGAGATAAATGAAATTAGGTACTGTTTTGAACTGCACGTTTTGACTTTATGTTCGTTGACAAAATTTTTATTAAACTTCTGAAGCTATGATATTTTTACCTAACTAAGGCTTTTGACTAGATAATGACGTAAAAGTAATACTTGTATATTGTAATAAACTTTATTTAATCTTAGATCATATACAAGCATGAAAGTGCTTCAGTGATTTTTATTTCTAAACGTTGTTTATAGTTTTATTGATTATTGTGTTAATTATAATTTTTTTATATTTAATAAACGTTTTTTTTGAATTTGAAAATATAAGTAGTGTAAACCAGTCCTGATTTAGAATCAATAAAGGGTGGGAGTTATAGTGAGTTAACGTCTCGCCATACTGAAAGTAAAAAAAAAGGCGAACAGAGTAAGAAAAAAGAAAAGAAATGAAAATATGACAGTAACTATTTACAAATGGGTTTTTATTTTATTGAGGAGAAGTCAGGAGCTAAACCGCTTTGTGTAATCTGTAACAAATTTCTGGCCAATAGTAATTTAAAATCTCATTTTTGTAGACACCTTGAAACAAGACATCTGGATCACAAGGGTGAACCTGTTGAGTCTTTTAAAAGAAAATAGGCATGCAATAAAAAATTAATGTTTCTTTTTTTCTAATAGATTTAAACGGAAATAGTAAACTAGCTCTCGATGCATCATTTCGAGTTAGTTACAGAATGGCAAGATCTGGACAAATACATACAGTGGTTAACAATTTGACTGGACCGTGTGATAAAGACATCACAAAGAGGCAAAGAAAACTGATCTTGTTTCTTTATCAAATAACACAGTGTCACTTAATGATTTGGCACATGATATGGCAAGTGAACTTTTGAAGTGAATAAAATTGAATTATTTCGCTAATCAGCTTGACGAGTCGACCGATGTAGCGAACGCTGCAGTATTGTTTATCTATGTTATGATATATTTTTAAGAATTCCATTCAAATAGACGTATTATTTGCAAAACCACTAAAAACTTATACGACAGGGGCAGCAATTTTCAATGTGGTCAATGACTATTTAAAAAAATGTAATAAATTGGTCTTTTTATTTGGCTGATGTGAAACATTATCTGATTTATGGTGCAGATAAAGAAGATCAATGGGAATATTGAATGGACGCATTGCTGTATTCATAAACAAGCACTTACATGTAAGGGCATTTCTGCAGAATTATCAGTACTCTAAGCTACAATACAAAAACTGTAAATTTTATAAAATCGCGTGCTACAAACTCTCGCCTATTCCATGCGCTTTGTGAGGACTTTGGAAGCCTCCAAGTTTCTTTACTACTTCATACAGAAGTTAGATGGTTTTCTTGTGGCAAGGTTGACCCGCTTATTGGAACTGAAGTCAGAAGTTCAAGCGTTTTTCTTGACCATCTTTTTATTTTTCCTCTTGTGTATCTGATCCTTTGACTTCAAAAACTTGCATACTTAGCCGATATTTTTTCTAAATTAAATAAATTAAATTTGTCTTTTCAAATCCCAGGTATCACTATTTTCAATGTCCATGATAGAATAACAGCCATGCTAAAGAAGTTCAGTTTTTAGATTCAATGTCTGCAGATGAATAAGTACGAATGTTTTGGTTCTCTTAGCACAATTTTATTAGAAAATGTAATTCAACTTAACAAGGAATATTACTGAATATTTCAATCAACTTCAACGACTATTTTCTTAATAAATCTGTTATATCTGTATCGACTGAGTATGTAATCCTTTTCAAGGGGATTTATCTTCAGATACTTCTTTAACTTTACTGAAAAAAAAGCTCATTGACTTATCCTCTGACAATTCCCTAAAACTTGTTTTTAAAGATCACTTTTTTAATTGATTTTTGGCTCATTATAAGAAATGAGCATCCTCTTTTGGCAGAAAAACCCAATAAAATTGAATTGCCTTTTGATACAACATATCTATGTGAGAAAGGATTTTCAACACTTACTTTAAATATAAGTAGATAAACAGTAAATGCAGACCCGGATCTAAGACTCAAACTTTCAGACAGCGATCCAAATTTTGAATTCCTTGGTTCCACCAGATGAGCACAAATTTCCCATTGAAAGTATTTTTCATTTCGTATTAATTCTTTTATATTGGTTAACCTATCGCTTTAGTTTTAATAATGTTTGTCTATAAATGTTTTACGATTATATTGTAGTTTTTCGTAATGAACGGTTATTCAATATGGAAAACAAATTTTATAAAGCAATTTTACTGTTTCATTTAATGGTTCTGTGACAACACAGGGCGTTAGCCAATTTATTCCGGTTTTTAGAAGGGGTCCGCAAGAAGAAAAAGGTTGGAAACCGCTGGTTGAGAGAATTTATTAATCCATTATAATTTTAAGATTGAGATTCGAACGTTCTGTATAATCTTTGCAAAGATATTTTCAATTTTGACTGATACTTAAATATATGTCAACTTTTTGAGAGTGATTGACTATGTTGAGTATCCAAGCAAAAATTAGTTCAAGATAGAATTAAAAAATACCCAATCCAGAATTAAAAACATTAAAAGAATAAACCGAAAATAATATGAATCTCAAAAAAGTGCTTTAAAATCAAGGGCCCTTTTTCATAGCCCATACTTAAATGTTTGAGATAAAATTGATTACAAATTATATTTTATTGGCTGCACAATCGAAAACCATGTAATATGACAAATATTGGTTAATTTTAATCTTTAAAATATTACTCTACTAATTCAAGAACAAAAGAAAATATTTTTAATCCAGAAAGAGGACTCGGAAAATCAGTCAATTCGAGTCAACGGTTGTTATTATTTGAATTAATTTAACTAACATATTAGAATTAAAAAAAAAATAACCTTGATAAACCATATTTACATTTCTGTTGATTAGCTTTTGATAAATACCATGTTTTTGTCATTTAGTCTTTCAAAGAAATGAAAAGCGAAACATAACAAACATAAATATAATTCTGACAAACAAAGAATATGATACTTTGTATTTCGGCTTTATTACTAAATTAGGCAGTAAATAAGGCTTTATATTTCGGTAAAAGATAAAAAATTAAATTATAATTAATAAAAAATAAAGTATCTTGAATTCTAGCCTTATTATCAAATAATACAGTTCAGAGGGATATCAGAAAAAAATAAAGGCAGGGAATAAAGTCGAGAAAAAAATTACATTTGACAAAAACATTCGGTTTAAACGAAGGGTTCTTTATTGCCAATTAGTTGTTTAGGGCAACCCTCATATACCCATTTGCAACAGAATAAATAATTTTTCATATCATCTATCAAATAACTATTGCAAACTGAACACATTTAACGTGTTCTGCCTTATCAGCAACTGGATATGGCATATTTTTTGAGGATAATGTTTTAAATTTAGCTCGCACGACTCTTATTTCGCTGTTGGACTGCTTGACGGGAGTTCTGATGGCCACTGTGCTTGCTGCACTGATGGAACATGATTAGATTCCGTTATGAAGACCCGTACACAAATTCCGCGGTAGAGCATGCTCCATTTTGCGTGCTTGTTACTTTGATGGATTTGAGCTCTAACCAACAAAATACTTGGGTCTTATTATGTGGGCCTGGTAACCTGATATAAATTTCAACACTACTTCTCAAATGAAGCAGAAAATAAAAATATTACCTTTATAATTCATTTTAATATCTTTAGGTTGTCCTCATCCACCCCTCAAAAGAAAACTAAATAACCTGTTACATATTTTCCTAATAATAACATAAATACACACAACGAAGTACTTAGAGATAATATAGCTTGTTTTTGGAAGAAGCTCCTGATACTAATGGAAATAAACTTGGGCGGAAATCGTTAAAATTTATTCCCGGTTAAGTGATAGAGCATAACGTTGAAGTTCTAATAATATTTTAAAGAACTTCACGATGCATTGACACCGTTGCCATGTTTGATATTATTTTATGTCATTTGAGGCTCGCCTTTTTGCCATAAAATCCCCAAATCTCGATTTTTTATTTTGCTAATTCTTCTAGCACTTCAAAAAGTTTTAAAAAATAATATATATTGATAACACACCCTTAGTATCATAAGTAGTCGGGGAGCCAATGAAGAGACATGGCTCCACCAAAGTTTTTTATATGTATTTTAATCCTCTGATTACGAATATCGAGGGTAGATCCACGAAAAACGATCAAATAATTTGTTATAGGCAAAAAAAATTGTTAAATTTTTTTTTTCATATTTGTCGGCCGATTTTAAACAAAAAATTATTCTTGTTATTAAACATTTGAATAATGGTATTTCAACGTGCATAACTTTTCATTATATAAAGATTTTCCAATTTTGCGCCCACTAACTCATATCTCAAGTCAAGAACTACAAGCTCCGCCATGCGAAAATGTAATGTTTTTATTGTTTTATCTATCATACAACCATTAAAACGCTTTGTTGATAATTGCGTTGATATTGATTCTTATTTAAGATAACTTTTTTACATTCCTTCTTTCTTAGATCACTATTTCTTCTTTATAAATTTACATACATTCCCTCTTACGTAGACCACAACAATCATAAAATAAGCTCCGGAAGAGACGAATATATAAACGCTGTCAAGAAAACAACAATTTCTTCTGCACGGAGCCAACACTTGTTAAACACAGAACATAAGACAAACTTATCAGGAACGAAAATGCTACCAAGATGTGAAAATCTGTCTACAAGAATTATAAGGGAAGTCATCGAAATTTGTAACGAGGTCCAACAACTTTGTTAGTCAGCGATTGCTTAATACTTGGAAAAATCTGCTTACGAAACATCAACTAGTAGTAGGGGGACAAAAACGGATCACAACTCGGTAACACGACCCCAAATACTGGCTACAGGGACGATGACGCGCAGCAGGGCTGGCAACCTGATTGGCCAGAACCATCAAGCCAACGAACGCGTCCCACATACACACGAGACAGACAGCATCCTAGTCGCAAGCGTCAGTTCGCCCACAGACGCCGTACAGTGAGTTTTGAAAATGGTAAATGAGATTTCACGTCAGCTGCCTTACATTCCTGAGAAGCACACATACGGGATAGCCGAAAGCCTTCGATTACATAATATATATATATATATATATATATATATATATATATATATATATATATATATATATATATATTGTATAAGTAGTTACCTCATGCGAAGTAGTAGATATTTGTGGACTTCCATTGTCTTTATTTTTGTTGAATATCACGACGTTTCGGCTAGTAGTTATCTCTAGCCGTTTTCAAGTGAAACCTCTTTTCACCACTTACTGTAAAAGCAAAAATTCATTTTTTTTTTAAGTGTAGGTCCATCATCTGTACAGTAAACATTGTTAGTCTTATTCGTAAAAAGTAACATAACCTCAAAATTTTAATTTGTCATTTAAAAAAAATAAAAGGAGTAGATATTAATCGGTTGTAGTGTAAACATCGCTAGTCTTTTTCATTAACAGTACCGTAACCTCAAAATTTTTATATGTTATTTAAAAAAAATTAAAGAAAGACAGTACAGATTAATCTGTGGTAGAGTTAATATTGCTGGTCTCATTCACTAAAAATTTTAAAAAGGGAAAAAACATAGAGCTTGGATAAAAAAATTTCTGGAAATTGAAAGACAATTTTAAAGGAACGAAAAGAAGTTTATTAAATTAATAAATAAATAATATCAATAAGCAAACAGCTGTGAAAAATATTTAAAAGTTGCAATAGTTGGCAAAGAAGAAAGGATTTTTAGGTTTTTTTTTAAAAAAAAAAGAAGGGAGAAACCCAAAATGTGGATATAAAAAAAATTCGGAAGATTAGGTATTTATTTAACGTGTAAGAAATATAAATTTTAGACTTGCCGGAAAATAGTTTGATAAAATAGATATATACTAACATTATTATGAATATTTATAGTTAGTAATAAAAAAAATTGTTTAATTTGCACTGCAACTATATCACTTTTAATAATAACGGCACACACAAATTTATTTTTAGATTGTTTAAAATAAAATTACATATATTAAGACACTAGTCTTTTTTAACCGTTCAGACATTTACACAATATTACCAGATTTAATAATTTTAAATCCAATAAAAGAAAACAGTGCCCATTAAATAATATTGATAATTTTAATTAGGAATAGATAAGGTGATTTATAAATTTAACATAAAACTGCACCCACTGACATAATTGTATTATTCTAATAAAGTTTGTACTTGTGTTTATGAATCATAGGTTGGACTTTTATTCATTTAAACAATTTGCTTAGTTAATTTTTTTAACGGGCATATATACATATATATATATATATATATATATATATATATATATATATATATATATATATATATATATTTATATATATATATATATATATCTATATATATATATATATATCTATATATATATATATATATATATATATATATATATATATATATATATATATATATATGTATATATGTATATATATATATATATATATATATATATATATATATATATATATATATATATATATATATATATATAGCTTGATCGGTCAGGTGGAAAAGGAAATATTCAGACTGATTTATTTTACATTTCCCACCTATATATTTTCTTATCATATTTTTCGGTTTACAACAAAATACATTAAATTCATGTTTAAAATGAATGAAAGCAGGATCATAATTTTATAAATGTATATTTTTATTTAAAAATATAAATGTCGTGTCAGGTTTTAAATGAAAAGAGCGTTAAAAATTACATTATTGTACCAAAGCTTTATGTATATAAATAAAATAAATTGACCCAATTATAAACGAAAAATTCAAATAAAATAAACTCCATATCACAAGTATTGTTCTCCAACCTAAGCAGTTATGTGGCTTCCAATTACATGTTGAGTTTCTGATTAACTATGCAAATCCTGCATTTTAGAATTGCGGGGTATTGAAGTTATTAATAAAAAAGTTATTTGTTGAATTTTTAATACAGTTCCAGTTATTAGAATATGATTTACGAGGTATTAATATAATGACAACGGACATATTACTGTCCTTTCGCATTTATTAAATTTTAGCCAGGAAACGAAGTCCATTCCCTATCTCTCTCCCACTGTCTTGCATGCTCGCTCGCTTACTTCCTCCTTCCCTTTTCTCCTCCGCGCCTTTCTCCTTTCCTCCCGTCATCTCTTCTTTCCTCACCTTCTCCATTCCTTTCTTTCTCCCTTCCCTCCTTCCCCTTTCTTCCTTTTTCTCTTCCCCTTTCCCCTTCTCCATTCCTTTCTTCCCTTTTTTCCTTTTCTTCCTCCTTTTCTCCCTTGTTGTGCATGTGAGAGTATCTGTGCCTAATCGCAATTCCCTCTGTAGATGGTTTGTTCCCACCTTCAGGTAGTTTAATAAATGCCTGAGGTCACAGTTTATGGTTTTTTCACATGGTTTTTAAAAGAGGCGATGGGAGTAATCTTTGATTAGATGTGTCATTGCTAATTGTCAGAGCTGCCAGTGAGTTTGGCTCTAGCATCTTCATCTCAGTAGTCTGTTTGGCTAGCGAATGAGCAATACGGTTTTCATCGAACGAATCATGTACTTTGATCCAGTTCAATGTGATCATACTTTTAGTTGTAGCTACGGCAAGGGCTTCATCGTGTTCTAGTATTATGCTAGTAGGGCCTGTCTGCTCTCTGTATATATTTTGGCTTTCTTTCTAGCAATATTTCTACAAGTAATTTCATTTGCTGCTATAGTAAAGCTGGTGAGTTCTATGTTCTATACGCGTTACACTGACATATTTACTCATTGCTCGACTAATATTTATCATATGAGATTTCTCTCCTCATTTTTAATCCTTCGCTGTAGATGTTTATTTTATTTGCCACATCTGTACCTAAGAGTTGTATAGTGTGGACAACAGGGGCGGATTCAGCCTCTCTCCTTGGGAGGGGGGGGGGGGGCGGTGATATCACAAAAGTGCAGTATGGCAAGCGAAAGCAAGTTGTCGACGGGGGGAGGCAACATTTCCATGTCTAGAGTAAAAGCAGGGTTGGGTCAATTTTTCAGGAATTTGAAGCTGTTGGAGAGGGGGAGGGTGATCACAAGAAAAAACAAGTTGCCGACAGGGAGGGAGGATGCGAGCAGCATACACATTCCTAGTATAAGAGGCAGAATCAGGTCTATTTTTCTGAACTCAAAGCTCTTGTGGGGGGGGGGGGCATCCAAAAAAAAACAAGTTGTCAACGGGAGTGCCAGCAGCATATACATTCCTAATATAAAATGCAGAATCGTTGCTATTTTCCTAAACTCAAAGCTTTTGGGAAGGGGAAGGGCGATCGCAAGCATACACATTCCTATACTCTATTCAAGAACTAGAGAGAGTAATAAAACTGTTATCGAAACCTAGAATGTACCTGCTCCAGTGCCGCAGATAACTGAGGACTGCCGTAAATCTAATTATATTTAATTATATTTAATATATTATAAAGTTTTATAAATATACTGCTACAATAAAATTTCTGGTAGTTCAATTTAATTTCTGTCAGTAAGCAAAGTACACCTTACAGTATGTCCTTAGTAATTTATCTTGTTTGTGCTTGTTTTTATATATTATTTGAAATTAGTGAGATACTCAATATGTCTTCCACATCTATATTTATTCCAAAATCGTTAAACCAGGGCATTTTTTCCTCAAGGAAAAACTTATTACGATGAATGTTTATGATGCCTTAAGATATCAATATCTAGATAAAAATGTTAAAAACTCTGTTGAGTTGTGTTCCAACATGACAGGAGTTGGAAAATCTGCTATGTGCCCAATACTGCAGGAAAAAAACGACTGGAATTGTTAGTACTCCCAAGCTATATACGATCATGGGCAGACGAAAAACCTCGTTGGAAGAAGAGATGTAAACTGCAATAAAAGAAGTTGTACATGCATTTTATTATGAAAAGCAGATCCCAACCGTCGACAAAATTCTAAATAAAATCAATGAAGATCGGGATTTACCTGAAATTAAAAAACTGAGCTCTGGAAATTGCTCAGAGAACTTAATTTTTGCTGGAAAAAAACATATAGGAAATCTGTTCTTATAGATCGTCTAGAATATGTCCGTTGGAGAAGGAAATATCTCTCTCAAGTAAAAGGTAGAGTTGCTAGAAATAATACAACTTACAAAATTAGTAATTTAACTGACCTTTGAAGGATTTTTTTTAAATAAAGTTAGTGCAGAAAATTGAGAAAATCCATATAATAAAAGGATAAAAGAAAATGTGAAAACTCGATCTCATGATCGGTGAGATAGAAGAACCAATTATAATTAATTTGAGCGAAGATAGCTTCACTGACTTTGATTACGATTTACATACGTAATGTTTATCAGCGTATACACAATTTATTATTTAAATTTTCTGTAACATATAAAAATAAATTACATTTCAATCCCTTTTTAGTGTTTAATTTTAATTCTGCAGATGGTTTCAGAAATAAATAAACTGAACCGTGAAATATCCTAAAAATGTTTTAAATTAATAACAAAATGACCGATAGCCCCAAAAAAAATTTAATATTATATGGACGAATTTATTTTTTTTTATATATGTTTAACTTCTTGTATTTTTGACAATGGATATTTTGTAAGTATTTAAATTATAACTTAGAATTATTTGAGAGAAAAAGGTTACATTTTAGTTGGAATGTGCCTAAAACGATTTCTATGCCACAATTAAAAATAATAAAAATTCAGTTGTGATTTGTGTGAAATATGTCAAAATTTTCTATATTTTTTAATGTATGTGAATTATTAAAAAATCATTAGAAATTAAATAAAATTATAAAAACTTTTTATTTCAGGTTTATTACCGAAATAATATTCTATGCCATAAATACTTAGTAATAAAATAAACCTCCTTCCGACGCCCATGACAAGGATTAAAATCCTTTTTAACACTTCACACATCCAAATATCTATTGTTATCCAACCAAATAGTCCATTATTATAGATCGGTATTTTTGATTCTAAAATTTCTAACCCATTTCTATGAATAATATATGTGTCTAAAAGATTTTGTCAAAGAAATCGGAAAAAAGAACACAGGTAGTTTGCGAAGAAAAAAAAAGGATAAAAAATGATTTATTACTCTCTCTAGTTCTTGAATAAACTATAGCATAAGTGGCAAAATCGGGTCTATTTTCCTGAACTCAAAGCTCTTGGGGGGGGGGCGATCGCCCGCACCGCCCCCCCTTGGATCCGCGCCTGGTGGATAAATCTTGGTGTAATAGAGGCCGTCTTAATGTGAAGGAGTGAAATCCTATCCAACATTTTCCTCCACAAACGACTTCGTACCACATTTGCAGAGGCGCATCATAGTTATCAAAGCCATGTTTTTGACTAAAATGTCAAGAGGCTTACTTTTAGTGCTCTTGTCGTTGTAGCTCTCATGATTCCTGTAATATTGAGACATGTTGTTCATTGGGTCCGATATAATTTCTATATTTTTGTGGTCTGATTTGTACTTAGTCTCCATGCAAAAGGTTCATATGTTGGCATTTGCCTTATGACAGCCGTGTATATCCACGCAGCATCTCATAGTACAAATCCCCTAGATTTTGTTCATGATTCGGCCTCATTGTTCATAAGCTATGTCTAATGTTATTAAAAATGCTATTAAAAACACGCCATTTATACAGTATATTTTGGTTAAATTTTTATGGCATTTTATGTTCTCGCTCCACATAGTTTTTAAGCATACATATTTTGTGATTTATGACTGATGGCGATAAATAAATATTTAACACTACTGGAAATGCCATTAAAATTTTACAGGCTTATATTTTTATTCGAAAATATAATTTTGGAATTTAAATTAAATCGAGGTTGTTTTTAATTTTATTGTAAAATTTCTTGTATAGGCAATACACACGAACGTAAATTAAGTCTGATTTAATGTAGCAAATGAAACAAAGCCAGTGTAACAAATTTTGTTTTATGAAATCGATCATGTTGTCGGGTTATTTTATTAAATATATACATGACTGTAATGGTGCATAGAAAAACCTTACAGATATCAACAATAACATGCAGAAAAAGCTTCAATTTCGTCTTGTTTTGTGAGATCAAGCCCAAAAATAAATTACTTCCCGCATTTCTCTTGCGAGAAATCTCAAATTTTAAGATTGATTCGCGAATCATCGAAATTGAAAAGAACAGTACTCGGAACAAAAGAGGCGATGTACTTAATTTTCTTTCCAGCAGAAAAACTCGCCTCAAGTGGGATCATTGTTCCGGCACGGCGTCCGAGCCTAGACTCGCACTGAGCTCTTTATTTAAATTACCATCTTGAATTCTATTTCGTCGTCTCAAATATCACATTGGGTGCCAATGACAGAGCTTCTGCGTTTATAGCCTCTCATAACATATCCATTCCCGATACTACTCCCATCCTCCCTCAGATCTTCCCCCCCCCTGGGATTATCCCCATTTTGAAATCGATTTTGATCTTCTGCAGTATGATAAGAACAATACTTTACCTTCCATCATCAATCAACACTTCCTTAGCCTAATTAACTCTAGGTTCAAATCTTTCAAACTATCGTTTACCGACGATTCCAAATCGGATCAAGGGGTAGGCTCAGCTGCCATAACCAGCTTTTCATGTAACAAAACTAAGTTAAATCCCCTTTCATCCATTTTTTCAGCTGAGTTGTTTGCCATCAAGCAATGCATTAGAGAGATAATTAAGCACTCCTCCACCCCCAATCATTTAATCATCTCTGATTCCCTCAGCTGCTTGAGATCGATCCAAGCCATTAACACATCCCACCCTCTCATGAATCAAATTCTCGACCTCCTTAAAATGGGATCCCAACGTAATCTGTACATAGCTTTCATGTGGGCCCCAAGCCACATCGGCATAGAGGGGAATGAATTGGCTGACACTCAAGCAAAATCTGAAATCCTTGAGGGCACCCCTTTCTTCTCTTTACTCAACTCCAAAGAATTCAATAGACACATTGATAACATTATTCGCAACATTGCGCAGGTTCGCTAGGAATCTCTAGAAAACCCCAATAAACTCTTCCACATAAAGAGAAATTTCTCAGAGACATATCACTTCCCTCAACTGTCCAGAAGGGAAAATGTTGTTTGGAAGAGAATCACCATTGGACATTGCAGAATGACTCATTCCTTTCTCCTTAAAAATGAAGACCCCCTCAGTGTCCGTCTTGTCTTTCTCCTATATCTATAAAACACATAATTTCTGACTGTCCCTCATACAGAAACGCTAGAGAGAAGTATCTAACTCCTAATGACTTTGTGACAGTTATGTCTTTTGATCTTGCTAAAGCCAAACGCTTATTGTGTTTCTTGAGGCATATTGATCTTTATAATAAGGTTTAATTGATCCCAACAATTTCTACAGTGGGCGCTAAATGGTCTGAGTTACTGATGCGCCTTTAACCTTTAAACTAACTAATTAACTGAATTCTATTTTAGAAAAAAGGAAGAGTTATTATTAAATAAGACACATTATTTATAAATTAATTTGTCGTTAGTAGAAAATTACTTTCAATTGATTCGCGATATATTTTACCTATTACGTAGTATTTCTTCTTAAACTCTTTCAAACTTTTTTCTGCTTTCTATATAAAATAGAAAGGAAGCCATTAACGCTGAATTATTTGTACGAGCGGAATATTATAAAACGCATTTTTCATCGTTCTAAACATTAGACGCCAACATAATCAAAAAAGCTTTAGGCGAGGACTGCTTTGATATTGCTTTTAATCTAACTGCGTTTAAAGTCTTATTTGTATGGTATTAAATTTAACACGGAACTCTTCAAAAAATAAAATAGGGCTGGACAAAAAAATTATGCTATAACTATTGGGTCACATGCTCCCTTTAATTTTGCCAACTTTGATTGATATCGAGTGCATTCGCTGGCCGGCGTCAAGTCAATTTCATCATGTTTCTATTGTTCACCAGCAGCACAACCAAGGTTCGCAGTGATTCATTTTTTGTCGGTGTTTGATGCAAAATCAAGGGAATTTTTTTATCTAGTTAGACAGCTTTATGACATGCTTTTTCGAGAAAATTTACTTTTCTGCTTGACCGACGACACGAGGAATATGATGAAATTTACTTGTTGTAACCCAGACGCCTTTATTATCTCTTTTGACGCTGACCGCCGAAGACACAAAGGTTTCGTGAGAAATTCGCGTACTGCGCTCGACATCAACCATGTCGATAAAATTAAAGAGAGGTCGTCACGAGTAAGGCTCTAAAAAGAAGAAGGTTCTAAATTCGACCGCTACATATACAGGGTGTCTCTAAAAGGCCTGTACAATATACCAGCGCAAATTGTTGAAATTAAAATATGAGTATCTACCCCAATTTACTTTAGTTCCAAAGTTTATAGTTTCTGAAATAAAGGGTTTCAAAGTTACAATTTTTTAAATCGTTTTTGTAAATATTTATCTTAATCATGGCTCGATTTGCACTAAATTTGGTAATATGGAGTTTTTAAGAATGAGACATTAAGATCTGATTACAGTTTCGATGTACTTGGGGGCGCCACCAAAAGGTTCAGGACTACATTTAAAACTTCATAACTTTTTTGTGCCTTCTTTTTCACTGACGTTTTTTATTATAATGGAGGAATATTATATCGATGAGTCATATTTTTATATAATTATCAACTCTTATATTAGTATATTTCTTGTTATTTCTTGGAGGTTTTGTAGGTATAGAAATAGGGATAGGATATGAGTTTTAAAATAGTTTAGTTGTAAAATGAAGATATTAAGAAGTAGTAATCAGATAGTTGTGATTTAGCTGTGTTAAGAATTAGTTAATATAGACTGGAAGTGTGTGGGTGAAAATGAAAATTTTTCAAGAAGTAAAAAAGCTTCCAGATACTATGATTTTCCGATAGAAATATCTAGGTTGTCATAAAGTTGATGACATAAGAAATCAGAAGCGATGTTTACAAATGATGTCACTTTTATAACACTTACACTACTTTATAGACGATCGCTATAGCACTAGAAAACTTCATATTATAATGTTAGACCACACACCAAAAAGCATTAAATTTAGTTACCCCTTTTCTAAAAAATTTGTGAAAAATCAATATTTTCTTAAAACTTTGACGTTTTTTATCGCCGTTAAGAGTTTGCCATAGTATCATGTATTTTCAGAAAACCCTGTACATTTTCTCTATTTCGCCTAAGGTTTGTTTCTGACTTAATTAAAAACATGTACCTGCTAAAAGTCATTGCAAAAAATAAAAAAAATGTTGAAGTTAAAGCTGTGACATACATATGAACATATGGGCAGTAAAACGAAACTATTGGAGTTTCTAATTGACTATAAATCCCTAAAAACTAATGTTTACAACTTTTTACTGTATGTGTTTACTGTGTTATTATTACCTCATTTACATTATACAAATATCAACAATTCTGATAAAATTTTGTTAATACGGTTTCAAAAAATTTTTTACCGATTTCTATACATCTTAACTTAATATTTTCTTTACCAAACTAAATATACTCTCTAGAAACATGAAGACTCTTCCATTCTATTTAGTTCAGTGAAAAGATCCATTTACTTTGAAGTTCGGGTTCAATAGGAAACCAAAAAGTGCAAGCACTTCCTTCAGAAAAGCATTAAAATAGACATATATCTAGTTCGATCGAGAGTAACGCACGACACCATTGAGATTCCGAGATCTTAGCTTTAACTCGTACTTTACTTGGTCTCATCGCCGAGCAACACACGTTACATAGTGTGATAAAAAATTCTGTTTTTAGTCAGTTTTGTTTTAAAGAAATTTTCAAAAGTTTTAATAAAAATGCAGGAAAAATATCCAAATAATTATAAATTTTGTATGAAATATAGTTTTTATTCAATGTGTGATGCTTGACCCATATTAAATAAATTATCTTGATTTTCTTATCCAATGCATATAATAGGGATGTTGACTATTTTTGGGAAAGTGTTTATGTAGCCCAAAATATTTAATATTATTTTTTCAATACAACAAATACTTAAAAAATCATATATTTTAAATTCCGTTTCAAATTTCGCTCCAAAACGGCTGTGGCGTCACTGCGTCTCCTGTGTGAAGTTAGCGACTTTTTCAGAAACGTTTCTACCCACGACGAATTTTTAGAACGGAACTTGTTAATTGCACCTACCGTCTGAACAACAAATTAGACAATAAAATTTGGAATATTAAGTGCTTAATTTCGTGTCATTCTAAAATATTTCATTATGATGTTGTACTTAGTGGAAAAATTAAAAGCCGTGAAGCATAAGTTATAGACAACTAGTTCTAACCAAAAACCCGTACGAGTTAAGATGTAAATTGTGCTTGCAACAGACAGTGGTTAATAAACAAATATGTAATTTTCACAACGGAAGCTTCGAGTCTAAAACTTAGAAATATTTTTCTAAAATTCTATTGAAGAAAATCATCCACCCTATAAGAACTGTAAACAACCCCCAGGAGTTAAGATACAGAGTAGAACTGCCAGCGATGAACAGTGGGTCAATATAAGAATATGCAATTTTCACAAGGAAAGCTTCCAGTCTACAATTCTAGAGCAATTCTATAGATTTTCATATGGATGTTTAATGGAATGGGTTGCACTTGGAAGTTATAATAAATGTTGTAGCTAAATTTATATTTACAGCATATACAAGTTCTTATAAAATTTTACTGGTTGTGGATTTATATATACCAAATTCGTTTCCAACTACCCTATATTCTTTACAATATGTATATTCAAATAGCCATCTTTTTTCCTTTATTAGATTTTTCTGAAAAATCTTTAAATTCCTCATTTTCCAGCCAGGATGCTTTAAATACCTAATATTTTTTTTATTTTTCTGCCATAAGTCCTTTCCTTTACATAATTGACAGTCAGTTGATGAATCCTTAAAAAACAAATTTAATTTTAAATAATTCGTAATAATCACAGTAAAAGAGTTTTTAACACTAACTGAAGAATAAATAATTTAGTATCGACAGAGTACGGCTATGTATTTTTTACCAATAAAAAAAAATTTTAAATCCTCTTTTGGTTTATTATTATTATTTTATATACTTCGCTGATTATATCGTTGTTTTTAACAGCTAAAAGCTTATTTTTCAAAATAATATTATTGCTTCTGTTCTGCATACAAGCGAACTCTAGTATAAACATTTGAACTAATTGTGTAGGAAAGATAAATTAGCAGAAATGGCGGCTTTAATATACCCTTAAAAATACACAGAGGAGTCACGACAAGCAAAAAAAAGGAAAGCAAAATTAGAAAGAAATATTTATAACATCAAAACAGCTGCTCCCTCACCGACCGTAAACAATAACCAAACTTGTTGTTTAAATCTACTAGTACTATTGAAGCCGGGAAAAATAGTTGTGACAGAGTAGATCCCTGCTTAATCTAAAGCGATAAAACGAGCATATAGATTATTATTTCTATTTCAACGTTAGTTTATGTTGGTAAAGCTTGATCAAAATATTTTTATCGCCAGTTTTCCGCTACTTTAATTTTATCTTATTGTTAATTAAAGAAACTGATATTATTATATTCACAATCTACAGCCAGGAATTTATTTCAATGTCTAGCCTATTTTTTTTTTAAATACACTCTTCGTTTTATTCCATACAAGCTTCGTCTTTATATTATTTTCTAATATGTTTTAGTTGTAGTCATGTCAGAATATTATTTCCAAATAATGCCTGCAAAAATATAAAACTCTCCGTTGCTGGCAAATTTTTGAGATTTCCTCGTGAAAATTGCATATTTATTTATTAACCTACTGTCCGTTGCTGGCATATTTTATATCTTAACTCGTATGGGCTTTTGTTTAGAACTAGTTGTCTATAACTTATGCTTCAGAGTTTTAATTTTTCAACTAGGTACAACATCATAGTGAAATATTTTATAATACCGCGAAATTAAGCACTTAATCTTGTTGCTCATACGGTAGGCGCAATTGACACGTTCCCTTCTAAAATTCGTCACTGATAGAAACATTTCTAAAAAACGTCGCTAACTTAACACTGATGCCAAAGACTAACAAACTGTCAAACTGACAAGGAGATATAAAGTTTTTCGAAATTTTTGTAATAAAAGATGAATTCTACTAAGTTTTGTGTGGTGCCTCAGTGTACAAGTACTACAAATAAAATACCTGAAAAGTTATTTATTCACGTTCCACGTTCGGAAAATAATAGCAAAATGTGACTTCAGCTAACCCGAAGGGAACCGGCACTTGTGCCTACACAATCTAAAATGTATTTTTGTGAAGATCATTTTGATGTACATTTTGATATTTGTTTATTTTTCTTATACTAAAAGATATTATTTTTTAATTAGTAAGCAAATTTCTAAGAAATTGCACGAAAATTTCTATAAAATTATGTTAACCTAACAACGTAGTTTTTGACAGCGACGACATTAGAACGCACTGACGCCATGCACTTTAATTGGTGTTCGTTATCACGTGACGTGGAGATTTAATTATATTTTGATTATTAAATAAAAATAAAATTCCTTAAAAATAAAGAAAAATAATGTGTCCGTTAGGATTTCTATTATGGAAACTACCGTTTCGCACCAAAATTATATTTTTATTTGAATACAGTTAACATCCCTATTACATAAAGCTATTATTATTAATCTAAATTTAAATTTCGACTGCCAGATTCACTAGGAATATTTAAGTCTTAGACCTAAGCTAGTTCTCATGAAAGATAGATCTTCTAGTTGACCAGTTTTGTTCTGCTGATGATACTGTTATAATTGTTACATATGTCAACAAATAAAAATCAAAAAGTATAAAAACCTCGAAACCGATAAGAGAAGTACTTGTCTTCTCAAACTACATCACAATTTTTGATTTTTGACCGTTCCGTAA
Source organism: Diaprepes abbreviatus (assembly GCA_034092305.1). Taxonomy (NCBI): domain Eukaryota; kingdom Metazoa; phylum Arthropoda; class Insecta; order Coleoptera; family Curculionidae; genus Diaprepes; species Diaprepes abbreviatus. The sequence continues at coordinate 27,641,927 of JASJET010000122.1, read as the reverse complement.
AAAATGCAATCGATTTTTTATTCTTCAATTTTGAAGATTCACAACTTGTTTGACGTATTGTTATATTTGTCGATTCAGACCGGTTTCAAATTACACCATATTAGTGAAACGGAGGGTTAATTTTTTGTTTCAAAATTTTTATTTAGCCTTTATTTTAGATTATAATACTTCTCTCTTGAAACATTTATTGATTTCCTAACCTACTTACACCCTGTATATCACAAGGTAACCTTACTTTTTTGACAAACATTACTTTTTAAAAAGAATGATTTTGTCTCGTAACATTCTCTTATTAACTTCATCAATGGATAAACTGTATATTAAAAAATACAGACTTATAGTATACTCCACATTGTCGGTCTAGAATAATTTAATGATTTCTGTCAAATAAAACGTGTAAATCCATGATGTGTTAGAAACAAATTCATAAAATCTACTATGTAACTTTGTACTGTTTTAGTTTATCAACCGACTTTTGAAAGAATATCACCGCTTTGTATTTTTTTATATATTTGGATCGATTACTCCGAAACGGCAGCGCCGATTTGAATGAATTTTTCGCAATATGTTCTTGGATCTACTGCGGGGATTCCGTATTATTTTTGCCAAAATCGGTTCACTAACATCCAAGATGCCACTGATAGTATGGGGGACAAAAAAATTTACTTTCTACAAAATCAGTATAGGGGAGTTTTCGGTGTCGCAGATAATTTTTTTTTAATCATATAGCGGAATAAAAGTCTTACATCTCGATATTCTTTCCAAAGTTGGTATAATGGGTTTTTGGGGCTGTAAGTTCTGAATTTAAAAATATTTCTATATATATATATATATATATATATATATATATATATATATATATATATAATATATATATATTTATATAAAAAATATCTTATGATACTTAAATAATTAAAAAATGTATATAAAATATATAATTTCTATAAATTTTAAAAACTTTCATAAGACACTAAAAGCCAGATTCACTAAGAAGATTTAAGACTTAAACCCAATCTGCTTGCCATGGAATTTAAATGTTATAGTCGAACAATTTTGTTTTGCTTACGATCTTGTCATAATTTATATTACATATGTAAACAAATAAGTGATTATATAGCGATATTAAGGATTAGAACCTGGCAATAAAGCCTTGAAATATGTAAAAGAATTACTTATATCCCGAAAATAAATAAATGTCTCCATTTTTGCCTGTTCAGTAATAAAACAAAATGATTTTTTTATGCTTGTATTTTTAGGGTTTAAAACTTGCTTGGCTTATTGTTGCTCTTGTCAGTTTAAGCCCTCTGCTGTCAATTTGGGATGGAACTAAATTTAGACCATGTTAGTGAATCTGGCTGTAAATATGTTGACAGATCGGGAATTTGTACAGGGTTTTTCTTGTCTGTGCCTTTATTGAGGAAAAATATATCTGAAATGCACGAATTTTGAGGAAGAATAATGTTGTTAAATAATATAAAAATTTTCATTTTGAAATATATAGTTGTTGATTATTTATTTTCAGTATAAAGAACTTTAGCGTTCCTTGTAGTTTAGTAGTGTATTTTTGCAAAATTTTTGTCAAATGTCATTCAAATTTTTCGATCCAAATTTCTGTTTTTATACTCTTACATGCCGCGTAAATACAGTGCACCTGAATCATTTTCTCTATTTTGCATCATGTGCTATGGAAATCCGATCTCTACATATAGAAACGTTTTGGAGCCTCTTAGATTTCTCTTAATTTATATTGTCGTACCAAAAATGTTGTGTAAAAATAATAATCCGATCAAATTAACTATTTTATTTATCTAAATAAAACAAAACGCCTACGCTTCAATAAACAGCTAACAAAAATAAAAGAAACCATCAGTTCTTAATAAAATCAAATTCCTACACTTGTTCTATTTACTCTATTTCAAGAGAGTAAGGTAAAAAAAGTCCTAAATTGGATATAAAGTTCTTTCTATCTGTTATTCCTTTAAGCAGCTGTCTGAAGTTAAACAAATAAACACTGAAATATTAACTGAGGAAGAAAAATGTCTAGATCTTTTCCAGCTATCTGACATTGAAACAGGCGTAAGACAAAACAGACAAATTCCTTAAAAACTTACTGGACTTTCCACGAAACAGACAATAAGCACGGTAAAATATCCGTTGCGAAGTTACTTTTGACAACAATAATGACTGTAGCAAACTAGAAGAAAATAGTGACTTGTCGTCGGTTGATAAACTAATATGACAGCTGGGTGTAAATAGAAATATAATATTTTAAGAGCAAGTTTTCGAGTTATGTGAAAAAAATGGGAACAGAAGCATATATATCGGAAAATATTTCATAGATGTCTGGTTCTTATTCTGTTCTTATTTCTGTAATAAAAAAATTATCTTACAGTTTATTAGAAGGCATGTGCAATATTGGCTAACTTTTCGAATATAGATCGATAACACTACGCGACAAATTTTGGTTTATTTGTTGTATCTTGTATGAAGAGTGTATTTTTTTTTGTTAATTTTGAGGCGCTGAACACAAAAATTACAAAGAAATTAAAAACTTAGTTGCAATTTTCAAAAACAAGTTTTCTTACTTTATTTTAAAAAAATAATAAACAATACATACTTTTACAATTGTAGAGACGCTAAATACCTTATCTTTCTGCTCTCCTTTTGTGAATTGTTTCTGAAGCATCTTTAACAAGAGTCCAACAGTAGTCGGCAAGCATGGAAGCATTCCACTTTCCCTAGTACCTTTTTTCCATTGTTAATGTATCCTGATGGAAGTGTTTGCCACGTTCATTGCTTACAGCTCAGCAGTTTTCAGGAAAAAAGTCCAGATGTGAATGTAGGAAATGGATCTTTAGAGACATATTGTAACCCATTTTTTGATACTACGACAGCACATGTTCAACAAGAGCAACTAACTCTCAGCTTTTTTTATTTCCGAAGAAATTAGTGATCACGAGGAGAAAGTCATTCCAAGCATTTTTTTCAATATTTGATAGAGTGCTGTCAAAATGTTTGTCTTTCAAAATATTTCGAATCTGTGGCCTAACAAAAATACCTTCTTTAATTTTTGCGTCGCTTAGCCTTTGGAATTTCTGAAGCAGGTACTGAAAAGCTGGTCCATCTGTATTAAGGTCCTTAATAAAGTTTTTCATTGGGCCCAATTTGATATGCAGTGGTGGCAACAAAATTTTTTTGGGTCTATCAATGACATATGTTGTACATTCTTTTCACCTGGTTCTAAAGATTGTCGAACGAACCAGTCTTTTCTTCAGTACCTTTGTCTGACTGTCCAATTCACACAAAAAACAGCAAAACTTGGTGAAGCTTAGCTGCAACCCAAGCAAAAGTGCAATCACTTTTAAGTCGCCACAGCTACTTTATATTGTCGTATGATTCTTTCATGTGAACTGCATATCCAACAGACAGTAAAATATTTCCTATTTGCAATAGTACTGTTTTTAAACTTAATGTTGAATTGTCTATAAACAATTTCCATTCATATGGCTTGTGGTTTATATTTAAAGCTGCCAATAAACCGCTAATGTTATTGCAGAGAACCAAGTTCTTTTACATGCTAAAAAATGATGCTAGGTCTTTATGGCGTTTATGAAAAACACATACTGAAACATGGTCTGCTAATAAGTTCCACGGCGGCAATCTGATCCTAGTAACTCTGCTTTACTTTTTGTAAGTTCTATGTCTCTCATAAGATTATTTAATGCTGATTGAGTTGTTTTGTGCGGTTGGCGGTATCAGGTGCAACGTGTGAAATCAGGATCTCTTGAGGTTGATGGCATATCTTCTTGAGAAATCGTTGTATCGTTATTATCTGATTCATAAATGAATGTTTTTGGGGGTTCTGAAATAGGATATTTGGATAGTTGATAACCGGCTTTTTCTTCTTGGATTTACCTGTGCCTTGCTCAACGCAAGGTATGATGCAGTAATATACCCAAATACAAAATACTCGAGAATATTCTATTTAGTATACTTCGTCCTGATTAACAACCGAACAGGCCAATTTTAGGATGCAGAATTTCGTTTTTTCCAGCCTTTGGCAGACCCAGCAATATTAAAATCGGACGGAAGTTACAAGGCTCAGCCAGAGAAATAAATTTATATACGGGCCGGTAGTAAAGTTAATTTTGCACAAAGCGTACTGCATAATTCAAATTCTCCAATGTTGAATTGCACTTTTCCTTATCCAGTGGATTTAAGTATCGCTCCTTTTTTACTACTTTTCCTCTGTTTTAAACTAAAAATCAGCATTTATGCATTTTAATAACGCTCCATTTAACAACAAATATTATAGTCGGCTGTGTTAAATTACGCAACTATAAAGAGTCACATTTGCTATGCATGACAATTAACTCATAATGTTTCAGTTGAAAGTTTTTTATCTACTTAATTTTTCTTTAAGTTAATATACAGGGTGTCGGGCAAGATGTGGGAAATCTCACGGATAAGAAAAAAACACTTGAAAGAAATGCTACAAGATGATATAAACCTTTTTCATATAGGCCTCCTCTTCGGAGATATGAGCTCCCAAAGAGCTGCAATGGAATCAAAATTTTTACACATAATTATTGAATCACCAGGTATATATTATATATTTAAATTTTTCTTTGACATGATGTATACCAGGTAAGACCCTTCAAATTATTATCAAAGAAAGTGTTGTGAATTATTCACAACTGCAGGGACGGACTAGCTATGACACTCGGGACCTTTTTTTTACACCGTGTATGATAAGAACTTTAGATACCGTTTTTAACATACCTTTAACTACTGACTAAACATTAAGTACTCTTCATTCATGTCACTAATCCTAACCGGGACATAACAACTTTATTTTTTAATTATCTTTATATTAGTATTATTTTTAGCAATTTATGAAAGATTTTGAAAACTTAATATCAGAAATATCATAGAAAAAATAGCATATTAAAATAATGATGAAATAAAAAGTTCTATGGGTAAAATCACACTGTTGACGGGGTCTTTTTATGGGAAGTGATTTGGCGTTCAATAAAGTAAAAGAAAAATGATTAGTTTTCGCCATATTTAAGAAAATACATCTTTTGATGGACATTTCAAGGGTTGTTTTACGTGGTTCAATGGGCGAATAAACAACGTAAAAGAAAATGTATATAAGGTTTTGTGATGTATATATCATAACATCAGAAAAATTGGCATGGTATACTCCGAGTACTTCCTGTGCCAGTCTCTATATTTACATTTATAAATAAAGGACTTTGTTACGAATATAGATTATATATAGAAGTGCGCCGTTCTTGGTTAGAAAGCGTTGCCATTCGTACGTAAAAATGTTTACAAAGATTAATTTCAGTATCCACAAAGCAGATCATGTAGACATCTTTCTCCAAGTCCCTCTTTCCCTGATGAGTTACTGTGAAAAATCAATTATTTATATTAGATGTTCTCGTGGCCGAGAGGTCAGAAGTGTTGGAAAATTATATTTTGCATTTTGTGTAACTGTAGGTTCAAATCTTGATACATACAGATCTTTTTGTTGTATTATTTCCATAAAAATATGTTATTAAAATTAATATGAATTTTTTTCCATCTAATTTAAATTTTACTAGAATTAATTAAAAAGGAGAAGAAGAAAACAAAAATGTTTTTTTTTATATATATATTGATGCAAAGGAATCAATAAAAAATAATAATTTTATTGTTTTTTCAGAAATATTTGCTGTACATATAACAGATATTTTCTATAAAAAAAAATCATGAGATAGGTTTTGAATCTATGCCATATACAACGGCAAAATTTTTGATAAAGCGGCTGAACACTTAGCCACGAATATTTTGAAATTCGGTAGTAACATTTCTTACATTTGATCACCTAGAAGGGGAACTTGTGGTGGCGAGGAACTGTGGAATAGAGATACTTATAGTGGGGGCAGCGTGCGATGGAGCATCAAAAGACTGAGCGCCAGTCGAGACCCAAACAATTCCATAAGAACGACGCTTATGTAAGGGTGTATATTCGTTGACATTATATTTGATTTATAGTTTTTATGATTAGAACAAATGCTATATCTGTGAAGTTGTCACACATCAATAAGTTTAAGGAGTTTTTTTTAATTAAATAACCTGTTGTACCAACGTTAATTAGTTTGTCGTTAAATAACAACTAAAGCATTTGCGAAATACGCTTTCAGACAAGCGAGGTGTGAATGTTAAGTAATGAGATTATTTTTTTAAAAATCTTTTCATTGAAATAGAATAACAATTTAATATTGTCTTCCTCCTTGGGAAGCCACACGCTGTTGAAGACGCTTCTTTCAATCCTCATAGCACTGCTAGAACTCAAATACTGGAGTAGCCTTCAGCTGGTCAGTTACAGTCATTTGAATCTTTTCGAATGTTCCAAAATGACGTCCAGCCAAAAAAAAACCATCCTCGATGCCAAACATATAGTTACAAAATATCGCAAATCCTACAGAAAGAAGATTGCCACAGCCAAAAAAAAAAACGCTCATGATACCTACAAATCCACAGTCAGCAATGTGGAATGTTGTAAATCAATATAGAACGAAAACAACTGCTCCGCAAAGTTCCTCGATCCTTAATGCCACATCTTTTAACAACTTCTTTACTTCTATAGCTGAACAGTTTGTTAACAATCTACCTAACTCTACAAAAACTTACAGCGACTACCTATCTATCCCAAATGAAAATGGTAGTTTTGTTTTCCATTCTGTTCCATTTAATTTCATAAGAGAACAGTTATCTTCTCTAAAAAATAGCAATAACAAAGACTATTTAAAAATTAATCCTAAAATGGTCAAACAGTAAAAAATGTAATTGTCTATCCTGTCTAATCTGATAAATCAAGCTATCGTAAAAAGTAGCTTTCCTAATTGCCTAAAAATAACTAAAGTAACGCCTAACTTTTAAAAAGCTCTGTTGAAGACCTCTCCAACTTCCGACCGATTTCGGTGCTACTTATCATATCAAAAATTTTTGAAACTGTGTTAAAATCTCAGATCTGTTGATATTTTGGGTCAAACGCTCTTTTTTTCCAAAATCAGTTTGGGTTTAGACACAAGAAGCCGACTGCTCTGACTATAAACTGCTTGACAGACCATATATGCGAAGGTTTTGAGAAGGGTTTCGACACCTTTGTCTCTTGCCTTGATGTGACCAATGCCTTCGACTGTGTATCATATGACATCTTAATTTCCAAACTTAAGTCTTATAACTTTGAATTATCTAGCATTGGCATGGTTAAATCTTACTTATTTGATCGAAAACAATTTGTTTCTTTTAGTGGTTTTTCTAAACTGTAGGCGATCAAGTATGGAGTCCCTCAGGGCTCCGTACTGGGCCCAACCCTCTTTCTTGTGTACATTAATGATCTGGTAAACCATGATGATTATCAAAATTTGATACTCTTTGCAGATGATTCTACGTTCTTTACAACTTATCACCCCTCACAAATTGAGAATTCTGGTATCACGGAAACACAAAAAAACATCTTGGAATGGTTTTTAGCAAATAAACTTTCTCTTATTTCGGGAATATATATTTATATATATATATATATATATATATATATATATATATATATATATATATATATATATATATATATATATATATATATATATATATATATATATATATATATATATATATATATATATATAAGTAGATAAGTTTTTGTCCGTGTAATTTAAAATAATATAGAATAAAATATTGGCGAAGCGGACGTGAAAATTTGTCAATCTACATGATTCTCGTGTTAAAAAGTGCGGAGCACTCCAAAATATGGAAGAACTCCGGGTCCGACAGATGGCGACAGCGCTGTTTCGTCCTGATATGGGACTCGTCAGGCCACCGCAGTCAGTACAAACCATCATCTCGCCTTTGCATCGTATAAAGCTGAATTTATAATCAAAACACAGCAAATAAGATGACAAAGGCGACATCTCGATGGTCCACTTGATAATACAAGAACCACACAGATTAACAAAGTTTGTAAAAGAACGATGCAAAGGCGAGATGATGGTTTGTACCGACTGCGGTGGCCTGACGAGTCCCATATTAGGACGAAACAGCGCTGTCGCCATCTGTCGGACCCGGAGTTTTTCCATATTTTGGAGTGCTCCGCACTTTTTTACACGAGAATCATGTAGATTGACAAATTTTCACGTCCGCTTCGCCAATATTTTATTCTATTTTATTATTATATATATATATATATATATATATATATATATATATATATATATATATATATATATAATACAATGTTTGGCCTATATAGAGGAATTTAAAATAACCTGTAGAATCTTTTGTTAATTTTATAACTGTCCAATACGTATAGTTATGACAGTTTCTTTTTCGTTATCAAGGCGGTCAATTTAACACAAAATATTAAAAATGGAATATTTTATATGCAATAATTTGATTTAAATTTCATCTTTTACCTTGTCAAATAAATTTCCATTATATATCTATGCGTTTTAAGAACGCTCCGTTTCACAATAATTATAACTGAATGTACGGGCTACGTTAACTTACTCTACTGTAAAGAGTCATATTTCTGATGGATGATAACCATCCGGAGACAGTTCGTTGTTTTTGGTCAGGTTAACGTTGTGGTTGAGAGGACTGAGGTTTACTGCTAAAGTTTATTTATTCACATGCGTATTTTCATATCTGTGTTTTGTTGTTAAGGAATCTCAGTATGTTTGACCAGATACTGGGTCATTCCTCACTTTGAGATTCATAATGCGCACAGAAAAGACATTTATTTGATTTGCAGCTATTAAACTAAATTTAGTACTACTAGGTTTTACTCAAGTAAATCAGAGTATTTGTATTGAATATTATTATTGTAATGGAACAAATATTAATTATTTTATATTGTTTTTAGCGTGAAGTATATTCTGATAAACTGAGTAATTAAATAATTACTCTATGAATATATATTTTTTCCCGTGAGAACTCGTTAGTATATTTTTTTATTACCACCCCAGAAAGTCTAAAGGAAAAATAAATCAATTATCATACTTAAGTATAATCTAAACTTTATTATTTAAAAGTCGTTTAAATGTTTTATGTTTAAAATATATAAACTCAGTCAATTTATGAAGACATAAAGTAAAAGACCCTCTCTAAGATTTGTCTATAAATCTATCGAAGAAATCCTACCCTGGTTATGTAAATAAAACCAAAGAAGTAAGGGAGGTTTTAACATGTGTTATATGAAATGCCGTTAAAATGTATTAAAATATTTAACGATTGTCCCATTATTAGAAAACAAAAGAATGATCAGATAAACTCACTATAATAGAAAATTTTCGTTTGACAATTTGTACAAAGAATTCGTATAATAACTGTTTTTTTCTATTTACAAGAAATAAGAAGTTAAGATGTTTATTACCAAAATAGCTAAGAAGAGTGAATAGTTTTTTCACAGTCTTAATCATATATTCTTTTCATTATAGGAAGACGTAGATTATTTTGTTTTACTATTCTTTTATATAAAAATTACGATTAAGATGCTCAGAGAACAATTCAGGAATTAAGTATCCGGCGTAAAACAGCTGACGCCCTGTGAGACAAACTCTTCGAACTATTAGGGAATGAAATTTGAAGTTACAGGGTTACATGAGGGGGAAATACGTACCCGCGGGGTGCAGGGCGTACAAGATTGGCCTTTTAAGAAGTACGACACTCCAGTTACAGTTTGAATTTCGTTAGAGTCGGTACCGTCTTTTAAGAGCAGTGTCGAAAAAATTACGTGTCGGGTATATTCGTCGGGATAGAAGGATTTCTTTGTTTTGTTTTGTTTTCATTTAATTTAGAAAGTTAAGGGAATATCGTGTGTTATTTTAGTTGAGCATTTTGCGATTTTAATACTGTTTGCTTAAGAAATATGAATAGCTGTTTTTTCGTGTTTTATTCTTTTTCTGTTTAATGTTTTAGTAAGCTATTTATACTGTATATTTTCAAAATTGGGTTTTACGTGTTTGTTAATAGAACGGACAAAAAGAGCAAGTATGTAAGTTACTTCGTAATTGTTATTTATTATTAGTTTAAGTTTCTCATTGTAAATAATTCGTTTTTCTATTTATTTTTGTCAATAGACTAAGTGTTTTGGGAGACTTGCTTTATTTAATTTAATTAGAAACCTTCACGCGACTACACTCGCGGACGTACTACTGTGAGAGCTGTAAACAGGAGATGTCATCTGACCAGCTAATTAGCAGCCTTGCTTTAGTCCTGTTCTGAATTATGGTTGTGGTAAGCTTAAATAACCGTAGTTGTTTGAAACTAAAGCTGCAAGAAAGAAGATGAACGTCCAGTCTTCCAGAGTGACCTTATTACTGTAAAATCTAATTATAGGATTATTGAAATAGCTACAAATTAATATGGGGCAGCAAAATGATTGTAGACAAAATGGCCAACGTTACCACAAGATATTCAGTTTGAAAGAGTCCGCGATCAAATTCTGCCACATTATCAACATGGGTTACTTAAAAGAAATTATATTTTCATTTACATAAAAAGAAACAAATCCAAATCATCCAAACTTATAAGAGCCTGATAATATTATCGTTTGTTTTATTTTTTTTTTGGGCTGTCGCAATTTTTTTATTCAATTAAAAACTTCAAAATTGTAGTTAAACAGTCAACGAGCTTGAAATGTAATTTTTTTGTGTTATAATAAAATAAAACGTACTTATTTGTATTTCTATTGCACTGACATCTGAAATTAACTTATTATATAGACATATTTTTTAAAATTTTTATCAACTTAACAAATAAAGATAAGTAAGTCTAATTTTAATATAACATATAAAAATAAATACATTTTAATTCCATATTAATGTTTGACTGTAATTCTGAAGATAGTTGAAGGACCAAAAGAACCGAAATGTCAAATGTCCAAAAAATGTTTTTAATTTAATTAAAAAATGGCCCATAGCCCCAAAAAATAAAACACACTAATTAATTCTACACGGTCAAGGAAAAGGAACAAATAATATTAATATAATAAATCAAATGGAAAAATTTTCTAATTTTAGAAACTTAATATTTTCTTAAGTCATAGTAAAATATACATTAAAACCAACAGATCGTATTTTTCCTAACTGGAGTATCGCAGAAATAAGGTTTTAAAGTATTGGTATTTTCGATTCTCCTATAACGTTTCCGAATAGCTGAATGCTGCCTCATACCGCGTGGGTACCATTAATTTCATTTGTCAGCGCATTTGACAAGTTCTTGACGTTATTCTTTATTTAAAATTTCATGTATTAAAAACAGCGATTTATAAAGGAGCATAGTGTCAATCTTCCTAAAATTGATATTTGTATATTACATTTTTCTTCAAACCGGTCCTATATTAATGCCGAAATACAAATAATTAAACATTCATTATTAATTACAACCCGATACTTATAAAAAAAATACGTGCAAGCATTTCATTGTACATTACAGATACCTCGTAACAACAGATAGGGGAAATGAAGTCACACTGTAAGCAGAAAATTAGTTTAAGGTTCGGAAAATCCACCATCAAGTCAAATTTTCATCGACTCGGATTAAATTACTTGTGCTTCCAAACCTATAACCTTAAAGTCTATAATGTGAATTTGGCGTGCCCTTAATTACTACAGGAAACGTTTTCATGAAAAAGCGTACTCAGATAGAGAAAGTAGATGCCATAGAAGTGCACTCTTGCTTAGAATGAAACAGAGCGGAATAAGCCACTAGTGCTTCTTTTTTTATGAGCGGAACTAAGAGCCCCGTACACGCTATACCCTTCACTTAATCCATTAAAAAATATCTTTTTCTGGTTAGTTATAGCTATCAGACTACTTGGCATTTAGCTTCACCCCTAGAACGAGCCGTACCACTGACCTATTTCTCTTTTTAAGTGAGCCTTTCTATATCTTTATATATCTATGATTTATAAAAGACATATATACCGTCATAAAAATAATAGGTACAGTATATCCAAATGCTGCGCGGCATATCCAAGTACTGGTAAGGGTGCTGGTGGTCATCAAAAGGATAAATTTGTAGTCTCTGTTAAAGTTTTTGTTAAATTACTATTGTACATCAAATATCTGTTTCCCAACTCAATGTAGTGATATTTCCAATAAAAATGGAAAGAAAAGAAATTAAGGTTAATTTCAAAAAATTGTCATTATCCTTGTTTTTACTTTGTTTGAGAAGAGTGGGAATAAAGCTGTCCGTGTTTTGTGATTTAAATTTAAATCTGGCAATGCTCATCATGAGAATATGATCTTAATATCTTCTAAGCCGCGAATTGTTCTTTCATATAATTTAAAATCTATTTTCCTTGTTTTTTTTGAGTAAAACATGTCTGTGTCCGACAAAATCCAATATCGTGAAGCAAATTTTACGGAGGGAGAAGTGAATTTGTTAGTTGATTAAATATCGAAATATAATAGAATGCAAGAAAACTGAAGTAGCGACTTCATGGAAAGAGAAAAATAAAACTTGTGAAAATATAGTTTTTAAATCTAACATCATAAATAGTTTTTCTGTATTACGGTCCACAAAAAGCTTAAAATTAAAATATGAAAGTTTTAAGAAAGATCTGAAAAAGAAAAAAAAAATGAAAAAAAAAACCTACAATTTTAGGAAGATGGACAAAAACTAATAAAAATAAAAAGCATTATTAAGTAATGTTTGAACGGTACACTTTTGTAAGCGAAATCGAGCAACAAAACCCACTTCGTTCGAGAAGCCCATATTTAATATTGTTCTTGGTCTTACAATGTAAGATCTTCTGTGAATAGCAAAATACATATCTCCATTCTCAATTTCAGAGGAAAATTTGTCTTCATTAAAGGGCAGAATAACCATTTTTTAATTTTCTTTAGCTGTCAGTATACAAAAAAATTCATATATCGCAAAAATTAAAGAAGATATATTTTTGAAGACCAGATCAAGAAAATAAGATTTGAGGATTATGTCAATATTTTACACATCGATTATTGAAATCTTATTTATTTGGCAGTATTCGGAGAAAAACTGAAGGTGTTCGGACCCTTTCTTAAAAAGGTTAAATATCTTGATAATAATTACCAAGGGCATACAAATTTTTGATACTAAAAGCTGGATTAGGATAAGTGGAAGTTTACTGTTACTTAAATATAAAACGAAATTTAATGTAAATGTGCTGGAAGCAAATGTCACAAACGTTTATTAAATGCATTTAATGTAATGCATTAAATTTAATAATTTACATTAATCTAAATTAATTTTCAAGTTTGATCATTACTTTTTAAGGTGACTATGTACATTAAATATACCGCCAGAGTTCATTGAATTTGAGATATGTAATCACATATGTAATGCACCAACATTAATGAGTTCAAAAAATTCTGAAACTACCAGGAAAAGGTGGACATTTTTCACATAGGTAGTGTTCGCCATCTGGACCGGTTTCGAACTTAAAACAAAAAGTTCAATATAAGTTGCGCCATCTCCCAGAATCTCATGCAATGTATATTGAATAATAAGATTTACAAGCCAAACGGCTTCGCACTCCCTCCAGGGATTATTCACTCATACCAAGTATACAAAGACACCAAAAGTATGACGCTCTGTGGGGATCCTTTCCATGTTATCGGGTCCTAGGTGGCGTGGTCTTCTGCACTGCCTACAAACTTTCGGACTGTTCGCGCGGTTGCAAGGAGAACCGCTTTCTGAATCGGCTTATACAGATGCTCACTAAGGCTCAGTCCCTTGATGTTCTGCAGGAGGTTCTTTGGTATCATTCCAGTTGTTGACAGTATTATAGGAATCATGTGGACGCTATTCATTGCCCACTGTCTGCGGATTTGCACCTCCAGATCTCTGTATTTGGCGACCTTCTCGTTGTATTTTGACCTTAGGTTTTTGTTGTTCGGTACAGCGATGTCGATTAGTGTAGTTCGCCTGGAAATTTTATCTGATGGTATAATGTCTGGCCTGTTATGAGCAACTGTTCGATCTGTTAGGACCGTTCGATCCTAGTTTAACTTGAACTCATTGTTTTCAAGAATAGGCTCTGGATTATATTTATAGTAAGGCACCTTTCCTACCTGCAATAGTTTTAGCTTATCTGCTAACTCTTGGTGGAGTATCTTAGCGGCTGAATCATATCTTTCCTTATACTCGGCTGCGGCAAACGCTTGGCATCCTCCAGTTATGTGCTGGATCGTCTCTGATGTTCGACAACCATATCTACATTGGTCATTTTCTATTGAGGGATTTCTGATAATGAATTTCCGATAGTTCTTCGTCGGAATAACCTGGTTTTGGATAGCTAACAAGAAGCCCTCCGTTTCCAAAAACATCTGTCCTGAAATCAACCAGTAGTTCGACGCTAAGTTGTCGACATTGTCCTGGTTGACCTCATTTGGATGCCGTCCATGAAGTGGCTTCTGTAGCCAGGCTTGTAACTTCTCTTGGTCTGTTCGGTGGTGAGAAGCAATATCCCGTTCCCTCAGCTGTAGCGGCGTTGAATCGTCTGCCTCGCATATTGCTCGATGTAGTGATAATATAAATTTCATTATTATTCGGGTATATGTGAATAAATTTTAATGTGCAGAAGTTGAAATATCTTATCAGTTACTTTATTGAAATTTAAGGTACCATTTATTTAATCAAATTTAATGTGCAACGAACTGATATTTGACTGAATTGCTTTAAATTTAAAGTAAATGTAAATTATTCACCATATTAAGTACAAAATCATTAAATTTAATGTAAAATGAATATTAAATTCGCAATAAATTTAAGGTTATTTTTAACAGTGTATGTATCAAATCTTACAAACTAAATTTGGCACTGCAAGACTAGATCCATCGAAAACAAATTCACAAAATATGCATTTCCATAGAAATGTCTTTAGAACTAATGATATATACATCCCAGATCTAAGCTAGTGAATTAAGATTCAGTAAACATTCGTACATTGCGAGTGTGGTAGGAGACATTTTTAACCTACTAATACCTTAGAGCTCACGATTATGTTTCTGCGAATATTTATTTAAAGCTCCTATATCTTAAAAACAATTATTTCATCAGGAAAGATTTGCATTTAACTACCTTAAATTATTCTGAGTACGAATTTTCATGAAAATATTTTTTGTAGTTATAGATGCATCTCAAATTCCTATTTATAGATTTTCGAATTAAGAGTAAATTTTGAAAGCGCTAGTGCAGAATTCTGAAAATATAGGCAGGAAGTTGGATTATATATTTAAATGTACCCTTTTCGGCATGCCAGAGACTAATAACCATACTGTTTTGCATTTTGAACCGATTTTTAGAGGTTACGAATGATTATTCTTTAAAATGCCGCAATAGCGCATAGAAACGAGTTGTGTAAGTAAAGATTCATCCGATTCGATAAAGATTTGACTTGGTTGTGGGTTTTTGAATAAAAAATTATTTTTCTGTCCAATGAGTTCTGCTTGGACGAACCAAACAATAATATGGTTATGCAGTGTTTTGAACTTTCATAACTCTATTATTTTTTTCTCTACATTTTACACTTCTTGCTTTAATTTTTTCTTTCATAAAAAATTTCTTAAACAATCCTTTTATATTAATTATTTGATTTCACATGATATATTTTTCTCTAATATTATAGATGCCTTGTAAATTGACCTACTTATAACATTCCATTTATGTATTAATAATTTTATATTAAATTTTGTTCTTTTAATCATTGCTGTAATTGTCGCTTTGTAGAATATTAGACTGTATTAAAAAGGCGGCTGTTTTTATTATACGCACACTTGCACTTAATAAAGAAATAATCATAAGAACAAAGCTTGCCTTTATCAGCTTGGCCAACAACTACAAAGCAACCCGCTTGAATCAGGAAACTTAGAAGCCCTTATTAAAGAAGGGAACAGGATTATAGAAAAAGATTTAATTGCCCGGTTGTTACGAGCAGTGCCGGCGTTTAGAAGTTGTGATGAGAGTCGGGAACAACATATCCGTTAATATAATTTTTTTGTGTTTATTACTAATCAGTTAATTGAAGTTTTAATTATTGTAAAGATAGTAAATGATTTTTTACACTAATCCAAAAATTGTAGGGTTTAATAATTAATTTTATATACACATATTATAAATTTTATTAGCACATAAAAATGAATTATTCCCAAAGTGTGAGGATAAAATATGAGGATCTTACCCAATTTACATTGGTCTAAAAATTGATGTGTGTGAAATACAGGGTGTCAAAGTTATAATTTTTTTACACTTTTTGTGACTATTTATCTCAGTAAAAGCTTCATTTGCACTATATTTGATACTTTGGAGTTTTTAAAAATAAAAAATGATTATAAACATCTTTTGTTTAAAAATTCATACGAAATGAAATGTTTTATTGCCTCCTGAGACTAGTCTTATGTCCCGTTCACACTTAACCAAGGCCTAGGAATAGTTCAAGAAATTTAGAGCTTATTAAAGGTCTAATAGACCAATAACAATAAAAGTTTACATAGCAACTAATTAACAATGATAATATAGAAATGAACTGGCAAAGAAATAAGAATAACCCATAAAGTCCATAACAAAGACAAATGTTATTTATATAGTTTTTTAATTAAACTCGGTAGATTCAAAATGACCTCCCTTTCGTGTACACAAAGATTAATTCTACGATGAAATTTGAACTGCAAACTCTCCATTACCTCTGCATCTAGCATGAACTGTTTTTACAGATTTGGCGTCATTAGTTTATTTTAATAAGAAACTAGGATAAGAGAGTACCTAACTATAGGTAAAACTTTGTTAAATAAGATAATTTTATCATAAATTGACAATTAGGAATCCATTTTGATTTTGTGTTTCAAAGCTTAAAATTCCATCAAGTTGCTAGTTAACGTCAGATGGCTGACCAATCAGAAAAAAATTAAAACAAAAATTTATATCACGTGATCGCTTACTATAAAAGCTAAAATTCATTTTTTTTAAAAGGAGTATAGGTCCATCATCTGTATAATAAATATCTTTAGTCTGGTTCTTAAAAAGTAACATAACCTCAATATTTTCACTTGTTATTTTGAAAAGTAAAAGGAATGGTTATTAATCGATTATAGTGTAAAATTCGCTAGTCTATATTATTAACGGGACCATAACCTAAAAGTTTTTCATTTATTGTTTCATAAATAAATTAAAAGGAAGACAGTGCAGATTAATCTGTGGTTAAGAAAACATTACTGGTCACATTCATTAAATTTTTTTCAAAAAGTAAAAGGAAACAATATAGAGCTTGGATATAAAAATATCTGGATATGAAAAGTCAATTTTAAAGGACGGAAATAAGTTTAATAAATTAGTAAATAAATGATGTCAATAAGCAAGCAGCTGTGAAAAATATTTAAATAATTGGCAAAGGAGAAAAGATTTGTAAATTTTCTTTATTATAAAAAGGAAGGAGGAAACATAAAACGTGGATAATAAAAGAATTTTCTGGAGATTTAAAAGATATTTATTGAGTAAGATATAAAAATTTTTGACTTGCCTGAAAATAAATTGATAAAATAGATTTATACCAACGTTATTATGAATAGTTATAGTTAATAATAAAAATAAATTGTTTAATTTGCACTATATCAAGATCACTTTTTAATAATAACTGCACACACTAAATTATTTTTAGATTGTTTAAAATAAGATCATATATTTTAGGACGATACTCATTTACAACCGTTTAGATATTTATATAATTTTGCCAGATTTAATAATTCTAAATCCCATAAAGAATACAGTGCATATTGAATAATATTTATAATTTAATTAGGTTTAGATAAGGTGATTTATAAATTTTACATAAAAACTGCAACCACTGACATGATTGTATTTTTCTAAATATTGTTTGTATTTGTGTTTTTGAATCATTGGTTTGACTTTTTCTGATAATAATTATATTTTCATCTGAATTCACCTGAGAGAAAGAAAATTGACATCAATGTTTTAAATATCAAATCACTAGAGACGGGATACATTTAGAAACGCAGCACATGTGTAATTGAGTAATATTGATTGAAAATAAAAAAAAAATTGGTATAAATTGATTATACTTAGGTATAGTTATTTGTGCCTGATGCCCAACAATTTGAATCATATATATATATATATATATATATATATATATATATATATATATATATATATATATATATATATATACATACATTAATTTTATATGATTCCTACAAGATCGTTGATCGACGTCCTTCAGTCAATTTTATGTTATTTTATTTTATATTACTTTATACAATAGTATTATCAAATCTTAACTCGGTGAGAAACCAACAACAATTTACTAAAATATATTGTCGTTTGTTGTGTTTTCTTTGTTCCTCAAATCACTAAAATCCTTTTTCTTATTTTCAGCCCCAAAAGACTTCCAAATCGAATTGGATTTTCGAGACGAATTTGAAATTGAAAGATCGGAGCATTGCAGAAACGACTATTTAGAAGTCCGTGATGGCCAGTACGGGTTCAACACCGTTCTGTTGCACTTTTGCGGAATTAACGAATTTCCGCCGAAGGTCAAGTCCTCAGACAGACATCTGTGGGTATATTTTAAGTCAGACGAAAACATCGAGGGAAAAGGATTTAAAGCGGTTTTCGATTTTGTGCCTCGGTCGAATGCATGTGAGTATTTTTTATTAAAAATAGTTATGCAGTTCATTGTATTAGCAAATGAGATTTTGTCAAATTTTGTAATGAATAACTAAGACTGAATACTAAAAAGTAAATCCTTGAAAAATCATTTTAAAAATAATTTGAAACAAAAAATTATCAATAAAAGTCAACGTTAGGTGTACCTGACTTGAATTGCTTTATTGTACTATCCCATAACAATCTAAACCTTTATACTCGAAACCGTGAAGTAAACAGTGATATGAACGAGTGATTTGAACGTACACTCTATACCTTGACAGTGAATAAAAAATTCTTAAATAAGCAATATGGTCACTTATCGAATGTGGCTATAATTAAATTTGTATACGAGTTATGTTCAGAAAGTAAGTTTACTGAATTTTTGTAGGCTACAAAAAATTAATTTAAAAAAAATACATGGGTACATTAGTGCATATGTGAGTTATTTTTCGACATAGTTGCCATTCCTCTCAATGGAGGTGATGAAGCGGGGTATTAATTTTTTGATGCCTTCCTCGAAGTAGTTTCCCGCCAACCCCTTCGTCCACTTTTCCACCTCTTCGTCGGTGAAAAACTTTTTCCACCCAGGTGAAGAGGTAGTAATCTGAATATACCAGGTCAAGGGAATGCGCGGGATGGTTCAGAACATCCCATTTGAACGAGGCGAGCATTTTCGTCGTGGCGTTGGCCGTGTGTGGTCTGGCATTATCGTGCAGCAGGTAGACCCCCTTGGTCAGCATGCCTCTTCTCTTGTTCTGAATCGCTCTCTGCAATTTTTTTAGGGTCTCACAGTACAGAGTTGATGGTCTCCTCCAAATATTCAATCAAAATTATGCCTTGACAGTCCCAAAATACGGTTATCATGATTTTCTTGGCTGAAATTGTCGTTTTAAACTTTTTGCTGAAGGGTGAAGAGTTTGTACCTCATCATAAACCTCAACCGAATCTTTCCCTTCCAAAAGAGATAGCGGATGACGACGCGCATTTCGCACTTGGCGGGAGATTGGATCGACATTTTTCACGAAACTTGCTGTCGCGTCGAGAGTTCTCAACGAACTGACCTTGAAGTAGCCTTATTGTGGAGGGGAGGAGTCAGACTACACGGAGGTGTAGCCAACATGTCGAAAGAAAAATCCCTCCGACCGTGAGAGCCTCAGTCCATTTACTTTCTGGACATGTCTCGGAGTTTTATGCAAGATATGCCTAACTGTAAAAATATATTTTTTTGCTTTAACTGTCGTTTGTCCAATGTGTTTGTTTTATCGTCAGTATTATTCAGATGATTTTTTTTAGTTTGAATTTGGCGAAAAGGTCATTACGAGAGAATATTTGAAGTTCTTCCTTTACCAAAGAAGAACAAAAATACTAGCCGAATAATTAATTTAAATTTTTAAAAGAAACTGAAATCTTTAAAGTCGAGCCAAATTAATAACTAGCAAAATGTGATTCACATAAAAAGGTTGAGAATACTTCATTTGTAATTGCATTTATACCGTGGCTTATATGTATCTCATGATAGTAGTTATTTGTTTCATTTAATTATAATTTGATGCGGACTTCAAAAATTTCAATTTCATATGAAGATTTATATTATTATTTTTCGCTTTTTAGAGCTTTTTTAAAAGCCGGTTCAATTTTTTTATAAAAATTTTATTTCTCGATTCATAATTTTGAATGGATTTTACTTTCTAAGGTAACAAAAAAGGACCCATTCTATCCAGAATTGTAGACCACATGAAACTGAACAATAAGAATTATTTGATTCTGATAATTTTCCAGTTCTGAATGAAATTCTACCAAACTAATATTTAGTTTGCTAAAATAAATCCACAGTCTTGAATTTTAAGAAATTAATCTTAGATTCGTAACCTGCACCCCCAAACTCGCCATTACCGTTATTAAAAGAACTAAAACATTTAAATTATTTAACCCAAAATCTTTTAACTTGTATATTAAATTTCAAGAAATTAATTTAAGATCCATAATATACTTTCCAAAAATCGTCCAATGTCAATTTGGACAAAATCGAAAAAATTAAAAATTTTTAGTTTCCCATATTATATAAGTCATATTAAATTGTAAAAAATTAACTTCAGATTCGTAAACTACAATCCGAAAACCCGCTAATACCAATTTTAAAAAAATGTTAATGATGTAAAATTTTAAGCCCACCATATTGGATCCTCCAATTTTCAACTTTTTTCTTAATCTATACTGTCGAAAACTTCCCAGTATCAGTCATATTGCATCTGTGAAATCAAATTTTCTTAAACGAATTTTAAATTGTTTATTTTTATTCTCAAAAACACCCCATTTTATATAATAATTCGTAATTTACGCCATTAAGCATTATCCGACTTATGTTTAAGTAAACTTTTATGCTTAAAATTACCTCAAGAATAACTCTTTAAAATTTTTCACACTTATTTGGAAGTACCCTGTATATGTACTTGCAAAAATTATCTTTTTTTTGTTGCAGTATTCAACTTTGTTGATTTATAGTACATTATAACTATATTATACTTTTACGTAAAAATTCTAATTGGGCACTTATAGAGTGCAAAAAATTTACATGAAAAAAGTATTTATATTTTTTCTCGTTGCATTCAGATTTAAGGAAGCTCCATTGTAACAGGCCGTAGCTAGGCCATATATTGAAAACAAGTTTATGATATTATTAAAATTTTTATGCAGGTGTTATTACTTCAACCCGAACTGACAGGTCGGTTTCTATTTAATTTCAATATTATAAGTCGCTTATAGAAAAATATTTTGGACAACCTGCATTTAATTATAATTGCTGTAAGGCATTTGCAACGAATAAAATAATTATATATATATATATATATATATATATATATATATATATATATATATATATACATATATATATATATATATATATATATATATATATATATATATATATATTATAAGAAAATCAAAAATTATCTTAGCATATGCATCATATCAGAAACAAAATAGTATATTAGAATGCAAGTTTTTTAATTACACTTCAATTACCCTGAAAGGACTTTTTTCGTTTTCAC
Organism: Diaprepes abbreviatus; assembly: GCA_034092305.1. Classification (NCBI taxonomy): domain Eukaryota; kingdom Metazoa; phylum Arthropoda; class Insecta; order Coleoptera; family Curculionidae; genus Diaprepes; species Diaprepes abbreviatus. Next base: position 27,620,178 of record JASJET010000122.1, on the reverse strand, counting down.
AACAAGCGAAGGGATTTCTTCCCTGCTCATTATCTAGCAACTTTAATCGTAATGTTTTTCCTGGTCATCATAAATATTATCTGCATTTTCTATTGATATCTTTGTGGCGTCTACTATCTTATGCAGGTGAAAACCTTACTGTTGTTTAAAACGATTTTTTGGTTTTTTAATGTCTTCCCATGTAATAATCTCATGTGGGAACCCAGAGCGTTCAGTATAATTTGTGTACAATCGCGTTTGAATTCAGCAAATCAGCGACAAATGGTTGCTTTCAACAGAGCAGATTTCTAATAACACTTTTCAGGTCATTATTGAGTTTTACCAGCATTTTTTCCGTCAAATAACAGTGTTTTATCAACTTACGAGACTCGTTTTTTTGCAATGATTTTAAAATATCAAAAGGTACGTTACTAAAACTTGAATTTATCGATGATTAATGGTAGAAATGTCATCAAATTTTAACACATATCGCTTAAAAGTAGATACTAACTAAAAATTGTTTGTATATGTTATTAGAGTCGCCATCTATGTATCAGTCATTCAGCAAGCATAGGGATGTTGACTGTTTTTGGCGAAGGGTTTAAAACCATGCATAAGTACCTGATATAGTCCAGAATAGTTAATATTTTACTTTTTTAATACTACTAATATTTTAAAAATCATATATTTTAAATTCCTTTTCAAATTTCGCTCCAAAACCGCTGTGACGTCACTACGTCTATTTTGCGAAGTTAGCAACGTTTTTTAAAAACGTTTTTACCAACGACAAATTTTATATTTAAAAGAGAACTTGTCATTTGCACCTATTGTCTGAACAACAAATTAGACAATAAAATTTGGAAGATTAAGTGCTTAATTTCGTGACATTCTAAAATATTTCATTACGATGTTGTACCTAGTGGAAGAATTAAAAGCCGTGAAGCATAAATTATAGACAACTATTACTAACCAAAATCACTTACGATTAAGATACAAAGTTTGGCAGCAACGGACAGTGGGTTAATAAAAAAATATGTAATTTTCACAAGGGAAGCTTTGAGTCTACGACTTGGAATATTTTTCGAAAATGACGACTCTACTGAAGAAAATAACCTACCCTCCAAAAACTGTAAACTAGCCGTAGGAGTTAAGATACAGAATAAAAACTGCCAGCGACGTACGGTGGATCAATATGGAAATACATAATTTTCACAAGGAAAACTTCAAGTCTACAACTTTCCTCTGACATAATTTTATAGATTTTCTTATAGAAATTTAATATGAATAATTGTGTTGTATCTGATCATCGGTCTGGCGGTTTAATGAAATGGGTTACACTTGGAAATTATAATAAATGTTGCAGCTAAATTTATATTTTCTGCATATACAAATTCTTGTAAAACTTTACTGGTTGTGGATTTATATACACCAAATTTGTTTCTAACTACCCTATATTCTCTACGGTAGGCACAATTGACACGTTCCCTTCTAAAATTCTTCGCTGGTAGAAATGTTCCCAAAAACGTCGCTAACTTCACACAGGTGCCAAACTGACAAGGGAATATAAAATTTTTTCGTAATTTTTGTAGTAAAAAATCAATTCTAAGTTTTATAAGTGTAGTGCAGTGCCTCAATGTACAAATACTACAATTAAAACACTTGTGCCTACGAAATTTAAAATATATTTTTGTGAAGAACATTTTAATGTAAGTTTTGATAATATTTATTTACTTCTCTTATATTAAAAGTTATTATTTTTCAAGTAATAAGCAATTTTTGGAAGAAATTTCACGAAAATTACTATAAAATAATATTAACCTAACAACGTAGCTTTTGATAGCGATGACGTTAGAATGCAGTGACGTTATTCACTTAGATTGGTGTTCGTTGTCACGTGACTCGAAGGAGATGTAATTACATTTTGATTATTAAGTAAAAATATAATTCCTTAAAAATAAAGAATAATATAGTTTTTTAGTATTCCTATTATGGAAATTACAGTTTCGCGGCAAAATTATATTTTTATTTGAATACAGTCAATATCCCTATTGTGTTCGCCTGATATGGCTCCATACAATTTCTTTTTGTTCCCGAAACTCTGGTTATCACTCCAAGAACATCTTTTGGAGATCATCAGGAAAAAATAAATTGCTGCACGAACTTAATACTATACCACAAAGCGCAAAGCGGCTGCGTTTGAAAACTAAAAAAAAACATTGGCATGAGTGTATCGTTTCTAATAAGGAATATTTTGAACTCGACAAAATAAATATCGAAGAATAAAGAAAGTTTTATGTGTTTTATTACGTTCCGTTTATTTTGGAACAGAACCTATTTTTTCTCTGTTTGTTTTTACTTGCTCCTGTGAAATTTGTATAAAAAGTTAGTATATTCTTGGAAAGTTTTGCAAAGCAAAAGACGAAGTAACCACATCCGTAGCCCTTCAAGCGGCATGTTTTGAAACTTTACCGAAACTTCGCTAATAAGGCTATAAATCTACTACTAAAGTAAGGGTTTTCCTCATTTATTTTATTTTTTAAATAGAGGTTTTAGAGTTTTAATGCTATGTTTAAACGAAGTATAAATTATGAACCGTAGTTAGAGAGTATTAGCTATTTATTTTTCTTTGGGGCCATGTGCACAAATTCACTTACAAGTTATCCTAAAACTAAGTATTATTCTAGTACTTATCTAAAAAGATATACACTGGGGGTTTCTTTCATATTATTACATCAATTTCTATAGTTTATTTTAAAATGTGTATACCGAAAAAGTTACATTTTATTTTAAAATTACACAGACGATAACTTCTGTCTTTTTTATATTTGTTGGTTTAAAAAAACACGAATAGCTCTCTTAGGGAAATCGTTGGTGCGACACTTTATTTAAACTTCGGAATTCGTAGTTGGTTTGGTTGCCGAGGCCCGATAATGCAACCGCTATCCTTAGAGAAGCATATTTTGTGTGTTGAGTTTTGATATATTCCTTTTTTAAAATAACGTCGCGCCACCACATGGCGCGATTCTTGCACACAGACATTAGTAGTGAAGCTACGACAGGGGCGGATCCAGCCTCTCTCCTTGGGGGAGGGGGGGCGGTGATATCACAAAAGTGCAGTATGGCAAGCGAAAGCAAGTTGTCGAGGGGGGGGGGGGGAGACACCAGCAACATGCCCATTTCTAGTGTAAAAGGCACGGTCGGGTCTATTTTTCAGGAATTTGAAGCTGTTGGAGAGGGGGGGCGATCACAAGAAAAAACAAGTTGCTGACAGGGAGGGGGGATACGAGCAGCATACACATTCCTAATATAAGAGGCAGAATCGGGTTTATTTCCCTGAATTCAAAGCTCCTGGGGGGGGGGGAGGGGTAATCGTAAGAAAAACAAGTTGTCAACGGGAGTGCCAGCAGCATACACATTCCTAATATAAAATGCAGAATCGATTGTATTTTCCTGAACTCAAAGCTTTTGGGAAGGGGAGGGGCGATCGCAAGCATACACATTCCTATACTCTATTCAAGAACTAGAGAGAGTAATAAAACTGTTATCGAAACCTCCAACGTACCTGCTCCAGTGCCGCAGGTAACTGAGGACTGCCGGAAATCTAATTATATTTAATTATATTTAAACATTATGAACTTTTATAAATTTACTGCTACAATAAAATTTCTGGTAGTTCAATTTAATTTCTGTCAGTGAGCAAAATACACCTTACAGTGTGTCCTTAGTAATTTATCTTGTCTGTGCTTGTTTTTACATATTATTTGAGATTAGTGAGATACCCAAAAGATATGGCTTCCAAAATTCCAAAATCGTTAAAACCAGATCATTTTTTCCTCAACGAAAAACTTATTACGATGAATGTTTATGATGCCTTAAGATATCAATATCTAGATAATAATGTTAAAAACTCTGTTGAGTTGTCTTCCAGCATGACTGGAGTTGGAAAATCTACTACGTGCCCAATACTGAAGGAAAAAAGCGACTGGAACTGTTAGTACTCCCAAGCTATATTCGATCAGGGCAGACGAAAAACCTCGTTGGAAGAAGAGATGTAAACTGCAATAAAAGGAGTTGTATATAAATTTTATTATGAGAAGCAGATCCCAACCGTCGACAAAATTCTAAGTAAAATCAATGAAGATCGGGATTTACTTGAGATTAAAAGAACTGAGCTCTGATAATTGCTAAAAGAACTTAATTTTTGCTGGAAAAAAGCAGATAGGAAATCTGTTCTTATAGATCGTCTGAAATATGTCCGTTGGAGAAGGAAATATCTCTCTCAAGTAAAAGGCAGAGTTGCTAGAAATATTACAACTTACAAAATTAGTAATTTAACTGAACTTTTGAAAGATTTTTTGAATAAAGTTAGTGCAGAAAATTGGGAACAATTCATATAATAAAAGCATAAAAGAAAATGTGAAAACTCGATCTCATGATCGGTGAGATCGAAGATCCAGTTATAATTAATTTGAGGGAAGATACGTTCACTGACTTTGATTACGAATTAGATACGTAATGTTTACCAGCGTAAATACAATTTATTATTTAAATTTTCTGTAACTTATAAAAATAAATTACATTTCAATCCTTTTTTAGTGTTTAATTTTAGTTCTGCGGATGGTTTCAGAAATAAATAAACTGAACCGTCAAATATCCTAAAAATGTTTTTAATTTATAATAGAAATACAGTTGTGATTTGTATGAAATATATATATTTTCTAATGTATGTGAATTATTAAGAAATCATAAGAAATTAAATAAAATTATAAAAACTTTTTATTTCAGAATTATTACCGAAATAATATTCTATGCCATAAATACTTAGTGATAAAATAAACCTCCTTCCGACGCCTATGACAAGGATTAAAATCCTTTTTAACACTTCGCATATCCAAATATCTATTGTTATCCAACCAAATAGTCCATTATTATAGACCGATATTTTTGATTCTAAAATTTCTAACCCATTTCTATGAATAATATATGTATCTAACAGATTTTGCCAAAGAAATGGGACTAGAGAACAAAAGTAGTTTGCGAAGAAAAAAAAAGGTAAAAAATGATTTATTACTCTCTCTAGTTCTTGAATAAACTATAGCATAGGTGGCAAAATCGGGTCTATTTTCCTGAACTCAAAGCTCTTGGGGGGGGGGCGATCGCCTCCACCGCCCCCCCCCTTGGATCCGCGCCTGAGCTACGATACTAGACTTTAGTACCAATATATTGCATCCCTAGTGTCTAAGCATATGTTTATTGTCTTATTCCTGTTTATGTCCTTCTCACGGTAATGGCCAGATTGCAGAATAACAATAGAAAGACTTAAATATTGTCCGAGAGAGAAAAACTCTCTAACTCCCATATTTCTACCGAACATCTGAACTGCAGCTCTTTCAGCCTATTAAGCTCCATCTGTAAACTCCCAAGACCCGTTTCTTGAAAGAGTTTACTTCTCCGAATTCTCCCTGCTTGGCAAAAGTATTCCAAAAGGGTTGTTAGGTTTCAAAACCGGCACAATCTGGTCTGTATCATAGACCTACATAGATATAGACGTCGAGTCCTATAGAAGCGCATTAGCTCTAACTTAGAAAAAGACAGAGTAGTACCTCTTTTTTTCTGGGTGTGATACCTCGCACTTAACTCATTAAGAAATACTTTTTTCTGGTTGGTTGTGGCTGTCAGGGGAGAAAAATATGGCACCTACGGGGCTCTTAGCTCCGCCAAAGAAAATTACTGACCTGTTTCGCTCTGTCTCTCTAAGCAAAAGTCAACGCATTTCTATAGAGCCCGAAGTTCATATTTTTATATATTTATGGTCGGTAAGCATGGGAAGTAATGGGTATCTCTCCACCACATTACCCCAGCCAGACAGATAACTGCCAATTCCAGTTCCAACATATCCAAGGCAACTTATACGATAAAAAGCCTTCAAAGGATCGTTCTTTATGAAAAAAGGACAGCGGAGGCATTTTTATTAGGACCTCTAGTGTTCTAGTAGGGGTAGTCCTCATTGCACTAATTACTTCAACACCAGCCGTTAGTTGACGGTATTTGATTGTACTAGGCCACTATACTATAACGGCGTATGTGTGTATCAAATATAGCATACTTTCAGTATCAGCCCCTAAATACCCTCAAAAGCTCTTCTATCAACCCAGTAAGTTAACCCTATTATAATGGTTCCAGAAAAAGTATTACTCAACTAGCTTTAATAATTGTTTGTTTACTCAATAGATTTACATAATCCTCTTTCTAGTACTCATCTAATATTATGCTAGAATACTAGGGCAAAGTTAATTTTGAATACAATAATAATAGTGGCCGTAGCACTTAAGCGCAAGGTTTTCCGGAAAGTCCTATTACTTATTACAACCATCATACCACAACACCAGAATCTTTTAAATTAAAAAAGTACTGGGAATAACCGTCACCTGTCCGAATTAGAAAAGGCTTCCCTGGAGGAAGCAAAAAGGCATCCTATCCTAACCAAAAGCATACCACAAGGGAAAATATGTCGGGTAAAGTATTAAATAAAACTGTGTGTCGCTCAAAGTTATTTTTCTTTTGCTTATTCTTAAAACATGCCGCTTCTTTTTAAATATTTATATATGAAGACAACGAGAACAAAATGGATTTTAAGAATATATTGTTTCCTACGTGCGTCCATATGTTCCTTTATAAAAATCAAAAATAATTTTTTTTTATAGAAAGGGTTGAAAATTAGTAATTTTCACACTTTTTAGTTATTTTCGGGGCAGAAACATAAAATGAAGCTTTAGTGGCAATCTTGTCACCCATCTGGTAACGAAAAAATTTGACGACACAGATATAATAGGACTTATTGCAAAACGTAAATTGCAATTGCTAAAACATATGGCTTGACAAGATTAAAATAAATGAACATCCCAACTGCTTTATTGGCGGCTAAAACAAACAAAGCGTAGTATGGGTTTTAGGAGTTTCAATAATATAGGGTTCTCTGATGAATCGAATTTTCACATCAACGGCGACGTGAATAAACAAAATTGCAGATATTGGGCAACTGACAATCCACTGGAACTGCACCAGAAAACCCTATACTCGCCTAAAGTTGTCATTTGGGCTGCATATCAAGCAAAGAATCAGTTTCTATTTTTTTGAGAATAACCATGGGCGTGCTCAGACTGTTAATTCCGATCATTATTGCTATATGATCAGGACTTTTTTGGCTCCAGAAATGCAAAACCAGATTGGCTACAGCCGCAATATATTTTTTCAATAAGATGAAGCAACTTCTCACGTCACGAATAATTTTTTGGCAGCTCTTCATGGGTTCATGGTTGCCTAAATTGCCGCTGAGGGGCGTTAACTGGCTACCGTGGAGTGCAGATTTAACACCTGCTGATTTGTTTCTATGGGGCTACTTAAAAAGTGAGGTTTTCAACCCAGTGCCATCCAACTTAAATGTTCTAAAGCAAAGATCCACAGAAGAAATACTTGCGATTCCAAAAGCAATACTCCAGCGAGTAATTGAAAATTTCATTTCAAAGCTAACTGATTGTGAAGAAGCAGATGATGCGCATTTATGGACGGTTGGTTTCTATACATAAAAATTCAAAAGCTACTCTATAATTTAACAGCAATTAAACAAATCTGAATTAATTCTGATATTTTATTTTTTAAGAATCAAAAACGAAAGGCATTCTGAGACACCGTTTACATTGCTTTCTCCAAAATTGCGACATCGATCTTAAATTTTTTGCTATATGTTGTATCTGACTTTCATTACCAAGGCAAAGGCATGTGGTCTGTTGATACGAGATGTGACTATACAATAACGATATTGATGCTTCTGAAGATAGCTGTATAGCGTGAAGCCTTGTTTTTTGAATGCGGTACTTCCCTTATTTGTAGACAAATCAGTCTTACCATATTCTACGATTGAGATTGAGAGCTATAATTCTCATAATCGAACAGAAAGGAGTTCCCGAAAATATTTCTACTCATACTTTGAATGCTATTAAAAATATAATCTAAACCTGTTGGAAAGAGTAATAACATGTGACGAAACTTGGTTTTTGACTTATGATCCTGAAACTAAACACCAATCCATGCACTGGAAGGGCCCACCTTCACCAAGAACTAAAAAAGGTCGATTGAGTAAATCAAGAATCGAGGGGATGATTATTGTTTTTTTTTTGTTCATGGGATTGTGTACCTTCACTAGGTCCCTGGAAAAAATATTAATCAAGATTATTACTTTGAGGTTTTTGCTCAACTTCGTGAAAGAATAAGACAGAGACGACCCGAATTGTGGAAGAAAAAGTCATGGGTTCACCATCAAGGCAACGCTCTGGCTCATTCTGCACTAACTGTAAAGACATTTCTTCTCAAGTACAATATCTCAATGTTCCGCCTTATTCACCCGACTTTGCACCATCTGACTTTTATCTATTCGCCAAGGTCAGACCTGTAGTTAAAGGAAAAAAATGTTCTTTGAAGCTGTGAAAGAAAAAGCGACCCGCATGGAGGATTTTAGGGATAGAGAAGATGTGTATGCTGAAAGTGATAATCACTAAATATGTATATAATTTAAAATAAAATATTTTACAGCAATAGTCTCGTTATTTTACAGCCACACCTCGTAGATTAATTGAGAGGTCTCAATTTATTAGATTTGCTGCTTGTCCAACATCTTTTTCAAGAAATGAAAAGTATGACTGTGTGTGTCAGCGTAAAAATAAAAACTGAAGGTCTTAATGAGGAAAATTACTGGTATAGACATTTTAAAGGAAAAGTTATAGAACACGACCTGATAGTGACATATAGCGGTTCAGCATGTTGATTCTTATAAACCACTCATTACATTCTGACAGAGAAAAAAGATTTTATTAAACAACATACATTATTGTTGAAACCTGTGAACTGGAAAATTGCCTAGATAATAAGTACGCCGCGTGAATCATCATCATCATCATCATTCTCAGCTTCATCATTTCCAACTACAGTGCAACCTTCCTTATTCAATGTTCATATAGTTCTTTCTTCTATTTGGTGATATAATTTATTCCGTGTTTATGTTCATTTGTGCAAATATTTTTCTGTCTTTAGCTATCTGGGAACAAGTTATTCCTGACAGTTTCTTGATGTCATCATCTCATCTGAGATTCGGTCTTCTCTTTGGTCTCTTGACATTTCTAGGATACCTTATAGCTGTCCTAGTGATCCATCCATTCTCTGTTTTCTTGCTCTATGTCCTGCTAATTACCATTTTAGGGATTTTGTTCTTTGGATTACATTAATTACCTGAGTTTTCTCTCGTATCCAATCTATTATTTTACGTTCCCTTTTGGTTATTCCTAGCGTGCATCGTTCCATGACTTTCTGAGTGTCTTGAGGTTTTGTAGTTATTTCCTTCCTTAATATCCAAGTTTCATACCCGTATGTCATGATCGGCAATATGTATTGATCAAATACTCTCTTCTTAAGGTACTGTGACATTTTGGCCTTGAAGTTAATAGAGTTTCATTCAAGTGCTAATCACGCTAGTTTAACTCTGCTGTTAATTTCAAAAAGTAATGAACCCTATTTGTGTATAGGTTGCCCTTGGTATATATATATATATATATATATATATATATATATATATATATATATATATATATATATATATATATATATATATATATATATATATATATATATATATATATATATATATATATATATATATATATACCAAGGGCAACCTATTCACAAATAGGGAAGAGAGTGGTTTCATTTACCCTTATTTCGACGTTGGTAATCAGATCGTTGCACATTTCTTTTGTCTTTGCTAGGTTCATTTCATTTAGACCTACTTCATTACTGGTTATATTGAGGTCATTAATTTTCTCTTGAAATGCTTCAAGACTTTTAGCAATCAGAATTATGTCATCAACGATTCTTAAATGGCATAGGTGGTATATTTGCAGCTGTTAAAAAATAAATGAAATTGTTTATTTCCTTGTGTTTTTAAGATTCAAAACTTGATTAACTTATTGTTGCCCTTGTTATTTAAAACTCTTTATTGTCACCTTAAATCAGTTTTAATGTTAGACCACCCACAGTACAATATTTTATGATTTCTTTGTTTTGTTTATATTCCATATATTAGACTTATATACAACCTCATTATGCATATTTATTAAGAAAATAAAAAACTCCTCAGCAATATATGTACATTTTTCGAGTCGCTTTTATTTTTCCATATTTTTTTTTGTTGACAAATCTACTTAAAACGATAATTAGACCTCTTGGTTATCTTTTTTATTTGCCTGTCTTGTCATACCAACCAGACTCTTTTTTACTTGTATTCCACGGATTTCCTATTGAAATTAAAAAAGGGACATAAAACGCGTTTACAACCTTTTATAATGTAAGGGTTTTGCACAAAGGCAATTAATAAAGGCGTTTTTGTTTTTTAACATTCATAAGCCTTAAAAAGGGACCACGGAACCAATTTAAATATATATTTTTCTTTTTTTTTTTGCAAAAAATTATCATTTATTTCTATTAATTTAATATTTTAAGAAGCTTCTGTGACACAAATAAAAGTTATAAAATTTATTTTAATAAAATTGTTGTAAATAAAAGTAGAAACCAAGACAATTTTAATTGGTCCTCTTTCCGCTTTGACCTCAACTATTTTATAACATTCAAACTTTCTTTATCAGTTAGTTATAACAATTTGCTTAAATTAAGAAATTAGGAAAAAATAGTAATTTTGCTTGTTTATATAACGAACTAATAAAGAAAGTCTGAATATTGTGGCGTAACTGAATTTTATTAGTTCGTAATCATCATCACTGTTTTTGTTTTTATTATTTCTAACAATAGTTAAATGCATATCTTTATGAAGTTTTAGGGAAGTTAACAAGAGCTGCTATGGTAAAGAAAATAAGTTTCTTATACCAGGTATAACCAAAAATATTTTATATAAGTTAATAGATGTGACTGGTACTTGATGGAAATGCATTGTAACCAATGATAACACGATGGCTATAAATTTACATTATTTTTATTTTTATTATCAAAAAAACCGTGACAAAGTGCGAAGCAAGCTTGAACTACCTACATTTCTATAAGACAAATTTAGTCGTAAAACTTTATAACTATACACTGTTAAAAATAACCTTAAATATAATGTCCATTCTACATTAAATTTAATAATTTTGTAACTAAAATCGTGAATAATTTACATTTACTTTAAATCCAAAGCAATTCATTCAAATATCACTTCTTTGTACATTAAATTTGATTAAATGGTATCTTAAATTTCAATAAAGTAACTGAAAAGATATTTTAACTTTCTGTACAATACAATTAATTCGCATGTACCTTAACATTAAAGGAATTTACATTAATATTTATGGTACATTGCATGAGATTCCGGGAGATGGCACAACTTGTATTGACTTTTGATTTAGTATAATATAAGCTGCTTAAAGGACTCAATTTTCTTATGATGGGGTATACATGTCTGCCGGTACTGACGGAAACCAATGAGTTCCAAACCAGTCAACAGATGACGGTATAAAACCTAGGGGAAAAATTTCCACCTTTTCCTGATAGCAGAATTTTTTGACCTCATATTAATATTGGTGCATTAAAAAATGTGATTACATATCTTAAATTTAATGAACACTGGCTGTACATTTAATGTACATAGTCATCCTAAAAAGTAATGATCAAAACTTTAAATATAATGTATGATTACATTAGATTTAATGGAATAAATTAATTTAGCTTAATATAAATTATTAAATTTAATGCATTACATTAAACGCGTTTAATAAACGTTTATGAAATTTGTTTCCTGCACCTTTACCTTAAATTTAATGCATTCCCTTTTAACAGTGTACACTGTTAAAAATGACCTTAAATTTAATACAAATATAATGTCCATTCTACATTAAATTTAATGATTTTGTACCAAAAATCGTGAATAATTTACTTTACTTTGAATTTAAATCATTTCGTTGAAATATCAGTTCGTTGTTCAATAAATTTGATTAGATGGTACCTTAAATTTCAATAAAGTTACTGAAAAGATATTTCAATTCTGCACATCGAAATTAATTCACATATACCTTAATACTCAAGGATTTTACATTATTTTTCAATATACATTGCATGACATTCCGGAAGATTGCGCAATTTGTATTAAAATATTTGGTTAGTATGATATAAGTTGCTTAAAGGACTCAATTTTCTTATAGCGAGGTATACTTGTCTGCCCCGTACTAATGGGAACCAATGAGTTCGAAATCGGAAGATGGCGGACATTACCTATAGGGAAAATGTCCACCTTTTTCTGGTAGTTTTAGAATTTTTGGAGATCATAATAATGTTGATGCATTAAATATTTGATAACATAACTCAAATTCAATCAACACAAACTTTAAATTTAATGTATGATTACATTAAATTTATACGAATAAATTGATTTACATTAAATTTAATGCATTTCCTTTTACAGTGTACCAAAGATGTTTATTATCGGAAATCCTAAATATGCGTAGAGTGTTTACTAGTTCGTTAATGGGGAACGATTGAAATCTAACTGATCATTTAACAATAAATTTGCATCTTTTAATTTGTTGATTTCCATACTTTCCAAAAAATTAAGTTTTCGGAATTTATTTTGTACATGTAAAATCCGAAAATTTTCATCAAAATTATGACCCTTTAACCCATTATTTATCTTTCTTTAGACAGATAAATATAGTAATTAAACTCAAAAAAATTTTAATCAAGACACACTTATAATTAATCTAATAGTTTCTATTTTTTAACTACATTAGTTTTATTTTGGTCTAATAGTTCCTCAACAATAGTAATAATATCAGCAGGAGGTATGCTAGGAAACAAGTTCTGTACGTCATAAGAAATATAAATATTCCGTTAAACACAAAACTTATTTCTTTAGATGTACAGAATTTGTTTCCCAGCATACCTCCTACTGATGTTATTACTATTGTTGAGGGACTAAGACAAAAATAAAGTAATATAGTTAAAAAAAATAGGAATTATTAGATTTGTTATCAGTTTGTCTTGATCATTTTAAGTTTAATAACAATATTTATGTGTCTAAAGAGGGATTAATAATAAATAACCCTTTAAGTCCTTTATTGGCAGAAATTTTTATGAATAATTTGGAAATTCAGATATTCTCTAATCCCCACGGTAATAATTTCTTAGATATGTAGGTGATATTCACAATCGAAAAAGAACACAAAGAAATAAATATCTTAGATCTTTCTATTAAAACATAAATAGAAAATATACAAAATTTTTCTATAAACTATAAACCGTCACATACCAACAGTATAATACATCTACACATCCGTATAGTCACAAAATGTTACCATTTAATTCATTTATTTATAGACTTACTAACATCCCTATGTATGAAGATAACTTCAATGGAGAATTAAATAGTATAAAATAGATTGCGGTTATAACGTTTATCATGCAAATCTAGTAGATACATTACTCAATAAAAAACAATTAAAATATGCTTTAAATTTAATTTTTCCTACTGTTCAAAATAAAGAAAGTAAATATAAAACATTAACTTATACTGGCTAATTAACACCAAAAAAATCTCAAACCACTTACCTAAACAAGGAATAAAAATCGCATTCAGAACACAAAATAATCTCAGAAAATTTATTAAAAATAATAACAGTAACACAGACAAAAAATCGAAATAAGGTATTTATCGACTTAATTGCGGCACTTAGACACGCACTTGCCTTAAACTTACAATATTGTTTACACTTAAAATGTTATTATTATTCTTTTCACGTACAAAAAATTTTAATTATTCTCCTTATATAGCATTAAGTTGTTTACAATACTGAGATACTTTCCATCAAATTTCGCTAAGTCTGTGAACATAGTTGCATAAAAATGAAATTTTTTCAGGGAAAACGATAAATTAAAATAAAGAAAAACAATTTTTATACAATTAGAACTTTATTGAAATCTTGTTGCCTTAAAAAGTTCAAAAAAACAACCATATTTTCATCACAAAAATTTCGATGTTCAAATCTCCTCCAATTATGAAATTGTAATTAGGTTTCTTCAAGTATGATGACATATCATTCAACAACTTCAAAAAAAGCAATAAAGTTACTAAAGGAGGTCTATGTACTATTACTAAAAATTGTTTGAAATAATCGAGTCTTACACAACCACATTCAAACCCTCGTTCAACAAGAAATTGGCTTACATCACAGCTAACAAGGATCTTCTCAAAAAGATCATTCATAAAAGTAGCAATATATGATAATCCAGAAAACAATACGATGAAACATACACAGTGAAGTTACAGAAATTTGCTTTTGGTTGGAGCTTCTTTTGTTGCAAGATGAAATAATCGGTTGTAGCATTTTTTTCAAAAATTTTCAATGTCTTCCAGTGTAATATGTCTCGAGGCAAATAAGGTCGCAAAATTTGGTTTTGGTGGAAACGCCTTTTGTCGCATCTGGTTCAGATGAAATAATCTATGTAAATAGATTTTGCCCCGAAATGATTTTTTCACATAGTAGTGGGGATGTAACAAACTTAGAGGAGCATCAAAGTTTTCATCAGTGCGAATCACAAGTGTCTACAAGTCGAACGACTATTCACTTGTTTGGATCGCCAAATTCTCTGCCATTACTAAGTAGTCTACCGTTTGCACCACGATAGGGAAAGGCAAGGAGAATCTGCAATAAAAAGGCAATCTTGAACGAAATTGTCGATTCGATCTCTTCGCCCGAAAAATTTAGGAATACTCAACATGTCAGCAGGGAATTCATAAGTCATAGCAATTATCCTGGAGCGTTCCTGTCAGCTTCAAGATGATCACTGAGCTGTTTACACAAGTGCATGGTGAGACTGCTGATCTATAACGATGGCTTAAGAATCACCCAGGATCTTTAACTCTCTTTACTAGGCGGTGAAAGATTAAAAAAAAAAGAAATTCTTTCAAAAAAGAGACTCAGTGAAAAATTGTGCTCCGAAAGGCCAAAATATCTCTTTTTTTGGCGATGGCGTTGGAGGCAAACCTTGATAATTAAACTCATTTTCAAGAGAGGAACCACAGTTAGCACTCTTTAGTTAAAGAGAATTCACGAAATTCAGACCTGAATGCGTAATCATCGCTAAATTGTATGCTGTATCATTTACGGGTAGTGTTCGAAAATCTGGCGGCAAAGAAGGACTATTCCGCTTCTCGCGCATTTAAATACTGCAAAAATAGTCTGGTGTTTCCTAAATCCACTGATTTTAATGAGACGTAGCAAAAAGAAGATATCATTTCTGAAGACTCTTACTTTCTACTAGCTTTTTCTAAAGTTAACTTAATAAACTTAAATCAGACTTAATCATTTTCAGGTTAAATAAAACCAAACACCAAGCCCTTTCAAACAAATCATTCTCTAATCAATCTCATTTTCGGGATTATCAGATAAAAAAAGCCCACCGTAAGTAAAAATATCTTGCAATTCGTTTCTGAATTATCACAGAGTTTTATTTCTTACGCAAAAATGTCCAAATTCTAAAATCATTTTCACTCATTTCTACGGTCAAATGAGGCGGGTAGCAAAACATGGAGTGGTTTTGATGGGATCTCCGCGATCTCTAGGGGGGTCGCGCTTGATCGAATGAGCTTCAATGATCTTTACATTAAAGATGAAGCCACAAAAAGTACTAAGACCTTACTCTTCAATCAAACAGCAAGATAATACCATTTCACGCGATATTTCGAGCAAGACGCCAACGTATTTCGTTACAGTATTAATGCCAGGGACATCAACACTTTGATTAGCGATTCGTTCGACAGTTGATCGTACCCTGGTGTACGTCCCCATATGCAACTCGATCGTGAAAAGAGAAAAAACAACTGTACGGCTACTGTCTATATAAAATCTAAATTTCCCAGGATATTAAAGCTGCAGATAATTTTAATGTCGAACTGAAAAATATCAACAGTCAAATGGCATCGATACATAAACCGAAGTAGTGAGGAACTTAAAAAATCATTTCCATGAATGTTGCTCTTGGTTCATTACAGCTCCACTGATGCGACCATTAGGTTGTCGAAACGCATATTGAGGTAGGACCGGAGTTGTATTTACAGAAAATTAATTATCTGCATCTTTGAACTGCCTGATGTAGAAAAACGGTAATCTGTTAAACTAACTCTACGTCGGTAAAGATTTCTTTACTTCTTACTTAAATTTTAGTTTTTTCTTCCGACTTAAGTGAAAAAAAAACTGCGACAATTCTTATCAGCCTCTAAAATTTTATTTCAAGTATTTGTTTGTCGAGTATATGATCCACAAATGCAAAAGAGGAATGATATTTTTATTTTAAAAAGAAATATTTTTTATATAAAGTTTGTTTCTTTTTAGAAGAAATGATTTCTTTTACAATGAGTTCATTTTTTATTTATTCACAAAAGAACATCCATTTTACATTCCTTTGTTGAATATAAATTTGATTTAGAATCTCTAATAACAAACGAGTCCCTTACTAAGAATCATTTAAGCAAACAAATATAATAATATATACAAGCATATGTAGCCTATATATAAGAGGAAACCTATTAATAAATAAAATATAAAAAAGTTGAATCTACGTCTAAAACAACGCTAAAAAGCGAGAAATGACAATACAAATTCTTATTTGAAATTAAAATCGGCGACCGCAAAATTAATACCTGATAATATGTGATTTACATAAATAGTTTATGAAATTCTTTATTTGCAATTGCTTTCTTACCATAGCGTGTATGTATCTCGTGTTTAGTAGTAATTTGTTTCATTTATTATTAATTTAATGCAGACTATAAACATTTCAATTTTATTCAAAACAAATATTAAGTCTGCAAAGTAAATCCGCTATCTTGAATTTTAAGAAACTAATTTTAGATTCGTAACCTAGGCCTCCATAATCTTCTAATACTAATATTCAAAGGACTTGAGACATGTAAATTTTTTAGTCCGATAAATTTTGTCCTGCATGTTGAATTACACGAAATTGTTTTAGAATCCGTAATATGTGCCCTAAAAACACCCAATATCAATGTGGACAAAATCGGAAAAATGTAAACTTTTAGTCACCCCTATTGTATCTGCCATATTAAATTGTAAAAAATTAACTTCAGATTCGTAACCTACGATACTGATACCAATTTTTAATAAATGTGAACAATGTAAAATTTCAATCCACCTTATCGGATCCGTTATAATAAATTTCAAAAAAAGTATTTTAAACTTTTAATTCAATCTTAATCTACACCCTCGAAAACCCTACCAGTACCAATTTTGGACATAATAAATCTGACATATTAAATATTTTAAAACAATTTTAAATTCATTATTTGCGCTCTCAGAAACCCACCAGTAACAAATTTTGAACAAGATCGAAAAATGTTAAAATGGTCCACCATATTGGATCTGCCATATTTAATTTAATTAAATTATTTACCATTTACCATCAGAAACGATAACAGAACCATTAACGAATGTTGGTACGATATACAAAACTCGATTTTAAAAGAAGTGAAAGAGTCTCTGAAAACACCTAAAAGAAAGACACAAAATGAGTGGATGGCACAGGAAATTCTTGACCTGATGGAGGTACGACGGAAATATAAAAATGGAGATACTAACAAATACAGTGAAGTTAATAAACTCATATAAAGAAAAATTAAGCAAGCCAAAGAACTTTGGCTCGAAAATACCTGTAAAGAAATAGAGAACCTCCAAAAAAAACACGACAATTTCAATCTCCACAGGAAACTTAAATATACCTCCGGAATTAGAAAACCAAAAAATGCTCATTTACTCAAAGACGCCGACGGAAAAATCTGCAATCACGAACAATAGTGCAGAGAATGGGAGAGATACATCAGTGACGTTTTTGACGATGCTACTCGAGAAAACGCTGCACATACGCATACTATATGCGGCAGCGAGATAGACAGGGACCCCAGTATATTGAAATCAGAAATCAGAAAAGCAATACAGCAAGCCAAAAATAATAAGGCACCTGGACCAGATCAAATCCCAGCTGGGCTGCTTAAACTTCTGGATGAGGAAAATATTTCCTATTTAACTACTTTCTTTAATAAAATTTACAACGAAGGAATAATACCAGATGATTGGTTAAAATCACTGTTTATCACAGTACCAAAGAAAAGTAGACCCACCAAATGCAGCGACTTTAGACTGATTAGTTTAATGAGCCACACACTTAAGATACTTCTACGAATTCTACAGAACCGAATATTCCTTCTATGCGAAAGTAGAGTGAGTGATGAGCAATTTGGATTTAGAAATGGTCTAGGAACCAGAGAGGCACTATTTTATATGCACGTTCTCCTACAAAAAAGTTGTGAATTCCGAAAGAACATCTACATCTGTTTCATCGACTTTGAAAAGGCATTCGACCGAGTACAACACGATACACTTTTCGAATGTCTACAAGCAGCAGGTCTAGACCACTACGATATAAGACTGTTAAAACATCTGTATTACAATCAAGTAGCCTCTATCCAAATTGAAAACAGTCATACTCAAAGCCTACCCATCAAACGTGGAGTAAGACAGGGTTGCGTTTTGTCACCCTGTCTTTTTAATGTATACTCTGAAGAAATTTTTAGGGAGGCTTTGGATGACAGAAAAAAGGGAGTTAGACTGGGTGGAGAATTAATCAACAATATTAGATTTGCTGATGATACGGCCATTCTTGCAGAAAGCATCGAGGATCTCCAAACATTAGTAAATCTAGTGAATGAGGCGAGCTGCCGAAGAGGCCTTAAAACCAACATCTCAAAAACAAAGTGGATGCCTGTTGGAAAGATTAATGTAGATAAATGTCAACTTTGGCTCGATGAAGAGAGGATAGAGCGTGTAAACCATTTCAGATACCTTGGCAGTTGTTTGAATGTGAATGGGGACTCAGATGAAGAGATAATAGCTAGGATCGAAATATCGCGTAAGGCCTTTATGACATGGAAACCAGTTCTATGCAACAGGAACCTGTCAATGCATATTCGTAAGAGGGTCTTGAGATGCTATATATGGTCTATTCTGTTATACGGTTTCGAGACATGGACACTAAAAACCATAACGCTAAACAAACTGGAAGCTTTCGAATTGTGGTGCTATCGTCGAATCCTAAAGATATCATGGGTTTCGCACACTTCCAATGAGGATGTTCTCAGAATGATGGATACAGATCGACTGTTCTTGAACATTATAAAGAGGCGAAAAACAGAATACTTCGGCCACATAATTAGAGGACCTAAATACCATCTACTTCGCCTTATAATACAAGGAAAAGTGGAAGGAAAAAGATGGACAGGCCTACGTAACATCAGGCAGATTTCAGGAAATTGTAAACATTGACCACCAACGTCTGAATACGGACATGGCACCTAAAGAAGAAGAAGAAGAAGAAGTGATTTTAAGATTCGTTACGTACGACCCCAAAAACTCACTCAAACCAATTTTGAAGAAAATGGGAGAAAAATAATTTTTTTGTCCCTCGATATCAGCGCCATCTTGGATTTTGCTGTGGGGCCACCGCAGAAACTTCCTGAATATAATCCAAAAAATTTCAGTTGGTACCACGGATCCGTTGTAGCGATGTACATACATGAAAAAGGTATACAGGATGTTTCCAAATAAGTGCAAAAAATTTATACTATATTATATATAAGATACAGGGTATTAAATTGTATTATTATTTTTAGTTTTGTAAATTTATATAATTTCTTTTTAAAGATAATTAGTCAAATTTGGAAATAATGTGAAATAATACTTTTTTCCGGGTCTGCAAAATTTTACACTCTCCAACTTTTTCTAGGGCGCCACTGACTCAATGTGATTATTCAGTTAGCTTCCCCATCTTATTGTGAAACTTTTTTGTTTCTTAAGTTTTTCTCTAGAAATAAATAGTTTTTCCACAAGAAAATAAAATATGTTCCAATGCATCTCCGATTAAGTTCTGTAGGGGTAGTTTATTAAGTGATAGAAAAGATAAGTAGGTTGTTGCCAAATAAGTTCAATCCTAATTTGTCATATTGTTTTTTTTTTGTTATGATGTGTTATAATTGCTGTGGATAAGTGAGATTGATTTTATGTACTCTTAATGTGAGGTACGTAAAAAAAATAGTAAAAATGGTTTACAAATATTGAAATGTCAGATATACATTTTGTCTATGGTTGTACTGATGGAAATGCATTAGAAGTTCAACGAACGTATGCTGAATTATATTCACTACATGGTTTAGCTCATCATAACACATTTGCTCGTTTTGATCAGCGTTTACGAGAAAATGGTACATTTCTAAAACGAACTTCTGATTGTGGGCGTCCTCGGTAGATAAGAACCGTAGCGCTAGAGGAAGCTATTCTTAATTTAATAGAATAATCTCCTAAAACAAGTACGGAAAAATTGCCAATATATTAAATATCAGCAATTCCACAGTATTTTGAATTTAAAAAAAAAAACACCAATTGTATCCTGACCATATCCAGCGAGTGCAGGCGCATTTACCTCAAGACTTTTTGCCGAGTATTGTTTTTTGCCAATGAATACTTCAAATGATCGCCCAGTCTCCATTTTTTTTATCTTGTATTTTCTTTAATGATGAGGCAAACCTTTCAAGGGAATCCGTAAGAAATTTTCACAATAATCACATCTGGGCTGAAGAAAGTCTGCACGCATTTCTTGAAGCCAATTATCGACATCAGTTTTCCTTAGATGTATGGATTGGTGTCATACGCGATTATCTAATTCTCCCACGTTTCCTTTCATTAAGATTATATGGCGACCAATACTGTCACTTTCTCGACTAACCTGAACTACCCTGAACTAACCTGCTCTTCTTGAGGAGATTCTTCTTCAAGTAAGACAAGAATTATGATTTTGCATGATAGCGCTCCAGCACAATTCAGTATCAATGTACGCCGTCACTTAGAGATAGGTCGAGGATGCACTCAACACTGACCTGCCCGATCTCCGGATCTAAATTATTTGCATTTTTAACCGACTTCTAAAAAAGGAGGTTCTCAATTCGTCGACTATGTATGTTTTTTTTTTATGTATGTACACCAATTTTTTTTTGGACGAAATTGGTGCAGTAATATCCAAGATGGCGCTGACAATATGGCGACCAAAAACATTAATTTTGTCCGATTTTCCCCAAAAGGTATGGAGGAATTTTCGGGGTCGTAAACAACGAATCAGAAATTATTTTAAAATATTCAATATGGCGGACATAAAAATTTAATTTTGCCTGATTTTCTCCAAAATTGGGGTGGGGGAGTTTTCGTAGTCGCACATAATCAATCCAAAATATTTTTAGAAAAATTCAATATGGCGGATCCAATATGGCGGACGAAAAAATCAATTTTGTCCGATTTTCTTCAAAATTGGTACGGAGCAGTTTTCGGAGTCGCACATAACGAATCTGAAATTATCTTAAAAACATTCAATATGGCGTATCCAATATGGCGGATAAAAAATTAACTTTGTCCGATTTTTTTCAAAATTTATATGGGGGAGTTTTTGGGGTCGCACATTACGAATTTGAATCTATTAAAAGAAAATTAAATATGGCGGATTAAAGATTCTACGTCTTCGGATTTTATCTAAAATCAGTATTGGGGTATTTTTAATAGTGTTAATTATGAATTTAAAATATTTTTTGAAGAACTCAATTTGGCAGATTCCTAAAAATTTTACATTTTTCGATTTTCTCCCAAACTGATATAGGGGATTCTTGAGGGTGTAAATTATAAATTTAAAAGTGTTTTTCCAGGATTCAATATGGCCAATCCAATGTAGCGGACTAAAAATTTTACATTTTTCGATTTTGTTCAAAGGTGGGACTGAATCGTTTTTGAGGATGTAAATAGAGAATATAAGTCTAGAAATTTTAAATTTCCGGATTTAATCCCGAATTGGTACTAGGGGCCTTTGAAGGGTTTAGATTTAGATTAGATTAAGATTTAAAATAATTTTTTTGAAATTCAATATAGCGGATGCAATACGGTGGGTTGAAAATTTTACCTTATTCGCATTTTTTCAGATTTGGTATTAGGGGGTTTTCTTGGTCGTATATTACAAATATAAAGTTAATTTTTTACAACTATTAGGTTGATAAGATACAATATGAGGGGCAGAAAATTTTATATATTCCGATTTTGTCTAAAATTGATATTGTGGGGTTCTTGAGGCGTATACAATGTCAATATGCTTCTTTAAATATCGATATTGGAAGGTTTTGGGATCTATAGTACCAATCTAAAATTAATTTGAAATTTGAGGTAGTGGATTTACTATGGCAGATTAAATACTTGTTTGGCACAATTTTATTGGTATTTGGAGAATTCTAAGAACCAAAGAATTTTTAATGGTTCATTTAAGGGTGATTTACAACTTTGGATAAAATGAGTACTTTTTTGCCATCTTGGAGTCATTGCGAGGTACACTAGTCTCGATTAGTACTTAGTTCAAATAATTTATGGATATCATAATCAATTCAAAATTAAAAATCGAAAAACAAAATTTTTATAAAAGAAATTGGACCGACTTTTAAAAGTGCGCTAAAAAGTGAAAAATAACTATAAATTTTTATATAAAATTGAAATTTTTGAAGTCGGCGCCAAATTATTTCTGAATGAAATAAATAACTACTAATATATACAAATTATGGTAAGAAACCAATTACAAAAAAAGTATTTTTAATCTGTTTATCAAATTTTTTCTGGTATTGATTTGTTGTCGACTTCAAAACTTTCTATTTCATATAAAAATTTATAGTTATTTTTCACTTTTTAGCGCGCTTTTAGAAGTCGGTTCAATTTTTTTATAAAAATTTTATTATATCTGGGGTTTTCTTAAATCTTCGGTTTATCCATCTTCTATCGAAGATGTTGAAGATTAAAGGATAAGAAATACTCAAGGATTATTTCAACCAATACGCTCCTCAATGAGACGAAGATCGGATTCTTGCATTATGGCTGAGGGTGGTTATTTTCAACATTTATTGTAATTTCTGTTATAAATATTTTGTAACTGTTGTTTAAATTCTGTTATTATTATGTTGCATTTTTGTTATTCCCTGTTGTTAAAAATAAATATGAATGAAAATTGATTAAAACAAATACTTTATGATTTTTTACTTATACATTTTCTTTGTCTGTGGAAAAACAATAAGATGGGAGAGCTAACTAAGTAATCAAATCGAGTCAGTGGCGCCCGAAAAATAAGGCCGAGAGGGTAAAATTTTTCAGACCGGGGAAAAGTACCACTCTGTATAATATTTTACATAATAATAATTATTTTTTATAAGAACTGTAAAAAGGGTGTGTTCCAAATCTGACTTAATTATCTTTAAAAACAAATGATATAAATTTAAAAAACTAAAAATAATAATACATTTTAACGCCTTGTATCTTAAAAACTAAGCATTATCAGATATATGTTTAAATGAACTTTTATGTTTAGAATCAGGTCAAGAATATCTAAAATTTTCGAATTTATTTGGAAACACTCAGTATATCGGTCGAATGTAGAACCTCCTTCTTTAGGAAGTCGGTTAAAAATAATCATACACCACAGTATATGTTGACCTGACATAGCCTGGAAAGCCTGGAAAAATTTAAGTAACTAAATACTTTAGACTTCAATTTCAGTTTTTTTTTACACGATTCCTTATTAAACTAAAGGTAACAACAGATTTGGTTATATGTTGAATAAAAATAACTTATGATTGGTAATTTGATTTTTGGTTATTCAATACGTCTTATTCTGAAAAATAATAATAAAGAATTAAAAAGTTAAAAAATATATACAACTAATAAAAAGAAGCATAAAATTCCAATATTATATTTTATAATAGGTAAATATTTTGTATTTTAAGGAATTATTGTTATACAAAGATCGGCTGAATTTCAAAGTAATTTTCCGATTATATAAATAGCCATTAACAGCTTAGAATGTTTTTCTTTTTGAACGAAACAACATATATATTTTTAAAGTTTATACATACTTATAGTCAAATCTACAGAAATTGTAATTTAGAATAATATTTAATAACACAAATTACATCTTAGGTGTACGCTAGAACCAATATTTAAAACAATCCCCCAAATCTGGCCAGGACGATATCAAAAATAGATCAACAAATTTCAAATAAAAAAAAGCACAATAGTATACTCTGGGTTATAAAATTTTTGATAGCTGCAAAGCAGCTGAATCTGATGAAATCATCCTAATGATTCTAAAGCAGGGCAGAATCTTAAGAACAAGCCTACTATTTTTATTAAAACAACTAATCCTAGACGTAAAAAGATTTGTAACCTTCAAATCTGACGTCGGTGTCTAAACCGACTCACGTATAAAATATTTTTCGCACTTCTTTCATCAGTTTTTAATAATCAGGTATTAAGAATTAGAATAAAGTAAAAAAATCCGGTTTTACTTGTTTGCTTACTCTTCGATCCTCTATTGTGACCTCGAACGGTATATTTTCGAGGTAGCCCGAGATCATATGGTCTGTATCCATATGATCTCGGGCTACCGCTACAATATCCCGGAGCCATCTTCTGGGGCACTTATCTGGTATACTAACGGTTCAAAAACCAAAGAAGGTACCGGAGCTGGAATTTATGGGCTATAACCAAGACGGGAAATTATTTTCCCTTAGAAAAATACCCAAAAGCATTTTAGGCAGAAATATATGCAATTTTATAATGTGCAAATGAAATAAAAAAGAGAGCTTACGTAGGGAAACAGGTGTATATTTAATCGGATAGCCAAGCAGCCCTAAAGATCCTTAAGGGTCAAAAGATATCGCCTATATCACTTTGAGAATGTCAGAGTAATCTAACAACTCTGGCAAGGGACAACAGAGTTATGTTAAAATGGGTACCAGGACACGAAGGCATACATGGAAATGAGAATGGTGATGAGCTGGCGAGAACTGGCTCATTATCTCAATATATTAGTCTAGAACCGGCTCTTAATGCGTTACAATGTGCAGCACAAGAAATTGGTAAACAATAGATCAAAAAAGGGCACAAAAACCACTAGACTGCTAAATAGGGATTTAATCGCAGTAAGCTAAGTCTTATCCTTCTGACAAATTCGGTTGTCAATTCGGCCTTCATAGTACTATGGTCAATTCGTTTCAACCTATTTCATACTTAGGTATTTGTATGTTTGTTCTGCTTCCATTGCAACTATAGTTTCACCGTTCTGCATCTCAAACGCTCCTGATTGTATCTTTCCTTTAACGATGTACAAAATACGGCACTTGTCAAGTCTAAACTGCATTCCGCTATCTCCGGAGAACTCCTCTACAATTTCAAGCATTTCAACTGATTTCTGGTAGCAGCCATCAGTTTAAGATCATCCATGTATAGAAGATGATTCAGTCTTACCTCTTCGTTGTTATTTCTAATACTAAAGCCGTATCTGGTGGAGTTCAAACGGCGTGACATTGGGTTCATTCGTATGGGGATTGTATTAGTTTCGATGATATCGCTGGATGGCATTTACAGTTGGATCCTAGTGCTCCAGGTTGACATGATGCATTCTAGAAAAGAAACAAAATGATTATCGACCATATATATTCTCAATATATTTTTGAGCCACACATGTAGCACTGAGTCGAAGGCCTTCTTATAATCCACGTAGGCACAAAAGAGGTTTCTTCGGTTGGTACAGGCTTGGTGATATATGACAGTGTCAACAATCAACTGTTCCTTGCATCTCATTGCTCCCCTGGTCCATCCTCTGTGTTGAGTTGCGACGTTGTTATTTTGTTAACATGTGCATAGATCGGTTGGATCAAGCAGGAGGTGATAGTGTGGGAAGGCAGGTGAATGGCCTATACTTAGCTGGGTCATGTGTATTGTGTTGGTCCTTTGGCAAGAGATAAGTAATACCTTCGGCAAACAATGGCATTTTTGATGGGTTAAAATTATTATTATTATTTAGTTTTGTATTTAGCTAATTAATAACAATTACGGTTGTTAGTATAAAAGATATATCGTTATCCATTATTATAAGAATAAGCTACAGTTTTTTAAAATTTTTATGATATAGTAAATCAGTAACTAAGTGGTATACCATTTGCATTTCGGAAATTGTAAGAACCTTTTTTTATTTAAGAATGTTTGTTTATCGTTAATAATAATTGCATTTTTAAATAAAAAATATATGGTTCTGTTTGAACTTATCATCATTTTATTTTAACTAGAGATTAAAATGAGAAACTTTGATGAATTTATATCATATATATATATATATATATATATATATATATATATATATATACTATTACTCAGTTTCAGTTAATAGTATGTTGGGCTATCTCAATGTACATTTATTAAAGCTTATTCGCAATAATCCAGAAAAATAAATCTTGTCTTGTATTAATCTACGCTATTTGTATTTCGGTTCAGAGCTTCAAAGTCTATGTAGAATGAAGTAAATTACTCAATTTTAACATTAATATCCTAAACATGCTCTCTATGCGATAAACTGAATCTCCAGGTGATCACGATATAAGGCTAATTTAATAATTTTGAATGTAACTCAAAGTGATCATTGCTACAAATAAGTAAGCTTTATTTTGATGAGGCAGTCCTGGATCTAGCTTTATCTTGATTCATTGTACGTGATTTCATTCAGGATGTATTTCTAATCGATATCAAGTATAAGCTGTGAGTTAAAGATTATGTAGAGGGATATACAGTAAAAATATTTTTCAATTTTTTATTCAACGGTATGCTTTTCAAATTGTTAAATTTATTTTTGAGGTTATGAGTTAATTAATGTAAAAGGGGCATTTTATGAAAAAATACATTTTTTGTCTTAATTATTTATTTTGAACTCAGACATGTGAGTTTTTAGCTTTACCAGAAACGATTTAGTGTCAAATATTTAGTAGAGTTGATCATTTTGGAATTTTACATTTTTTCGTGATGATAATGAAAGTGATAATTACTTTCGTTCAATAGACGCCGTTCAAATTATCATTAAAATGTTAATACAGTTGGTCCAGCCAGAGAACACCCATGCGTTATCAATAATATTTGTCTGATCTAAATAAAAATTAGTTAGTCAATACCATGTTTATATTCATAAAAACGTCCTTTTGCACCAACAAACAAAACTTCACGATGATGTCACGACCCGACGTCGTTGGACTTTTTAATAACTCCAATAATATGGGCTTGGAATGTTGGCTATTATTTAAAATATCGAATTTACATATGTAGACAAATGAACGAGGATATGGGAATATTAAGGACATCAATAATAATAAGATTAGTTAAACATTTCACATTTTTACCTGTTTAGTAATAAAAAAATCATTTTTATGTCTTTGTTTTTTTAAGGTTCAAAATTTCTTATTATTGCACTTGTCAATTTAACTCGCTACTGTCAACTTAGACTGGTTTTAAAGTTGAGTCATGTTAATGAATTAGGAGGTTAGGATTTTCTGTTTAGCATTAGGTATTATTCTAAATAATTTATATTAATATTTACCTTAACACATTTATATAATTTTTTTTCAAAACATTATGCTACAGATTTTCTAATCTAATTTGCTATCCATTTTAATCCATAATTTATTTAAACAAAAGTTTAAAATATTTACATAACGATCAAAAATTCGTAAATAAATTTAAAGGTAAAAGAGAAATGCATAAATCCAACAAAAAATAGTGAATAACTAGCGTTCATTTAAGCACACGGGGTGATGAAGTCACAAATCAGCGCTGTGTCTTTGTATTCTAGGAGATGTTGCCAAAATTAATGTGCGTTTTGAATTTTCATCCGGTAGAAGCATTTTACATCACATTATTTTGAATTTCTTTAAAATCAAGCTTGAAAAAAAAAATTAAAACAGTCTATATAAAGATAAATTATTTAATTTAAATTCTTGAATTACCTTCTAAGTTTTTTTAGAGAAAATCTGCGGTAAAGTTATAATATTTCAATATCCAATTTTACAGACTGACTAAATTTATTTTCAAATATACAAAAACAGATTAAATCTTTGTAAGAAAAATCCATTTAGGAAAATTGGATTCTTAAATAAAAATAAGATTTTTTCTACACCTTACACTGAAAATGTTTCTCACAAAATCGTCTATTCATTTTTTATTTAAAAGTATTGGAAAATCTGGTGAGTTTGCCGACAGATAAAGTTACAGTAAGATTATCGGAATTTGGCAGAATCGAATGAAGGTTATCGAAAAAGGTTGGCTTAATTTTGGCCGAAGAAAATATGTGACGGCCGGTATTATTATTTCACATAAGGTATTTGAAGTAAGCACCCTACGTGTTCAAGATGGAATCCAAGGCTGCATTTAATTTCAAATATTAGATGTCTACTATTTTCACATATATATTGAACTATCTCCTGAAGACCGATTAAAGCAATAATTGGCTCCGGACTCACTGGTTCTCTTTCTAGATTAGTTTTAATTGCCTTGCAGATCAAATATCAAATAAGTCCACTTTACAGAAACGACGACGCACGAGCTCAGGCCCTATTACTGTCAACTTTAGAGATCTAGGACAATAATGACGTCAATATTTAATATAATTTTATGTATACCTCGAAAGATACCCGAGGGGAAGGAAACAGCGGGTGATGTTGCCTTCCTGTACATCAGACCGACAGGGTAGTGTATTCGAGCCGTTACCGTTCCTTATATAAATTTTAACTTATATGGTTTGTTTACAGAGAATACCAGACGTTTCTATCCAGAACAACTAAACCATAAACTGAATAAAAATGTATATCGCTTATCTCCTGAAGAAATTTATGATCATATTAAACAAATTATATACAGTTCTTCATAAAAATCCTTAGGAAATTATTGTATGAACCAATTTTTACATTATAAAAAATGCATCTAAGAAGGAAATTGACTTGCTCAACTATTAATAAACATTAAAAATAATTGATTAGACTTTCTGTTCAGTTGTAAATGAATACCTAGAATGTATAATGCGAAATTTGAAGTGTGAAATGGCAAGAGCCTATTTAATCGTAGTAAATACATTTTAGGTATTGTCCAATGAAATGACCCATTTTGAATCTCGTTCGAAGGATGCTCTTCTGGTAGATCCACTATGTATAAATATTTACGTTAATCAAGGTTTAAGAGTTTTCTGAAAAGAGTATTTTGACATTTTTAACAGTGCAATATGGGAAAATATGATTTGCATATTTTCATGTTTGCAGAGACTAAACTGAATGTCCCTTTCTCAATAGACTTAATGGTCTTAAGGAGAACAAAACAACAACTTTTCTAAGTACGTAAACTGTGAAATTATTTATATATATATATATATATATATATATATATATATATATATATATATATATATATATAAATGTGTCCTTAAACATAATCAGAAAAAAATGATCAGAAATAAAGAAATACACTGATATACCATTAGATGATTTTCTTGAAGCTGTAGAAATCTGCCTAACTTCTACATACTTCAAATACAAAAATTTATTCTTTAAGCAAATTGAGGGTTGCGCGATGGGTGCATCCATATCGAGTGTTATTGCTGAATTAGTGTTAGAAGACCTAGAAACTGAGGTTATCAACAACTTAAAATTCAAACTACCATTCTTTTACAGATACGTAGATGATTGCGTAACCGGTATACCAAAAAATCAAGATTCATATATTTTAAACAAATTTAACAGCTATAATGAAAAATTACAATTTACCATAGAATTTGAAAATAATAACCACATAAAATTCCTAGATATGACGTTGCATCACAAAAATAATACAATACTAACTGAGTGGTACACAAAATCTACATGGTCTGGTCGCTACCTCAACTACAATTCCCAACACCACATAACCCAAAAAAAATCAGTAATAATTGGAGTAGCCGATAGAGCCATCATCCTTAGTAGTCCCGAATTTAGAAACAACTGTATCAAAAAAGTAAAAGAGATCCTTATGTCAAACTCTTACCCAAATAAACTAAATAATAAAATTTTTAAAGAAAGGCTAGAAAAATACAAACATGGAAACACTAAAACAGAAAATTTAAAAGACAATAAAACCAAAAAACAATATCTTTCCTTGCCATACGTACCAAAACTTTCCGAAAACCTTCAAACTTTTTTTAAGAAACATAATATAACTACTAGTCATAAGGGCCATAATTTACTTAAAAGCAATTTCAGCAAATTAAAAAGGTATATTCCAAAAAAACAAAAAATCAAATGTTGTCTACCAAATACCCTGCAGGGATTGTCCATCGAATTATATCGGCCAAACTAGTCAGTATCTGCAAAATCGTCTAAATGGACATAAATATGACAAAAAAAATGTTACAGCCATAAAAAACACGAAATGAAACACAAGCACACCTTTGATTATGAAAATACAAAAATCTTGACAACTGAAACCAACAAAGGAAAACGAGAATTTTACGAAATGCTCGCAATAAAAAAAATCCAAAGGCCGTAAACGATAAAACAGACTAATAATCCAAAATAAATTTATTTCAACATATTAAAATAAACCAATATAAGGAAATTTTTAAAATAAATAAAACAATAAATAAAAATAATTCTCCGCTTTCAATTCTTCTAAATTGAATCACGATATTTTTTCAGAAAGATATCACTTCAATTAAAAGACCCAAACTTTTTACACCACTTAAAGTACTCAAAATATACACCATCTGGGTTTCACATTCAGTCAAGGCAGTTATAAGGTTAAAAATGTAGTGTCCATTCTTCTAGCTGGACTTTTAAAATTACAATTGAAAAGTTAATATACAAGAGAGTGTGTGATTATAATTGGTTTGTGATGTAATTAATTTTTATTTAAAACAAAAATCTCTATTCTTAATGGTAAGTTTTTAACCCGTTATTCCGTATATAATATTAAAAATGTACATTTTTGTAGAATCCGCCGAAACCTTCAGTTGAAAAAGATTCGAAAGAATCGAAACGTTCTGAACTATAAAATATATATACAATAAGTATGAGTACTCTAAATGTATATATATATATATATATATATATATATATATATATATATATATATATGTCATGTTAAATGCGAATAGTATGTTTTCAATAAATAACTTTTAAATCATTACTTATGAAGTCTTTGGTTCTTTTAACTGATAACATATAAATGTTCTCAGAGGATATTCCCATCTATTGATTTTTAAGGGGGTATATCAATATTTAATAAGATTTGTGTAAATGTGGCTTAGGTTGCTTATGTCGGTTGTGTCATAATTTATGTATTTTAAATTTTAGGTTGCTTGACTAAGAAAAATGTCATTATTATTAAATTAAAAAAATAATATAATATATAAACCTAACCCCAAGAATACAAAAAAGAATATTTATATATATATATATATATATATATATATATATATATATATATATATTGAATGGTTGAAGAAAAAAAGACAGTGACAAACACTTTTTTCCAGAAAGTTCTTGAAGCTTGACTAACGTTAACATTTATAGATAGTGGGTCTACCAGAACAACTTCTTTTAAAAGACTGATTATCTTGGATCATTTTATTGTACAATATCAAAATTTACTTACTTGAATTTAACATGATTTTTTTTATTTCACACCTTAAATTTAAGGAAGTTGTATGTTGGAATTAAATACACGTTCTAAATTCACCATTTAACAGAAAGTTTAATATAATACATATAATAACATTATTAAGTTTAATTGTTATTAATTGTTGAGTAAGTCAGTTTTATTCTTAGATATATTTTTTATAATGTGCAAATTGGTTCATCCAATAATTACAGGCAAAAAATGAATATTAAATTTAAAGTTCTTCGACGTTTAATTATCTTTTAATAAACTTTTTCTTAAATGAAATGGGGTCTTATTTTCAGCGTACCTTCTTTTCACTTGTAAGGCGAAAAGGTATTTAAAATAAGCTTTTACTGGTGTTTTTAAAAGATTATAAAATATTATCTCGTTTTTCTTGCTATTATTAAAAAAGTTGATGTCTTGGTTTTATTTTAAAGACGGATATATCCAAATTGCTTTTAAAAATTAGACGCTTAGAATGATAATATGACAAAAGTAATTTTTTTATTGAAAATATTACGACGAATACAAAACTTATAATGGAAAATATAAAATTCCGTTTAAAACTCAAATAAGTTTCAGTATTATTTAGAAGTGGAAATATTTTTAAAGAGTGGTTTTGACTTTTCTAATAAATATTCATATTTTCTCCAATCTTAACAGCTATAAATTAAGAATTTTAATCTTAAATGTATTTTTCATAAATAATAAATAAAAGGTTCAAAACTGGAGCGAAAAGAATAAAATCATAAATAAATGGAAGGAATAATCCAAGAATCCTTGGGTGCTAATGGTGACAAAAAAAGAAACAGCCAGGGACACGTCAAGGTCGTGCACCACACGCCAGAGTCAAGAGCTTATGGGCAATGTCCGGGCCTTGTAACTTAAATTTTTAAAATAACATTTTACACAAATCAACAAATTCACATAAAATCAAGAAACGATTTACCCTACCAGTAGTAAAATTTTGCCACTCCTTTCTTAGAGCTTATCCTACAGATTTAGGAGCATCATATTCTTGTTCAGACAAGAATGTCCTTGTTTAAACATGCAAATGTACTTATTTAAATACTTTGGCGGCGGTTTCATTATTTTTCATCATTATCATGAGCGTGAGGAATTATTAAGTATACTCAAACGTAATATTATATATTTAATTTCTGATTTGTGATAATTGTGATGATGAAAAATTATTTAAAAAGTAATGTAAATGATTAAGTGAAATCTGATTTATTATAAGAGTACCTATATTCCTATTACTTAACAAAATTGGCATAAAAATACCTAAAAAATTTAAAATTTCGATTATTCAATTATAATTCTTTTAATCGTACAAGTGAAATAAAAAAGAAAAAATGTGTATATTACAATATCTGTATTAAAGGCAAGATATTTTTAAAAGATTTTTTATATCTCAACAACAATTGTAACTCTCACCTCACTTGTCAATCTTTTAGTTAATTAAGGGTTTTTCCCTAAATACCTGTCAATAATCTAGAGGATGTTCCTTTTTTTTTGTTGAATATAAAAAAGTTACGTTAATGCTTCTATTCATATATCCGGAAAAGAAAACAAGAAACTGTCTGGTTGTCAAAAATTGCTTAACAAGAGTATTTTAAAAATTATCAACCTTTCCGAAAAAGTTTAGTTCAATCATTTTCCACACATTACTGCTGCTGATAACAATAGTTTTCATCGTCATCAAAGTTCCTGTCAGAATTAGTAAAGCAAGCCAATGAATATTAGACTTATTTAGGTTCTAATTCATTACTGTTGGTACCAAGTGAGCAAGACTAATCACCCAAAGAGATGCAAGTTTAAGTCGAAAAGTTATATAATATATATATATATATATATATATATATATATATATATATATATATATATATATATATATATATATGTTTATGCGGCTTTCACGGATTCCTCCGTGTGAGATGCAATCGCAGTGGTTATAGCGCTGAAATCACATTCAGCAAACGTACAACTATATGCAACTCCATGTGTAAATGAAGTAAAATGCGAACAGTAAATGCAAACTTCGCTTCATCATATCCTTTCCATGTTAGAGGTTGCACAATTTGAATAAATTGCTACAAAACACAATTCATCCTATTCCACTATCATCGAGATGATGCGCAAGAAAAGTAATGGTACCTAGACTTAGACGAAATTTTATAAATTTTTAAAGTCGAAAAAAGTAAGTGTAATAGATCCGATTTTTTAGAAGAAATTTAAGTTAATAATTCGATTATCACGAAAAACTAATAAAGGATTTCCGCAAGCAAATTTGGAAAATTTAAACGAGCGTAATGTCTTTGGAGGATTATGTTTTCAAATCTAATTTTTTTATTTTTTGCCGAAAATTCAGAATGTCATTTTCTTTAAGTTTTCGCGAACATTTTTATTATTATTTCTTCTTGATCTTCTGACTGAAAGAGAAATTATTTTGCTTTGTTTGTGAGTATTGGAAACTTAAATTTTAATAGCTACGCGATCTTTATGACGGTGATCCGTTACTGCAACACCAGTTCGCGTATGCAGTCCCAAATAACACCTGTCTTTCGAACTATAATGTCTGAGGGTCCTGTAGATTTGAAACTTACCTCAGGCGTTCGTAAGCAGATACTACCTGATTGTCTACACTTTGTTTTATACATGGGAAATCCCCAGACACCTTATTTAATCCGGATTTGTGCGTTTCGCTTTAATGTCTTCTGGAATTACTGGCTTTTCATTATCGGGGTGTAAGTGATAATTACTCAACGCCCAGTAATCCCGCGAATATTTTAGATTTTTATTTTAAATGAAGACCTCTGGACGTTCTCCGAAGACTGCGCTGCCTTAAAAAAAAATCGTCGTGGTTGATGTTTTGAGGTACTGGAACGGGTTGGAGCTGCTTCCTATTTTTTCAGAATTTCTTTTAAAAAAGGAGAATTTCTTTTATAAAAAAGGAAAATGGTAGAAAATTGTCTCAATAACAAGAGTTGTGGCAAAAAAATTCAAAAACGTACCCTAAAATTAACTTAATTTATGTAAATATATCTTTCGAGTTATCTTTAGATGACGGACATTCTAATGGAAACATTCCGTAATCTGCAAAATTAGACTTATTGTGATCTTAAAGTATTCAAATTATAATTTTACGTACTGGAGATCCTTCTCACCTTACAACATGTATTTTAGTTATAAATTTTGGAAATCGTAAAGAAGCATTACTGCTTTTCGTATAACTTTAGATTTTATGTGTATCATATATCAATTACTCGAGTAATCTCAAATAGCACAGGTACAATCCGAGGCCTAAATCTTCCCGACCTTGCTACGTGTTGCGCAGAATTGATTACACTATAAAATTTCTATTTAGGTACAAGGGTTTACATCACGTACTCGTGGATTACGATATCCGTTTTATTAAAATTTTTATTGCGAGATTTTATGAAAAAATATGGTGTAAAAGGTATACACTTTGGAAATAAATTTTTTGCAGTTTAAATTTACTATAGTAATTGTAATAAAATTATCGTTTGTGTTTTATTAAGCAATTTTCGGAATAAACAATACAATATACTTAAGAGTGTTTATTTTGAAGGTTCTTATAAGTAATTCTGTTAATAAATAACATGATTAGTGTACGTAGAACCAAACAAATCAAACTGAAATACACAATTGTATGGAAAGTACGAGGTTTCTCCAGAAAGTATCGAGCCTGCATTCATATCTCCTCATCAAAACTTCCGAGCGACCTCTGTGGGGCATGGGCGTCACCAGTAAGTCTTCACGGACTCGTTGGTGTGCACAGTTACCGACTGGACGTGTTAGTTCATGAACGGTGTGCGTTTGTTTACAGTGTTTTTTTTCGTTCGTCGCATTTTGTTATTGTAAAAAATAACGGAAATTGCATGAGCGATTTTGCCAGGAAAAAAATATTTTCAATTTTTGCATACACCAATTTGCTGAAAAAATAAAATAATTTTTAAAATAAATATTAAAAGTATGTATGTATTTTAAAAATTTTGAGAAAACTATCTAAAAAGAAAGCAAATTAAGCAAATGTGCAAAGTAACCGTTATTTTACTGAATATACTTTTTAACACTTTTTAAAAAATGAAATTGGACTCTGTCTAATATCTAAGGATTATTAAAAAGATTACCAGTGTTAAAAATATGTCTTCGTAAGTATTCATCGGAGTCTTGTATACTTCTGTTGTAAGAACGTCCTACAAAAGAAGGCACACCTATTTAAATTTCAAGAACATGATAGCCATCTTACTTATACCTCATTGACTCTTCCAATCCATCGATCGGCTGGGCTATTGGTCATGTAAATATTGCCGAATAGCAACGGAAAAATGGATTAAAGTACCATCATACATATACCATAGTTCTCGCCGAAGTAAGTAGGCAAATTTTCCAGAAAAGCTGGTAATGTATTTTGCAAAAAAATGAGGTAAGATGTCTCAACTTATCCTGTCTGAAATTACAATAGGGCCAATAAGGTAGTGATCAATAATACCTGCACAAACATTTATTTTAAAGTTATGCTGATGGTGTACAGGTTGGTGACTCCAGACCTTGTAAAGCATGTCTCATCAGTAAACAAAATTTTTCTACCAAAATTTGGATCACGAATTCTTTTGTTTCGAATAAATTCACAAATGTAAGGTGCATGAGGGGATCAATCGGTTAAAGTTCCTAAATCTGTTGGAAGTGATATGGATGTAATAACTGTTCTTTTAAAACATCTTTCAAAATAGTTTTAGGGATATCCAACTAACGTTCTAAGCGGCGGTACTAATACTTGGTTCTTCTTCAACTCTTTCCAAAATTTCCTCTTTTTTTAGACTGCTCGAGTTGATCGACCGTACCTGCAAATATTTTCTCAAAACTGTCAGTTTCTCGGAGATGAAGCTAAATATTGGCAAATGTTTGATGACTTGACATTGGTGTTAGGAAATCTCTCCATGTAAACCCTAATACTTCGACGCTTATTTCCTTCACAAAACCCATTCACCAAGAGCAGGCCAACCTTCTCGGAGTGCATGTAGTTGTTCATGTTTAATAGTAAAATAGGCTTAGAAATTTAGAATGTTGATCTTACTTTAGTCCACTTTATAGACAATAGTCAAGGTATTAAATGTCATACCAACAAAGTCACTCTAAAAATTATTGTTACAGGTATTTTTATTATTACAGTTAATTGGTGCATGCATGACATTGAAAATATTTTTTTCGTGGCGTAACCGCTCATCAACGAAAATTTTTTAAGAGGTAAAAAACTGTCAAATACATATTTACAAGTCACGTCACTTTTATAACACTTACGCTACTTTATAGCCGGTTGTTATACTACTAGATGTCATAATATAGTATTAGACCACACACCAAAAATCATTAAATCTAGTTACCATTTTTTCAAGAAATTTAGAAAAAATCAATATTTTCTAAAAACTTCGACCTCTTCTACCGCTTAAAAAAAGCAGTATTGGATCTAACTAAGTTGGTTTAAATACCCTTGTTTTGACGTTGAGTCTGTCATCGAACATTTTACATGTTTCTTCCGGATACCCTGTATATTGCCTTTAGTTTTAAAAATCATGACTTTCATGAATTTTACATTTGCTTAGCTTAGCTACCTAACTTGATACATAGATATTATTGACAAGCGACTGTCAAAGTACTGTAAGCACTAGTGAAATATTATATCACTTTTAACATTAGAATGTAATAGTATTTGTTTCGAAAAGTCAAACACACTACCAAAATTCATTCTTGTACTAGTATAATCTAGGGATACGTGGCGACATGGTGTCTCGCTGTCATGGTGCGACTATATTTTGCTTGCCTTATTTATAAACCTCAAAAATTGGAAACACCAAACTTTTTCATTTTTTAATTAAAGCTATGATTTAAAAGGGCTTTAAAAGCAGTAAAATATAAGCGCAAATTAAAATTTTCTAAACCATTGGCAATATAAAAGCAGTTGTCGGTCATTTTTATAGGTTTTAGACCAATAAATGGTAATTCTGTCTTAAAAATGTATATAAACTTTTTCCCCACTAAAAGCTTTTTATGTCTATTTTATAACTTAATAAAGTGGAAAAGTGGATTAACTAAAAACACAAATAAAAAAGTAAAAAGGATAAAATAAAGTTTTGTTAACACAATCAAACTTCCTGGTTTCTAAAAGCCATACAAAATTAATTTTTAAAACTTCTGCTTAAAGTTTTTTATTGGTTTACAAAATCAATTAATCTCGTTTTTCTGAAGTGTTTTAACCTAACAACTAATGGATTATGGAAAATGTTTTTTTTTACTGAATACCGGGATTTAAATTACGAAAAGTTAAATAAAATAAAAGTTTATGCCTAAATTTCATTCGCTAACAATGAGTATAACTTTAATCAGTATAATAATTACATTGTATTTCCGATCAAACTTAAATGTCAATACACCAAATAGGATGCATATGATGTACCAATGGGGATGTTAACTCTATTCAAATAAAAATATAAGTTTGACGCGAAACGGTAGTCTCCATAATAGAAATCCTAAAAAAATAAAATATGTTTCTTTATTTTCAAGGAATTTAAGTTTTATTTCTTCTTCTTCTTCTTCTACCTTTCATAATAGGTCCCTGACCTGTTCCTTCTTCGATTTTCCTCATTCTGGACTTAAATTATCGCTCCCCCTTTTCCGTGGTCGACCTCTACTGCGTGTACCACTAGGCGATTTATCTCGTGCGATCCTTACCAGTCTATCCTCTGCCATTCGGCTTATGTGTTTGTTCCATTGTGTCTACGTTGTTGGACCCACTCATTAATGCAGTCTGTGTTGCATGATTGCCTAATGTTATCGCTTCTTTCTCTGTCTAGTAGCGTTTTTCCTGTTATTCATCGAAGTATTCTCATTTCTGTAGTCTCCAATAGTTGTTTCGTTTTTGTCGTCTCTGGCCGTGTTTCTGAGGTGTAAGTCATAATAGGTCTAATTGTGGTTTTGTAGATCCGAACCTTTGTTTATTGTTTTAAGTGTTTGTTTCGCCAGATCACGTCGTTGAGGCAACCCGCCACTTTGTTTGCTTTGGCCACCTGCCCTCTTACTTCATCTTCGATGTTGCCATAACTAGTTATGTCGATTCCTAGATATTTGAAACTCATTTCTTGTTGTATTATTCGACCGTCTAGTTCTAGTTTGCATCGGAGGGGTTCTTTTGAGGTTGTCATACATTTAGTTTTTTCGGCTGAGATAATCATATTATATTTTCTTCCCGTAATATTAAAGGTATTTAACAATCTCTGGAGGTCGTCTTCATTTTCGGCACATATCACTGCGTCATCAGCGTAACAGAGGATTTTTATTTCTGTATCACCCATTTTATATCCTCTACCAAGTCGCACCTCCTTTATTATTTCGTCCATTATCATGTTAAACAACAAAGGACTAAGCGAGTCTCCCTGTCTAATACCGCTGTTGACTGGAATGGATGTTGATAATTTACCGTTAGTGCGAATCTGAACTTTATTGTTTACGTATATGTTTTCGATGGTCTGAATTATATTGATAGGAATATTTCTCTTATATAACAGGTGGATTACGTCACCTAGCTTTATGCGATCGAATGCTTTTGTTAGATCTATAAAGCATACAAATGTTGGTTTATTGTATTCTAGAGATTTTTCGACTATCTGTCGTAGTATAAATACTGCATCCACGCAAGACCTTCCTGTTTATTTTTATTTAATAATCAAAGGTCAAGTGTTAACGAACACCAGTCAAAGTGCATAACGTCACTTGCTGGCAAACATCATCGCTGTCAAAAGCTACGTTGTAAGTTTAATATTATTTTATAGTGATTTCGGTGCAATTTTTTCAAAATTTGCTTACTACACCCTTTGAAAACGATTCTAAGGAGGTTTCCCATAATGGAAAGTGGATTTATTAAGGCAATTAGTTCGAAATTGCAGCGAATTGATTGTTTTGTGGTGGCCAATTTATTCGCAACAATCAGTAACTTTTGCTTCGTTGAATTTAGAAATATTAAGACCTCCATGTAAGTAATATACCATCATAGATATTTATAAGCTCAAAACAAAAATAAAATAAGTACAAAACATTGATTACTTTATTTCTAAACTCAAAATTCCAAATTTCTTCTTTGAAAAATAATAATTTTTAATATAAGAAAAATAAACAAATATGAAAATTTACATTAAAATAATCGTCACAAAAATATATTTTAGATTGTATAGGCACAAGTGCCGGATCTCTGGGGGCCAGCTGAAACCACATTTTCCTATTACTTTCTGAATGTGGAACGTGAATAAATAACTTTTCAGGTGTTTTAATTGTAATACTTGTACACTGAGGCACCCCACAACACTTATAAACCTTTTATGAAAACAATTACGAAAAAGCTTTTATCTCCTTATTAGTTTGCCAGTCTAGGCTTTTTGGAGCGAAATT
This sequence comes from Diaprepes abbreviatus, assembly GCA_034092305.1. NCBI lineage: Eukaryota > Metazoa > Arthropoda > Insecta > Coleoptera > Curculionidae > Diaprepes > Diaprepes abbreviatus. The sequence continues at coordinate 27,580,066 of JASJET010000122.1, read as the reverse complement.
TGAAATGGAATTTAAAATATGTGATTTGTTAAGTATTAGTTGTATTAAAAATAATATTAAATATTTTGGGTTACTTTAGATACTTATGAATGGTTTTAAACATTTTCCCAAAAATAGTCAACATCCCTAATCACTCAGTTATTAATAAAGATGAAGATACTATACGTTTTATATTTGTAATAGATGCATATCAACGTATCATAATTGATACCTCAGATTTACTTCGAGCATCTTTCGTTCCTGTCCGCGCATCATATTGGCGTTCGCTGATGATATCGATATTGTAGATAATACAACTACCAGTGTTAAGGAAGGGTTCTTCAAACTGGAAAATGCCGCAAAGAAAGTTGACCTACGAATCAACGAAGAAAAAACAAAATATATGGCTACAACAAGAACGGAACGGCGAGACAGAATAGGACAGAACGTGACTATGGACCACTACAATTTTGAAAGGGTCCATCAGTTTAAATATTTGGGAGCTACGATCACCTCTGACAACAACATTACGCAAGAGATTAACAACAGAATACAAGGAGGCAACCGCTGCTGGTATGGGCTGCAAAAGATAATGAAATCGAAAAAGATATCCCGCCGCAAGAAAATAAGAATATATCAAGTAGTTATAAGACCGGTAATGGCATATGCATGTGAAACATGGACGCTGACAAAACAAAATGAGAATAGACTGAATATCGCAGAACGAAGAATGCGTAGAGGGATATACGGACCGGTCAGGGACAAGACCACACAGCAATATAGAACGAGAACAAACAAGGAATTGGAGGAACTATACAACCAGCCAGATATAGTAAAAATAATAAAAGCAGAAAGATTAAGATGGGCCGGCCATGTTATAAGACAAGATCAACGTATCGTCAAGTCGGTACGGGAAGAGAACCCAGAAGGAAAGCGGCCGCTAGGAAGACCAAGGATGAGGTGGAGAGATAACGTCGCAGCAGACTTACATACCCTAAACGTCGAACGCGCGGAGGAACTGATGATGAATCGCAGCAAGTGGAGGCAGATTGTGAAGTCCCACCCCGGGTTGTAATGCTAGAGAAAGAGAGAGAGAGAATTTTTCGTTCCTTGCTCGTTCCTTTTTTTTAAGTTTGTTTATACTTTTCTCTATTAGTGTAGGCAACAATTCAATTCGGTCCCCAGGCCATTCCATGTTTGATCACCGAAGTTAACGACTGCTCGCTTCGGTTAGTACTTGGATGTGTAATCACTTGGGAAGACCGATTGACAGTGTATCTCCGTTACCGATGCGACTTTCATCCAAGTCATTTACATTTTCTATTAGTGCAGTTTTCTAGGCCAAAGCACTCTTCGTTCATCTTTCTTTTTAGGCTTAATGGCAAGTCAGGATAAAATATGTAATGGTGCTATTCAAATGCAATCCTGGCGAACACAATCCTTCTAGTTATTTCTGCTGTATGGATATCCTTGCTGAGCTTTATCGTGTGTCCAAGATATACATACTTATCTATGTGTTCTATTATTAGGCCATTAGTTTATATATTTGTTTCTGTACAACCAGCACAATATTATTATTTTCGCTTTGCATTTATTTGAATGTTCGCTACGGTTAACTTGAATACCTCCTCGATATACTCTTCGACCCCCACAGAGAATAGCAGTTTTATATATTTATATTCCCTAAGAGCGGCGTATATCGACAGTTTATTCTGGCATAATTCATTGATGACTGGAAGGAAAGCACAAATTTCTATGATTTTAATACCCCTTTGAAATCTGTAAAGGCCTAGCGGAATTGGATGTTATACTCATTTGTTTTTCAATGAGCAGTTATCAAGTTTGTAGGTGGTCTAAAGTACTGCAGCCCTTGAGGAATTCAGCTTCTTCAACTGGTTGATATATGATCTAATTTAGTCGTCAGTCTGTTGGTTGTAATCCTCGTAAAGAGATTATCACGTAACTACTATTTTTTTGGTTCATTTTCATCCAATCCATAAAAAAATTTTAAAAACCGAAAATCATAATAAAAAACGAGAATTCTATGAGATGAGAAATACAAAAAAATAAAAACGCTGTGAACTCAAAAACTGACACGAGACAATTAAGTAAAATATATAATAATTTATTTAGAAACATCCACATGTTTTAGCAAACAGCCACCTTGCAGCCACCTTTAGGTATATTATCCTTATCTTCATATATTCATACAGAAAAGTAAAAACACTATATACAAGCTCAGTATAATTTATAATTTTAAAGTGTTGTGTTTGTTCTGTCTCCCTTTGTTTTATTATTATGATGTTGTGAGAGTTCAAATTAAGGTAGGATTAATTTTTAATTAATGTCTATATAAGCAGGATGTTCAAACGTATTATTTTTTGCAGTATTTCAATGAGCAACGTTTGAAAAAGGGTAGGGAAGTTCCAGCGGAAACGTTATATTGACATGTGAATTTATGTCCCAAACTAAGAAAACTTTGTTTGTTGTATTTTAATTAAAAAAAGGACTGAAAAACCCAAGAAAACCCTCCAAATAATATATATATATATATATATATATATATATATATATATATAAATATAAAGGGTTTTTTTTATAGAGGAATAAAACTTTAAGTTGGAAACACTTTTTTAAGTGGCGGCCATTTTGTCAGCTGTCAAGTGATTTATGCTTAGTTTGGTTTGGCATTTCAACATCAATAGACTGACGCTTGAACAACGCTTCCAAATTGTGCAAATTTATTTTGAAAATCATGGTTCTGTTCGAAATACGTATCGCGCACTACGTCCATTTTACGTTCAACATAATAGTCCATCAGAGCAATTAATTCGATTAACTATGGAACGTTCTCGCACCACATTTACTCTAAATGATAATACGCATCTACAGAAGAAGTCATTGCCGCTGTAGAGCGTAACGTAGAGGAAGACCCGAATCAGTCTATCCGCCATCGTGCACAGGAATTGGGTATGTGTCCATTCACTTTATGGAAGATTTTGCGGAAAGATCTTGGTTTGCGTGCTTAGAAAATCCAACTCGTGCAAGAATTGAAGCCACACGATCACCTAGCAAGACGTAGATTCGGTGAATGGGCCCAAAACAAGATTGCCGTTGATCCCGATTTTCATAAACGAATTTTGTTTAGCGATGAAGCTCACTTTTGTTTGAATGGATACGTCAATAAACAAAACTGCCGTATTTGGAGTGATGATAATCCTCAAGTGTATGTTGAGACACAGTTACATCCAGAAAAATTGACTGTTTGGTGTGCTTCATGGGCTGGTGGAATAATTGGTCCGTACTTCTTTAAAAACGATGCTGGTCAGAACGTTACAGTCAATGGTGACCGCTATAGAGCCATGATTACTGCCTTTTTCGTTCATCAATTGAACAACCATGATGTGCAGGAGCTGTGGTTTCAACAAGACGGCGCAACATGTCACACAGCTCGTGCCACAATTGATTTATTGAAGGAAACGTTTGGTAACCACATAGTTTTACGTTTCGGACCCGTGAATTGGCCTCCAAGATCGTGCGACTTAACGCCGCTAGACTATTTTTTGTGGGGATATGTGAAGTCGCTAGTCTACGCCGCTAAGCCCGAAACGATTGATCACTTGGAGAACAACATTCGCCGCATTATAGTCGATATACGGCCAGAAATGTTGGAAAAAGTCATCGAAAATTGGACCTCCAGATTAGACTACGTCCGACCCACCCGTGGCGGTCATATGCCAGAAGTCATATTTAAATTATAATGCCATAAGGTTATCTTTCGAATAAAGTAAATTTCATGTCAATTTAAAAAATTCATCTTTGTTTTATTCCATTTAAAAGTTCTATACCTCTATAAAAAAACACCCTTTATTTTATAAATTAGTCAGAGTTTGTCAAAATATAAGGAACAACCGTTTATTTCAAGACAAAAGTTACAATTACGCATCACGTTTATGTACTAGATAAATACTTAAAATAAATTCGTCATTATTATAATTGTGTGTGCATAATTTCATGAATTTAAAAAAAAAGCTTTATGTTTTTGTGATTAATTTTATCGTTGTGCAAAGGACCTACGTTATAACTTATATTTGACGAAATCATAAATTTTGGAGAAGCGTTTGTTTTTTTCGGTTTTTTGTCGCATTTTTATGTTTATCTTATATTATTGCTATCTTTAAGATTTTTTGAATTCTTTATAACTTTTTTATTATTATCGTTTCAGTAGTTTTCATTTTAGAAACGAGAGATCTAAAAATCACATTTTGTTCGCTTTTCAACATTATTAAAAAATAATAAAAAAAGAATTGCTAGTGGAAAACATGAACATTTTGGCTTTACAAAACTGCTTTTAAATTATGACCCAATTAGTTTACATGGAACATTAATAGAAAAAAGTCGTAAGCTGACATCCATTGTGCTCCAGTAATCTGTTCGAATCGTATGATATGCATTATCTTTAAATGCATCAGGTACGGTAAGTCGAGCCAGTATAGAAGCATTATGTCATTCGCCAAAGAGTAGAGTAACAATGCTTAGCGGTGTTATCTGAGACAGTTAAAACACGATCGATTTGGTGGTACAGTGAAAGGAATAGAGGTCTGGGAACGCTGCGTGTATGCGAGACGTACAACAAAGAGATAGAGTGGTCAATTGCAGCTTTTGGCGGGAAAATTAGGATAATTTTCGAGTAAGGGTTGATGAAATATTTTTGTGTTTAATTTAATTATGATAATTGAAATAAGGAGTTATGATAGTTATCTCACAAAATTTATAAGTCTTTTTTATTCTAGTATGAAAACTTAAAAAATATATCAATAATTCCGTGAATCTTCAGTTCCCTAGTATCGGACAGTGACTAAGTAGATTTTATGCGTTTATTTTTATGTTTTCTTTTAGAGGATAAAAGATCGACCGAATAACCAACAATGAAAATAAGCTCTAAAGAAGGGTCCAAAAGAAAGGAGATTGGAGTGAGAAAAACGGCTGCCGTTGATTTGGTCCTGTCAAAGCAAATAAGTTGGCGACAAGCTTCGGTGAAGTATGACATCCTCAAAAGCACACTGCATGATAAAATAATTGCTACTAAGTCTGTACAAGAAGTTTAATTTACACCAAAAATAGTTAGATTGGATAAAACGTTCTCACCTGAATTTAAAGAACTGTTAGTGAAACATATTATGGATTTGTCTATTAGATGTATGCCGCTTATGAAAAAGGAGTTCCTCAAGTTGGCTTACAATTTGGTAGTAGTACTGAAGATTCCACATCGTATTAAGCATGAAAAGATGCTGCTGGTAAGCATTTTTATCACGATTTTATGGCCCGAGATCCTAACTTATTGTTAAGAATGCCAGAGTCTATAGGTTCGATGCGAACAGTAAGATTTAATAAGCCACAAGTAGATCGCTTTTTTTCGAATCTTGAGCATTTAATGACTCTCAAAAAATTGTCACCATCTAATGTATATAATTGTGACGAAATAGGCGTCAGCTGTGTACAAAAAGATTCAAAAGTCATTGCTCCCAAGGCGCTTAGACAAGTTGGAAAACTCACTTCAGCTGAGAGAGGAAAAAACATTACGATTTTATTCTGTATGAGCGTTAATGGGTATTTTATGTCATCTTCTTTGTGTTCCCCAGGCAGAGAATGAACGATCGACTCATGATTAACGCTCCAGCTCAAAGCGTAGGCATGGCCCAACTAGAGGGTTGAATGAGCAGCTACTTTTTTCTTCAATGGATGCATCATTTTATAAAATTATCCCGCCTGTCAAAAGAAAACTCTGTGCTAGTTCTGCTGGGTGGCTACAGACACTAGATGTCCTAATTTTTTCCAGTAGCATCACATTCATTACATGAGTTCACCACCTCATACAACTCATAAACTGCAACCTTTATATAAGACTTTTATGAAACGCCTATCGCGAACAATATAACATGTATGCATAACAGATTCCGACATTGCCGGCTTGATCAATGGAGCGTGTCAAAAAGTAGCCCGGCTCGAGATTACTTTATAAGGTTTTAAATGAACGGGAATTAATCCACTCGATAAAAACATCCTTTCAGACTTAGATTTTTAGCCTGCTAACATGACAAACATACCAACAGAAGAACGTGAACGTTCATAAACTGCACCACTAGCTCCATTTTGATGGAAACCACAAACTCGATCCCTAAAACATCTTCCAACGTCCATCCCAATCTAGTAACTATCGCCACATATGAGCCATTGACCAACGTTGTTCTTGGGGTAGAATTAGCAAATAATAAAATTCCCGAGCTACCCACTAGCACCATTGCTCAGCTACGTATTGATCCCCAGCTTTAATCCCCAAGCAGCTTTAATCCCCAACCATCAACAAGCTCTGCTCCAGATATTATCGAAATGATGCAAAAGTTATTCCCGTTACCAGACGCTGCTAAGAAACGGTTAGCTGCTAGAAAAAGGATGTGAGTTATAGGAGATCCTGTGTTGTAACTGTCACGGATCTGCTCACGAAGCTTGCGCTGATATTTCCGAATGCTCGGATGTTTACGATAGTTGCAATTTATCTTAAATTTGTCCGGCGTTAGGGATTCTACGTTTACTGTGTTCTGGGCCCGGTGCCACTTTACGTTCCTACCAAACTATATGCCAAATTTTAATCGTATTTTTCTATAAGATTTATCTACAAGTTGAGTTATTTGTTCATTTATTTTAACTTTTAATATCCTTAAGTTGATTTATACCTGATTAGAGAAGCAGATTGTGAAATATTTTTTTTATTTATCCACAATAAACCTTAAGTGTCTGCCACTAGGGTAACTCCCCCTAATAACTGTTTAGAATTGGCTCTGGTCCAACGAATTTTTCAGCCACCCCTCTATTAGCGACATCTTAAATAAAAACCCAAAGGTGTTTTGTTTCTAGAATAAGTCATAAGATATGTAATCCTAGTTTAATAATATATATAACATTTTAAATTTATTTATGCTTCTGTAAAGGTATAGAAAATACGTGTCTAATCATAAACCCGAATCTCGCATTAGAGTAAGCATATTAAAAATTAATTTAAACCTTTAAAGGTACAAAAGCACTTCGAGAAGCGTAATGCCATATAAAATATCTCGGTCCAAAATTGACTCCGACTAAGCTGTTCAAAGTCTGATAAAAATATTAAGGGGATTGATTTTTTTATAAATCACTTTGCGGAATATAGATATTCTGAGGAACTTTAGAAAAAAATTTATCATATATCCCTTACTACATTAATTTAAAAAAATTTTGGAAAAGATAATTTTTGTTTTGTAATTGTCTTCTTTTCAGCTATAACTTGTTTTAAATTATTTGACAATTAAAAAATATTTATTTTTGGAAAAGTAATTTTAGTCTAACCTTCTAGTTAACATAAGCACCCGGAAGCAACGTTTAAACGTTAAATTATAAGGAAAGTGTCACGCTAAATAATGTTGAGATAATTTTGAATAATGTTTGAAATAAACTAGATAAAAAAACATATTCGTTAAAAAAAAACGTTGATTTAACTCTACAAAACAACGAAAAGGAACAATCTTGGCGACAAAAATCAATGTTTTGAAAAATCAAAATTTCAGTAAGAAATAATATGACATGTTTAAATAGTTGCCTATATGTTATTTTCCTTTCACGCACAGAAAAAGGAAAGAATATATAGAAACAGTTTATTTTTCCGCAAGCACAATTGTGTTCCTTTTTTCATACGCGTTTTGACCACCTCATGGTCTCGTCAGTGGAGCTGAATCGAACCGAGATCAACATTCACAGAAAACAACTGTTATGTAAAATATAAATTCCGATACATGTCAGCAGGATATTAAAAACCCGCCGACTTCGATGTCAGACTGAAAAATATCGCCAATCGAAAGGATATCTATACATTCACCGGAGTAATGCAAAATTTTAAAAAATCGAAACTTCAGTAAGAAATAAATAAATCTGTCGTATTTAAATAGTTGCCTATATGTTTTTTTTTCTTTTCAAGCAAAAAAAAAGCAAAGAGTATATAAATATATAAAACAGTTTATTTCCTACAAATGTTGCAGGAAATCAACTGTTTGTATATATTATTTCCTTTTTCTTTGCTTGAAAGGAGAAAAACATGTAGGCAAAAATCAACGTTGTTCTTACGTTCCTTAATTGGTCTTTTCTTGGTTTTAGGTTCTTGCCTTAAAGCCTGATAAAAGCAATAAAACGGTAATCATGAACAAGGCAGATTATGAGACAAAAATGAACAACTTACTGAAGGACGATAATACATATAAAAATATTAAGAGTGACCCAATTAACTTATATCAAAAGAAAAATAATATTTTCATAAAAAAATTACTCAATGCAAAAGAACTAACTGAAAAAAAAGCAAAAAGGCTAACCATTCACAATGCTATTCCACCAAAAATGTACAGCCTACTAAAATTTCATAAATACCACTAAGACCTATTGTTTCTTGTGTACAATCGCCATTCTATCGTTTATCAAAATTCTTATCGGATGCATTTCAAATACTACAGGAAATAAGAATTTGTTTATTAAAGATTCATTCGCCTTTAAAAAATTCACTAATACAATAAATCTAACCGAAAATTACAAGCTTATTTCGCTAGATGTTATATCTTTGTATAGAAATATACCAAATCAACTTGTTCACACTATTTTAGCAGAAAAATGTGGAAATTTTAAAGAGACATACATCACTAACAAAAAATAATTTTATGGCTGCTGTTGATTTCGTTCTAAATACACATTACTTTCAATACGAAAACACCTTTACAAACACCTTTATGGATATGCTATGGAATCACCAATTTCATCTAACATTGCTCAGTTGATAATGGAATATTTAGAGGAGACAGTGTTTTTATATATATATATATATATATATATATATATATATATATATATATATATATATATATATATATATATATATATATATATTCCCGGGTCCGTCCTAAAGCCGGATGCACTGCGACCAGAGTAGGCCTATTGTGCTCACCCTAGACATTACAGCCACTCTGTCAACCTAGCCCCCTGGCTCAATCTGTACAGTCCTGCTAAGGAGTGAGTGAGTATTTCTCCCGGTTCCAATTTAACTGACCCGAAAGTTTGTTGTCTAAATCTCACCAGTGACTCACAGTCACATATGATATGCTTCACCGTTTCCTCGGCTTGTCCACACAGTCTGCAGCCGAGGTTTCAGTTATATAGATTCATTCTATTCAGATGTACTTTGACGGCCATGTGTCCCGTCATTATACCTGTAATAGGCCTTAATTGGTTTCTACTCATTTGTAGTAGTTTCTTTGCCAGTTTCGGGTCCGGATTCCCAATAAATAGCTTGCTGTGGTTTAAACCCTGTCTGGTCATCCAGTGGTTTTTATGTTCTCTTTTTATCCATTCTTTGACTGTTTCTCGTGCTGCACACCGCGGCACCCCAAAGGCCGGTTCTGGATCAATGTATTGAGATGCTGACCCTGCTCTAGCTAGTTCATCAGCTTTTTCATTTCCATGTATGCCTTCGTGTCCTGGTACCCACTTTAACATAACCCTGTTGTCTTTTGTCAGAGTTTCCAACTCGCTCTGACATTCCCAAACCAGCCTCGATGATACCTTTTGGCCCTTGAGGGCCTTTAGGGCTGCCTGGCTGTCAGAGTAAATGAGAATTTGCTTCCCTTTGTAAGCTCTCCTATTTATCTCACCTGCGCACCGTAAGCGTATATTTCTGCCTGGAACACTGTTGGGTATTTCCCAAGGGGAAGGGTTAGTTCCTTCCTCGGTTGTAACCCGTATATCCCAGCTCCAGTACCCTCACTAGTTTTTGAACCATCAGTGTACCAGATACTTACACCCGAGAATGTTTCCGGTCTTTCTCTTTTACTTGCCATTCGATCCTCTATTGTGACTTCAAACGGTATATTATAACGGTAGCTCGAGTTCATATGGTCCGTGTCCATTTCCAACTCAGGACTCCTGATTTTGTTACATATGTTTTTATGTCCTGACATCGTCATTTGCGATTTTACTGTTGAGTGATTTAGTCGGTGGAGTCCCATTCTTGCCTCTGCCTGAATCACTATGTGTAGCGGATGCAGATCCAGAATACACTCCATTGCCGGAGTGGGCGTTGATTTCATGGCCCCAGTAATACATAAACAGGCGACCCTTTGTATTCCACTCAGCTTTGTCATAGTTGCTCTCTGCATTACCTTGGGCCACCAGACCAAGGCTGCGTAAGTGATGGCTGGTCTCACAACACTGGTGTATAACCAATGTACTATTTTCGGTGAGACCCCATGTTTTCCCACATAATCTTCTAACAGTCATAAGGAGACAGTGTTAGAAAAACTAAATTTTAATATAATATTTTTCAAACGGTTTGTCGATGATTGCATAGCAGCCGTGCCAGAGGAAAAGTTAATATATTTCTCCAAGAGTTTAACAGTTTCAATAAAAAATTACAGTTCACGTCCGAAACAGAAAATAATAATAAAATAAATTTTCAGGATTTTACACTTATATGCAAAAAAAAACAAAATTTTGACTGAATGGTACACCAAACCAACTTGGCCTAGTAGATATCTAAACTGTTTCTCTAATCACAAAATCTCAAAAAAATATTGTTATAATTGGTCTGTCTGATCGTGCTATCTCTCTAACGTCTCCAGAATTCTGACCAAGAATACTGCAAAAAGTGAAAAATACACTAATAAATAATAATTTAAAGGAAAAGACTGTCACCGAAATAATTAATAAAAGAAACATATAAATTTTATAATAACCTAATAACAAGAAACGTAGAATATAAACAGCAAAAATATGTAGCATTACCTTACACTAACGAGCTGTCAGAAAAAATAAAACACATTTTAAAAAAGCACGATATTATCGTATGCCACAGGTCTCATAATAAATTAAATATACTATTCACTAACTTAAAAAGTAAAACTCCTCTCATGAAGAAATCAAATGTAGTATATTCGATCCCTGGCACAAATTGTTCCAAAAAATATATAGGCATGACGAGTCAATTACTAAAGAATAGATTGAATGGCCATAAATATACGATAAACGCCTCAATAGCGTTAAGCAAACACACTCAGGACGACAAATATACCTTTGATTATACACAGTACTATAGTCAAGAATAAAGATATGTATTACCAAAAAAATACAGGTAAAAAACCATTAACGGCAGAACAGGAAATTTGAGCCACATCTACACCAGCTTAATTTAAACAAAAATATTAAATATTCGATCCTCTTAATACGCATCAAAAATTGAATATCCTCTTAAATATAAAATTAAATGTCTACGTTTTTTTGTTTTTTCTTGGTGCATTGCAAAATATAAAAAATAAAATAAATTCGCATTCCACGTATCCTCAGTACCTTAATAGACTACGTAAAAGTCGCATTCCAGTTTTAATTAATAAACAAAATGTTCAGGGTGAGTACTGGTAAAATTAAATATATTTTAAACATTTTAATATAAAAGAACCTAAACCCAAGAAAAGACAAAAAAAGGATATATATATATCTATATATATATATATATATATATATATATATATATATATATATATATATATATATATATATATATATATATATATATATATATTTGGTTATTCCGGGTTTCAATCCGTTCGTTCAAAAATCGTTTTCACTGCGTTTCGCCAAAATCTCATTTGGCATTTTCAAGTGCGGTTCGTCTCGTTACTCGCTGAGAACTGATGGTGGCCTCTGAAGAATTTCGAGTTTTGTTTAGTTGGCTCGCTGCCTGATTGGGTGGGCGGCTTCGCAGGCTCCTCCCCTCTCCCGAGTGCGATATATTTTGTTCTTGTATGCAGGTCTCTCGTGTACTAGTTGATTTTTGTTGTTTTCTTTTTTGACTTTTTATTAATGTTTTCCATGTAAATGAGAAATTTATAGCATCGTCTCGTTTATTTAGCTGTCCCGCTTTGTTGTCATTTACATGGAAAACATTAATAGAAAATTAAAAAAGAAAACAACAAAAATCAACTAGTACACGAGAGACCTGCATACAAGAACAAAATATATCGCACTCGGGAGAGGGGAGGAGCCTGCGAAGCCGCCCACCCAATCAGGCAGCGAGCCAACTAAATAAAACTCGAAATTCTTCAGAGGCCACCATCAGTTCTCAGCGAATAACGAGACGAACCGCACTTAAAAATGCCAAATGAGATTTTGGCGAAACGTCGTGAAAATGATTTTTTCAACGAACGGATTGAAACCCGGAATAATCAAACTATTCATTCTACCATCCGTGAAAATCTACGATATAACATATATATATATATATATATATATATATATATATATATATATACATATCTGCAACTATATGATCCATGTGCCTATTTCGAGCCCAGTCTAGATGGATGATTTTCGTGGCTGAATCGTGTCTCTGCTTGCCCCCGATTCGAACAATGCTTGGCACCCTTCTGTTATGTTCTGGATTATCTCTCGTATTTTGTTATTATTATTAACTATTTATTAATTATTCTTTATGTTAATGCCATTTTTCACAAATTATTGAACTAAATATTTTAAGTTTAAAATATATACAGGGTGGTCTGATTCTGATTGTGAACTATATGAAGTTGATATAGTTTTGAGATTTTGAGGGAGATATAATATGATGACCTAAAATAATTTGCTTGGAGCAATTTTTAAGGTCATTTGAAAGGCAACTTTATTTTTAAATAAAGGAATAATTTGTATTAAAATATTTTATTCAACATACAAATAATTGATACTGATATTCCTCATATACATTTTAGTAAGATCTCTTATACTATTCTTGCAACTACGAAATTTAATTGTCATATAAAAGATTTTTTTAAAATATTTGCCAAAATATTGACAAAATTTTTATATACGCTACTGATTTTTCAATATTTTAATACTGTAATTTTAATATTGAGTAAAAGCCAAAAAACAAAAAATAAAATAGCTAAAAATGATCCCTCCAGCAAAAGTAATATTTTTAATTAAATAATCTTTCCTCGAAAAAAGCCTAAATAAAAATTTGAATGATATTTTTTATTTAATACTCAATAGGGAATGAAATCAGATACAAAAAGCAGCGGCGTGCATACTTTTTCCCAAAGTGTATGTATTGTGTATATAATTGACTGACCTTTTTTAAATTTATGTTTCCTTATGAGTATAAACGTAAATGTTAAAAGGAGCATAACAGAAAGCATCGTACATTATTTTTGCGTCCTTTAAAAGTTTCAAGTTTTAGTCGGGGAGTGCAGTCGGTTTTCGTAGCGAATGAGGAGATATGGTTCCACTAAAATTTTTATATATGTATTTTGAATCTCTGATTAAGAATTTTGAGGGTGGATTGTCGAAAAATTGTGTTGTGAAGTGTTATTGTCCAAAAATAGTGACTGGAAAAGGAATTTTAAAACAATATAATGAAATCCACAAAAATAGAAATCTTAATCACCCGTTTTATAAAGGAAAGGAAGCATCACAGTGCGGGTAAAGATAAAATTAGTGAAAATAGGCGTCATATAGTAACTATTTAGTGAAATATAGACACTATTCATCAATAGCTATTTATAACATATTAGTTTCTACGTATTACAACAGTATTGGTTAAAACTTTATTAAAAATATTGTAAATGTGTAATAATAGTATAAGAAAATCTAGATTATAAGTTTATTTTAATAAGGAACTAGGGTAAAAGAGTACCTAATTACAGATAAAACTTAAATAAGATATAAATATTAATAAAACAAGAATTATCAACTTTTGCAAGTTGTAATTAAAATTTAAATGTATAGGTAAAATTTTCTTAATTGTAGTAAGTAAAGTTTAGATATATCAAAATATCAGGAAAAGTCCAAAATTTACGTAAATCATAATTCATTTTCATCAAATAGAATATTTATATCATAATATCAATAAAATATCAAAATTTTATCAAAAATTGACAATTAAGAATCCATTTTGATTTTGTGTTTCAAAGCTTAAAATTTCATCTAGTTGCGAGTTCACGTCAGATAGCCAAGCAATCAGAAAAAAATTAAAACAAAAAATTATATCACGTGACCACTTACTATAAAAGCTAAAATTCATTTTTTTTAAAGAGGTACAGGTCCATCATTAGTCTGCTTCTTAAAAAGTAAAATGTCCTCAATATTTTGACTTGTTATTTTGAAAAGTAAAAGGAGTAGTTAATAATCGATTATAGTGTAAAATTCGCTAGTCATTTTTATTAAAGGGGCCATAACGTAAAAGTTTTTCATTTGTTATTTCATAAATAAATTAAAAGGAAGACAGTGCAGATTAATCTGTGGTAAAGAAAACATTGCTGGTCTCATTCATTAAAATTTTTTCAAAAAGTAAAAGGAAGAAACATAGAGCTTGGATATAAAAATATCTGGAGATTGAAAGTCAATTTTAAAGGAAGGAAAAGAAGTTTAATAAATTAGTAAATAAATTATGTCAGTAAGCTAACAGCTGTGAAAAATATTTAAATCATTGGCAGTAAATTTATTTACTGTGTAAGATATAAAAAGTTTTGACTTGCCTGAAGATAAATCGATAAAATAGATTTATACTAACCTTATTATGAATAGTTATAGTTAATTATAAAAATAAATTGTTTAATTTGCACTGTATCAAGATCACTTTTTAATAATAACGGCTCACACAAAATTATTTTTAAATTGTTTAAAATAAAATCATATTTTAACACGATACTCATATGCTACCGTTTAGATATTTATACAATATTGCCAGATTTAATAATTCTAAATCCCACAAAAGAATACAGTGCATGTTGAATAATATTTGATAATTTCATTAAGTTTACATAAGGTGATTTATAAATTTTTCATAAAAACTTAGAATCTAAGTCCAGCAGCCGTCGAGGAAGCATCACTTGAAAATGCCAGCTGAGATGTTGGCGAAACGTCGTGAAGAAGATATTTCTACTGACGAACGAATTGAAAACCGGAAAAACACCAGTACATATGTATATATATATATATATATATATATATATATATATATATATATATATATATATATATATATATATATATATGCTGTCGATAAATAAAAAAATAAACAATTTAATAATTTTTTTTTACGGGCACGTTGCGAAGTCGTGACAAAACACGGACGACTGAGAAATATCATCGCAATATATATATATATATATATATATATATATATATATATATATATAATATATATATATATATATAAACATTTAGGTTAACACAATGTATTACTTACATTGCATTATAGTACAAATATTAAAATGCTGTCTTAAACCTTTCAAATTAATTAATTTAGTCGACGACGTGTTAATTAAACGAGTTTCATGTCACCGTTCCCCTCGGCATGTTCAATTTCAAGATTACTTTGAGTTTTACGTCTTTTTTCTTTTCCAATGGCAATTTTCTTGTTTCCTACATTTGTGTTTATAACCGAATGTGTTTCTGGTCATTGGTACGAAACGAAGGTAAATTATCGTATACATTGAATATACATTTACTTAAATTGAAACTCATACATTCGCCAATATTTATTTTATTTACAAATTTAAAATAAAGCAATTTTTTATTTACAACGTCCAAATGAAACTAGTGTACTTGATAAATTTTGAATTGAATAATACAGCCAGGTCAAACTTTTTTGTTGATAGTTTCTAATAACTTTATATTGTTACGGTTTTGTCTTTTTAAAATCGCTCCCTGGGTTAGGAGAATAAAACAAAACAACTTTCACTAATACTTCCAATACTTATATTAAGTATTTCTTAACACAGCTAAAACACAACTATCTTATTACTGCTTCTTAATATCTTCACTATTGAAATACCACTAACAAGTCACTATACTATGCTTATCCTATCTCTAGTTATATATCTGTAGAATCTCCCATATAAATCCAGAACATAAAAGTAGAAATCTATCTAGAAATATGATTCACTGATATAATATTCCTTTTCGGCACATTATAATAAACATGACGTATGACATCGGAATATTTGTATACGAGGGCGTATCATTAAGTTTTTCCTAGTCGTTTGTAACAATATGTTTGGTATAGATGAAATGAATTTTTCCCAATATTTGTCACATTCTGATTTAAAAGTACCATAAAATTGAATTCTGGAAATATCATTCTGCCTTATAGCTCTCTTCAATTAATGCCATAAATTTTATATGACATTAAGGTCAAAACTCTAGAGCTCTTTTAATCTGATAAAACTGAAGTGTTCTCTCAACTAAAGAACGAAAGCTTTCATGGCTTTGATCAAGTTGAAAATCATGGTTCTGGAGTTTTGACCTTATCAAGTTGGAGTTACTCTCCGACGTTTCGCCTACAATTGCGCGGCATTTTCAGGAATCTTTACTCCACAAGATTAGAACAATGAATGACAATTGAAGAGCAACAGCTCAGTATTTATATCCGACTGGTGCTCAACGAAAGGTAACCCAGCGTTACAATAAATTTCTACGTGTTGTGTAGACTGTAACCTGTATCCCTATTAATATTATGTGGATATTTACAATTTTTGATTGATTCTCTAATTTTACTTTTAAAGAAAGCAGACACTGATGCTAGCACCTTAGTTTATTTAATATTAAAGGTGTGACCTGAGCAATCCTGGTGTTCAGCTACCGCACATTGAACAATCTGTTCCTTTTTAATACATTTTTTATACTCCTTAAGCCCATTGGATATATATCATCCTGTTTCCCCTACATACACTTTACCCCAAGAGTAAGGTATCTTGTAAAGGCCTTCTATTTGTAATGGTATTAAATCCATTGGTGACTTCAAACCAAACATTGTCCAACTTTCTTATATGTGTTGAAAATTGTCCGAATGTTTAATTTTCAGAGCAATCTGGCAATCTTGTCGAGGGTTCCGTTTATGTAAGGCAAGACAACATTGTCCATAGGTGGCACATTTATGACATTTTGTTAAGGAGTTGGGTTTTTATATTTATTAACAGAACGTCTAATGTCTTCTGCGCAATATCCACTGCCTCTCAGAGCATTAGTCATTTTGTTTGTTTCTGATTTCGGTGATTGTTCGTCACATACTGAGAAAGCTCTATGCACCAAAGAGTCAATGACGGATTGTTTTTGAAAAGTATGTGTTGTGACGTTGCACTGAGATATCGATTTGTATCTTTTAGTTTTTTGTGCATAGAATGTCCTAATTTTCCATTATCTTTCCTTTACTAATATATCGAGAAAGGGAAGCGCACCCCGTGAGTCAATTAGGTGAATTTTATGCTAAGTTGTTGCAAGGGCGGATCCAGCCTGTCTTGATATCACAAAAATAGAGTATGGCAAGCGAAAGCAAGTTGTCGACGGGGGGGGGGGGGGGGCTACAACTACTAACAACTAACAACATTCCCATTTCTACTGTAAAAGGCAGCGTCGGGTCTATTTTTCTGAATTTGAAGCTCTTGGAGAGGTGGGGGACGATTACAAGAAAAAACAAGTTGCCGACAGGGGGGAAGATGCGAGCAGCATACACATTCCTAGTAAAGGAGGCAGAATCGAGTCTATTTTCGTACACTCAAAGCTCTTGGGGAGGGGGCTATCGCAAGAGAAATAAGTTGCCAACGGAGAGGGGGGGGGGGAAGTGCCAGCAGCATACACATTCCTAATATGAAAGACAGAATCGGTTCTATTTTTCTGAACTCAAAGCTCTTGGAAAGGGGAGGGGCGATCGCAAACATACACATTCTTATACTCTATTCAAGAACTAGAGAGAGTTATAAAACTGTTACCGGAACCTCCAACGTATCTGCTCCAGTGCCGCAGGTAACTCAAGACTGTCATAAATCTAATTATATTTAATTATTTTTAAATATTATAAGCTTTTATAAATTTACTGCAACAATTTAACTTCTGTCAATGAGCAGTGCCCCTTACGGTGTGTCCTTAGTGATTTATCTTGTTTGTGCTTGTTTTTATATATTATTTGAGATTAGTGAGATACCCAAAAGATATGGCATCCACATCTATATTTATTCCAAAATCGTTAAACCAGCGCATTTTTTCCTCAACGAAAAACTTATTACGATGAATGTTTATTATGCCTTAAGATATCAATATCTAGATAATAATGTTAAAAGCTCTGTTGAGATGTGTTCCAACATAATAGAAGGTGAAAAATCTGCTGAAGGAGAAAAAAATGACTGGAATTGTTAATACTCTCAAGCCACATTCGATCACAGGCAGACGAAAAACCTCGTTGGAAGAAGAGATGTAAACTGCAATAAAAGGAGTTATACATACATTTTATTATGAGAAGCAGATTCCAACCGTCTATAAAAGTCTAACTAAAATCAATAAAGGTCGGGATTTACCTGAAATTAAAAGAACTGAGCTCTGGAAATTGATCAGAGAAATTAATTTTTGCTGGAAGAAACCAGATAAGAAAGATATTCTTATAGATCGTCCGGAAAATGTTCGTTGGAGAAGGAAATATCTCTCTCAAGTAAAAGGTAGAGTTGCTAGAAATAACACAACTTACAAAATTAGTAATTCAACTGAACTTTTGAAAAAAATTTTTGAATTAAATTACTGCAAAAAATTGGGAAAAATCCATACAATAAAAGAATAAAAGAAAATGTGGAAATTCGATCTCATGATCGGTGAGATAGAGGAACCAATTATAATTAATTTGAGCAAAGATAGCTTCACTGACTTTGATTACGAATTAGATACGGAATAATTTTTGTGTGTGTAAAACGGCTCATATATAAGGCGAAACGATGTGTGGTGGAAAAGAACTTAAATAGAAAGAATTTCAGTCGACTTAAATACAAAGATAAGATAAATATAAAGAAAAATGAATCGAACTCATAAAAATACAGTGTGTCTACGAATTGGGTACCGCACTCAATTAAACTTCAATGTTTTTGATATTTCGGGGAAAAATCATTCTTGATAAAAAGTTTTGCTTGCCTTCTGATTTCTAAAACAGTGATCAAAGTTATGATATCGTATACAGGGTGTTCCTAATAATAAAAAATATTGAATTAATCTTAAATAAGATACTCTTATTCTTTACTTTTTAATAAACTTTATTTAATTTTATTAAATTTATTTAATTTTACCTACTAGGCGATAAATTTTGGCATTTGTAAAGGGGCATTAGGTTTTTTTTCAAAGGTGCTGGTTTGCCCATGATGATAGGCTAAAAAAAAATCACACCAAAGAGTTTAAAAAATTAAAGTTCACCGAATTACTAAATTTGTAATCTTCTCCTTTCTATCGCTCCTTTCCGGGTGGAGGTTGGTGATCCTAAGTACAAGTACGGGTTTTAATGTCGCTACTCGAAATATATCAATGGATGCGCATACAAACCATCTAAATAAATTCTTCAACCAAAAATCTGAAATCTTCAATTAATAATCGCAGATTTTCATATCGTTGCCCCCTTATAACTTTTCCCAAATATTTAACTTTTCTCTCTTTTATAATAACAAACACTTTCTTCTCTATTTTTATACGATTTGCCTCCACTCTGTCCGAGGATATACGTAGGAAGCGGCGATAGAGATTTATTTATTTCAAAAGGATGAATTCACTTTTCTATAATAGGGTCTAAAGTCCAGCTCTTACATTTGAAAAAAGCATTGAACATATATAGAACCTTAACAAGCGTGTTTTTATTTTTAAACTTAGTTTGGAAAACTCAATCCAACATTAACGCATAAAATTTAAACGGAAAATATTCGTCATAAAAAGTTACAAATATGAGATATATTTATGACTAAAGGGGTTGCAACCCCTATTATAAAATTAAAAAAACTTTTTTATGATTTTTTTTATAAACATCGGGGAATGAAGTTAAAAGAATTAAAAAAAGCATTTCCGTTAACAATATCGATTATTATTGTTGGGGTTGGCGTTGGATTTCTCAAATCACCACCACTAAATACCACTAAATACCCTTAAAGTGAAGGATCACATATAAGTGGTAAAAAAATATTTTTTTGCTAAAAATCATTCGATGTACAAAGCGAATACAATTTATAGCAAATGTAAATATATTAATTTTTTTTCAATAATAGTACCAAAAAGATGAAAAGTCACCCCCAAGTACATCACTAGTTCGAATTAAAATTCTTTAATAAAAAAAAGAAATTAAGTCTGGTATAACTGAAAAAGAAAATAACAATATACAACTTTTTTTAAGGGTCGAAAACTACCCCTAAAGTTTACCGATAAAATTCATTTTTATACACCTTAATATTTAATGAATATTTTTTAATAAAATCAAGTGTGAAATTATTTGTCGCAAGAAGCCTGAAATATAAATACCTGAAGGGTTGCAAACATTATTTTATATTTAAAAAAAAAACTCCACTTTTTAAAATATTTTTCAACTAAATTTTATTAAAAAATATCTATTAAATGCTGATGCATATAAAAAAGTAAATCGTAACGTTCAAGTTAAGGTGTAATTTTAACTCTTACAAGTGAATATTGGTATGTTAAAAAACCTTTCTCCTTATTAAATCATACAGCACTTATTGTATAATTAGTTTCATTAAAGAATTTTAATTACATCTCATGTTACATTTGGTATTTACTTTTGGGGGTGACTTTTTTCACCCTTCTGGTACTATTATTGAAAAAAAAATTAATTTATTTGTATTTGTTATAGATTAAATTCGCTTTACACTTTGGATGACTTTTAAGAAAAAAAAATACGACTTATATGTGGTCTATCACTGTAAGAGAAATTAACGGTGTTTAGGGATGGTTATTTGAAAAAACCCGAAACACGCCAATACCAATAATCGATATTATTCACAAAAATGCTTTTTTTAAATATAAAATAGGAGTTGCAACCCCTTTGGTCATAAAAGCACCTCACATTTCTGACTTTTTATGACGAATATTTTCGACTTGATTTTATTCAAAAATATTCATTAGATCCTTAGCATTAGTCATTTATTGGGACAAAACCTAGTACTGACATAATTATTTACGATGTTATTAGTACACCTGCATTAGTCATTTATTGGGACAAAACCTAGTACTGACATAATTATTTACGATGTTATTAGTACACCTTATCTGTGCTGAGCGTTTGGGTCTGTGGAGTAGTAGAGAAATCCCAGTCCCATCTCTTGGATGTCCTCTCCAGGCGATCTATTCTCACTAAGTCCTAAATTTCTGATATTTAATTTATTTATTTTCCTGTCACGTGTAGCTAAATGCGTTATCTTGTAATATAGTTTTAGCATTTTCTAGTAGTGGGACGTAATTTCTTTTTGCGATTGATAATATTGGTAAAATATAATTTCGTTTTTTTTTCTATGTCGTTGAAACTGTTCCAGTTGCACTTTTCGTTGTGCAGTCTTGTTCCATCTTTGAAGTTTTGTACTTCTAAACCTATTGAGTGCTTATAACAAAACTGCGATTTGTTGTTAACTTTAGTGACATTTGGCAATCCTTGTCTATGTAGCTTAGTGTGGCAACGACGCAAAAAAATATTCTTGTGTGTGCAGTATGAAATATTACTAACGTGCTTTCTTAATCTTATGCCTTTCTACCTTTGGGTGTAAGATCCAAGTGCACTCTTCCCCTCATTGCTGCCTATTCTCATTATGTTGTTTTAGTCCTTCCCACTCTGTCTTTCTTCTTTCCGCTACTTCTCTAACATCGTGTTTGTATTTTGTTCTTGGTTTTCCGTTCTTATTTTTCTGTCACTCACGTCTCATACCCTAGTCCTAGTCCAAATTTGAAGTGTTTTATTTTTTCCATTATTGCCTTGATGCCTAGGTTCTTTCAATATGTCTCGTATTTTATTTTACCTTTCATGGTCCTATTTCTATTTTTCTTAGAAATCTCATATCTCTAGCAATCACAAGTGCTTTTATCTTTTCAGTCATTGTCTATGCCCCACTATTGTACATCATATTAGTTTCTCCACTGCTTTCTACTTCATCTGTTTTGGGCTTTCCTTTCTTCATGGAAACTTTGTTCTCATCATATAGAACATTTCTCACGCTGTTTTTATTCTTTCATTTATATATTATTCAATTTTTCAATCGCTTTGTATTATTGTTCCCAGATACTTGAAATTTATCACGTCTTCCAATGTTTTTGCTTGTATTCTAATGTTATATATTTTCCTTTCTCCTGCAATTATCATTATTTTGGCCTTTTCGATGTTTATCTTCATATTTATCCTTGTGATTTACACATGACCCGGACGAATGGCGCTTATTTATAGATTCTTCTAAAATAAGTTAAATGCAGTTCTGCTCCATAATGACAACAAAAGATCCTCTATTCTTCTTACACATGCAGTTACCATGAAGGAAACATACACAAGTATGTCACTTATTCTAAATGCAATAAGCTGTGATACGTATAAGTGGTAAATATGTGGTGACCTAAAAGTCACAGGACTATTACTAGTCCTGCAGGGTGGATTTACGAAGTATTGCTGCTTTCTTGGTCTTTGGGATAGTAGAGCAATACAGAGTCATTACCAAGTAAAAGAATGGCTTTCGAGAGATCAATATATTCCAGGTCAAGCTAACGTAGATAATATACCTCTAGTTTATCCCAAAAAAGTACTGTTACCTCCATATCACATTAAACTGGTATTGATTAAAAATTTCGCTAAAGCATTAGATAAAGAAGGAGATGCATTTAAATACCTTAAACAAATTTTTCCTAAACTAAGTAATGCTAAGCTTAAGGAAGGAATATTTGTTGGACCACAAATTTCCATCAATCCATCAAAATTCTATCAGCATACAAAAAAAAATGCAACGATAATTATGGACATCGAAACATACGACCAAAAGGTCAGAGATATCCTGGAAAAAGAAAGATGTGATTCAACCAAATCAATACAGTTAAATATCTACCAAACATTAAAGATATACAAAGATCATATGTCTGATAAGTTATGGTATAGTGTATCCAGAATTATTAGAAACCGACTAAAAAGTCCAATCACTTATAAAAATGAAACTGCAATAAAACCTTTCAACTACAGCTGTAATGTTATACTGAAATCCGTTCAGAACCGGAGTAAAGTTTATTTTTAATTCTAATTTTAATTTTGTTATGTTCGTAGGAATTAAGTTAACAGACAAGGGACTAAGGGATCAACATTTTGATCAAAAATTAAGGCATGTTGAATTAGCTGCGTGGAGTTTTTATAAAACAATTGTTCCGGGGTTTCTAGGAAAGAAGAAAGTAGAAAACTACCAAAAACTTGGAAATGGGCTGTCGCATATTTCTTAAAATACACTTCTTGCAGTCGCATTTAAATTTTATCCCAGAAAATTTGGATGCGGTTGTGACGAACAAGGAGAAAGGTTCCACTAAGACATATTAGCAAAGGAGTAATGCTACTAAGGCAGATGGGATCAAGCAATAATGGGGGATTACTCTTGATTTCTTATAATAGAAAGCAATCAGGAATATAAACGAAAATCAATATTTGCAAAAAAAGTTATGTACAAGAGATTTACTATAAATGTATTTTCTGGGTATTTTTGTAAATAATTCCTGTTATCCTTAAAATATCTTGCTTTTTTAATTGTTTTGAACTTATTTATAAATATAAATAAATATTTGTTTTAAATAAAAATAACTGCTACATTCTATAACTGAAAATCTATACGTGATGGAAAATTTTCTTTATTAAATTTGCAATCAGGATGCTTTAAACTCCCATAGACGCCCATTATAACATCAGTCGCAATTTTTTTTGTATTTATTGACTAGTGTATAAACGCTTGTGTGCGAACAGCAAAAAAATTTTGTTTGAATTTCTTCAATTGAGAGAGGAAAAAATAAATTAGTAACTAACTGTACTTATACGTACATTAACACGAAAGTTTTAAAAGATACTAATCACACACAACGTAATATAAACGGAATTAAGAGGTGCCTGTCCTAGACTTATCTTTAACATTTTTGACCTTTAGCACATATTATTATGTTACAACGGCTATAATCAAGATTTTTTATAGCAGAAGGAAGGTTGTTTTGTAGATTGATTGTAAGGAAAAATATATTTTTTATTGCACAATAGAAATAATGTTTCGGCAAAGGTTTTCTTTCTTATTTAAGAGCAGCGATGAAAGGAGGTGTAATTTAGGGGTTGAAGCAATAACAATACATGTACAAAAAGTGTATTACTGCGAAAATGTATAAAAAGTAAATTTCTTTTACTTAAGGAAACGATATAAAAAACAGCAGGCGTTTAGTAATATATCAGATAATGGTGTGAGATTTATATACGCTAAATATCCGAAAAATCATCGTAATAAAATTTTATATTTTATTTAACGGAAGCAGCGTTTACTTTAAACATTAGCTATCCATGGCAAATTTAGGTAAGTTTACTTTCAAATAAATTTAAAAACACAGGATAGGTATCTCCTGTGTTTTTAAATTTTGAGCTGTAATACATTGGTTTGTTACTGTATATTTTACCAAAAGGTAACTTCTCTATTCATTAGTGTTATGATATTTTGTTAAATATTAAATTAAATTTTTTAAGTCAATTTAAATTAAAAACTGTATTGCTAATTTAAATTTCTTAATTGTACATTGTTAGGCTCAATTGTCATTTATAATTATTTTCTCAACTGCCACTATAAATTTTGTCACACTAGAAAAATCCTGTTGGACATAATGAATTATACCGATGATTTTTAACAATTGCCAAGAATAAATATTTGCAAATTTATACTTAATAAATTATTTTAACAAAAAATATGAACCGATATCATAAATTTGCACTAAAAGGTTTAAAACGATTTATATTGCATTCACTTTAAAAATTCTAGATCTACTATTTGGCACGTTTAAATTAATCTTCGATCATACCCTAGATTTAAACAACAATAGATTTGTTTGAAGGCTGTTTATGGTCGGTGGGGGAAACGCTTTTTTAATGTTTGACAGACATAAACATATTTATTTATCTTGTCTTTCAGTTTAATTGCAAACTTCATAAGTTTGTACTAAAAATGAAACAACAAACTATAAACGATTTTATATTGCAATCACTTTAACAATTGTAGATCTACTAATTGGCACGTTTAAATTAATCTCCGATCATACCCTAGATTTAAACAACAATAGATTTGTTTGAAGGCTGTTTATGGTCGGTGGGGGAAACGCTTTTTTGATGTTTGACAGACATAAACATATTTATTTATCTTGTCTTTCAATTTAATTGCTTGTCGTGACTTTTTTCGGTAGTTTTAAGTGTTAGGAATTACTATAAATGCGAAGTTTACAATTAATATTAACAAAAAGAGGATTTAAAAACTTATTTTTATCGGTAAATATTGTTAGACATTGTTTACATATTGAAAATAACAATAATAATAATTTAGGCAACCATATATTCATACTTTGTTTTCAGAATTGACGTACCGACGATACTCGTTTAAATAATGCAATTAGAAAAGGATAACATAAAATCGGTATGTCTGTACCAAGAAATTAAATATCTACTGTTTATCAACACTTTTTTAAATATAAATAAAAATGTTATTACGTTATTCAGCATTCAAACAATCGGGCCCTAGCTCTGACGTTATGCTACTTCTACAGGGGTATGTTCGAAGAAATTAATGCTGGTTAGATTGGTATTTTGAATCAACTTTATATGTATATCATTATTATATTCTTTGCAAGGCTTTTGATCAGTATTTCATTTCCTTTTGCTTTAGTTAGTATAGTCCTTTGGCAGTTTGGAGGTATTTTCAATAAATAGTTTGGCGCCGTTTTTAAAAAAACAATCTACTCTAATGTACTTGAACTGTCCGGCACCGATTTTGATGAAACTTAAATATCTTATAGAGGGTACAAAAATAAGAGACACGTATTTTTTTATCTATGGAGATTCATTTTAAAAGGGTGAAAACCGCCCTAAATTTAACCCCTAAAAACAGTGTTTTTGAAATATCCCAGGTTCTAAGTGAGATCTTTACAAAACAAAATGAAAATTACTTGTTGTTCGAAATGATGTTAAACTATGGTTTTTTTTGCCTCAAAAGATATCATTCCTTATCCGCGCACGTAATTTAATTCTAAAAATGACGAAATTTAATATAGGTGTTGAAAATATTTTTCTCACGATAACCATAAGTAACTTAAGTGGACGGGTTTTGTGGTTTCTAAAAATAACTAGTAAAAGAAGGTGAGCCACCCCCAAATGCTTTTTTTATTAAATCTTAAGTTCTCATGGAGATATCTCTACAAAACAAAAAGGAAATTACTTATTATTTCAAATGATGTTAAACTAAGGTATTTTCATTTCCAAGAATATCATCCCTTATTTTTTACAAGGGTCGCGCATGTAATCTAATTCTAAAAATTACGAAATTTAATAAGATTGAAAATATGTTCAAGTTGGCCTCTTTCGGGGTTTCCAAAAGTCACTGAAGTTGTCGTGTTTCGGGGTTGCTAAAAATAAACTACTTCTTCACATCTGAAGTTCTAATTGAGATAACGTTACGAAACTAACTGAAAATTACTTAGCATTTGAAATAAAGTTAAACCATAGTATTTTCACACACATGTATAATAATAGACAAATTTCAGTTGATGTGAACGTTACAAAGCTTACTGATTTTTTCTGATTGATAAAAAAATATAAACTTATTTCATTAGATAAGCATTTATGTCTGTAAATTATTATAATTCATGACAAATAGTGATTTCTAAAGCGGCAATATTCATTTAAATTAAAATTTGACAATTTTAAGAATAATAACATATGTATGAAATGACGATTTACTTTTATAAAAAAAATAAGGAATAATATCTTTGGGAGTGAAAATACCATAGTTTAACATCATTTCAAAAAACAATTAATTTTAATTTTGTTTTGTAGAGATATCTTAATTAGAACTGGAGATATTTAAAAAACGTATTTGGGGGTTGCTCACCCACTTATACTAGTTTATTTTCGGAAACCCCAAAACTCGTCAACTTAATTTTCTTATTGTATTCGTGAAAAGAAAATTATCAACAAATTTGGTTTAATTCCGTAATGTCCAGAATTAAATTATATAAATGAATTACAAGATTAACCCTCATAAAAAGTAAGGGATGATATTTATGGGGTTAAAAAAACATGATATAACCTCACTTCAACTAACAAGCAATTTCCACTTTGTTTTGTAAAGATATCTCAATTAGAATTTCAGATTTGAAAGAAATCTATTTGAAGGTGACTCACTCTCTTTTACTATTTCATTTTTTGAAACCCCAAAACATGTCAACTTGAGTAAATTATGGTTTGCTGTTATAAGTATCTTCGGGGGTGAAAATACCATAATTCAACATCATTTCAAGTAACAATAATTTCCATTTTGTTTTGTAAATATATTTCAATTAGGACTTGAAATTTAAAAAAATGTATTTGAGAGTGGCTCATCCTCAATTTACTAGTTTATTTTTAGAAACCCCGAAACTCATCAACTTAAATTACTTATGGTATTTATGAAAAAAAATTTCCAACAATTCCCTTAAATTTCATAATTTTTAGGATTAAATTACGTGCGTAAATATATCGTTTACCCTAATAAAAAATAAGGGATGATATCTTTATGGGTGAAAATACCATATTTTAACAAGTAATTTCGATTTTGTTTTGGAAAGCTTTCTCACTTAGAACATGAGATATTTCAATACTGTTTTAGAGGGTGAACTTTAGGGGAGGATTTCACCCTGTTATAATGAATCTCCGCAGATAAAAAAAAATACATGTCTCTTATTTTTGTACCCTCTACAACATTTTGAAGTTTCATTAAAATCGGAGCCAGACACTTCACGTACCTTCCTTATAAGTAAATTAGTAAATCTGCATTTATTAAATTGATCGCAGATTAAAACAGATTTTAAATCATTATTTTCTTTTGATATCGGTGATAATTTATTTCATCCTTTTTAGTTTCAGTTACTCTTTGAAAGGAATAGCTCTATTAATGATTTCACATTAATGCAGGGAACACGTTTAAAATTAAAGAAAAATAAATTTCCTTAAGAAAATGTAAAAAGAATGTTAACTCAAAAAGAAATAGATAAAGTGAGCTAACAAATAATTTTGTTTCTATTTTGATTTATAATACTTTTGTTTATAACTGTGTATTTTATCAGAACCTGCAGTCAGCTGCCCCTGCATAAGTGTTTTAATATTTTGTTAAATAGTAAAGTCAATTTAAATTAAAAATTGTATTGCTAACTTAAAGGACCGCGCACCAACCAAATGGAAATTGGATCCCGGTCAAATTCGTGGAAAATTCAGTATGTTGTAGGTCCAGATGTTCTGATCAAAAGTTTCTATGGGCACAAAGTCCAAAAGTTAATAGTTTTCGATATACAGAGGGATGAGTTGCGCCCGCACCAACCAAATGGAAATTGGATCCCTGCCAAATTCGTTGAAAATTCAGTATGTCGTAGGTCTAAATATCCTGATCAAAAGTTCCTATGGGCACACAGTCCAAAAGTTAGTAGGTTTTGAGATACAGAGGAATGAGTTGTGCCCGAGCCACCATTTACCTAGGCAGGACGGAAGGGTCAATTTTCTCTATCTACCTCTTTCTCTCTCTCTCTCTCTCCCTTCCTACCTCCTTACCTCCCTACCTCTCTACCTCCCTAGCTCCCTACCTCCCTACCTCCCTACCCCCTACCTCCCTCCCTCCCTCCCTCGAAAACTATTAATTTTTGGACTTTGTGCCCATAGGAACCTTTAATCAGGACATCTAGACCTACACCATACTGAATTTTTAACGAATTTGACCGGGATCCAATTTCCATTTGATTGGTGCGGGGTCCTTTCTTTACATAATGAGGCTTAATTGTTATTTGTAATTATTTTCTAAATTGCCACTATATATTTTATCATAATCTAATCCTCTTATTGGACAGAATGAAGTGTATTGATGATTTTTACAATTGCTAAAAATTAATATTTCAGATTTTATATTTAATAAAAAATACGAACCTACTTCAAAAGTTTGTATTAAAAATTAAACAACAAACTATAAACGATTTTATATAGCAATCACTTTAACAATTGTAGATCAACTCATTTGCACTGTTAAATTAATTCTGGTTAGATTGCTATTTTTAACAAACTTTATGTGCATATCATTTTTACATTGTTTACGTGGCTTTTAATCAGTTTTTCATATCTTTTTGCTTATGTTAAGGTCGTCTTTCTGGAGTTTGGAGGTATTTTATACATTTTAAATTTGTCCGTTTTCAAAAAAATTTTATTAAACGATTAAATCAACATTTATTAAATTGATTGCATATTAAAACAGGTTTTAATTTATTATTCACTTTTTATCACAATATTTTTAAATCGGTTTAGTTATTTTTTTTTTTGTAAACAGCTTATTTCATCCTTTTTAATTTGACAGGTATAGGTCTAATAATAATTTTACATTAGTGCAGATCACACGTTTAGCGTAAAAGAAAAAGAAATTTCCTTAAGATAATGTAAAAAGAATAACGGCTCAAAAAGAAACATAAAAAGTGAGCTAACCAATAATTTTGTTGCTATTTTGATTTGTAATAGATTTATTTGTTATTGTATATTTTATCAGAAAATATTAAATTAAAATCCCTTAAGTCAATTCAAGTTAAACTTGTTATGCTAACTTAAATTTCTTAATTTTACATTATGAGGCTCAATTTTTATTTATAATTATTTTCTCAACTGCCATATTTTGTCGTACTCTAAATCTCCTATTAGACACATACTACATTTTTAACAATTGCTTAAGAACACAACATATTAAAATTGAAGTTTCTTCAACTCTGTGTGGTGGAAGATATAAATAATTCATTTAGTCACAATTTTATATGAGTATTGTAAAATTCTTGTTCTTCGTTTGTTTGAATCATCAGTTCAGCTTAGTTCAAGTTAGTGCAGGTTGATTTAGGATAGTTCATATGTTGAAAGTTCCATAAAAATATTTCACTTCTATAAAAAAATTATACATGAATTAACATTGAATAATATACTGACAACACAGGCATTGCTAGGTGGCATCTTTCTTATCCATTGTGAAGATGGTGCCCCGCCATCAGCAGCAGAAGTTAGCGCCTTTCTTAATGATGTCTTCGCAAACTGGTGGATTGGAAGAAGGGGACCTATTGAGAAGCCATCGAGGTCTCCAAACAACTTCTTTTGTGAAGTTACCTTAAAAATAAAGTTTTACACAATAATCCAATTGACAAAGAAGACTTCAAGAATCAAATTGTTCAAAATATACAGTTAATTACTGCAGAAGTAGTCATAAATGTTCAAAATGAATTTACAAATAGCTTCAGTTACTGTCAGTTTACCAATGAGAGATATTTTCAACATTTAATAAAGTGATAAATTAATTGTTTTTACTACTTCATTTTAAAATTTAATTGTCGGTAAATCGAAAAGAGTTACCTTTAGGTATAGGACATGTAATGAAAAAATGTTCAGAGTTTGCAGGGACATTTTAGACGATACGTGAGTACATCGAACAGGTAAAAAATTGACCTTCCATGAGCATTTTTGGTATTATCTCCATGAGTAATGAGTAAGGAAGAAAGAAATATTTTTATAAATAGGTAATACAAGAAAAATTCGCTTTCTTTTCAAGAATGAAGTTTATGCCATCATTTTATTACGAATAAATATTTGGACGCGATTCTCTTGGGTATACTTAGTTCTTTTTGTTTTATTCGTTGGGCAAAGATACCTCTTTACCTCAAGAACCGATACAATATTTATTTCCTTGCCTTTTTAATGGTTAAAAGGGATGCTTAGCCTGACGTGAACGGATCTTTGTGGTTTGCAAGTTTAACCCTACTCAAACTTAAACCCTAGGGATATAATATATAACAGAAAATGCGAACAACACATTTCTATTTTGAACTACATGAAAATTTGGTTTGGGAAATTAAATATATTTTTTAAAACTATAAAATAATACACTTGTTATTATATCCTTCAGAAATGCTTCCTTTTTTGAATAATATGTGGTTCTAAAAATATATATTTTTGGTCCCAAACAACTGATTAGTAAGTTTAACAGTTTGTGAGTAAACCGAATTTTGTTTTTTAAATCATTTTTTTAACTATATACAGGTGCCCCACGGTGAACTACCGCGATCAATTTCTCGGAAAATTGGGCACTTTGCTAAAGTCGATAGGGAGCATTCGGCTAAAATATTTTCAAGATGGTGGCACCTCCAGTTATATCGATAGGTGATGCCTCCTTGCTTATTTTAAATGGAATACTCTATATGTTATTTCATTTTTATATTCTACGCAAAATTCTAGACTTACAAATTACATTTGCAGGCCTAAATATAACTAACAATTTCTCCCATATGACAGCCTTTATTATTCTATTGGGGTAGGTTTTTTTCTAGATGGGAATCTACTTTAATGTACTGTGTTGATATTTTGATAATAAATAAATACAGGGTGACCAAAAATTAAGATTGAATATTAACCTGAAAATATCGTTAAAAGTTAATTTTTTAAACGTAAATTCCCTATTTTTAAATGTTATCTTATTTAGCATTAAAAATAAAGGTGACTTGGAATAGGGTTGTCTATTCGAAAAATTTGTGGTTTTTGAAATATTGGCGATTTAACATGTTTGAATTGTGAAAATGCTGTACGGCTTTTAAGTTTTGTTATTAGTTGTCCTCGACGGTGAAAGGCGACGAAAGAAAATAATAGAACGGAAATGTCACTATTTCTTGCTATTTGACAATTATTAATAAGAACCATGCCAGAGCGAATAAATTATATGCACGAAGAACAATGTCAAACGAATATTGAAAAATTTCATAAAGTGTGGAGTAGTTAAGACAAAAATGCATAAAGGGAAACCTATTCTCAATCATGAAAATATCGAAATTGTAATTCTGGCATATTTTGCGGCAAATCACACAACATCATTAAGACAAGTGGCTCTACAAGCAGAAATTCTGTTAAAACACAACTTCCACACTTATCTAATATCTTTGGTTCCAAACCTAGGCGATGCTGATTTTCCAAAAAGTGAGCACTATTGCGAATTTATATTAATGATGATATAAGACGACCCTCGATTACTGGATGACATAATTTGGACTGACGACGCAAAATTTAAGAAAAATGGCCTTTTTTACAGACACGATTTCCATTTTTGGAGTGATCTAAATTATCATGCATTAATATCATGGAATTTTCAAGAAACCTGACAATTTAACGTCTTTTGTGCTGTAAGAAACGATAGAATAGTAAAACTAAATTTTTATGAAGAAAACCTAAATGGTAATTTATTAATAATACAAAGCAAGTTATGTCTCTATTTTAACTATTGACTAACTTTTGTAGAAGAAGGATATTGAAATATTCTAAATAAAGAATATTTAAGCAATTTACCTCTGGCTGAACACAAGCAAATTTTTTATCAACATCGTGCCGCCCCACCACACTGAACCGTTCCAGTTACCCACTTCCTACAAGCAACATTTTATGACAAGTGGATTGCCAACAATGTGACCTACTCGTTCTCCTGATTTGACTGGCTTAGATTATTTTATATGGGAAACGATAAAAACATATTTTATAGTAGTCCAGTGACAAGGATGGAGGACTGTATGGCAAAAGTAAGAGAAGCGTTCAAAAGTCTATCTACAGATTGAATTAGAGCGGCCACCCATGACGAACTAACTCGACGATGTGAAAAATGGTTAAAATTTCTGGGTCGAAATTTTGAATATTTATTAAAATAAGTTGTATCCCTATGTAGGTAAACCCTTTAGCATTTTTACAATACAAAAATGTTAAATTGCCAACATTTCAAAAATAGCAAATATTTGAAATAGACAACCTTATATTTAATGGTAAATAAAATAACATTATAAAAATAGGGGATTTACATTTAAAAAATTGACTTTTTACGATTTTTTCATTTTTTGATCAACCTGAATTTATTTATTATCAAAATATCAACACAGTACACTAAAGTAGATTCCCCCATAGAAGGAAATCAACCCTAATTAATAGCGTCATCTCGTAATCCTAGAACAAGACCACGTGCCTTCTCCGGTGAACTCCAATTATTGCCGGTGGCGGCGGCTTCGAATTGACGAACATAGGTAAGCCAAGGTACTTTAATGTCGAAGGTAGGTGGCTTCATCACACTAGTTGCAGGAACATCATCTACTATTATTATACTTGTACCACCTTCTCGATTTGCAATTGTAATTGTTACATCTGTTTCTGAATTCCCGTCATCTCATGTTGTACTTCGTCATGTACGTCTTCTCTCATTCGCAAATGTAATAGTTGCATCTGTTTCTGGATTTCCGTCACCTCATGTTGTACTTCGCCATGTACATCTTCCCTACTTTTGCTAATTTTCTTGTTTTTTTTTGAAGTTTTTGTCTTATTTCCTCCAGGCTTGTTTCATATCATATTGATTTGTCTTTTGATATTGTTTCATATTATATGTGCTATATATGGCTTGTCTTTAGTGTCATTAATTTTCGTTTGATAACGTCTTGATTTTTCCTCTGTTCTTGGCTTTTCTGCTATTTTGAGTCATCATGAGTATCTGATTTAAACTAATTTGAAGTTTCTTTTCCATTTTTGCTTTCTGTTTTCTAATTTCTGCCCGCATACAACTTAAATTCACCTTTTTTTTTAACCTCTCCTGAGTTTTATCCACTTTATCCATACATAGACTGTTTTCTTTTTATAACTTTTATTGTCACAACTTGTCAAACAATTGAAGTTATTTCAACGAACTCTCAAACTAAGCTGTCCATGAAAGCCGATCTGGACCCTTTATATACCTTTTTTGCTGATATCAGACGATTGCGGATCTTTCTAGATGGATTTCACTATCTTCTATCATAGGCGTTCTATGTTGACAATAAGGAAATAGAATTTCCGAAAAGTCCAGACTTTCTTTCATAGACGTCTCGTGAGGAAATTAACAAAGGTAAAATTAATTAAATAAATTAAGAACTAGAAGGAAATAAACCTAAAACCCTACAAACTATAAACACGAACTAATATTATGAAATGTATAATGCTATAAATTACGTTACAATATATCAAAAACAGTTAGACTTAGGTATAAGTTCTTATAATGAAATATGTTTATAATTTTACGTAGAATCTAAAAATGAAACAACATATATACTATTCTATTTAAAATAAACAGGACGATATAAAGTTCTGGAATAACCGAAGGTACCACCATCTTAAAAATACTTTGGCCAAATTGCCCACATCGACTTTAGTAAACTGCAAAATTTTTAAAATTTTCCAAATTCTATTTTTCGAGAAATCGATCGTGGCAGTTCTTCGTGGAACACCCTGTATATATGAATTATAAATTCGTTCTTCATATAACGACATATAAATACATAAGCAGTGCAGGCTCTAAAAGTGTCATCTAAGAATTTGGTGTCTTTTGTCTCATGTTTAAAGAGCACAGGAATGTTTACCAAAAAACTATTAAAGCTGCCAGGCAAAGTTATTATATCGAAAAAACTGGCAATTCCAGTAACAAATATAAGCAAACTTTGCGCATAATGAACGAACTTCGAAATAAGGCAAACTTAGATGGTGTTAATTAAAAAATTTCTACTGAAAAAATTACTAAATTATTTTGTTCTTTCGTTGTTAATCTTTCGAGTCAAATAATGCATAAATCTGAATATAAAATGTATTTAAACTCATTAGATTGTTGGATTCACTTTTTCTACATTCAATAGCATCAAGAAACTTTAACAGATTATTACTCAGTTGAAAAAGATGCATTCATCTGTATGGGATGGAATGAGTGTGCAAATATTCCTTTACCTCCTAACAATATATTAGAAGTTCGTCTGATGATTTACTATACATAATTTATATAATTTCTGTCAGCGACTCATTTAATATTGGTCACAAAAGCGACAAAGCGGCGAAATAAACGTCTCATGCAACTATAAATGATTTAAAACTTTGCCGTTCTATTAACAGGGCAGGAGCTAAAATCTTAAAACCCATTGTTGTCATATTTCGCGAGCCTTAAATAACAATTAGCTGATCGCATTTCAAATAGCAGGTGACGTCGAGCAACATGTACTTAGTTTGTTATCGCGAAGATATTTTATGTGGCAACACATATACACAAATGTCCATCTTGAATAAACTTGAACATAATCGTACCGACGGGGTTTTCGCATTGTTTGAATATTTTATTGATTTATTATTGATTCATGAATAGATTTTTTGAGTTCACATTCTAATTACTGTACTTCCGTTGTATATAGATATTTTGTTACATAATATTGATTTATTATAGTGTATTATAGTATATATTTGGTGTATATATTTGTGGTAAACTATGGATATTAACGAACCTTCAACTAGTGGTCCTTTTACAAAAAAAAAAATAGTCAATTGACGTTAATAAAACGGATAATGATTAAAAATGTTTACCATGGTATTCAGGAACGAAACCCTAACTTTGAATGCTGCAGAAATATGTGGCACTTTAATGACGATTTTTTCGCACACAGTGGCCAGGGTTTTTATTAGTCATTATAAACGTGGATAACGACACATTTTTACCTAAAATATTATTAAGAGTTTTGGAACGAACTTTAAAAGAAATGAATCTCAGATATCCTAAACGGAATCGAAAAAGCTCGCTAATTGAGAAGAATGAAATTGTTTTATAGCGGCGAAAATATTTGAAAAAATACAGAAGTTTCGGGAAAAAGAAAAAATTGCATTACACTGACGAAACATGGCTCAATGAAGGGCACACGGTTGGGAAGGTATGGCAGGATCTCAACATTAAAAGTTCGAAGCCGGCTTTTATGGGAGCAGTGACTTTCTTGTATCGGTCATTGTTGCTCTGCCAATTTGAAAATTCAAATATAATTCAGTATGAAAATTTCAAGCCCAATCAAGTTTATTTATCTTTAAAATTGAAGTTTGCAAGGGAGTGACTGATTTGACAGACAATGCTTCATATATATTTTTAATTTAAGTTGGGTATGTAACTGAACTTTATATTAAAAAAAAACGTAATCAAAGTGTAAATTATCAGTAGTGCAGTATTTCTTTGAATTATATATTAAACAGAGGGTAAAATAGAAAATCGTTTGAACTTCTTTAGAATTCTTGACAGGAATTGAACGACTGATCCGGATCATTATCCGGATCATTGAAATTGGTGTTCCGAATTATCCAAATCTCCAAAGTGTCTATTTTGCCCATCTTAAGTAGGTATGCCACTGAGGCGAACGAACAAAAAATCGACAAAGCTGTCTGAATAACACCTAGCCGCCCTAAATGGGTATTTTCTTAAGCCCCTGAAGTAAAAATCTATCCAAGATTATCCTTAGCACTTAATTTATCAAGCGAAAATCATTAAAAAAATATGAATAAATAAGTAAAACGGATAAAATTCTTAGCTCAGTTTCGTGCCTTAGAGGCATAAAAAAATTGGAAGGTATAAAAATATTTATTTTCCCAAAAACAAGATCTCAAGTTCTTTAACTCTGACTCTTTTTTTTAATATTTGAACAAAGGAGATTTGAAAGGGAGAAATTAACATTTAAAATTAGGGAAACACCAAAAATATTATTTATTTAGTTATTTTTTTTTAAATACTAAGTTGCACTGCAAAATGCAATTTTTATTTACCAGAGCTTATTAAATTTTAAAGTTCCTGTAGAAACCTAAAGAATATTAATTAAATACGGTTTCGTTAAAAGATTTAAGGAAAATATTGACTTT
The DNA here is from genome assembly GCA_034092305.1 of Diaprepes abbreviatus. Taxonomy (NCBI): domain Eukaryota; kingdom Metazoa; phylum Arthropoda; class Insecta; order Coleoptera; family Curculionidae; genus Diaprepes; species Diaprepes abbreviatus. The sequence goes on along the minus strand of JASJET010000122.1, from coordinate 27,543,243 downwards.
TCTTTTAAAGAGATAAGTTATGAAAATTATGAAAAAACTATGAAAATGTAATTATACTGTAATGAAAATCGTTATTATTAGTCATGGAATTAGCTAGAAAGCATTTTCTCATCCCAGATTGATGTTTTATCTATCAAATTAATATCTGGTCTGTTATAAGCAACACTACAGTCCGTAAGCTCAGTTCGATTCTAGTACAGCTTGAGAACATTCGCAAACTTCATGGACATCCGCAGTTGTATTAGTTAAGAAGAATGATGGTTTATTGTTAGGTACAGCAATGTCAATTAATGTAGTTCGTCTAGAAATTTTACTTGTTAATATAATGTCTGGTCTATTATGAGCAACTGCCTGATCCGTTAGAACAGTTCGGTCCCAATATAACTTGAACTCGTTGTTCTCAAATATAGACTCCGGGTTGTATTTGTAGTAAGGCCCTTTTCCAACCTGCAATAGATTTTACTTATCTGCTAAGTCTTGGTGGAGTATCTGATGGTGAAAAGCAATATCTTGTTCCCATAGCTGTAGCGGGATCGAATCGTCTGCCTCGCGTATTGCCCGATGTAGTGGGTTAGAGTCCGCTAACCTGTGGAAATATGAACGTAAATTTATTATTTATTGGTCGAGCTGCTTACCGATATCCACCAATCCTTTTTCTCCTTGATATCTTGGCAGCATTGTACGTTCAATAGCACTCCGAGGGTGGTGTTTGTGTGCTTCTATTAAGAGTGTTCTTATTTTTCTTTGCAGATTTTTGATGTCCGTCCTGCTCTATTTCAAAGTTCCAAAAGAGTAACTAAGTGCAGTGCATGCCTAAAACTAATTTCTACTATTTAAACTAGTTCATAATACCTGCCTTACCCTCCTGACAAATTCGGTGGTTAGTTTGGCCTTCATAATGCGATGGTCAATTTTTTTAGTCTGTTTCATATCTAGGTATTTGTATCCAGGCGTGGATCCAAGGGGAAGGGCGGTGGGGGCTGTCGCCCCCCCCCCCAAGAGTTTTGAGTTCAGGAAAATAGACCCGATTTGGCCTCTTATACTGTAGTTTCTTCAAGAACTAGAGGGAGTGATAAATCATTTTTTACCCTTTTTTTCTTCGCAGACTACCTGTGATCTTTAATCCGGTGTCAAAATCTGATGGCAAAATCTGTTAGACACATATATTTTTCATAGGAATGAGTTAGAAATTTTATAATTAAAAATACCGGTCATATATTGTTGGACTATTTGGGTTAGATAACAATAGATATTTGGAAGTGTCAAGTGTTAAAAAGGATTTTAATCCTTGTCATAGGCATCGGAAGGAGGTTTATTTTATCACTAAGTATTAATGGCATAGAATATTATTTCGGTAGTTTTTATAATATTATTTTATTTCTTATGATTTCTTAATAATTCAAATACATTACGAAATATAAATAATTTTGACATATTTAACACAAATCACAACTGTATTTTTATTATTTTTAATTTTGGCATAGAAACCGTTTTAAGCACATTCAGACTAAAACGTTTAATTTTCTCAAAAAATTCTAAGTTATAATTTAAACACTTACAAAATACCCATTGTCAGAAATACAAGAAGTTAAACATATATATAAAAAAAAATAAATTCGTCCATATAATATTAAAATATTTTTGGGGCTATCTGTCATTTTATTATTAATTAAAAACATTTTTAGGACATTTGACGTTTCAGTTTATTTATTTCTTAAACCATCTGCAGAATTACAATTAAACACTAAAAAGGGATTCAAATGTAATTAATTTTTATATGTTACAGTTAAAATTAGGCCTACTTATTTTCATTTCTATTGCATTAACATCTTAAGTTAATTTACTTCATTATATATATATATATATATATATATATATATATATATATATATATATATATATATATATATATATATTATTCTATACGCTTAAGAAAAAGACACAAATACAATAATAAAATAATGAAAAAATTACGGCTAATTGGAATTAAATATATATAAAATTAAAGAGTGGGACACACAAAAATAAAAATATATAAAAAAATATATAAACAACAATAAACAATGAAATACAACAAAAACAAAAATTTAAATAATAAATTGTGTTTACACTGGTAAATATTACGTATCTAGTTTGTAATCAAAGTCAGTGAAGTTATCTTTGCTCAAATTAATTATAATTGGTTCCTCTATCTCACCGATGGATTTTTCCCAATTTTTCGCAGTAACTTTAATTAGAAAATCTGTCAAAAGTTCAGTTAAATTACTAATTTTGTAAGTTGTGTTATTTCTAGCAACTCTACCTTTTACTTGAGAGAGATATTTCCTTCTCCAACGGACATTTTCCAGACGATCTATAAGAACAGATTTCCTATCTGGTTTTTCCCAGCAAAAATTAAGTTCTCTGAGCAATTTCCAGAGCTCAATTCTTTCAATTTCAGGTAAATCCTGATCTTCATTAATTTTACTTAGAATTATGTCGACGGTTGGGATCTGCTTCTCATAATAAAATGTATGTACAACTCCTTTTATTGCAGTTTTCATCTCTTTTTCCAATGAAGTTTTTCGTATGCCTGTGATGGAATGTGGCTTGGGAGTATTAACAATTCCAATCGTTTTTTTCTCCTTCAGTATTCGGTACATAGTAGATGTTCCAACTCCTGTCATGTTGAAATACATCTCAACAGAGCTTATAACATTATTATCTAGATATTGATATCTTAAAGCATCATAAACATTCATCGTAATAAGGTTTTCGTTGAGGAAAAAATGCCTTGGTTTAATGATTTTGTAATAAATATAGAGGTGGAAGCCATATCTTTTGGATATCTCACTAATCTCAAATAATATATAAAAACAAGCGCAAACAACAAAAATCACTAAACACACTGTAAGGTGTACTTTACTAGCTAACAAAAATTAAATTAAACTATCAAAAATTTTATTGTTGCAGTAAATTTACAAGAGCTTATAATATTTAAATATAATTAGATTTACGGCAGTCCTCAGTTACCTGCGACACTGGAGGTAAGTTGGAGGTTTCGGTAACAGTTTTATTACTCTCTCTAGTTCTTGAATAGAGTAAAGGAATGTGTATGCTTGCGATCGCTCCCCCCTTCCTCCCAAGAGCTTTGAGTTCAGGAAAATAGGACCGATTTTACCTTTTATATTATTATGTGTATGCTACTGGAACCCCCCCCCCCCGCCCCGATGAAAACTTGTTTTTCTTGAGATAGCCGCACCCTAAAAGCTTTGAGTTCAGGAAAATAGATCCCATTCTGCTTCTTATGCTAAGAATGTGACCCTGCCTTTTACACTAGAAATGGGAATGTTGCCGGTGTCTCCCCCCATCGACAATTTGCTTTCGCTTACCATACGGTAGTTTTGTGATATCACCGCCCCCCCCCCAAAGAGAGGGGCTGAATCCTCCTCTGTTTGTATGTTTGTTCTATTTCCATTACAGCTATAGTTTAACACCGGTGAGTGCATTATTATTATTATTATTTGAGACTACATAGGATACGTCAAAAAAGCAGGAGTACATGAAGTTTTATATTTTGAAATGAAACATTCTGTGTCTTAATCAATTGTTTGATCCTTCTCTTAATACTAAAACTTTTTATTGTTCGTTTGATTCACTTTAATATCAGAATTTTGGAGCTAACAGATTCTAAAGACAAAATATCGCATTTTCTAGCACTTCTTTTATTAAACATACCACTATAATTTTTGACAAAAATTTTAATATTTTGCTTTAAAAAAATCCAAAGTTTTATTAAAACTTGGCTTAAAAATATTTGAGATAAAAATCATAACATTTTCTGCTGCTTAGCTTTTTTAAAAAAGTTCTATTTCATATTTTAAACCAATGCTTTTTAAATAGGATTTTGGCTTGAATCAAATCTTATCCATTTCAATACAAATCCGTTCCACCGCTCTTTTGGCATCAGAACAAATCTGCCATAAAATGATTGCCCTATCAGGGCTGCTACAGGCGAATAACATTCCATAGAAAGACAAGCGTAAACAACTCTCTGGATACGGGGCACCTTATGCGATAGAATCTCATTGAATTTAATAGGTTCAGATTTGGTATTTGAAGTAAATGCACCGTATGCATTTCTATATAAAAAGTTTGATTTTAGCTGACACTCACAAGTTAGAAATTTAAAGTGACCCAAAGTTTATTTTAGATGTTTAAAGAAAAGATCTAATTTTATTTTTCAAGCTATGGGATTTAAAATTTTCTAGTCACAGGGTGTTCGGATAATCTGTCAGGATATTTGGAGGGTTGATTTTAGATAGTAAAATAAAGATTGTAAGTCATATAACAGCAAGTCGAAAACTAACTACTTCCCGAATTACACCCTGTCAAACTGCAATTTTTGTTTTTTATTTTTAACATCTTATAGTTAGTATTAACTTATGGAGTTCATATTTAGCATAGGGATTACACTTAATGATTTCTATCATTCTATTTTAGAAATGTTTCTGTACAGTATCACCGGTGAAAAGTCTATTATAAATAAAAATATATATATATATATATATATATATATATATATATATATATATATATATATATATATATCATACAATATAAAACCCCATATAAGCCAATTAAAGAAAAATGTTACTTATTTTACTATCAAAATAATGCCATATAGCAATACACAATGTTTATCACCTCTGCTCTGTCCAGTTGTATTATCCGAACACCATGTATAGCTTTTTGTGGGTTGTAATTTATTTTGTTTGTATATTTGGCATCAAATCAGTAGTAATATTCAATGGCTTTAACATCGAAAAATATAATCCTCTTAGCCCTACTAATTTCAATGAGAAATGAAATTGAAAGTAAGCACAGATAAAAAAAACTCTTGAATATGTAGGTATGATATACTGGGTGATCAAATAAGAGAGAACGGCAGCTATATCTGAGAAATCGAGGTATCGTTAATCGCACAGCTTCCGAAAAACATATTTATGGTAAAAGCAACTCCGAAAAATCGTTTGAAATTGAAATACCATCTATGGGTAATTATGAAAAAGTATTTTTTCTCGTAATTTGCATGATGAAATTGTACTGAAAATATTTGCGATTTAATCTTGAGTAAATCTGAAACTTTTTCTGTTTCACACTTGTTATTCTATCTTGGTTTGGCCTGATGAAATTGAATAAACTTAGCTCGCTAAAAACGACAGGGCGATCAGATATCTAAAAAATGATCTAACAATTAAAACAATTATAAGAGTTAAATAATTATTTTAATTTAATTTAAGTAAATGAAATTTATAACAAAAAATTAATATTTTAAAAAAGATGAGGAGTTATAATATATCTGCAAATTGATCTCCATTCATTTCTATACATTTTCTGATGCTTTTCAAAAAATTTTATCGAACTCTAAAAAAAAATTCTGTATAATTTGGAATTTATTATTTTTTTTTATTAAGGTCCTCGATATTGTTTATAGACGTTTTATAAACGAGGGACCCCTCCCCGAAAAAAGTCAATTATATTGATATCGAATGGGCACGAAGCCCAAAGTATTGGTCCACTACGTCCTCTCCATCTATCATGGAATGTTTCATTGATGTATCTTCGAACGTCGAGATTAAAATGGGATGGAACATCATCTTGAAGTAGCCAAATAATTGGCCTGTCTCAATGAGAATATTTTCCAACAATTGTGGGCAAGCATTCCGCAGAATACTGATGGGTGTTATGGAAATTGTTAATACCATCATGTGTAAATGTACCTTCATCAGTGAACAGTATGACTTTAAGGAACTGATATTTTGTTCATATTTTTCTAAAAATTTTTTGCTCATGTTTAGTTGAAGTTGTTTGCTGTTTTTGTATATAAAACCAGTAAAGAAATTCCTGATGAAGGAATTCCCAAGCATTAGTAAGAATCATTTCATAAATTTCAATAGTTTTAACCAATCTTGGTCTTCCTTTAGCAATTAAATTATTCTTAGGTGCTCCTATGTCACTCAGCCTTCGATTGACGCTGATAAAAGTTTGGGAACCTTGAATATTTCTTTCAGGATATGCTTCCAGATACTTCTGCCTGGCTTCTTTAGCATTTCATTTGCTCTCCCATGACAGAAATGCATGATGTGATATTCAGTATTTGAATATTAATGAGCCATTTTATAAAAAATTAAATACCGCATTAATTTTAAGGTCTACTAAAAAACAAGGAAGATTTTACCTATTAGCTCTTTTTTATACAACCTTTCTTAAATATTTGCCAGATTTAATTAAATCTAAATCAAGGTAACTTGTTTTTTTGCTTCCATTTGAAAAACCGATTTTAGTGGTAATAAGAAGTTTAACCTTCAAAATGACATCTCTTTTTTCCAATAACTGTCAAAACAAAAAAATATATAAAAAATAAAATTTGAAATTCCGGTAAAGTGACGGCTGGTGGCACAGTGGAGAACCATTTTTATAACAGAATGCCAGGGGATTTTTTGGCTAAGCTTCTGTACCAAATATCAACAACAAAAATTAAATTTTGACAAGCTGCTAACTCGAGAAGTATTGAGTTTTCGACTTTTTGTTGTATGACTTACTTTCTTTATTTTACCATATAGAATCACCTCTTCAAGTATACTGATATTTTATCTAAATACCCTGTATTGCTCATCTTTGAACTTATCTGGCAAGTATTTGCAACTGGCTGAACGGGCTGGCAAGTTTTTTTCTAAAACCTACTGTATTTAAACTAAAACATCCAAATACCAAACATTTTCAAAAATACGAAAGATGGAATAGGGACCGGATGAGGCCTACCAGACCAATGTTTTTGGGATGATCTATCGTTTACTTGGTTCTTAGACTAGAATAATTTATATCGTTGCAGTATCCAACTACTCCGATAATTTAGGTTCACGAATCCTTTATCGTTTTGTTTTATTTCATTTTTTTGCTCGCTGATAAACAGAGTGTATCACAGTAAGCGTAGTAAATCAAGAACTTTTCTTAAGTTCATCTGTAAAATGCTCCTTTATTATTTTAATAAAGTTGGTAGGTGCGCACCTTGTAGAGTAAACTTTTTACCCTTTAGAGTGTAGCAAATGTAAAATAAAATCTGCTATGAGGAAGATGGCAAACTGCCCGAAACGATATTGACTAAGAAATAATCCAATTGGAATAGCAATCGATTTTTATGTTTCTCTCGCCCTGCGGTAAAATAGTATTTTTGTTGCCTTTAAAGTCAGACACGTAATTGAATCGGTTATCTTAGTCCTCAAAAATTATTCTTATTAGCAAAAAGAACAGTTACGTTCACTTAAATAATATTTGCAATAGAATAAATAGTAATATAAGAGATATAATCAAAAATTAACGGGAATTTTTAAATTTTGCGAACTTTGTAAATCCGATTGTCAAAACTTTTTTTTATTTTATTAATACACATGTTCCTAATATATGATCGCATGTGCAGCTTTTGTAAATATATATTTTATTTTTAATAGTCTAAAAGGATACACATGTTAAGATGCCCTCCGTAATTTGTTACTACCAAAAGAGATCAAAAAATTAACATAAAATTTTGTTTAAAAATTGGAATAAAGTGTAGTTTCGCATTCGAAATGTTGATAGCGGCTTTTGGCGAATCTACTATAAGTAAGACAAGAGTTTACTAATGGTGCAGATCTTTCAGAGAGGGTCGTGGAAGCGTTGAACATAACAACCGCCCTCGATGCCCCAGCACATCAGTGACCAATGACGCCGTCCAACAGGTATAGAAAATAATTCTGAAAGATCGCCCATACAGGGAGATTGCTGATGATGTTAATATATCATTTGGATAATGCCAAATAATTTTTTCGATGTTTTGGACATGCATGAATTTCAATTAAAAATAACGTCGCGTAGATGTCGCCCAAGAATTGCTAAATGAAGTCAGCAACTATTTAGAACTTCTTAAAAAGGTCATTACAGGTGACGAAATATGGGTATGACGTCAAAATCAAGGCCCAATCAGCTCAATGGAGCTGCCAGTGACGTAGTGCGTCATGAGTTCCTATCATAGGGTTGTACAATCAATAAGGAATACTACTTGAAAGTTATGCGTCTTTTGCGTGAAACAATCCGACGAAAATGCCCAGAATTTTCGCAAAACCACTCGTGAAACTTGCATCACGATAATGCTCCAGTTCACACCTCACTGCTTATTCATAATTTCTTGGCAAATAACGTAGCCTCTGTATTCGCCACACATAGCCCCTGCAGCTTGTTTATTCCCGAGGCTGAAGAGCACCATGAAAGGACAACGTTTTGCCACCATTGATGAAATAAAAACATAATCGCTGAAGGAACTGAAGACCATACCGAAAAGTGAGTTTTAAAAGTGCTTTCACGCTAAGAAAACCATTAGCACAAGTGTATTATATCTAAGAGAGACTACTGTGAACGGGCCAATATTAATATTGCTAAATAAACGAAGATTCTTTGAGAAAAACAAAAATTTCCATTTTTTTTATCAATCCTTATATATAGATCCTATTACAAAGCGATTTAAAGCATTTTTCATACCTTCGTAATTTCGATTATCACTTAAGTTTCATCCACCTTATACAAATTTTGATCTTAAAATCAATTAAAAGATGTTAATACTAAAACATCACCGTTTTATCAAAATTACTTATTCTTGGTAGTCTTAGGAACATAAAATTTGACAGATCTATACTCTAAACCACTTAACTGGGCTTTATGATTTTATATAATATATTTCATCTACTTAGTTTCTTAAAAATTTTTTCTTGAAGTTTATAACTTATGTGACCTGCATCAAAATACAAAATTAAATTACGTCGATTACTCATGAAAATATAAAATTTTCCATAAAACCAACGCCGTATTTTTCTTCTCAGCAGAAGCACCAATCTCAACTTTAAAATTTCGACAACTTCGTTGAAAATGATGTTTTTCGCAAAACGACAAAATACGTGTACATTCTTTTGGTTACTATAAGGATATGATTTACGGAGAAAGCATTTTTTTTTCGAAAAAATTTCATTGCATGATTTGAAATTGAAATTCATTAAAAAAATTTAAAAAATTATTCTGTTACCTTCGAAAAATAAATTTATCAAAATAAAAATTATTATTTTTGTGAAAATCGTACGCGTTATTTTTTCGAAAAGCGACCGCCGTTTTGTTAATTTTGAAAAGTTTTCGTTTTCAAAATTTTTTTGAAAGTTTATGACTCATGTGACCTTAGACAAAACAAGAAAACTAAATTACGTCGATTAGTCATAAAAATATACAATTTTAAATAAAAAATTACTTTCATTTTTCTCGACAGCAAAACCTCCAAGCTCAACTTTAAAATGTCGAGAACTTCCTTGAAAATGATTTTTTCGCAAAAGGGTAAAATACGTATACACTCTTTTGGGTTCTACAATAATATATTTCACGGAGAAATCATTTTATTTTTTGACTATTTTCACTACATGATTTTAAATGAAATTGGTCAAGTATAGATTAAAGCATTGTGACAGAATTTGATTATAGACTCTGGCCAATGACATATTGAGGTAGCGTTAATTATTTTATCTATAATCGTTTTTTGCCCCATATTAATTAGTAACTATTTTAATATCCTACAAATAAATATCACAGTAATAAAGACACTCTGGAAGCCTGGTCGTTCAACTTCTCTCTTGCAGCTTTAGTACCAAACACTACGGTTATTAAAGCTTACCACAACCATGACTCAGATCTTCAGGACTCAGGAAAGGCTGCTAATTAGTTGGCCAGTGGACATCTCTTGTTTTGTAGGTCTCGCAACTGTGCGCCCGCAAGTTAATTCGCGTGAAGGTTTTAATTAGATTGAGTAAAACAAGTTTCTCAAAACACTTGGTCTATTAACAAAATAAATAAAATAAAAACGAACTATTTACAACGAAAAACTTAAAACTAATAACAATTACGAAAAACTAACATAATTGCTCTTCTCGGCCGTTATTTTAACCAAAAATATAAAACCCAATTTTGAAAAAAACACGTATAAATAGTTTAATAAAATATTAAACAAAAAAAAAAGAAATGAAACGCGAAATAACAGCTATTTATATTACTTAATCGAACCGTATACAAATCGCGAAATGCCCCATTAAAATAACACACGATATTCCCTTAATTTTCCAAATTAAAAAAGATAACCTTCTTTCCCGACGATTATACCCGTGACGTAATTATTCTACGGCACTGTACTCACGGTACCATTCTAACGACATTAAAACTGTGACTGACATTCACTATTCCTTAAAAGAGTGTCTTCGAAACTTACACCCCCTCTCCCTCTGTTTCCCGTTTGTACCCATATTACCCAATGGAACCCGGTAAAAGTCAATTTCTTTCCCTAAAAGTTCGAAGGTTTCGATCGTTACGTGCTAAGGGCGTTAGCTATTCTATACCGGATGCTTGATTCCCGAATTTGCCTCTGAGCATCTTAATAATAATTTTTATATAAACACAATCAATAAAACTATTCTATTTCTTTCTATAACTAAAGGAATACGATAATATAACGTCTGTGAAAAAACCTGAGTGCCCTTTTATTCATAATGCTGGTATTTGAATCATTCTTTCTTGCAATCAGGAAAAACAGACGCTACATACCTCCTTTCACAGATCAAACGTTATATTACAGTATAATGAGTTTATTTGATTATTCTTTTGTTTCCTAATAATGGGAAAATCGTTCAATATTTTAATACATTTTAACGGTATTTCACATACCATATGTTAAAAACTACCCTTCACACGTCTGGTTTTACTTACTTAATCAGAGTAGGATTATTTCGACAGATTTATAGCCAAATCTTAGAAAGGGTCTCTTAGTTTTATGACTTCATAAATTTACTGAGTTTATATGTTTTTAAGAAAATATTTAAACGACAAAGATAATAAAAGTTAAGCTCGATAACTGATTTATTTTTCCTTTAGAGTTTCGTTGATAGTGATAAAAAATATAACCACCCTATTCCCACGGGATATCTATTCACAGAGGGATTATTTAATTATTTATTTTAACAAAAAAATAGTTGACATTGAACAATGAAAAATAATTAATATTTGTTCCATTACAGCATTTTACAAATATAATTGAAATGAATGATTCACCAAAATCGTTTGTGTCTTATTTTTTAAACTTACTCCTAATGAGTAATGGCCACCATTATTTTTTTTCAAAAAACATTCTATTATTTCATTGCATTAAACATTACCACATTCGATACATTCGATTTTACCCCTAATCGGTTTAATAAACTTGGTATTTACACTTCTTAATAGAAATTTATTTAATTTCAGCCAACACTCCAGAAATTTGGGAATGCAAAAAGGAAATAAGTAAGCAGGAACAGGGAGAACTGGGTCGCGTTGACATCGACCCGAAAATAATCGAATATGACAAGCAGCACGGAATGCCAATCGACTGCTTGTGGATCATTCAAGTTAAACCAACGTGGAGGGTAAGTATTGTTGGCATATTAACTAGTTTGGTGGATAATATTTGTTTTTAAGCTAGTTTGTTATTACTTCGAAATTCATTTACCTGAACTTCGAGAGTGTCGATTGTTTCCGAAATTTTTTATATTTTCAAACTCTGTCGTTCAAAACAGGCAGCGTAAGTTGTATTTGCCTGTCAAACGGGGTGACACCGATCAAAAAGGTTGAAACAAAACATTACGTATATTTTGGTTTTGGTTTTTAGTACTTGTATACAGCTGTCAACTCGCGGCGAAAGCCGACAAGTTACTGCATACTTCAGTCTTCCTATTGAATTTGTAGCGATTTCATGTAAAAATTTATTGCAGATATCTGAAAGTTTCAAGTCGTAGGGGGCACCAGTAGATGATAAATGCGTAAAAAAGTACAGCTAGATCAGCCCTAATTTTTTATAAACAGCATCCAAAGTCAGAAAATTTGATTTTCTGTCCGTAAAATTTTCCGGTTACATTTTAGAGAAAACTTGTCCAAATGAAAGTTGTGGGTATTGAAAACACCTTTAATTCCGTTTTTTATATGTCAAAATCGATAAATAATTTATCGAGATAATGGCGAAAACCCACCTTTTTGCACTATTTTATAAATGTTAATCCCTTTTGCAAGAAAGGCTGAAAGTGATATATAACCCCTTGACGATAAGGCCATTATGTGCCTTTATAACCTGGACCTGGACCTGAAAACTGGTGAAAAAACAAGAATTAAAAAAAAGTCTCCTACGACCAATAGGAGCTAAGATAGCATTTTAAAAAAAAAGTTATATCTCTTTTGTTTATAAACATTAAGAGTCAAAATTTTCACATATTTTAAACGAAGACCTATATTTTATGATGCAATTGATAAGTATGAAATTCATGCATCGTTAGTAAAGTTATAGCCCTTCGAAATGAAGGTACTTTTGCAAGTCCGTTGTAGCAAGTGGTGGGGGAAGCTTAGCTTTCTTACGATGTGCTTTTACAATTCAAACTTTAAATTGGAGCGTGCAACAAAATTGTACGATATCTCGGGTTCCAAATAAAGATCCTTCATTTTTTTTTAAACTGGGGTAACTCGACGAAGTATGACGAACTGATTTATTTTCATTATCATAGAAAATCGAGAAATACCGGAAAATTGACAGTTTATCGGAAAACATATTTTTTGGTAATATTAACACTAATATTGTTTCAAAAAACTTTACTAGCCGTTTAATTTCATTGCAAATATTAAATATAAAACACTGTCACTATATATATATATATATATATATATATATATATATATATATATATATGTATATATATATATATATATATATATATATATATATATATATATATATATGTGAAGAAAATGCGAAACAGTAAATGCAAACTTCTCTCCATCATATCCTTTCTGTGTTAGAGGTTGCACAGTTAGAGTAAATTGTAATAAAACACAATTCATCCTATTCCACCACCATCGAGATGGTGGCCTACCTGTACCACCATACCGAGAAAGAAAGTCAAAGCTTCCACTCCCCGCCACAGTGATACGGCAGAGATTCATGTTTCGTCTCTCACTAGACTCATCAGGATACCGACATGCACCTGGCGGTGCAAAGGACAGATCGGAAGGAAGCATGCAATACTGAACGCGGCTTCGCCGACCTCTCGTCATATGGCTTATATATGTTTATACAGCTCTCACGGATTCCTCCGTGTGAGATGCATTAGCAGTGGTTATATCCACATTATGCTGTTGTAGTGCTGAAATCGCATTCAGCAAACGTACAACTATATGCAACTCCGTATGTAAGTGAAGTAAATGCGAAACAGTAAATGCAAACTTCTCTCCATCATATCCTTTCTGTGTTAGAGGTTGCACAGTTAGAATAAATTGTAATAAAACACAATTCATCCTATTCCACCACCATCGAGATGGTGGCCTACCTGTACCACCATACCGAGCAAGAAAGTCAAAGCTTCCACTCCCCGCCACAGTGATACGGCAGAGATACATGTTTCGTCTCTCACTAGACTCATCAGGGTACCGACATGCACCTGGCGGTGCAAAGGACAGATCGGAAGGAAGCATGCAACACTGAACGCGGCTTTGCCGACCTTTCGTCGGATGGCTTATATATGTTTATACAGCTTTCACGGATTCCTCCGTGTGAGATGCATTAGCAGTGGTTATATCCACATTATGCTGTTGTAGTGCTGAAATCACATTCAGCAAACGTACAACTATATGCAACTCCGTATGTAAGTGAAGTAAATGCGAAACAGTAAATGCAAACTTCTCTCCATCATATCCTTTCTGTGTTAGAGGTTGCACAGTTAAAGTAAATTGTAATAAAACACAATTCATCCTATTCCACCACCATCGAGATGGTGGCCTACCTGTACCACCATACCGAGAAAGAAAGTCAAAGCTTCCACTCCCCGCCTTCACTTACATACGGAGTTGCATATAATAGTACGTTTGCTGAATGTGATTTCAGCACTACAACAGCATAATGTGGATATAACCACTGCTAATGCATCTCACACGGAGGAATCCGTGAAAACCGTATAAACATATATAAGCCATCCGACGAGAGGTCGGCGAAGCCGCGTTCAGTGTTGCATACTTCCTTCCGATCTGTCCTTTGCACCGCCAGGTGCATGTCGGTACCCTGGTGAGTTTAGTGAGAGACGAAACATGTATCTCTGCCGTATCACTGTGGCGGGGAGTGGAAGCTTTGACTTTCTTTCTCGGTATGGTGGTACAGGTAGGCCACCATCTCGATGGTGGTGGAATAGGATGAATTGTGTTTTATTACAATTTATTCTAACTGTGCAACCTCTAACACAGAAAGGATATGATGGAGAGAAGTTTGCATTTACTGTTTCGCATTTACTTCACTTACATACGGAGTTGCATATAGTTGTACGTTTGCTGAATGTGATTTCAGCACTACAACAGCATAATGTGGATATAACCACTGCTAATGCATCTCACACGGAGGAATCCGTGAAAGCCGTATAAACATATATATATATATATATATATATATATATATATATATATATATATATATATATATATATATATATATAGTGACGCGCGCTCCAATTTGAAGTTTGAATTTCAGAAGGATACCGTGAAAAAGCCGAGCTTCCCCCACCACTCGCTACAACGCACTTGCAAAAATACCTTCTCTTCGAAGGGCTATAACTTTAGTAACGATTGATGAATTTCATACTTACCAATTACATCATCATAAAATATAGGTTTTCGTTTTAAATCTTCGATTCTTAATGTTTATAAACAAAAGAGATATGACTTTTAAAAAAAAATGCTATCTAAGCTCCTATTGGTCATAGGAGACTTTGTTTTCTTTTAAAATTCGTGTTTTTTTACCAGCTTTCAAGTCTACTTATTCAGAAACTTGTATCATTCAAATAAACAAAGTTATTCTAATTGTTTATACGTAAAGAATGTACCCCTTTTTAAACGGTTCTTTTAACAACAGTTTTTTTAAAAATAAATCGTTTCTTCATCTTCGTTTGTAGTTTGAACTTCAAAGAATCCATTCCGCTTTTGCAAATATCTGTAGAATCATCATCTGGGCAAGAACAATTGTTTGAACATTCAGTGTCTGAGATAAACAATTAAGATTATTAATAAACTACCAAATCGTCAAGGGGTTTACATTACTTTCGGCCTTTCTTGCAAAAGTTATTAACATTTATATAATAGTCCAAAAAAGATGGTTTTTCGCCATTATCTCGATCAATTATTTATCCATTATGACGTATAAAAAATGAAATTAAAGGTGTTTTCAATAACCACAACTTTCATTTGGACAAGTTTTCTCTAAAATGTAACCGAAAAATTGTACGGACAGAAAATCGAATTTTCCGACTTTGGATGCTGTTTATAAAAAATTAGGGCTGATCTAGCTGTATTTTTTACGCATTTATCATCTACTGGTGCCCCCTACGACTTAAAACGTTCAGATATCTGCAATAAATTTTTTCATCTTCTTTCATAGGAAGACTGAAGTATGCAGGAAATATCTAGTCGTTACGAGAGAAGGCATAAAGAAGGTTTATTTTGTCAGTCCGTCGAGATACGTAGGTTGTTTAAGAGGTGTAAAAAAAGTAATTTTCGAAAACGTTTGGTTGTGCAGAGTTACAGAAACGAGCTATAATTTGCAATATTGTGTAATTTTTTATTTTCTTTTTTATAAAAAGTGGGGAAATGATAAGGTGAAATCCATCACTAATTGATCTAAATAAACCTCTTTTTTGTCATTAAGGTTTTTTCATAACTTTGTTTTTTGGGAAAGTAAGTCCTTTACGCCAACCCCCTCACCCCTCCCAGTCTCACGAAATATACGAAAGAATTGGGTCCTACAAGAAAACAAGTATATTACCTAAAGGGTGTTTTTTATAGAGGTATAGAACTTTTAAATGGAATAAAACAAAGATGAATTTTTTAAATTGACATGAAATTTACTTTATTCGAAAGATAACCTTCTGGCATTATAATTTAAATATGACTTCTGGCATATGACCGCCACGGCTGGCTCGGACGTAGTCTAATCTGGAGGTCCAATTTTCGATGACTTTTTCCAACATTTGTGGCCGTATATCGGCAATAACGCGGCGAATGTTGTCTTCCAAGTGATCAATCGTTTCAGGCTTATCGGCGTTAAGTCGCATGATCTTGGAGGCCAATTCACGGGTCTGAAACGTGAAACTATGCGGTTATCAAACGTTTCCTTCAATAAATCAATTGTGGCACGAGCTGTGTGACATGTTGCGCCGTCTTGTTGAAACCACAGCTCCTGCACATCATGGTTGTTCAATTGATGAACGAAAAAGTCAGTAATCATGGCTCTATAGCGGTCACCATTGACTGTAACGTTCTGACCAGCATCGTTTTTAAAGAAGTACGGACCAATGATTCCACCAGCCCATAAAGCACACCAAACAGTCAATTTTTCTGGATGTAACGGTGTCTCAACTTACACTTGAGGATTATCATCACTCCAAATACGGCAGTTTTGTTTATTGACGTATCCATTCAAACAAAAGTGAGCTTCATCGCTAAACAAAATTCGCTTATGAAAATCGGGATCAACGGCAATCTTGTTTTGGGCTCATTCACCGAATCTACGCCTTGCTAAGTGATCGTGTGGCTTCAATTCTTACACGAGTTGGATTTTGTAAGCACGCAAACCAAGATCTTTCCGCAAAATCTTCCATAAAGTGAATGGACATATATCCAATTCCTGTGCACGATGGCGGATAGACTGATTCGGGTCTTCCTCTACGCTACGCTCTGCAGCAGTAATGACTTCTTCTGTACGCACTGTACGACGTCTCTGTGGATGCGTATTATCATTTAGAGTAAACGTGGTGCGAAAACGTTCCATAGTTAATCGAATTAATTGCTCTGATGGACGATTATGTTGACCGTAAAATGGAAATGACCAAACTAAATATAAATCACTTGACAGCTGACAAAATGGCCAGAACGTTATCTTTCGCATAAGTAAATTTCATGTCAATTTAAAAATTAATCTTTGTTTTATTCCATTTAAAAGTTCTATACCTCTATAAAAAACATCTTTTAGTTTACTTAAAAATGGTGGACAAACGAGGAATACCTATAACAAGGGGGGGGGGGTGGAAAACTTTGGAGTACCATACAGCACGGTGTATGATAATGTCCGTACGCCTGCAGAACAAAAAATTGAGGGCTAACCGACGCTATCTGTTGTTGAAGAACACAAGCTAGCAGACTCTTTTCTTCGGTCTGCTGACTGAAAGTTTCGTGTATTAGTGAACACCTTGAAATAAAATAAACTTAAAAAGTTTGTAGGTTATTAATTGATCCATCCGAACCTTTAGAGCGATTAATTCCTCACATTTTTTCTTATGCTTTCATCTAAAATATCGGTTTTCTGTATCCTTATTTGTCGTTGTTTCCTTAGGTTTTGTCACTTCTTCTAGTCGCCTTCTATTGTTCCTATCCGAATTATTTGGTAAGATTAAGAACTAATTTTTCAGCCTGACAAGGCAAAAATCCTACAAACTTCTTTTTGTTCACCATGTTATAATTATTTTGTTATAATTGATACATTTCTTAAAAATGTGGAATGTTTTTAAAAAATTTTACATTGTTTTTTATACGGAAACTCTGATGTGCACATTTATATACTTTCTAGAAATTATGTGCAGAAAATGATATTTTAACATGACTTGAACAAAATAGCACTACATTACTTTGTCTCTGATAAATTCATAACCGATCTAATTAAATAAAAGGCACCTTTACCTGTATATATTGTTTTCTTTTTAATAATAATACAATGCTATAATTATTTAATATGCAACAAAACTAATTATTTAAGGCAAATAAAGAACTTGCACAATTTCAGGCATGTAAGTAATAATCCGGTTCTCTTGAGGGTATTAAACGCCGTGTATTCTGCATTTCTCACTAATGCAGTAACATCTTTTAAGTAAAGTTATGCTGACCTACTTTCTACCTTCCAGTCTGTTAATAGCACAGAAAATGAAGCGAGCAACATTAATAGGGGAAGTCTGTCTCAGCTGCATTAACCGCAATTATGAACGTCATTATATATAAAATTATTCCTGCTACGGTGATCTTTGTTCCTGGTCCTGTTAAGGAGGATGCTCCAGTGCTATAAATAAAACTTACTTACTATGAGTTAAAATTGAAAATTTTTTTATAGCGTCAATTTGGATTCTTTTTTTCTTTAAGCTTACAAAGCTCTATATCTTTGATGCTATTTTACAAAGCAAATAATATATTAACGAAAATTTCTTTGTTTATTAATGACAGCTAAACAATATGCGGTGAAAAAAAAATTACGTCTAAAAATGTGCGGCGTAAACTATGATTTTATAAAATTTTCCATGTAAAAAATTATATTTTTGTAATTTCGAAGAAAATAATTACGCTTCAAAAAGTGCGCCGAAAATTATTACTATTCCAAAAATGCGGCGAAAAAAATTTCGCATCCAGAAATACGACAAAAACTATTATATTTTTGAAAATGCGGCGAAAAAAATGACATTTGTGCATTGAAAACCATTGTAATTCTTAAAATACGATGAGGATGATTCGCCGCACATTTTAAAGATGTAATTTTTCTTGTCGCACATTTTAATTTTTTTCGCCGTATTTATTAATGGTGTAATTTTTTTCACCATATTTATTAAAAGTGTAATTTTTTTCGCCGTTATGTAGTTTGGCATTCCAGTTTTCGCTGCCAATACGAAGAAGTGATGATTTTCTCCGTGGATTTATAAATATATTTTTTTTCATTGCAAATCTTTAGGTGCTATTTTTTGGCCGCATATTTCAATGTCATTGTGTTCGTGGGCACCATAGACGTGGTGTTAAAAAAAATTTTGCGCTTTTATATAACTCTTTAAAAATATCATTTTTTTCAATATACCTTTAAATGGTTAAAAATGGTGAAAAACTGATGAAAAAAAAAACTTTTGAAGAATTATTTTTCTTCGTCGCAGGGGTTTGAAATGTAATTTTTTCACCGCTCTTTTATAGCTGTAATAGTTTTCATCGCACTTTTTGAAGTGCGATTCCCTTCGTCGTAATATTTTTACTGTAAGTTTTTTCACTGCACTTTTATTATTGTAATAATTTTCGTCGCAATTTTTTTCAACGAACTTTTTTATATACGTAGTTTCTTTGGTCGTGTTTTTAAAATTGTAATAGTTTTCGCCGCAAAATACCGCGCGATAATTTGCCGCACATTTAAAATATGTAATTTTCTTCGTCGTACATTTTAAAGATGAGTTTTTCTCCACCATATTTATTAATGATGTAATTTTTTTCGCCGCATTAAATTTAATAATTTACATTAATTTAAATTAATTTATTTCATTAAATTTAATGTAATCATACATTAAATTTAAGGTTTAATCATTACTTTTTAATTTGACTATGTAGAGCCAGTCTTCATTGAATTTGATACCGTCATCTAGACTGGTTTCGAACTCCGGTCAGTACGGGGCAGACATGTACACCACACCATAAGAAAATTAGGTCATTTAAGCCACGTATATCATACTAAAAAAAAGGTTTAATACAAGTTGCGCCATCTCTCGGGATCTCATGCAATCTACGTTATCGAATATTGAATAATAATGTAAATTCCTTTAGTACTACGGTATATGTTAATTAATTTTAATGTACAGAAGTTGAAATATCTTTTCAGTTACTTTATTGAAATTTAAGATAACATTTAATCAAATTTAATGTACAACGAACTGGTATTTCAATGAATTGTTCTAAATTCAAAGTAAATGTAAATTATTTACAGTTTTTGGTACAGAATCATTAAATTTAATATAGAATGGACATTAAATTGGCATTAAATTTAAGGTTATTTTTAACAGTGTATGTAAAAAACGTTATAGAGTATCAATTCAATTACATTGTGATTTTTAAATTAAATGTTTTTCATTCACTTTAAATGTGCTTCTTAAAATATTTAGTACATTGTGATTTAAAATTTTCTTTTTATTGGTTTCATATTTTTGTGATGATTTTCCACACCTCAAGTTAAAGTAATATTTAACCAATGAACTAATCCAAACCTTCAGATTGTAAATAAAGTCAATAGCCTTATGTACATAAATACATTTTTGCATACCATCATATAAATTTAAGATTTTAATTTAATATAAGCTCTACTATAGATAAAATAACTTTAAACATTTGAAGTTAACGACTAAATAACTTGCTATTACTTTAATAAGCACTTAAAAAGAACTTTCAGCTAGAATTAATCTACCGCTTACATACCTCGAGGCTATCAAAATTATATTTTAATAGAGAGAAAAATGTAATATTCGTTGATGCAGCATTTCAACCATTATTTATAGAGAGACTAAATTAAAAAAAAAACCACGAAAAATTCAGAAGATATAATATTTAATATTTAAAAAGTAATGACTTTATTATTAGAACTTTTGTTAAACTTTTTATTTATATTTTTATTGGTCTAGATACAATTTTCTGTACTCCTAAGTCAATATCACACGACGAACTGGCAAAATCGATTTTTTGGAAAATGAATTTTGGAAAATTTTTTAAATTTGGCAGTTTACCAAAGTCGGCTAAAATATTTTCAAGATGGCACGTCCGATTACACCAGGCACGGATCCAGGAGGAGGCGGTGGGGGGGGGGGGCGATCGCCCCGCCCTCCAAGAGCATTGAGTTCAGCAAAATAGACCAGATTTGGTCTCTTATACTATAATTTATTCAAGAACTAGAGAGAGTAATAAATCATTTTTTATCCTATTTTTTCTTCGCAAACTACCTGCGTTCTTTAGTCTAGTGTATTTGACAAAATCTGTTAGACACATATATTTTTCATAGGAATGCGTTAGAAATTTTATAATCAAAAATAATGGACTATTTGGGTTGGATAACAATAGATATTTGGATGTGTGAAGTGTTAAAAAGGATTTTAATCCTTGCCATAGGCGTCGGAAGAAGGTTTATTTTATCGCTAAGTATTTATGGCATAGAATATTATTTCGGTAATGAACTTAAAATAAAAAGTTTTTATAATATTATTTTATTTCTTATGATTTCTTAATCTTTCACATACATTAGAAAATTAGATAATTTTGACATATTTAACACAAATCACCACTGTATTTTTATTATTTTTAATTTTGATTTAGAAACCGTTTTTGGCACATTCACACTAAAACGTAGCCTTATTCTCTCAAAAAATTCTAAGTTATAATTTAAATACTTACAAAATACCCATTGTCAAAAATACAAGAAGCTAAACATATATAAAAAAAATAAATTCCTTTATATAATATTAAAATTTTGTTGGGGCTATCGGTCATTATATTATTAATTAAAAATATTTTTAGGACATTTGACGTTTCAGTTTGTTTATTTCTTAAACCATCTGCAGAGTTACAACTAAACACTAAAAAGGCCTTCAAATGTAATTAATTTTTATATGTTACAGAAAATTTAAGTAATCAATTGTGCTTACGCTGGTAAACATTACGTATCTAATTCATAATCAAAGTCAGTGAAGCTATCTTCGCTTAAATTAATTAAAAGTGGTTCCTCGATCCCACCGATCATGAGATCGAGTTTCCACATTTTCTTTTATACTTTTATTATATGGATTTTTCCCAATTTTCCAAGTTAAATTACTAATTTTGTAAGTTGTGTTATTTCTTGCAATTCTACCTTTTATTTGTGAGAGATATTTCCTTTTCCAACGGACATTTTCCGGACGATCTATAAGAACAAATTTCCTATCTGGTTTTTTCCAGCAAAAAGTAAGTTCTCTGAGCAATTTCCAGAGCTCAGTTCTTTTAATTTCAGGTAAATCCCGATCTTCATTGATTTTAGTTAGAATTTTGTCGACGGTTGGGATCTGCTTTTCATAATAAAATGTATGTACAACTCCTTTTATTGCAATTTTCATCTCTTCTTCCAACGAAGTTTTTCGTCTGCCTGTGATCGAATGTGGCTTGGGAGTATTAACAATTCCAGTCGTTTTTTTCTCCTTCAGTAATCGGTAGATAGTAGATTTTCCAACTCCTGTCATGTTGGAATACATCTCAGCAGAACTTGTAACATTATTATCTAGATATTGATATCTTAACGCATAATAAATATTCATCGTAATAAGTTTTTCGTTGAGGAAAAAAATGCCCTGATTTAACGATTTTGGAATAAATATAGTTGTGGAAGCTATATCTTTTGGGCATCTCACTAATCTCAAATAATATATAAAAACAAGCACAAACAAGGTAAATCACTAAGGACGCATTTTAAGGTGTACTATGCTCACTGACAGAAATTGAAATTGAACTATCAGAAATTTTATTGTTGCAGTAAATTTATAAAAGCTTATAATACTTAAATATAATTAGATTTACGGCAGTCCTCAGTTACCTGGGCACTGAAGCAGGTAAGTTGGAGGTTTCGGTAACAGTTTTACTACTCACTCTAGTTCTTGAATAGAGTATAGAAATGTGCATGCTTGCGATCCTCCTCCCCTTCCCAAGAGCTTTGAGTCCCGGAAAATAGAACCGATTCTGCCTTTTATATTAGGAATGTGTATGCTGCTGGCATTCCCCCCGTTGACAATTTATTTTTCTTGCAATAGCCCCCCCCCAAGAGCTTTGAGTTCAGGAAAATAGACCCGATTCTGCCTCTTATACTAGGAATGTGTACGCTGCTCGCATCCTTCCCCCCATCGGCAAGTTGTTTTTTCTCGTGATCGCCCCCACCTTCCAAGAGCTTCAAATTTTAAAAATAGACTCGACCCTGCCTTTTACACTAGAAATAGGAATGTTGCCTGTACCCCCCCCCCTCCCGCCGACAACTTGCTTTCACTTGTCATACTGTACTTTTATGATATCACTGCCCCTGTATTACACTGGAAGTTGATGCCTTTTTGCTTATTTTAAATGGAATATCTTATATGTAATTTCATTTTTAGTTTCTACGTAAAACTGTAAACATATTTCGTGTATAATCTACTATACCCAAGTCTAACTGAACATAAGTACCAATTAGTACTATATAAAAGCCTTTATTATTTAATTGGAGTTGGTTTTCTCCTAGAAATTGATCTACTTTAATGGATAAAAAACTAATATTAAATATTAATTTGAAAAGTCATTAAAAGTCAATTTTTTTAAACATTAAAACCCCTTATTTTTATAATGTTATCTTATTTATCATTAAAAATAAGGGTGACTTTGTATAATGTTGCTTATTCCAAAAATTTGCAGTCTTTTAAGTATTGGCAATTCAACATTTTTGTATTGTAAAAATGCCCAACGGCTTATTTACACAGGGAAACAACTTATTTTAATAAATTTTTTAATTTTTTACCCACCAACACACATATTTTTCTCATCTCGTCGTCATGGGTGGCCGCTCTAACTGAATCTGAAGACAAACTTTCAAACGCTTCCCTTACCCTTGCCAAACAATAAACGATATTCTTTATCGTTCCCCATATTAAATAATCTAAGGCAGTCAAACCAGGAGAACGAGAACGTCACAAAAAAGGTCCATTGTTGGTAATCCGCTTGTCATAAAATGTTGCTTGTAAGAAGTTGGTAACTGGAAGAATTTGGTGTTTTGTGTAGTATGGCGCCAACGTCTTGGTAGAAAATTTGCCTGTCTTCCGCCACAGATAAATTGCTTAAATATTGATTGTCTAACTCTTCTTGTATATTTAAATATCTTCCTCCTACAAAAGTTAATATATTGTCACGCCCAGTTTTGAGGTGTGACTAGGGACGTAGCATTTAGGAATTTAGTCTTCAGAGATTACACTCAAAATAAACTCTTTACCTCGGATTATATATATAAAAAAAAATAGTTTAATTAAAAATAAGCGACATTAACATTTTGGACTGTACATCATTATGACTAAATATTTGACTTACATTAAGGTTATCTTCATCCTGGCACTCTTCACGGGGGTCACTAGAGTTCTCAATTTGTCGACCTGTTCAAGACTGGGACACGCTTGGGATTTTCGCTTCTCTAACCTTCGGGGCAATGAACTAATTCGTGATAGACTGGCTGCTCTGCATCAGATCAACTGACTGTTAAACTGATTGAACCGATTGAACCCTGTCCCCAGCATGTCCGTCCTCTTTATCCTGTTTTGTTTTTTTCATCAAGTCAACGAATCGCCTTCTTACAACCTCGGTTCATCATGACCCGAAAAGCGACCTTGCTGACTTGGTGAATTTGCACGATCGACGGCCAGTAAATAAACATAATATTTCATAATTAAAAGGTTATAAAATTATAAAAGGTGACGCGATTGTTATTGTTTAAATTTAAAATAAAAGATTAGTAAAATTGGAAAATGCTAATTTATGAAATATTATGTTTTTTTATTTTTCCCTATGTGACAATATAATTTAAAATGGGGACATAATTTGCTTTGTATTATTAATGAATTACCTTTTAAGTTTTCTTAACAAAAATGTAGTTTTAATATTCCATCCTTTCTTACAGTACAAAATACGTTAAATTGACAGGATTCTTGAAAATTTCGCAATCTTATGCCGGTTGTACATGAAGCCAGGACAGTAAGCCAGTCCAGCTAGACAGGCCAACAGTGTTACCAACTTTACCGTTTTAAAGGAAGTTCTACCGTTTTTCAATAAGAGCTACCGTTCTACCCGTTTTCATAGGCGCTCTACCGTTTTTTTACTCACCGTTTGGATTATAATTTATTACATATTTATTTCAAGTAATTTCAAAAAAATATATTAGTTAATTATAAAACAGGTACGCTACGGAATCTGAACGATTTCATGCTTAAAAGCCCATGAATTTTCTTCAATTCACTAGGTGGCGCTACGCTGCACACCTAAGCCCGTTGTTATTCTATCCTTATTTACCAGTGCAATTGGCATTCTATCTGTTGCCATGTTTCGATTACTGGCTTGCAGTGCTGCCAATCCTATCGTTTATGTTGTTTTTCTATCCTTGTTTAATAGTGCACAATAAAAAAAGAACACATACAAATCTGACTTTTCACATATCTACCGTTTTTCAAGGAGAGCTACCATTCTATCCGCTTTCATAAGCGATCTACCGTTTTTTACTCACCGTTTGGATTATAATTTATTACATATTTATTTAAAGTAATTACAAAAAAACTATTACTGTTGGATAATATTATCATTATATTAATTATAAAACAGGTACGCTACGGAATCTAAACGATACCATGATTAAACGCCCACGTATTTTCTTCAATTCACTAGGTGGCGCTACGCTGGACACGTAATTATTCTATTCTTGTTTACCAGTGCAACAAAAAAGAACATTATTGTCTTAAAAAATTAGACTGGCATTCTATGTACTGTCCTGTCTCGATTACTGGCTTGCAATGTTGCTAATTCTATTATTTAAGTTGTTTTTGTATCGTTTGTTACCGGTGCACAATAAAGAAGAACAGATACAAATCTGGCTACAGAGAGATTGGCAGAAATTTCGCTATTAATATTTTCAATTCTCCTTTTTCACTCAAAAATAAAAAATAAGCGAGAGTAATGATAGTAATGTAAGTCGATAAGTTAATTAAAAAAATGAATAAAACCGATTTGTATTCATATTGATTTTAAGTTTAACGAGGTATATTGGCAAAGCTGCTGGCTTAGGACAGTTGCCTTGTCCTAATATTACCATTCACACGGCGGCAATACTGGCCTGGCTCGGTTACTGGCTTCGTCTACAAGGGGCTTTACTGCGTGAGAACTTGAATCAATCGAAAAATGGGAATTGTGTATGTTAAAAGGACCATTTTTCGTAAATTTTGCTTTATCAGTCCAAATTAAGTTGTCAAAAATCGAGGGTCGTCTTGTATCATCGTGAATATCGCAAATCGCAAAATTACACTCCTGCCAGAAAATTAGTATTTCTTAAGGTGCGTATAAATATGGCGAGTCGAGTATGCCTCGAAGTTCCGAGACTCCTTTGAAATTTTGCCAATTTCTATTGTTATCGAGGGCCATCGTCGGTAAATTTGAAAAGAGGTAATAAATGCCGTTAGGTCACAAGAAGTCAATCTTTTTTCTATTGTTTTCGAGGAGCTCGACCAATACTCGCAGCGATCCATTTTCTGTCGGTTTTTTGGTGAGAACTCAAAGGATTTTTTTATCGAGTGGGACGGGTTTATGACACGCTTTTTCGAAAAAATTTACTTTGCAGTGAGACTGAAGACACGAGATTTTCTTATTTTTTTTTTTAATGAAATGAAATTTATTTAGCACTTAGCATTAATTGCTTAAAAGTTGTTCATAAATGAATATGGAGTGATCGGGAGAAAATAGAGGAACCTGAAAATAATTCCAAAATTTGTGAGTTATGGTCAAAAATTTTAGAGAAGAAAAGAAGTAAATGTGTGAAATAAAATTGCGTCAGAAAATTTTCAGAGACCATCGAGAAGAATATTTCGAGTGCGCCTGCCATATGGAAATGGGCTGCTGATAATATATTTTTCTTTTGGAAATGACTGCTTCTATGTTGTTTAAGATTTATCCAAAATGTAACGAAGGGATATCCGCTAATATGTTGGAACTATAAATTTTCTAGAAGTTCGAATCCTAACCATTTTTGTATACAAGGTAGTGTGCTATTGTAATCCAAGTTTTCGTTTTTTATTTAATATATTTTTCACGGTAAAATCCCACTGCATAAAAGTAACAAAGCTGTCGTTTGTTCTTCATTGTCAGATAAAGTATGATATGCACACCTGTGAAGAGGCATAAACCAAAACCATAGAAATTCTCAGAACAGATTTTATAAATAATTCGGCATTCCGAATTCGGATAAAGCATGTCTTAAGTGTGTATTTGAGGAGAGAGTTGTATACTTAAAAAACTATTAGATTTAAATGTATACATCTCAGTTGGGCAATTAACAATAATGACATTTTTAAGTATACTTCAGATGTGTATAAATGTAAGGCCTTGCTATGTTATAGTCTTACAACTTTCAGTGCTAGCTATTGAAAATTTCTACTTTTACTACAAAACTTAGCGAATCTACAACTTATAGGCAAATTAAGGAAAGGAAAAGTGGAACTGTGTGCTAGCCTAAACCGTACCCTAGAAGAAAAAAATTATACAAATGCTTCAAAAACATACTAAGAAGACACGAATTAGAAAGTTTTTAGTTAGAAAATAAAAAGGAATTCTCGATAAAGTTTTGAAAATTATGAAACAAGACTAGAATGCGAAAAACCAATCTGTAGAAAGTGCTAACAAAAATGAATTTCTCGTAGGGAAAGTGAAAATACAGGTGATACAGAGGAAATACTTTTAGAGAAAACGGTATTTGCGGGAAATTAGAAAATATCACAGGGAACGCAAAAACATTTGTTATCTGGATGTAATCTGTCTCAGTACAGGACACATAGTACAAGAAATGTATGAAGATAAGAATATAGCAATTTTTCGTGAAGCATTCTTAGAAGAGTTATCGACAGATTTAAAACCCTTATCCGCTCAGGGCCACAAACTCATTACAACTCATATTGGAGAAAATTTATAGGAGTTTTGCAGCAGTTTGAATCGAAATCTACCGAAGATTAACGTGAATAAATGACAACGGATATCTTTCTAAGATATTTTTATCAAATGATACAATTGATTCCGGAGAGGCCTGTTGTAGTTTTGGATAACGCCAATTATCATTCTAGACTAGTGGAAAAGTTGTCAATAACATAGTTGAAAAGGCGATATTACAGATTGGTTATCAAAAAAACATATTTCCTTTATGAATGGTTTACTAAAGAAGGAACTACTTGTAAAAATTGCGAACGAGAAAGATAATTTAAGAAACATGTGATAGACGAATGGGCTGAAGAACATGGAAATGTTGTGCTTCGAACAAATTAATTAAAATCCATTAAAATTACATGGGCACAACTAATTCGTAACTCGGGATAACCCAAAATCTAAACTATAAGGAATGCGTTAATTTCTTAATACATTAAAAAAAATATCAGCGAGGACTGGTGAAACGGCATTAACAATGTTATGAAAGAAAAACTTAATTGAATTTCGCATCAATGCAGCCACACTCGCCGCGACAATCATCGTCAAACAAACTGGTTAAATTTCGCTTTTTACTTTGAAATATTAAATATAACTAGAAAATAACACTCCTGAAAAAAGTAAGTGCATTTTCAGCAACCTGTAAACCGCCATATTGAACCGTGAATAGATTACTGGCGACCTACATATAAGCTAATTTCGAGATTAATTAAGTAATATTTCGAAAATAAGAAAAACTACCTCTTATTTATTTCGGACTATAAAAATATAAGGAAAATACGATGATAAAAAAAGTTTCAGCCAATTTGACAGCATGAGGTATCGTAATATTGGCCAGTGAACGGGAAAACACAAACTCGTGAAAAGGCTGATTTCCAAGATTTATCAATAGATCGTGTAAAAGTAAAACAAAAAGGTATCTTTTTTTATTTATAAATATAGGAGACAATATGTAAATAGAATCACTTAAAAAATTAGATTTATTTCTAATGTCCCGGCACCACAGTTATGTTGAACCCTATATAAGCTGATTTCGGGATTCATTATAAAATATTTGGAAAATAAGAAAAAATTAACTAAATTTCATTTTGGAATATAAAGAATATAAGCAAAACTTGAATATTTTTTCTTTACCCTTTATTGGTTACACCGTCCAGACGCTAGAAATCTCTTTTGGCGATCAGTTCGTTGCAAGCTCGTCACGCGCTCGACTCGCCATATTTATACGCACCTTTAGGTGCTCAACCAAAGACATTAAACAAAGGTGGGTGTTGTGTTTCAACAGAATTCTATTTATTGAGTTTTTCGAGATTCATATTTGTCTTAACGGTGTTATAAGATATGCCGAAAAATATCCGAGAATCACAATTTCGACATTTTCGTCATTGAGAATACATTTTTTTTTATGTATTTTTGCTTTAATTTGGCCAAAATTCATTTAACATTGTTCCTTTGTAGTTTATGTTTATCTGGATATCAATCGGCAAATGTTTGACATGTTCTTGGTAAAACTTTCCCCATTCTTAATAAACATAATAATAAACAAATTTAAATAATCTTCCCTCGTATAATTTAACCGCTCCGGCATAATGTTTATCAATAATTGTCAAATTACAAAAAAGAGTAACATTTCTGTAGGCCTCTATTGCTCTATTTTGTCGCGTTTCGCAGTCTTGGCCAACTAATAACAAAACTTAATAACCGTATACCGTTTTTACAGTACAAAAATGTTAATATTTCCAAAACTAAAAATTTTCCGAATATAAAACCTTATTCAAAGTCACCCTTATTATTAATCCCATATAAGATAAAGTTATAAAAATAGGGGGTTTCAATTATAGAAAATAGACTTTTAACGATTTTTTCAAGTTAATATTTAATATTAGTTTTTGATCACTCTGTATTTATTTATTATCAAAATATCAACACAGCCTACTAAACTAGTTCCCCTTCTAAGAAAAAACCAACCACAATTAAATAATAAAGGCTTTCATAGGACAAATTGATAGTTACGTTTAGGCCTGTAATCGCCATTTTGGACATAATATTTAAAATATGTCAAAAATATGTAGATAATTTTGCGCCGAATCTAAAATGAAGTAACAGATGGGATGTTCCATTTAAAATAAGCAAGAAGAAATCAATTTCCGATATAATCTGAAGTGGCACCATCTTAAAAATTTGTATTGTAGCCGACTTGCCCATATCGACTTTAGTAAATTGCCAAATTTTGAAAATTTTCACGGTCACATCTGACACAATTTTTACAGATTTAATGCCAGTCAATCATAAGAACAGAGCAAGTTTCCAAAGAACTTAGAATTTTTTGTTCCGTCTTGTTTTAACCTTATGCTTTAAATTAAACCATAAAGTAAAAGCACGACTCTAGTGGGTTATTTAAACCACTGGGCAGCAATACGTGTAGACCTGTAGTAACATATATTGATCCGTTAAGAACTTATGAAAAAAACACTTAAAGATGTCGAATTTTAAAACGTTTTATTTACACCACACTATCATGAATTAAAATAACCCACAATTTTTTATTTTGTAAACTACAAGAAACACGCCAATAAGCACTACAACTACAAGAAACATGACACCATTTAAAATGACTAAGTTCTCTGTGAGGTCATTCATAAGTACCTTGTCTTCTTTCAAATAACTTCGCTTCTATTTCTTATTTGTTGGTTCAATGTAAAACCAAACAGCCAATATAACTATCAATACTAGGAATCCTAGAGAAAAAATGATGAATCCTATTACAACGTTTTCCTTGGCTTGTTCTTGTTTTTCCTCATCATCTAAAGAAGTTGACGCGTTAGCGCAAGTATTCATATCATTTTATTTTCGGTGCTTAAATTAAGTTTTTAAAAAACTTTAACAAGTCATTATTTGTCAAAAAGAAATGTCATAACTACAAAATCATTTGTTGCGAGGAGTATTAAATATCTGTGATCTGGTACCTATTACCATAAAAAATGGCTTTAAAACTAGCAAGCCGTATTTCAAGGAACAGCGTCTTATTCATTTGAACTATTGTACAGCGGAGCCAACGAATGGATGAAGTGGATTTATGTGTTTTAAGTAAAATTTATCATGACATTATATTAACTACATATATTATATAGTTACCTATTATTCATATTTTAAGAATATTTGGGAATCTACAGGGTGTGCCAAAAATTTAAAACAGAATAAAATTTTATCAATAAAATGCCTCGAATACAAATCATTCTTTATCGAATTATCATATAATTTTCGAACTTAACTTCATGATTTTTAAGATATTTGGGTTTAAGAAGAAAAGGTCATATTCTCAAACATCCAATTTTAATTTTGCGAGAAATATATTCAAATGTATTACCTATTAAGCAACACCAAGGCTACGTAAGGACTATTTCTGCTAAAGATTTGCAATAACAAAGGTATGTAAAGGCTATTTCTACCAAACATTTCACTATGTCCTATATATATTTCTAATTCTTAAGGTAGTTTTTGTATCATTTTGATTTTTTTAGTTTTTACTATATATTTTGCTGCATTTCTCTTTTATAATCATAAGAGACATGGAAAAAGCAATATAAAATAAACTTTTATAAAATGTCAATATGACAACCACAGCCGCTTGTTCTGATTTCCACATTAGTCAAAATATATATATATATATATATATATATATATATATATATATATATATATATATATATACAGGGTGATTCAAAAATCGATCACGAAACTTAAGGGGGTGATTCTACTTGACAAAATAAGGGTAGAGCTTCATATAATTTTTTTTCAAAATGTCATTCGTTTTCGAGTTACAAGCCGTCCAAGTTCAAGTTTTTATTTTTTGTTTTTTGAATTACTCGCTTACAGGAAAACCGATTTGACTAATATTTGAAAGATAGGCTAAGTCTTCTGCGCTTCATCATTTTAGTAACAATTCACATTGATTGTTTGCCGCTAGAGGGCACTTTACCTACATTGAAAATTGTTTTTTTGTCATAATTTTTTAGTGTTGACAGCTACAGTAGTTTTTGGCATAATTTCTGAAAGACTGATGTCAGGCCTTTAAAAAAGGTGCTCTTTATTTACATCGCTAAACCCAACGGTTTAGACGTAAATCACCCTTAAAAATTAAGTGGTAAATTTACTTTTCTCATTTCATTACCACCAGCTACCAGGTAAATAGCTATCAAAGTATACTAGAGGTGTCAGTTTAACATCAAATAAATTCGCTTTTTAAACTATTTAATTTATAATCTTAAAATAACTAATAATGGCTAATCACCAATATTCAAATATCGAATATTGTGATATCCATTTTTGTTATGGAAAAGCAAATGGTAATGCAGAGTTGGCAAGAAGATATTATATGGAGAGTTATCCGGAAAGAAATATCCCTCATGCTCAAACATTTTCCAGTGTGCACAGGAGGCTTGCGGAATGTGGTTCCTTTAAAAGTTATAATGGAAATAGGGGAAGACCTAGAACTGCTAGAAACGTGCAACAAGAAGAAAGAGTGCTTGAAATTATTGAAGATAATCCAGGTATTAGTACTAGAAAAATTGGGAATGAAGTGCGGCTCTGTCAGGCTAGTTCATGGAGGATACTAAGAGAAGAACAACTCTACCCGTTTCATTCAAAAAAGGTGCAGGCTCTTTATGACGATGATCGGCCGAGACGGTTGGAAATGTGCAATCAGATCCTAGCTAAGTATGAACACGATAATCGATTAATTGGCGTCATATTATTCACTGACGAAGCTGGTTTCACTCGTGATGGCATAACAAATCTACACAACATCCACACATATGCTTACGAGAACCCAAACAATGTGGTAGAAACGAAACATCAGCGTAGATTTTCACTAAATGTGTGGGCAGGGATAATAGGAGATTACCTTATTGGTCCTCATTTCTTTGATGGCCCATTAACTGGTGACGTATACTTAGATTTTATCCAAAATCGTCTCCCATTGTATCTGGAAGATGTGCCATTGGAAGTAAGGGCCAACATGTGGATCCTCCAAGACGGAGCTCAGCCCCACTTTAGTATACGTGTCCGACAGTATTTGAATGCAACGTATCCTGAGCGATGGATAGGACGAAGTGGACCATTGGCATGGGCAGCGAGGTCACCAGACCTTAATCCTATGGATTTTTTCTTTTGGGGTCATTTGAAACAATTGGTGTACGATATTCCAGTAATCAACGTCGAGGATCTTCGCTTCAGGATAATCGAAAAGTGCCAAATTATTAAAGAAACACCAGAAATTTTTCATCGAGTTAGGCGACATTTTTTGAAGAGTGTTAGGAAATGTATTGAAGAAAATGGGGGACATTTTGAGAATCTTTTTTAGTTTGTTTAGTACTGTTTCATTAATTTTTATCAATTAAATGTATATCGCAATAATCCATAATATGAATATTTACTGATTAGCCATTATTAGTTATTTTAAGATTATAAATTAAATAGTTTAAAAAGCGAATTTATTTGATGTTAAACTGACAGCTCTAGTATACTTTGATAGCTATTTACCTGGTAGCTGGTGGTAATGAAATGAGAAAAGTAAATTTACCACTTAATTTTTAAGGGTGATTTACGTCTAAACCGTTGGGTTTAGCGATGTAAATAAAGAGCACCTTTTTTAAAGGCCTGGCATCAGTCTTTCAGAAATTATGCCAAAAACTACTGTAGCTGTCAACACTAAAAAATTATGACAAAAAAATAATTTTCAATGTAGGTAAAGTGCCCTCTAGCGGCAAACAATCAATGTGAGTTGTTACTAAAATGATGAAGCGCAGAAGACTTAGCCTATCTTTCAAATATTAGTCAAATCGGTTTTCCTGTAAGCGAGTAATTCAAAAAACAAAAAATAAAAACTTGAACTTGGACGGCTTGTAACTCGAAAACGAATGACATTTTGAAAAAAAATTATATGAAGCTCTACCCTTATTTTGTCAAGTAGAATCACCCCCTTAAGTTTCGTGATCGATTTTTGAATCACCCTGTATATATATATATATATATATATATATATATATATATATATATATATTTCTTTCTTTTTTCTTGGGCTTTCGGTTAGGTCAGTGGAAATAAAATAATTTATTTCCTCATAGATGTTTTTTTTTCATAAACATTTCGACCTTATTATTGGTCTTCATCAGTGTTTTCTACAAACAATTTTCGAAATACTCAGCAATTGTTTTACATGAAAATTAAAATACTACAAATACACAAAATATTAAAAGTTTTTCATAAAAATCGTCACATTTTTAAAATTATTTACAAATAAAAATACTCAAAGTAAAGGGTGTTTTTTATAGAAGTATAGAACTTTTAAATGGAATAAAACAAAGATGAATTTTTTAAATTGACATGAAATTTAGTTTATTCGAAAGATAACCTCCTGGCATTATAATTTAAATATGAGTTCTGGCATATGACCGCCACGGCTGGCTCGGACGTAGTCTAATCTGGAGGTCCAATTTTCGATGACTTTTTCCAACATTTGTGGCCGTATATCGGCAATAACGCGGCGAATGTTGCCCTCCAAGTGATCAATCATTTCGGGCTTATCGGCGTAGACTAGCGACTTCACATATCCCCCCAGAAAATAGTCTAGCGGCGTTAAGTCGCACAATCTTGGAGGCCAATTCACTGGTCCGAAACGTGAAACTATGCGGTTACCAAACGTTTCCTTCAATAAATCAATTGTGGCACGAGCTGTGTGACATGTTGCGCCGTCATGTTGAAACCACAGCTCCTGCACATCATGATTGTTCAATTGATGAACGAAAAAGTCAGTAATCATGGCTCTATAGCGGTCACCATTGACTGTAACGTTCTGACCAGCATCGTTTTTTAAGAAGTACGGACCAATGATTCCACCAGCCCATAAAGCACACCAAACAGTCAGTTTTTCTGGATGTAACGGCATCTCAACATACACTTGAGGATTATCATCACTCCAAAGACGGCAGTTTTGTTTATTGACGTATCCATTCAAACACAAAAAGTGAGCTTCATCGCTAAATAAAATTCGCTTATGAAAATCGGAATCAACGGCAATCTAGTTTTGGGCCCATTCACCGAATCTACGTCTTGCTAGGTGATCGTGTGGCTTCAATTCTTACACGAGTTGGATTTTGTAAGCACGCAAACCAAGATCTTTCCGCAAAATCTTCCATAAAGTGAATGGACACATATCCAATTCCTGTGCACGATGGCGGATAGACTGATTCGGGTCTTCCTCTACGCTACGCTCTACAGCAGCAATGACTTCTTCTGTACGCACTGTACGAGGTCTCCGTGGATGCGTATTATCATTTAGAGTAAATGTGGTGCGAAAACGTTCCATAGTTAATCGAATTAATTGCTCTGATGGACGATTATGTTGACCGTAAAATGGATGTAGTGCGCGATACGTATTTTGAACAGAACCATAATTTTCAAAATAAATTTGCACAATTTGGAAGCGTTGTTCAGGCGTCAGTCTATTCATGTTGAAATGCCAAACCAAACTAAACATAAATCACTTGACAGCTGACAAAATGGCCGCCAGTTAAAAAAGTGTTGCCAACTTAAAGTTCTATACCTCTCTAAAAAACACCCTTTATAATATGTTTAACATGTATTATTTTAATAAGACTAGGAATATTTACGCTCAGTATGTAGATAAATCTATTTTTGACGGTGTTTGTGTGTGTGTATTTACATTTTTTATAGTTCTTTGTTATTTTACGGGGGCGTGTAGAAACGATTTTTTTTAAATCTAAAATATTAAAATATATTTAACGGAAATTTTTTATGGTTCTATGAAAAGCAAACCACCATATATATATATATATATATATATATATATATATATATATATATATATATATATATATATATATATTTCTTTTTTCTTAATATATATATATATATATATATATTTCTTTTTTCTTAATATCTCAAAAACATAACAAACCAGAACCACTAGGAATTATTTGATTGATTCTGTACTTAAAATTTTACAATTTAGAGTTTCGCCATTTAACAGATACTTTTGGGAATCGTTGGATAGATAGAGGCGGACCTGTTTTATGGCCACCAAGATCTCCTGACCTAAATTAATTGGATTTATTTTTTTTTTTGGGGGGGGGGAGAATTTTCTTTTTATTTATCTCCAGTAAACACCTGGGAAGAGTTTCATGAAAGCATAATATTATTTTGAATACAGCAAGAAAAATCCGCAGAATAAGAAAGTGAATAGAAATGCAAGGCACCCATTTTGAACATCTGCGTAATTAAACACAAAAAAGATGTACTTAATATTTTGTACAATTCTGAAATTATTTTAGTGATTTCCAAGGAAATTATTGAGTTGCGGTATCGAATGCGCGTCCACGTTTAAAATATTTTGCGCTTGCCGTGTAATGTCGTATGTAGTCCATATGCCTACAGAAATTAATATTTTATCATTTGATATTTAGTTATACAAAAAGTTATTAATAATTTAGTTCTTTTATGTTGGCCGAATTTTAAGCAAACACAGATTGTTGTGGTAAGGTCTCGTCAAAACCTCCCGACTAGTATGGATACCGTCACCGACTCACCAAATTATTTTTAATGAGGAATGATAATAAAATGGATATAATTAAATTTTGGATTAATTTGCAAAAACAGTTTATGACTGAACGTTAAATGTATAATTATAAAAAGTATAGGTAAGTGGTGTTTTACAAGTTAAAACCAGAATATCGATTACTAAATTTATGCTTAACTATCGTATTATGTACATAAGAGTCCCGACA
Source organism: Diaprepes abbreviatus (assembly GCA_034092305.1). Lineage (NCBI taxonomy): Eukaryota > Metazoa > Arthropoda > Insecta > Coleoptera > Curculionidae > Diaprepes > Diaprepes abbreviatus. Next base: position 27,506,806 of record JASJET010000122.1, on the reverse strand, counting down.
AGTAAAAGCATTTCGTGGCCGCATTAAATCGTGATTCGGCTCTGGATGACCAAAAAATACAAATTTTTGTTTTTCACCTTTTTGCCGGAAAACTGAGGGGTTTTTAAATTAGGTTTATTTTTTCAGATTTACCCTATACAGGGGGCGTTTCTAAAATAGTGGTAGATATTTTTCACTAAAGCTTAGTAAGTTGTTTTAAAGAAAAGCGAATTGTATCAGATTCATTTCTTCGCGACACGTTTCGTAATCTTAGGTCTAGGGATTCTTCAGTCCGTGTAAATTTTGTTTAATGTTGATAATGGTTTAACACACGAACATAGATATATAAGAAGAATATTAGAGCATGGGCGCTTAAGTTGGTGTATAAAAACACCCGAAAAGTCTATGTTAGTTATTTACCTAAATACTGTCATCACAATAGCTCGAATTTTGGCTGCCTTATGCACTGAAGTTTCTGAGAGCCCTTTCTTTATAAACTTTTTACTTCAGGTCTCGTAATCAAAGAACCTTGTTCTTTAATTGTTTTTATAAAGGAGGAAATCATCAAGATTTAATTAACGCCTTTTGTTTCTCAGTTACAGTCTTCGAAAATTTGCTGCCTTCAGCTAGTTTGGTGTACGTGCTAGGCTTACATGGGGAACATTAGCAAATTTCCACAGCACCATGTCGAAGTGTCGTAGATGAACTTTCTGAACGATACGCATAACCAATATTTATGTTGTTTTAAGTTATGTAGTCCAGAAGTTCTAGACGTTCACGCAATGCCTTCTATAAGATCGGCGATGTTGTCGTAATCTAGATGTTTTGATATCTGTTCGTGAAGATAACTGATACAAAGATCACGAGAAAGATGATGTGAATTTTAGAAGTTCTGATAATGGATTTTTGAGTGAGATCTATAACTTCGAAAAGGCAGAGGTCCACATAAGGATTGATTTTACCTTCTTTATTGAAATCTAAAACAATTGTTTCCTTGACCTAGAAAAGTCAATTTACTAGAACGAATTTTGGTAGCTTGTAACTAGTGAGACAATGCAATGGCTGGTCTGATGAGATTCTTATCTAATTTAAAAAGTTTTCAAAAAATCTTGTGTAAACTTAGCTAAAATCGTATTTCAACTTCAAAGAGCTTTTCTCTGGAGAAGCGTCTTCATAAGATCACTGCTGCTTGACAAGGAAAAAACTCTTTTAACTGTAAATCAGTAGATCTATTCTACTGAGGACTATTCGGATGATCTTTTGGAGAGACTTATCTTTTGATAAAGTTATTTGAGAAATTTTTTGTTCAAAATCTAATAAAGAAATAACTCTGCAAAATTGCAGAATTATTAGTCTTCCAATTTTGTTGGACTCTTTTTTTCTTTTAGACGTGCGAATTTTGACTAATTAATTGATTTTATATATTAAAATGTAATTTAGCGCATTAATTATATGTTCAGTTACCTATTCTTAAGTAGTTTCAGTTAATTTTCTGATTATTATTTACAATAAGGGCTAAGCTATTTATGTCGGCGGTTGCCACTCAGTATCGTATTACTATTAAAATCGGATGCTTTGAGATTCTCGAAAAATCCTATTTCCCGATATGGAGATGTTAAACTATGTATTTACCGGCAGTATTATTTTTTCGCAAAACATAAGTTTTGCGAAAAAATAATACTGCCGGTATTTGGTTCTCAAAAAAACAAGTTTTTATTCCTAATTTGTTCCTTTGGAGTTTTATTTTAATTAATTTATATTATTTTTGTTACAGATACAGCTGCAGTTTGCAAAATTTGAATTAGACCATCCCAATGACTGTGATTTAAATTTTGTGGAAGTGTTTTCAAACGACACAATAAATTCTAAAAAAAAGTTCTGTGGTTCAATTGCGGATACAATGTTATCGGATAATAATCATAATGTGTTAATAGTGCGATTTTATGCCGAGAATTTGGGAAATAAGACTACATTTTTGGCTAATTTTACTGCCTTTAGGGAGTATACCAAAGGTAAGTGTAGTTGCAGTGAAACCCTATATATTATAAGATATTTATATTGACCAGGAATTCCAAATTGCATTTATTAGTATATCCAGTCGAGAAATTTACAAATATTTGATTCCACTTATCTGAGAAATTTTTTGTAAGGTTAGGGTATAGAATGCAAAAAAAAAATAGATTTACGCAATATTATAAATCTTAAATAAGGTCTATAGCACGGCGGAGTTAGCCTCATATGAGGTGATTTTCAAATTTATTGTTAGTAGACTTCTGATTATGTAGAAACTTTCAGATTGATAATGGTAATTATATAGTATCTTATGTCTCATTTTCTTTTTTGAGGAAAATTTTTTATTTAACAATTAAGAGTTCTTTCGAGTTCTAGGAAAAACTCTTATTTTTCAGTAAAAAAGTTTCAAACAAAAGTTGTGCACTAAAATGGCTGTTTTTTCAATTATTTATAAACAACAGAAAAATATATTATATTAACTTTATACTGCAACTGAAGGAGTCTCTTGTTGCACAAATCAAAATTTCAAGTAAAAATATTAAATTGTTCTTTGCACAGTAAATTTGTTTATAACAGTTTTTGTTCTTTTTTATTGTTTATTCTCCGCCATCTAGAGGTCATACAGCGGTTTACGGGTACGCAAATGAAAGATCCAGATTTATACTAACAATAACAAAAAAGAACCAAAGAATTGTTGATCTTCAATTGTTGAAACAGATAAGCAAAACTTGGGTTAATTTTTCATTATAAACAAATAGAATAAATCTTCGACAATTGTTTATATCGAAATGCCGATAAGGGGACGCGACAGCTGAGATTTTGACGCACATTTTGAAAAAAAAATTGTATATGATCACTAGAAGCTGAGATAGAGCTCTTTTTTAAAAAAAAATCGCTTCGGAATTGTTTTCTAACATTAAGGGATTATTTAAGTGGGAATTCATAGGCAGAGGGTTAAACTATTGTATGCAGCAGTTTTCAACTCAATTATTTCAAAATTGTTGATGTGGCAATGGTTTAAATTTGAACCTACTTCGAAGTGAGCAAGCAAGCGATGAGTTGAGGGGGGCGTTCTTTCAGCCTGCGGCGTGCGAAAAAAAAAACGTGACTCGGACGCTTCCAATTCAAACAAAGAATGATATGTTTTTGTAATCAAATTATTGTTAAACATAGCAATAAACATATTATTGCATTTTTATACATTTTATGCATAATTATAATTTTACCGTACTTACGTGCTTTTCAAATTGCGAAAAAATTGTTACAATGATCAACAGTATAATATTAATTAGGAATATTAAAAACTAGATTGATTTTAATTCACCATTAATATTTATCGAGATATAGCATGAAACAAATAGCAACATTTGTTGATAGCATATTATTTTTCGAGATGCAGAATAAACTACATTTGACGATTATATTGTAAGCGATTATCCAATCGAGAATTATTATTATATTACTTTCAAAGACGATGAAAGTAATAGGGGAAAATTATGATTATACTAACAATGATGATATTGATGATGATGATAATTATGTCAATGATTAGAGTGATGTCGATGATGAAAGTAATAATGATGATGACGATAAGACTGATAATGATGATGATAATTGTAATAATAATATTGAAACCGACAAGGGTTTCGAAAATGACTGTTTATCGAGGTCTAAGAAACGGAGAATGAAATAAATATTTTATATAGACTTAAGCAAAAAATATGTATGTTGGCAAAAAATTTTGTATGTGGAAAATATTCGTCCAATAAAATAAACAACATAGTTCACATGCCTTTTTCTTGTACAACCAATAATTTGGCAGCAAATGTTTCATGCTATAACACCATAAATATTAATGGTACATTAAAAATCGATCTGATTTTCAATATTTCTAATTAGTAGTATAAAGTTGACCACTGTAACATTTTTTTGGCAATTTGAAAAGCACGTGCAACAATTTGTTTATTGGTATGTTTAACAATAATTTGATTGCAAAAACATATCATACATTGTTCATATCTCATTAAAAAACGCCAGATTAAAAAAAAAATAAAGATTCATCGACCAATATTCGCCGAGATAATCCAAATTTTTTCGGCGAAACGAATGTGAAGCGTCCGAGCCATATTTTTTTCCGCGCGCCGCAGGCTGAAAGAACGCCCTCCTCCACTGTTCGCTTTCTGACTCTTGGAGTAGGTGCAACTTTAAACTATTGCAACATCAACAATTTTGAAATACTTCAGCGGAAAACTGCTGCATACAATAGTCTAGCCATCTCCCTATGAGTTTCTACTTAGATTATCCCTTAATAATAAACAACGCAGCAGCTTCTAGTGCTCGTACAGAGTTTTTTTTTCAAAATACGCACCAAAATCTCACCTATCACATCAACTTATCAGCATTTCGATATTAACAATTATCGAAGAGTTATTCTATTTGTTTATAACGAAAAAACCAACCACAACTTTATTTGTTTCAACAATTTAAAATCAACAATCAATTTGGTTCTTTTTTGTTATTGTTAGTATAAGTCTCGAGCTTTCATTTGCGCACCCGCAGATCACTGTACGATCTCCAAATCACTGAGAATAAACATTAAAAAAAAACATAAAATGTTATAAACAAATTCTTTATGCAAAAAGCTATTGAGTATTTTTACTGGGAATTTTGCATACCTATTGCATGCCACAAGAGGCCCCTTTCAGTGTAGTATAAAGTTAACGCAATATATTTTCTTATTGTTTATTAACAATTGAAAGAACAGCCATTTTAGAAATTTTTTTTGCAACAACTGACAAACAAATTATACGATTTGGATGAGCTTTAGCTCGTTTTATAGGTATTTTCATGCGCACAACTTTTGTTTGAAACTTTTTTACTAAAAAACAATAACCTTTCTTAGAACTGTTTTTTCATATCTTAATTGTTAAATAAAAAATTTTGACCAAAAAAAATGAGACATAAAATACTACATAATTACTATTATCATTCTAAAGGTTTCTATGTAGTCAGAAGCAGGGGCGGATCCAGCCTCTCTCTTTGGGAGGGGGGGCGGTGACATCACAAAAGTACATTATGACAAGCGAAAGCAAGTTGTCGACGGGGGGGGGGGGGGACAGACACCGGAGACATTCCCATTTCTCGTGTAAATGGCAGGGTCGTGCCTATTTTTCTGAATTTGAAGCTCTTGGAGAGGAGGGGATGCCAGCAACATACACATTCCTAGTATAAGAGGCAGAATCGGATCTCTTTTCCTGAACTCAAAGCTATTGGGGGCGGCTATCGCGAGAAAAACAAGTTGTCAACGGGGAGGGAGTGTCAGCAGCATACACATTCCTAATATAAAAGGCAGAATCGGTTCCATTTTCCTGAACTCAGAGCTCTTGGGAGGGGGGGGGGCGATCGCAAGCATACACATTCCTATACTCTATTCAACAACTAGAGAGAGTAATAAACCTGTTACCGAAATCCCCAACGTACTTGCTCCAATACCGCAGGTAACGGAGGACTGCCGTAAATCTAATTATATTTAAATATTATAAGCTTTTATAAATTTACTGCAATAATAAAATTTCTGATAGTTCATTTTTATTTCTGTCAGTGAAAAAAGTACACCTTACAGTGTGTCCTTAGTGATTTATCTTGTTTGTGCTTGTTTTTATATATTATTTGAGATTAGTAAGATACCAAAAAAATATTGCCTCCACTTCTATATTTATTCCAAAATCGTTAAACCAAGACATTTTTCCTCAATGAAAAATTTATTATGATGAATGCTTATGATGCCCTAAGAAATCAACATCTAGATAATAATGTAAAAAGCTCTGTTGAGATGTGTTCCAACATGACAGGAAAATCTACTATGTACCGAATACTGAAGGAGAAAAAACGACTGGAATGTTTCGTACTCCCCCATTCGATCACAGGCAGATGAAAAACCTCGTTGGAAGAAGAGATGAAAACTGCAATAAAAGGAGTTGTACATACATTTTATTATGAGAAGCAGATCCCATCCGTCAACAAAATTCTTACTAAAATCAATGAAGATCGGGATTTACCTGAAATTAAAAGAACTGAGCTCAGGAAATTGCTCAGAGAACTTAATTTTTGATGGAAAAAACCAGATAGGAAATCTGTTCTTATAGATCGTCCGGAAACTGTTCGCTGGAGAAGGAAATATCTCTCTCAAGTAAAAGGCAGAGTTGCTTGAAATAATACATTGTACAAAATTAGTAATTTAACTGAACTTTTGAAATATTTTTTTGAACAACGTTACTGCGGAAAATTGGGAAAAATCAATATAATAAAAGAATAAAACAAAATGTGGAAACTCAATTAATTGAGCAACAATAGCTTCACTGAATTTGATTACGAATTAGATATGTAATGTTTACCAGTGTAAACACAATTTGTTTTTGTTGTATTTTATTGTTTAATGTTGTTTATATGTTTTTTTTATTTTTTTTATATATTTTTATTTTAGTGTGTCCCATTCTTTAATTTTATATATGTTTAATTCCAATTAGCCATAATTTCTCTATTATTTTTTTATTATAGTTGTGTCTTTTTGTTAAGCGTGTAGATTAACACGTTTATTTTATTTTTTTAAGCCTATCGGATATTTCATATAATAAAGGAAATTAAATTAAGATGCCAGTGCAATAGAAATAAAAATAAGTAGGTCTAATTTTAACTGTAATATATAAAAATTAATTTTGAAAGAATAAGGCTACGTTTTAGTCTGAATGTGCCTAAAACGGTTTTTATGCCAAAATTAAAAATAATAAAGATACAGTTGTGATTTGTGTTAAATATGTCAAAATTATCTGTATTTTGTACTGTATGTGTATTATTAAGAAATCATAAGAAATAAAATAATAATATAAAAACTTTTTATCTTAAATTTATTGCCGAAATAATATTCTATGCCATAAATACTTAGTGATAAAATAAACCTCTTTCTGACGCCTATGACAAGGATTAAAATCCTTTTTAACACTTCCAAATGTCTATTGTTATCCAACCCAAATAGTCCATTATTATAGACCGGTATTTTTGATTATATATGGGAAATATATATATATATATATATATATATATATATATATATATATATATATATATATATATATAACAGATTTTGCCAAAGACACCGAACTAAAGAACACAGGTAGTTTGCGAAGAAAAAAGGGTAAAAAATGATTTATTACTCTCTCTAGTCTTTGAATTAACTATAATATAAGAGGTAAAATCGGGTATATTTTCCTAAACTCAAAGCTCTTGGGGGAGGGGGCGATCTCCCCCCACCGCCCCCCCCCCTTGGATCCGCGCCTGGTCAGAAGTCTAGTTACAATAATTTTTTTCCAGATGCTAATTCCGTTTGCCTACTAACTAAAAAGTTGTATACGAGAATATTAAAGTGAAAGACTCAAAGCTGTTACGGCGTAGAAGATGATCCACACCCCTAACAGCCATTAACATCAATTGATCACACGTTATACAAGTAAATGCTATAGTATTTCGATTAAAGAGCTAGAACTCAGTGTCTTGTGATTTTAATCTAACAGTTGCAACCAGTGACCACAAATTTTTGAAATGCATCATGACCGACGATGAGATATCGTTATACGACATATACACATAGCAACAATCTAACTAAAACAACGTTTAGAAATAAAAAATCACTGAATCATTTTTATGTTTGTATGTGATTTAAGTTTAAATAAAGTTTATTACAATATACAACTATTACTACAGCATCATTATCAAGTGAAAAGTCTTTAGTCAAGTAAAAATGTTACAATTTCAGAATATGTTACAACTAAGAGTTAACGTCATGGTCAGGGAATAAAGTCAATATCATTTAATTTTAATATAAACTTTATCAACAAACACGAGGCCAAAACGTGCAGTTCAAAACAGTACCTAATTTCATTTATCTTAAGTATATTAAATCAACCAAATCATTAAATACTTTTCTGCCACACTCATATATCCAGTTTTGGGTTGTTGTTTTAAATTTATTGAATGTTTTTATTGATCTTATTTTTTTGGGTAGCATATTGTGCAACCGTGGGTCAAAATAGTTCATATTTCGTTCTTCTTTGTCCATGAGTTTTTGGCGTAGCTGTCGGATAAGTTAATTTCATTCTTGTATTTATCTGTTGTGTCATTTCAAGAGAAATTTTGTTTTTAAATATGCAATGGCAAATCTCGAAACAATATAACTATCTCATATCCAACAACTTGCACTCCTGGAAAAGGTTTTCAGTCGGAAAAAGTCTGCTGCCACCATGCGTGATTTTTATGAAACATTTTTGTACAGTATTTAAGTATTTTATATGGCTCTCCGAAACTCCCCCCAATGTGAGTATTCCATACTTTAGACTGTATTAAAGAAGAATATATAATTTTCATATGCTTAGGGGTGAGAAAGTCCTTAAGGTAATTAAATTTCGACAGAAAATCTCTAGTTCTTTTAACTAGGCTTCTGACTACCCCAGTTCAATTAGTTAGCAATTATGATCCTAAAGTATTTGATATTTGCCGCGCCTGGAATCTCACCTTCCTCAATCTTCGAGTTTCCCAACTGTGGTAAATTATTTTTATAAATGGAAAAGGGAACATATTTTGTTTTTTCAATACTTAAGATTAACCTATTAAAACTAAACTAATCTTTCAATAAAGCAATGTCCTCTTCCATTCTTGATTTAAGATCCTACCTAGTCCCTGCCCTGCAAAAACAGCCGGCGTCATCAGCGAAACCAACAAGTTTTCCATTCAGCTCCAATTGAAACAGATCTTTCACATAAATTATAAATAGCAATGGGCCTAAAACAGTTCCCTGAGGGACTGGTCTCTCTTCACTTGCAACACTGTCAATCTCCACTCTTTGTTTTCTTTTTAATAAATAACTTAATATAATGTAAATTTTACCTCTTAAACCGTAACTCTCGAGTTTTTCTAGAAATATTTTGTGACAGACAGTGTCAAAAGCTTCGCAGAGATCCACAAACAGACACATTGATGGTTGACTTTCATCGAGAGCATTCTGGATCTGGGTAATCAAAACTGAATTGCGTCCTGAGTTCATCTCCCCCTTCTAAAACCAAACTAAGACTCAAACAAGACCTTATACTTCTCCAGAAACTCAACAATCCTCTTTTTTTTAATTTTTTCTACAATTTTTGAAAAGATCGATAAAAGTGACTCTGGTTTGTAGTTTATTATTTGATATTTATCTCCACTTTTAAATAATGGCTTAATTGTTTCATTTTTCAAGCAATCAGGAAAAATTTCGGTCTTAAAGTACCTGTTGATTAAAAAAGTTAATACTGGGGAAATTTGTGAAGCTTTTTCTTTAAGTGTTTCACTTCTAATACAGTCCCAACCAGGCGATTTTTTGTTTTTAAAAGAACTTACTATTTGTTTTATCTCTATCTATCTCTCTGCCAATTGTCGACATGGAAGCTGAGGGAAAAGCAAGGACCAAAAAGAGAACTTCAAAGCAAGCGAAAAGTCATGCTCTCTACTTTCCTCGATTATCAAGGCGTGGTTTCAAAAGAATTCATTCCGGAGGATCAAACGATTATTTATAAACATTATTTAGCTGTTATACCCAAGACACTTATTTTTCTGTAGCTGTATAATTAAATAAAAAGCAATGTATTTTTAGTGAAATTTATTTGTTACTTTTATAATTATATATCTTATTCTCAAGACAATAATACACATGTTATGAACGTATAACATTCAAAATGTAAAAATTCAACTTTTTCACACAATGTTTTCAAGAGTAATTACGTTTTGACTTTCAGACAAAAATACACGACCGTAAAACATTTGTCAAAATGGAAACACTAAAGCTTGTCAGGATTAAAATTTAATTTCACCTACAACAAATTGAATTTCAACTTTTTATTCACTATTGCGGTTAAATATACCAACGCGCGCTCGGTACTATTTTCCGAACTATTGTTTTCAAATTTAAATTGGCTGTTATCGAAATGCCTTGGCAATTTGAAATTGAATCTCTAATATTAAATGTATTTTACCGGTATATTATTTATAAATTCCAAATAATATTAGATTTCACGGAAGCGATTTGTTTTTAGGAATAAAAATAATTTTTAGTATTTTTAGTTTGGTTGTTTGTTTTTGAAATAATACGTTAAGGAAGGAATATGTGCCACTGAATCACAGGGATAAATATAACTCGAGGCATTAACTAAGTTTTAGCAGTCTGCAAGAAAAGTATATTTATTAATAACACATGCCAACAAATTTAGATATCCCAACTCTAAAATTGTCCTTCGTGTCAAGATTTTGAGATAGTCCAATCTAAAAGTAACAAAATGGTCATACAGTAGAATTTGAATATCTCAAAGACTAAAAGTAATAGAGCATATTAGTGAGCTAATTCGAATTCTTCGATAAAATCAATAACAATCAATTGTAAATCCTAGGAAAGGATTTTGGGCATATAATCTGAATACAAGGTGTCCGGTAAATACCTCCTTATTTCTTAAGAACATATAGGGGAAGTCAAAATAACCCTTCTTTGTCATTAAAGGCATTAAAGGTGTACCCAGCGATTTACCTTTTCGGCTCTAAATTTTGAATCGACTTGTAAAATTTAATAAAATTTTAATATTTTATAGAGGCCATAAAGAGTAATTAAACCATACCACAGTAGATGTTTTAGATCATCAGAGGAACGGACTTGCAGCCCAATTTCGATAAAACTGGCGGTATTGGAAAGATTTCGTCCAGAAACCTGTCAAAGAGTTGATCGGAGCTCAATTAATTTACAATGTTATTAAAATGCAAAAATACTGGAAACGTTCAAATGTTATTTTGGCAAATGTTCATTATGGGCTCCACGAACTTCAATACATTTTCTTATTCTTCGACTATTTTCCCACTTCACTGCAAATAATATTCCGGCATTATTACGGATTTCGTTAGGATGCTGTGCTTTTCTCGCTAGTAGTTCTGCTCCAGTATTTACTGGTGTTGAATAAACTAATTTTTTAGATTTCCTCAGAAGTCAAAGTCTCAGGGATTTAGGCCTGAAGACCTTGGTGGCCAATCCATCGAGGGCCAAAAACATTAGTTAAGTGTTAACGTACTACAGGGGCGGATCCAGCCTCTCTCTTTGGGGGGGGGTGATGTCACAAAAGTACAGTATGGCAAGCGAAAGCAAGTTGTCGACGGGGGGGGGGGGGGGGTGAGGATGCGAGCAACATACACATTCCTGGTATAAAAAGTAGAATCGGTTCTATTTTCCTGAACTCAAAGCTCTTGGGAAGGGGAGGGGCGATCGCAAGCATACACATTCCTATACTCTATTCAAGAACTAGAGAGCGTAATAAAACTGTCACCAACACCTCCAACGTACCTGCCCAGCACCGCAGGTAACTGAGAACTGCCGTAAATCTAGTTATATTAATTATATTTAAATATTATTTTATAAATTTACTGCAACAGTAAAATTTCTGATAGTTCAATTTAATTTCCGTCAGTGAGCAAAGTACACCTTACAGTGTAGCCTTAGTGATTTATCTTGTTTGTGCTTGTTTTCATATATTACTTGAGATTAGTGAGATAACCAAAAGGTATGGCTTCCATATCCATATTTATTCCAAAATCGTTAAACCAGGGGATTTTTTCCTCAACAAAAAACTTATTACGATGAATGTTTATGATGCCTTAAGACATCAATATCTAGATAATAATGTTAAAAGCTGTGTTAACATTTGTTACAACATGACAGTAGTTGGAAAATCTACTATGTACCGAATACTGAGGGAGAAAAAACGACTGGAATTGTTAGTATTCCCATGCCAAATCGATCACAGGCAGACGGAAAACCTCGTTGGAAGAAAAGATATAAACTGCAATAAAATGAGTTGTACATATATTTTATTATGAGAAGCAGATCCCAACCGTTGACAAAATTCTAACTAAAATCAATGAAGATCGGGATTTTCCTGAAACTAAAAGAACTGATCTTTGGAAATTGCTCAGAGAACTTAATTTTTGCTGGAAAAAACCAGATAGGAAATTTGTTCTTGTAGATCGTTCGGAAAATGTCCGTTGGAGAAGAAAATATCTCCCTCAAGTAAAAAATACTTACAAAATTCGTAATTTAACGGATCTTTTGAAAAAATTTTTTGAATACAGTTACTGCGGAAAATTGGGAAAAATCCATATAATAAAAGAATAAAAGAAAATTTGGAAACTCGATCGGTAAGATAAAGGAACCAACTATAATTAATTTGAGTGACGATAGCTTCCCTGACTTTGATTACGAATTAGATGCTTAATGTTTACCAGCGTAAACACAATTTATTATTTCTGTAACATATAAAAATTAATTACATTTAATCCCGTTTTAGTGTTTAATTTTAATTCTGCAGATGGTTTAAGAAATAAATGAACTGAAACGTCAAATGTCCTAAAAATGTTTTTAATTAATAATGACCGATAGCCCCAAAAAATTTTAATATTATATGGACGAATTTATTTTTTTCTATATGTTTAATTTCTTGTATTTTTGACAATAGGTATTTTGTAAGTATTTAAATTATAACTTAGAATTTTTTGAGAGAAACAACTACGTTTTAATCTGAATGTGACTAAAACGGTTTCTATGCCATAATTAAAAATAATAAAAATACAATTATGATTTGTGTTAAGTATGTCAAAATTATCTATATTTTCTAATGTATGTGAATTATTAAGAAATCATAAGAAATAGAATAATATTATAAAAACTTTTTAGTTTATTACCGGAATAATATTCTATGCCATACATACTTAGTGATAAAATAAACCTCCTTCCGACGCCTATGAGAAGGATTAAAATCCTTTTTAATACTTCACATATCCAAATATCTATTTTTATCCAACCCAAATAGTCCATTATTATAGATCGGTATTTTTGATTATAAAATTTCTAACCCATTCCGATGAAAAATTATGTGTCTAACAAATATTGCCAAAGACACCGGACTAAAGAACACAGGTAGTTTGCGAAAAAAAAAAGGATAAAAAATGATTTATTACTCTAGTTCTTGAATAAACTATAGTATAAGAGGCAAAATCGGATCTATTTTCCTGAACTCAAGGCTCTTGGGGGGGGGGGGGGGCGATCGCCCCCACCCCCACCCCCTTGGATCCGCGCCTGACGTACTATGCGGTTAAAATGAGATGGAGCATTTGCATTCTTTTATCAAGGGATACGTCTTCCAATAATTTATTTATATTTTCCTGCAAAAATTGAAAGTAAATCTCACCATTAAATCTTTCTTCCAAAACAAAAGGACCTGTAAGGTTATTTCCGATGGTGCCAACCCAAGCATTTACAATAAACCTATCTTGATGTTTGTTTTGAATTATATCGTGCGGATTTTTATCAACCCAAAATTGTGAACTGTGTGAGTTTATTATGTCATCTCTTATAAAACTGGCCTCATCGGTAAACACAATAAGGTTAGAAAAATTTAGATTTAAGTTATGTTGCTGTATAAATCAGTTCAAGTATTGAAGTCTTGTTGGATAATCAGCTGCAGACACAACATGTATTTTTTCAATGTGGTATGCATGAAGTAACTGTTCTGTTAGAGTTTCATGTACAATCCATTTTGTAACATTGTTTTATGTCGCTAGCTTTCTTATTCTGTTTGAAGGGTTGTCAGCAATATCTTGCAATTTTCTTTCCTCTACATGATGGTCTCGTGCTCTCCTGGAAGGGCCCCTTACCGCCACGTCGCAGAAAAAATGACCTTGAATAAAACATGTAAAAAATTAATTTGTTAACTCTAATAATTATTTTCTAATCATCTTTTACCTGTTTCCTCTAGGCTTCGATCAACCCATTGAAAGATTTTGGAGCAATATTCGAGCTGAAAATCTATCAGCATAAAGTCTTCTTGCCTTCGAAGAATTTGACAGCGCTTCACCATAAATTTAATGCATATCAGCATACTCTGCGGGATATTCTTCCATTTTTTAAAATTATTTTTACTTGATGGCGGTTTTGACAAGTTCTGTTAATAGTAATTCGTTATGTAGGTATTAGCAATAACAATCTGATTTTGTGTTTCGCATAAAAACCAATTTATCTCGAAAACCGCCAAAATCAAAATAAATTAAGAGTACCTTTCATGAAGAGGAATTACCAAAATATTTAAAAAAAAAATCAGTTTTCAACCTTGTAAAATGACACCTGTCAAAAATTAGGTCAAATGAGTATGGCTGCAAGTCCGTCCATGACTTCTCTGAATATCTAAAACATCTACTGTAGTATGATTTAATGAGTCTCTATGGGCTCCATAAAATATTAAAATTTCATTAAAATATACAAGTCGGTTCAAAACTTAGAGCCGTTATGGTAAATTGTTGGGTACCCCTTTAAGGCTCTGTATCTCCGTTAAGGGGCACTTTAGGATTTTTTTGCCGTGACAAAGTAGGGTTATTTTGACCTCCCCTGCATGCTCCCGAGAAAATAGGAGATACTTACCGGACACTCTATATACAGGATGTCTCTAAAAGATCCGAAGAAAATACTAGAACCAATTTCTGACGCTTAAATATGTTACCTTAATCCAAAAATTTCTCATATATGGGACGTCAAAGTTATAATTTTTTTAAAACTTTTTCGTAAATATTTTTCTTAATAATAGCTTGAATTGCACTAAATTTGGTATTTTGGGTTTTTTAGCAACAACAGCACATCGCCTTTATCTAAAATTTTACAACTTTTCTGTCCTTAAATGTCTTATTACATAACAAGACTCGTCGCTGCCTCTTTCACACTTTATCCAGACTTACAACTGACCACCAAACAATGAAAGGTGTATTCTAGAAACAGGTAGTTTTGTTCCTGTCACTATTAATTATGAACGGAATCTTAATACTAGGATATCGAAAATTGAGAAGGAAATTTTAGAATGAGTTAAAGAACATCCGTGTCTGTGCACCTTATACTTAGGGGAAGATGCCCTAAGCGGATAAGCGAACTTTGAAGATCCAAAAATTTGTGTTTGATATGCTATAGAAGAAATATCTAACTTAAAAATAAAACAACAATAGTGTCATTTTATATCAAATAATTATTTATTATTAAAAATTAAAGACTCTTCAAACTCCAGCTTTACTCTAATACAAGGCTTAAACCAGATAAGCCGTTGGAGAAAAGCGAAGAAACAGACAAAAACAAATGAGACAAATGTTTCTGAAATATATGAGAATAACAAAAAAAGAAATTATACTAACATCTTATGAGCATTAAAGAATAACTTAAGACTATTATTTGTTGTATTAATCTTTTCTTGGGACCATGTTGAGATCCCAGTTATATAACTATCGCCTCATTCTTCACATAAATCGCAAAAATAGGAATCCATTCCAGAATAACTAGTACAAGCCTCATGAACCCACTCTTCACAGTTTACTTAATCCAATCTTCCTCAGATTGATCCACATAACAAGGCAAATATACTGGTTTGCAGATTTTTTCTTTGATGCTATTTTTTTTGTTTTGCCTATTTTGCTTATAGAATGAAGATCTTGTTTTACCAAAATATTTCTTTTTTCTGCCTTCTTTTTTTGTTGCTCGCTAATCGGTATACTGATTAATTCATCAGCTCTGCTACTGATCGTAGGAAAATGTAACCCACTGGAGTTGAACACGAGGCTATGTCTATATCACTTGGAATTTCTTTTTCAAAAGATGTTACTACTTCTGTTAGAGCAAAGTCGTTACAATTTTTTGTACTGCACGAAATTGTAAGAGAATTAATTGTAGGGATTTAACTGGAATTATGGTCAACCCTGTCTGTCAGACTGGATGGCTGAAAGTTTTCATCGTTAAATACAGGCCGATTTGTGAGCCATATTCCAGTAGACTCGAATCATTTGATGACTTTACATGCCCTGGCTCCTGTTAAGTATGCTTCGCCAGAGTCTGGTCTTCTCATATTGAGAAATTATTCTCCCCACATGGTTCCATTGAAAAACGGAAACTGTCTGTTCAAAATAGGTTTTGAGTGGTCCATATAGGCAATGATCTTGGGGCTGGATGCGATGTATTGTGTAAGGAGAAAGTGAGACGAAAATCACACTATGCTCTGTCGCACATTCTAATGCCTGAAAAAATTTATGAGATTCATGGTTATCCATTACCAATATCACTTTTTTCTCTGGAGGTGGACAAAGAATTGACGAAGCCATTCTTAGAATTTAAGTCCATTGGTTCAACGGTTGTCTGTGTAAGTTGCATTGGTGCCAGGCGGTACTCCATCCAATATCTACCAACCATTTTTTTTTCTACCGTAAATGACGAATGAAGGTATGAAAGATCCAACCGCGTTACAGCAGCAGACAACATTCGTTAATTGTCCTCATCGTGTGCTTGAAATTACACCTACTGTTTCTTTCCAATTCTTGAGAATATCTTTGGAGATTTATTACTTTGTTGTAAATGCACATCTAACATCTAATAAGAAAATATTAAAAATTGGTATAATATTTCCCCAAACTCTTTAAAATAAATTGATTAAACTAAATTCATCGAAATACAATGCTAAAACTTGAAAACTTCGTGTTTCGAAGCGGCAAAGCCAGACATCGAACGGCGCGGTGGCGGCACTTTGATTCGGTGCTTCCCCGATTTCAGTGCGCCACGTCACCAGTGCTGTAAAAGAGAAACGTCAGCTGCGAAATTAAGGACATTGTTTTAGGTTAATTTGTCCTTCTTATGATTGAGCAGAGGTGTCGGGGGCCTCGAGACTATTCTTAAATTGAGACAAATCGTGTTTCTCAAAGTAGATTGCTTAGGCAATATAATATCTTCTGGCATATAAAACATCGTGTTATGCAGTCAATCGGTCGTCGTAATTAATTACGGGAATTACAGACCAGATTAAGCAAAGTTGTTTTTATATGGAAATGATTACGTTCGAGGGCAAATAAAATACGAAGTTTAATTCGAAAACAATTCATTACCAGATAATCATTTATTCATATCGACATTGCAGCGATTTTGGCAAAAACGTTTGAATGAATATTAACCGAATGCGTCAATTTAAGTTTTGCAATATACCACGGCGTTTGGCAAATATTAAAAATTTCCATGAATGTACAGTATCAAGTTCTCGTAATTAAATTCGTCTCCTAAAAGCAAAACATCGTCGAGTTGGGCTAATTCTCGGGAACGAATAATTGACAAGCTTTTCGAAATTACGCAAAACACCGTCGCGTTGAGCTAATCCGCATTGATTTTTGTACCAATTACAGCGAGAAAACTATTTCAATAATTCGAAAAAATAAAATCATAAGTCTGTAGGACATTGAGACTTTAACTCACTCCTCAAACATGTAACCAGCAATAATCCCTTGAAAATTGAAAAAACGAAATCGTCATGACAAAATCCGTTAATTACAGCAACTTGTATGTATGTATGTATGTCGGTTTCATCAATATTGTGTATCTGGGCTGAATCAATAGCATGTTTATCTATTTATGTTTCCAATAAATCAAAAAATCTGTATACTTGATGCCTGTTAAAACCTTGTGCTCTCGCAAATAACATTGGTTCTGACTCTCTGATAGTCCAATTAGGATGACGTGTACATGAAAAATGTAGTTTTTTCTGCATATTTATACACAAGTTTCAGAAACTCAGTTTCTGTCAAGCTTTAGAAAAGATCATCTACTTGGAATCTTCTTCTTCAAGTGCCATATCAGGTCCCCCTGACGTTGGCAATTACATTGGCAAGTCTTTCACGGTCCTGCGCCAGCTGGAACAGTTCCCCCGCTCCACGCATACTTGTCCATTCACGAATATTCCTCAACCAGGAAGCCTGTCTTCTTCCTACCCCTCTACGTCCCTCTACTTTACCCATCATAATTAGCTGAAGAATTCTATATCGCTCCCCTCTGAATATATGTCCAAGATATGAGATTTTTCTACACTTCACAGTGTTTAATAGTGGACGAGTTGTGTCGGCCCTATTGAGTACCATTTCGTTGGTCTGTCTAGCTGTCCAAGGTATTCTCAGCATTCGCCGGTGTAACCACATTTCGAGAGCATCCAACCGATTAATCGTGGCAGCCTTAATTGTCCAGATCTCCGCCCCATATAGTAACACTGGCCAGACGTATGATCTTATCATTCTCTGTCGTAGTTTTAGGTTGAGGTTATCATTGCAGAAAAGTGATTTCATTTTTTGAAAAGTTGCTCTAGCACTCTCTATTCTTCACCTTATCTCTTTATCTACTTGGAATACATACTCCAATAACTCGAGTTCTTGAACATCATTAAACGCCCTCTGATATCGTTCAAATTTTTGCTCAAAATTTCCCTTTTTTAAATGTCTTTGCAAGGTAGAAAGCTTAATACCATACTTCTTTGCGGCGGCCGAAACCGAAGTAGTCTTGGATACTTCCTTAATGTATTAAAACATGTTTAATTTTCAACTTAACAATTTTCTTAAATTAGAGAAAAATAAAAATTAAAAACAGATAGTTCTAATTTGTCATTATATTTATTTATATTTCCTTTGTACTAATACATGGAGAAAGGAAGGGGCATCCCTTGATTCAGTTTCCATAGTGAATTTTATGCTAGGGTATTGTTGGTTTAGATGATCTGGGAAATGCAGGTTATCTGTTGTCAATGGCTAAACTACGAACGTATCATCTACATATATGCACCAAAAATTTAGGATCTAGAGGAGCAGAAGATAAGGTGTTTTCTACGAAAAATTTCATGGAGATGTTCGCTACAACGGGTGATAGCAGAGATCCCATGGCCGCTCCTGACGTCTGCTTGTAGAAAGTTCTTTGAAAAGTAAAATAAGTGGAAATCAGACAAAGTTCTCAACGAAATAATGTAACACTTATGAATAGTGTTATTTGGCCTGATATACACGGAACCACCGACAAGATTGTCAGAATGCTCCGAAAACCAAACATTTGGACAATTTTCAACACATCTAAAAACGTTGGATAATGTTTGACATCACCAAAGGACTTAATACCATCCATAAAATGGATGTGGGTGAAACGGAACGGTCTATATTTACTAGGCTATACATGAAAAATTTATTAAAAAGAAACAAACTGTACAATCTGCAGTAGCTGAACACCAACATTTCTCAGGTCACAACTTTAATGCATAGGTAACTAAGGTGCTAGCATCAGTGTCTGGTTTCTTTAAACGTAAAACTAGAGAATGAACCGAAATTTGTAAATATCCAAATAATATTATTAAAGGTTACAGTTTACATCACACGTGTAAATCGATTTTAACGCTAGATCACCTTTCGTTGAGTACCTGTCGGATATTAATACCGAGCTGTTGTTCCTCAATAGACATTCAGTCTTCTAATCTTGTGGAGTAAATATCATGACTTTCAATAAAAAGGAAAATTGGTAATCTGAAGGCCTCTACTCGGTATTTTACTAATGCACTGATTCCAGACACTATTTTATTTTATTCCTTAAATTATATTATTAATTAAGCTAAGAGAGTTCTGAATAAGTTTTATTTGCCCGAATCATATCTTTAATTAAATTATTAAATTTAATTGCTCAAATTAAATTCAAATGAGACCTCAATGGAGTATTAAATAAATTAAACATTATAATTAATGTTCAAATTCAACCCTGCATAATCTATAAACAAATTATAATTTCGTGTTTAAATAAAATCAATTCATTTAGTCGATCATCTTCCAAATTACGTTAATTTTTATCAAAATTTGATTCTTACTCTCGAATGACTGGTAAAGCAGATTTATGTTTAGATACATAAGTTTAACTTACCCCACCCCATAACAGAAAATAATGACTATACAGTCGAAATAAAAACCAGAATCGAGAAAGCACGTGCCAACTTTATTAGAATGAAAAAGTTATCTGCAGCAAAGATCAAACGTTAGCCCTGAAAATACGACTGACTAAATGTTACGTATATAGTGTTCTATATTATGGAATGGAAGCATGGACACTGAATCGAGAGGCAATGAGAAGACTTAACTCTTTTGAGATGTGGACCTACAGAAGAATTCAGAGGATTTCGTGGGTGGATCGAGTTACGAACGCCGAAGTGTTGAGAAGAATGGGGAAAGAAAAGGAAGTCGAGATAACAGTAAAACAGAAAAAACTGCTATATTTCGGACACATTATGCGAGGAAAAAGGTACAGCATCTTACGGCTCATAATCCAGGGCAAAATAAGTGGCAGAAAAGGCGTGGGACGACGACGAATTTCATGGCTACAAAACCTAAGGGAATGGTTTGGATGCAGTTCAAAACAACTATTTAGAGCAACTGCCTCAAAAATTAAAATAGCTATTATGATTGCCAACCTCCGCAATGGAGAAGGCACTTGAAGAAGAAGAACCCCATCAGAAAAAATTCCTGGATGAATCATTAAATTTATATGAATCGGTTTATAAATGGGTGGAAGTGCAGATCAAATTTTAGGCGTCCTCTAGAGTTCAACATAACCCAGGAAGGCTGGCCCTGTACTTCAGATGTGACCAAATAAGTAATGTTTACTATTTTTAAAAATTTAATTTGAAAAATATGCCTTTAAGCATCAAATGGATAAAAGTTTAAAATTGCAATTTTCTTTACAATACCGGGCTGACAGCCTAGTTCTTTCAAGATGAATTTATAAGTAATTTCTATTCAATGTTGTACGATCTTCTCGCTAACTCTTTAATACTTATTTATTCTTCTGGAGTTTAAATGTATTCTTTAGAAAGGCTGATAGATTGGCTTTGACCTTACATATTCCATTTCTTCTTAAACTAGCATCGGTCGGTCAAATACTTTTTCAAAGTCACCGACATCGGATCATATCTTAGAACTCCGATCCAAAAGGCGTCCTTACTTAAATTTGGAAGCCTGCGGGCTTGAACTGGAGTTCATTGGCTGGAATTTACCAAATTAATTATAAAGTTTGAAAACTAATTTTGGTCCCTATAAGTAAAGAAAACTATTTAACAGCGAGAAAAATGTATAATTTTCATAATTAGTTTCACTATTTTTTTAACTTCTCAAAATATAAATTATTTACATTTGAGACCACATTATTTCCACAACTATTCACACTAATGCTATTGAACTATAACTAATGAAATAAACTAAATATTTTTTTATTAAAACGTCCGCCTGTTCTTTTTTTACCGCTTTATGAATTCGAGGCATTCGAGAGAGAACTTTTCTAATGTTTCAGCGCTAATCTTTTTCCTGTCTGTAAAATGGTCCATAGACCGGCTTTTGAAGTACTAGGTCCGAATTTTCATACAGATCTGTCCAACTCTTCACATAAGAATTCAATTGGGTTGAGGTCTGAGGACTATGACTGCCCTCCATAACAGTTAATTTTTCTTCTTATCGGAATAGATAATATTTATGTAACTTTGACGTATGCTTGAGGGCGTTTTCTTGCTGGAATACGAACTTCTGTCCAATTATTCTTTTTCCAGGCAGAACTGCATGAATTTTCAATAATATTTTGTATCCCTCTTTATTCTAAATTTTAAATCTAAATATTAGATCTCCAACTTGAGATACTTTTTCCAAGTAAAGAGGATTGAGAGAAGGATTAAAATATTCCTAGAAATGGATCTTGATGGATTACAGGTAGGTCTTGACAAAATGAAGAGCTGAAGCCGGAGGGTGCGGCAAGAGCACGGGAGTAAGAGAGTTCTGTTATCTCGAAGAATGTGCGACGACAGCGAACATTTATGCTATCCTGAAGCATAGCCATCCCTGTGAGAGGGACATAAGCAGACATAGGGTAATAAGCATATGCTCAGATAGTAGGGCTGTACTGAACAGTCTGACAAGGAATGGCTGCACAATCAGACTCGTGTAGGTTCAGAGTCACTCGGGCATACAGAGGAATGAACAACCAGATCATCTGGTAAAGATAGGGTCCGAGTATGAACCGCATCGACCCCAACCAATTCTACCTGTCCCAACTACCGTTAGTAAACTGAAAATAAAATTGTTGCTAGAAAGCAAATTTATTGAATCGTGGAGAGAAGCTCTTCAAATAACGTGTGAAACACATAACCGAACCTAGCGCACGACCCTATAGGAAGCTTCCCTTCTTAGGATGGAAAGAACTGCGAATTGTGATGAGACTGTTGACAGGACATTGTCACCTGAGAGGCCATCGTCATAAGACTGATGTCGTAGACGTGCCGATGTGAATATGACGTCGGGAGGAGGATGAAACCGTTGACCATGTCTTCAGAAACTGCCCAGCACTTAACCGACTGGGGCAAAGATATTTCGGAAATACAATTTTGTCACCGAAAACCGTTAGGCAAGTTCAATTAATGAAGCTGCTTGGATTTGCAAAGGCAATGACTTCCAGCAATAGTGGGATATAAGGGGATGTAAAGGGTCCAAAGAGGCCTAGGCATCGATGATCAAGTATCACCACCTTTTATTCATTAATTCATCCATTCTTGCATTAAAAAAAAGTATTTTTTTTTTATTTTGAAGGTTGATACACAAATAGTTCTTGCAAAATGCAACTTTTTCTATCCTTACAGAAATTTTTTGTATGCCCATGTTTTTTGTCCAAGAATTTTCCCATAAAAAATTCGGATCAAAGTTTTGGAGGAGAAATTGAGGAAAATAATTTATGACGTCGTGTAATGCTTCAAAAATGAAAACGTAAATGTTATTATTATTCGACAGACCTTGAAAAAAGTTTTGAAATGAGACCCCATCGGAATTTTGTATGATAATTTTACGTTGAGATACAAAACTTTAAAATTTTGGTGATTTTGGTCTGTAACTCGACGGCAATCTCGGTAGTTTTATGTTTTACATTTATATTATTTCTTATGGACTACTCATGTAGAACCTACAAGAAATTCGCTCCTGTAGATTCGAATAGTGAAGGTTTTATTAAAACTATAAATATTGGGATTCTCGGACATTTTAACTTATTGAAAATCAACAATTATGTAGAACAACAAAACAATTAAACTTAATTCGGCCAAAAACATCTCAAAGGAATTAAAATATTTGGGCTGCCAATAAAATTTTTATTAAAAAATTGTAAATGATAACAATCTATACAAATCTTTATATTTAAAGTAAATATAATATTACTTTCATTTAACATAAAAAAACAATTTTTTCTTTTCAGAAAAATCCGATAGTCCAAGGTGTATAGAGGGAGAATTTGATTGTGATGATGCTACTTGCATAGATGCATCATTAAGATGCAATGGATATTATAACTGTAGATTTAAATGGGATGAAGAAAATTGTAATGTAAGTATGCTTACTACTATTCCAATGAGATTACAGTAAAAAACAAAATATTATGAGTTATTACTAACAATAAAAAGAAAACCTTGTTCCTTGTATTTTTACAAGCTCTGGTGATTTTATTATAGTAGTTAGAAAAAAAAATTTAAATACATAAGTTGCTAAATTTTTTCTATATCGGAAGAATATGTTACTCGAAAAAAGAATTACTACTAAAAAATTATATTTTTTTAGGTAGAACACTCCATATATTACTAAATATTAACTAGAGCTTTTCAAAAATATATATGTTGTGGTCATAGCCATGTAAATTATGAAACAATTGAAAGTAAAGTTATTCTATGAAGGACATAATATATTTTAATCGTATTATAATATAAAATCAAGTTAGCTATGACAAAATAATTATACGCTCCAATGACAGTAAAATCATTTTATTAAAAATAGCGGGTTAGAAATCAAATAATTTCTTTTCACAAATTTTTGTAAAACTTATTTGTTGTTAAAACTGCATTTTTTTTGTGCCCATCTATTCTGTTAACGAAATTTCTGTAGCAATTATATTTTTTGCTCGAAGTTTCTAGAAAATGTGTGGTATTATTTTACCTTATTTAGAGCGTATAATTATTTAGAGCGTATAATTATTTACCGGTGGCTAACTGAAGTTATTTAGGGTGTTCCATTTAAAAAAAGGTAATTTATTATCTTATTTTAAAAAAATAATTTTTCATGAACATTTGTTTTTTCTAGTAACATATTCTTGTGATACAGAAAAATCCTTTAACTCTTATATTTAAAGTTTTTCTCTAACTTCTATAATAAAATTACTGGACCTGGTCAAAATACAAGGAACAACCATATACAATTCGAGTCCTTATTATTGGCCGATGCTCGAAGTAGAGATTTTGAGAATCAAGTTTTAAGTATTTCAGGATTCTAGTCTAATATACACTATATTAACATTTAAAAAAAAAACTATTCTACCTTAAACTAAGAATAAACGAAAATCCTTTGTTGTTTTGCATTAATATATTGTTAAAAATTTACTTTACTAAAAATATTTTGGAGCAGTGGTTCCCAACATCTTTTTTTAAGCAAGACCCTTTTTCGATTTTTTAAAAATATTGGTGACTCCTCTTTCCTCGTCCACCATATTTGATCAGTAACAAAGATGATGACATTTTTTATTAAATGTTAATTACACAGCCTCACAACTTTTTTTTTCTGGCCTGGGGTTCTGATTATACCTACTATAGGTTTTTTGGTCGCTGAATCCGAATTCGGGGTATATTAAACCCCATCATGTCAAGGTTTTGCCATAACCTCAAAAAAGCTCAAAATTAAGACAATTAAGCAGTATTGAACGCTTTTAACCCAAAACCCATATTAATTCCATGACGCAAAGACTCCATGATGCAAAGACTCTATAACCCAATAGCCCCATAACCTCATAACTCCATGGCTCGATACCCGCATAATCATGATATTAAAATCATTACACTCAGTCACTCATAGCGGAAGAACTTGTAGTCTTCTCAATTTCATAAAACTATAGCTGTTGAGCTCCATAATCCAATATCTCTATAACTCCATGACCCCATGAACGCATGACTCTATAACTCCATAATCATGTTACGAAAGTCATTATGCTCAAAGGAAGAACTTGTCGCGGCCTTAATTTCTTCAAACCATGGCTGTTGAACCTCATTACCTCATTACCCCAATAATTCCAGTAAGCCGTGCTTCAGGTACAATTAAATGTTCCTTAGCACATCCAGGGGCTTCTATCTAGCATTTAATAAATTTTCTTTCCAGCAATTGTTTCAGTTATCTCTTACCAACATTAATTGGAACAGATATAATAGGTGTTGGGAGCCAAATGGCTCAGCCGCGATTATCATCGTTGTCAAACGATCCGTTTTCTCGTCTTTGTGTATACCTGAGTAATCCGGGACTCACACGAATCTAATTCTGCACATGTTCTTTGTTAGGTTATTGAGTAACTCTCTGTACTTAGACACTACTCGTGAAGCTACTACATTGGACCCCAGAGCCAATTTTGTATCCCTACTGTTCGATCATATGTTAAAGTCATATTTCTGTTTACATCCCTTTCACAGAAATGGCCACATTGCAGAATAGCATACATCTCCGCCTGAAAGACCCTTGCGTGCTATCGAGACACTCCAATGCTTCTACCGACCACTCCAGCTCCAGCTGTTTTATCCTGTCTAGATTCATTTGTAAACAACCCAATCCTCTCTACTTGGTGAAAGTATCTAAAGAGAGTGGTTTGGCTTCAAAATTAGCGCTATGTTGTCTGTGTGGATAGAGAACGATGAGCATTTTTCACAATTCTTTCTCAGCTACTAGGGTAGCCGCCAGATCCTGTCTAAACAACTGAGACCATAAACTTTTTAATGCCTCATTGTCTGAAAAACCAAAACTACTCAAGCTATCCTCTTTTGGGTCACGACACACTATTGAAAACCTACTGTGTGATAAAATATATTTCCTGTTTCTCCTCAGTTGTTCTGGTTCATTATTAATTTATCGATGAATACAGTTTATTAACTGCCTTAACAAAAAGAAATCAACAAAAAGATAAAACTTTCAAATAAGGCGAAAATAAATAATAAAAATTAGTACCAGAATATTTTACAGGACCTAAGAACATTAACTTTATCTAGTGGAAAAGATGAGTAAATTATATAAAATTAAATGAATGATTCTTCCAATTACCTTTTCTCCCATTTTCCAGTCTTACTAACAACTTGCTTATAAATTTTACAGTACAACACACTCATTTGTAGTAAGCGAACATTGAAAAATATTTGTAAGCTTCGTTACACCCTTTAAAATTAGTCTATATTTATAGAGAGGCGTCTTTGTTAACAAAGTTTGTAAATTGAAGCATGAATGATTTGTCTTAAGACAGAATTTTTTAAAAAGTTATACCGTATCTGAACAAGCTTGAAATCTTTATACCGGATGGAGCAAAAAAATCTTTTAAGGTTTAAACTTGACTATTAAAAAAAATTTTTTCGGTTCAATTAAAATATAAAAATAATACTTATAATTATTGGTATCGTAATTAAAATACTCAAAACTACTTGTGTGTGTGTGAAATTGGGGATCAGTACACTGCGACCTACTAGATCTACTAGATCTATTGTGTTCACCTTCTGCTGCGAAATCGTTAAGGATACCTTGCCGACTAGAGCAGGTCCGCCTTCCTATTTCCCTTAGGAACCTTCGGATATTGAACGGATTTAAAGTGGGTAATTCCCCCTTTTCTATTTGGTGATCTACATTCGGGAGTTTTCTAAAGCACACTGAAAGGATCTGAATAGAGGTTTCATCCTCTTCCTCACAGAATCTGCACTCTTCTCTTTCTGCCAATCAGAGTTTCTTGAGATGCCCTTCAGGTGGCAATTCCCCATCATAACTCCAAATTGGCTTTTGCACTCATTGATTCTCTTCTGGTCGTAGTTCCCACGAAGTATCTTCGCTTGTCTCATTCCCTACAGATTCGTCCACTAATTGCATATCCTGCTCTCCACATCTCTTTTTAGTTCTTCCAGCATTACACTGATTCCACAGAAAGCTTAGGCCCCAGAAATGGTGTGTCAGTTCTTTTTCTCGCAAGCTTATCTACTATTTCATTCCCCTTTACACTGGTTTGTTCCGGTACCCACAGGAGGGTAACCTTATTATTCTTACCTAATTCGTTTAGTTCCTCTAGGCATTTCCAGAACATCTTGGCGCTGGTTACTTGGGAACTAAGCGCACTGATGGCTGCTTAACTATCCGACATGATAATAGTTTTTTTCTTTGCTGAATTGAATAAATTTCCTGATGGCATGTATTTTCTCCTGGAGGATGCTTGGTGACCCAAGCCTCATGGTGTCTGGTTCTGGATCCCTAACTTCTATTTCAATTCTCTCAGTTTTTTTGAAGCCATTTGTATACCACTTAATGGAATTCGTGTTAAGTTTTTCAATAGTGTTTCTGTCCCATTCACTTTTACGACTCAACCTTGTGTTCATCATTCCCAGCTTCATCCTCCGTTACCAGTTACAGTACAGCCTCACTTATTCAAAGCTCATTTGGTTCCTTCTATTTGGTGATATAATTTATTCGGTGTTTTTGTAATTTATGCTTATTTTTCCCCACATTTTTCTCTATAGCTATCTGGAATCAAATTGTTCCTACTAGTTTGTGATGTCATAGTCCCATCTGAGATTTCTGCATCTTTATTCATCAACTACTTTCAGCGTGGTTTCATTTATTCTGATTTCAACGTTGGTAATCAGATTGTTGCACATTAGTTTTGGCCTTGCTAGGTTCATTTTTAGACCTACTTTATTACCGGCTGTGTTGAGGTCATTAATTTACTCTTGTAATCTTTTACGACTTTTAACCATCGGAATTAGCGAAGCTTAAATGGCTTAGGTATTCTCCATCTATACATAAACCTTTGGTATTCCGGTCTAATTTCCGAAAGAAATTCTTGAGGGTTGCTGTGAAGAGCTTCGAGGATAATGTGAATCTTTGTCGGACTGCTTTTTTGGTAGAAAATTCTGGGATGCTGTTTACTGTGTTGTATATTTACTCTAGCTGTAGCTTCGCTATATATGTTAGCCTACCATTTATACATATGGTTTGTATAATCTTTGATCGACTAGAGCTTCTACAACTGCTCTAGGATATAACGGCTGGCTAGGAAAGCCTGCTAAAAGTATTTGAATGCTACCAATAGTGACCGATCATATTCTTTGGTGCGACTCATTTTTTTTCCTAGTATTTGAATATTATCCAATGTGCTGAAACCACTTCCTAAGCCTACTTGTTCTCGAATTTATGAATAATCAAGTGTGACTCTGTATTCTTTTGTTAATTATTTTCATGAATATTTTACATATTACTGATTGCAAGCTAATTCATCTATAATTTCTGATATCTCATCTGTTACTGTTCTTGTGAATGAGGATTACATTGGTGCTATTCTACGCCTGGTGGTTTTCCCAACGTTCTTTAAAAGTTCGGCTTACAACACCGTCATTTCCAGCTGCTTTTCCGTTCTTCATAATCTTAAGAGCTTCCTTTTCTTCATCCGCAAGAACATCTGGAACATCTTCCTGAAATGCAGTTATCTTTGCTCCTGCTTCTTATATTTTTGGTGCTCTGTATTAGTCCTCATAGAATTTGGTTACGTGTTCTATTATTTCATCATTATTTGTGATTTTTTCACCATCGTTCATCAATGCTATTCTTTGTTTTTTTGCCGATTGTCAATATACTTTTGGTCTTTTTGTAGTTTTTATATCTTTTGCAGTCTTTTTCCTTATTGTTTTGCACAGTTCAATGTAATTTCTTCTGTGTTAACTTTATTTGTCTGCGTTGCTTTAGAAGAACTCTTGGTTCATCGGAGAATTTTCTATTATTTTTTATTTCGAGAAATTTAAGATCATCTCCATTAAGCGTGTGCTATCTGTTGAATCTTATAGCCTTTCTTCGATAAGCTCTTAATAGCGTTCAGAGTTGTAACTTTGGTCAGTGATGTTTATTCCTGACGTTGGTTTTGGACTAATTTTATTCGTTCCACTTGTGCGTTCACAACTACTCGAGCTCTAATAAATCTATGATCATCACCTGTTAGAAATTTGTTGGGAACGCTTACATCTTTAACAGTTTTTATTTTGTTTGTTTAGATAAAATCTACTTCACTTTTGAGAGTTGCATTGGGAGATTCCTATGTTCATCTTCTATTAAGGTTTTCCTTGAAATAAGCGATAAGTTCTAGTAATATGCATGTTGAACTAGTCTTTCCCCGCTCTTATTTCTTTTTCCAAATCTAAAATTTCCTAAATATTTTTCTTGATGTAGAATTTCTCTATCTTCCTCTGAATGAGAGGTGGTTGGTGCATATACTTGTACCATTTAAATGGTGTATCTTTATGATAGTCGTAGAGTTAAGCTAGCAACTCTTACTGAGTGATGAAGTGCTTATTATATCGATTATCCTATCTTTCCATCTTCCATTAATTGAGAATCTCACGCCACTGTTCGTCCATTTGTTGTACTTTTACGATAGAGGATATTGCCAGATTTAAAATCATTGATTCTTCTTCTTTTTATTTTACTTCAATGGTTCCAATAGTATCTCATTTTATGCTAACTACTTCATTATCTGATTCAATGAGTTTTGGGTGGTTTGATAAAGAGCTATAGTTATAGGTCCCTATATATAAAGTTGTTGTTCAATTTAGGTAGTTTTTAGATTTCGCAGGTTCTTAGCACCCTCTGCTCTTCTGGCTGGTTCCCGAGAACTACCCGCTTGGGCCTACGGAGAATGAGGGCCGTGATTTCTATTATTCCGTATTCATAGTGTTCGGGGTTGGGAGACATATCTAACCACGCTGCTTAAGGTCAGGTTGGTAAGGGGCAAGTGTTTTCGTTCAATGGTTTTCACCAGTTACTCTTGAAGTGTAAATTCAACCCCCCATTTTCGGTGCAGACGCTGTTTCTTAGCTTCACTTTCGTTATTTTAAGACCTTACATAGGTGGCCCTACCAGTAGCCTGGCTACCACCACTCTCTTGATATTGAAGGTTACTAAGCCCTTTCACCGATGACAAGGTGAAAGTCATCGAAAGGAATATATATATATATATATATATATATATATATATATATATATATATATATATATATATATATATATATATAATTTTTATCACTCCGCTGGGTTTCCTGTTTCTGATAGAGCGTAGAATTTTATTATGAATAAATGGAAAAATAACTGCGAGGGTGATATATGCGGTAACGATTCTGATGCATTAGAGTCTATATATATATATATATATATATATATATATATATATATATATATATATATATATATATATATATATATATACATAGACTCTAATGCATCAGAATCTTTACCGCTTATATCACCCTCGCAGTTATTTTTCCATTTATTCATAATAAAATTCTACGCTCTATCAGAAATAAGAAACCCAGCGGAGTGATAAAAATTTGAACATCTCCGAGACACATTAACACGAAGTCTCTTAACTTTTATGAGGTTTTCAAGATATATTCATTTTCAATATAAAATTTAGGTCTTCCCATTGTTCATTTCTATTTTTTGTACACTATCTTGAAACGAAAAAGCTCTTAAATTATATTGAAAAATCTCAATAAATGATCATTCTTAGGTTTAATGGCGTAAAATATAAGAACGCCGTTAGAGCTGTAAGTACAAATATGGGGATGAATAGAAAGAATTCTTTCCTTAAAAATTATTTTACGAAACGAAACAAAATATAACAGGCCGTATTTTAAAATACTTATTTCATGGTCAAGTTTATTCACAGGCTTTTGAAATGACTCTACAAGAAAAATACACAGATAAAACTAGGTTTATTTCAAGCCCTATGTAGATGAGGGGAAACATCCTCAAAAAATCATTTAGAAATAGCAATACGGCATTCTAGTCCTTAGAACCATATTTTCTAAATTTTTCCCCTAAAAATGGAGAAATTTTTAACAAAAAAAAAATTATTGAAAAATTGGGATATATATATATATATATATATATATATATATATATATATATATATATATATATTTAGTTGGTTATTTTCTTGGGAATATGGTTCATTTTATATTGAAACTACATATATAAAGTAGTCATACTTATTGTATATATATATTTGTATTTTTCAGGACGTTTCGATTCTTTCGAATCTTTTTCAACTGACGGTTTCGGCGAATGCTACAAAAATGTACATTTTTAAAATTATTATATATAGAATAGGAGGTTAAAAACTTACCATTAAGAACAGAGATTTCTGTGTTAAAACAAAAATTAATTACATCATAAACCAATTATAATCACTCACTCTTTTATGTATTCACTTTTCAAAAGTATTTTTAACAGTCCAGTTAGAAGAATGGACACTACATTTTTAACCTATAACTGCTTTGACTTGACTGAATGTGGAACCCAGATGGTGTATGTTTTAGGTACTTTAAGTGGCGTAAAAAGTTTGGGTCTTTTAATTGAAGTGATATTTTTCTGAAAAAATATCGTGATTCAATTTAGGAGAATTAAAGGCGGAGAATTATTCTTATTTATTGTTTTATTTATTTTAGAAATTCCCTTATAGGGGTTTATTTTAATATGTTGAAATAAATTTGATTTAGATTATTGAACGATAAAACAGACATCAATAATCTAAATCAAATTTATTTCAACATATTAAAATAAACCAATATAAGGGAATTTCTAAAATAAATAAAACAATAAATAAGAATAATTCTCCGCCTTCAATTATCCTAAATTGAATCATGATATTTTTTCAGAAAAATATCACTTCAATTAAAAGATTCAAACTTTTTACGCCACTTAAAGTACCTAAAACATACACCATCTGGGTTCCACAGTCAGTCAAGTCAAGGCAGTTATAGGGTTAAAAATGTAGTGTCCATTCTTCTAACTGGACTGTTAAAAATACTTTTGAAAAGTGAATACACAAAAGAGTGAGTGATTATAATTGATTTATGATGTAATTAATTTTTGTTTCAACACAAAAATCTCTGTTCTTAATGGTAAGTTTTTAACCTCCTATTCCATATATAATAATATTAAAAATGTACATTTTTGTAGCATTCGCCGAAACCGTTAGTTGAAAAAGATTCGAAAGAATCGAAACGTCCTGAAAAATAAAAATATATATATATATATACAATAAGTATGACTACTTTATATATGTAGTTTCAATATAAAATGAACCATATTCCCAAGAAAATAACCAACTAAAAATATATTTAATGGTTCAAGAAAAATTAATTCCTATACTATAAATATAAATATATATATATATATATATATATATATATATATATATATATATATATATATATATATATATATATATACAATGACGTACAAATTCTATAAAAAGTAAATGCAAGTACCCATTTTGCAAAAACGCTCGGACCCATCGAATTTTATTTATAGTTTATTGTTTTTCTGCGTCATAGCGAAATATACGGGGTAACTCAAGAAGGAGCTATGGGGTCATATATTTTCTTTAATTGTAATTTTAATTCTATATCAAACTCAGAAAGAGCACTTTTTTATATACGACAAGGTAAGTATCGATGTTGATTATATAAATAAATTGTCAAGAAAAATTACTGTGAAAATTTACTATGTAAGAAAAAATTTGATCCTATGTCCTTATTTCTTTAATGGTTCCGTCACTGGAGGGAGATATTTGGAGTTTCTTCAAAATGATCTCATTTCTGCACTAATTATTTTGTATCCAGATCCACAAGAACCTGACATATTCCAGCGTGAATTTTTTTCCAAGAAGATGGATGAGTTTTTTCCCAATCGTTGGATAGGCAAAAAACGGCCAATTGAGTAGTCAGCTAGATCACTAGATTTCTTGTGGGGATACTTAAAAACTAAAGTATACTTGACCCAGCATGAAATACGAAACATAACCACAGATGTCATCGATAATGTTCAAAAAAGGTTTACTCATCGACTTGGCTATTGTTAGAGAATATTTAATCTAGATGGTAACAAAAATTTTTTACAGTGTTTTTTTTTTGACAATTTCCTTATGTAACCCACATTGATATTTACCTTGTTGTATGTAAAAAAATTGGCCCATTCTGATTCTGAAATAAAAAATGGGATGTGTAATTGGATATCGATGATGCCTTAGCTCCTTCTTAAGTTAACCTGTATATTTCGGTATCATGCAAAAAATCTCTAAGCTAAAAATAAAATTCCACGCATGGTTTCGAGCGCTTTCTGAAATAAGTGAAGATTATATTGAATTTATTCGCTACTTTATATTATATTATATATATATATATATATATATATATATATATATATATATATATATATATATATATATTAATTTTTTTGATTCTTGAACCATATATTATATCATTTTTCTTAATTTTTTCTTTTCTTGGGTTTAGGTTCTATAATTAATAAAACACAAAACGATTGACGTTTCGCCCTTTATTCAAGGCATTTTCAAAATTTTTTCCTAAAAAAATATGTAATTAAAATACATCACATAAAAAATATATTTTACCATTTTGGAAAACAAACAAGACACTTAAAAACAGTAGTCAAAACTTTAAAACATTTTAAAAATATTTAATTTTACCGGTACATACCTTGACATTTTGCTGTTCTGTTTCTAAATAAACTTTAAATTTTACATCGTTTACTGAGGATACGTGGAATGCGAATGTGTTTTATTTTTTTAATATTTTCTATATTTTACAATGCATAAAAAAACAAATAAGGTATATGTTTGGTTTTATGTTTACGAGGATATTCCATTTTTGATTTTTATTTGACCGGATCGAATACTTAATATTTTTGTTTAAATTAGGTTTGCGTAAATGTGGCTCAAATTTCCCATATCTGTTCTGTCGTTAACAGTGTTTTTATCTTTTTCAATTTCAATCATTTCCTTTATCTGTAATTTTTGGTAATTCATATTTTTGTTTTTTATTATGGTACTGTTATAATCAAAAGTATGTTTTTCGTCCTGTGTGTGTTGAGGCGTTTTTCGTATATTTATAGCCATTCAATCTGTTCTTCAGCAATTGACTTGTCTTGCCTATATATTTTTTGGGACAATTTGTGCAAGGGATCGAATATATTACATTTGATTTATTCATGAGAGGAGTTTTACTTTTTAAATTTGTGAACAGTGTATTTAATTTATTATGTGACCTGTGGCATACGATAATATCATGCTTTTTTAAAATGTATTTTATTTTTTCTGACAGCTCACTAGTGTAAGGTAATGCCACATATTTCTGCTGTTTATGTTCTATGTTTTTTGTTTTTACGTTATTATAAAACTTATATGTTCGTTTATCAATTATTTTGGTGATAGTCTTTTCGTTTTCTTTTAAAAAATTACAGTTCACGTCCGAAACAGAGAATAATAATAAAATAAATTTTCTAGATATGACACATACGCAGAAAAAAGAAAATATTAACTGAATGGTACACCAAACCAACTTGGTCAGGTAGATATCTAAACTATTTCTCTAATCATTCAAAAACTCAAAAAAATAGCGTTATAATCGGTCTATCTGATCGTGCTATCTCCCTAACATCTCCAGAATTCGGACCAAAAATACTGCAAAAAGTAAAAGAGACACTAATAAATAATAATTTCAACGAAAAGACTATCACCAAAATAATTGATAAACGAAAATATAAGTTTTATAATAACGTAAAAACAAAAAACATAGAACATAAACAGCAGAAATATGTGGCATTACCTTACACTAGTGAGCTGTCAGAAAAAATAAAATACATTTTAAAAAAGCATGATATTATCGTATGCCACAGGTTACATAATAAATTAAATACATTGTTCACAAATTTAAAAAGTAAAACTCCTCTAATAAATAAATCAAATATAATATATTCGATCCCTTGCACAAATTGTCCCAAACAATATATAGGCATGACGAGCCAATTACTGAAGAACAGATTAAATGGCCATAAGTATACAAAAAACGCCTCAACAGCGTTAAACAAACACACACAGGACGAAAAACACACTTTTGATTATAACAGTACCATTATAAAAAACAAAGATATGAGTTACCAAAAATTACAGATAAAGGAAATGATTGAAATTAAAAAAGATAAAAACACTGTTAACGACAGAACAGATATGGGAAATTTGAGCCACATTTACGCAAACCTAATTTAAACAAAAATATTAAGTATTCGATCCGGTCAAATAAAAATCAAAAATGGAATATCCTCTTAAACATAAAACCAAACATATACCTTATTTGTTTTTTTATGCATTGTAAAATATAAAAAATATTAAAAGAATAAAACACATTCGCATTCCACGTATCCTCAATAAACGATGTAAAATTTAAAGTTTATTTAGAAACAGAACAGCAAAATGTCAAGGTATGTACCGGTAAAATTAAATATTTTTAAAATGTTTTAAAGTTTTGACTACTGTTTTTAAGTGTCTTGTTTGTTTTCCAAAATGGTAAAATATGTTTTTTATGTGATGTATTTTAATTATATATTTTTTTAGGAAAAAATTTTGAAAATGCCTTGAATAAAGGGCGAAACGTCAATCGTTTTGTGTTTTATTAATTATAGAACCTAAACCCAAGAAAAGACAAAATTAAGAAAAATGATATATATATATATATATATAAATATATATATATATATATATATATATATATATATATATATATATATATATAGATATAGAATATTCTCCCATTTTTAGGGGGAATCAACTTCATATTCATGTTCAAGAACAGCGACAACACAAGAAAAAGTAGTTGTAATGACTGGAATACTTATGGTCACCACACCACCTCGTTATTTTCGCAGAGAGCCTCTTTCGCCTAATAATGAGGTTGTAAAACTTAATCATACAGACGAAAAAAAGTCAAGACAAAATTTTTATTAAAGAACAAAGAGTAATTATAAAAATATTATTTATTTTGGTAAAAAGCAGTAGGGTACCATATACTTTATTAAATTGCGAGCACAAAAGACAGTGGTGGTAGTAGAACAAACATTTTTTTATATATAATTGATACCTACTAAAATACATCAAAATATTTAAAGCGATCAACAAATCAATTTAAAAAAAATTAACAAACTGCGTTTTGACACAAACTTTTTTCTTTAAATCATT
This sequence comes from Diaprepes abbreviatus, assembly GCA_034092305.1. NCBI lineage: Eukaryota > Metazoa > Arthropoda > Insecta > Coleoptera > Curculionidae > Diaprepes > Diaprepes abbreviatus. The sequence goes on along the minus strand of JASJET010000122.1, from coordinate 27,470,742 downwards.
CAATGATTTATACCTTATGTGAAAGTGTGAAACATCCTCTGTTTGTTTGCGTTACTCTAATTTATTAAAGATGCTTATATATGAATAACTGAACTAGAGCTTGAAAAGTTTTTTAATTCAAAATTATGCTTTTCAAAATTATTAACAGATTTGATTTGTTTCTAGGGTGCCTTCCTGGTCAGTATTCACAAAGTTTAAGTATTTAGTTTGATTTGATTGCTTATGAGTTATCTTTTTTTTTTGTAGTATCTTGATGTATTAACTAACTCAAGATACCACAATTTTAGATATTTCAGGCTTTGAAATTTTTTATAGCTTTGTAGTAGTTTTTAGGCGATTTATAGAAATTCAAGTGGAGTTTTTTAATAAAACATTTTTTCTTTAAAAACTGTTATTTGTAGCTTCGTCGAAGAAAAAATGTATTGGTTTTCCAATTTCGTGTGTGTTTGTAAGTGCTAACAACTTTTTTGAAAATTAGTTTGGATTTATTTTGGCTTTTTTTTGGTAGATAAAGTATTATTAACAAAATTTATTCAAATTTTAATATTTGAAAGATGCTTTATATTAAAGTTATGTTTATTTTTATAAACAAAATCTGCCTCTGGAGAGATAATTAATTTTATTGGAATGTTGCATCTCCCGTTATAACATGGAACTGGTCGAACATTAAACATAGTTTCCGTATAAATTATGCCGAAGTATTTGTTTTTTATTCACATAGATGAAGTACATATGTTACTTTTGTTGACCGTGTTAGTTAAAACAATTCCTTTTAATAGTATAGAGTATTTTTTTAACTATAAAATACGAAAATAATAATATTTTTCATGGAAAATTTTTTAAAAGTTAAATATAATTTTCTTACCTTAAAGATCTATACTAAGGCATAAATTTATTTAACAAAATTAATTATTTAAACTAATTATTGTTACATTTTTCTTAGTTTAAGTATTGATATAAGCTATTGCCTGTTGTGTTGCTCTAGGCAGACTAAAATTAAAGTTTAACAATGTTTTTTTTTTATTGAAAAAGATCTTGTTACCATCTGCAATTTTACGCCTTAATTAGGTGGTCATAAATATTTCCCAGCTTATTCGTGTCAGTTCTAAAACTCATGGTACTGGGTGTTTTATTTATATGGATTATTTCTTTTATGGACCTTATTTTGTAATTTTTTTCTGTCTATTATTTCGACATTATTAAAATCGGGGTTATATAAATTTTAAATTGCATGTTTTGCTGCAGTTGTATTGTTATGCATAAACTTATTTAACAAAATTAATTATTTAAACTAATTATTGTTACATTTTTCTTAGTTTAAGTATTGATATAAGCTATTGCCTGTTGTGTTGCTCTAGGCAGACTAAAATTAAAGTTTAACAATGTTTTTTTTTTTATTGAAAAAGATCTTGTTACCATCTGCAATTTTACGCCTTAATTAGGTGGTCATAAATATTTCCCAGCTTATTCGTGTCAGTTCTAAAACTCATGGTACTGGGTGTTTTATTTATATGGATTATTTCTTTTATGGACCTTATTTTGTAATTTTTTTCTGTCTATTATTTCGACATTATTAAAATCGGGGTTATATAAATTTTAAATTGCATGTTTTGCTGCAGTTGTATTGTTAATTGGGTTATGACTTCGAATATTATATTTATGATTTTGGGTTCCATTTTTTAAATACTATTTTGTTTTACAATACAAAATACAAATATTGAAAACTACCGACCAATATCCCTACTATCACACACCTAGAAGTTGTTAACCAAAATCATAACCAACCGCCATAACAAACAAACTTGATTTTTACTAACCTGTCGAACAAGCTGGATTCATAAAACACTTTAACACCACAGATCATCTACACACCATAAGAATACTAATTGAAAAATGCACCGAATATAACGTACCGCTCCATATGGCTTTTGTAGATTTCCAGAAGGCATTCGACTCCGTCGAAATATGGGCAGTATTACAATCCTTAGAAAACGCAAGAATTGATTCAAGATACATAAACATCATAAAGAACATATACGAAAATGCAACCATTCAAATAAAAATAGACGACAAGACGAAAACGAACCCCATAAAACTACAAAGGGGAGTCAGACAAGGGGACACTATCTCGCCAAAACTGTTCACCCTAGTCCTGGAGGACATCTTTAAGGAACTTAAATGGGACATCAAAGGTGTAAACATCGACGGAATATACTGGAACCATCTCAGATTCGCTGATGACATAATCTTAATAGCAAGTAATTTCCAAGAATTGAACGAAATGCTACAACAGCTAAATGACGTATCTGCATCTGTAGGCCTTAAAATAAACCACAACAAAACAAAAATAATGAGCCACGAACAGGCAAATATAACAATACAGAACCAGAGGATAGAAAACGTGGAACACTATGTATACTTGGGTCATGACATCAGACTAGGGAAATCAAACCAGGATGCTGAAATAAAAAGAAGAACACAACTGACATGGGCCGCTTTCGGTAAACTTGCATGCATCCTGAAAAATAATCCAATTCCCATAAATCTAAAAAGAAAATTATACGACACATGCATATTACCGGGTGTACGTTTGGATTAGAGACCATGTGCCTCACCAAAAAGTGCGCTAAAAAATTAGAAACAGTCCAAAGAGCGATGGAAAGAAACATGCTTGGAATATCATTAAGAGACAGGATTAGAAACACCGAGATAGGACGCAGAACGAAAGTCAAACACATCGTGAAGCAGGTTGCAAAGATGAAGTGGCGATGGGCTGGTCACATAGCCCGATATGAGGACAACAGATGGACACGAAGAATCCTGGAATGGAGACTGAGGGAGACAAGAAGAAGCACGGGAAGACCTCAAAAAAGATGGGTAGATGACATAAAGACAGTGGCGGGCAAACAATGGATGAAATTGGCGAAGAATAGAGAAAGATGGAAACAATTGAGAGAGACCTACATCCAGGAGTGGATGGACAGAGGTTGACAAAGAGAGAGAGAAAGATTTTGTTTGACCAATATATACTTGATTATAACCTAGGCAACTACTTTTATAAATGACGTTTGTTTGTCCTTGCTTGGGAATATTTGGTTTTAGTTTAGTCTAAAGGCCTTTTAGGTTATTAAAAGGTTCTTCGGCAGAATATTGTGTGGTTTTAAAATTTTTTTGATTGGATGTGTAATTTCAGATGTATATATTGTAATTTAGTTGGTTAACTATATTTTCTTCTAAATATTTCATTACTAAATTTGCATTAGCGGCAGAAATATATGATCCCATAGCCAAGCCATAGATTTGAGAACAGAATTTTTCTTTATATTGAGAGTATGTTTGCATTAGACATAATAGCATCTATAAAAAAATTTTATTGTTAACGGTGTTATATCTTTTATTTGTTGCCACTTATTTCAACGCATTTTATGGCTAAATCAACAGGAATATTTTTGGTCTCGAGGGATTATTTCATATATTCACAAAATCCCAAGAATTTTTTTTTGTAAAATTCATTTATACCAGGTAAAATACTTAAAATGTTTGATAGATATTTTGTTGTTGTTTATTCGTCGTTTAGCAGGTTGCACTTTGTATTATATTCATCTTTTCCCATTATTACAGTTTTGTTACAATTATCGGCGGTTAAGAATATAAATTGGGATTGTCTTTTAAAAACTGCTTAGTTTCTTTTATACAATGTGCAATTTCGTTTGAGATTTTTTTCTGTGAAGAGTTTATTTTGTATTTGTATTTTGTAAGAATATTGCATGCTTTATTTCGTATTATTTCCATATTTTCAGAGTTGCGGGATTCAATAGTGTTTTCTATACTTGATGTAAAATTTTCGCAAGGAAATCGGTTTGTCGGTACGGAAAAAGAAAATTTTAGTCCTAATGATAGTATATATTTTACGTATTCTGATGTGTATGAGTTAAGTTTTTTAGCCAATTTTGATTTGGTCTTAGTTTATTTTGTTCTGTGTGTTACTTTTTTATTAATATATTAATTTTATTTCGATATTTCTTTTTAATTTTGTTAGAAATAATTTCGAAACATTTGTTTTGTGTATTGTAGAAATTGTCAAGAAAGTTTGAATTAACAGAGTTATTAAATTCAGTTTTTATATTTTGAATAGATTTATTAAGTTTATTTACGTTTAAAAAGGAATCAGAAATAAGGATATTTAGAATTTATGGGTAAAAAATATTTAAAACCCTTTTCATTTGTTCATTATATTTATTATTACTGAAGAAAAATCTGATTTGTTAAATTTTAATGGGTTTAGTGCTTGAATTGGAGAAGGTTACATTTAACAAAAAATTCTTTAGCTAAATTACTTATGTTGTTTTTGCAGTCATCAAGCAGTTTCGAATTAGTTTCGTTGACTTCCATATTAGGCTTTCTTTCCCAAGCCTTATTTATCATATATATATATATATATATATATATATATATATATATATATATATATATATATATATATATATATATATATATATATATATATATAGCAGATTACTTTTGTGAACCGTGTTAGTTAAAACAATACATAAAATTTTCTTTTTCCGTAGCAAACCGATTTCCTTCCGAAAATATTATATCATATATAGAAAACACTATTGATTCCTTCAGTTCTGAAAATACAAAAATAATACGAAATAAATTATGCCATATTCTTACAAACTATAAAAACAAAATTAACTCTCTACAGAAAAAAATGACAAACCAAATTGCACATTATATAAAAAAACCAAGCAGTTTTAAAAAACAATTCCAATTTATATATCTTAACCGCCGATAAATGTAACAAAACTGCAATGATGGAAAAAATGAATATACTACAAAAATGAATAACCTGCTAAACAACAAATCAACATACAAAAAAGAAAATCACAGTCAAAACAGAAATGTGCAAAGCACAATAAACGATCTAATAAATTCATGGTTTAAAACAAATCGAATTTTATAAAAATTAAAAAATAAGCTTAACTGTCAAAATGGTCATGCTTCACATATATATGGTCTACCAAAACTCCATAAACCAGACACTCCACTTTGTCCAATTACTAGCAACACACAATTACCCAATTACAACCTATCAAAATGCCTATCAAACATTTTAAGTAATTTACGTGGTAAAAATGTATTCTATATCAAAAATTCTTTGGAATTTTGTGAATATATAAAAAACAAAATCATCCTTCGGAACCATATACTGCTATCTTTGGATGTAGTATCACTATGTACAAATATTCCTGTTAATTTAACCATAAAATGAATTGAAAATAAGTGGCAACAAATAAAAGATATAACACAGTTAACACAAAAGGATTTGATAGATGCCACTAAACTATGTCTTACGCGAAAATATTTTCACTTTGAAAAATAATTATATTCTTAAATCTATGACGTTGCTATGGGATTATCTATTTCCGCTACTATCGTAAATTTAGTAATGGAATATTTAGAAAAAAATATAGTTAACCAACTAAATTACAACCTTTTATTTTTTAAACGATATGTAGATAATTGTATACTTTGTATAATTAAAAATAAAACATAATAGATCCTAAACAAATTCAATAATTTTCATTAAAAGATTAAATTTACTAGCGAAAAAGACAATAATAAATCCATAGATTTAACTATCAGCTATGATCAAAATGGCAATATAAATACAAATTGCTTTACAAAACAAGTTTGGTCGGAAAGATATTTAAATTATAACTCTAACGCTCCCAAAAAATACAAAACAAATCTTGTTACAGCCTTAGCAGATAGACCTCTCTCATACACAATTTAGACCCCAGAATTTGAAAAAAGTTAAAACCACATTAGTAGATAACAACTACCCATAAAGTTTTTCAAACCAATAAAAAAAATTGAATATATAAACACTATAACAATAAGTTGCAAAGCAGGAATTTATTAATGGCAAAAAGTTTATCTCCCTACCACATTAACCTTGTAGCATTTAAATTTACCAGTTTGCATCAATGCTACATGTTTTTAGTAATATGACATAATTTGTATATTTTTACCTGATTAAATTTAATTATTTATCCTGTAATTTAAAATAGTAAACATGGATTTTTTTTTTGGTTCACAACTCTTTTGTTCTTGTAACTTATCACTCTTTCTTCTTAACAGAGTTTGTAAATTGATGTAGTTTATATATCACATTATTTGGTTTGAATTTAAAAGTCATAAAATCTTTTATTTTTAATAAATTCTCATTTGTTTACATTCCATTTCAGTATTAAAAGTATAAGGTTATAGTCGGTAATATAGTTCAGTTAGCATTTGTTGTGGATGTATACCCGATTCGTTGACACGAGCACGGCATGTCGAGACCGATCATTTAAGGTTGAGTATTCAGTATGGAATTTGTAGCAATTTTTTTTGAACTTTGTTTTAATCATGATTAGTAACTTTGGACTATTTGATCATAATTTTCCTTTTGATAATTTTCCATGGCTTGACAATATTTGATGTATTAACTGGTAATCAGTGTAAGTTCGGAACTAGGTTAGAGTGCTCCAGGTTGAGAATAAGGTTGGCAAAAGTAAATACAAATATCCCTAAGATTTGTCACGTCTGGATGCAAGAGAGATTTTCATTTTCGTTCCTTTTACTGTTGAACCGTCGAAGGCAGTATACCAATCCTGCCATTAGATCTGAAATGACAGACGGTCAAGTGTTTTGTTTGTTAAAGTCCACTAATCAATGAAGTAAGATTTTGCCCCTTATCTTTACGAACATGTGGTAAAAATAACATTTTATTTCAGTGCTATCTGAAGCAAATCTTTTTCATCCTTGGCTTCATCTCATTGCTTTTACTGTGATTTCCACTTTGATATTGCTGTCAAGGCTTTCTGATGGTTCCGGCCCTAGTTTTCCTGTCCATGTTACCACGATGATTTTAACCCTTATCCTGCGTTTGGTTGGTGCGTTGGAAGTGGCCCTGTGAAGCCCCCATTCATCCCCAACAACAACAGGAATCCTAGCAACAGCGCTGGATCATATAATAGAAATGAGAGGTACCATAGCATAGACCAGGTAGGAGAAAACTTTAAGTTAGAGAATTGGAGCTCTACATCAATTTTTTTACATACAAACAAAATAATATAAATATATTTTCATGTAATATAATAACATGTAAGAACTTTTTGATAACTCTCTTTATAAAACTTACGTTATTGGCAATTAAAGGTTCTAGAACGTTTGCGGCCAAATTTTATATAACCTTTTCAAAACGAGGTAACAACAATAGTTATCAAGAAAGAGTATAAAAAAATTGTAGGGTACCATTCTAATTTATGTACATAATAATTTTTTTTTGAATAAAATGGAATTGTTATTTTGTTTTAATTAAGTCGTTTCATTATAGAGCAATACACCAGCAGTCAATAAATTAAAATCATTCCTCATACCTATGTGGTTTCCTGTTTAATCACTAGGTAAGTAACACAGATAATGTAAAACAGGTGGCGCCTATTGGGTAATTAAAGCAGAGCACAACTATCTCTAAAAGAGATACGAACCGAGCCTCCGACATATTGAGTTGCCGTGCGCATCCGTTGCCGTACCCTGTAAAAAGGGAGACGCCGCAACCTAAAATTAGACATCCAATCAAAAAAATTTTAAAACCACATAATATTCTGATTACCGAAAAACCTTTTAATAACTCAAAAGACTTTTACACTAAATTAAAACCAAATATTCCCAAGGAAGAACAAACAAATGTTATTTATAAAATTAATTTCCTAGGTTGTAATCAGGTATATATTGGTCAAATAAAACACTATTTAAAAAATAGAATCCAAAATCATAAATATCAAATTCGAAGTCATAAGCTATATAACAATCTAGTTCTAGCACAACATTCAATTGAAAATTTACAAAACCTTGATTTTAATAATTTCGAACTAATGACAAAGAAAGAAATTACAAAATAAGGTCCATAAAAGAAATGATCCATATAAAAAAAAATCTAATACCATGAATTTCAGAACTGACACGAATGAGCTCGGCAATATTTATGACCATCTAATTAAAGCGTAAAATTGCAGATGCTTACAAACCCTTTTTTAATAAAAAAAAAACCTTTTTAAACTTTAATTTTACTCTGCCTAGAGCAACACAATAAGCAGTAGCTTATATAAAACCTAAGAAAAATGTAACAATAATTAGTTTAAATAATTAGTTTTGTTAAAAAAAAGTTTGTGCCCTTAAGGTAAGAAAATTGCATTTACCTTTTAAAAAATTTTCCATCATAAATATCATTGTTTTCGTTTTTTTAGTTATAAAAAATTACTCTGAAGATGGTTTAATGAAAACAAACCGAAACGTTAGTGAAAAGACAAAAATACTTTCACTTAATTTCCGTTAAAGATTTTGACCTGAACCCATCAAAAGAAATAATAATAGGTATTAAGTTTTATACGGTAAATAAGAAATATGTAAAAGTTCTTTTACAGATAATATAAAACTACTATTATTGGATAAATTCGTTGAAATGTATGTTTTTAAATTCTGTAGGCAATATTTCGTATTATAAATTAGCCGCAAAAAGCTAATATATATATATATATATATATATATATATATATATATATATATATATATATATATATATATATATATATATATATATATAATGTAAATAAAGAACGAAAGCTTTCACGGCTTTGGTCAAGTTGAAAACCATGGTTCTTGGCTTTAGACCGTGCCAAATTAGAATTATTATCGCGCCTATTATTACACAAGGAATCTTCAGGGATTTTTACTCTACAGAGGCCATGCGGCCAAACTACGAACGTATCAACAACATATCTGCACCAAATATCCTCCATAATTCCCTGGATCATCTAATCAACAACACCCTAGCATAAAATTCACTATGGAAACTAAATCAAATGGTGCTCTTCCCTTTCTTGATGTACTAGTGCAAAGGAAAGAGAATGGTAAATTAGGACATTGTGTGTACAGAAAACCAACATGTACAAATCGATATCTCAATGCAACGTCACACCATCATCCTTCTCAAAAACAATCCATCATAAACTCTTTGGTACATAGAGCACTTTCAATATGTGACGAACAATCACTGAAAACAGAAACAGAAAAACTGATTAATGCTCTGAAAGGCAACGGATATTGTGCTGAAGACGTTCTATTAATAAATATAAAAACCCAATTCCTCAACAAAATCTCATAAATGAACTTTCTATGGACAGTGTTGTATTATCTTACATACACTCCGAAAATCAAACATACGGACAAATTTTAACACTTATAAGAAAGTTGGATAATGTTTGAAGTCTCCAAAAGACGCAATTCCATTTCAAACAGAAGGTGTTTACAAATCTTGTTCTTGTGGTAAAGTGTATATATGTGAAACAGGACGGTCTATATCCACTATAGTTAAGGAACATGAAATATGCATAAAAAGAAACAAATTATACAATCTGCAGTAGCTGAACACCAACATTGCTCCGGTCACACTTTTAATGTAAAAGAAACTAAGGTGCTAGCATCAGTGCTTGTTTTCTTTAAACGTAAAATTAGAAAATCAATCGAACTTTTTAAATGTCCAAATAATATTAATAGAGATGCAGGTTATAGTCTACATCACACGTGGGGAAATCGATTATAACGCTGGATCACAGTTCGCTGAGCACTAGTCGGGTATACATACCGGGCTGTTGCTCCTCGATAGTCATTCAGTATTCTAATCTCGTAGAGTAAAAATCCCTGAAGATTCCTTGTGTAATAATAGGCGCGATAATAATTCTAATTTGGCACGGTCTAAAGCCAAGAACCATGGTTTTCAACTTGGCCAAAGCCGTGAAAGCTTTCGTTCTTTATTTACATTATATATATATATATATATATATATATATATATATATATATATATATATATATATTAGCTTTTTGCGGCTTAGTTCTGAAATGTAAAAAAAAAATTATTTCTGTGTGTCTATATTTGTAGTTTATATTTGTAATTAGTTTTCTCATTACTTTCGTAAAATAAAAACGTATCTTAATAAACGTCATTTCACTTAACCTTAAATCAAAAAACATATGGTTAATATGAATGTAATTAAGAATTTACCATTATGATAGAGGCATCTTTGTCATTTAAAAAAAATAATATCTTTTTCTTTATTTTTTGTGCAAGTACATATAAGTAAATCCTCGCTTTAACTCAAATGACACATTATATGTAGATTTTTAATTTTTCCCCTCCAAAGCGATCACCCTCTTAAACTGCAAATTTTTCATAATTTTTTTAGTGGTCGGTATTGAGAAATTTTACTCTATAACATATCAAGACACAAAAATGTTATAAAGTTTTAGATGTCGGCCAAGTGCTGCTGGTGGTGAAGATTTCTCATCCTAAAAACTCCCTAAGTATCCAAATTAGTGCTATTGTTAAAATAAATATTTACAAAAAAGTTTTAACAAAATTAGAACTTTTATATCTTATATTTCGGAAACTATGAACTTTTGAACTAAGGTAAATTAACCGCATCAATTTACACTAGCATTTTATATAGAACTTTTAGAGACAATTTGTATAAGTCAATTAATAAATAATTATAAACTTATGTTTACTATTTAGAATAAACTTTATTTATTCAGTGCTAAATTAACGCATTTAAATTGTAAAAAGCTTACTTGCAATCTATTCAGCTTACATAAAATTTTAAAGGAAGGCAGATTTTAAACTTTACACATTAATCGTATTGTAAATAATTACCCAATTAAAGGAAATGTATACAATTACAACTAAGTTTAATTAAAGCCACTTTATACAAGTTAGATTGAGAGGGTGCTTTCTCTGGGATATACAACAAAATTCTAAATATTTTAAATTTATACATCCTATGTCTATTTACCCTCATAAACAAAAACAGGGTAAAGTGGCGAAATGAAAAAATACCGTTTAAAATTGTCCCTAACTTTAAGGTCGATATCAAAGATCTTTGGCAGAGATATTTTAAAAAATAATTTATTATATTTCCTTTCTTGTTCATTTCTTTAAATCTTAATTTTAGACTAATACATTAAAAAAGATATTTGTCAAATATTTTTAATTGTTCTGCAATGTCCTAGAAAAAACATCTAAAATGGAAAATGAACATATTTTTGCTTATGGAGGTACTATTAATGCCATAGTGACAGTGATTTAGAATGACTTTATTAAAGTTTAGTTGAAGAAGTAATAAGTGGAGATTCTAAGAGGTACAAAAACTATTTAAGAGTAGATGAAGATTCTTTTAAATTCATGTCCCAATTTTTAAGCTCGTTGTAATCTACAACATAATTATTATAGAAAGACATAATTTTTAATTAATTAATATTTAAATTGGGATTTTGCTGTAAAACTTGTGTTAGTCCATAAATTATTTTTTTTACCACCAAACGTTTAGGGTCGATTTTCTAGGTTAAAATAAGATTTTTCGTTCCTATAAGCATGTGTCCTAACTTACTTTGTTTTCGAGATACAGGGTATCAAAGTTTTTAAAAAAAAAATGGTTTTTATTAATTACATGAAAGAGTTGAAGCTGATTTTGATAAAACTTGACATGCTCATTTGCAATAATAAGGGACTTACTTTAATGTAATTATAATAGAATTACTAATTCTAATGGCGTCCCAGAAGGTAATCTAATTGATATTTATAGGAGAAATCACTTTACCCCATCATTTTTTGTATGCTCAATATTTTTTTTAGATTGAGCAATGGAAATACGATTTTTTGTCTCTTCAATTTTTTTCATACCTCGCTTCGTATTTGAGAAAAAGTTTTAAACCATTTCCCTGCATGTCCCTGGACCCCTTAAAATAATTAAAAATTCAAGAAAAAATCCTTAAAATTTACTAAAATATGTACTATTTAAAAGAAATAAAAAGTCGAGTGTCCCCTTATTTCAACATGAACATCATCATTCAACATTAGGAAAAAAAGAACATACGTCTCGATTTTCGAGATCTATTTTATTTTATTATAAAACGAATAACTATCAAAAATTCACAAAAATTGCTCAAAATGACCACCACCTTGTTCAGTGCAAAGTTCGCACCTTCGAACGACAGATTTCTCAGGCCGCTGGAACAATCCTTTTCCGAAGAGTACCTTTGTCATTGATAATATCTATTGTACCCCATACAAAAAAAATCCAAAGGAATTAAGCCAGGAGAGCACGCAGACCAATTTGTACCCCATACAAAAAATCCAAAAGGGGTTAAGTCAGGAGAGCGTGCAGGCCAAGAAGAAGGGCAGTCTTGATCACGACCTACTGATCTTTCTGGAAAATAATGGTGTAGCTAGGGTCGGATTAGTTGAATGTAATGAGCAGGTCATCCATCTAACTGGAATCATCTGTTTGCTCTATCAATTATAAACAAGTCTTCTAAGACTGCTTCAAATCGTAGTTTAAATATAAAAGCGAAGCTTACGTATGAAATCATATTCTACTTTATCGGTATTTATTTTATATGTTCATAATTTATTACGTTCCTTAATCTGAAGAATGAAGAAAAAAAATTTGGAAACTCTGCTGCTCGTCAATTTTGATACACCAGTACTTTGATGTACACGTGAAAGTTAATGTAAAAATTTTTAATATAGTGATTCAAATAGAGAGAAAATTATATTTTTAGCCATATTTTTATGTCTTAAACAAGTTGTTACATAATAAGTGACCATTTTCCGCGCTGAAATTTATGTGGAGGAGTAAATATTGTATATTTTTATACAAAAAAAAAACTATAAAATATCTATTATTTAGTGTGTCTTTATAGTGGTATGCAACCAAATCTATTTTAGTTTAGTTCAGGTTAGTACATGCAATAATATTGGAATGAGCCCAATTAATCAGATTTGAACTTCAAAGTTTTGTCCTTATGAAATTTAAAATCCACGTCAAGGTGGCAATATCGCATAGTAAACCATACAATGAATTCCCGACCTCTGAAATCAAATGTTTGGATCTAAATAGTAAACATGCCCCAAAATAAGGTCAAAAGACGGTCTTTTTACTTTTTATGGAAAATTAGTATTTTTCCTCGGTTTTTGATTAGATAATGTGCCGTGTTTGTAAATTTTACTAGAAGTAGCCAAAATTTGAAAGTAATGATTATACAAGTTATATGAGTGAACATATTTTTTTTTTGGAAAAACCACGAGAACTGGTAAAAAACTCTATTCTGTTCTACGATCCGAAAACAGGAGGTATGTAAAAATCATCGGAAAATTCGGTGTTTTCAATATTCCGAATAATTACCGAAGTTGAAATTATATTAAGAAGAGAAAATACTAACAGGCTCTACCTTTAACCTATAATTAAAGAACATAAAAGAGATTATTTACTTAAAAAAAAAACAATTCAGCCTACGTAATAGATGCTTTATCTCAAAACCACATTTTTATTGGAAACTTCAAAATATTACACACCGAAAATAAAAGCAGATGGCATTCTGAATGACTAATTAGATGTTAACAATTCACTATTGTTATTTAATAATTACAACTCTAAAAATATGTAAAACTGAAATTTTTAAAATAGGTACCTGTACATATATTTCGGGGGTTGGGTACTTTCTCGTTGCTTTTTCGAAGTACAAAGATAGAAAGAACTTATTACCATGTATTTTTGTCCGCTGAAATCGAATTTGTTCTTCAGAAGTCACGAAAAGGGGTACAATATGTTTAAATCGCAATTGTTTAAACAAATAAAATAAAATGATCATTTTTCGATGTAGAATCTATAATATCGTGTAATATGGATCAAAGCAAGAAAAAAATTCTATATATGGTATATACAAAAAATTAGTAGTTTCGGAGTTATTAACAATTGAATGTGAAAATCGATATCTTTTGACCTAATGAATATTTTTTCAAACCCAAAAAACCATTCGAAAGTTGAAACCTAGATCTACAACCCAAAATTAATATAAATATCAAAAAGTTTGCATAAGGCAGTTATTTTAAGCGATAAACAAATTGTGTTTCGAGCGCCCAATTGTGCGCGCCGCTGTCTATATAACGAAAACAATGTACGACATGGAGCTAGCTACAGCAGCGCGCAAACGAAACGCAAATTGTTTATCGCTCAACATCGCTGCCTTATTTGACCTTTTCAATACTTCTATTAATTGTAAATTGCAGATCTAAGTTTCAACTATCGAATTGTTTTTTGATTTTGAAAATATATTGATTGGGTCAACGAAACTTCTACTTTCAATTACAACATATATAGAGTTTTCTCTTGATTTGACCCATACTATACGATGGTATAGTTCTTACATCGAAAAACTGTCATTATGCCACTTACTTAAACAAGTTGGAAAAAATCAATTTTTTCATTTGCAACCAATTTTTTCATGAAACATAAAAAACAAGAAAATAGTTGTGTATGTTATATACAAATAGTTGATAGTTTATAAACATTTTAAGATCGAAAAATTGCTCGTTTCATACTTTTCCTCACCTACTGGATGTAACCATAAATAGCCTCTTTTCACAACTCTATATTATTTCATGCGCTTATATGTAACATACATAATTATTTTCTTGTTTCTTATATTTCATGAAAAAATTGATTTGCAAATCGAAAAAACTGATTTTTTCTAATTTATTTAAACAAATGAGATAATGACAATTTTGTGACATAAAAACTATACAATCGTATAGTACGGGTCAAAACAAGAAAAAAAAAACCTATTATATGTTGTATATAGAAAATCAATACTTTTGGAGTTATTAATAATTGAAACTTTCGTTGACCTAATCTATATATTTTCAAAATCAAAAAACAATTCGAAAGTTGACACCTAGATCTACAATCTACAAATAGTAGAAATATTGATAATTTTAAATAAGATAGTTACTTTGAACAATTTGGGTTTCGTGTGCGCGCCGGCATAGCTAACTCCAGTTTGTACATTGTATATATAGATATAGCGATGCGCCCAAGTGTCCGCCCGAAAAATAATTTGTCTATCGCTTAAAATAACTGCCTTATGCAAACTTTTTGATATTTCTAATAATTGTAGGTTGTAGATCTAGGTTTCAACTTTCGAATGGTTCTTTGGATTTGAAAAAATATTGATTAGGTCAAAAGTTACCGATATTTGCAATTTCAAAAAATTACGAAACTTTCACTTTCAATTATTAATAACTCCAAAACTATTGATTTATATATATCTATATATATATATATATATATATATATATATATATATATATATATATATATATATATATACAGACTTTTTTTCTTGTTTTGATTCATACTATACAATGGTATGGATCAGTCTACATCAAAAAAAATATAATTTTTTTTTTGTTTAAAAAACAAGTTCAGTTTCAGAGGACAAAAATACATGAAAATAAGTTCTTTCGATCCTTGTGCTTTGAAAAAACAACGGAAAGACACCTAGCCCCGAACTAATGTTTAATAATATTCATTTTCTAACTTTGTCATTACCAATTCAACATCTAACAATGTAGCAGTACTACGAAAATATCATGTTTATTTTTTAATATACTTCTGAATTTAAAAAAAAAATCTGAAAATCTCTAACAGCCCTGTTTTCAGGTCTTTGTTTGAAGGTCCTAGACAACGATGTTTCTTGCATAATAGTAGATATCTGTTGGACTTCCATTGCCTTTATTTTTTGTTGAATATCACCTATCACGAGTTCCCGGAACGACTTCTGAACTTGCCAAATTTTTCCTTCCAATCCTGAGACCATTACAAGGAAATACATCGTCCCGAATTAAAAACTCGTAACATTTCGTAGAAATTATACGTGAAATAGAAGTACAACCGGAAGACCATTTTATTAGCTTTGACGTGGAAAGCCTATACACCAACGTTCCAGTGAAGGAGTCACTAAAAATTATAAGAAAAAAACTTGAAGAAGACCAGACCTTAGCAGAAAGACCCTCTTTACCACCGCACGCCATTATGGACTTGTTGGAAAATTGTTTGACTAATTCCTATTTTCAAGAAAAGGAATGATGGACTACCAATGGGATCTTCACTATCACCGGTGATCGCAAATATTTTCATTGAATGGTTCGAGACGTTTGCAATTGAATCTACAACTAAGAAATCAAAGTTATGGCTCAGATACGTAAACGATACTTTTATTATTGGGAGTGGAAACGACGAAGAACTTAAAAACTTCCTTTTTCATCTCAACAATGTCATCCCAGCTATTAAACTCACCATGGAGAAAGAAGTAGAAAATAAATTACTATTCTTAGATGTCTTCTTTGAAAGAAATGGCAGACAAATTCGAACTTCGGTTTACAGAAAAGCCACGCACACAGGATAATACCTTAATTATTCTTCTAATCACTCCAACAACATCAAACAATGAATTATAAGAAATCTCGTAGATAGAGCCTTAACTCTCTGCAACTCCAACGAGAACTTGATGAAAGAGATAGATTACATTAAAAATGATCTGACAGCCAACGGATACCCAGTATATCTAGTGGATAAGTTTCTAGAACAACGCAGAAATAGGACAATATCGACAACGAATGAAGAACGAAAACCAGTTTTTAACATCTCCTTTGTTAAAGGCATTTCAGAAAAAGTTAGAAGGAAGGATAGGAAAACGATATAAGTCAGCTCACTAGGGTCAAACCAACAGCTCAAAGGGACATGAAGAACTGTGTATATCAAATACCATGTGAATGTGGTAATTCCTACGTTGGCGAAACAAAGAGACCTCTTGACGTAAGGTTTCAAAGAACACAAAAATGCACATCTCGAGGAGAAACAGAAAAATCTGGTGCCGCCAACCATGCCTGGACTCATGGACACCACATAAAATGGTCTGAAGCTAAAATACTACACCGAGAACAACATTGCAAGAAACGGAAATTCAAAGAAGCCGCGATTATACATCAGAACCCGAGTTGTTTTAGTAAACCATCTTTAGATATAAGAGAAGTGTGGAAACCACTTCTTAATAATTGTAACATAAAACTAAATGCAGCATAAAAAAAAGGATTTTGCCATAGCAGGCATGACTGCACCCATCTCAGTCACACTCCACTGCATTTCCTTTTAGTATAAATAGTCATGTAGCTAAGGGATTTATTTAGTTTTACTTAAAAACGGCTAGAGGTAACTATTAGCCTAAACGTCGTGATATTCAACAAAAAATAAAGGCAATGGAAGTCCAACACATATCTACTATTTCGCAAGTCCTGTTTCCGTTACATATTATTTAAAAAAATATCAAGTAAAGATTACATAAATAAATATTTTCCCACGAAAACAACGATACTTAATAAAAGCTTAGAAAATGTTGTTTTAACAGGACCAAGTATCTTTCTTATCGTATCATTAATCATTCCTTTAATATAATTATTTTTCCCCAACCTACTTTGAGCAGATGATTTATTACGTCAAAAAAAATTAGTTGGAGATTATCCAATGTCAATATCACTAACCATGAACTAAGTTAAGTTTAGCTAACGGATTAAAGTTTGAAATTAAACTAAGTTGAGACATTTTTTAAACATTTTTTGTAGTGAAAAATAAAATTTTAATTACAAAAATTTTGCTAGGTTTAACTAATGGATTAAAGTTTAAAATTAAACTTAGTTGACTGAGAGTTTAATAAAACACGGCTGTCCCGAAACTTACAATTACATTGCAACTATTATTGGTTATATGAAAATAGCACAGTGCTTAAGAGATGGATCCACATATCGAAGAAACTACTTATTTTTAAATCGACTTCTAAAAGAAGGAGATTCTCAATTCGTCAACTATATATTTCTTTTTTATTTATCTACACCGATTACTCCGGAACGACGTCATCGATTTGAATGAAATTTTTTACGTTATGTTCAGGAAGTTACTATGGTGGTCTAACATTTTTTTGGACGAAATTGGTGCAGTGAAATCCAAGATGGCGCTGACAATATGGCGTCCAAAAAAATTTTTGTCCGATTTTCTCCAAAATTAGCATGAGGAAATTTTCGGGATCGTACACAAAAAATCAGAAATTCAATATGGCGAATCTAATATAGCGGACTAAAAAATTTAATTTTGTCCGATTTTCTCCAAAATTGGTGTGGGGGAGTTGTCAAGGTCGCACATAAAGAATCCAAAATATTTTTAAAAAATTCAATATGGCGGATCCGATATGGAGGACAAAAAAATAAATTTTTTCCGATTTTCTCCAAAATTGGTACGGGGGAGTTTTCAGGGCCGCACGTAACGAATCTAAAATTATTTTTAAAAAATTCGATATGGTGGACGAAAAGATTAATTTTGTTCTATTTTCTCTAAAATTGATATGGGAAGTCGCACATAACGAATCTGAAATTATTTTTAAAAAATTCAATATGTATCCAATATGGCGGATAAAAAGTTAACTTCGTCAGATTTTTTTCAAAACTAATAATGGGTAATTTTTGGATTCGTACATTACAAATCTGAAATTATTTAAAAAATATTAAAGATGGCGGATCCAAGATGGCGGGTTAAACATTCCACATCTCTCGATTTTGTATAAAATCAGTATTGGGAGATTTTTGTTATTATTATTTACGAATTTGAAATATTTTTTGAAAAACTCAATATGGCGTCTTAAAAATTTTATATTTTTCGATTTTCTCCAAAACTGATCTTGAGGGTGTAAATTATGAATATAAAAGTATTTTTTCAGGATTCATATGGTGAATTCAATATAGCGGACCAAAAACTTTACATTTTCAATTTTGTTCAAAGGTGGGACTGAATCGTTTTTGAGGATATAGATAGCGAATATAAAATTATTTTAAGAAAATCTAATATGTCAGATGGAGTATGACGATCTAGAAATTAGAAATTTCCGGATTTCATCCAAAATTGCTATTAGTAGGCTTTGAAGGGTTTAGATTTAGATTAGATTAAGACATTAAAATAATTTTTTTTGAAATTGAATATGGCAGATCCAATATGGTGAGTTGCAAATTTTACCTTATTCGAATTTTTTCAGATTTGGTTTTAAGGAGTTTTCGGGGTCGTGTATTACAAATATGAAGTTAACTTTTTTCAACTATTAGATTGATAAAACACAATATGAGGGACTGAAAATTTTACAATTTCCGATTTTGTTTAAAATTGATATTGTGGGGTTCTTGGGGCGTATACAAACTCAATATTTAGTATAAAATACATCGGGCTAAGAACTTTACGTCTCAGGTTCTTTAAATATTGAAAATTGATATTGTGGGGTTCTTGAGGCGTATACAAACTCAATATGCAGTATAAAATATATCGCGCTAAGAAATTTACATTTCAGGTTCTTTAAACATCGATATTGGAAGGTTTTGGGGCCTATATTACCAATTTAAAATTAATTTGAAATTTAAGATAGTGAATTTACTATGACAGACTAAATATTTGTTTGACACAATTTCACTGGTATTTGGAGAACTTTAAGAATCAAAGAATTTTTAGTGATTCATTTTAGGGTGATTTATAACTTTGGAGAAAGTGGGTACTTTTTGCCATCTTGGAGTTATTGCGAGGTACACTAGTCTCGATTAGTACTTAGTTCAAATAATTTATGGATATCATAATGAATACAAAACTAAATATCGGGAAATAAAATTTTTATAAAAAAAATTGAACCGATTTCTAAAAGTGCGCAAAAAAGTAAAAAAAAAACACTATAAATTTTTATACAAAATTGAAATTTTTGAAATCGGCACCAAATATAATAAACAAAGAACTACAAATTGTGGTAAGAAAGCAATTATAAATAAAATATTTTTAATCTGTTTATGGCAATCACATTTTGTCGGGTATTAGTTTGGCGCCGACTTCAAAAATTCCAATTTCATATAAAAATTTATAGTTATTTTTCACTTTTTAGCGTACTTATAGAAGTCGGTTCAATAAAAATTTTATTATCTTCAGAATCTTGCCTATATTGGCCGCATTATTCATAGTCTTACTGTTATCGATTGTACTATATATATATTAGCCAGTTTTAATAAGAAGGTTTTAGACTTAGACCTGATTTAAATGCTATGGAAATTAGATCTTCTAATGGGCCAGTTTTGTTTTGCTTGTGATACTGTTAAAATTTGTATTACATACAACGTCTCAACAATAAACGCGTTGACTGGAATATTAAAAAAGTACTAGTGAGAAGAATACTTGTCTTCAGAAAATAAATATTCTATTTTTACCCATTTAGTAATAAAGGAAAATTATTTTTTTAACCTTGCATTTTTAAAGTTCCAAACTTGCTTGACTTATCGTTATACTTGCCAATTTAAACCCTCTAGTGCCAACTTACACTGGTTTTAAAGTTAGATCATTAAAGTGAATAAGGTGGTCCAACTTTAACCTAAATAATATTTTTTAATGTGAGAATAGATGACATCAGTTATTACAAAAAAAAATAAATTAAACATTTCTTCAAAAACATCCCAATAAAAGAGAATTGACCAAATATAACCATTTGCTTTCAGAAGCTTCTTTATTAATGAAACTCTCAAATTGGTGAAATTACCGTACTGTTATAGTATGGTAATGAGTTTGGTTCGTGTACCATAAAATGACTGAAATTACCGTACATGTACGGTAATTACCGTACGATTAGCAACACTGGCTTCCACCCTTTCCTGATGTTCTTGCAATCTGAGATAACGCCTTGTCTCTAACGGTGTTAGAACAGAGTACGTTTGTCCTTATAATATAAGATTTTATCATTTGGTTGAAAACTATATACAATTTTCCATACATAGATCGAATTGTTTCCCTATAGAACACTCTGTATATCTAGATCAGGTTATGGGAAATCCCAAATATAAGCTCCTCCATAGCATCATCAAAGATGAAACTATGGGAATACAGAATATCGTGACTCAAAAATCTTGTCAGGGTTACATATTAAGTACTATTTAGGATACAAGCTGATAAAATAAAAAAAAACTAATACTCTTGAAGGATATAACACCTAAATAAGTAGAAATTTGCCATTTTAATGTTTTTTTTTATATAACACGAAATTTTTACATTTCAAAATATAAATTTGAAAAATTTGTCATACTAATTTTACCATTTAATTGGTTTTCTAGAATTACCACTAAAATTATTAGAATTGTTACTAATAATGATTTTTTTTATAAATTTGCTCACTAACATTCATATACTTCCTATTTGTAAGTCAAAATTAAAAAAATAATAAGTAATTTTGTTTTTAGGGAAGTCAATCTTGGGCATTTACTGACGATCATATTGTGATAATAATGGTTATCTTCTCCCTTATTTTAACTGGAATGTTTTTCACTTTCATCTACAACTGTATAAAGAAACTATTAAGGGACCATCAGACAATACAGGTAAGGAAACTTTGATTATACAGAAAAATTTATTTAAACACACGTAAGCAATTAATAATAAATATGAACGCTAGACGGATATTCTTAAACTTATCTTATCGATAATTTTTTTATTTCTCATTACCACTTATTATTGCCTAATTATTTACTCATTGAATGGTCTATAAATGATTAAATTGAAAATGATGTTAAATTTCATTCTTAAAAACAAAACAACAATGCCTGAGTCAGCTAGTCCTTTTTGTCGTGGCAGTTATTTACGGGCGAAGTTTATAGAATTAGTTTGCTACAAAATGTAAAAATAACACTTCCTAAAGTTACTCTTACTGAAAGTTCAAATTTAAGGCATCTTCTGTCGCAAAAAAACATAAAATGGTAACACTGGGAAGACTTAGTTTCTACAGATAGAGTTACTTTAATAAAAATACTTGTTAGCTGTAGTTAAAAATAATAGAGAAAAAAAAATAGATATATTAGCTGTAATTATAAATAATAAAGTAAAAATGCCATAGTTTGTTAACGAAAATTACAATTTACTTTAAAATATGAGTCTATGTTTATTTTTATCAATACAGCTACTTATCTGGTTGTGAGTACTTGCTATTGGACTGCAGCCACCGACAGATGGTCACGGGAATACTTGAAAATGCCAACGAACGTATTTATTGTCGAATATGTATGTAGTACTTCCATTTAGGACGACAAAGCTTCAATAATATGGGAAAGCCTCGCATAAAAGCAAGGAGAAAAAATTGTCACAAAGCTTTGAAAGTAGGATATTAACTTGCAAAAACTGAAAAAGCTTGAATAAATGATTTTAATGCTTGACAACACTTGAAAACATCTTTTAAAATTGCTGGAATATAACTTATTAAGCTGGCTCCTGATTTTGGAGTAAAACGATCAAATCAAATAATAAAAAACCAACAGATAATCATTTATTTTACTGTTTGACAATTCTACATTACTTTACTAGAACGACCAATTACAAAGGCAATGGCGTAATGACCAAACTCCAAACTAAAGTTATGAAGATGCATATTTTAAGAAGTTAACTGCAACAGAAACAAATAGGCAATTTACTACTACTAAAAATGATAAAAATATTTATACATAAAACCGGCTTGAAAGCGTCACTCCAGTTAAGACCAATGCCGATAGAGGCATAGAAGAACAGTCGTAAAAGTAAAAAACAATCTGTTACACCCTAATCAAAAACTGGTTTTATCATAATGCCATGTCGTATAGAAGTTTCGAGTTGCAGTCCACGCATATGAAATATTTTTTTTAATTTTATAGACTACTGAACAAAAGTAAAGCAACAAACTGCTTTTGTATCTCTAAAATCAAAACGAAAAATATTAGTTTGTAGTCTCTAACTTATATTAAAGCACAGAAGATGAAAAATTAGAAAAGTTATTTACGTATTAATTGGTCGAAACAGCTGTAATATTAAATTTGATAGTGTCGTCCCCAACGGTGGTGCTAACTAGTAGATGGCGAAAGCTCTAGGGAACGATAGAAATTATTATTTATATTTAAATGAATAGTATTATTATTTTGACATTTTTACTTTGTCATATTCAAATAAGTTTAATAACGCAAATAAATACACCAAAATAATAAAACGTTAAAACATTAATATATCGCGTCAAAAAAAATATATCTTTTAAAGAATAAATGGAAAGTAGTTTTCTCTTTATTATTTTAAACAAGAATGATGATGAACATACAAAAAGAATCTTTTAAAAAGCAATCAGAAACTCAAATTTTTTTTTGCCATATAGAAGAACACGAAATCATAATTTAGTGGACTTTGCATTCAGATACAAGAGATCTTCTTGTTCGCATGGGGAAACTTCAATAGATACTGCGGAACATGCTAGTAATCTTAGGGGCTATTATTGACAGTCACCTTAAATTTGACAAACATGTTAACAGTATTTGACGGAAAGCATTTCTTAGTCTGAAAGAGCTGTTGTCATTTAAGCAATTGTTGGGACAAAGAAACTGCTTATAAAGCCCTTGGTACTTTCTCATTTTAACTAATGTGACATGGCTCTTTACCAATGAAGCACATACTAATCATAAAACTGTTTTAATTGTGATGTTCGTTTTCCAACACCTGTGCCTAGATATGCCCATATAACTCATTTTATTCATTAACCAGGCCTACTTAAACTTCTCGGTTTGTTTATTACGCGTGTTTTGTGGTGAAACTTTTGAATATTGGTATTCCCCAATATCTCGACTTTAAACTAACTTATCGAACGTTCATTCATGCTAAAGATTTGAGGGGAATAGGTGGTCGTTTAAATATTTCAGCACATAGAACTTCTGCCTTAAGGGTCTGCTTCTCATATTGCGGTCCTCTAATTTATAATAATATCTCAGAACTTCACAAACTTTCTGTTGGAGTTATTAAAGTAAAACTTAAAAGGAAAATTTTGAACGATACCTTTGACAGAAACATCGATTTCAGTTTGTTTTGACATTGCACTGTTACCTTGACTTTGTCTTATTTTAATTTATTGACTTATACTTGCATTTTTAATTGTTTTGTTATTATTTTAATTATGACTTTTATAAAGGGTCTAGCCGATTAAGAGGGTGGAAACTGCCCCCTCGGTACTAAAAGAATTAAAAACACCCGGTTGTTCTACATCAAAAAGTACGCACACAAAAAAATTTTCTGCCACTTTTATCGTTACATAACTTCAAAAAAAAATAAAACTTCTTTTTTCGTTTTTTGACGATATCTTCGGTTCTAATCATTGTAGAAACTTTTTTTTTTATTTTGTAGGTTTTTTTATTGACTACAAGTTATTTTTTACAAAAATTTTTGGCGCGAAATTCAAATTTTTATGGGTGTTCGAAAATTTTTAAATTGAATAAAATAAAAACTAGGACAATAGCAAGACCGAAAAAAAATTATGTTATTTTTTAGACGCCAAACTACGTCCATGAATTTTTCCAGATTTTTAAAAGTGGCGAAACATGGTCAAAATTGCAAAAAACCGCATTTATTAGCTTATTTTCTCTTTTTTATCGAGTTTTGAAGAATGGAATTTTCTTGTAAATCCTCAGTTGTCTTAAAACTACGTATATATATATATATATATATATATATATATATATATATATATATATATATATATATATATATAGGCTTATGGATGTATTAAATATATCAATGTCTTCCCCCACCAATAATAACCAATAACCAATATTCTATTTAGAGGAGAGAAACTTCTAGAATTAGTTGTAAATAAATTGTGCTGCCTCAGCCTTAAATTAATTTTAGGAACTTTAAATTTAATAAAGTTTATGAAAACGGAATCTTTGTACTTTATGCTGTTCAAAATAAAATATATAAATAATGCAGACTGTATTGACCTCCGTGTATGCAAATATTGCATATTGAAAGTCCCCAACATGCTTTTATATGATATTAACAAAGGAAAACTTAAGAAAAACATTGAATTTTTTGAAATACAGATATCTCAAGAACCTTTTTTTCAACTTTCTCTATGGAGTCGGTGCTGCTTTCCACTGTTGGTGACCAGATTACTGAGGCATACTCTAGGTGTTGAACCACTTTGTATTACTTAATGATCGTTCTTGCCCTTGAAGGCATGATTAAGACAATTTTAGGTAATTTTTTTATTTCAAATACATGGTCATACCTTGTAATTTTTTTAAAATACAAAGTAACATAGAAAAAAAAGTTTTTTTCGTTAAATATACACGTAAGTATAAGAATTTTATATATATATATATATATATATATATATATATATATATATATATATATATATATATAACAGAATTCGTTATACAAACTTTGAGACTGGCGTGATTTACTATATTATGTGTATCAGAACAAATAAATACTATACTATTATTATTGAATCAAAGATTTTTATCTTAACGTGCATTTTCGGCACTATATTATGTTTTATATTGTTTATAAATCTGTATATTTTTTATCATTGTTATTTTTTTGTTAGAAATAAGTCGGAGAATAAAATCTCAGTCTGAAAATAAATTGTCCTATATAATTTAAAAAAAAAATCGAGTTCCTGAACAAAAATATTATTATGATAAAAAATATATAGATTTATAAACAATATAAAACATAACATAGTAGTGAAGTCATCGTGGCGGTCGGCCGTTCACAATGCTACTTCTCAGATTACTCTTCCTCCGAAAATGCATAAAAATGCGAAAAAATGCTAATAAATGCCGTTTTTTTGCGATTTTGACTATGTTTCAGTACTTTTCACCAATTTTCTCCTAGTTTTCATTTACTTGAATTTAAAAGTTTTCGAACACCCATAAAAATCTGAATTTCACGTAGTGTAAAAAAATATCTTGTTGTAGGCAATAAAAAACCCACAAAATGAAAAAAAAAAGTTTCCACGATGATTAGAATCGAAGATATGGTCAAAAAACGAAAAAAGACGTTTTATTTTTTTTTGAGGTTATGTGACGATAAAAGTGGCTGAAAATTTTTTTGGATGGGTACTTTTTGATGTAGAACAACCGGGTGTTTTTTTATTTTTTATTACCGAGGGGGCAGTTTCGACCCTCTTAATCGGCTAGACCCTATTTGTTAGTTTTAAGTTAATGTTTTATATTATATTTTGGGGCAGAGTTGTTAGTATCATTTTATGTACATTGCTTAGTATTTTTTGATTTGATCTGATTAATCAGGTACAGGTCTATTAAGATGTGGAGGTTTTATTCAAGCACATATCATTATCTTCTTGACATTATCATCAGGCTATGCATAATTTAGGTCGACTGTCATGAAATAAAAAATAAGCATAAAATGATTAAATAATGAAATCAGGTACACACATTTTATTTCTATATACCAACCTAAAGTAGTCGAGTAACTTCTTACATTATTGATATTTATAAAAAAATTTTAAAATTCCAAGAAGAGAACTGACAAATTCAGTCATGTAAAAAAAATTGTTCAATAAAATAATATGAAAGAATATAGACATTAAATTAATCCAATAGTAAATCAGGAACAAAAAATTGTGGCAAAAAATGATAATAAAAACACCGGTCAATTTATATATTTAATTGTTAAGTTATGGATAAATACCTGGACTAAATACATTAGCCATTTCTGTACTTATAATGTGCTATACATGGAAGCATCATTTTGTTAAAAATGAAAGTTTTATCTTAAATTTAAAGGCAGATCATCCAGAAAATCGCTAAATTCATTGTCCAAGAATTCTAAATATCTAGCCGTATTTAAATTTTCCCGGAAGAAATATGGCCTCACTATTTAAGTATTTAACATATCACCCCAAACATTTATTTTAAATGAATATTAATCTTTACATTGAATTATAAAGTTAAGGTTTTGGTCAGCCCACCACCTGCAAGTCTGGGAACTTACACTCTTGCTTGCTTCATCCTTAAATAGTATGCTATTTCCAAAATGTAAATCATCGTCCTTTTTGCCTTGCAACCAAAAGCAAAAGTCTTATTGTATGGTAGGTACCTATTTTTTTTTAAGCATTCTTCTAATCGACTTCTCTGAAATACCTGCTTCTTCTTCTCTTTCAGACAAAGGCATCGTAGAAACGTCACAGTGATAATATAACATTTAAACTATTTTATTCCGTATTTAAAGTATTTAAATGGGAAATCTTGTATTTATTTTCCACTCACATACTCTGTTTAAAATTATTTACATTTCTCAATAAAATAGAATTGTGATAATTTTTATTATGTCTATTTTTAAGGAAAACTGTGATAATTTTCTCCATGAATTAAAATTATTTCAACTTTTTCCTTTAAAGATAACTTTTCCGCTTCCATTCTGACAACAAAATCAAATAAATAGCATCCTAGGCAAGAAACGAATAACACATTTATATTTTTATTATTTAGGCTTCAAATTTCGATATAAATTTAAATTCGTATGTATTTTAAATGAAAAATACGCGTTTTCTTGATTTTTGTCCAAAACAATATTGAGCTTAATTTTGGTTGCAAATAAAATACGTATATACAATATTTTTCAATTTTTTTTAATGACGATCACAATTATTATCTAAATTTAAAAAACATATAGTTTTAATAATAATTATACCATTTGAAAAATTGCTGAAATGTAAGTGAATATTAAAATTTCAGTTAGAGTAATTTTTTTTAATTTATCAAAAATAAAACGCGGCGTGCACAAAAATATCTAATATTTTTAGGTTAATATTTTCAAAGATCATGATATTCCTGAAACTGTCTAATCTGATACAATATTTACGATTTTCTCTAACGTAGTCTACAGACAATAGAATTTGCACCGCTCCGGGGTATATTCAGATGTTCGTTTGTACTGTTTAAGATAACAGTTCGGCATTAAGTTCTGCGGGTAATATCTTGCCGATATTTTACGATATGGGAATTTTAAGTAGATAGTTGTTTTCTGTGGATTTTGCTCTGGGTTGGTTACAGCTCCACTGATGAGACCATTAGGTAGTCGAAACTATTTTGGAGAGAGAACCAGAGTGTAGTTCGCAAAAATCTGCTGTCTATCCCCTTTCTTAACGGTCGTAAAGAGAATAAAATAACTTTTCCAAATACATAGACCATGACATGGTTTATTTTTAATAATTTCGTACCGCTCCGGGGCATATTCAGATGCTCGTTTGTACTGCTTAACAGTCCGGCATCAAGTTCTGCGGGTAATATCCTGCCGATATTTGACAATATGGGGATTTTAAGTTGATAGTTGTTTTCTGTGCATTTTGCTCGCGGTTCGTTTCAGCTCCACTGATGACACCATTAGGGGGTCGAAACTAGTACGGAGAATTTCCAGGAAACCAATCAGATCGCACCCATAAAACACTATAGAACCCGCATCATCAGAGAAGCTCTCGAAATAGAAAGCACTAAAAACTTTAACAAGAGAGATGATGCGCAAAATATTTCACCGCGTTACCCAAAGGATAGGGGTCGCATTTTTCGGTACTGGCAACCAAGCCGTGAAAATTTGTCAATCTACATGATTCTCGTGTCCGCTTCGCCAATATTTGATTCTATTTTATTTTAAATTACACGGACAAAAACTATCTATTTATTTATTTACTTGTTTGGCTACCGAAAAATGAGACCCCTATCCTTTGGGCAACGCGTTTCGCATGCTCGATTTTACATATTTCTGTTTTAATTCACCGTCACGCCACCATATGGCGGTTATTTTACAAACTTTGTTAATTTGTCTGTTTCTTGTGTTATCGAGTGGACTATCGAGATATCGCCTTTGTCGTCTTGTTTACTGTTTTTTGATTTTAAACTCAGGTTTATAGGATGCAAAGGCGAGATGATGGTTTGTACCGAATGCGGTAGCCTGACGAGTCCCATATTAGGACGAAACAGCGCTGTCGCCATCTATCGGACCCGGAGTTTTTCCATAATTTTGGAGTGCTCCGCACTTTTTAACACGAGAATCACGTAGATTGACAAATTTTCACGTCCGCTTCGTCAATATTTGATTCTATGTTATTTTAAATTGCACGGACAAAAACTATCTATTTATTTATATATATATATATATATATATATATATATATATATATATATATATATATATATATTATTATAAGACGCACGGTATGCTTAAAAACTTTTTTCGCAGACGTTGTTTTGTGATTACATTGGAATACCCAAAAATGCGATAAAAAAATTATAACTACAAATTCAATTAATTAAACCCCAATTAATGTTTCCGATTTAATTAAATGGAACAGCAATCCGTGTCAATATCCTTATTCTTGATGTGGAAGACCAACTAAGACCGGGTTTATCAATGCTCGGTTTAGCAGAAAGCCAACTGCTAAATCATTTAGGTGTATATCAAATTCCGCCATTCTTGATTGATGTTTCCGTCTAAGATACGGCTTTACTGTGCAGTGATAAACCGATCGTAAATTGACAAAGCCCTTTCAAAAATAAGGTACAAGTAGTAAATTAACGACATTACCATTCAGTTTGTCATTTTTTTGTGAATAAATACCTTGATACTAAATTTATATGTATATGCTACGTGTTCAGACATCTGTTATTTCTAGATTCATATTAGATTTTGTGAAAGTTTATCGCTACCGTTGACAGTTTTCGAGGAAATAGCGAAATATTCATTTTGGAGCAAAGTTGAAGACAAAAAAGAGGTTCATAATTAAATTACCTACAATATAAGGTTGGTAAGAAACTTCAAAATTGATTATTAAGCAAGATGCCAAATTTCGTTAAAATCGGTTAGATAGTTATTGCAAAATAACTTTGAAATTCAATTTTTTTTCAAAAAATGGAAAATATTTCAAATTTGATTGAGTCTTAAATATTAAACTTACCTAATTGATTTTTTTTTCACATATACTAGAGATGGTAAGCTTTCAAACGCTTTTTTAAAAATAAAAATCGTATCATTAACACCTCCTCAGGAATTGTTTAAAATTATCCACAATTTTTTTGAATATATGGTTTAAAAGTACTCGGAAAAACGATTCTTTTGAAAAAAAAAATTTAATTCTGGCAATTAGTTTCCAAAAAACAAGCTGTCAAGTATTTACGACGAATCCATAAACAACAGGGGACTAATTCTTGAAATATTAACTTCGTCATTTCTCTAGCTCCAAAACTGAATCTTCAAGTTCAAAAACGTAGGGATAAAAAAGTTAATATCTCGGTTTCTAATAGAGCAATTTTGATCATTTTTTTAAACCGATGTCACATAAATAGAGGAGTTCAAAAATAACTTTACCCAATGACCATTATGCATTCACTTTATTATAAACATATCGATATATATGTTTTACCTTAATGAATATAAGTACATTTAATTTAAATCTTTAAAATTGTTTAAACAATGATTGATTGTGTTAAATGTTGGCTCAAGCTTAAAAACAGCGTTTTCGATGAGCAGGATCTCTCTTTCTAATGACAGAGCTAAGCACGATACTTCAAATGTCATTGGATACTCCTAACACCTAATTGAAAACGCTCTATTTCTTTTTAAGCGTTAGCCAACTTTCTTTTATAGGATCTGCCGTCTACATTAAGTAATAATAATTTCTCTTACATCTATGATTGTAACTATCATCAGGAGGTTAGGAAAGTGGTCTACCGTTTTCAAGAGTATTTTTTATACATAAAATATTGATCGGATATAATAATCAATTTTAATTTCTTTACCTGTAATTGATTTTGGTAATATGGTATTCAAACTTCATAACTCAACCAGAAATAGTGTCATTTTAATAAATAAGGAAAATTTTCGAGGTTAGAAATGACTGGTGACTAGTTAGGTGCAAAGGGATGTCGGATTTCAAATCAACGACCCTGAAAAGATAAGAATAAGTGGCTATCTTCATTCCTAAACGTAGAGAAGCATAGTCTTAGGAATTCAGGGTATTTTTTGAGGTTAGGGCCAATTTTTGAATGGCTAAAGTTATACTGATATCAAAACTGATTTCAGCGACCCCGAAAGCCTGAAGATAAGGTGCTTAGACAGTATTACTCACCGCACAGTGTTTTTTCAACGATCTGAAGTGAACATTGGATTCGAATCCAGCGACTGATACTGAGATACGTTTATTTAATTCATAAAATACTGACTTTATGTTTTTTATCTATCAATAAGCTCATTAAATAAAATTTTCCCTGATTGCGAATGCCATATTGGAATCACCATGATGTTTTTTTTGGAATCACCAGACGGCTTTCGATGAAAGTTTATGAATAAAAATAAGAGGTAAATCAATTTATCGAATTATCCAAATGGCTCCTCTAAATATGTAATATTTTTTAATATCTAGATACTTTCAATACCAACTATCAAGCATTTAGTTTTAATATGTCATAATTTCTTAAAAATAGAGATTATAAATCTATTCTATATGAACAGCCACTTACAGCGTTGCTCTGTTAATTTAATTTTTCATGAATAGTTTTTAATTGTTTAGTTTCTCAACAACTGTAGTTTCTAGTATTGTTCTCGATATCAGTATTACAATGTCATTCTGGCTTTGAAACTAGCTGGATAACTAAGAATACACACTCATAAACGAAATTACCGTAAATTTATTGTTGTTGCTATTGCTTCAATGAATGAATTAATGAATAAAAAGGGCTCTATTGTGGATAAATTATCAGTTTCACTTTTTGAGTGCTCAAAAAGTCACTTCTTTAAGCAGATGTGTGAGAGCTCGTATTGTCATGGAGGAAAATAATCCGCCCTACTCCGTTTATTTTCCTCAGTTCACAGAAGACTTAGGTCAAGCAAATGATTGTTTACGATTCAGAATTGACCATTCTAAGATTCTAAAAAAACGCAGTTGCGACATGGCTAGTTTTTCCGAAAAAAGCTGCGACCATTTGCTTCAAAGTGCTTTGTGCGCGAGCAACTTTTGTTGGTTTTGGGTGATCATGGAAGGCCCGTAGGATCAACCGCTATGTACTATCAGGCTCAATGTTTTTTTAAGTACCGCGATCGCATTTTTTTATCATATCTTAATTGACACGAGCCTTTTTTTGAACAATTGTCAAATTATATGGGATCTGACGCGAACAAGCTTCTTAAGGGCCAAATGTTCATTCAATATATTATTAATGCTGGTATTATTAATGATCAAGGATGCCTTAATCTAACCCTGGAGGTCTCTCATATTGAGCAGCTGTGGCTCAAATTTAAAATTAATAATATCTCCATTGCAAGGACAGCTTTTTATACACCTCCAGTGAATAGAATACATCAGGCCGTTGATTCTTTTGAGAGTGCGCTGTCGCTTGCACTGCCTTTTGCCGACTGTGTTCAGAGGCGGATCCAGCCTCACTCTTTGGAGGGGGGGCGGTGATATCAGAAAAGTACAGTATGGCAAGCGAAAGCAAGTTGTCGACGAAGGGGGGGGGTGACCAGCAACATTCCCATTTCTAGTGTAAAAGGCAGGGTCGGATCTATTTTTCTGAATTTGAAGCTCTTTGAGAGGGGGGGGGGGCGATCATAAGAAAAAACAAGTTACTGACAGGGAGGAAGGATACGAGCAGCAAACACATTCCTAGTATAAGAGACAGAATAAGGTCTATTTTCCTGAATTCAAAACTTTTGAGGGGGAGGGGGGCTATCGCAAGAAAAACGAGTTGTCAACGAGGGGAGTGCCAGCAGCATACACATTTTTAATATAAAAGGCAGAATCGGTTCTATTTTTCTGAACTCAAAGTTCTTGGAAAGGGAAGGGGCGATCGCAAGCATAGACATTCATATACTCTATTCAAGAACTAGAGAGAGTAATAAAACTTACCGCAACCTCCAACGTACCGCAGGTAACTGAGGACTGCCGTAAAAATATTATAAACTTTTATAAATTTACCGTAACAATAAAATTTCTGATAGTTCAATTTAATTTCTGTCAGTGAGCAAAGTACACCTTACACTGTGTTCTTAATACTTTATCGTGTTTGCACTTATTTTTATATATTATTTGAAATTAGTGAGATATCCAAAAGATATGGCTTCGACCTCTATATGTATTCCAAAATCATTAAATCAGGGCATTTTTTCCTCCACGAAAAACATATTACAATGAATGTTTATGATGCCTTAAGACATCAATATCCGGACAATAATGTTAAAAGCTCGGTTGAGATGTGTTCCAACATGACAGGAGTTGGAAAATCTACTATATGTCGAATACCGAAGGAGAAAAAACGGCTGGAATTGTTAGTACTCCCAACCACTTTTAATGGAAGAAGAGATATAATCTGCAATAAACGGAGTTGTACATACATTTTATTATGAGAAGCAGATCCCAACCGTCGACAAAATTCTAACTAAAATCAATGGAGATCGGGATTTATCTGAAATTAAAAAAACTAAGCTCCGAAAATTCCTCAGAGAACTTAATTTTTGCTGGGAAAAACCAGATAGGAAATCTGTTCTTATAATCGTCCGGAAAATGTCCGTTGGAACAGGAAATATCTCTCTCAAGTAAAAGGCAGAGTTGCTAGAAATAACACAAATCCATATAATAAAAGAATAAAAGAAAATGTGGAAACTCGATCTCATGAACGGTGAGATAAAGGAGCAAATTATAATTAATTTGAGCGAAGATAGCTTCACTGACTTCGATTAGAAATTAGATATGTATTGCTTACCAGCGTAAACACAATTTTTTATTTAAATTTCCTGTAACATATAAAAATTAATTACATTTGAATCCCTTTTTAGTGTTTAATTGTAATTCTGCAGATGGTTTAAGAAATAAATAAACTGAAACGTCAAATGCTCTAAAAATGTTTTAATTCATAATAAAATGACCGATAGCCCCAAAAAAAAAATTAATATTATATCGATGAATTTATTTTTTTATATATGTTTCATTTTTTGTATTTTGACAATGGGTATTTCGTAAGTATTTAAATTATAACTTAGAATTTTTTGAGAGATTAAAGCTACGTTTTCGTCTAAATATGCCTATGCCAAAATTAAAAATAATAAAAATACAGTTGCGATTTGTGTTAAATATATCAAAATTATCTATATTTTCTAATGTATGTGAATTATTAAGAAATCATAAGAAATAAAATAATATAAAAACTTTTTACTTTAAGTTTTTTACCGAAATAATATTCTGTGCCATAAATACTTAGAAATAAAATAAACTTCCTTTCGACGCCTATGACAAGGGTTAAAATCATACACACATCCAAATATCTGTTGTTATCCAACCCAAATAGTCCGTTATTATAGATCGGTATTTTATATTATAAAATTTCTAACCCATTCCTATGAAAAATATATGTGTCTAACAGATTTTGCCAAAGACACCGGACTAAAGAACATAGGTAGTTTGCGAAGAAAAAAAAAAGGGTAAAAAACGACTTGTTACTCTCTCTAGTTCTTGAATAAACTATAGTATAAGAGGTAAAATGGGGTCTATTTTCCTGAACTCGAAGTTCTTGAGGGGGGGGGGGCGATCGCCCCCACCGCCCTCCCCCCCTTGGATCC
The DNA here is from genome assembly GCA_034092305.1 of Diaprepes abbreviatus. Classification (NCBI taxonomy): domain Eukaryota; kingdom Metazoa; phylum Arthropoda; class Insecta; order Coleoptera; family Curculionidae; genus Diaprepes; species Diaprepes abbreviatus. Next base: position 27,436,322 of record JASJET010000122.1, on the reverse strand, counting down.
GCGCCTGACTGAGTTATATGCTATTTGCTAAATTTGAACAATTCGTTATCTGAAAGTTTTAACAATTATAATCGAGCCTATAAGAGTATCTGGTGGAACCGTAGCCTTGTCGGACCTGATTTTTATATCGGATGTGAAAATGGTTCGAGCGGTTGAAATGATTGATGCTGGACAAATATCAGAGCACAAACTTATTTTTTGCAAATTATATGTTAAAATCAGTAAGTTCAAACCAAAGGTAATAACATACCGCCACTATGGCAATTTTAATTTTGATACATTTTTAAATGATTTACGTACTATTTCATGGAATACCATTATCTATGAGAATGACATTGAAACGAAAATTACGATATTTACCACATGTATTACTCATTTGTTCAAAGTTCATGCCCCTGTGCGAACAGTGAAAGTCACGACGTCGAGGGTTCCTTGGCTGACTAACGATGTGATATTTGCAATCAGATTTAGAGACCGGGCCTTAACAAAATATAAAAAATAACTAATTTATCGACAATTGAGATGCATACAAGGTTCCTGGAAATCGTACTCTTACAATTATCTGTAAATCAAAAAAGGCACTCGCTGATCGGGTAACTTGAGGAGATAATAGTAAAGAAATATGGAAATTATTGAGGGACTTAAATGCCACGTATGCTGGGTACCTATTTACATTACCATTTTCATGAAATGTCGCTTCGCCACAAAATAATATATAATTTGAAAATTTTCTTTGCTCTTTTTTTTTTGAGCCTACCTACAAAAATTTACTCCGCTCGCATCCTTCATCATTAATTTCTTATAATAACTGACTGTGATATTTTATTTTGTTGGCTGTTAAACATCTTTATACCGAGGTTCGCATAGTTCTCAATTTTAGCCTTTTATCGCCAACTTCTTTTAACTTGCCAGCTCTGCAGTATTCATCAATATATTAGTTATTTTACGTCAACATATTTTTTTAAAAATACACTAATGTCCAGTATTGCCTTTTATAAAATGGTATTTGCACTAAAACGTTTTATGTAAAGGAATTATTAAATAAATAAATTAAATATAATAAACTGATATTTGCATAAGCGCCTAAGTGGTAAAAAAGTTGCTAATTCTTATTGTTACATGACGGCTCTTTGTATTATCGATATCTTTAAACTTTAAGATATTCTTCATTATTAATTATAATATGAGTTTATTATAAACTAAACTTGACTTCGAGTGACTCTTGGCAAAGTTCGAAGAACAGGGGGAAGTATGGTAGTATGTACCAAACTTTTTCATTTGGAGTGAATAAAATATACACATTGTTGTAAATCTAAATGACGTAAAAAATATAATTTACTGGCTGAATTGTTACTCTACATATGAAAAATGTCTGTAAATTTTTATCAAAAAAGCGCACATTAAATGTTTATGCTTGCCCAACCGACAATGTGCAAGAAATTTTAACAGTATTTTATAATTTATTGTTACATTTCTTTCAGCATGTTTGTCATAAAATATGGAATGCTATAAAACAAAGCGAAAGCACCAACCTTTTCTACTGTGAAATTTTAAAAGGAGAGAAATGACCGCATAAAATCGGTATAATTTAAAAACTTTTTTGTGATATTAAAATTTTTCCAAGTGGATATAATTTTTCTGCAGAATGATTATAAACGACACTGTTTTTAATAGTTTTAGTACTAAAAAAAAGTCCACTATTAAACGCCATCATACAAAAACAATTTGTATTAACACTTTTAAATAGGATCACGCAGGTAATACAGTGGTTAGCTAGGTGGTAATTATTGGCCGATTTAAATGTAAATTAATGTAAATAAGATTTTGGTGCGATATGCCGAACGTATCTTTAAAATTATTTTGTCAATATTATTTAAAACACCTCAAAAAAAATGTAATTACAAATCAAACCAAAAGAAGGACGTTCAAAATGAATTAAATTTATGCAAAATTTTAAAAATAACTCGGTTGAAGGGAAAATACTGACAAAAGTCATCAATGAAAAGAAAAAGTTGTAAAGTAAATAGTGTTAACAAATATAAAGGAACTGTTAAAGAAAATGCCTATGAAAAATACTACACATTGACTGAAAAACTTCAAAGAATTAACGAAATCAGTGGCTATAAAGTTTCTGAGTCAATGTTGGTTTTGCTAAATTATTAATTAACCAATCGGAACAATTCTGTCCAGATGTTAAAATCACCACAGTAAAACAAGGTGTAAAAGTGCATTTGCCTTTAGGAAAAACTACTTAAACAAACAAAATTTCGTTTTCAAATAGTATAAAGGTAACTAACTCTCCCAAACCTGTCAGAACCAAATAACAAAAAAGAAAAGTTTATATTTTATAACTTCTTGAAAGCCAATATAAGCGAGGAAAATTAGCTAAAAAATACGCTGTTGAGAATAGTGCTTGCAACGGTTAATCGACAGTTTCCTGCTAGTATGTATTTGAATTAAATTATTGGTAAACAAGTGAAGATTGAAAAATGAACATTTTTGCGATAATATGATTAAAACGTTTTGTAGGCCTTTCAAAACCCCACAAAACAAGCTTTTGCACAAATGGTTCTGATTATTTGTTGTTGAGAATCTCCACAAAAAGGCATTAATTCACTGATTATTTATAAACAATATTTTTTGCAAAAATGAACCTACTATTTGGTGCATCAAAACATGAATTATTATATACTTAATAAGTAGTAAAATATCAGATCGATAATTTAAATCATTTTTGCAAAAGTAATTGTTTATTTAACACATTTTTTCAGCAACAAATAATTCAAATCTTATTAGGTAGAGTTTTGAAAGGTATACAAGATCTGTTATTGATAATTTTCAAACAGTTCAATACCTATAAACAAATAATCGAAAAAATCTTCATTTTATCACCTTTAATTCTTAACCAATACTTTAGTTTAACGAAATAAACGCAGGAAAATTATATATTTTGTCGGTGAGTCTATATTTTCCAAAAACTGAGAAAAGCAGCTAAAAAGGAAACATTAATTAAGCTAATGTGCAAAATGGCGGCCATTTTGAAGAATATACTTATTAAAGCTTTTTAAAAGTGAAATTGAACTCTATCTAATATCTCAAGATTATTAAAAGGTTCTTCGCGGGTATTTACCAGAGTCTTGTATACTTCCATTTTAAGAGCACCTCACAAAATAAGTCACACATATTTAACTCTGGAGAACGTGGTGGACATCTTACTGGTGCCTCATTGCCTCTTCCAATCCATCGGTTGGGACATTGGTCGTATAAATATTTACGAACAATAACGGAAAAGGGAGGTGGGGCAAAAAGAATATTATATATATATATATATATATATATATATATATATATATATATATATATATATATATTGGTTATTTTCTTGGGAATATGGTTCATTTTTATATTGAAACTACATATATAAAGTAGTCATACTTATTGTACATATATTTCTATTTTTCAGGAAGTTTCGATTCTTTCAAATCTTTTTCAACTGAGGGTCTCGGCGGATTCTACAAAAATGTACATTTTTAATATTATTATATATGGAATAAGAGGTTAAAAACTTACCATCAAGAACAGAGATTTTTGTTTTAAACAAAAATTAATTACATCACAAACCAATTATAATCACATACTGTTTTGTGTATTAACTTTTCAAAAGTATTTTTAAAAGTCCAGCTAGAAGAATGGACATTACATTTTTAACCTTATAACTGCTTTGACTTGACTGAATGTGGAACCCAGATGGTGTATGTTTTAGGTACTTTAAGTGTCGTAAAAAGTTTGGGTCTTTTAATTGAAGTGATATCTTTCTGAAAA